>OY856409.1:1550703071-1552053071 GCA_963693085.1 Alisma plantago-aquatica
TATATATTCATATATATATATATATACATGTAAATATATATTTATATATGTATATATATGTATATGTATATATATTAATATATGTGCATAAATATGTACACTAATATGCATATATATATATACATATATGTATATAGTGTGCCTGATTCAGCTGGTTCGACCGGTCTGATTGCTAATTGCCTTGTACTTTGGTGACCGGTTCGGTTTTTTTGGTTCAATGTTTTTTAACATCATGCAGACGTCATTTCTGGTCCAACCAATTCAACCACTCCGGTTGAACTCGGCTCAACCCGGTTCGAGTCAACACCGGTCTGGTTCTTAAAACATTGATAAAAAAGTATGATTTTTAGATCATAATATAACATATCATAGTGTAATTGATAAAAATATTAGGTGCTCATGATGTTGATGTCATTCTTTCATTTGGTATGTATATTTTTTTTATTTTTGATAAATGATCATGTTTTATTGAAATATGTGGACAATCTATTGACATTTTATTTTTAATTCCAATTACAATGATACTTAGTGCTCATTGCAATATCAAAAGACATCAAACATTGTACCTAATATAATTCTGGGTTGTTCTTACAGTCAAGAGAATTTGAGATTAGAAAAATATAAAATAAGGCAGAGTGCTAATTCATTATTTGTCATGACTTTTATATTTTTTTGCATTACCTCACGTTATTGAATACAAACCATACACACTCATATTCATCCAAATGTAACATAAAAGAACTGACTTATATAATTTAGAATGTGAAAGAAGAAGTTTGTGGGATACCATTATTGCTTCCACGCAATATGAGTTACCACAACTTGTTATTGGGGATTTCAACCAGGTTCGACGGGCAAGAGAGAAGAAGGGCGGGATTCCAGTCCCAGATTCAGTTCTTACCAGGTTTAATGTGGCGGTGGCTGAGGCCAATCTTTTTGAGATCAATACCAAAGGGGGAATCATCATGTGGAATAAAATGAGGTCACCTATTCGCAAAATATCCAGCATCCTTGATAGAGGACTTGTGAACGAAAAGTGGTTGGACATCTTCCCAAGTGCTGCCATCAGATTGGGTGCACACCCAAATAGTGACCATTGCTGGATGGAGATGGATCTAACTACAAAAATGACCCCTAACATACCCTTTCTTTTCCTCAATCATTGGCTTTCTTGGCCGAGTTTCGAGGGCGTGGTGAAGGAAGCATGGGGGAAGGAGATGGAAGGTAACCCAATGTTCAGAACCACTAGTAAATTGAAGAATGTCAAACTCACACTGAAAGATTGGTCTAAAGGGCTGATGGACCTCCCGAATTTGATCAGAAAAGCTAGAGCAAGCTTTGAGGTTGATGATGCTAATCTTAGACATGATCCTTTGTCCGAGGGTCTTATGCTAGAAGAAGAGAAGTCCAGTAAGCGGGTCCTCCAACTAGAAAAAGCCGAAGAGATCAGTTTCTGGCAGAGAAGTAGAATGAAGTGGATCAAGGATGGTGAGTGCAATTCCAAGGTCTATCATGATGTTGTGAAGAAAACAATATGAAAGATCAAATCCACAATCTCATTGACTCGGATGGGAGGTTGGTAGATGAGGAGACAAAGATTAGCATTTTGGCGGTGGAGTTCTTCAAAAATCTTTACAATCAGGACAAAGGTGTGGAGAATATCAGTTGTCCCTTGCCAAACAAAGTGACTTATGTGATGAATAGAGAGTTGTTGAAGTTAGCTTCAGATGAGGAGATCAAAGCAGCTACCTTCTCGATTGGTGCTTCTAAAGCACCGGGACCGGATGGCTTCAATGCAAAAAATTTCCAGGCCTGTTGGGATATTGTTAGCGAGGATGTCTGCTGCACGGTCTGATGGTTTCTTGTAGGTGGCAGAATGGTCAGGAAGACTAATCACGCCTTCATAAGGGTCATCCTTAAACATAAGGCGGCCTCCAGTATGAATGACTTTCACCCTATATCGTGTTGTTTGGTCATTTACAAAATTGTGTCCAAGGTCATTGCTAGTAGACTAAAACCGTTGTTCCCATCTATTGTGTCTGTGAACTAGTTGGATTTCATCAAAGGCAGGTCCATAGTAGACAACACACTTCTGGCTTCGGAGTTTCTGCTGGATTTTGGTCTTAAAAATCGGGCTTAAAAGACGTGCATTAAGGTGGACATATCCAAGGCCTATGATCATGTCAGATGTCATGGATTGTGGAGCACAATGAAGGCTTTGGGGTTTGATAGTAAATTTATTGAGATAATCAAACAATGCGTTGAGACGACTTCCTTTTCTTTGCTGGTCAACAGAGTTCCTAAAGGGATGTTCCAGGCATCTAATGGTTTGAGATAGGGAGACCCCCTTTCCCCCCTCTTGTTTGCTATTATCATGGAAAACCTATCCTATCTAACCAATGATGGTGAGGATACTGGTCTTGTGAAAGCTTTCAAAGTGTAGGGCACAAAGGTACTTAATCACATGATCTTTGTGGATGATGTCCTCTTTTTCATATCGGGACATGCCAAGTACCTTAAGGGTCTGGGAAGGATCCTTTTGAAGTTTGGGAAAATCACAAGACTCTACATCAGTGACATCAAATCCCAGAATTTCTTTTCAAAGTCTTGTAATAACAGAAGAGGCAGGCTTAAAGTTGTTATTGGGGTCTCTGAAGGTAGATTTCCTACTAGGTATCTGGGTGTGCATATATCGAGTGGCGTGGGTAAATGAGCTAACTATAAAAGCTGTGTTGATAACTTGCGAAATGTGGTAGAGAAATGGGCTGGCATACATGTCTCTATGACTGGTAGGGTGGTGTTGATCAATGATGTGGTTATCAGTAAAATTAGATATTGGTGTATGTTGACTAAATATCGGAGTTTATCATGGAGAAGTGAAGAGGAGTCATTGTTGGTTTCCTATGGAATAGTAGTAAACATGCTACAGCTTGGAATATGATTGCTCAGCCGTACCAGTGTGGAGGGTTGAATATCAAGGACCCAAGCAGTGTGGCCTGGGCAGCTGCTGCTAGGAGAATCCATGAGTTTTTGACAAAGCCAGAATCCCTATGGGCTAGCTGGATGAGCAAGAGATATAGCAGCCTGGAACTTAACGTCAATAAAGGGAAGATCTCAAGATGTTGGGGGAAAATGCAGAAAGTTTGGCTACAGGTGAAAGACAACTACACCAGTAACCTTGGCAGATGGCAGATTGCTAGCATACAGAAGTCGTGGATCATCCTCTGCTACAGTCCACAGGTGGTTTGGGATCCTTTCCTGTGGCATAAAGGAAGATGCCCCAAATGGAGCTTCTGTGCTTATAAAACCATAATGAAGCGTCTTCCTACCAAAGACAAACTCACAAAATGGGGACTGATTGTGGATCAATGCTACCTGCTTTGCACGGGTGAAGATCAAAGTCACCAACATTTGTTTTTTGAATGCAACTAATCCAAATACTTGTGGAATAGAATGGATTTGAAGTGCGGATGGGGAGGCACACCTCCAGATAACATGGATGATATCATTTCCTAGATGTTTGAAAAGACTGATGGCAACATAAAAGACAGACCAGTGGTGGGAGTCATTTTCTCAAACATCATTCATTTTGTATGGACGGAAAGTAACTGTCGACTTCATGGGAAAGGGGCATGCGATAATCTTTTGGGGTTTGATACCATTGTAAATAGATTGAAATCGCACGTTAGGGCCAAGCCAGACCTCTTGAGGGGGGTCAATACTCAGATAGTCCAGAGATGGGATCTTTTATAGATCTTGTATAGTATTCGGGATTTTGCGTGCTCCCTTATACACCTTTATCTTTTGATTTATAGTGATATTTTACCTTATCCAAAATAAATAGATATAATACTAAAATTCTATTCAATAGTTATCTGATTTTTATATGTTATAATATCATTCTTGGGTGGCAGACCAGAAACTAAAGATGAATAAAATAGAAGCACTGACAAGTGATCAAGAGGACATCTTTCACATAATTATTGCACCGGGAGCTCTCCACCTTCACCAGTAATTCATATGTCGGTCAAATGGTGTCTGCATAACTCTGGAATTGTTGTCTGATTTCCTTAGCCACCATGAATCTGATGGTGATGCCTGACATTGATATCGTCATCAATGTCGGGGCACCAAAGAGATAGTTGATGGTGGTGGTGCTTTTACTCCTTTGATTAGTTCTCATGAACCTAATGGTGATGCCCGATGTAGTCGTTGTCACCAATGAGGGGACACCAAAGAGGTTTTTGAGATGTTGGTGGGGAGTTGACGTTACTTGTGACGATCGCCATCAAATCGACAACCAAATCGTTACTAATTAATGTGGAATAATCATAAAACAGCGGATTAACAAAAATCACTAACAATTAAAACCATTTGCAAATGTGTCCTTTTTCATAAAACTCTTACTAAAAGGTCCAAAACATATTCATCTCATTATTCACATTATACAACACTATTTCTTCTCTCCTCGAGGATAACACATAACAGCTACTCTATCAACACATATACTGAAGCAACATAAAACCTTGAGGCGTACAAGCCAAAATCTCAGATAGTTCGTCAAACCATTACGAACCAACTCCAAGGACCTGAGTATACAAATACGACACATAGAACTTCTATTTACAAGACACAACAGATAGTACACTCAACCTGAGCTATCACTGCTACCTCAGCTATTGTTCCTCCTCTGCATAATGGTCTCTAGTGACTCGTGTACGTCCACCTAAAAAAATTGTGGATCCTACGGGTGAGACAATTGTCCCAGCGAGAGATATAACTCTCCGCCTACCATATTATTATTAGAGATAAACATTATAAAACTGAGCAGAGGTTCTTTTATATTAACATGCAAGATTAATCACTGTATGAACATAATAAAGTAATCTCCTTACTTAAGAAGAATGTTGCATCTACCCAAGGTAGGGTAATAAATCATCTATCTACTTTACAAGGAATGCAAAGAAACATAAATAACATCTATCAACTAAGATGTATAACTGAATTGCGCATCAAGTAATATTTTCCGTATTCAATCCTTAAGAAAATATGCTACACGGTTGAACATATTTTAACAATCTCACTTATGCCCTGAGGATATGAATCATACCTCGTTCACTCCAACCGACCACAAACTTCTCACAAGTCGGTACCATACAAGATCAATGGAAGAGCCAATTGCCATGACCTCCCTTGTCTCGGTCAGTACGAGACCACTTAGGCTTAGTAGGACATCTTGTGTCAGCTGTAATATAGTTGTGCCAGGGTACAAAGGCATCTTCACTTAGAGATAAAACATCAATTGTGCTCTCTTAGGGGAACATCTACAACAACCATCCCCAGTTGAGTCATGGTCACTTGGGCACCATACTCTGAGTCATGGTCACATAGGCACCATACTCTGAGCCACGGATCAGTTCACCGTGCTCTATTGAGATGTTCTTATGAAATTACTGAGTCATGGTCACTTAGGCACCATGCCCCCACATATTCAAAAAATATACATTCTGGGTTATGCCGCGGGGAACCCGTTTCACCATTCAGCAAATTCTGACGCTGATGGATCTATGGTCAGGGCAGCATTTTATGGTTTCTAGTGATATATTAAGTGCATTACAACATTCTTTTAGCATCAACCAAGTAATCATTATTAATCACACCAAATGCTACAAATAAAGGTGTAATACATCTATCACATACTTTTTAAATCTTTAAAACACATGATACTTGGGATCTCATTCCCTTATCGCATTACTGGGAATTCTCATCCATTCACATCATCATTATCATGATTACTGGATCTGGGTATTCAACCCTTAGATCATCACATAGAATTGTTACCTCTGTAAAAGGTAACCATTACCTCTAGGTCCTCAGACCAAGGTATTCATTTCACTTGTTGTACAAGTATTCTACATATCTCACATAGTTTAATTAGGCATATTGTCACCTCTTGCTAGGCAACAACTTATTCTCATGGCTCACAAGGCTATTACACATCTTGTCACCTCTCATTGGCAACAACTTATTCACATGGCTCACAAGGCCATACACATCTTGTCACCTCTCATTAGGCAACAACTTATTCACATGACTCACAAGGCCATACACATCTTGTCACCTCTCATTAGGAAACAACTTATTCTCATGGCTCACAAGGCCATACACATCTTGTCACCTCTCATTAGGCAACAAATTATTATCATAGCTCACAAGGCCATACACATCTTGTCACCTCTCACTAGGCAACAACTTATTCTCATGGCTCACAAGGACATACACATCTTGTCACCTCTCACTAGGTAACAACAGTTCCTAGGTCACAAGACCTATATAGATATCATACTTGTTATACAAGTATTTAACATGCTTCACAAGGCTTATTCAGTAAGAGAAATACAACCTTCCCATTATTAGGTTTAGGGTTTCCCTTTATAGCCGAATAGGGTTTCATGTTCATATTATTAATCCAAACCCTAACTCATTGCTCCACACTTCTAGGAGCATGTTTTGATATCATAAGTACATTCAATCATACTTATTTATTCTCATCACTTATCATTAAATGATTATCAACAAAAAGTATGAGTTTCTCTCTCATCCTCACTAGGATATTGATTACATCATACTTTATTAACTTGGCTTAACCCTTTCTCAAGGCATGTTAGCCTACACTTATCAAAGTGCATAAAACTCATTACATTTTAATGTAACAATTGACATGACACACTTCATGTGTTACTCATCCAAGTATATTGGATTTGAGGTGCATCAAGGTGTATCAACCTTGAGGTGCTGGATGTGATATTTATCATGCCTTGGTGTATCACTTCCCTCATCACTTTTAACTTTCTTAAGTTCATCAACTTATCTTGTATTAGTGTATTTCCGATCCTAATACTTTATCCACTAACTCATCACATTTATCATGTAGTGTATTGGCCATAAGTCACACTCTTGAATTACCCAACTATCATCAAGTGATATGAATTCATCTCAGGTTAAGGCATTTTTGATATAGGATTGACCATTATCAACCACTTGAGGTATTTCACCTATCAAGGTATTAGCCATACCATTACTTGGTGTTACACTCATACTTCTAAGATTATTTTGCCCTCACATTTACAAGGTGTATTGGGTGGAATCATGTATGTCAAGTTGAACACATGTATTGGGTTAGGTGTATATTGAGCTAGGCATCATCATGTCCCTCATACCCTTACCCATCAAGGTATCAACCTTACCATTCATATGGTGTATCAACTTCACCCTTCATGGGTGTAACATTCTCACCTTAGTTGAAGATATTGGCCACACCATACTTTAATGTATTGGCCATCACATGTTCTAGGGTATTAACCACCTTAACACTTTTGTCATCTACTGTATTGGGCTACCCACCATATCATTTAGAGATATGTGCTCAACACCATATCGTCCAAGAGGTGTATGCTTAACCCTATCGGTTTAGAGGTGTATGCTTGCTACCCATATCACTTTAGAGGTGTATGTGTGCTTACTATATCGACCTTGAGGTGTATGTGTTCTTACCATATCGATCTTGAGGTGTATGTGTGCTTACCATATCGACCTTGAGGTGTATGTGTGCTTACCATATCGGGCAAGAGGTGAATGCTTGCTTACATATCACTTTAGAGGTGTATGTGTGCTTCACATCATATCGGGAAAAGAGGTGTGTGTATACTTCACACCATATCAGGCAAAGAGGTGTGTGTGTGCTTCACACCATATCGGGCAAGGTGTGTGTGTTCTTCACACCATATCAGGAAAACAGGTGTATGGGTTCTTACCATATCACTTTAGAGGTGTATGTGTGCTTCACACCATATCGGGCAAAGAGGTGTGTGTGTGCTTCACACCATATCGGGCAAAGAGGTGTGTGCTTAACCCAATATCATTTTTGAGGTGTATGCTTGACCTCATATCGTGAAAGAGGTGTATACTACATCACCATATCATGAAATAAAGTATAAACTCATATCCATATCATTTTATTGGAGTAGGTGCATCACCATATCGGGTTAGAGGTGCTTGCTTGTGTGTTTGAACCCGATATCACTTTATAAGGTGATACCAACATCTTCAAGCTCTAGACCTTCGTTATACTTGTTCTAGTACAAGGATAACACGTCTAAGCAACTACTAGAACTCATAAATATATCATTAATTCAATAAAATCTCGGAATTGAAAGTAGATCATCATATATAGCAAGAAATATGGTGAATAATAACATGCTTGGGTTCAAGTTATATAACCCGCCTTAAGAACAACTTCAAAGCTCCAAGATCCAAAGATCCATGTTCCTAAGGTTGAAGATGACTTATCAAAAGTCCCAAGGCTCGTTCACAACTCCTTCATATACAAGGAATCACCATAGTTAATAACTTGGTGAAGAAGAAAAGAAAGGAAGATCATAACCCTAGATCCATGCTTCAATCCAAGGTTGAAGATGATCATGGCCTTACCTTAGGGTTAGGATTTGAGATCCTTCTTGATCCTTAGCACCTTGAATGATACCTCAATACTAATTCACGATATGCCATCACTTTTGGCCGATATCCCCCCTCACTTGTGGCCAAAAACACTACACTTGGCCGATATCAACATGCTATGGCCAATATCAACATGCTATGGCCGATACCACTTGCTATGGCCGATACCAAGCCTATGCATGATACCAAGGCTCTATTCACGATATCTAAGATCAAGGAGGTTTTAGGATTCGAAAAATTTCACTAAGAGGTGAAAGGAAGGGTATATATACTTGAGATTTATGGGAGAGAGTGTATATGAGGTGTCATCACCTTACTACTTGTAGGTGCCACATGGCCATGCATGTATTGAAAAATGTACATGCATGCACTCCATATTTATATTTCCATGCAAAATAAAAACTTAAGGATAATTCAAGGGATAAGGGTCGGCCCCCTTTCATTATCTTCCAGGACAAGCCACTTCCACTCACATTATTATATTCACAATTCAATGCAACCTTTCCCAAGGAAAGTTGCAAACCTATATACATTTCTTTATTGAGGTGCTTAGCTCGTTTTTGAAAATTGAAATAGTTAACAACATGATATGGGGGTCTCCTCTTTGGATCCTTGGCCAATAGGGACTCCCATTTGACACTACAACCGGCTGATACACCTAATACAAGCTCAAATTAGGGTTTCCATTCAACCCCTTTCTTGGTCTTTTCATCACCATGAATACTACCACTCATAAATGATTCAAACATGATGTCTCGTTCATTATATCTCCTGTAAATGATACATAGAGGAAGTAGGAACACTCTAGTGGTGGTAATTTTCATATCAACCCTACATTTTGGGTAAATTACAAATTGTACCAAAATTGGTGCACAAGGTACTAACATTATTCAAACAAGTTCAAACTTGGTATTTAGGCTTTTCACAAGCCGCCACTTAGCATCATTCTCTCTCTTATTATGATAAAACACTTAGGCATGTTCAACATGTGACATTTTGCAATATAGCCCCTCATCTTGGGTAAATTGCACTTTGGTCCAAAACAAAGGAACATTGCTCAAACATCATTCAATCATGACCAAACTTGGAACATAAGTGTGTCACATGAAAACAAAACACCTTAGAGGATTATATTAAAGTTATAAGAAACATACTTAGATAAAACAAATAGGGTTAACTCATAACCCAAGTCAGGGTCATTACACTTCTCCACCGTGATACTATGACATCCATCTTTGGGAAGACGATGGCCTAGATGCAACAACATCCTGGGTGCACACTGGCTTGGATATGATGACGATTTGGGTGTGATAGCAGTATGATGCAACGACAACCAATGCACTGGCAAGCCATAGGCCCATGTGGGCCCCACCTACTAGAGGTAATTGACCATGATATTATTTATAACACCCGGGCCTACTGCCCAAGGCTCTAGTATAGTTCCAGGAATGATGAATGACCCCATAGACAACCACTAGCCTTACCTACATGCTTTATCCACACTCACACACAAGTCAGGATAAACTTCTCGACTGGTCACCTACCTAGTACTACTCTAGCTAAGAATGCTTAACCATAAATATTTTTAGAGATGGGATCCCTAAAATAGAAGTGCACCTTAGTGATATGGGTAGCAAAATTATTCCTTTTAAGATAATCTTATCCAATGCCTCAAATCCTGAGATGTTACACAATGTAGATGGGGTGTAGATGGTGTTTCGTATAGCAGTACTCATAAAACAAGTTGGTCGGACATTGAGAAGATTTCCTATATGATTGTGTTCTCTAGTGGAAGAATCAGTTTGTCTTCAACCCCGAGATGACATTGGGATTTATATGACTTTTAGAGGGAAAAAATTCTTTATATGCCCATTGATATCCCAAGTGCTCAACTTAAGTGGGAAAATATGCGGACTCAGTCTCACTTCTCGTAACAAAACTCTCCACCCATAATAAATCTTTTATAACATATGTTTTCATGCAACAAAATAAATAGGACGTGAGAATAAAAAGGTAAAAGAGAGAGAGAAGGAAATTATGAAAGATAGATGCTACAAAAATAGAAACTCTAGGAGAGAAGTTGAAAAGGAGGAAGAAAATAGAGAAAAGAGAAAAGAGAAAAGAGAATAAAGAAGTAGAAAAAAGTGGAGAGAAGTAGACACGAAAGAGGAGAAGTACCAAAAGATGAGGGAAGTGGAAAAAGAGGAGAGAATTAGAGAATAGAGAGGAGAGAAGTTAGCATTTGTACAATACCAACAAAGCCTTGGTACAATACAAAAAAAGACGTGGAAAATAGAAAAATGAGAGGAGAGAAGTAGACAAGAGAGATGATATAAGTAAATATTATCACACAACTAAAACATTGATAAAATATAGAAAAGATGAGGGAAATAAAAAAAGAGAAGATAAAGGTAGACAAGAGGAATGGGAGAAGTGAACATTAGAAGTATATAAAAAAATATTAGTATGATTCAAAAAATAGAAGGTAAAAAAGAGGAGAGAAGTAGACAAGAGAGGCGAGAAAAAGTAAACATTAGTATTGTATTTAAAAAAAGTACTTCAATACAAAAAGTAGATGAAAGTAGAAAAAGAGAGGAGAGAAGTAGACAAGAGAGAGGAAATACAACATTAGTATAATTATTGGGAAATATGGATACAGAGATGGCAACAAAATAAGAATTTATTGCCAAATTCCTATTTGACCAATAGATCTATCAACAACTATGGATTGGGTAACAACTATGGATTGGGAAAGAGGGTTGCAAGGCATATGTCTGGTCGTAGATAAAATCAGCGACTACCCTTGTAGTGGCATGCTTCTTTTTGCAAACAGCACATAGACAACATGTAATAGTTGTTGTTATCCTAGCGTAGAGGAAACAACATTCATGCCTCTATGTGGTCTACGCAAACTACTAGGAACTCCATATTGTGCTACCAGATCCAAACGAAAAGAGTTGTCCTTTTGAACGTCAATGTTTTATCGTTGACTTACTCTCTGTTATTATCTCTCCCTTTTTGTTTCTCCCCTATACGGGTAAAACTTGTTGGGTCTCTCTAATTACAATAACAATAAAAGGACAACAATTGTCAAATCTTGTTGTTGTGTCTTTTAAACCCTAGACTACCCCCCTTTAAATAGGATGGCCAAGGTCAGGGCTTCTGGTTAATCTGGGATTCGAAGAGATGGAATTTTGTGAATTTTCTAGAAGTCAAGAATAAAGAAACGATTGTTTCACCACTCAAATGACCGGTCTACATCTAAAATGACCGATTAAACACTTGAAGGCATCGATTCACATTGTATCCTATTTGCAAACACATTGGCTTTTAATTTCTGACTAATGCACAACATAATGTCAATATCAAACCTTGATCTAGTCGTACTAATCTTCAAACTGATCTATTCACAACCAGAATTGGTTGGTTCATGTCTCTAAATCGGTCGGTTCACTTATTGAACTGATCATTTCATATATCAATCAACCAATTGTTGTTTAAGTTGGTTACCTAAATACTTTAGCAATCAAGTCAAGCCTTATTCATGAGTAAACTCCGATTCTAAGTGCATCTTATGTGTGTGACCATATAGTTTCTAAATTATGTTGGCAATGAATGTTCATAACTAATTTATGATATCAGAAGAAATAAGGGGTATCTACAACATATCATTTCTACTTAAGTACTTGAAAAGTTGGAGAAAACTTCTACCTATAATCTGTGATTAGTGATATCATGATCGTATAGTTCTTTTGTCTCTAATATTTAGATTGAACTTGAGGGATGGAATCATCATCCTCTCATCATTCAATCTATATTTCTTAAATTAGAGAAGACTGTTAAGGTACCGTGATCTCAATATCATAAATTGATTGACATGAGAATGGCCATGCATTTCTCAATCTAGCTTATCAAGAGGACATGATATCATCTCTGGTAGGAGGGAAAAATCCTATCTACATCACTCACAATCATCCCCATGTGTTACAATGTACCTGAGTACCACCATTATGGCAACCTTTAATCAAATCTATGTTGTATAGCATCAAAATACATTTAAGAACATGTATGAGTGTAGTGACTTCAGGCTTAAGAACCACAGTCACCACTATCACTATGAAAGTTGATTCTGACTACCAATCCATGCATGGTCTCCACATATCACTCTCAAGGTGGGTCTGTATAGTAAATTGTTTTCTAGCAAGTACCTATGTGCTTAGTTTGATAACATATATCATGAATGATGAGATTATGTCATCAACCAACACACACTCTAGTCTTGTGTATTATTGTTGTCTATTTTGCTTCCATTGTAACATCTAGCTAAGGACATAAAAGAATGTATGTACTTTTATCATACATATGATTACATTGTTCAGGTCCTCAACATGAAGACATATGCCATTGATTAAAATCTTTCGACATTTATTATGTTATATCATTATCTCATAACTGAATTAAATAGAATAAACGGATTGCCTTTTATTAAATATCAAATCAAGTACAACATGCCACATTAAAATCATCACATTATTGGATCTCTGGGCATACATACCAAAAAACTCCCACTTGCACTTAGAGCCAATCACTTATGAACTTAATCCCAAGTGATCTAACATAGCCATCATGCCCCTGCTCTTAAAGTGCTTTCTTCAGTGACATATATTTCAATTGGTATTCTACAAATCTTCACATCTCCTCACTATATGATCATTCATATGAGAGGGAACTGTTGTAGTATGTTCTTGGAATGTTGATGAAATTTGGGTTCCTTAGCTTATGCAATAGCTCCATTCTTGTCAGAAAAAAACTCTATGGAATCACTAATACTTGGAACAATCCAAAGTTCACTAATGAGCTTCTTAATCCATACAACTTCCTTTGCTTCATTGGATGCATCCATGTACTCGTATTCTATTTTAGAATCAGCAACTATCTCTTATTTGTAACTTTTCCATCTTACAGCTCCATTTTTTAGGAAAAACACAAATCCTGATTGTGATTGATAATTACCTTGGTCAGTTTGGAAGATTGAATTGGTGTAACCCTTTACACCAAACTCTTCCTCACCTCCATAAATTAGAAATTGATCCTTAGTTCTTCTCAAGTGCATATGGATGTTCTTTACGATAAGGTAGTGATTGTCACATGATCTGACTGATGTCTATCATCTTATTCAAGGCATACAAGACATTGGGATAAGTGCATAACATTGGATCCATGATAGATCAAATTGCAGATACATGTAGAATCTTACTCATGTGTTTCCATTCTTCATTAAAATTGGGACTTTAAGCTTTAGATAGGCTAATTCCATGGGACATGGGAAAATTCCCTTTCTTTTAGTCCTGCATGTTGATCCTTTTCAGCATCTGGTCAATGTCTATACTCAATCTTAGGCCAAGCATCCTTCTAGATCTATCTCTATATATCTTTATTCCTAAAATAAAAAATGCTTCATCGAATCATTCATAGAGAAGGTACTTTACATCCAGTTCTTTACCATCTGTAAACTAGGGATGTTGTTCCCCACCAATAATATGTCATCTACATACAATATGCGGAATACAAATATACTCCCACTAACCTTCTTTTAAACACAAGGTTCATTTTTATTTTGACTAAAACCAAACTCTTTGATTGTCTTGTTATAATCAAAATTCCAAATCTGAGATGCTTTCTTCAATTCATAGATTTGTCTTTGTAGCTTATAGACTTTATTTATAGCTTTTGGATTTATAAAGCCCTCAAGTTGTGTTTTATACACATCCTCAAGATGATTTCCTTTAAGGAAAGAAGTTTTAAGATCCATCTTCTAAATATTATAGTCATAATAATTTGTAATGGCAAGCATGATCATGGTGGATTTAACCATGGCAACTGGTGAAAAGGTTTCATCATAGTCAACACCTTCTACTTGTCTGAAATCATTTGCAACCAATCTGCCCTTATAGGTTTGTACATTACCATCCATGTCAGTTTTAAAGATCCAGTTGCACCCTATAAGTTTTACTCCTTCAGGTGAATCCACCAAGGTCCATACGTTATTTGTTTACATAGATTCCATCTTAGATCTCATGGTCTCAAGCCATTTCTCATAATCTGGTCCTTCAATAGATTCAAGGTAGTTTTTTGGCTAACATCTATGACCAACTAACTGCCTTCTAAAGTCATGAGATATCCAAATGTTTTAGGCTCATGGTATATCCGACTAGATATAAGGTTCTTGTTTTACATGAGGAATTTGAGATTCCACAACAATTTGTGAGTCTCCTTGTTCCTTATGTACCTCTATAGCTTTAGTGTTATCTTGTTTATCTTGAACCTCTATGAGTTCTAATTTCCTCCCACTGATTCCTTTGAAAATAAATTTCTTTTCTAGGAATGCATCATCCATGGTAACAAACACTTTGTTGTCATATGGGTTATACAAGTAGTATCCCTAGGCTTCTTTGGGATATATAAAAAGTAACATTTATCTGATCTAGGTATAGAATTTTTAGTAATGCAACAAGTCCTGACACTGGAATGGATCTATGGCACATGGCACTACATGATTAGGGTTTTACTTGATTAGTTAATGCCATTTGGGTGAGTTAACGTTGCATCAATCAAGTTATGTATAAACCCTAAAAGGCTACTACAATAACATGGGTATGTAACAACTTCAAAAGATATAAAATGCATGTCATATTCCTTATTACATCATCATAGGATACACTTATTTGTCATATCGTAAGCATGATTACATCTCCACTAGGGATCAAGACATTCCCCCAAAGGTCATTAAGAGCATCCTATTATTTCCTACAAGAACATCATTATCTTTCAACACTTGAAGAGAGTTCTATTAACCTTCATCATACTTGTGGTACACATGTCATCACAACATTACATTAAGGGGCTATGATGTTCACAAGTAACATAGTAGGGTTACCACAACCATAATGAGATTATTCTTCTATTAAGAAAAAATGCTAAGTATAAATTATCCAACATCACTTGATTATTCAAGTTGATTTCAAAAAGGTAGCATGTATTGATATTACCAAATCAGCACACAAGGCTAAACCATCAGATCATATACAAGAGAAACCACCAACTAATTAGGCTAGAGTGCCATTGGATCATACATCTTGTACAACCATTGAATACTGAATCCTGAGTGACCGTTGGATATGAACCATTAGATTATGGAACCGTAAACACCATTGGTTGTGGACTAGAAAAACCATTGGATGTGAACCATAAAAGCCATTTGATGTGAACTAGAAAAGGCATTGGAGGTGGACCATTGAATCATGACCCAGTGGAACCATTGGTTGTGCGCCATTGAATCATGACCCAATGGAATCATTGTTTGTTGACCACTGAATCATGACCCAGTGGAACCATTGGTTGTCGAACCAGTGAAGAGATCAATTGAGGAACTAGTGAAGCCATTAGTTGTTGACATTGGGTGGAAATCAACACTTACACATAAGGGTAAGTCATCGTTTGAATGATTAAGCTAGAGCATCAATGCTATCAGTTGATGAAGGAACTTGACCATCATTCCTCAAACACAAAAAGTCCCAAAGTGGAACTAAGTCAAAACCATCGGTTGACTCAAGAGACTAAACCACTGAATCTCTAAACAAGGTAGAAATTAGTCCATGCACCCAAGGAAAAAGCATTGTTTGAGGGGACCAAAACCATCGATTCCCCCATGCATGCAATGTCTAGAGCTCCCACTTCCAAGGAGGAAACATGTAGAAGGATAATAGGGTCATCCAAGAAGATTAACTACCCAAGAACTACTAAATAAGATCAAATCGTAGGCAAAGATAACATTTTTGTACATGAAACTACGTTTTAAAGCAAGATCTATGCATGGCAAGTTAAGAGTAAGCAATAAACATGGAAAAAGCTATAAAACTCACCTCATGGTAGAAGATGAAGCTCCAAATAGTAAGGTAGCTCGAAGAAAGAGAGAGGAAACCCTAGATTGAGCACTCCACTTGTCCTATCTATCTGCTTTCTCTAAGAACAAGCAAAACCCTTGGTTGAAGAAGCAAGAAAGAAGGTGTTCTTCAAGATCTAGCACATGCAACACCAAGAAAACTATGAGACCCCTGACACTAGATTTTGGTTAAACATGCTTTCTTATCATAATTGAGTCCTTAAAACCTTAACTAACCTTTTAAGGTGCTTTTATATCATTTTACAATATTAAGTTTCAAGTTTGGTCTAGTATGGATACAATTTGTGCAAGTTATGCAATTTTGTGCATATTTTGCACTTCTATTCAATTTACCCATATATCATATTTTCGTTGCCATTTTTCACATGCTTGTGGTTCCTTTATAGTTTTCATACCATGCTTGAGCTTTTTATTCCATGGGGATATTGGTTGCACCTTGGTTTGATGGTGATGGCTCACTAGGATTGAATTAGGGTTTACCCCCTCATGGATAAGATACCTTTGAGGCCATAACTCAATGGTCCTCCTATTTGGATGGGATCTGATGGTCATCACTAGGTAGTGAGAACCGATGGTAATCTCTAGAGGTGATAGGTCAATGGTTTTCTCTCTTGGGGTCCCTTTGGAAGGTGGTTTACTTGGAAGGGGTGACCAAGCGATGGTGTACCACCTTGTGACCTAGAGCATCAACAAACGATGATCACCACGCCTCAACACTCGATGCTTGGCCTGGCAAGCCAACAAACAATGGTCTAGCAGACTCCCACAATTGATGAAAATTCTTATTTGTAAGGTAAACATGTTTTAGACCATGGACACATGGCACACTTAGTAGGATACATCAAACTTCTCTTCCTTCTTATCCTTAGCTTTATATACCCTCCGTCTTGCACCCAAACGAATCCTTTTGGATACTTATCTCTTCTTTTCTATATGGAGCTTCATCTTACCCTATTTATTGGTGAAGAGGATTCCCAAGGTAGAAGAAGGTTGATGAACTTCTTGCATGTATGGCTAGAGCCCAGATCTACCCTTCTTTAAGGTTTATGGAGCTTTCATTGCGTGTTCTTAACCTAAGCAAGTAAGTTTCTCCTTCTCTCTTTCGTTTCTCTTTCTGTTCTTCTTCGTCCTACATTCTTCCTAGATGAAACCATGGCCTTCCCTAGTAAATCTTGCTTGAGATCTCAAAGAATTCATCTTTCATGCTCCTTATGCATAGGGTTTACTTTCCTAGTGGAGGAAGAGCTAGTTGGTCAAGTTCAGAGCTTAAACTAGAGTTATCTTCCTTCTTTGCTCATGTTTTATTGCAATTTGGAACCTGATCTTCTTCTTAGAGGCAATTTTTATAACCCTCCTCACGTTTATTTCTTACTACTAGCTTGCTAACCCATGTTCTTGATCTAAAACAAAGATCTAAGCTTATAGAAGATATCTTTACCTAGGGCTTTAGTTTTAATGTTGTTCCTTGAGAAGTTACAACCCAAGATGAACCTAGAATCTGGTGGATGACCTTCCTGAGGTAGAGGAAGCCTTAGAATTTCTTAGTCAAGAAGCAATTATACCCTTGGGGCCACAGACGATGGCTCCTTCTATATGATAATGAGATGTTTTCTTTATTTTCTTGGTGATTGATGGTTTGGCACTTGTGAGTGATTGATGGTCTTTACCTTTGTTGCTATTTTAATGACACTAATGAACCCTAGAACTGAAGGTTATGTTTCCTTGGTCACTGATGGTCGATGGTTACCCTAACCCTAGCAAATGATGGTCTTTTCTATATGTTGAGAGTTGTTTTTCCTCTAGCTTCATCACCTGATGGTTGGGCCCTTGTGACAACTGATGGTGGGCACTTGGTTCTATTTTGAGCCTTGTTTTAGAACCTAAAACTAATGTCTATGTTCCTCCAAGGTGGGTGTCTTTAATACTCACTTCAAGTGGTTTTACATGATGGGTTTACTTGGGGTTTTAAAGGTTGTTTTCTATCTTGGTGATTGACCTGATGGTCTAGTCATTTGTTGTTTTGTTTAGCTTTTGTGTGCCAATAGATGGTGGTCTCTTTGTTACTATTATAGATATTATGTCTTGAGCGCAATTTATGTGTATGCTTTCCCCTTAACAACTGATGGTGCATAGTTCCTCTCAACCGATGGCTTACACTTAGGGTTTTAGGCTATTTTTAGATCTTATACAAGAACCTATGGTTGCTTCTTTGCTAGGCCCGATGGAGTTGCCTTTTAGTGATATTTTGTTGATAACGGATGGTCACCCCTTAGTTTAGTTTTGGTCTCTTTTGGAATCTCAACACCTGATGTTTTAGTCCTCTAAATATGGCATCGACTGATTGTAGTAGTAGTCAAACACCCAATGGTAGTGTTGAACCCATCAATCGATGCTGACACAGAGTGTCACAACCGATGGTGGACCTGTACACCACAAACTATGGTGGTATAGGATGCCACAACCTATGGTTTGTCTAGGTCTCATGTGTTGATTCTTTTAATCCTAAATCTAATGGTTATCTTGGTTAAATGATTCAAAGGTTAGACCTATACATCAATTGATGGTTTTGAATGAAGAACCTGATACAATAATTAGGATTTGATTCTTCAACATTACCATGGTTTTGGGTGAATCCTATAGTGTAATGTTATGCCTCTAATGATGAGAATTTGATGGTTTGATGCCTTAATCTTGTAGTCTTACCTTTTCCCTCGTATGAATATAATTGATATCACCGTAATGATTTAATGGGTAACCCTAATGAAGTATAGCTTGTTACACCTAACCCTAATATAACCAAGTGATGGAAATTTATTACGAGCAACCCCTTCTTAAATGATTAATCGAATCATGGAATTCTCTGTTATTGTTGTTGAAACCCTAGTATGCTATAATCTGACGGCTACCCCCTGAGTAATTAATGGATTCATACTTGAGGAAGGTATGGAATGTGATGGTGATTCTTTATCTTATGCATCCACAATTGTATGAGGATGACATGAGTATGGGTTTGTGTATGAGTGCTGAACTATAACTTCAATATAACCTATCTTGTTAACCCTAACCCTAATGCAAATGGATGATAGTGGTTAGTTATGTGATCCTTCCTTGAATAGTTAAAATAATGATGGAATATTCTTCCTAATATGGTTGTAACCCTAATGTGTTAATTAGTGATTATTATAGCCTTATGATTGATGTTTCTTATGCTAAACCTAAACACTACAAATATAATATTGATTAATCATATCTAGCCTTCTTGAATGATTGATATAATAAAGGATTGCTCTTAAATCCCAAAATAACCATGCAATGTTCTCGTGTGAACATCTTTTAGCTCTTTGATGTAATATTATGCTAATCCTATGTATCACATGCATGGTGATGTTTGTTCGGCCTTGTTATACATGGGTCTCACCTTGTGGGTCACCACATCTTTTAAGGTGATCGGAAGCAACGGAAGTAGACCCATGGCAGTAAGGAGAAGCTATGATGATGGACCTTAGAGAAGGTTGTTTAGATGTCTAGTGTGTCCTAGAGTCGTCCCTGTACTATCAGGTCCAGGTGGGAAAGTTGTATATGATGTTTTAAATGAATCATGTCTTTAGTAGCATTATGATTCTTGCACATGTGGCATATGTGAACGATGTCATTCTGTATATATGTTGTGGATGAGGCCAAAAAGGTAATTTGTATAAGATTCTTGACATCAACTTGTTGGGATCTTATGTAAATGTTTTGAGCATGATGGTGAGGTTGAAATCGGTTTTAATTTACACTATTTCTAGATATGTGCTTGATTAGTGATCGATTGTATTTAGAATTTTGAGTAATCTCATTTACTGTGACTGGTTCTCACAAAAACCATACATACAACCAAGAAGGATGAGAGAAGAAGGTATGGCAAAAAGGAAAATGAAGAAAGGTAGGAGATCTTACTTGATTAATCTAAGAAACAAGGTAGGGAAGCTCCAAACCCTAGGTGCGCATGCAAGCAAGACTCGATCAAGATTCTTCCTCCTTGAGCTCCTTTTTCTCCACCAAGAAAGATAGACGAGCTTCAAGAAGCAATAAGAAGATGAGAGAGAGCCTAAAGGGTTCATTTGAGTGGAAGGAGAGAGGTATATATATAAATCTTTTGGGGAGAGAGAAAGGAATACAGAGGTGTCAAGATGTGCATATGACATGAGTTCAAGATCAAAACATCTCATCCATGCTGAACTAGGTTGACCATCAGTTCTTGGATCCAGGGAAACCATAGAATCTTAACCAACACATGATAACCATAGGATCATGACATCCACCATCGGATCATAACATATAAGGGAAACCATCGAGTTAAGGCATCTAGGGGAGGAAAACTAGCCCTCAACCCTAGGTTAAATGTCACCACTAATCTGATGGTGCAACTACGCACCTGGAGGTAAAAATAGATCAAATAACATGATACAAACACTTATAAGGAACATCATACATGTGACAAATTATAAGAACAACTCTAGTTATGAAAAAATTGAATAAAAGCCCTTATAAGCACAAATATTGCATAACTTACCCAAATAGTGTCCAAACTGGACAAACTTAAAACGCAGGCTTATTAAATAATATCAAAGAACATATTCATGTTTAGTTAAGGTCTAAAGCATCAAATTAATGTAAGTAACCATGTTCAACCATAAACCAAGGTCAGGGGTCTTACAGTTAAACTAATCAAGCAAGTAGCATGGAGAAACAAATGTTGAGATATAATTAGTAGAGATGGAGAAATCTTATTTCCATGTCGATTGAACAGATGAGATGTGCAATTATGGAGTGATGAGAAACTAGCCAGAGAAGAAGATCAAGCATCACCAAGTATCATAAGGGGACAACAAAGCAATTGGTGAATCTGGGTAATGACAGGAGGATCTACACTTCCCAGATTTCTTGGGCCTCAGTTATATAGGTTATATGTCTTTGAATGTGATGGTCATGAAGGATTTAGAATGGGAAAATGGGAATTTCATGAACTAGACAATAGAAAACAAGAAAGTGATCTGTCACATAACCGTTTGTTACCCAAATCCAAACTCCAAATGACTACAAAACCAATGGAGATAGGACCTAGGCGTTCGTCCCTAGCATGGTATTAACAAAGCACGAATGTGGAAGCAGAAATCTTAGCATACATGAAAAAATAACAAGATAAAGCACCAACAATATTCTCAATTCAACAAGATATATTAAACAACATTGTCTTATTACAAGCTTTCAATTACATATTCAAGAGTACAATTTTACCAGTCTACTCATGTACACTAGGTGTTCTACAACAAGCACACAAGACATAGCTCATGAATCCCATCAACTTCTAGCCAGCTCTGAACCTATAAAAAACAACAAACAAGGTGGGTGAAGCACACGAGGTGTCGAGTATGAGGCTAAAAGATACATATAAATAAGCTTTGCATAATTTGAAATGATTTACAGAAGTAAACGGGCAAGAAAATATCATGTTAAGTGCTTAGTAAAATGAGAGCCCACGTTTTATGTCATTTCACTCTAATTATACCATCATATCATGTATTCATAAGGCCTTTGATCAACTTTTCATTGGAATGATCTGTAAGGGTGCTCAAGATTAGCTAACCCTTCTATATGTGACGGACCTCAAGGCCATTGCTAAAATCTAACCCTATTTCAACATTGTGTAATGGAGTTTCTATATTATGTTTGCAAGTTATAAAACCACAATATGAGACAAACATTGAGTATATACTAGAATACTATATGGCAATATTTGAGAAAGTAAATAAGCATACATATGTATCACATTTCAAGAAAGAAATCGATAGTCATATAATTATTTAAATCCCATACCTAATTACAAGATTCTTAATCTATCCTTGACCATCTGGATCTCAAGAAACACTTGGTTAAGCACAAGATTGCATACATGCATTAGATTCCCATCATTAACCCTAACTAGATGCATTTTATGGTTTTTGGCCAAGTTAGGTTCAATTATGCTTATTAGTGTATTAGATGATCTTTTACTGATCTAGGGTCATCATGAAAGTGGGGTTCAAGTTTCATGTCATTCCAATGTGACATTTATTCATGTGATTATTCCAAGATTTGAGTCACTTATGCACCTAGGGTCAAAAGACTCATAATGTAGCAAACAAGGTCATGGACCATCAAGACATGCGATTTAGACAAGATGTGAAATCAGATCAACAATATAAAGATATAAGGATCACATTCAAATATAGGTGTATGTTCTCAATTCTAGGCATCATAGGATTCAACATTATCAACAAGCAATTCCAAAAATCAACACATAAGGCCCAGTTCAAAAGTTCCCAACATATGGATGGGATGGGACATCCCTACCAAGGGGATCGTAAGAGGTAGATCATCTCTGATTTGAGAGGGTAAGACTTAAGATTAAGATTCATATAACTGTTAGGTACCAAGCTAGACATACAAGTCATTTAGTCACATAGGAGGTCAACATGGGTGGCTAAAGGCCACATACATCATGAATAGAACAAGGGAGAATGAACTTGGGACCGTAGTTCACATCACATCATTATACTACTGGTTTCATAGATCAAAGGTATTTGTTGTCTGTTAGGTCAAACCCATCCTTTGCTTCAAAGTACAATCAAACATTCACATATAAGGGATACATATATGCATTTAGTTCCATATGAATCAAGAATATAAAGAGGAGGGAAAGGGTGGATATATGTACCATAAGGTAGCCTAATTCTACTAATTTTCATGTCATGATGATACTAGATTAACATCTAGTGCTAAATGTAACAAATTAGGGCAAAGTATATCATTAAGGTCCAAACATTCATACATGTGCAATAGAGTCAACCATAGAGTAAGAAAGGTAGTTGGTAGTTTCATTATGTCTAAAATCACATTCACGTTACTAATTATCTGGGTAGGAGGGGTAGGGGTGCATCACAAACACAATATTTAGCTTAGTCAAACATTTATCATGGTCAAACAAGGTCATGTTCGCATTTTTAACAAATAAGTATAACTAGGAGGATATTTAGGGTCTGCAAGTTATCCCATGTTATAGGTCTCATCAAGAGGATCAATTTGATATATAATTTTGCCTAGTTTGGATTTAGGAGTTAGAAGATATGCATCTTTGACTATATGAATTCAAACTATATGGAAACACACATTCAAAACTTAGGCAAAAGGGGGATCGTTCCTTTTAGATGCGATGACGAAGGTTTTCCATCGATTGAAGATGCAATGCTCGAGAAGGAGACATTCCTCACTTCTTCTACACGTTGAGGCCGCTGACCGCTCCAGTTCATATCATGTCGCTCGTCACCGTCATCGTGCGACCGTGCGTCACCCGTGGTTATTCACCACCGCCATGCCTTCTCCCTGGGATGTGTCGTCCCAGACTGGTGTGGTGTCATGCCATTGGCCTGAGCCATTATCATTGACTTGGTGAGGGTAGGGAGGACAATATCTTCGTAGGCTGTTGGATGGAAACACATCAAGATCTCGACCCGATCTGATGGTGGTCGGGTCACCCGCCCCACTAGCTTCAAGCCAACGTGGGTCGCGGAAGCTCTGAGGGTCGAGCTCACTGGAGGGGACCTGAACTATGGTACCAAAAGCTAGTGGAGCTAGGTACGGGGTTGTCTGTGCACACGTGCTCCATCAGAGCTGAGGGTGGTCGCACCTGAAGCTGCGGGACACTGCAGCACGAATGCCCTGCCACACTAGGGTGGATGCGCCGTCGAGAAAGGGGAAGAAGAGAAAAGGGGAGGGAGCAAGATGGACTATGCGAAGGAGTAAGAAAAGAGGGGGGAAAGATTAAGGGAGTCTGGGAAGAGGGTTCATGCTAGTCAATTACTTTGAAGGGGTCGAGAATGAGGCCTATTGGCCGGTCGAAAATCACTGCTACTATAGCAGGCTATCTTGTATGGACCTAGGTAGGAGATGATTTTACATCCGTTAGATCTTGGGTCTGTTGATCCAATGTCTGAGAAAGAGGAGAACATTAGGGTTTCTTCAAGAGGGGGTGGCGGCTGGGCCGCCCCAAATTGGGCCCAAAAAGGCTCAAGTGCCACACAAGTTAATTAAATCAAGTGCAGTTTAAGCGAAACTTTACAAAGTCATAACTTGGGATCTAGAGGTCCGATTGAGACAATTTTTGTGCCGTTGGAAAGATAATAGAGAGCTCTACGACATGAAATTCATTAAATATCAATTTGGGTATGATTTTGAGATCTAATTTCACTTGCAAGAGGACTACATATTAAAGTGTAAAACTTAGCACATTTATGCAAATACATGTCCAACATTGTGATATTCATTTTTGATGTGGTCAATTTGGGTCAACAACACACTCAAGTACTGTGATTGAAATCAAATTTAGTGATATGGGCCTCTAGAAGTGAGAGAATGAGCATAATAGATGAGAAAGAAGACCAAGTCGTCACATGATCAAAAGTAACAAAAATGGGAGACGAATTGAATGGAGGAATCATGTAAAATATGGAAATGTTAGGGGGTGGAACCTTGGTGAAATAAACGACCACCAGTGTGGGCATTACTGTGTGTTGGATTTGTTGGGAGGTGGGAGATGAGATCCTCACCGCCTAATTCCAATCTGGTGGTCCATAAAAGAGTATGTATAAATTAACAATCCAGGCGACCAAATAAAACGCGTGTGACAACAAATAAGATACAAAAATTTAGGGAAATTAAAGTGTCATACTAATTATATTCTTCAAACATAGGTTACTTAATGCCTTTCATTGCTAATTTAATTGTACGGTTAAACATTTTCCAAAGAGTAACAAATTTTCTAGGTAGGCTAATTTGACTATGATGAAATTGAAATTTTCATTAGCTTTTTATTTTGGAAACCTTTTACATTTTAATATTTTCTTGTGTATTAACTACTCATTTAGGGTTTTTATTCTGATTACTTCAATTATGATACAATGTTCTTGAATTCTTTTATCTTATAGTTTTAGAAATGTTTTAGAGTAGCAAGATAGGGTTAAACCTATTATTTAGTATATTTGTACATCAAACCCTATTTTTTAAATAACATAGTGAATTTTTAAGCTATGTTTACAATTAATTTTAAGCTATGTTTACATTATTTGAGCAACCAGAGTCAGTAGATGCTGAGTATTGTTCACATAAGAACTGTTGTTGAATGAATGGTGGACATTGCATCCATGGGCCCTAAATTGTCAGCTTCTTGAGATAGTGTTTTGCTAGCTGATCTGTGAGATTTTCTAATCTTCTCTTATGGATGATATCCTAGATTTTGACAATTTTTCACATCAAATAGTATTATTAAATTTACTATGGTGATTTTATCTTTCAAAAGAAATATGAAGGATATGTACATTCATGGTACTTCATTTAAAATACACCTTCTATTGAAAAAAAATATACTACATGTTAAAATGATCGAAGAGGGGTCTATAAGAAGGTTTGACCTATATGTCTAGATTTGAATATGAGACATTCTCTATTGAGAGTCTAAACAATTATAGTAAAAATGACATTAATGTATTCAACTAATGGAATATTCCAGGTTGGCACTACTTTTGTCTTCGAAACCCACAACAACATAATACACATTTTCCAAACCTATTAAAATAAAATACAAAGGTCTTATTATTTTATATACAACACCATACTCCTTCTCATTGAAATTGCATTTGGTGTGGACCGTTTGCATGAAATCATATCTTTGCCAAATAATACTTTTGTATTCGTTCTAAAGTTTTTTTTCCTTATTACACATTCTTGTATATGCAAGTTTGTTAATCCATCACACCTTTGATAATGGAGAGATATTTTTTGGACTAGACAACATACAAAAGATGCTTTGTTCTGTTGCATGTAGAACACGATCAACAATCAACCAAACAAATTCAAAAACACTAAAAATAAACTATAAATCTTGAGACTCATACTCGGAAGTAAATAATTAAAAATCCCCAAACTTGGAACATCACTTTCATGACAAAAGGCTATAGAAAAACTAAAACCCCATGCTGAGCAAATGTTTTCTATCATTTAAAATACAAGGTAGAGAGAAATAGAAGAGGGATTAGAAGGCATGGTATGAGAGAGCTGGAAGCAAATATCTATTTTACACACAAGAACATACTATTTACTTTAATTAAAGGCCCTTCTTTTGAACCATGGTGGTTTATTTTCTTTAATAGAATTGTAGATTCTATATATGCTATTATCGTGTTTGGAACAAGAGACTTATTTATAACAAACTAAAGACCTAACCATCTTTGAATCCTATCTTAAACTCATATTGATTCATCTTCTTTTTAGTGTAGATGGTCATCTAAACTTGAGTGATCACCAAGTTACAAAATTGATGGGAGGTGACAATGGGACAAAACCACCGAGCATAGCATAAAGATGAACGAAAAGTGGGTGATTTCATTAGAAAAGCAACATCAACCTAGCTGTCAATCATAATGTAGGTGACATTGTTAAAAAGTGGTTGACTTCGTTACACACACACACACGCCCTCCCCCCCACACACAGATATATATATATATATATATATATATATATATATATATATATATATATATTAGTAAATACATGTGTGATGCACGTGAGCTAGATATATTGTTTGGAAATTAAATATGTAGGATTCATTCCTATAAAATACATGATATTAGTATACCAATGATGTGATAATTTATTAATTAAGAATAAAATATATATATATATTTTGTTTTCTTTTTATCCAGCCCCTTTCCCAAGCATGATCAATTTGAACCCACCTATATATGAAAAATCCATGAAGTATTATAAATATAGAATATTAATAACATATTATGTGAAAGTAAAATTACCAAAATACAAAACCAAACTTTTGATTTTAGTCTGTGCTAACATAATCTCTTCATACAATGTTTTGTAAGGATATCCATGATGAAACATTGTATTGAGGTCAAAAAGATTTCTCAAAGTCAATAAATTGTGGATGGAAATTGGATATTTGGTGTAATGTTATATTAATATTCATCAATATATCGAGGTGAAATAACGTTTGAGTGCATAGGGGTCAAGGGAATCTCACAAGAAGAGAGAAAATGCCAAGGGAACGAGGATAATAACTATCACATACGAGAGAGGGTATTGGTAAAACAATAACAATGTAGAAACATATTTGAACGAAGTCACAAATCAACACATGGGCTTTACATATCTAGTGAAAGGCCTGTAAATGATTAAATATGGATGAGCTCCAACCAATAGGATGATGGAAAGCATCCACCTTCACCTCAAAAGGCAAATTAATCCAGTGTAGTAGCAACTTTCAACCTTCTATGATTGTTCTAGCAAGTATATTTCAATGAAAAACATATCTAATATTAATTTGATCAACTTTTAATGTGTATGTGTAAAGTATAAGGTATATGATATAAAGTATACAAATCTTAAGGCATAAACTAAAAATTTTAATATTTCATTAGGGTTAGACAAATATAGCGACAAGTGATCCATTTGATAGAATAAAATGATGAGGTGCACACCATCTCACAACTAAGGGTGAAACGTTTTGATTTTATTACTTAAATGTCAATTAAAAAGCTTAATTTATGTTGTCAAAATTGGACAGAATAAAATGTTATATAATATCATACCATAGTGGCTCATCACTTTTACATTGGTTTTATATAGGTCTAAATAGTTAAGGTTCGGAAAAAAAATAGTCATATAAGGCTACAAGTTCATAAAATGGGCACATTTTGATAGTTAACATGTTCACTCTTTTCTTGAAAAACAAATTAAGTTCTTTAAGTTAGATTCTACGTAGAATGTCATTGAATGGGTAGATTTACATTAAGAAATAGACTAAATGAATATTATTATGCAACTTCATATCCAAGTAAAGATGTTTAATTTAATGTAAAGGAATACTCACTTGTTAGTTTCTCCAAACATGATATCTATGATACATATGTAATCAAGAGTATATGAGGAGAAAGGGGAACTATTATATATGGATAAGCATAATGTTGGAAAAAAATGGTGAATATAGGGTAATGAAGGGGCATTATTAAGGTACATTCTTCCTCTCCCTTGTAAAATAGGCAGAGACGAGGGAGGGAAATATAGTCAATTTCTTTTTTAATGAATACAAGCTTTTACCATCAGTATCTTCCCTTTGTTAGTCTCAACGTCACCACTTACACATTGGAGGACAAACTGACATCTCTTCTTTCCTCATTTCCCCATCATGTAACTCTTTTCCAATATTTGTTTTCACACTAAACATAATTTATAAACCAAACCCATACCTTAAAGTTAGGTTTGAACATCTTAAGGAAAGTTACACCTTAGGTTGTTGTAAAAAGAAAACAATAATAGAATATGAATATTTTTTCCCTTCAAATTTCATTAAACATTGAAATTAGAAAATAACATGGTTAACTATGGCATATTCTTCCACAACATATTTCAAAAGTGGGTCATATTTTCAATCATTCAAATTCGTTTAAGATATACTTTAATGAAAAAAATATATAAAGCACTTTGTTCTCTTGGTGACAAACATATCATGACCTACATATAAAATTAAAACTACAACTATATAACTTTATACTATATACACCAACCAATTAAATTTTTAACACATAAAATAGCAAAGAGCCTACTGATATTTCAAGAAAGGAAAATGCTAAAAGCAAGTCACACCAATATATGAATAGAAATCTTATATATTTACTACTTTATAGTGTATGGAAAAGAATTAGAAGGAAAAAAGGGAATGCAAATACTAAAAAGGAACTTTAGTTGTATATGCATTCCCACATAAATGACAAAAGGGTTTTTGGTCATCGTCAACCTTAGTTTCAAAGACGAAGAGTGATAAATTTTTAGGCTTATCACTATAGTATTATGTTTCTCTTATAGTGGTATTCCATGTGTATCACCATCATCGTTCCTTGTTCAGTTGGTAAAATGCATGTAAAGTTGCATGTGGAAGTCTCATACATTTGTATTTCAATTTGACATTAAAATATTTCATTATAGTCATGGTGTTTTTTGATAGTTTGCAAGGAGATGAAGGATGAAGTCATCCAACAAGTCCATCATGAAAGCAACAAATGGGTCTTTCTCACAAAGTTGGACATTGATAATGCTAAAATAAGACACTGAGAAGTTATGCCATTATTGAAGGCCAATTGAGAGAGAGATTAAAGCCCTAGTGCACAATTATACGATGGTGCATTCAACTTCCTATGTTTTGACAGAATATTACCACATTTCTTGACTATTATAAAAACACTATGTCATAAAAAGGTTCTTCAGCAGGCCATGAAACCTTCTTTCCCTCAGCTAAAGACCAGAAAAAGAGTCACTCCTCAAGGTAGGTAAGCGACTGGAAGGATGGAGGTCAGTCCCTACTGCTTTCTTCCACTCCCAGTGAAAGATATGTAGATTATAGACCCATGACATACCACAAAGGAGAATCTTCAAACCACACATATTGACACATAAAAAAATTAATGGTCCTAATCTAAAGGCCAACATAAATTACATGTGTCTCTAGAAATAGAGAAATGTAATCAACAAGTATGTTCACTTATTTCATGGATACTGATGTAAGATAAATTTAGCCTACAAAATCAAAGTAGAAACAAATCAAACTACACACTAAATGAACTATAATCGACCACAAACATGCTACCAAATCAAAAGTTAAAAAAGGCCCTCCTGACATCAACCAAATATCTAGAGTCAAACATTGTCTTTGTAAATGAGAGTCAATTTTGTGTACCTTGTGGACCACACCAAATGGATTACTTTGTATACATGGCACGCACTAACTTTAATAAATGGATCGAAACATGTAAAATAGGGTCTTGAGTAATGTATCTTGACTCTCCCCCTTCCAATGGAATAAAAAAAAGGATGGAAGCCACACGTGTTGCGGGTATGAACCTAGGACTACGTTGGGTGCATGTGGAAAAACCACAACTGAGAAAATCACACAAAATGATGATATTACATAGTTTGGTCGAGATGACTTACTCCATAGAAAATGAGAAGTTTCACCTATGAAAGATGGGTATAGGCGGAGATCTCTCGAAGACATCAAAATAGTTTTGATTACAGTCGACAGCTGTTGAAATTCCATATTACAGTCATCAATATTCTAAAATGTGAATATACATATACATCTAGAACCACACTCAGATCCTTATTTGGACATAAGAAATAGATTGTAACATATCAAGAGGGTTTTTGTCCCCACGCCTCAATCAGATTGGTGATAAATCCATTAAAAATTACAGGGAATATACGATTGGATCAACATAACACAGCGAGGCACATAATATCACTCATTAGAATACCCTACCCCCCTACACAAGCCAAAAATAGGATACAAAAACTGAAAAATAAAAAACCAAAACAAATAGATATAAAATTACTTACATTACTGCATTTAATAGAGGGATGAAACCCTAACTTAATAGGCCGCTCCAACCAGATGAGGTCTTGTATATACCAACAATAGATCAATGATTGACGACCAGTTATAATGTTGTCAACTTATAGATCTTCATAGTGAAGTTTCACATGATACACTGAAGGGCTTCGTGGTAGCTGTTGACGTACAAATTTGACAAGCAAGAAATCATGATCCGAGCATAGATGAATCGCATCATGTGTTGCTAAGGCTGGCTTGGGGGTAGCAACCCAGTGAGACTTATGTATCATTTGAAGACGCTACTGTCTAACCTTCTTAATTTAATATAGAAGTTAAACATATAACCTCCATACAAGATCTTCTTGAGAAAGAAAACATAAATGACATGAACTTGAAACTCAATCTTTGTCTACCACAATCCACAATAAATGAGAAAAGCCACTTTGCATGCATGTGAACATGACGGTCGCTATCTATGCATGCATGCCAATAATCTCCACAGTTCAAACCCGTAGGACAAACTACATGAAATGCCAATGTCGTCTCAAACTTCCTGCAATTATAAATATCCAGCCAATAAAAGCAATGTTTGGAACACTACAACAGAGCATCTTATACGTGATAGTTAATGCTATCTTATATAATATTTGTATTACAGGCAGAGGTCTCACTTCTGTGGGGCCTGTCACAAAATAGATATCATGCAAAACTTGGTCACAAATGCTTAATGAGAGAGTTATGCCTGTCACAAAACCACGACCAACAGCTGATAGACGGTAGTTAAATGGGAGGGCCATACCCCTCACATACCTTGAGTCAGTAGCTGTATATTGAAAGAAGTTTAAGAAAAATGCAAGTTCTGTTTTCAAGATTACATGCTCTGTTTTCGACATCACATGCTCTATTTTCAACAGCACATGCTCTTAGAGAAGAAAGTACAAGTATGCATTTATGCAGTTGATATGTATAACGTTCAAGAAAATAAATGTGATCTGCAGAGCAATGTACAACATCATCACGCTAATACACATGAGCCATCATTTATAAAACAAGTCAAACAACTTCTCACTCCATATGATGAATGTATTATTATAACTTTATTGATTCTGCAAAGTCGTGTACAACAGTTTGGACATTGAAAAATGTCCCAAATAAAAAGAAAGCAGCCATAAGAAAAGTTGCAGTACATGAACTATTGTTCTCTTATACTATACTACATGTTTCAATTGTTGTGATATCCTTACTGGACGACACTGACTGTTGAGCATGTTGAGGAAATATGAACTCCTCAGGCCTAGAAAAATGAATATAAGAAGCAATCTGGTTTTGCAACTTGAAGACGTGGACAACTTTCATGTCCAGGCTAAAGAATCTTGATGCTAAAGTAGAATCCTACAAGAATCAATTTGTGAGCATCATCTGTGAGCATCATCTGCCAACCTACAATAGGTGCCTAATGATCTCCATAACCTCTTTGTTCTCTACTCCTCCACCTCCCTTGTAGCCTGTGATGAATGAAACGCTAGCAGCAGCAGCCTCTTTGCTCACCCATAGAGAATAAGTATGCCACTTCATCATGCAACTCGTCATTCTCCCCTTCTACAACATCCTCCTCTCTTTGTCACAACGCCCTGCAAGCTTTTTATGGATGTCACCTCAGCTATCTCAGTTGGGAGTGCTAAATCAACAACAATTGCAAGACTAGTTGTTATTTGAAAAAGTTTGGCATCCGGTCCTCCTGGAAAATTGATGGGTAGAGCGGCGTAGTTGGGTAATTCAGCCAAATGCTAGTTGAAGTAGCCAAATCTGAAAGCAATGGGGACTGGCAGGAAAACTTGAGTTAGAGACATGATATTCAAGAACCGTAAGCAACAATGTATAACATGCTTTTCGAGTAGTTTTCTTCTCTAACCTTCTGCTAGCAATAAACATTCCCATGGCCTGTAGGACAAAGCGATGGTGCCAAACTTGTATCTTATCTCCTACAACATAAAGAAAAGTGTATGAAATTAGTTGATCAATAGGAGAAATTTTGATCAAGAAAAGTGTCATAAACCTCATAGAACAAATTAAGAAGACCCAACACCATATATCTCCCAAGAAGGATCTCCAACTATTCTAAGTGTTATAAACCTCTTAGAACAAAAAATGTTTTGTTACCTAATGTGTGTAGTTTTTGAATCACTTGATTATGTGTACTTGTGCATGTGATCTAGTAACATGAGGTCATTCGACCAACCATTCTATATTAGCGAGCTAATTGTGCTACTGATCCACCGATATGTATCAATGCATCTAAAATTGAGATGTAGTAGCAACCGTAGTTTTCATAACCGAACCGGTGAGGCCTCCGGTTCTCGGTTCACTGGTTCAACCGGTGGTCAGACCGGTTCAACCGGTGACATCAGCATGGTGTCACATATAAATTACAAACTCTAAAGATATATGAAAATCATGGTAAATTTAATAATGAAACATGAATAATAATACAATTGTTCAAGATAATTTCAAAAACAAACCAAGTAATAAGCATTATTTGACATATGGACATGTGCTAACCAAATTATATAGTATTCAATATGAATTGACTAATTCATTAAAAATACAACCCACTACAATACCACATTAACCACAATCAACATAACTGAGTAAAAAATCACTAATGTCATAATATGTAACCACGAAATTGGAGACACTAACATGCTGCCTATAATACATAGTGAAATCAACCTTAGCAATCAATTTAATAAGTTCTAGAATGTGGATAGTGAAGTGGTAGAAAATATATTGCAATTGAAGCAGCTGGCAAATCAGTAAAAAATCAGCAGCAACGGTTAATTCAAAAGCCAGTTGCAACACCATGTGGTGCTATCCTTCAGCACAGACAGCCATGCGAGCAAGAGGGGTGACAGGGTAACATTCAAGAAGAGTAAATTAATTGAAGAACATGAACAAAAAGGATGAATGAAGAAGATGATAGGAATAATAAGATGAGTACGGGTAGAAGGTCCTTATAGGAAGAAGGGGAAGACAAGTAAAGGAAGGGAATTACTACAGGAAAAAGCAGAGAGCAAGTAGCAGAGCAAAACCAAAACGAAGTACCTAGGACTTGGAGAGAAATAGAAGAAGAAACAACAAATACAGGGAAATAGGGAGGAGTAGAGGCAGGAGCCAGTGGAGGACGAGTTACTTGAGGAAGGAGGAAAAGAGTAGAAGGAGAGGAGGAAGAATCAGAAGACTTACCAAGGATGGCGGCAAGCAGCTACCCGACGGCTGTAGAGAAGAGCAGCAATGACCAGTGGAGGACGTCAGAGGCATTAGGTGCGGCGGAGGTCAGCGACAGCATCAGGTGCAGCGGAGGTCAGTGGCGGCAGCTGGTGCAGTGAAGGCCGGCGTCACCTCCTGGTGCTCCTTCCCAGCTAGGGCTGAGACGTCGCTACTATCAGGGTCGGGAGTCTGGCTGCGTGAAAATTGGTTTTTTTTGCACAGATCAGTGGAAGCGGGAGCGGATAAGTGGATGAAAACGGACCGACCGGTTGGATAAAACTCAACCGGTTCGCCAGTTCACCGTTCCAACCTGCCGAGTTGCCGGTTATTGGCCGGTTAAACTTCAATTACGGGTCTGAGCAAGGACCGAACCGCTGAACTAACCGGTTCCCGGTTGAACCGGCCAGTTCGGTTCGGTTCTGATAACCATGGTAGCAACATATCATCCTTTCGCAATAATAGGGACCACAAAACAATGGTCGTTTTCACACGATTCCCAAAGACAAATTCAGCTCATTATGTAACAAGATCGTTGATGTAATCCTATGGCTGAATGTATATTCATGTTCAACGTTTGGACAAATGTCATTGCAACAAGGGTGGTAATCATAGATAACCAATAATCAAGTAGAGAGGAGAAATAATAGCATTGGTGCTAGACTTCCAAGCAACCTAGGGAAGAAACATCAATAAAACAAGATGCTTGGAAGTTGGAATGAACAACATCAAAGCATGATAGATCTGAAATGAATTTAAAAGACTGCCTATATTGTAATTCTGGAACCATGGTGATATCATTTTTATAATATACAAAAAAATTAACCAATTTCACAATGTAGGGTGGTAGAGAGCAACTATCGCACCGTGTTCTAATGCATCAAAAGATATTTTCCTACATTCAAATTCTCCTTCAGTCACGTGCCTTCATCTGGGAGGGTGACCTGCTATAATTCACATAAAGAGAACATATAAGTAAATGGATGCTTTGTGAAATGCTAGGAAACAATTAAGACTAACACGTTTAACTAGTTCCTAAAACCCAATGAGAAATATATCATTAGTTTGATAATATAAGAAACTATATCTATTTAATTACCAGGACCTCCTCCCAAACATCATCAAAACTTTGATCTTGAAACTTTCCCCAATGTAAGTGTAACGGGAATGCATCAATATCCCTAGCCTTCACCCCTAAGAAATTTGTTAAAATAACACATTCACATTAAATGGGTTCACTTCTTAGTGTCACACATTCATGTTTGCTTTTCCCAAGTGGTGGCTTCATTGTTCGATATCCTATCCACCCCCGACCTTTTCTTCCTGTAATAATAAAAAATAATGTTTACTAAAGTTAAAAATATGAATCAAAAGAATGTACTGCGTAGTTGCAAACTCTGGTTCTTTAGTTTGAGATTCATCAACTCGAAGATGAGATCTCCTCATTCTTCCATTACTCATAGTGACAAGTATGTCTCCCACATTTTCAACATGCTCATTCCTAGCATTATTGCCCAAACATCCTTTAGCCTCTTCATTTGAGTTTGCCCTTTCTATAACAAGAAATTTGGGTGGATTAAGGAATTGATACATTAGAAAAGATATATAATAAGTAAATATATGATAAAATGAAATTAAGTAACCCACCAACATCAGGGTTTCTAATAGTAGTAGATCCACTTTCAACCTCATGGTGGCTGGGAACCGTTGGCCCTTCAACTTCATGATGGCTCAATGTAGTTGGTTCTTCAAGATCATGAGGGCTTTGCATACTTTGCTCTTCAAACTCATGCGGGCTTGGTATAGTTGGAACTTGACTCTCAATATGATTTGTTGTATTAGGCATTGAGCTTGTAGGGATATTGTCTTCCCATTCATTTGTATCATCAACAAACAACCTTGTTGATTGACCTACATTAAAAATAGAAATCAATGTTGCTAGAAAATGAAAATATATTTGGAGAGATGTGTCAATTACCTATAGGCGCATCATTGACGGGAATCTGATTTTTCATTACCCTCATAGCTTCTCCAATTTCCCCCCAAGCATCTAATGTAGTAGGGGCTATATTTCAGACATAAATTAGATTTTTTTTGGTGAAGAAAAATAAGAGAATGAATGCATTTATGTACCTTTTAGAGCTTCTCTCATAACCCCCTTCCGATGAATGGAATTCATAGGCACATCACTTCCTTGAGGACTTGAAGAAGTAAGAATGTACCTTTTAGACCCTAATCCCAATGAACTTGAAGATGGATGAATTGGGCTTTTAGATCCAGGGCCATCTTGATTGGAAGAACCCACCAATATATTTCTTGATTGAGCTGCATTTTAAATGTAACTTGCTGCCATTTGAAAATATAAAAGTAATAGAAGTAATGTATTATTCATCTCAATGCATTTCTCTCATACCATGTTGACCATCCATTCCATTTTTAGAACAAGGGTCCATCAAGTTTCTCATTGTTATACCTGCAACTATTCCAAAAATCATTTTTGTTTGAAAGTAAAAAATATAAAATTACATTGGAATAATAATTTAACAATTATTTTCAATAGTAAAAATAAGAAAACTAACGTAGTCATTTACCTTTTGGATCTTGTTCTATACTCCCATGACAATTAAATGAAGTAAGAGTCGAATTATTAGGGATTTCAAATTCCAATGTGCTTGGAGAACTAAGAATCATCTTTTTAGACCCAGAGCCAACTTGATTGGAAGAACCAAACAATATATTTGTTGATTGACCTGCATTTGTTCCATAAATCATTGTTGTTTGAAAGAGTAAAAAAAGTTGCATCTAGATCACAAATTGTTGTTTGGATATTAAATAAGAACAGTAACATAGTTATTTACTTTCAAGAGTTTCTCTCATACTCCCGGTAGGAACTGAATTCCTAGTCGTGACATATTCCTGTCCACCTGAAGAGGTAAGAATTGGTCTTTTATACAAATTTTGTCTTACTTTCATAGAATCTCTACTCTTTTTTTTTTCTTGTGAACTTGAAGAACTAAGAATTGGGTTATTTGGAAGTGAGCCACACTGAGTCAAAGACTCCAACATTCTTTTTGTATCGGCTGCGTACAAAACAGATGACATTCATACATGGAAATGTGAAATTAAAAATACAAAATTATTGATTACATAGTCTTGCATCGTTCATAATTCCTTGACCACCATCTGCAATTGGAATGGAATGCTTAGAAATGTTTTGTTCTCTTGCTTTCATAGAACTATGAATCATACCTTTATCCCCCATACAACTTTCTGTATAAGAGAACATCATTTTAAATATAACCACTACTATTTTAAAATATATTGAAACTAAATACAAAATAAATGTATGAATTACCTTTACACATCAACCCACTCTGGCTACATGAACCTAAGTGATCAACTATTTTTGTCATTTGAGTAGAACCTAAGCAAACAAAAAAATGACCATAGTACATTTTTTGACCTGAATTTCTTCATAAACAGTTGTTGTTTGAAAGCACAAAATGTAAAAAAAAAACTAACTACATACCAGCTTCTCTCCTTGTCTTCCCAAGATCCACTGCATTAGTATATGAGTCTCTATTGATTTTGTTTGCTTGTGCACTTGAAGAACCTTGAATCGGCTTTTTTGAAAGTGAGCCACATTGAGTCAAAAACTCCAACATTCGTTTTGTATGGGCTGCGTATAAAATATATATGATATAAGTATTTGAAAATGAAAAATTATAAGACTAATTTATTGATTACCTAAACGTGCATCACTCATAATCCCCTCAACATTTGTTGCAAGTAGACCTGAATGCTTAGGGATGTTGCATTCTCTTGCTTTTGTAGACCTATTCATCACTCCTTTGGTTCCCTTTCCACTTTCTATGTAAGAGAATAATAGTTTATCCTTATTGAGTTGTATTTTGAATATTACCTACTGTCTTTTGAAAATTGAAATTGTAAGAAACTGAAATACAAAACAAATGTATCAACTACCTTTAGACACCAATCCACTTTGACGGCATGAATCCATAAGATTGACTGCTTTGACTCCACTTGGTTGGGATATCTTAGACCCATCATTGATAGGTTTTGTGATTTGAACAACACCTAAACAAACCAAGAAATAATCTTAGTACATTTTTTGGCCTGGATTGCTTTATAAACAGCTATTATGTGAAAGTACATAATACAAAAAAAGAAAAACATCTAACTATATATACCGGCTTCTCCCCAAGCCTTGCCAAGATCCATTGCATTAGTATATGAGTCTCTACTGATTTTGTTTGCTTGTGCACTTCAAGAACTATGAGTTGGCTTTTTTGACAGTGAGTCACATTGAGTCAAAGACTCCAACATTCGTTTTGTATGGGCTGTGTATAAAATATATATGACATTAGTATTTTAAAATAAAAATAAAAAGACTAACTTATTTATTACCTAAACGTGCATCACTCATAATCCCCTCAACACCTGTTGCAAGTAGACCTGAATGCTCAGGGATGTTGCGTTCTCTTGCTATTGTAGAACGATTCATCACTCCTTTAGTCCCTTTTCCACTTTCTAAGTAAGGGAACAATAGTTTCCTTATAAGTTGCATGTAAAATATTAAAGATTGTCTTTTGAAAATATAAGAAACCAAACTACAAAACAAATGTTTCAACTACCTTTAGACAACAATCCACTTTGATTGCATGAATCCACAAGATCGACTGCTTTGACTCCACTTGGTTGGGGCACCTTAAAGCTACCATTGTCTTTTTTTGTCTTTCGAGCAACACCTAAGAAAACCAAGAAAAAATCATAGTATATAAAATCCTAACATAGTAATAAAATAAAATGCATAGTACATAACATCTTAACATAGTGATAAAAGAAAAACCTTACATGCTATTGAAGACAACAATTGGTCTTCTGATCCGACTGATGTATCATCAGATGATGATTGACATAGTAGAATACAATTTATTCTCAGCTTGGACCAATTCCTCTAAAGACCTGGCCTTCTTCTTTGGGGGCATTTTTGTTGGTATATGTATGCCCGTCGAGCCATCCCAAGCGATTGCATGGAGTCAGATATTAATTAATCAATTAACGTGATTATTTGGTTAATTAATGAATTCCGGAATATTCTAATTAATCCACGAGCGTTTTAATTAACGCAACGTTTCTGTTTACTGATGGGTTTAGGAAACCATACTTCCCTTCGTATCCTATTTAAAGGAGGATCGACGACCCATATCTATATAAGATAGAGAGAGGTTTTTCCATTTACACTCACGTACGTAAACCTAGCCGTCGCCGTCCTTAGGAGAGAAAGGAGAGCAACGCGCCGCTAGCACGCCGCCGCAGAGACACACTCCTTCCCGCCGGCTTGAGAAGCGCGGCGTAGAGTTCCGTCCATCCGTGTGGACGAAGTAGAGACGCAGACGCCTTGACGCCTGTGTTCGGAGGACGTCGACGACCACCTGTACGTGCTGCGAGCAACGTACGTCACCGCCGCAAAGGAGCATCGTCGGATCAACCTGCGACAGTGAACGGGAGAGAAGATCCATCTGTGTTTGACAAGCAGCGTTGCACCGTCGTGTAGCGGGACATCGCCGGACTTACTCCGCGATAAGGTATATCCCGCAAACCTATTTCCGAATACGCTGTTATCGACGAGATCCTGTTACGGGTTGCGTGGATTTAGTTGCTTCCGCCGCGCATGTTTTCTCCACAAAACCCAACAATTTTATCAATCAATTCTGTTAAAGCCATATATAAAAAAGTCATATCAAATGATCCATAACAAAAATTTATTGAACTCATTTAGGAAAAATAAAGATAGGTGACTCATTCTAATCACATAATTACCTTTATCATGTAAGTAATAAACTTCGATAAACATGTATATCATTGTCTACACTGAGCGAACCCAATTAATGTCGCAATTATCTTGAAACACTTCATAAATATTATTGGTTTCCTCCGCTACATCCTCTACTTCATTATTCTCAGTAGCTATGTTTTCCAATGAGATATCAAAAGTATCCCTTGGTGTCCATTGACAAACAATGCCCCAATTTTTATCTTCAATGTCAACACAGTAAAAAACTTGGGTGGCTTGGTCAGGATAAATAAAGGGTTCATCATCAAAACTTGTCCTTGATGTGTCAACAAGTGTGAAACCAAATTCATCAACATATGAACCTATACCTTCCCCCATATCATACCATTTACATTTGAAAAGACATATAGGAGAGATACTTTCATATTGAAGCTCTAATATGTCTACTAACACTCCATAAAACATGTTGTCATTGGGGCCTTTTGTTTGAATACCACAATTTTGGGTGACACAGGTACTATCTATTGCTTCAGTGTCAAATTTGTATCCATTCACAAAATATCCTTTATAAGAACGTACTCCTAGTGTAGGGCCCCTGGCAAGAACTCGCACAACATTGGGAAGAACCATGTCTCGAGGGAGAGAACGCACCTGATGATATTGAATATGTACGTTATTGACATTAACAAAAGGATAGGTGTTATCTATTTATTCCAAAAATCAAAACTTACATAATTTGAGAACCACTTAACGTAATGATTATGTTGTTCGCCCTGTATTTGCACTTCATTCCAAGATGGATTTTGTTGTCTTATCTCATTGGCATGCATCCTTATATAGTTTTATATACAATAAAAAAATAGATGTATTATATAAAATTTTAAAAAAGAAAATCATCATTACTAACAGTGTAAAATACTTACAATAAGTATGGTTCAATTTCAGCGGTATTGAACAAAATGAAGCGATGAGCTTGATTGATTTCTGCATATGAGGGGGTCAAGAATAAATCAGCACCAATAGGTCCCTCCTCAAATCTTATAGGCCTACTTAAGCAAGAATCTACATTTTCCAGATAATGTTGGCAAAAAGTTGTTGCCTCTTTTAAGAGATATCCCTCTGCAATAGACCCTTCAGGTCTACTTCTATTGCATACAAATTGCTTCAAAGAGTAAAGGAATCTCTCAACTGGATACATCCATCTATACTCTACACCACCTGCAACTCTAGCCTCATATGGTAAATGTATCGTTAGATGGACCATAATGTCAAAGAATGCAGGTGGGAAAATATGCTCGAGCTTGCAAAGAATAGTTGGTATTAATGCTTCAAGTTTTTCCATATTCTGAACATTGATTCTTTTTGCACACAGAGACTTGAAAAAATTACAAAATTCAATCAACGCTTTGGCAATTGGTCTTGGTAGAGTTCTTCTTAGAGCCAGAGGTAAGAGATGCTGGACCAAAGTATGGTGATCATGGATTTTAAATCCAACAATCTTTTTTGTTTCAACTTGGACTTTGTTTGATATATTCGATGAAAAACCATCTGGCAATTTCAAATCTTTGAAACTGATAGGAAGACCTCCTTTTCTTTTGTGTTCATACTATAAGATGAATGAGGTAAAACAAATTGACCATTGTGGTTTCTCTTTGTAGGCCAAAGAGATTTCCTCATATTCAACTACTGCATGTCCAAACATGCATTAACATTCTCTTTATTGTGACCATCTTTGTGCAACAACCAGTTAAGGATGTTTTCAGATATATTTTTCTCTATGTGCATTACATCTAAATTGTGTCTGATCAACAAAGTAGACCAATATGGAAGCTCAAAAAATATACTCTTTCATTTCCATCGATTAGGCAATTCAAGACTTCTTTGTTCACAAGATTCCATAGTTTCCTCAGAAAAATTAGCATTACCATGTTCTTCCCACAATTTTAGTATTTCTGACCCAGTAAGATGTTGTGGTGCAGTAGCATGTTCTTCCATCCCGTTGAAATTTTTCTTATCTAGAAGCCATGGATGATTTGCACCTAAAAAACGACGATGTCTCAGGTAGACACATTTGCGACTATGTGGAAGATAAATAGAACCATGATTAACACCACAATATGGGCATGCCTTGTAACTTTTAGTACTCCAACCAGATAACATGCCATATGCAGGGAAATTAATTATTATCCATAGGAGTGTTGCTCTCATGTTAAACATTTCTCCTTTGTTTGCATCATAAGTCATTGTACCGTCTAACCATAATGTCTTTAATTCATCGATTAGTGGTTGCAAATATGTATCAATTTTATTTCCAGGAGATTTTGGACCTTCTATAAGAATAGACAACATAAATAGTGATTGTTTCATAACCAACCATGGTGGAAAATTGTAGCAAATCAAAACAACAGGCCATGTACTCCAGCTACTACCCTTTGTCACATTAAAAGGGCTGAAACCATCACTTGCAAGGGCAAGTCTTATATTACGAGGATCATCACTAAATTCTAGGTGTTTTCTATCAAAGTCTATCCATGCTATTGAATCCCTAGGATGACTCATCTCATTGTTTATACTCTGAGGAAAAGTGTGATGTCCAATCATAAGTGGAGCTAGTTTTTTTGACATATAAAACCTCTTCAGTCTTGGGGTTAAAGGAAAATAGAGAAGTACTTTAGCAGCAATCTTTTGTAGCCTCCATATTTTATTCTTCTTTCTCAATCTTTTCCATCTAGAAGATCCACAAATTGGACACGAATTTGAGTATTCATACTTTCCTTGAAATAAAACACAATCATTTCGACAAGCATGGATTTTTTGATAGTCTAATCCCAAAGTGGACATTATCTTTTTGCATTCATACCAGCTCTTTGGCAAAGAATTACCTTCAGGAAGGAATTCATTCAACATCAAGAACAGAGTTGATAATGCACTATTAGTCAAATTGAATTTGCATTTGTATTCAAACACCCGAATAATGCAAGACAATTTGGAAAATTTTGAACATCCATGATATAAAGGTTGCCTAGCATAATCAACAAATTTTTGAAATTGTCTCACATCTTCACTATGTTCATCTGAAGAATTGTTCATTGAATGGTCTGAATCTATGTGTTCATTATGCCCCATTGCATCAAAAATAAGCCCAGTAATATCATTGATGCCTTCGATCGTTTCATTTACCGGATTCCCTTCTAGACTACTAGGTATCTCACCATGGCGTGTCCAAGTTGTATAATCCTCCATAAACTCGTTCATGATAATATGACTCTTCACAGTGTACATTTCTCCAAAACATCTATTCTCACATTTATTACAAGGGCATCTAACTTCTTTAGTAGACTCCTTCCTAAATGCAAACCTCAAAAAACCATCCACTCCATTCATGAAATGTTGATCACGACATCTATCAAAACAAGTTTTTCCATGCAAAATCCAACTTTTATCATTTATGAAATCCACATCCTCCATTGTTTATTACCTCCTGTAAAACAAAATCTAGTGTTAATTTTCATCTTCTTTGTTATCATTTTACAAAAAAGTGTATTTATAGAAATGCTTGTATAATGATCATTAATGATAAAGAGGCATCCTATGCAATGGAGAAGAGGTGTAAATCAGGTACCCAAGACATGCAGATGGCCTAAATGGCCTCATAAGACATTTTAAGACATCTGTAAGCCTCTTAGAGTCCAAATCTAGGTCTGAATTTTATTCCTAAATCCTACTAGCACTGCACTTTTCTTAGAGTCATTCATGGTATATCCCCTTCTACCACTATATGAATATGTGCATATTTCTTATTTCAGATTTGTCCTATATCTCCTGGTCCCAAATCTACTAATACTATTTGCATAAATTTTTTCTTCTTATTCTGATTTCCTCCTCCTAAATCACCTCCGACAGCTATTGTTTCTTTTGACTGACTTGTTCTCCCTTTATATTTTCTATTTCAGTAACTTCTATTACTATTTTTTGTTTTTATTTCAAATTCTTCCTTCTCTTTCAATCTCCATTTACTACCCCTGTAATTGTTGTATTCATCCTTCTTCCTGCACAACTCCTACCATTTGCATGTTTTTTTCACATTTTCTCTCTCCAAATTTAAAGAAAGCTTACGTTAGTTTTTTAAAGACCACGTTAGGAGGAATGGGGTAATGTGACAACCCTCAGTTTCTCCCATCTAGAATGGAGCAGGGAGGTGGTGAACCTCAATTTCCTATTTCTAAAAATGTGGCATGTTTTATATATGCCTAATTAGGATGCCAAATTAGGTTTATATATCAATACATTTTTAGACTCAGACTCTTTGAGAGTCAACTTGCTATGTTTTTGTTGATGAGAAAGGGAGCTATACTAACCTGGTACAAATGATTTTGTAGAAATTGAATGATTTTGTTGGTACAAGTTGTATAATACTAATCTTGCACCTGAATCAGGTTGATATACATGTGACTAAATGGGTTGATATCAAGTTAGAAGAAACACGATTTTACAAATCAAAGGATCCAATAATCCTTGACACCCTCTAACTAAATTATTGAATTTAGAGATGATGAATAAGTAAGGAATACAAACTAAAAGAGATGAATATGTGTGTGTGCGTGTGTTTGTCTGTGTGTGTGTCTTATATAGTACATATATATATATATATATATATATATATATATATATACACACACACACACACACACATATATATATATATACACACACACACATATATATATATATATATATATATATATATATATATATATATATTTATATATTCTGTGTGTGTGTGTGTGTGTACATATCAATATTTTGCTAGTAGAAGCTTGCCTAATGGTTGTTGTTTAAAATATAAATAACATATATCACATGATGAATATGCTTGCACTAAATTAATGTGAAACACATTATTTCATTTTGTCAATTTCATATCAACCTTTGTAAAGAGTTAGTTAGTACAGTAGACCTAGGTGTCCATTGTCGCTTGTTTTTGTGATGTCCTTTTTTGTTAGTACTATTCTAATAGTTTGTTAGCTCAATTGAAATGCCTCCAATATGATATTTAAGGTTTTCAAGTTCAGTTATATGTGTTCTCACCAGGATATGATGCTACTAACTTCAATTTGTTATTGCTTATGTTATTTAGTTTTCTTTCTAGTATTAAATCAGCTTCAAATAAAATGATAATGCTCAAAACTTCTAGGTTTATTTGTAGACATGGCAAACTTTTTTAGAAGTGTATATCAATTGCACTTCATCATATGAGGAATGCAACAACGCTGCTTGTTAAACATGTCCATTCCCGGTGTAATTTGATGACTAGAACTTGAACAACTGTCCTTTTCTACAAACACGGAGTTGGTACTTTTGTTTGCATATCTTACTTATATATTTGTCAGTATAGGCATTTTCTCCTTAGCATAGTTGTTGTTAATGTACTAGGTTATTATACGTCGTCAGGTTGGCAAAGAATGGTATTGGATTATGATAATAAAACAAATGAAAAACTTATTATTAAGTAGATGTTGGGTGCATCATTTTATCTTCATAGTAGGTGAAGAAATGTTAGATTTTTCTCCTCACCGCCTACTTTCTACTATGTACATCCATTGCTTACAATGAAATGACAATTTTGAGAAGAAACTTTAGACATGTACATATTATTATATTGAATTTGACCTGAACTCCATAATTTCTAAGTATAATTGTACCATATTACGTTTACACTTTCTACACTTGAGATCGCAAGAAGCATAAAAATCGATAAGAGGGGAGAAAATCTGTAGTTATATTAGCATCTTAGCAGTACTTTTTGGGATCAAGTTAGACCTGGCGTGTTGCAATTAGAAAAAGTTAAGCAGATCAGCGAATGGCTGTTCCAAGAACTCTGGACGTAACTAATGCGTTAGATATTTTGTAGTTTTCATGATATAAGTTCAATCATTTAATTCTTATGTATGTTTGACTATCATGGTGACAGACAAAAAATAGATAAAACTGTCAAATAGCTATGTTACTTTATATAGTTCACGGTATGTTAAGTACCTGCTGACAATACATTTATGAGATGGAACATGTATTGGGTAAGAAATGGTGGTTTCTTTTCGTGACTGAGGCTCTACATGTCCAGGCAGTGTTTGTTTCTTGTGGGCCAAAAATGCAGGTGAACTGCTTTGCCAAACCCCCATGTCAGTGACCAGCACTAGCGACTTGTACTAGTTTTGTCACTACAGTAAATTTACACAGTGATGCATCAGGCTGTGAGAAAACCATGACAATGCTAGCCCTATTGCCAACGAAGTCTAAAAATGAAGAATATGGACAGAGATGTCGCGACGCCCATGCAATAGATGGAATATGCTTTCCATATGTTTTTCTTATAGAAGTCTAGAAATCTAATATTTTGGGGGAACATATTGGGGGCGGTGGTCTTACCAGAGAATCGTTCGTTGCTGCAGTATCCTGGTCCGACTTCTGTTTCCCACGGTGGTCGTGATGACAAGATTGCCGTTCCAATTTGCTCCTCTCGACTTTCCGATCAAGGCCTCCGTCTTCTGTCGGTCGTCGCCTGACTGTCTCTGTCGATGGCTTCGAGCAAAGGGAAAGCCTTCGTCTCCGCCGTCCAAACCTTCCTGTCTGTCAGTGTGCGACTGAGTCCAACTAATAGTCGCTGGTCTTCCCACATATTGGTATGATGGCTGCGAATAGAACGGGGGAGTGGACGAGAGGGGCGGATCGCGTGGGAGACGAAGGGGGAAGTGCGAGCGGAAGCGGCGGGAGAGAGGGAATTGGGGATAGAACATAAGGAAACCTTTATTTTGTTGTAGCCGTCAGATGGACACATATAACAAGAACCGCACGATGAATACATTATGCCTTCCTAAGCGGGAGATTTTGGTGGTGTTTGGGTTGGGAGTTGGATTTATGTGATGAGTAAATCCGTAATAACCAAAATAAGTGGGTCACGCCGCTCAGAAATGGTTCCTATTGGCCCGTCACACATGACCCGTTTTCCCTTAGTGGAAGCAACATCATACCGACCTGCAATGCCCCCATAAACGTTGGGTCCAGTTATGCCGACAGAACAACATGAGTAATGCACATCCTAAAGATGCTATCCTTGAGTAGTTGAATGATAGTCATAGACCATCAACCAATGGTGCAAGTCAAATATCCATAACTATATATATATGAAATTGACGACACCAGTTTTCCAACTTCGTTTATATGCTAGCGGGCTGCCATGGAAAGCTATTACCGGCCCTTGTATATGTTCATTTTAGAACCAAAATCAACATCACCAGGCCTGTTTGGGATTAGAGAAAACACCCAGGTGATCCCAAATTTCCCATATTATTGCAGCTGACACGCCTGATCATCACCTCTTCCAGCAGCAGGTATCAGAAGTTCACATTGGACGTATTCATATTATTTCCATTGGCAAAAAGTTGGAGAATAGGAGTCCAAATAATGGTCGCACCTTTGATAAGTAGAGGGCCTGATCCCAAATTGTATAAGACTCTTCAAAAAGAGGACGGAAACGACTTCGTAATACCTTTTTTTCACCTAGATGAATATGAGCGATAGAACAATTATTTGTCTAATTATCTTCAGGAACGGAGTTCACCTGAAGATAGTGTGGTTCTGAAATTTTCTTACTTCGGTTGTCGAGCAGCAACAAACCGGAATAGTTCAGATTGGTGGATGAATAGTGCCCGGAGCAATCCGACCTGACGATTGATATTGAGGCGCTGACCGGTTAGCAGATTGGCGATTCCACGGTTAACGATTAGAAGATTGGCGAGGCCAAAATTAGATAGAATATCCGGAGAATGGATAAAGAAGGTAAGAAGACTCTACAAATTTCAGGATGTACTCAGGATAAAGACGTGTGTGATTACGAGCGGGACAATGGGTGAGGATGGCGTTAATGAAGAGTCCAGAATTTTCAAGAGTTGTGGATGATGGAGACGAGTGGTTGTGTTTAGTATGATAGAATAGTAGATATTTATATTAACAATTGTAAAATAATGTTAACTTGGAAGTTTTTCTGTATTAAAAATCGGCTGTGCATTTATCTCATCGCAAAGGGGGTTTGAATTTGTGACATCTCAGCTATACGATCAACTCTACTATTGGGATGCCACTACTTTGTCACTAAGTCGGAGGTTAATTTATCATATTTGATGGATTGATAAATATAAGAAACCAAGTGATGTATTGTAATGAAAAAATTAATAAGTAATTTTAGTATTTTGGATGTTGTAGTTTGAAAGCAAACTAAACGAAGCAAAACTACAGACTAACAGCTCCATTTGGTTCGATTTGTAACGGTTTGATTAATTTTGAACTGTTCACACATAAATATTGACGATTTGCAGCTTGGTTTGTAGCTTTAATAGTAAATCAAAGTAAACGAACAACGCCCACCTCTACAAATACCAGTCCTTTCTTCCGATCTGTGGTGTTTTATCTTTCTTCAGTGAGCACCGGGTGGCAGAAATGGCTGGAGGTGTCAAAGCAGATGAAGCCATTGAGCGGAGAATGGAGCTGGATGAAAAGTGGGTGATTTCGTTAGAAAAGCAACTCCAACATGGTTCTGTATCTAGCCCCCCAAATAGGAGTGGTGCCCATCAGCCGCACACCATCTGTAAGGTGCCTTCAGTCGTCCGTCAGGCGAATGCAGATGCCTTCGAGCCCCAAATAATCTCATTCGGACCCTTCCATCACGGCAATAAGCGGCTGGAGGCAATGGAGGAGCACAAATGGCAGTACCTTCGCAAGTTCCTAGCACGGAATCCCAACAAAGGTCTCAGAGACTACCTCGCCAAGGTTAAATCGGTTGCTGATCGGGCAAGAAGATGTTACGGAGACAAGGTGTCCATGGAGGAGGACCCCTTTGTGCAGATACTTGTCCTTGACGGGAGTATGATCGTTGAGCTGCTATTGATGGGAGATGAGCCGCAATTGAAAGAGGAGGTGGACTTCGACCCGATTGTCCATACAAAGTGGACATTCCCTCTCGTGGCGTTAGACATGCTAAAGCTGGAGAATCAGGTACCTTTCTTTGTTCTTGAGAGCTTGTACGAAGTTGTTATGGGTGAAACTTCCTCTTCGTCGTTATTAGACATGGCTGTCCAGTTCATCTGCAAAACTACTGTTTCTGAATATTGCAACGAAATGCCTTCACCGGAACTAGAAATCCACCACATGCTCCACCTCTTCCACTCTTGCATCAGTCATGGTACAAACGTAACTACAGCGGATCCTAGCTGCTGGATCCCGAGTACGCAGGAGCTCGTAAAGGCAGGGATCAAGTTCAAAAGAAAGAATAAGGGTGGCTTTCTAGAAGTTACCTTCAGTGGCGGAGCCATGGAGATGCCTCCCATGATCATCAGCGAGAATACTAGCACCGTTTTCCACAACCTTGTCGCCTTCGAGCAGTGTTATACATCCGCCGGTGCTAATGTCACTGGCTACTGCGTCTTCCTTAATTGTCTAATCAACACCCCAGCTGATATCTCATTGTTGCGCCAAGAGGGGGTCGTCGAGAACAGGCTCGGAAGCGACAAAGAGGCCGCGCTCCTTACTAAAAGCCTTTGCCAACACGTGGCCTTGGAGGATCACCAGCTCTCTGGCTTGTTCACTGAGGTCAGAAACTACTGCCATTCCTTGGAAGGCCGACTCAGATCTCTATCTTGCGGTGCTGGACCACCGCCCACCATCCGTAAGGTGCCCTCAAACGTCCGTCAGGTAAATCCAGATGCCTACGAGGCTCAAATCATCTCATTCGGACCCCTTCATCACGGCAAGAAGCAACTTGAGGCAATGGAGAAGCACAAGTTAGAGTTCCTGCGTAAGTTTCTAGCACGGAATCGCAGAAAAGGCTTAAGAGACTACGTCGTCAAAGTCAAGTCAGTTGTTGAGCGCGCAAGAAGATGCTACTGGGACGAGGTGAAGATGGATGACGACTCCTTTGTAGATATCCTTGTTCTGGACGGGAGCATGATAGTTGAGCTGATGTTGAGGCAACAGGAACCGCCTCCAGTGGAGAAGAGCTTCGACCCGTTCGTCGACACCGAGTGGGCATTTCCTCTCCTGCTGTTTGACATACTGAAGCTAGAGAATCAGGTACCTTTCTTTGTTCTCGAGAGCTTGTACCAAGTTGTTATGGATGCTGGAGAAATACGGGAAGTGGCTTCTTCCCCAGACATATCACATCTGGCTTTCGATTACATCAATAAACGTTTTTTTTCCGCCAATTATGTCTTGGAAACGTCTATAGCGGAACAAGAAATCCATCACATACTTCACCTATACCACTCTTTCATCATTCCTCAGCGGCTTCAACGCCACTGCATTCATTGTCAGAACCATCAGACCATTAGACGGAGTGGAAGGCCTCTGAGGCAACATGAAACCCGACTGGAGGAGAGGAGCTTGCCCATTAGATCGAGTGGAAGGCCTCTGGAGCAACGAACTGACGTTGAGTCCAACAGCACAGTAACAGATGTTCTGATCCCAGGACATGTTATTATGTGGATCCCGACTGCACAGGTGCTCGAGAATAGGGAAGGGATCAAGTTCGAAAGGATAAAGAATGGTGGTTTCCTAGAAGTAGTCTTCCGATGCGGAGTGATGAAGATAACTCCCCTGACAATTGACAATCAGACCTCCATCGTCTTCCACAACCTCGTTGCCTTCGAGCAGTGGTATTCATCTGCAGGATTTTGCGTCACTGCCTACTGCGTCTTTCTTGATTGTCTAATCGGTACGCCAGCTGATTTGACTCTGTTGCGCCAAAGGAGAATCATCCTGAACAGGCTCGGAACCGATATGGAGGTGGCTCTCCTGATTAACCGCCTGTGCCATCAAGTAGTAATGGGTGGGGATCACCACCTGTTAAACGTGTTCATTCAGGTCAGAGACTACTGCAGTTCCTTGGAAGGCCGACTCAGACAGAGCTTTGTAACTTTCGATGCCGAGCAGCTGCCCACCATCTGTAAGGTGCCCTCAAACGTCCGCCAGGTCAACACAGATGCCTACGAGCCCCAAATCATCTCATTCGGGCCCTTTCATCACGGCAAGAAGCAACTTCAGGCAATGGAGAAGCACAAGTTGGAGTTCCTGCGTAAGTTTCTAGCACGGAATCGCAACAAAGGCTTAAGAGACTACATCGTCAAAGTTAAGTCGGTTGTTAATCGGGCAAGAAGCTGCTACAGGGACGAGGTGAAGATGGATGACGACTCCTTTGTAGATATCCTTATTCTGGACGGGAGCATGATAGTTGAGCTGATGTTGATGCAACAGGATTCGCGATCAGAGAAACTGATCACCGATATCGAGTGGGCATTCCCTCTCGTGCTGTTTGACATGCTGAAGCTGGAGAATCAGGTACCTTTCTTTGTTCTGAAGAGCTTGTACGAAGTTGTTATGGATGCTGGAGCAGTACTAGGGCAGACTGCTTCTAATCAATCACTGTCAGACCTGGCTTTCAGTTTCATCTCCAGAAATATTCTTGACGCCCACACAGTCCTCGAAGAGCCTTCAACGCGACACGAAATCCACCACTTGCTCGACTTCTACCATTGTTGTATCTTTCATCGTCAGTACACAGTGACGATTGACATGCTGCATCTATCCAAAAACACAAGGAATGCTTTGTCGATCCCGACTGCGCAGCTGCTCGAGACGTCGGGGATCCAATTCAAGACGATTAAGACAGGCGGCATCCTAGAAGTGGCCTTCCAACGCGGAGTGATTAAAATGCCTCCCATGATTATCAGCGAGAGTACTAGCACAATCTTCCACAACCTCATCGCCTTCGAGCAGGGCTATCGGGATGCCCACGCTTACGTCACTGCCTACTGCGTCTTCCTTGATTGTCTAATCGATACCGCAGCTGATATTTCATTGTTGCGCCAAAAGGGAATCATTCAGAACAGACTCGGAAGCGACAAGGAAGCAGCGCTGCTTATTAACCGCTTATGCCATCAAGTACCCGTGTGGAAGAGTCACGAGCTCTCAGGGTTGCTCACTGAGGTGAGGAACTACTGCAATTCCAGATGGCCCAGGTGGCGAGCTCATCTTGTTCGTGAGTACTTCAGCAATCCCTGGACGATCGTTTCGCTGATTGCTGCAGCTGTTCTGCTCATTCTTACAGCAGTTCAGACGGCCTTCACGGTCATTGGCACTATCCGGCCTTCAAATTGAGAAGCAATAAATGAACGTTAAGGGCACTAGAAGAAAACTGACTTTGTGTAAGGGTTGTACCCAGAAAATGTGTAAGGGTCATATTCCTAACTGTAATCAATTACACTGATAACCCTTGCACAAAGGGCCCAGTCCGTTTGTGCAAAAAAAGTGAAGGGCCTGGATTATTTCACATGTTTGGACGGCCTGGATATCTTCATATGAGGGCAAAAACCTCGTGATGTTCGTGTGGGCCCTCTGCCCTTTCCCCTTCCCAGTTGTGCGGCGTCTGTGCGTGGCCGCCTCCCTTCCAACTTTTTCGCCAATCGGAGTAGCAGAAATTCTGGTGAGGCGCTTCTCCCTTGAGCTGCCGCAAGCCGAACATCATCGCGTTCGTTCCAGAACCCTCCTCACCGCCGGTTCCGCGACCTTTGCCTTCCTCTCTTCATCATTCGTTCTGAAAATTTCTCCTTCTCCGTTTACTTCTTCGTCCAAGTGCCCCCTTTCTCGCCGCTCCCCTGTTCTACCTCTTCCACCTCCTCGTCATTCAGTATATGTTCTGTGACTCTGATGTAAGCAGGTTCTCGGCAGAAGGACACCGGAATCAAGATACACCAGCGGAGTGGATGGATGACGAAGATGCTAGACACCACGTCTTGAGGATCAGATTCCAAACCAGTCATTCCAGTTCGCTGGATCCATTCAATAGGTTTGGCTCCAGGGCGTCTTTGTCATCATATTTCTGAATTTTTTATGCATCACCATGTTAAATCAAAACTCCTCCCTCTCATTTAAATCGTATAGGAACCTAACTTAGAAATCAATCATCCTGAAGACTAGAACCCTCTAATCAGATAGATGGTTTTTAAGTTGTGGCTGATAGGAGAAATATTAATTACGGCTTTCCATATTTTATATTTTATTGCAGCTGAGTATATTTTTCATTTAGTCATTACATATATGAAGTTTTTATTTTGTTGAGTAAATTGTGTTGCATGGTTCGGCTTCTTAGGCACATACAATTATGAGTACCACTATTTATATTTTAAATAGTGTTGGGTTGAATTTTGCAGAACAAGTAACTAGAAGATGTTAGTAGTGAATCAAATTTTGCTTGTACTTTGTTGATTCAAGATTGTTATTCATATGTTGTTACCGTAGGATTTTTTTGTATTTCTCCTCAGAGAGACAAGGAGAATACCCATATGACATTTAAAAAAAAATGATGGTACATGTGTACTCATCTAAGTATCTTTTTTCTTCTAATTTCATTTCCTTGTATATGTGTGTTCTCATCTCGGTAATTTTTTCTATTTCCTAGAAAACAAAACCATATTGCCTAAGATGCTATGTTCTCATTTCACTTCTAATTTTGTTTCCTAGTACATGTGTGTTACACTTCTTTTGTGATACAACTTATCAATTGATTTCGCAATGTTGCATATCTGCTATTCGAAACTTACTATTTTTCTTTTGGATTTTGTGCTGTAGGTTTTCTAGTAACTCTTAACAAAAATTACCACTTTTTTTCCATTGATCCATTTGTTGTGGCTTCCTTTCCCCTAGATGTCAGTGAGGAACATACAATCACCGCATATGGGAATCTTGGACCTCTGTTGTGAATAACAAGAAAACATAGAGATTAGATGTACGTCACAAGATTAGATGCAGGCTAAATTAGGTAATACTCATCTTGTTTTTTATCATTTTTTCCATGCATACTTTTTTGCCACCTCTTGTGTGCTCAATGTTAGATGGTGGCAATTGCAAAATATGAATATAAATTTATTTGTATGTGGATTTTTTGGTTACAAACGACCACATATGATATTTGCCATTCAAATAAATCAAAATTTTAAAGAACAAATGCGTAGTTGTAAAGTCTTCCTTGCCTTGCCCACTGGCTCTTATTCAATCTTCCTTTTGATGCATATCAACTATATTTCCTATATCTCACCATGCAATCTAAAATCAAGCAAAAATATTCTAACATATGCGATCAATATCTAGTTGCTTGCCCCTAAGTGCCCAACAATGGCATGGATGGAAGCAAGCTAGTTAAAATATCTATGGGGTAGACTTTAGGAACTGTAGCTATTTTTACATTATGGTAAATTCATTATCTTGGTAGGGATAATATGGGTTCGTTGGGTGCTTCTCGAGATTTACATATTGATCCCATACAAGTTTTCTTTTGCCACTTCACCAAATTGGCTAAAAAGAATGGTTCAATGAGGTGTTCGCTATGCTATCACTCTATCCTTGTTTTGTTTTTTGTGACACCTTAAACATTATGTAGTATTCATAAGTCATTAGGTTGGTAAAATAGAAGAAAACACTTGAACATGGAACATGACCTCATTCTTTTCTTCGTAATAACTCACTCTTTTATGTAATGAAGCCTTATTCTTCCTATGTGAAACTTGAATATGCAAATTGCACATAAACCAATATTTTCCCCTAGAGTTGTGTTGTTTGTATATTCTATATGACTTGTACAAATATTCTTTAGTGTAGTTTTCTATCCAATTCATAATATAAGGAATTTTTGAATGGCTGTTGGATTGTAGAATATGATGGATGGACATTTGGGAAGAGGACTTATAAGTACATCAATGATTCTTCTCATCAATTGAAAGACGTAGTCTCTCTCAAGGTTAGAAATATCTATAATTCTATACAACCACCACATGTCAAGTTGACAACATTACATTATGGGTTTTGTAGATACAACCATTTTTCTTATAATACTCATACTAAAGGTAATATATGTATCAAATTACATAATGTTATGGCTTAATGCACACACCTTGTTTGTATTGAATACTCCATTTTATTTTTTTTCTTTTATTTTCTTAGAATGTGTTATCCATAGCATAACCATGGTTTAGTTCCTTCCTCTTTTTATTTCTGTGATTATTTAGCCTAGAATTGTTAAATCACAATGCAAACCGTTGTTTCCTTAACACGTCTAGCTATAGGATTAGAATGGATACATTCATTGTCTAACTATGTTGTCTACCCTCCTCTGTCTACTGAGAGGTGCATGGGTCAGCTACCATGCCTGTGGATGAGATACAGGTTCTCTGCCTGAGCCACATTTGAGTCCCTAGAGGTGCATGCTTCAGATGCTTGAGGTGAGGCCACTGGCAACACTAGTGCTTGGCCGAACTAGTTTTCTTCTGGTGTCATGCTCCATGTCACCACGATTGTGAGGCCAGGAGGCAGGTCAGGAGGCATTCCCCTACTGTTGGAGATCGGTGTTTTCATTGTCTCTAGTGTGGATGCTGGAAATGGTGTTATTCGACCTCGATAACGTGCTTGACGGTGTTGTTCAGCCTCAATAACGTGCTTTCTCTGTAAGAGTCCTGGTCACATGGTGAGGATGTTTCGGGTGCACAACTTGGATGGTCCAACTCTACCATCTAAGGCAGTGGTCCCATCAATGACTGAGTCTGATGTCTCTAGCATAGTTGTATAGGCGTCCAGGCGGCCGGGCGTTGCCCATGGACGCCCATACAACCTAGGCATTTTTTTTTATTTCATTATTTTTCATTAATATATATACTTTATACTTTATGTATATAATTATTTACATATTATAATTATATGCCTAGGTGTTGCACTTGAGGAGGATGAAAAGGGAGGTAACAACAGCAAAGATGAATAAGAAGAAGGTAGGGAAAGAGGAGGCAGGGGAAGAAAAGGCTTGGGAAGAAGAGGCGGGGGAAGGAGGAAGGGGAAGAGGAGGCAAAGGAAGATAATACAATGGAAGACAACAACAAAGATGAAGAAAAAGGAGAAGGGAAAACAGGAGGCAGGGGAAGAGGAGGCCGGGGAAGGAGGAAGTAAATGAGGAGGCAGGGGAAGAGAAAGCAGAGGAAGACAGAAGTGAAGAAGAAGGCAGGGGAAGAGGAGCACAAAAATATGGGCCAAAGGAAGAGTAGGACGCCGAAAACGATGAGGTCGACGCTAGCTGCAGCAGTAGTAACACAAAAAAGAAGGAAAAAGGGGAGTCGTCAACAACAACAGTAGTAGTAAAAAAGAAAAGAAAGGAAGATCATAAAGAGGAAGAATGGGAGGAAAAAGAGGAGAAGGGGGGAGGAGGAGGGGATAATAGTCAAAAAATAAAGAAGAAAAAATGACTAACCTTGAAGTCATCCAACTCCTGTTGGTCGCTCCTTACTTTACGTAAGGTTCTGCTGCTGCCTGCTGCTCCTTCCTTCATGCAAGGGCGGATGACTACTCACGGCGAAAATGGTCTGTGATGGAGCGGCAGTAGTTCAATAGATGTTGAGGGTGGGATAGATAAAAGGGTTAAAATATAGAGGTTTAGGATTTATTAGGATTCATATTTAGATTTTAGAGTAGGATTTAGTATAATATAATACTAACAGGAATTATACTTAACGTAGGATTTAGATTTGGATTTAATATATTATAATAATAATAGGAATTATTTTTCTTAATGGGCCTTGATTTAGTGGGCCTGACACCTGGGCGGGTCGCCCAGTCCGCCTGGGAGGACGCCCAGTCCGCCTAGCCCGCCTAGATATAACATTACCATTGGGTGCCCAGCTGTAGAGGACCTAACGGATGCCTGGCCCGCCTGGGCGTGCCTAGGCGCCGCCTGGGCAATTGCCTGTACAACACAGGTCTCTAGCGGGGTGTCCAGGCGTGCTAAGGTAGACTTCCTTGCGAGATGGGTACATGACTTAGTCGATGCCTGTAGACGTTTGAGGCATCGATGTCTCAGTGATTTCCTGGCACTTCGGTGGGGTGATGCTTACACAGGATCGCAGACTTGGAGTTCTGATGGTTGTTGCAGCTCATCGATAGAGGTGGTGGTAAACAACCCAGATAGCGATGGTCATGCTAGCGAGACTGATGCAGATGATAATGACTTGGTGGGCTCTTTAGCTGTCTTTAGCTGGCTTCGAACCTAGGCTTCACCCACGTAGAGCATGCAGTTGGACACCTAGAAGTGAACCTAGGGTTCCTAGGCCTAAGAGGGGAAGTGGTGTACCTAATGCTCATGATGAGAGTTGAGTTCCTGTAGAAGCGAGCATGGTACTCCTCATGTATAAAGGAAAAAGGAAACCCCTTAATATTAAAGGTATGTTTGATGAACCTCTCATAACTAGGTTGATGATAAAGGAAAGTATGATCTTGATCCAGCAAAGAGAACAAGTATGACCTAGCCTGGTTTAGTGGTCTACTTGTGCCTTAATAGCATACTAGGGTTAAGCATAAGGATGTAAACCCTAGACCTAAGGATGTTTGTGACCTTGAGGGCAAAAGTTGTAGTTTTCCTCCCATCCTGGGAGAGGGACCCCTTTGGGTAGGGTGTATATCAGTTTTGTTGGTTCAAGGTAACCTAAAGAGGTCTCATAGGATCATCATGTATATAAATATAAGATGCACTCATCTCATCCTCAAAATATGTCCAATCATGAAATTCAAGACAAGATTTAAGGAAAAAGGGAAAGGTAGAGGTCGATTTCATGTACATTTAGATAGGAAAGTCCAGTCCATCACAATTGGTCCCTTGGTCATGGCACATGTTGTTGAGTCAAGGATATCCCTACTTGGAGTGTGTGTGCGCAGGAAGTCGCTCTTGTTGTTTCTTAGTTTACATTTTCCCTAGAATTTATTGTATGAATGTTATAAGGTATACAAAATCACATTCCTCAATTCTTCTAAGAATTGGAACCATGAATTTGAAAACTTCTTTGGGTAACATTGGTCCAATCTGACCATTGTTAGTATCCTACATCACTTCAAAAGACAAGTAACATTCGTCTTTACCTCACTCATCTTGTAAAACTTTGAAGCTTTGATTTTAATGAAGATGGAAACCAATTGATTTGTGTGTCGTTGATGGCATCCCATAGAATCACTACGATAGTGTGTAATGCGTCAAGGTCATGAGTCAACTTGAGTTGATGTTGTCGATGTGGTATTGAATATATTGCATTAAGTTTAGACATCCATCTTTGAGGTGTTTGATATATTGGTAGTAACATAGTATGCCAGCTGATCTTATTTGGGAGAAAGTATGGAAGCATTTGTTGTATCAAAATTTGATAACATACTAGATCCTGGGAAATATTGAGGCATATGAGCACCCAGTTGGAGTGAATTTATGCCTACCCCTTGGAGTTTAGATATGTTGAAGCATACCCTTGGAGGGGTCCTTCAAGATGTTTCATTCAAATGTCTAGATAGTGTTATTTTTGTGAATGTGGTGGTTGAATACATCAACTATTGTACTAGTGGATGGAACATGAGAGGATACTACCACCCACAATATAATTTGGTAGAAGGTACTTCCACCCTTGAAGGGTTTGTTGTTGTTATTGGGTTGGGATTGTTGATAGAGGGGAGTCTACTGCATAAGGTGTGTTGGTTGTATCTTTTTTCTCATTGCAAATGTTTTAGGAACGACAATGGTTGTTATGGTTTCCACTAGGAATTTGACACATACCTTACCACTAGTCTGGACAAAATATTGAGGAGACTGATGTTCTTATAAACTCCTTTTATAGTTATAGTTCATATGTTGTATCAAATTGAATAAGTTTAAAAATTATTTGAATGACTAGTATGTCAAATGGCTAACAACAAGAGGGAAGATTATTTGATGGCCATTCGTATGCATCTTTGTCAGTCGAGATGTTGTAAATTTGTTCCACCAACATTATTTATATTTCTACGAATGGGGTAAAGTATTCTTCAACCTTTTGTGTGAAGGCTTCAAGGTCGTCCCTGGTTTATACATGGTCAATGTTCAAAATTATGTTGTTGAATGAAGAGGTTGTCTATAAGATGTTCCATGACACATATTTTCCTCTGAGTGAGCTTTAGAAGAGTAAGAAATGGAGCATGTTATCATCTTAAAGCTAAGTGAAAAGTACATAGTATGAGAATGAACCTGTAGACCCATAGATATCCATCTCTAATTGTATATGAATGTGTTACCATGGAGGTAACCGGTATGGGGCTTGACCAAGGTAGGAAGGTTGCCATGATCCCTATGAAAGGATGAAAGCTAGCCCATGAATGCAGAAAGAGAGACGATGAAGACTTGGGTAAGGTTCTAAGTGAACATGTACTATGATGGATAATCCTAAGTCTATCCTAGGGTCAGGTAGGGATAAAACCGATGAAAGTAGGAGTTGCCTAATTCCCCAGTTGCACATGACCATAGGGTCGGGAGGTAACAATTATCATTGTTTGAGGGCCATGGGTTAGGAGATTGATCACCTTCATGAATTCATGGGACCCAAAAGGCAGATGAGTAGGGCACTCTCTTGATGCATGAGGGAAGAGGGATGACCCCAAAAGAGCCGGTACCCTATAGACCTAGAGGAGATGACCAAGGATATCAACCTCAGTAGGTTCAAGACTAATTTTTCATGGAGGTAACTTTAATATCAAAATGGTTTTGATGTAGAGACATATGTGGCACATTGCAACTTAGATGTAAAGGTGTATTGGTAAGGTGGGATGTACCATCTCTACTCTTGGAACAGGAAGAACTCTGTATTTGGACTGCAGCCAAATGCTTATTTCCTCTTGTTATGGGGGTGAGAGATAGGACATTATGCATGTCATACACCAAGGATAAGAGATGATGTAGGTTGAAGCATTGCCACGAGAAATGGGGATAGAGAAGATAACCTACCCTGGTAAGGTGAATGATACATGGATAGTTTGCAAACACTAAGAGGAATGAGGTAGTCACCTTATGAGGATGTTTCTAGCATGAACTAAGTGGAGCTTACAAGTTATACCAAGTTGAGTTTGGTCACCATGATGATGAAATCAGAGAAGTGTTCTTAATGAAGATAGACATAGAGTTTGAGGTGAGATGATAAGTGAAATACATGGAAGTGTATGTCTTCAACGTTACCTAATACCTAAGGATGTGAAGTGGTAATGGATGCTCTGGTTGAGACACATCTGACTTGTTGGACTAGAAGCTAGAACAGGTTGTTTGGCTAACCCTAAGTTTGGAAACGAGAGGTGTTTGGACAACACTCAGATGTAACAAGATACGTTGAAAAGTTAAGGGTTGTTTGGTTAGCCATTCTAGTCCTTGATACGATGAAAGGATGGTGGTAGAACCTCAAGAGCACTTCTTTGGAAAAGAAAGTGATGAAACCCTGATAAAATGGTTTAGGGTTTTTGAGGTATTGATCTTGAAGAATAATGACATACAGAGAATCATGATTGAAGATCACCATACACCGTGGTAAAATGGCAATAGCATGTTAGATGCTTAAGATGAGGTTGCATGTGGTTTATGGCCATGCAAGCCAGGAGGTAAAGGACGAACCCCAGTAACCCTGTGTATCGATATGGAGGACAAAAGAATCTCTGAGAAGGAATGAGAGTTCAACACTATGGATGTTGTGATAGGTCTTCCCTGGACCAAAGAAGGTCGAGATACAATGTGGGTTATGGTAGGCCGCCTTACCTAGATAATATGAGAAAGGAAGAGTTCGGTTAAGGGACAGATACAGTTGAACTACCCATGAGAAAGATGGTTCAACTACACCATGAAGCAAGTTCAAAGGTTTTTGAGTTTGACCTAAAGGTTCACTTCCATAAAGTGGAAGTAGGTACATGAATAACTCAATGTTAGTATAGTTATCACCCCTAACTATGGTTAGTATGATACAGACTAAAGGGTCTGATGAGGGCATGTGTGCTCGTTCAGGGTGATATCTAGAGACAATTCTTGTCCTATGAAAGATGTGACAATGACCACCATAGCCAGTATCGGGTTTTATATGAAGCTCTGTAAGGGAGGTTGTGTCGGTCACCACTTCAGTAAGGTGATGTTGGTGAAAAGGGCCACATGATGGTTAGAAAAGGACCGCATGATGGTTAGAAAAAGGGACCCCAGTGCGTGTAGATGAAGTCACTTTGATCGTGCAAGGGCTGAAAGGAGCCTAGAGTCGATGAGAGTCGTGAGCAGATGCAAAGTAGACTGACATACAAGTTACTGTGGGAGAAAATGTGACATGAAAATCCGACCCCTCTAAGTTATAACTAAGAGAGCTAAGTCCCCAATACATGGGTCCATTTGAGATGGATTGGTGGATATGGTTGTGTTTAGCCTTGCCCCTCAGGATAACATGATGTATAATGTGTTACATATGTCTGATCTAGAGCACTATGTGAGGTACCGAAGCCACGTGTTGAGCCCTGAACCTATTCGGCTTTTGAAAGGCTGAAAAGTCCTGAGTCACCTATGAGGGTACAATGTACCAAGGTAAGAAAGAACTCAGATGGAAGGAAATGAGATAATGAAGGTTCTTGGGAAACACCATGGAAAAGGGTGAAGCCACATGGGAGCCCTGATGGACATAAGAAGACTTATCCTGTTTGTTTGCTTGCTTGATGGAATTTTGAGGACAAAATTCCTATAAGAGGGGAAGGATGTTACAACCCCAATTATTGGGTTCATATGGTGGAAAATACAATTTTCCCAATAATTGTATGATTATGAGAATTATAGGAACTATATGCGTATTGAATGAATTTCTTTGATAATGATCCTTTTACATGAATGTTTCGTGGGCCTTACTGAGTAACAAAGCCTAATATGTTTAAAAGAGGATAATGATGGATATAAATCTAATAATAATAATAAATTGGATTAATACTAAGAATCGTCTTATAGAAGACTAAGCGTTTTTCAATATAGAGTGGATTTCGAATCCACATGGATTCTTGAAATAAAAGGGAATCCCAATAAGAAAATAAAAGTTAATGCAAGAGAAAATAAGAATGCATTAAGCTTTAATCAGTGTTAACTTGCATAAGAAGAAAAGACATTTATCCTTGGAACTCAAGCATGATATACGAGTAGATAATACCAATGCAAGGTTTTCCCTCTTTGTTTGATAAGGAAAGTGAGTTCGCAAAAGGGAAGGGTTTGGAGATCCTTTTTGGGAAAAACAAGTTATCAAATAGGAGTCTTTTCTTTATGTTTCTTTTGTGTGTAATTGAGGATATAATAACTTTCCTTAACACTCATGTGTATCTATTAGGCAGGTTTTGAGTAATAAGCATCGCGAAAGAGAAATTGATATACAAGGAAAAGAGGGAATCTTTAGATTAAGCCATAAGTTGGTTTGCTTAGCAAGGAACGATGTGGCTTGGAAAGTGTTTAAGAGGAGGGAAGGATACAAGTCGTATACACATGACCTAGGGGAAGAGTTTGATCGGAGGAAAAAGAACTAGGCTGGAGCCACGTTATTCCTCCTCCCTTCTTGATTCTTCTAGTTTTATCCAAAGCGCTCTCCATGGTATATATATATATATAGATCCCCTATAACCCTCACGTATAGAAAGTAGACACCACCATCGCTCGTGGTCATCCAGTTCTCATCACCACAGGCTCTGTGCCATAGACGAACTTTGGTTGAGGCACGTTGACGTCGGGTCCAGATCCTTAGGTCTTCATCCTCTCAGGAATGCTGGTGGCGTATCTTGCGCAACTCTTATTCTCTTGCTGCTGCGGATGAGCCCGCACCTTAGGAGGGTGGCCCGAAGGCGCAGGGAGTGCCCAGGCCCTCCCTGCCACTCGTTGACCTCGGGGGGTCTGAGGAGACCCGACAGACGGAGTTGCAGGCCGCCACTGGGGTGTTTGTAAGGTGGAAGATGAGTAGATTCTTTTCATAGGCCCAAGGCTTGTAGAGGTGGTCTTCCAGCGTCAAAAGACCTTGTATCGTAGTTCCTCTCTCCTACAGAACCCCGGCATGAGACCCATGTCTGCGAACCGCTGCCCAAGATGGTTGCAGCTCACCCAGTGACCAAGGGAGAGTGTCTCCCTCCAGGTGGCGCTCCCTGGAGGCCATGAAGGAGGTCGATCATTGCGGCCGGAGGCAGAGAGGCAGTCGGGGGGGAGGCGGATGCGCGGATGAGGCACTGGAGTCCCTGCGTCGGGTAGGGAATTGCCCTAGCGTGAGGAGGAAGGAAGAAAGAGGAGAAAGACCAGTTTGCCCCTGCACGTGGGTTTAAGAAGTGAGGGTACGGGCGTCTTTCCACCTGATCTGCAAGGGATTGCCCGAAAAGGGAATTAAATTACACTTGGCGCTCTCCTATTGGCCCAGGGTAAGTGATTTTGTAAAAATCTTAATAAATTATTGGTAACTCGGATCTGGACATGTTATATATGAAAGTTAATTAGAAAAATGCAAGGAGTGCAACAAAAATATAATTAGGACCTAAATATTCTTACAAAATTTAAAAAGTACATAAAGTTACCATCTTTAATGATTTAATTAATGAAAAACCCTTAGATTTGATGATAGATGGATTTAATGTTGTTCGTTGGATAATTCAAACCAATATTAACCTGTTATTGATAAAAGTGCAGATGGATCTAAAAGATGATCTTTTTATATAGTTGGTTTAATTTAGGGTTCTATGTACATGAATATGCCTTAATGGGATTAGAAACCCTAATTTATGTTGATATGAATTCTAATAGTTTTAATTGTATAAATCGACGAATAAAATAGAAATATGATGATTCGAAGATAAATTGAGTATCAAAGATCTTTAATGTGAATTATTTGGATAATTAGTGTTTCCTAGTGTATGAAAGTGCAAATAGTAATAAATAAGGTTCATATATGTGAGTTGAACTATAATGAAATATGATTTGTCAATTTGAAAGAAACCGAAGATGATAATTAGCCTTAATGTTTTGGATATGACCAAAAAGGATAAAGATAATAGTTTTAGTGTAAAAGAAACATATTAGAATTATTTGACATTCAATTGTGCCTATGATGCAGAAATTAGGGTTTGTGAACTAAATGAGCATTAAAAGTGATAAATGCATAATGAAGGCTAAAAACCTAATAAAACCCTAAGGTTGGCCTAGAAATTATAAGGTGGAATCCAAGTTGATCTTGAGGATGTTTGAATAAAATAATGACACTTGAATGTTATGCATTATTTTCAGGATATCGTTGATTGCTTGTTAATTGTGTTGAATGTTAATGCATGGACATCAAGTTACTATGGATCAGGTATGTGGTTACAATTATGAATAACCGCTTTAGGTTTTCCGATGGATTCCCGGATGTTTAATCGCATTGAATGCAACTAAATTGTTGAATGTTTATTTATTTCTTGCAATTATAAAGTGACTATGACTATCATATAATGTATATGCCTTCTAGCTCAATCATTGATTCCCTCTGTGTCGTAATGGCTGACCTAGTACATGGCAACCTAGAGGGTAGGTCCATCAGGTCATGAAAGACTTCGGCTGCCTAGAGGATAGGTCCATCAAGTCACCTTTATAGAGGTACCATATAAGTCCTTACAGGGACAACACAGAGTTGTGGATAGGTTTGGATTGAGTAGTTTGGCTTAAAACGTAATCTTGGTTGTTAAATGATTAATTGAATGATTACATGGTTATCATAGTTGCATGATTATCTATTTCCCCCACATACCAGCTTCGGCTGACCGACGTTTTGTTTGTCGGCATTTTAGGTACAATGAAAAGAACAAACAGTAAAATGGCACATGTGATACTAAAAGAAAATTAAAAAGAACAAGGAGGAACTAGTTAGAATAGTTCAGCTGAGGTTAGAAGTTTAGTTTGTTCCAAACTTTTCACAGGTATGCAAAGAAAAATTTTATTACCATTTTCAGTATAGTCTGTTAGAATTTAATAATTGTTTATGGTTATATGTTGAACCTTTGATCCGGGATTAATGGGTGCGGCTCAACCTCTTGGTCTCCCTTAATTGGGGTTATCGGGAGGTGGGGTCGTAACATTTACAACCCCAAATTTTGGGTCCATTTGATGAGAAATGTAATTTCTCATATTATAGATATTTGAACAAATGATGATATAATGTGCTTCAAATAAATGGTTTTTGTTTACAATAGCGTTGATGTTTGTATTGGGGGCTTTATTGGCTATTGGGCCCGAATAACAAGAAAATTCAATGAATAAATGGATAATTGAAGAAAAGAAATATGTAGAAACCTCTAGAAGGCAAATCCAAAGAGGATTTCATGCCTCTTGGGTTCCTTGGGTACCAAGGAGTCCCAGGTTCCAAAAAGAGAGCAATAAGAAAAGAAAATTTTAATTAAGTATTTCTTTATTAATAAATAAATTAAAATGATGATAAAAAGTGGAAAATGAGTGGAAAGAGACATAAATGAGATTTCTTGGGGAATTTTCGTATCCATGAGATTTCTAATAATAAAAGGAATGCCAATGAGGAAAATAAAAGAGAAATAATGAGAAATCCTCAAAAGGAATTATTTTAATAAGAAATAAACAAGATAATGTGAAATAATGCATTTATATGCGTCTGGAAGGATAATGTATATCCAATAAAAGGATTTCGAATTATTTGAGTATCTTGGGATCCAAGGAATCCCAATAAAGAGGAAAGAAAGAGAAAATACCAAAAAGGAAAAATAAGAGGATAATGTGGTACCTTATTAATAAATTATAAGGTCTTGATAAAAAGGAAATAGTTTCTATTAAAACAGAATATAATTTTGTGCCAATAAATGAAAAGGGCAAGTACAAAGAAGATAAACGGTATAATTTTCGAAAATCCTAATATCGAAAGGAGGATGAATATTAAGGAAATAAGAGAGAGAGATAAACTAACTTATTAATGAAGGAAATATATTCCAATTAGGAAAAAGGTTTTGCTAATGCTTAGATGAAGGGTGTAGGGCATGGATACTCTCCCCTATATAAGGGGAAGAGCCCTTGGCCGAGTTGAAGTTGGTTCCAAGCAACCGTTCTCTCTCCTTCTTCATCTTTTACATCCGAAACCCTAAAACGTGGGTGGTGTCTTCTCAGGAGCAATGGAGGCATGTGGGGTCATCCCAAGGAGGGCCTGATGTACCTCAAGGACCAGTGAAAGTTCAGATAATGATATTGAGTGTCAGGCTTCACCCTACCACCGGCAACGCACCTGCAAGTACGACTGCAGCTTGGGTGTGGGTCGAGAGGTTACAGAGGACTGTAACCGGCCGTTTCGGCCATGGTCAGGGACGCATCGCGTACGCCAGGGAAGGGCGGAGGCAACAGAACCCTCCCCAGTGGCCGAGGAGGTCAGGAAGAGGGAGGAGACGTTGCTCTCACGGATGCTAGGGCGGCAGCCTGCTGCTGCCCGAAGGAAAGATAGGCGACAGACGATTATGCCCTCCGCGCGCTAAGGAGCCGACTGATCAAGTGGGGGGCAAAGTGGTCTTTTAACTCTATCTGAGGTTGGGCACGTGCGCAAGGTATGTACATGGTGAGCGCTGATGTGGCACCGTTCGATTGGTTAATTTCAGTTTTATTTGCAAAAATCATATCTAGCAAACCGTAACTCGGATAGACATAAATAATATATGAATTTTGATCCCCAGAACGAGGGGAATTCAATAAAAATATGTGTAGAAGTTAATTCCTCCTGAAATTTGAAAAGTAGTGTAATTTATCAACTTTAACATAATGATGATTAAAGAAACCCTACTTTGATATGATTAAAGTGATTAATAGGGTTTAATGGTTCATTAGAGTTCATATTAACCTGTTAAATGTAAAAAGGTACATTAAGATCGAAAAGGATGATCTTTGTACGTAATTAGTTTAATTTGAAGATTATGTACATAGATATGATTAAAAATTGGAAAAGTACATAAAGTTATCATCTTTAATGATTTAACTAAGGAAAAACCCTTAGATTTGATGATAGATGGATAATTCAAGCTTATATTAACCTGTTGTTAATAAAAGTGAAAATAGGATTTAAAAAGATGATCTTTTTATATACTTGGTTTAATTTAGGGTTCTATGTACATGAATATGCCTTAATGGGATTAGAAACCCTAATTTATGTTGATATGAATTCTAATGGTTTTAATTGTACAAATCGACGAATAAAATAGAAATATGATGATTCGAAGATAAATTGAGTATCAAAGATCTTTAATGTGAATTATTTAGATAATTACTGTTTCCTAGTGTATAAAAGTGGAAGTAGTAATAAATAAGGTTCATATATGTGAGTTGAACTATAATGAAATATGATTTATCAATTTGAAAGAAACCAAAGATGATAATTAGCCTTATTGTTTTGGATATGACTAAAAAGGATAAAGATAATAGTTTTAGTGTAAAAGAAACATATTAGACTTATTTGACATTCAATTGTGCCTATGATGCAGAAATAAGGGTTTGTGAACTAAAGGAGCATTAAAAGTGATAAATGCATAATGAAGGCTAAAAACCTAATAAAACCCTAAGGTTGGCCTAGAAAATATAAGGTGGAATCCAAGTTGATCTTGAGGAGGTTTGAATAAAACAATGACACTTGAATGTTATGCATTATTTTCAGGATATCATTGATTGCTTGTTAATTGTGTTGAATGTTAATGCATGGACATCAAGTTACTATGGATCAGGTATGTGGTTACGATTATGAATAACCACTTTAGTTTCCCGGTGGATTCCCAAATGTTTAATCGCATTGAATGCAACTAAACTGTTGGATGTTTACTTATTTTATGCAAATATAAAGTGACTATGATTATCACTATAAATGTGCATATATAACTGGCTAGATCCGGGTCCACCTCTGTTACTTTGAAAAGGCTAAAAAAGGGGTAATCCTAGAGCAAGGTCTAGGTTACCGTGAGTTAGACTCTTTAGCAAATCCCGAGTTAAGGAGTGGTCTACTTACGAGTAGTGCCATGTGACTCAACCCTAGAAACTGGTTCACTTATAGGTGGATCATGAGGGGTTTAATGGGGACAACACAGAGGATAGGGTACTCTTGGATCGCAGAGTTATATTTAAAACGTAATCTTAGTTGTTAAATGATTAATTGAATGATTACATTGTTATCATAGTTGCATGTTTATTGTTTCCCCCACATACCAGCTTCGGCCGATCGACGTTTTGTTTGTCGGCGTTTTAGGTGCAATGAAAAGAACAAACAGTAAAGTGACACCTTGTGAATTCAAGAATTAAAGAACGAGGAGGAACTAGTTAGAATAGTTCAGCTGGGGTTAGAAGTTTAGTTTGTTCCAAACTTTTCAAAGGCATGCAAAGAAAAATTTTACTACCATTTTCAGTATAGTCTGTTAGAATTTAATAATTGTTTATAGTTATATCTGAGCTAACTCAGTAGGAATCGATGTACATGGCATAAACATGGGATCATCATCATCATCATTAGGAGGAACTATTTTCAGTTTCTCTAACTCTTCAAGGGGTCTTTGTGATTGAGCCTCTAGTAAAATATCTAGCATGGCTTGTCAATTTTCAAATGTTTTTTGTTGCTCTGTTGCTATTTCTTGTTGCACAACTAATATTTTTTCAAGGGCTCTGATCCATTCCTCCTATTGAGTGGTATATTGATTTTTATAATAGGGTTCAAAACCCCCAAAAATTTGTAGGTTACCCTCACCATGCCCCACATAATGATCTTGGTAATTGTACAACTCATATTAATTTTGACATTGCTCCTCATAATAGTCTTCAGGAGATAGTGGATTGTAATTTACATTACATCCATCTTGGTGGGAAACTCATCATTACAAGGTGTCACCAAAACATACATGGACATATTTGGACAACCTAGATTCTTTGATTGGGCTTCTAGTAAAGTGGCTATCAAGGCTTGTTGGGTTTTTAGTGTTTCCTTTTGAAATGCTACTATCCCTTCTAGGGCCCTGAGAGACTCTTCTTATTGAGGAGTATATTGATTTTCACACATATGTACATATTTTCCAATGTTTTGTTGTCCATAATACCCCTCGTCAAAATATGGATAATAGAGGCATGGTTCCTATTAATGGCCTTCGGGAATTTTTGGATTAGAATTTTCATCATACCCAAAAGGAAAGGAAGGCTCAAAATCATATAAGAACATAATTAGGAGACACAGTAGGATAGTCTGGTAAAGTGTGGTTGTTATAAACACACAATTGATATTGTGAACCATAATGTGTTGACCACTCAATTTTGAAAGCTCACTTTTTTGGGAGAAGAAAGTTAATAAAAGAATCTAGAAGAAACTAAAAATTATGGAAAGAACTAAAGCAAGATAATGGGTTAGTCAGAAATTATAAAGGACTAAAAATTACAAAGGTAAGCCTACGAACTTATAGAGCAAGACTAAAATTATAAAAGTAACTAGAAAGCAATACTACTGTAATGAGAACTCGAAAGAAGGAGGAGATACTACTAGAATGTGTCTCAGTAGGAAAAATAAATTATAGAAATATAAGAGAATAAATTATGTAAGAAGATTAAATATTACAAAAATAAACTGGAAAAAAGTACTATCAGAATGGAAACTTGGAAGAAAGGGGAGATACACTACCAGAATGGGTCTACATAGGCAAAATAAATTACAAAAATCTAACAAAGGAAATTATGGAACAAAACTAAAAATTATGGAACAACTAAAGTAAAAACATAAAATGAACTAGAAAAAAAATTATAAACAAGTTTAAGAAAAATTATAAAATAAAGATAAAAATTATAAAACAAGATGAAAATTATGGAACAAAGTAAAAATTAGAAAACCAAACTAAAATCATGAAAACAAAGAAGAAAAATCTTATATATACAAGAGATCAGATTCAAAACACAATGTGTGTTGTCTTCAGCTACGAATGCAATTTGATATGTGTCGTTTTGCACACCAAACACTAGGAAAAGTCCTAAAGTTTAACCTTGTGGTAGTAAGATATCAAATCCCAAAGGAAGATGGAAAAAGGTTGATATCTGACTCGATCTTGAGATCACATGAAAGTAAAATCTTGTTTATGAAGGTTGATTTATACTAAGAACAAAAATAAAATGTAGGAATAATAAATCAAGATCAAATAAGAAAAAAGACAGGGGGTCCAAGGCATCACCACCAATAATCGTGGGTCTTTTCAAGTGGACTATTGAAAATCAATAACCAAATTAAACCTATGTGAGCAAAAATTCACAAAGATTAGACTACCCACAAACATGTTGGTCCTGAAGATTGCATATCATCATCCAATTATCTGACGTATCTCTATCCAAGGTCTCATCAAGATATACATGAATCCCAAAGCATCCTTCAAGTTTATAGGTCAGATGGTCACATCGCCATAGAATATAACAAATAAGCCAAACAACCAAAAGGATCAAGAAATCTATCAGCATATATTTTCAAGAAACTGTGAGTTCTTTCTTATGGGAACTCAAGATCTTGATGCCCCACATAAGAATATATTCCTTTCAATTGAATAAAAAGTACAAGATTAGATGGATGAAATGATGACAACCACAATGAAGGGACTGTAGTTTCTTTCTTGTGGAGATTTATTGTCACATCAGTCCACAAGAGTACATCAACTGATCCAAGAATTACAATAACAGATGGGAAACATCTTTTTGTTGAAATAATTGGACTCAATTAGATTGAAATAAAGTCATCTATGGGGCTAACCCCCATATCCCAGAGTGTAACTACTCAAACATAGTTTAAGACCATAAAAAAATATTACATAACAAGGAATGCCCGTTTTCTTTGGAGTTCCCACTCCATTTATACAGGGAAAGGTGGGGAGAACCCTATAGTCATGGATGTTGGCAGAGGCTAGATTACCTTCTACTTGGTGTCAGTCAGTCAACTACATTTAATCACTTTGTACAGCCCAAAATCAAATTTAAAACCTTGGATACATTGATGATTTTATTGTTTTAACATTTGTCCAGTCTTTATTTGAATTGTTTCTACCACATAAAGCGTATGAATTGGCCACCTTTCCTAGTCTAATGAGTAAAGTTTTGCAATATTAATTGCTTCTCCAAAAATGGAGAGATTTATTGAGTTGTCTTTTTGAATATTTGACTATGTGACTCTTATTAACATTGATTGCCAAAATGACAAAGCGACTGGCCCATAAGGCCATCAGAAATAGTAGAAAGCCATTGAATATACATTTTTATGAAAATCATTAATTTTTCTTTCCAATGCATACTTGTGCATTAATTTACATGATGGAATACACAAATTATGATCTTTTTAGAGCATGATATATATATAAGAACTACTGGAAATTGTGCAAATATATTTCAACAGAATTTAAGCATTAAAATGATTGGCCCATTTTTCTACAAAATCCAATCATATATAATTAAAAATCCAACTAAAGAGAGAAAGTCTAAACTAATACAATTAATTCTAAAGCTACAAAAATAATCAACAAAACAATCCTCAATAGATATCTAAAAGATGTAAATAAAATGGATAAATACACATTGGACTACCACATTAGTTTGCCAATGTTTGTTTAGTGTTTCTTGAGGATTGAACAATTAAACGGTTGGATGTTTATTTTTGCTCAATTCAATTATAATGGCACTATGAGTATCACATAAAGATAAGAATATGTGAAGAAATGTTAGTTCATATTTATAAGTATTTGATAGAGTATATGATGTTACATACATGTAAATTTTTGCATGCACCCCGTGTATACAATATATTTTGATATACTGATCCATGCTTTTGATTTCACGGTGTTTAAGGTACATGCTAAATATTAAGATATCAAGATATGATCGACATATAAAATTACTTGAAGATATTTATGTTAACTTGTAAGGAGGATTAGATAGATACTTCTTCTCATATAGTTCTCATATGTACAATTCCTAATGATAGAAATTTCAAGTAACTCCTTACAGGAGAATTTTGTAAATGAAATTTGAATTAATACAAATTATTTACTATAATTTGTTATTTTTTTTAAATCAGGATCCTTGGGATTTTAGGTAAGGCTCTTAACTTTTTGGGTCATCCTTAATCGGGGCTTGCTGAAAAGTGAGGTCATTACATTTGATATACCCATAAGGTTTGAAACTATGTTAAATTATCGCCCACCTTAACTTTACAGGGAGTGTGAATATTGGGGAAAAAATTCTTTTTTAAGGAGTGGTGAATGTTATGTCCTAAAGTTTTGGTAAAATTGAAATACATAGCTATCAAACTTGATGGAATAAGAAAATTCTCAAGTTATATTTAGGATAATAACAGTGGGGACCACTTTGTGGAATGGGTGCAAGCCATGGCCCAAGTGAGGCCTACAAGGCTATTTTAATTGAAAATAGGGCCTTGTGGAACAAATTAAAGAAATAAGAGATTTCATGCATAAATAAATAGTTGGCTTTATGAATTGTTGATTAATAGAAATTTGAGATAATGTGTAAGTTTCCAAAAGAAGATAAATATATGGTGTTTTAGATAATCAAAATAATAATTATCTAGCCATTATTGACAACAAAATGTTTGAGGGAACAAATAGTATTATCTCGATTTGACTTTTGGAATACCTAAAAATAATAATGAAAATAAGAGAATTCTAGAATGTGGAAGAAAAAGGACTTTCTATGTGGTATTTACAATTAATTGAAGAATATGCTAAAAGAGTAAGTTTCGTACAAAACCAAAAAATCCCCAAAAAATGATTCTAGTTGGGAAAGACTTTAAGGAGTTACCCTCCAAGTTTCATTGAAAAAGGATGTTTCTAATGGCCTATACAAATTTGTAAAGATAAAAGGATCTACTACTATACATGAATTATGTTCTTTTTGAAGACAGAGAGGAAAAGGTGCATCTAGAAATATCCTCGTGACACCAAATCTTTCCAACAAAGAAATTAAATCATTAAGAACCTTCACTTAAAATTTGGGATTTTTCAATAATGGATGAGAGAGATACACATTTTGCACGTTACTATAAAGTGACTGATTAATTGAATGTCACATTTAATAGGACTGGGAAATATAGCCCATGCCCTTATATGTGTTGCATGCCTTGAAGGAGGTGGATTGTAAATCAATGGCTCTGAAGTTGTCTTCTTCCTACATCCAGACATGAAAAATTGACTGTAGTGATTCCTTTCTTCCTTTGGTCTCTTTCTCTCTCTCTCTATATCACATCCTCTTCAAAAAGGATTACCCTTGAATCCAGAGTGTGAAACCAAACACGATGACCATAAATATCTTTGTTTCCATACGTGATTAGTTTTTCCCCAATTTCACATTGGGGTAAGGACTCCATAGAGAATCGTGAGAACTCTTTCCTAGCCCTCTGCATATATAAGTCTAAGGTTCATCATGCCAAATTGGAGCAACTCTGACCCCGATGTTTAGATTGTGAGGGACCTTCCCCATGACCCTAACCTTCTCCTATGTTATTGGTTGCTCCCAGTTGGATCCCTCCTCTTCTTCCTATTCCTACTCTTGTTGGTCATGGTTGAGATTTCCATTGTGTTCGGTAAGGTCTCACATATGGTGTGAAGCATGTTCCTGACTCTCAAAACCCCAAATGTGCAAGGTCAACATTAGGGTTGACTGGGAGCTTGCTTGTGAGAAAAAAGATCACAAGGTAGTAGAAGTACTGGGAAAGGTCTACGCAGCCCCTGAAACCATTACAATGAATACATGGAAAACTAGTCCTTTTCATCCCCATCTTCTACCTGAGCCACATGGCCGTGTTGCTCCATCATAAATGAAGCCCTTTGCAGAGCCATAACCCGCATGGCAAAGGAAAATAGATCAAAACAATGACGTGGCTATACCTGATTGGTCAAAGATATTTTATCTTGGCAAAATTATAGAAATTTGTAGGATGATTAGAATAAGATGAGTAAAATATAAAATTGATCGGAAAAACACAAGGAACACATAAAATATAACTGAGACTTCATAATGCTTCATTTTCCATAAGTCCAGAAAGATACTATTTTTAATGTAAAATATTAATGGAAACCCCAGTTTCATTATTATAATGGTCATTACTTGTTTACATAATATCAATGGATAAAGCTTAACCTTTTTTATTAAAAAGAAAATGTTGGACCTATTTTGGGTTCTAAAGTGGATAATCAATATTATATGTTAATGTTTATGTTAAAGAATACTAATCCTAGTTTTGATGAATAGGTTGTTAATCATGTTGAATACACTTCATTGATATATAGAATGACATTCCTAAACATAGTGGTGATTTAACATGATTATGACCACAATGAAAATAATTAGAGTTGCTAATGTGAATAGCCATGGAAATGTAGAATTAGGGTTTTAAAATTAAGAGAGGATAACTTGAATGCACTCAGACTAATCCAAGTAATAATAATGAAAGAATATGTTGGATATAGTAATTAGGGTTTCACCTAATGGTTAACATGCGATGAAAATAGGGTTTATACCCTTATTCCCTATCCTAAACATGGGACAACTCTAAACCCCAAAATAGGACCAAAGAGGGTCTAATCTATTTTATGCGATGGGGACACGTTAGAATTTACATACATGTAGATTACCATTGATTTCTTAATTGGATAATATGCTAAATGACTGCAATGTCTGCATGGTTCTACAAAAGGTACATGGTTACACTTATGACTACCACATTCATTTGTAGTGTTTTTTGAGTGTTTCTCGAACATTGAACAATTAAACTATTTTTTTGTCAGCCAAAAACTGTTTCTCTTTTTTTCTATTTTTGAGTATAGTTCTGTTACATCTATTTGGACTTTTCTTTACAACGTTAAAGAGCCTGTGGATCAAAAGAAAAAGTATGAAAGTGAATGAAACTATGAATTCCTAAAAGGATCAAATTTAACATATGTTTTGACATTTCTTTTTAGAGACCAAGTCATATCTTCAACACAGCTCCAGGAGAAGAATAAAGACAATGTAGAAAAATCTTTAGAAGATGACCATTAAGACAATAATCCCAAAAACCAACAAAGGACACCGAATCCAGAAGCATTATAGGAAAAGAAACCAACAGAACAAGCATCTTAGGGAATCTCCATGCACAATAAAGACTCTACAAAATATCAAAGGCAAATAGAATCTAACAAATAAGGAAACTTCAGTCATAAAAACATAATCTTTTTTTACTAGTAATAGCTCCAGAAACATATCTCCAAAGAAGATAAATAAACTCTATGGGAGACTGCATAAATTGAATGTAAGCAGATCTCAGAGCTAGTAAATAAATGTAGTCATTGAACGAAGAATATGCCAAACTAGGCTCTCAGGTAAGAATAAAAAGATAGACCACTAGCATAAGGTCATAAGACAGTCCATGATTTAAAATAGAATAAGAATCCAGATCTTCAACACTTCTCTAAGAGGAGCATAAAAGATTCCCCAAACCACAATAAAAGATCATAGAATGCAGATGCATCAAAACACTTGAAATAATCTTCATTACATAGTAGAATCTCCATAAAATCTAAGAAGATAGAAAGGATCTCCAACAAAAAGAAGAATATTAGAATAATAAAACAAATTTGATTGACATATCATAAATTCAAAACTCAGATCTTGACTAACAATGAACTATAGTCATTGATCAAAGAATTTGGAACAACGTAAAAGTAACTTCATAAGAATACCAATTGAGCATCTTCAACTGATAATATCAAACTCTTTATGAATGGCTTTCCAAGAAACATCAATATTACGATTGCAATCCATATGTTCTCGGATATTCCTTTCCATCCATACATGATATTAACCTTCTTACTCTTGGAACTGAAAAGATCACACCAATCCTTAGGCACTCTATCAAACATATGGGTAAATATAGTTAAATTTCAAAGGCCTTTAGTATACAGACTGTCATAGAACGATTTGTTACCCTAGGTCCACACTCCTAATGGCTACAAATCCAATGGTGAGTGGACTTGGGCATCCATCCGTAGAATGGCACAAATATTTCACATGCAATATATATGTAAAAGAAATAACAAAAAGACTAAAGAGATAACAAGATACCAAACATGGAGATAAGATATACGTACCCATTTCGATATTCAAGTATACCCACTTGTGATTCATTTCTTATCTCAGAGTCTTTGAGTGCAACAGATCTTCACTTGGAAACTACAAATTCGATAAACAAAATATATCAATACGAGTGCATTGGGTACACTATGAAAAACATGTAACCACAATTGATGAGTAATATAAAATTTTCTTGGCAAGAAACATCATAATAACAAGAAGTAGAAATAAGGTGAGAAAACTTAGTGACATTGTTTTATACAAAGCATGATATAGGTGCATTTATTCATTATATCAACCGTAGGCTGTTTGACTTTCTTCCCATTGGAAGATTTTATAAGTGTGCTAACAAAGCTAACCCTGTTATTTTTTTGTTGGTCGGTTAAACTCGTGCTACTTTTTTTTCATTTTTTTTGATTGTGATAGTATATGCAATGCATTCATTTCCCAAAGAGAAATGAGAGAAAGGAAAACGATATATCTATACATGTGTATGTCATATTATATAGAATACTATAATATGAATTAGATATTTACACAACAAAATATAATAAATCCACGAAGATCCATGGTCAGATAAAATAATTCCATCATACCGATCTTCAAGCGTCTCTCCAGAGAAAGAAGAGTGAAATATGAGCCAGAACCGTAGGAGCATAGACTGCCCATGCATTCCATAGTCATCTTTGAAAAATTTAGCAAGCAATATATCTATACACTAAACAAAAGTGCACATCTATAACTGATCAAAACTAGAAGAATGATCAACATAAGAAATCAGTAGAGACATAATTCTATGCATTCCGTGAGCCATGAGAAGTAGATTATATCTATAGGCATGACCCTCATATAAAGAACACAAGTCAAAACCAAAATTTGCGAGATCACAAGATCTTTAGAGAACCACCCTGGAGATAGACTTTAGAAGTAGCAAAATGTATTGTAGAATACAAGAACAGAAAATTAGAAAATAGGAAATAAGAAGATTATAGAGTTGAGAAAGATAGAGATCATCCAGAGGGGCCATAAAGAAATCAATTAGAAAGAAGAGGCATGCTAGAAGATAGAATTCCACACTTTGTAGCAAGCTTTTAAGATGTTGATGTGTACCCGATAATTCCATGCAGACCATAAATGGTAAAAAATAATGGCCACAAAGGTCTTGATCTTACTGTTATTGTAGATAATAAAAGAATTCTAGTCCTTAGGAGTTGATAAAGAAGGATACATGGCACACAGTTTTCTCTAGATTTCAAGTGCAAAGGGGTAATTAAAAAGAATATGTTCATTACTTTCATAGCCTAACTTACAGACAATACAAGTCGAGGCTAGTTGTATGCCTCTCCTCCTAGTATAGTCTGAAGTTGGAAGTTGATTTAAGCAGGATTTCTAGAGATTAATAAGACATCGTTGAGGAGCTTTACATGACCCGATCCTTTTGAAGATATCAGAAGGAACACTTTTGGGCCTGACATGGTTCCAAATTGCTTTCAACTTTGGACTTACCTTCCCCAAAAAACAAAAGTTTGTCACAGTCAGCGAAAGCCAAATTCAGGTCCATGAGGACAGATACCAAGACAATGGAATTTCAAGAATTTGTGATATTACAATTTCCATTTGAGATAACCATATTGATTTATAGTATCTAGGTAAACCACACTTGATAAAAGGGTCATAGTCAAAAAATATGGTAAGGAATTTACCATTAGCCCAAGGATCCAACAATAGAAACAAATTTGATCCATCACCAATGTTATATTCAATAGAACCAGAAAAATATTCTCTAACACTGAGCAACCTGTTGAAGAGCCATTAAAAGTTAGAAGAATCATAGATGGACCGGAAAGAGTCCTTTCTTAAGTACTTTTCATCAATCCATTTTACCCACAAGGAGTGTTTTTTGTTGCTAAGTCCCATGCATTAAAAATCAAATAGGAAAAAGAAATGTTTCTGCTTCTCTTAATGGATTGACCTCCTTGTTATTTAGGTAAAGTAGCTGTATCCCATTTTACAAGGTGAATATTCCTTTTGTTCTCAAAAGAAGATAAAAGTAAAATCGTGTAGATCTAATCAATCTCTTCTAGCACAGAACAGGGAATAGGAAATGAAAACAACCAATAAATCATATTAAAGAGTGCAGACTTAATCTACTCCAACCTTGCAGCCATAGAAAGTATCCTAGATTTCCAACTTTCAAGCTTCCTCTTGATTTTATCAATGAGCTCAGAGAAATAAAACTTAGAGAGCTTCCCAACAAAAATAGGAGTGCCTAAATATTTAGAGGGAACGGGACCCTCATCAATAGAAATGATATTGGAAAGGTTTCCCTTGTCAGTGTCTTTACTAAAGAAAACAAAACTCTTAGAATTATTGATAAAGAGACCTGACATTGAACCAAAATCAGCAAGAACTTTGTTGATATTAGAAAGACTGTGAGAATCCTACTTAGAGAAGATCAAATGAGAAACATGAAGATCTTTGGAACCTTGAATAGGGTAGATGTCCTTCCTTGTAACAACATCATTCATAAGAAATGAAAACCCTTGCATAGCCAAAATGAAAAGATAGGTTTCAATAGGGTCACCCTAACTAATACCATTGGAAGGATAAAAGGAATTAGAGGGTTCTCCATGAAATAAAATTTGGTAGGAAGATGATAGCAAGATATTTTAAATACAACTAATCCAAACAATCATAATGTCCATCTTGTACATCACATAGAAAAGATATTTCCAATTGACCAAGTCATAAGCCTTCGAGATATCAACATGGATACACATCTTGTTTGTATTTTTATGAAATTACAAGTGATTTCATTATATAAGAGAATGCCATCATTCACAAATCTAACTTTGATGAATGCACATTGGTTCAAGTCTACTATGGAAGGTAGGACAGACTAGATCCAATTAGCCAAATGTTTTGAGAGAATATATCATTACAAAGGGCAATAGGCAACCAATTTTTGATATCTGAGGAATCACTAGCCTTAGGGATTAGAGAAATGAAGGTTTTTTTAGCTTCATGGAGCATTTAGGAATTTGAGAAAAACTCCTTTATAGCAAGACTGATGTCAAGGCTGATGATAGGCCATGATTTCTTAATAAAATGTCCATCAAACCCATCAGGCTCAAGGGACTTATTCTTAGGGAAGAGACGATGTCATCAATTTCTCTCTGGGAAATAAGAGCTGCAAGAAGATTTATCTATGTATAATTAAGAATAGGTCCACTGTAAGCACCTTTCCAATCATGACCAACATCATTTTTATTGAGCAGATTAGAGTAGTAGTTAGTAACATGAGAACTAATCTCCTTCGAATCATAAGAAATCTCATCATCAATGTAGAGTTTGGTGATTTGATTTCTTATTCTCTCTGTGTTTATAAAAGAATGGAAAAAACTTGTATTTGGATCTCCTTATCTTAGCCAATGAATTCTCAATGTTTGCTTGAAAAGGGATTCCTCACTAAGAGTACTTGAACTGCAATCTTTCAAAAAGTGATCTCTCTAAGGGAATTATAAGTCAGACCTAGATCAATAGAGATTTGAGCATATAAGGCTTCAACATTAGCCGCCTTAGAAACATCACAGAGGTTCCCAATAACATCCCAGTTCCATATTTTCAGCTTAACTTTCATATTACAGAGCTTCCTATATACTTTGTACATAGAATAGCTAGGGACCACGATCTCCCAAGCTACTTTGACAATATCAAGAAAACTATCATTGTTTTTCCATGCATTAACAAATCTAAAAGGTGCCATAACTTTGTGGGACTTACCTATATGAAGAGAAATAATCGTGTTGTCACTAACAATATTAGAAAGGATATGCCCATTGACAACAGAATTGATAGCAAGAAAGTTGGAGTCAAAAAGGACTTTGTCAATTTTTGTGGTAGTGAAGTGTAGACCATGTTGCTGATTATCCCATGTAAAAAAAGGCCCCTATTAGTCCATTTCAAACAAGCCACAGTCAAGAAGACATTCTTTGAAGTAATCAATTGATTTCTTGGTTGGAGGTTGCTTGCCTATCTTCTCCAACTCTTTTCTAACTGCATTGAAGTCACCGGGGATGATCCATTGATTGTCAATGCCATTATTAATAGACTCAATAGCATTCCAGAGCTTGACTCTATCATTCTCACCATTGTGCACATATACAACAGTAAGATTTAAAGAACGATCACCATAAGACACAAGAGTATGTATGAATTGGTCACCTTCATTAATTTTGATAATATTGCAACAATTCTCTTTCCAAAGAATAAAAATTCTACCTAGAACATGGGAATCGTGATTGCAAATCCATTTGTATTGAATAAAGTACTTATTCCATAAGGATGGGAGTTTTGTTCCTTCTGGGCTTAGTTTCATTGAGAATCAAAATGTCACTCTGTAGCCTTGTCATCCCTCCTGGACACCAATAATTTTATTACTGATTCCTCTAACATTCCAGGAGGAGATGTGGAGAGGAGGGTTCATTTAATAACTTTGGCTATTGAGATATCAGCCTAATCGTTGAATTTCATTGATGGCCTCCTGGTCATTTAGAAGACAAGGAGAGAAAGCCAAATGTTGAAAGAGACTAGAACTAATCTTCTTACCTTTATTAGGGGGATGCTTGGATATATTGCAATATGTAGAAGAACAATCAATAGAAGTACTAGGGTTAAACACAGAAAAAGGAATATAAGGATTAGAACTCTTTCTAGAAAAAGCAACTAGACCGACATTGTGATGGAGCCCTAGGGGGTTCAGAAACTGATCTGAGGAATTATCTTCAGAAGGTAGAACCGACTTCTCTAGTAGTGTGGAAACTATACTACTGTCCAATGTGGTAGTAGGAACAACAAGAACTATACGAAATTTGCATTCATGTTTTTCATGACCATAGAACAAACCCTTGAGCATATGTGGGGGATCCATTCGTAGAAAAGATCAGCAGAATGAGATGAACCATTATCAACCTACAAAGTGATAGAGACCAAGAAACTCGATGAAGAAGGAACTAAAAAATGGATCCTTGCAAATTCAAAACTAGAACATGAGGTAGTAGCTTCCTCAACACATAAAAGAGTACCCAAAAATGAGACAATTCATTCAAACATACGCTTATCCCAAAGCTCATCAGGGAGGTTGTAAATGTGGATCTAAATAGGATCATTGTTCAGAGCTACTCTAGACCGAACTTGACCAGGTGTCCATTTGGATAGAATGAGAGTGAGATTCATAAGATACCATGGACCAACATTTATAACTCTTTCTTGGTCAACAACTTCCAAGAAATGAACATTGAAGAAGCCATCACCTTTGTCAATAGCCTCCACAAAGCCTCCTGGTTTCCATAGCCAGTAGGAAAAATCCACAAGTGTTGGAAAATGAGAATTAAAGCCAAGGACATAACATGCCAAACAATATTTCCATCTACAAACATTCTCAATGGGCTTGAATGCTAGGAAAATGATGCTACCATCCTTAATAGCAACATGAATACATTTTAGACTCAAATGAGAGACCTCACTTGACAATGTGGAGTTTTCCAACTAGTCCTTTGGGATATGCATGAAGAATAGAGGAGGACGAGTAGTTTTTAGGAGTTCTATCACTCTTCTTTTTCCAAATATGAGGTTGATCGAGAGCCCTAGGTTGGTGGTGCTTAATCGCCAGAGTGTGTTTCATCTTCAAATCTTTCAAACTAATATTTCTTTTCACTAACCCTATTCTTAATGGACCTCAAGGCCATCACCAAGATATAACCCTTGTATCGTAATGATCCACCTTATCTTAACATCTCAAGTAAGGCTCACAACCTGGTGTCCTTACCCTAAAATGTTAGGCAGGTGCAACATGATATATATTGGATTTCTATAAATTATGTTCAAGGTTTTTCAATATACTAAAATCATCCTGAAAGTAGTATCCATATGGAACATTAGCTCAAACAAGTATTTATCTAGCCAAGCATTAATACAAGCATACATACAAACAAGCCGATATCATCATAGGGTCAAGAGATTAAGTGTACCATGTGAGTAGTAAGAAAATTATAATAAGATCTCTAGGGATGGTCCAACCTGAGGGAACCTAAGATGCATTAGATATAACATGGGGTATTAGAAAAGGATTTTGATAAAAAAATCATCATATCATTCATGTGGATGTTCCCCTAGACCTAGGTTTCAAGTATTTCAACCTTAGTTCCAAACAAGCATGCAAGTATTCAATCATAGACCATAAGTCATACCATCACCATAGGTCTAGGTGATACATCCAAATTATGAGTAATGTTACATGTAGGTAAACTCCAGTTTACAGATAGAGTAAGAATGAGATTTGGTTTATTATCATGTTTCAACATTCAACATCATGATTAAATCATATTATATCAATTCCATGCAATAGAGTCATGTTTCCAATTCATATAAGAATTGAGAGAATAAGATATATCATGTTTCCTTTTAGTGCTAAAAGATAATGATTCTACTGCTTTGGACACGATAAAGCATGTTATTTGCATAATAGTCATATTTCAACATCTAGAGACAACTAGGTCAACTAAATCCTGTAGTGCACAAAATAGGTACTTGGGTGTATAGGGTAAAAGTGGGCCACTAGCATGAGGTCTTAGGTCATTATGTCACAAATCATAATAGAAGTCAGGAATTTCAAGATTTCAATATTAGACGACATCCATCAAAGATGAGATTGAACACTTCATCAAGTTTTAGCATGCATACACATAAGAAGTCACCTTTTGGGTCAAGAATGAGAATTTATGTCAAAGTAAACATTAGGGTTCATTTTAAAGGATCCAATACCTAAAGTATATAAGGACAAAATTAAAGTTACTAATTTAGGGAATTTAAAAGACTAGAGAGCATTATTGATACATATGGAGCAAGATTGGGGTTGGTTACTAGTTATAAACCATAAAGGCATCATCTTTACTAAAACAGAGATCAGACATGCAAAATTAGCAATAGACATTAGCCCTTAGAAAGGTAGTGTTTGTCTAATCAAAATGATAAATAATATTTTTATTTTTAGGTTTAGGGTTAGGAAGTTATGAGGGTTTAAGTTTTGAGAACATTTAATTTGGATTTAGGGTGATATACATTAATTGGGACCAGATTTGGGCTACATCAAAGAGCTGGTGTGAGCCTAGTGGCCTCCAATATCTAGCCACAACTATAGAGTGACATCTGAGGATGTGAGATCGCCTACCACCGATACCTACCGCCTCGTAACGCCCCATGTTGCCATAGTACACTAGTGCTAATGTAGTGGCGGATCATTGGATCTGGGCTCACCCTAGTCCTCTCCTCGATTTACGGTCTGGGTGAAAAACCACTTCTCCATATCTATGACTTGATGGTTGTGTGATCCTTGCATTGCGCCGGCAAGAAGGCAACTGGGAAAGTAGTTGTTGGATATGAGAAGCGGGTTGGGGCATTAGCTTGTAGTAGGGAGTGGGGGTGTGAGTTGGGAACAAGTGTCATTGGCCTGGAGCTATTTCTCTGCCTCCTTCTCTTGGTCATCTTCCTCGTGGTGTTGGTGTGGCGTCGCTCACTATAGGAGCATCTTTCGAGGTAGCCTCAAGGCCATAATAGGCTCACCAGGTCAAAGAAGGAGAGGGAGAGAATAGAATGAGCGAGATAGTAGAAGTAGAGGTTGTGTCGCTCCTCCTTTTGTCGTCTTCATGATAGTGTTGGGGTTTTGAAACCCTAGAGGTGCTAGAAACACCAAGATCATGGACTATGGTGAGCCAAGGGTAGGTGGGTGAGGATTGTGGGAGGCGACACTTCTATTCTGAAGGGAGAAGCTAAAAGAAAACCCATCAATGAAGGGTTGGAGTTGTTTGAATAGGAGGAGTGAAAGAAAGGGGAAGCGATTTAGGGTTCGTTTGGTGCAAGCCATAGTGGCGGTGGCTAACGTGGGTTTATCTCTCCCACTAGTGCCCCACTGCTCGATGTAGTTGGTTAAGTGGGCCAAAGGGGGAAAGTGTGGAGAGAGGGAGAAAAGAGGAGAGGGTGCAGCAACATGAGAAGCGCTGGGTCTCATACGACTCTGTGCATGTGTGAGAAGAAGGAGACATAGGCAAGGAAAAGAACGAGGGCCTGAGTGGTATGATGTTAAATCTTTATCCCAAAACAACTGGCCCAAGACCCAAGGAGGGTAGAAAAAGATTTAAAAGCAAGTTCAAAAGTCATGGCCTCCAACTGGACATAACTTTCCCATCGAAGCTCCCATTTTGATGAAATGATATGCATTGGAATTGTGAGAATAAGCTCTACAAGATGATCATGAGAATCAGGCAGGTATGTGTTCAAAAATTATCTCAACATAATTGGAAATGATGGTGATTAGTGGTAGGATTGAGAACTACATTAGAATCAATTGGGTGTCACCAAAGTATCAATTGTACTCAGTAGTTATCAATTATGCATCAAATCATATTCTATTATGACATTAAAGGTAAGACAGGAACCTTGAGCAAGGTAGGGTCTAGAATTACATATTGGAAAAGAGAGAAAGATCCAGTCTATCACATATACATTCAAAGAATAAATTGTTAGTATCCTCATAAGAACCCATGCAAAGAAAACAAATCAAGGCAGCCAAATTACTCTACTTCTTATATAATCAGAGCAGGGAAACTTGTTTTGCCTAACTTTCCATAAATGGACAATGGGGAGTCATATGGCTTTGGCAGCTCCAAATCCAATAATAACCTTCATTCGAAGACCCCTTAGTTTGAGTAGAGTTCCAATCTAGCTTGAGTTTAACAATTTTGTGTCCAATAAAATATATAAAATCATTTTGGCCCAAAATAGGAAAATTATTATTCAAATATTCAGTGATGACATGAGAATTTCTACCAGGATTAACCTTCTAGTTCCCATTCTATATAATGGAACTGATCAGACAATAAGAAGGGTAACCCAGAGTGAGTCCTTTTTGTTGGATATATCCTAGAGATTCATGATAAGGCAAGCCTTATCAAAATCTCTGATATTCTTTAATCATAAACCCCTTGTTCCTTAGGAAGGGTGATTTTTCCCACTTGATCAAATGAAGATTTTTCTTAGTATTTGTGTGCCCCTACAAAAAAGTCTCTGGAAATTTTGTCAATCTCATCCAACATAGATCTATGAATAGGTAAAGAGAAAAGCCCATATAAATTTATTGAAGATAGGGTTTATTAATGAGTTCTACTTTTCCAGCCAAAGACAAGTTTCCTGGATTCATGCCTCTTTTTAACATTATCAACAAGAGCAGAATAATGCTTTTTGGAAAGATTCCCTCCAAAAAGAGGCAGATCATGATATTTGGATGTGTTCATATCACCTTCCTTAATACCCAATACATCACACATATGAGAATGATCAACTTTCTTACTATAGAAAACATAACTTTTAATATGATTCACTTTAAGCCTTGGCATTTTTCTGAAATTAGCAAAAAACTTGGAGATATTAACAACACTCTTAGTATCAGCTTTGGAGAAGGCCAAAAAGTCATAAGGAAAAATAAGATGAGATAAACCTACATTCCTAGAAGCCCAATCACAATATATATCCTGCTCCTTAACCTTGTTTTTCATCATTTCAATAAACTCTTGCATAAATATCATAAATAGATAAGGGACGATAGAGTCCCCTTGCCTAATACCATTTGTCAGCCAAATGGAGCCAATAGGCTCACCATTAACCAAGATTTGATAGGAAGAGGAGTAGAAGATAATATCAAGCCACTTAATACATAATGAAGGAAACCCCATCTTGTACAAAATCGAGAATAAAAATCTCCAACTAATTGAATCATAGGGCTTGGAGATATCATCCTAGATACACATATGTGAGTTGTGGCTTTTCTTAAAATCACTAAGAATCTCATTCTTAAATAATATTTCCTATTTTATACTCCTACCTTTAATAAAAGCACATTGATTCTCATCCATTATAAAAGGCAACACATGCTGAAGCCTATTAGCAAGAACCTTGGTGATGCTATTGTAAAAAACATTTCCTAAAGCAATGGCGTGCCAGTTAGAAATAGAAGAGGAATCAGACCCTTTAGGAATAGTAGAAATAGAGTTTCTGTTAGCTACCTTGAGAAGTAAACCATTATGAAAAAATTCCTTAACAGCCTCAAAAATGTCCTCACAAATAATGGACCAAGTTTTATTATAGAAAAAACCATTAAAGACATTTGGACTAGGGGCTTTATAAATATTCATCCGATCAACTATATCATGAATTTATTTCCTAGATACAAGAGAAATAAGACTGACTCTTTGGTCTTGAGATATTTTAGGAACGAACCAATCTCCCTTCCAAACATCATCAAAGCGACCAACATTACAAAATAGATCAAAATAAAAGGAGTGGAAAGAAGAGTTAATAACATCAACATCATCAATCATAAGGATTCTAATAGAGTTCCTTGACCTTTGGGTTTTCATAGAGAAATAAAAGAAGTTAGTATTTGAATTTCCTTCCCTTAGCCATTGTATAGATATTTCTACCTCAAGAAGGATTCTTCAGCATACAAAGCTCTTATAGATTCCAACCTTAGATATTTAGCAACAATTCTCTTATTTTCATCAAAAGGATCAAGATCACCACTCGAGTGGGAAGCTCCAGATTCCTCTTTAGCTATAGAATCTCTCTCAAAAATATCCCCAACTTCTTGTTTCATCTTTTAAGCAAGATCTAAAGATTCCGTAATTTTTTGTAAAGTCTATAAGTAGCATAACACCCATCGTGTATGCTCCAAGCATACTTTACAACAGAGTAGATGTTTGGAAGAGAGAGCCAAGCATTAATAAACCTGAATGGAGTTTTTTGAGTTCTAGGATTACTAATTTCCAAATAATTCTATTATGATCGCTTATAATATTGCAAATACATTCCCCATGGAAATATTCATTGTGATTAATAAACACATAATTATACAACATCATTTCAATTGTTGACGTAACAAACCCATCACCACATTGATGGTTATCTCATGTGAAATAAGGCCCACTCAGGTCCAATTCATAAAGACCACAATCAAGAACGCAACCATGAAAGTTATCCATAGAGACTTTAGTCAGAGGTTGTTTCCCAACTCTTTCAGAAGACTTTCTAACAACATAATAGTCCCCTTATGAACGAGGGGATCAACATAGTATGATTGATTCCATCAATAAACTGCCAAAGCCCCCTTTTATCAAGATCATCATTATGACCATAAATGACTTTTAAAAATAACTCAACGTCATCACATTGAATCTTCACATGAATAGCTTGATCATTCTCTACTACTTTACAAACACTACTTTTCCAAAATGATAACTCTACTCAAAATGTGAGGTCGTGGTTCAAAATCAAATAATATTCAGAAAAAAAAATTATTCATTAAGCTATTAACTTTCTCCTTTCTTAATTTTGACTCATTAACAGTAAATATGTCACTATTCTCCCTTCTAATCTCTTCATGGATGTCATGGATCTTATTACAGATTCTCCTAACATTCCAAGAAGATACAAAGAAAGAGAGATAAGTTCATTTTGGCCTTGGGATATTGACCTAACAACCTCAAGATCTTCATTGATTGTCTCCAAACCACCAAACTCATTTTGCATAGGAGAATACCCAGATTGAGATGTTCTATAAAAGATACCAGCAACATGCTAGAAGCACACATTGGAGGAGATTTTATTTTCTTCCTAGCATCTTTATCTTCAAAAGAATCCATGTTTCTTCTTTTTTTAATTACCTTCCTTGCATGTGTATAAGACCGAATCCATTCGATTTCTATTAATAAATATTAGAATAGCTATTGATGAAATAGATCCTCCCCCATCCATAGAAAGAGATAACTGATCAACTAGAAAATCATTGTGACTTTCAAAGCATTAGTCAAATGAACAACTTGAGACTCATCATTCATATTATTAACAATCTTTATGTACACATGAGACTCCGTACCAAATATCTTATCAATAGTTTTATCTCAATTTTTAAATACTTGGAAGATCATAGCAATCATCACTACCAAACATGCCACTAACAGAGCATGAGTATCATTCATACAACAGATACAACTTCCGACATCACTAATCTGATCAATAAAATTAGGGAACTTAGCTTTGATGACATTAGAACTTGAAAAGAGCATATTCAGCTCTAGAGAAAGGCTTGGTAGGTTCATCTATTTTAATAGGACAACACATAAATCATCCAACTCTTTCAAACATTTTACTGTCCCATAGATCTAATGGAAGGTTATACACTCAGATCCATACATGAACCTTTTTTAATCTAACAATTAAATTGTTGGATGTTTATTTACATTTTATTTAGTTATAATGCCACTATGAGTATCACATAAAGATAAGAATATGTGAAGAAAATGTCAATTCTTATTTGTAAGTATTTGATGGAGTATATTTTTTTATGTACTTGCATACTTTTGCATGTACCCCACGTACACGGTATATTTTGATATACTGATCCATTCCTTTGGTTTCACAACATTTTAGGGACATGCTAAATATGAAGATATCAATATATGATGGATATATACTTCTTAACATATAGTTATCATATGTACAGTTCCCAACGATAGAAATCTCATGCAACTCCTTAGAGGAGTATTTTGTAAATGATATTTGAATTAATGATGATTATTTACTATAATTTGTTATTTGGTTAGATCTAGATCCTTAGGATTTTAGGTAATGGCTCTTAACTTTTTGGGTCTTCCTTAATTGGGGGATGCTGAAAAGTGAGGTAGTTATAGGTTGGAACACCACCCCTCTACGTCGCTCAAGTGCCAAATGACCTATTCAACTATTATCCCTTCAAGAAATTCCTTCAATTCATGTAAGAAACACCACCACCACCACCGACAAACCTTCTTTCAAGGGTGTATCGAGAATCTGGGGCCATAAGGCTTGTCTTTGATTACCTCTATATCTCCACTCGATCTCTATCTCTATCTCTATTTGCTCAAGGCATATTGGTATGCTTGAAGAACCACTACCCCATGCCTCTTCAAAAGTGTGATTGGATGGGAAGTCATTGCCTTGAATACATGTTATGGTGGAGAGGTTTTGGGCTGGCTCCTATAGCCACTGGAATCATTCACTTGGGCCGAACATGGATTAGAAATTGATTTATGAATCTTCCAACCTCCATGATGGAGTGAGGGACACCTCGATACATAGTTTTGTTGTATCTTTGACCATTGTCTCCATGTTAATTAATGATAAATTGGTTAGGGAAAACAATGTTAGATGGACTAATATATAGGCACATGGCCTTTCCAACATCACATACTTATGTGAATGATCCAATTATAATAGGTTAAGAGCCCCACTACTCTTGATAAGTCTAAAATTTCTACACCTATAGGACTACTACTAGTTTTTGTAGATGATAAACTCAAAAACTTATTGGCTAGGAAATCATGTGAGAACCTGAGGCATAACTAAGTAAATCTCTTTGTAAGTAGGTATTATCTTGTGTTGGTCATTATCTTCTCATATGGAATTAGTTTCAAGTCTGAAGTCCTTATATTATTCCATGTATGTTTATTCTGTTCAAGGAAAAATATCACAAGTATTCATAAGTACTTTATACAAGTTACATAAATTGCATAACGATTATCATGTACTCTAATGAGCACTTGGATTCTTAGTATTAAAAATTATCATTTTTGAAAAGAGATCTAGAGGATGTGATTCATATGTTGCATATTCCTTTTGATGAGAAACCCAACAGAGCAAATGAACATAATCTTGTCGAAGTCAAAAAAGAACTAGTGACGATTCTTTCCCAATAAGAGTCACTATTAAAGTCCAAAGCAATGATTAATTGGTTAATGACGTGGAAAGAAATACATGTTTCCAAAATGCACTCATTAAAGCAAAAAAGAAGAGACGCTACACTCCATACCTATCTATCAATCACAGAGCATCGATTAATGATCTGGTTCAAATGGCTCATGTTGTAGCCAAGTATTTCAAAGATTTTTATAGCCATCTGTCACAAAAATGCACAGAGGATGATGCCTTATCCCTTGAAAATATTCCACTTATTCTATATGGAGACGACAATTTCACCCTAATGATTGATGGATATTGATGATATTTTCAGAATATTTTTAGACTAATGATGATGATGGAATAAGTGTTATGATGGGACCTAATGGATTTTCCCTAAACTTCTACATCACTGCATGGGATGTCTTCAAAGATGATTTCACACAACTAGCAAAACATTTTTATAGAGGCAATCAATGCCATGGAAGCCTTTTATGCTACTGTATTGCTCTTATCTCCATATCCATTGAGAATGTGTCTCTTCGTATCCTTGCTCAAATTCTTAGTATTCACATGATGAGCATTATCCATCACATGATATCTAAGGAATAGGGTGCATACATCTAGGGACATTACGTATTGCATAATATTAGATTGGCTAATGTAATAATCTATGGCATGAATAAAGGTGATAAAAAATGCACCAATGTTGTTATCAAGTATGATATGTCCAAAGAATATGACTTAGAAGATTTATCCTTCTTACGGGTTGTTCTTGATAGATTTGGGATGATAACCAAGGTCATTTTCCTATGTATCAGCTTCTTCCTAGATACATGGATGAGTGGACCTCTTAATAACTACACAACTGGTTTTGTTTTAATGTTCAAGGGCATCAAACTTGGCAATCCAATTTCTCCCCTTCTTTTCATATTATTTGATGAGTCATTATGTAGGAGAATCAAAAGCACTACAGTAGAAAGTTCTATTATTAGATTCAAAACAACAGGGAAGATGGAGGCACCAACTATTTTATTATACAGAAATGATGTAATCATTTTCACACAAGCCGCAGATAGCTCACTCTCGACTATTAATGATATTTTTGGCATCCTAGGAGGTCATATCTAGGAAGATGGTGAACAAGGTCAAGTCAAGTTTTTTATGTGGCAATGATGACACACAGTTGCGTAGGAAATTTCTTACAGTCTACATATCCAACACTTAGGGGGTGGGATTTTCAACTACATAGGTGTTCCTATAGTGAAAGGTTGATCAAAGGTTCAACATTATGACTTCCTATTTGAAAAGATTAAACAAAAAGTTACATTATGGAAAGCAAATCTGTTATATTTTGTCGATTGTGAAATTCTCATTGAGAACAATCTTTCTTCCATCAATATATATGTAAGGGTGCTATCGATGTCCCATGTGGAGTTATCAAGAAGATTAAAATTATAATATCAACCTTCCTTTGGAGTGACAAAGATAACACCTCAAGTAGAGAGTGGGTTTATTGGGATAGAGTATCAAGGCCACTGGAGTTAGGAGGTTTAGGGTTCACTTTGTTGAATTCACTGGAAAGGGTTTTAGATATAAGGCATGTTGGGAATCTTGACAGGTAATACACTATGGGTTAGTTTTTGTAGGAGCTAATACAAGAGCACACATACTAATCATAGCGGCACATATCCAGGTTCTCTAAAAATGGGTACCTTTGCATCCCCATATTATAAGAAGATTTGTAGGAAATTTCTAAAGGTGTTATCTTGGTGTTAATGGATTATAGATAGAGGAAATTTGTCTTTTTTGGCATGATTAGTGGTGCATTATTAGCATGAGCCAGTTTTCCAGAGATCCTAATGATGTCTCTTGTGATTTCTAAGTTGCTAATTTCTAGAGAGATGACCATGGGTGGGATTATATTACTCTCTCACAAGTCATCTTTGATCAAGGATTGATTATGATGCTTGACTTGTGTCTTGCTATTTATGGTATCCTTTCTTGGAACTCCGAGAAGAAATGGAAAGTTCATAATCCTATTAGAGAAGATTGTCATAGTTGACTCAGGACCCGAATTATCATCAAAACCTTGGTTTTGGAGCACAAGGGTCACTCTTGAAGCTAATAGTTTGCTGTGTAAAATCATTAATGGTGTAATTCCCATAGATTGGAACATAATGTGGTAATCAATTTCATTTGATGTGGACATGACGATCTCCAAGTAGTGTTTCAAGAAGATAGATGTATCTTCTTTTTATAATGGATTGGATGGACATGGAACTCTAGAAACTTGAATGAAACACATCTACCTCCTAAAATGGCAAAAGCTAGACATGGCAAATCTTGAGTTCAATCTTACCACATGCTATTCCATCCACCCTAGAGGGGCTAGGCGGCATTCGATTTCATGATGCATAAAAATTCTCGTGGTTATATCAGAATAACTTTTGGATATTGGGTCAATGGTAAAGACCATTGTGAGTCGTATGCGCAAGGATACATCATTTCCATGAAAATGGCTAAAGATTATAATATGATCATATTGGTCATGGACATAGAAGATAGGACTATTGTGAATTATATCTAGGGTCCAAAGGATTGCCCATGGAGATTGATCAATCTGGTATGAGAAATTAATCTGATCATGAGGAGCATGCCGATATTGGTTTTTTTATCCCAGAGCTCTTAACTAGGTTCCCAGGGAGCTCCAAATTTTGGGAATTCATAGAAAATGTTACATTCTGATTATTGAACCCATCCTCTTACCCATGAGAGTTAGAGGTTGTTCTATCTTAGAGAGAAGAAATATATCATATATAATGACTAAATGGATAGATACATAAAGGATGGGATGCTTCTATAGTGTTTTTCTTTTGTTTTGTTTACTACGACAACTCTTGTGTGTTTCTCTTTACCAATTCTTCTTTTGGGTTTTCTATAAATAGGTTCACATGGTCTTGTGTTAGGAAGGAATGGACCGCATCTTATTAGCAGTAGATGTAAATTCTTTCTCAAGATGATGCCTACATGTGGAGAGTAGGATGAATAAGATGTCCTTCTAACTTTATTTAACAAAAAAATAGCAAAATAAATGTGAAATCAATTTAATGCCTCAAAACTTATCATATTAGGAGAAGACATCACTTGGGCTCATATTTTCAATAATAGAAACCAATTGTATTGAAATTTTGTAAAGGGCCCTCATGTTCTTCTAGCCTTAGTTTATAAACATATTTTCATCTAAAAAATTTATCCAAGCCCCTTTTTCTTAAAATTTGGGATGTTATTGAACTAATTAAAAGAGAGAGAAAGAAACAAACAATATGTGAATGAAAAAAATTAATATGTGGAAAAAAAGAAATTGTAACACATTTGAACAATAATGGAGGAGGGAAGTAGTGGAAAGAAATTCAGAGAAAACTAAAAGTGAGGAGGGAAGTAGTGGTCAACAATTTATTTTTGGATGAAATAGATTTGTTTTCAATGTATGGCATTTTGTTATCTTTATCCAACATATTATTTTCCTCCCCCCTCCTCATTTCACTCTTCATTTCCATCCTCAAGTATCTTCTCTCTCAAAAATTAGTATGTGTGAGGGAAATAATACATTAAATTTTGACTAGAAACATATTATAACACACTTCAACAAAAATGAAGGAGGGTAGTAACATACTAATATGTGAAAAATAACAAATTACAACACATGTGGTTACAACTTGAGGAAAGTATTGCTAAGAAAGAGAGAAAGAAACAATATGATTGAGAGAAGTAGTGGAAATAAGACATTAATGTATGACAACAAAGTAAATTTGAACAAATAAAATATATGTGGAAGAAGACATTATAACACATTGAACACAAATGGAGGAGGGAATTTGTCAGTGAGAGAGAAAGCTAAAATTTAGCATGGAGAAGGAAAGTAATGGGAAGTAATTTTTTTCCGTGTGTAATTGATTTATTATCTTTGGTCTAACGCCATGTCATTGATCCATTGTCTTGATTTCCTATATCCTCCTCATTTGACTCCCTGCTTCCCTCCTCCTATATTTTGTCTCTCTAAAATAAATATTTGAGTGGGAATTCACACAGTAATAAGTGACAAGAGATACATAATAACAAAGTGAACAAAAATGAAATAGACAGGTAACAATAAATATGTGATAGAGATCAAATGATAGCATACTTGAATTCATAGATGCCAATGGGTCTCACTACAGAGTTATCTAATATCTGAATAGTCATGTTTCTTTTCCAAGATTCTTTGAGTCCTAATTTCCTTAATGTAGTCAGTGACATCAAATTTATGCTTGCCCCTGAATCACAAAGTGCGTCCCCAAACTTCACCCTACCAATGTAGCACGGTATGTTGAAACATCTTGGACCTTGTGTCTTTTGTGGTAGCTTTCTTTGTATCAATGTAGTGACTTCCTCTTTAAGGAAAAAAAACATCTAAATCAGCTACCCTTCTCTTCTTGTTAATAATGACTTTCAACAACTTGCCATAGAAAGGAATATGCTCAATAGAATCAACCAATGGTAGAATGATCTAGAGCTTTCTAAATGTTTCTAGAAACTTCTTAAACTGTTGATCAACCTTTTTGACCTTCAAATTGTTTGGAAACGGTACTAGAGTGACAATTTTTCTTTGGTGCGGTGGAATGTAGGATTAACTCTTGTTCTCTTTCTTATCAGTAGACTCCTCATCTAGGCTCTCCTCTTGTGGTGTGGCATCCTATGGTTTCTCTAGAGAAATTGTTTCAATAACCTCCCTGATATCATCTGCAATTGTGTCTATTTTAGAATCTACCTCTTGATCTCTAATTAGTACCTTGTCACTATAGAGAAGCACTGCCCTCACATATTGATTCCCAATTAGAATATCTGTATTTCATGGAAATCCTTGCTAGCCATGCTTCTTTAGGGATGCAACTGATGAGTGTATATTCATCCCAGTTTTCTCTACATTATTAGTCTATTAGTCTATTTTAGTATTCGTATAGCCTAGTTTTCACTAGAATAGTTTTGTTTCAATCTACTTAGTGTTTTATAATTATTTATAGTGATTGATACTTTTCTTGAATTCCTCTATAGGTTTTGAATTCTATCACTCTACAACAAGTTTTCCTAGGGGGTCCAGAAGGTAGATCGATGGAAAGTTTTTGTGCCTGAGGGAAAAATTGACCCATCGATTGGCCTACCAATTGACCTTCAAATATTTTCAGTTATCAATGCTCGACAGCCTTCTCAACCTTTTAGGTTGATAGCCCATCGATCCACATGGTTGATAGTTAGGAAGTCGACATACTATGGTCGACAATCAGAAGCTCAACATTCAGATTCATCGAGGAGCAGGGTCGATGACCCATCAACTTCTGCCCTTAAATAACATCATCAATCTATAGATGAAAAGATATCAATCCATCCACATACTGATGTCGACACATTCATTGACAAACAACATCATCAACCGTCGTTTGACAACCTCCTCGACCCCCAAGGTTGATGACATGTTGACCTCAAAGATCGACAAGTGATGCCCAAGAGTCACATCCATCGATCGATAACCACTGCTCGACATAGATGGAAAGCACTAGTGGTTGACAGATAAGACACTTTAAATAGGCCTCCAAAACAATACTTCAACTCATGTCACAAATTTTGAAGATAGAATACACCAAAAGGTTGATGTCGAGATCAGATCAAGTCTAGGCCTATCGACCTAGCTTGGCTATCGACCTTCAACAACTCCAAGCTATTGACCTCCTTCTCTAAGGAAATCCATCTCTTCCCTGAGTTACTATTGTCCACCTACTTCAATTTCAAGCTAGGATTAGCACCTAGAAGAGAGAGAGAAGGAAGGAATTTTCCATCGCACACTACACTGAGCTTCTCTTGATATAATCATGACCATGATTGTGTCCCTTTCCTCTACTAGTGATATTAACCTCGTTACGTTGAGGGAGTAGTATTTTCACTGGAGCGTGGGGATTAGCCCCAGTACATGTTTCTTGCAATTTCATTCACATTCCAATACTTGTATGTGCTCATTTAATTCATAGCTAACAATTTAATACATGTTTTGTTGTTTGATCACCCACTTTATGTGATTTATTATAGTCTTACACCAGGAGAACTTTAATGTTCAATATATGAATACCAATTAGACTTGGTTGATGCCCTGACAAAAACTTCTAAAGTGAAGTCTCCAGAGCAGTGGATATATGATTTGTAAGTAATGATACATCAAACTTACAGGGATATATACTCATGCAAGTTTCTAACGCCAAACGGGGAAACTAACATAACTCCAATTATATCTTCATGTGTGTTTGGATTTGAATGAATGCACATATTTGGGTAGTGGTAGTGAAACCCAGTTCCATTCTAGTTTTTCCATCTATTGATAACTAGAGTCTAAAACTAGCTCTTGTCATTATCTTAATCTTATTTAAATAACCAAATTCAAACTTTGTGATAAATGCTAGTTCTTGATAGGTTACTTCAATCTGATAATTCTTAAACAAGTTATCTCTTGGCATTTGATCCTCAACTATACTACAATACGACCCGTCCTCTTGCGGGTGGCATTATTGCACTTTAGTTTTGCTATACTCTATAAATTACATTCCTAGTAAATTTGTGGTGTGATAAAATCCACATCATCCACTTCTGCTTCTAACTGAGAAATCTAATTTTCTATACTGTGAATCTGTGCCCCTTGATTCTACTTCTCTCTTTTTGTTTGGTCTAGTAGTGTCTCATTCTAACTAATCAACCTTCCAAACATGTCTTCAATGTAGTCTATCTTTCTAGGACCCATGTCCTGCTGATATTGTTGTTGTGCATTACCCTATTGTGGCTTGGGTTGATGTGCTTGTGATAGGTTATGATAAAATTTATTAGGATACTTTGATGAAAATTTAGGATCCTTCCTCCATGCATACTCATTTCTTCTCTTGTGGTTCTTCTGATGCACATACATGCACTCTTCTTCTTCATCTCAAGATGAGGTGTTTGCTTTTTGATCTAATTTACATGCAGGTATGTCCATATTCTTTTTAAGAACTATGATCTTGATGGACTCTCCAACACTTTTAGTTGTTGCTAGAAGTTATCTCTCTTCACCTCATGAAAGAACTTTGACCATGTTCTTCATGATTTCATGAGACTTGGCTTCCTTGTTGTTGAGAAAGAATCATTCCCCTATAGTGTGAAGGGTGGTTCTCTCCCCCTTATGCAAACCATAATAGAATGTCTTAGACTAGCCATATAGGTCAATCTAATGATGAGGGACCTTCCTTAACATAATATAGAATCTCTCCCAGGCCTCTAAATAAGACTAATCAACATGCTTCTTCAAGTTGTAGATCCACCCAATGAGGTCATGTGTCTTCTGTGCAGGGAAGTACTTTTCAAAAGTGTGTCTATCATTTCACTCCAAGGTTTAAGAACCAAGACTTTGCCTTATCTTATAGTGAGAATGAGAATAGATTCAGATATACAATTACCATCAGTACCATGTCGATTTTTAACATATCACAACTCTCCACAAAATTGTTGATTTGGGCCATTGGTTCCTTAATGCCGTGGCCATGGAATGCTTAAGATTTAATGAGTGCCACCAGTTCTGGATCTATTTTGTATCTTCCCACATTGATTGCCTTCTTTATAATTGGCCTAAGCTGTGTTGTGGCTGATGAAGCTTTAATATTCTACTAGACAGTCGATTTTACAAGATCAACTCCAACTTGCTCTTCTACATTAGGATCTTCTATTCTTGCCATTGCTTGCTCTACCTATAGTTGTGGAGTATGGATAAATCTTTCTAGAGAACTTCTGTACTATTTTTCCCTATAAAGAAGTTCTTTCAACTTATACCCTACAAAGTTGATTCCCCATAGTCGGTGGTTCTAGTCTAAACCATACACTAGAACCTAAAAATGCAATAGTTGTGAGTAAGAATGTGAATATTACTCGATTATATAAAGAAGAGTTTTCAATTATGCTCAATTTAAAACAAATAAATTTTAAATGTAAATAAAAGAAAAGAAATGTCGTAGAGTGTCCAGTCACAACACTCGTACTACATGATTTGTCGTTTCCCCGACAATGGGGACAAAACTTGACAAGCTCAAATTGTGCATGCAAAATGGAAATGTACATGCCAAGTAGTATATGCCTATGAGGGCCAAATGTCAAAGTTTCAGAAATGCTAAACTAGAAATAATACTAATTGTAGCCTACTCAACTAGACCTAGGGAAAAAGTGATTGATTGTTTGATTAAACTGGTTGTAAGAATTGAAAACTAAATTAAGTGGTTTGTGATCACAGATTGGAGGGGTCCTTTCACCATTCTTACACTGCAATTTACTCCAATTCCTTAAGAACTATTTATCATGAATCATGTGACAAATATAACTCACTTACACAACATAATACACTACCTATACTAAAGCAAATCCTACTCAAGTAGCAATTTAAGAGTTAAATAACTGCATTTAATATATGTATAGGATATTCCCTTCATAGTTGTAGGCCCTATCATGAGGTACAATATCAACTATGCGATTCAATGATGTATCCAACCCTTAATCCCTATCACGAATCAATTAATGGTATAAATAATTGATTGTGGTGATCAAGCACACAAAATTCATTAAGATATTATAGAATTATATCCACACTCAATTAAACATATGTATTAATTCATTGAAGTCAATTATAATGCAGAATCAAACAACTTCTGGGTCTAAGGAATAAAGGGGATTAGCCTCACATTATTTCCATTGTAATATCCATGGAAGGTAAGAAGAAAAATGTGGGAAACATGAGAAAACTAATGTAACCCCTGGAGAAACCTGTACATATGATCTGTTTTATATAGCGTCTTAATCTGCACCATTCTGGATGTATTTCCACTCTGTGGAAGTGCCTGCATGGCCCGGGACATGGTCATATCCTTTGTGTATCCTATTTCGACTTTGTGCTCAGTTGCAATAGACCCAAACTTGATATATAGCTCTGGAAGAACCCCCTTAGGTCAAAAGTGGGAATTTGGCTATCTTTAAGTCTAGGATGCTGGATCCGTTGTAATATGAAATCTGCACTAACCATAATAAGTCAGTACCGCTAATAAAAAGTCAGTTTCACTGAGTCTCTAATTGTCCCAAAACCCTTGTTGAATGTCAGTACTATCGTTGGGCAGGTCGGTAGAACCTAGTTTCTATTTTGTGATTTTTGAATTCTCCTATTGATAAAATGTCAGTACTACTGAGTAGTGGGTTAGTATTACCAAATTGATAAACTTAGTTCCTATTGCTCTGTAGATCATGATTTGGTAACAGCGATTTACTATTTTGGTGGTCTTGAACACTAACTCGGTAGTGCCAAATTTCCTCTCGGTAGAACCAAGATTTCTTCAACAAACCTATTAGAATTTCACCTTATGTTAGTGCCACCGATGGTGGTGTCGATAGCCCAATCTTCTTTATAAGTGCTCCAATTGCCTGAAATGTGGTAAAACCAATGTAAGTCTCAATAAAATATGAGCAATTGACATAATTATATATATTACTTAATAAATGATGCAATAGTATTTCAAAGGCTAACTATGATAAAAATGCATAAATAATATCAAAATGAAAAATTATGAATGAAATGCATGGAAAACTAGTCTATGAAAGGTGGGTAAAATTCACTGAACCAGTGTACATGAAAGTAACTATAGGAACATAAACCACAAAGGGTAAATCAACTATTTCTATCTACCTCCCAAGAAAGATCAGCTACAGCTGGTTGTGTCCTAGTCATATATGGTTCATACCTTTTTGCTATATACCTAAGGTGTTGGAAGCATACCCCACAAGAGAAGACAAATTGGATGTCAGAATTAAAATGTTGATATATGCATAAAAATAATGATTGGAAAAAATTAGGGAAGAAGACAAATAAAAGAGAAAAAAGTATCCAATTGGATATCGAAAGGAGTCTTGATATAGTAAGATAAAAATATTATATGAATAAAATAATAAATTTCACAATGATGAATTCTTACCTATAATCTCAAACTAGTCATGAACAATAAGCACTACAAATTATGCAAGTAGATTATCATGATAATGACAACTACAATAAAATTCAAGGTATATAGCTTCACCACCTTAATTGCATATTATTGGATCACCACCATATTCTTTGGGGGAGTAATGGCATCACAACACTATTACCCAAGGACAAGAATCACCATATGCACCCTCTATTGGTAATACACACAATAGGAATACATCATGTAATGTGTACATTATACAAGTTACTTAGACCAAACATGCATTATAAATAGAGAGGCAAGCGACACTTTGGTTAGATCACAATACAAGGTCCAAATTAAGAAGGCATTATATAGATGTATAGACATGATCAATTATACAATCATGGGTAACACATGGCAAATTAGGGTTTCCATTGAATATGGTTTAATAAACTCATTAGGATGTAGATTGAATGAAATTCCAAGAAGATAAAAGATAATGATCCAATTTGCAACTATAACAGTCCACAAGACCAATTTCATGATTTGGAACCAATCATCTCAACTATGTGTAACCATGTGATATTAAAGATAGTATGTTACACTCATGTCCAGGTTAGAGATAAAATAAATAATTGGCCAATGACTCATAATAGAATGCAACATACCACAAAATGTCTATCCCAAGTCAATGCCTGATCCTAGAACCATTCAGGGTATTTCTTCACATGTTAACATATAGATGTAATTATTTATTTTTTAAATTGGGAATCAATTAAATCTCATCCCCATCGGGTATCAAACTAGAGACCTTGCTCATATAATCTACTCGCTTAACCATTCCGGTGCCACTGCCTTGGAATACTAGATGTAAATATTTAATTAATTATTGTATTAAAAAATAGAAATATCGACTTCTTATTGATTTGATTTAGGTTATGAGACCTATACCATTGGATATCGTTTCTTTTTTTTATTTTAGAACATATTTTTACACATTTTTCCAATAAATATATAATTATGTATGAATTTTACAAGATAAAATAATTTATTCAAATTCTCAAAAAATAAATAAAGTGAAAAGACGCAAACGCCCATGCATCACACATCAAAACATTGATGTAAAACATGGTCAAACCTATAAAATTTCCAATTAAAATAATATGGGATAATGCATCAGAATAAAATTGAAAAAGTATCATATGACCAAGCTAGGCATGACGTGAATAATCTATAATAAGGGCAAAGTCGTAAAAGTATAACAAGTCATTTTTATCATTTTGAAAAACTCATCTGTGAGAGTGAAATAGTAGAACACATAGTTTACACTTGAGTCTCAGAATCTTAGTCGAGTAAGTGATGGCACCACAGATGTTAATGCTCAGCTTTGCCTCACCCTTCTGCTCTCTACAAGCCCATGGTTAGCAACGAGGCAAACCAGGCCTCACCCTACAACTTCTATCATGTAAGACCAAAAGAAAGAGAATTAGAGGGTCAAAAGTCCAATTTGATCCAAAACACGACCAACCATGGATAGTCGCAAGTTTGAACTGATCACTAGAGTTATTAATAAGAAAATTGCAACCAAAACACAAGCAGAAACACAAAACTACATCTTATCTTTAGGAACATCAAATAGGAACCAAAAGGGGGAAATGAGTTGCGTGCCAACATGAAAAAACAAAGAAATGAAAGCCTTCATCAAGGTTTTTTGAGCCAAATAGCTTCTAGAGGACAATGTCTCAAACCCGGAGCAGTGCCGATAAAACCTACCTATGCAACACTATCCATCGGAGTTGAGGGACAAGCTGGAAACCTTGAAAAATCCCTCAAAAGGTAGGGGGCCAAGAGGATTCTATTAGAGGGCCCTCTTATAGGTGTGATCCCCTAGAGATAGCTGAGTCTCCCAATAGAGGTGGGAAACAGGGGAAGTGGGACCTCATTTCCCAACTAGGAGAATGGGGAGAAGGTTTCCAATCATCTTAGGGATCAAACTATTTTTTTGTATAAGAGAAAAATGAAGAGAAGGATAAAATTGGACACATATGAGAGAATAGAGAGAGAAAGAGAGTGGAAAGAGAGTGGGAAGGAGCCGAGAAATTGGTATATAGTATAGTTTAGTGTCCCTAAGCATGAGGAAGAAGAAAGGGAAAACTTGAGATGATGATGCAATGGATCTTGTAAAATATGGGTAAAACCAGGGATGCATGATATAAACTACAACCAACACTGAGAAATACTCTGGTGACATCACAATTGGGAAACTAAAAAAATAAACATATTATTTTTTGAATTGGGATAGGTTGACTAAACATCATCTTTAATAATCAAATTGGTGTATAGAATTAAGTTGGAGCTTTATATCCAGACTAATTAAGACCTAAAGAATTTGATTTTGGACGTACATTTAGGTTTTGAGAATATCCATCATGAGTTTTTGTATGATTAGGGTTTAGGTCAATTATATCATTATTATTATAAGTTACCTTTATCCATAATATTTAGGATTTAGAGTCCTACTAACATTGTCTTACTATAAACCTAGTTTCCTGGTATTATTTTGCACAAGATACATTATTTACACAATTTCTCATTAAGTTCATTATTATAACATTAACTTAAATAATGACACATCAAACATTTATGTTTACACTAGATGTCAATTATTAATTCATTACACTTATTAAGAACATTAGGTACCATATAGACCACTTATGCCTGATTAAGCATATACATTACTTATTAATCACCCTTAAGTCATTATAAGTGTATTAATGAACATTGTGACACATATATAATAGACTCATTCACATATTAAGGCATCCTTGGGTTATTCAATAATTTTGAGTTTATCATGACCTGCGATGAGATTATATAACCTAAAGACACTTGATGTATCATGAATATCATTAAAGACACGCATAATAGGGTTAGTCATTAACTACGCATTAGGGCAGGAACATGTGAATTACTTAATTTTTGCAGACTATATATATCCATCAAGGTACATACATGTGTATTCAGGTATAACTCTATCTTTGGTCGATCCATTCCAATGATCTGATCACATTAACATCCTATTCTAGGAAATTAGGGTTTCTAGAGTTAGGATAGTTAAAAATTTGTATGTTACAAGATGCCATCCCTTCAAAGAATGTCATCCCCAAAATTATCATACAAGTATCCTACATGGTACTACACACCACTCCTTAAAATAGTCCAAAGAAAACTATATGAAAAAAAATAATTATATATAAACCACATGTACCGTTATACCTTAACTATACTTATCTGTCATCAAGTCATGATATCAAGCAACTAGGTAAAGAGAAGCATAAATGTATACTCTACTTTAAGCATGTGGCTTACCTTCATTATTTTGATTATAAACTTTTTCACCACCAATGTCATTTAGATGTGTTGCATACTCATCATTAGGTACTCCTCCATCGTTGCGGTTTTTACCATTACCCCTTTGTCAAATGAGAACTTGACCTCCATGATGTTGTGGGAAATAAGGTTTGATGTGACCATATTCTCCAAAATGATGGTATATGATTGTTCCTTCAGGTTTGGGAGCTCAATCCCCAAGGGAATGATTCTTATGGAACTTAGAACACCTACCTTTCCTTGAGTCTTGACTATGCATCTTTCTCTTTTGATCAACCTTTTCTAGATAACCAGGGTAAGATTCTATAGAAAGGGCTATATCCAACAATTGGGGAAAGGTCAGGGGCAGATGAGGAATCAACATACGTCCAATATTATAATTGTAACGCCCCATGATTTGGAGCCTCAGGTAAATGATCTTAAAAGAAATGATAGGACTACCCATATTACTAAGGTGCACCTCCTTTTTAGGGAGACCAATAGTAAGGAACTCTATGGTTAAGCATGCTCATCCCTGGGTTGTTCCTGAGTGAGGACAAAGCACACATGTAAGGCTTCTAGTGGTATGTGGGGCCATTCGTCATTCCTGAAACTATAGTAGAGATTAGGAAGAGGGTCGCAATGTTACAAATGCTATCAGAGCCATAACCCCTCCAGTAGGTGGGGCCCACATGGGCATGTAGCATGCAAATCTTGAGACATGTGATCTAGGCATGTAGGAAAGGGTTTTCGATGGTGATGTAGCCACCCTTGTTTTGGTATTCTGTGATCGAGATCAGGGTATCCAAGGGCCATTTTGGGTACACTGAAATGGGGGATATATAATGAGGACTTATAGTTGAGCCTTGACGAGGACATCAAGAGTCTAAGTGGGGGAGATTATAACATCCTAGAATTTGAGGCCTTAGATAAAATGATCTCTAAAGGAATGATTGGAGTACCAATATCACCATGGTTCACTTCCTTTTTAGGGAATCCATCACTAAAGAATTCTGTGGTTAAGGATGCTCAACCCAGATTAGTACTAGGATGGTTGATCAATAGGGAAGTCTATCATGGCTTATGCGTGAGTGAGGACACAATGTGCAGTTAAGGCTAGTGGTGGTATGTGGGTCCAGTTTTCATTCCTAAAACTCTACCAGAGCTTTGGGAAGTGGGATCAAGTTTTATAGTAACACAAACTTTCCAAAAAAAAATTAGCACATTGCTCATCATTCAGGCCATTACCCTAAATCTCTAGAAGTACAAACTTTTGCATGTACTCAACAACTTTCAAAAAATTCTACTGTAGGTTGTAGAATTCAGATTCCTTCATCCTTAATGCTATAGAGGACACATACTTGGTCATTTATTAGGGTAGGAACTGATTCAATGTCATGGAAGTGACATAACGAGTCTTTTCCATATTATCCCACCAATGACAAGTTGGGTGGTTGAGAACATATGTAGAAAAATGAACCTTTTGATACTCCAAAAATCCATGCCATTAAAAGTTTTCTTGGAAGTAATAATCCAATCATCATATTTGTCTACCACGTCAAGTTAATTCTAACCATTAAAGTATTCAACGTGCATCTTTAAAAAATTAGTAAGATTATACTCGTTATGCTTCTCTTGAGTAGAATGAGTCAGTCTTTCCTACAAGGGTTTTGGAAAGAAACTGTTGGAGAAAGGACAACTCAGAAGAGGTTCTTGAATTGGAGCTAGTTGTAGCTTGAGTCTCGGTAAGTTGGATCACTACATGCTGACCAACCACTGCCCGCTGAGTATGAGATTCTAAAGTAGTGACTTTGTGTTATGGGGTATCTTAAAACCAACCAAGTGACTGACGGATGACTTGCCTACAACCATCTACATGTGCTTGCACAAGGAAAAGGGGATAGGGTATAAACAACCTATGGGAAATGTAATATAACCCAAGGGAGATTGTATCAGAATAGTCTGATAAACCGAATGCACTAGCTATGATACCGTACTTGTAAAAAGTGGGACCCAAGAGGGGATCCACTCACTTACTCGATAAGAAATAATAATAAACCATCTGATGCCAATTAATACAAGTATTTTTTTGAAAATGATGATAACTATAATTCAAGTATGTAATGTATCCAATACTAAAAGTGCAGTAGCAAAAGATTGTAATGTAGCTATTACAATCATAAGGTCTATCAAAGTTTCAGCACCACAAAGAGTCTACAAAAAAAAATTAGGTACATAAGCCACAGAGGATAATCAACTACTTCAACTTGTCTCCCAAAAAAGATTAGCTACATATGGTTGTGTCCTAGTCAGTTGTAGCCCATACCTCCTTGCTCTCTACCTAAAGTGTTGGAGGCATGCCCAATAGGAGACCATAAAGTAGATGTTGTCAGCAAATTTTTTTTGCTATGTGTATATAAATAATGATTATGCAACTTTAGGGAAAAAGGACAACAAATATTGTAACAAGGCGTCCTAGAAAAAGAGAAAGAAGCTTCGAATCAGATATCAAAAGGAATTTTCACATAGTAAGACAAAAAGATTATATGAAGAAAACACTGAAGTTTACAATTTTCAATTCTTGACTTTAAATCTCAAACAAGAGAACAACAATAAACAATAAAAATTATGCATGCGGCTTATCTTTATAACAAAAAGTAAAATAAAATTCAAGGTATAAAACATCACCTCCATAAACACATATTATGGGATGACGACCATAATATTCTGGAAAGTAATTGCATTACAACACAATACCTAGGGATAGGAATCACCATCTACTCGCTCTATTGGTAATACACACAATAGGGGTACCCCACCTAATTTGTATAATATCCATGTTATTTAGACCAAAGCTGCATTATAAATGGGAAGGTAAGTGTCACTTTATAGTGTCCAAATTAAAAAGACAACACAAAGATGTATTGTCATGATGAATTATATAATGATGGTAAACACTTGGAAAATTCAAGTTTGCATTGAATATGGTTCAACAATCTCATTAGGTTGCAAATTGAATGAAACTCCAAGAATATAAATGATTGTGATTAAACTTTAAATTATAACAGTCTTGACAACAAATTTCAAGATTTGAAACCAGTCGACTCAACTATACATAACCATGTGACATTAAAGATAATATGTCAGACGCATGTGCAAAAGAGAGAGAAAATAAACAATTGTCCCATATGAATCATAAGAGATTAAACATACCTCAAAATGTGCATCCCATGTCAAAGTCCAATCATTAATGTAGTCATGGTATTCCTCACCTATTAGCATATTAGATGTAAATATATATTAATGATTGTATTATAGACCCTAGAAATATTCACTTATTATTGAATTTGATTTAGGTTATGAAACATATACCATCAATTAAGGTTGTTTTTATTTTAAAACATATTTTTATTCATTTTTCAAATAAATTTATAAATAATTTTAAATTTTATAAGACAAAACAATTTACTAAAATTATCAAAGACATATAAAATGAAAAGACCTAAACCCCCAACATCACACATCAAAACATTGTTGAATGATAGGGCAGACCTATAAAATTGCCAACTTAAATAATACACAATAGCACATCAAAATAAAAAAGAAAAAGTCAAATATGACCAAGTTAAGTGTGATGTGATTAATCTATGATAAGGGAAAAGTTGCAAAAGTATAAGAGGTCATCTTCTTCCATACGGATAACATATCGACGAGAGGGAAATATCTGAACACATAGTTCCAACTCGAGGCTAGAATCTCATTTGAGTAAGCGATGGCACCATAAATGATAATATTCAGCTTCGCCTCACCCTTCTTCTCTCGAAGAGCCTAGGGTTAGCCGTGAGGTAAACGAGACCTCACCACCACTCCCATCAAGCAAGAGAATCAAAGAGTCAAAATCCAATCTAATGCAAAAAGAGACTAACCATGGATATGCACGAGTTTGAACTGATTACAAAGAGTTTGTGATTAGAAAATGGAGACTAAAACACGAGAAGAAACACAAAGTCACATCTTAGCTTTAGGAACAACAAATTGGAATCAAAGGGGGAAATGAGTCGTGTACCAAAAGAGACAAAATTGAAGAAAGGAAAAGATTCCTCGAGGTTCCTTGAGCCAAATCACTTCTTCAAGACAAGGTCTCGACCTCAGAGCAGTGCTGGTGAAACCTACCTATGCAACACCAGCAGCCGGAGTTAAGGGACTAGATGGCGACCCAGAAAAACCTCTCAAAAGGTTTTAAACATGTTGAGGGGGATGAGAGGACCCTATATTAGGGTCCTATTATAGGTGTGAATCCTCATATATAGTTGAGTCTCAAAATGGAGGTGGGGAACATGGGAAGTAAGGAACTCCTTCACTGACTGAGATGATGGGGAGCAGGATACCAATCGGCTTAGGAATCGAATTGTTTGTCTAGCTAAGGGAAACATGAAGAGACAAATAAAATGGGATGAGGATGAGAGTATAGAGAGACAAAGGAAGTGGGAAAAGTAGTCAGAAAACCTACAGACATCAGATTGTAGTGCCCCCTAGACATGAGGACGAAAGAATGGAAAAATGTGAGAGTATGATTAATTGCCTCTCACAAACGTTAGGCAAAACAAGGGATGTATGACATAAACTATAACCGAGACTGAGAAATATTCTTGTCACATTAAAATTGGGAAAATAAACAAAATAATCATAGTGTAATTTTAATAGGGAATCCTTGATTAATGATTATATCCATTAATCAATTGGGATAGAAAACATTATTCAATTTAGTTGAAACTTTACATCTAGACTAATTTCCCTAAAGAATCTAATTTTAGACTTAGATTTAGGTTTTTGAGATTATCTTGTGAGATTTTTGTATGATTAGGGTGTAGGTCAATTATCTCCTTATCTATTATTATATGTTACCATTATACTTAATAATGAGGATTTACAGTCTTACTAAATTATATTACTACTAGTTTCATGATATTATCTTGCACAAGATACATCATTTTACTCAATTTCTAATTAAGTCTAAAAATACCACATTAACATAGATAATATCATGTCAATCATTTATTTATTACATTACATGTCTAATTATTATTCCATTACACTTAGTAAGCACATTAGGTTCAATCTAAACCACTTATGCATGATTATGCACATCCATTATTTATTAGTCAACCTTAGGTCATTATATGTGTGTTAATGAACATTGTGACATGAACTTAATAGACTCATTCACATATTAACTCACGGTTAGGTTATTGAGTAATTATGAGTGTCTCGTGACATTTTATGAGATTATAAAACTTATAGTCACTTGATGTATCATTAATATCATCAAAGAGATACATATTAGGGTTGGTCATTAACTATGCATCAGGGTACAAACATATGTATTACTTATTATTTGCATATTGTCCATCGAAGTAAACATATTTGTATTAAGGTATAAGTCTGTCCATGTTTGGTCAATTCCAATGATCCTAGAACACTAACATACTATTTCAAGAAATTAGGTTTCTAAAGTCAGGATAGCTAAAACTCAGTATGTTACACCTCATCATTTCACTCCTGACTTCCCTACTATTGTATTTTGTTTCTCTCCCTTTCATCCCACTACTTTCTTCCTCCATATACGCTCAAATGTATTATGACATTCTTTTTTCAACATACTAATGTGTTATTATTAACTCACATATTTTTTTTCTCTTTTTTTCTTTCTCTTTCACTTCCGAATACTTCTCTCCTCCATATGCTAATTAAGGAGGAGAGAGAAAATAAGACATTGGGAAATATAAAATGACCCCATATGTATAACACAACAATTTAGACAAAAATACATTGCTACCCACTTCTTCCCTCATCCCTCATATTTTTATCTTTCTCTCTCTTCCAACAACTTGCTTCCTCCATTTGTGTTCATATGTATTATAATGATTTATTGGTCACACATGAATTGCGTTAGTTCACCCCATAATCCTCCTCTCTCATTTTCTATTTCATTCAACTACTTCCCTCCTTCTTCCTTTCTTTCTCACTTCCTTCCACTTCCCTCCTTTCTCATTTCCAATTGTGTACTCACACATGTAAAAGTATATTTTATGTCAATGTTAATGTGTTATTTTCTACTACTTATCTTCTCTCTCCATATTTATTTTTATATTTCTCTCTCATCCCACTACATACCTCCTCCCTCTTATATTTTATCTCTCTCTATTTCTCTTACTTCTTTACTTCCTCTATCTTTATTTTTATCTTTATCTCCCATCCCACCACTTTGCTTCTCCTCCCTCCTATTTTATTACTCTTCCCACTATTTCCCTCTCCTTTCTTATTTTTATTTATTTCCTACATACAACTTACCTACTCCCCTCCCTCCTATTTTTATATTCTTGTCTCCTCCGACTACTCATCTCATCTATCGTTGGTCATACAACTAGCACTAATGCAACAATCAAGTCACAACAACAATAATCACAATAGAAGTGTCACCAATCATCATATTTTTGTCTTTTGCAACTTGTCTTGTGGGATAAAGATAAAAGTGATGTAGTTTTGAGTTTCAATCTCGCAACAAACATTTTCCTTCACCAACATTATATGCCTAATCGTATCACTCTTCATTCTCCTATTGGTTGCTTTCTCACTGCACAAGTATTCTTCCTCCTTCCTCCTCTATTCATTTCTCCGCTGGTTCTTCCTTCAATTTTCTTTGTCATCTTCATTTCTTCTCCTCTCAACCACTTTCAACGCATCAATTTCTTTCATCTTCCCCCAATTCAATGCTATCAATTACCCCCTTCTTCTTCTTCTTCTCTTTGCTCTAGTGATGGTCCTATTCTCATGCTCTCCATCCTCCTCTTGTCTTACTCTCTTTTCTTATTCTTCCTTCCTCCCCTCTTCTCCTTTTCTTCCCCAACAACCATGGGCTTTGGCTGTACATGTGGGTATAGGTGTGCTTCCTGTAAGGGCAATGTGTACATTGAACGTTTGAGTGGAAATTAAATATATCTGATTTAAATATATATTGATTACCATCCTTTTGAGAATAACTGGACAAAATTATTTTCTACTATATATAGTTCGGATTGTGCATAATTTGCAATGTATCCTTTATTAACTTTGTTTACTTTTATTTTATTAATTAACAATATAATTAACTTAGGTTGTGTTTAAATTGTATTGTATTTATTTTATACCTTGATCAACGGATTGAATTACATTTTTGTCTGTACTTATTTGTTTAAATTTTATATACTTGTTTTTGTGCTTGTTTTATTGTGCATTGCTACGGTCTCTTTGTGTCTTTGGAAAGATGGATAAATAGTTTCATGTGCATGCCAAATTTTGTCAATTGTGTGAATAATTTTAGAACATTTCAAAGTCTACATAAGTTTTCACTCATAAATTTTAAAATCTTCCAAATAGTCACAAATGTCAAACCAAATGTTTCTCTTTACACAACGACCATTAAACACATACTTTTAAGAATGTTCTCTAACATGAAAAATGATATCAAGTGATGCATTTGTTAAAATTGTTATTTATGATGATTTTAAATTGTTTTGAAGACATCATAATAATTTTTTTGTAAGCATTTAAGAATATTTGAATATTGTAAAACATTTACCTCTGGAAAACATTTTATGGTCTTGAATATTGTAAAACATTTACCTCTGGACATTCTTTAAAGTATTTTTAATGGTCTTTTTGTACTTATTTTTTATAAATCTTGTAAGTCCATGGAGAAAGTGGTTCTTAACATGTTTCATAGTCTTTATATAATATTTAAGAAAAATTAAAATGTGTTTGATTTACTTATATGTATATTTTTTAATTTCTTATATATAACACTAAATAGTCATCTACTTGAATAAATGAGTTATTTTAAAATCATAACCCTAAATAGTCATGTGTCACTGTCTCTAACTTCAACTGGTCATCATATTTTGGAAAACCTCCAATATCTCAAAAAATTTGGTCATTTTTTATGGTTGCCAATTCTTGATTGGTTGATTGTATAGAAGCTTGGTTTGCATTCCAATTCATCATAGCAAATTCATGACTTGTTGATTTCATAGATACACTAGACACTTCTGCTAGGATAACAACTCAATGATGTATGAGTGTGGAAAGAATTTGACCCATCACATAGGCTGGCCCACTATATGATTTAAAACGTCAACCCTAGTATGCAGGTAGATGGGGGTAGAGGGTTTACATTGTCTATGGGAGTCACTAAGTGGCTCGTCTATAAGGATGGTTCTCTTCTAAATAAAAAAGAAACCTCTATTATGTATGACCTTCATTTTAGTGACATTCCCAACTGTATGCATACTAGTTATAACTTTCTTTCTAATCAATCTATTGCAGAGGATGATTGAAATAAACTTATTAGTGTTTCAAAGGTAGGCATATTTGTTCTTCAAGGATGGTGTCAATTCCAAACTACGTAATCTTTGTCAATAAGTAACTGTGACGGAATAGTTCTTACAGAAACCCCAATACCACTACCAAGATAGTGGTAGAGGGATTGAAGTGTCTATCCCTGGGCATCCCAAATGGATATCACACACTTCATATACAATAAGAAATAATAACTTAGGAACATAAGTGGAGATAGAAAAAACTAACCAACCCATTTTATGCTTTTGTAGATTTGTCCTTGTCATCATAGTTTGTCGAGTGCAGAAGTGATCCTAATCATATATCATGTTCTTCTAAACCAAAAATCTTGACCAAAAGTCAACAAAAACATTGAGCATGGTTATAGAATAATAAGAGACTATATATATATATATATATATATATATATATATATATATATAAAAGAAGAACCACTTGACATTATTATGCAAGTAATATATTAACAAAATGATCATGATCAACAAGTGTACGTTTCTAAAAGCAAACAAAATAAAATATACTTCGTAACAAGAGTCAATCACCTCATATAACAGGAGTGGGAGAAAATACTAATAATGACTCACTTAACCCTAAAGAAAAGGCCAAGGCCTCATAACCATAAGGGAAAGGAAAAAGGGTGCCATTTTACCCCTATTAATGAAATGGGAAAGGCTCATACAAAACAATAGCAAGGAAATAAGGGGAGTATATTTGCAAGTCCAAATAACCAAATAGAAGAACAATCAATATACATATATAAATTCAAATCTCTAGTCTTCGAGAATGAGGTAGCTCAACCATGTATGCTGCCAAGTGTTTTTATACATAGGGAACAATATTATACACTAAATTAAAACATTTGATGCCAAAAAGTTAGAGTATACACACCTTTTAAAATAAGAACTTAATTCACAAATTTTAAGATATTAGGGAGTAAGGTCAAGACCTAGTAATAGATGTGTAGCTTTTAGTCAGGATTTGATGTTCAAGAAATTTGGTTTCTAAAAGGAGATTAGGATATTTGTTCCACATGCCCATATGAGAATAATTCTCTCTCAAAAAATAGTCTGATGTTATAAGTTACTAACATTGGCAAATATCAACATATGGGAAAATTATTTCATTGAGCCATTAGAATGAAAAAAAAACCCTTAAATAAGTCTCATATCCATTCTACCAAAGTGCAATATAACAAATCTAGCAATAGATCCTGTGATGATCCTGATTTTAGGGTTTTGATACTCAATCTAGTATTTGAGACATAATTGGTGTAAAATGATTTATTTTGGAACTTGAGGTTTGGTGCGCTCCCGCTAGAGGCTTGCAACAAGTGCAATCCACGAGGCCGGGTTGGCACAGGATGAGATGGGATCTTTGCTTTCGAAATTTGTATGGTCCCACACTAACTACCTACTTATACTAAGACATTACACCCGCAAGCGCACGGGGTCGTGTCGTAGTATAGGTGAGGTGGCAAGTACGGGGTCGATCCACGAGGATAAAGGGGGCACTAGAGTTAGATGGCGTGAGCTACGTTCCTAGTGCGGAGAGTAGGGTTGTTAGGGTTTTAAGGTTGATTGGTTGTTAATTACGCTAAGAGAGCAAGTATGAAAAGCAGTGTGAAACTAAGTTATCAAAAGACTAAATTAGCAATCTGAGTTAACAAGCTATCTAAACAAGAGCAAGAACAGACTATACTAGACTAAGCAAGCAACTAGCAACTGAGAACCTAAGTTAACCACTAATCAAGATCAAAAACCTAAATTACCACTTAGCTAACAAAACTAGGCAATTAACTAAGTTAACTAAAGCAAATGAACTACACTAGCATTAACAAGCAAAGTAGGAAATTAGGGTTTTAAGCAATTAGATGAAGGAGGTGGGCCGTTTGGGAATGTGACCTTGACATTAGTTGGGGGATGTCACCATAATAAGCAATTAACATATCTCATTCTAGATTACCAAACCAAACAACAAGGTGGGTGCTATGAGAATTTACCCTAAGCTACTAATTGGAGAACTAGGGCTAGGTGTAATTCTCATAGGACGTACCAAGTCTAGGTCTCTAGGATAAGTGGTATTAGTCAATTGAGGACCAAGGGTAAGGATGGGAGTAGAGATGAGGGTATTTGACCTCATGCCACTAGCCACCTCAGCCTTTAGGAAATCCTAGGCAATTGCACTAATCACACTTATACTAGTCACTTAGAACTCACATTTGCATGTAGGAAGAAGGTGATTATGTAGGAAGATAGGGGGCTAGCTAGGGATCCGAATTAAGGACCTAGGAGCCAATCCTATGATAGCTACATAGAAACCAAAACATCCTAGAGACAAATGTCTTCAAACACCACAAGGCAAGCAATTAATGTAATTAAACAACAACCACATGCACAAGTAATGGGAAATGAGATATAAGCAAAGGCAATCATCATAGAAATGAAATATGTTCATTACAAATTATATTCCCCCAACATGGTATCAAAGTCACAATTTTGTCCCAAGCAGCCCACCCAAGGGGGCTTAGCTATACATGATCAAACTAGGAAAAGAAGGGGATAGAAGAAGGGAAAACGCCATGAAGCTCGATGTAGTGGCTTCCTTCTTCACCTCCAAGCAGCTGTAGACGACCTCCCTCCTCCAAAGGTGCAGGGGTGCATGAAAATGGTGGAATGGATGGATAGAAACCTAGAGAAACTAGGTTTCTATGGTGGAAATGAGTGGAAAGTGGGTGGAAATGGGGTTAGATGCAAGGGAGTAGGTGGATTGGAGTAATGGAGGCAAGGAAGCAGCAGGGTCTGCTAGGGGTGCTCTCTCCCGAGCCCTACAAGCAACTAGTGCTTATATAGGGGCTAGGGCTAAGTGGGGGTATAATAGGAAAATCAGTGAAAGTTGTATATGTTTTGGGGTGGTGGCACGGCCGTGCTGGCCAGCACGGCCGTGTTGGGTAGGAGTGAGCACAGTCGTGGTGGAGGGGAACGACCGTGTTGGGTAAGTGTTAATTTAACAGGTTGGTGGGTGAAAACGAAGGCTGGTGGCACGGCCGTGCTGGGCAGCACGACCGTGTTGGGCAGCACGGCCGTGTTGGGTACTAGGTAGAACGGCCGTGCTGGGTAGAATGGCCGTGTTGGGTAGCACGGCCGTGGTGGCAGAGTTGGGAGGAGGTCGTTCTGGGCAGCACGCCCATTCCATCTTCATCCAGCACGGCCGTTTTGGTCAGCACGGCCGTGGTGTGGTCTTCGTAGCACGACCGTGCTGGTCAACACGGTCGTGGTGACTGACTTGCTTGAACTTACAAAATTTGTCGATCAACCTGTAATTCTGCTCAATTGCCAGCACAGCCGTTCCATGGCACCACGGCCGTGCTGGGGTCTTCTAGTGCTAGCATGGCTTCAAACTTCATAATTCTTGGATGTTTTTGCTTGGAGACGATCCTTGGCCACTAAGGTAGGTTGGGGGAGCTTTGGGGCCTCCTTTGGGTCCCTCCATCACACTCGTCCATCCATTGTGGTCCAAGTACCTAAAAAATAGCGCAAAGAACATCCATAAGCATATTTGCAATGATAATCAAATTGGGGAAAAATACTTGTAATCTAACATGTTTAGATGCAACTTATATACAAAATGGCACAGGATGGAGCCCTAAAATAGGGCTGCATCACCACCCCAAACTTAAAACATACTTGTCCTCAAGTATGCTCCAACTTAATCTCTTTTTTCCGTTCTTTTCAACAAAAACAAATGACGAATGCAAAGCAGCAGAAGATTATTGAATATATATGGTCTTGGAAATGACTAAGTGCATGTGTCTCACATCTCTCCTCTCCTTCTTTCACAACCCAATCATGAACTGAGCACTGAGCATACAAACTTCAAATATAAAGCATAGAAACACAAGTTGTCCATATGTCCTTTATGTCATTCTGGGTAAACCGTTTCATGTTGGTGTTAATCACAGGTGACTAGGAGTGTTGTTTCACTTTCATGCATTCGGTCTTATGCTTCAAACCACACTAGATGATCCACTTGGATGTAGAAAGGGCAAAGTGAGCTAGATTTGATGTTTTCTAGCTCAATGGGCATAAAAGAAGAAGAAATGGTTGCGGTAAGATTTGGGGTGCTTTTACACACTCCTTTTTTTTCTTTATTTGAATGCTCTTAAACAGGAGCATCCTTTTATTTTATTTTTGCTTTTCTTTTTCTTTTTCTTTGCCCTTGGTATAGATAGGGCATATGGTGGTGAGTGAAGCGGGGAGGTAAAGATGTGGCCACCCCAAACTTTTGGAGGTGGCCACGGCTAATATGTGCACTCTGGCATCTTTTTATGAGGAGGAGGGGTATGAAGATGGTGGAAGAAAAGTCGGATCAAAGAGGGGTCATCAATGTAGTTTTCAACATACAATTCCCTGCATGAAAGTTAATTCAACACTTCACCAAGTAATATCACATCACATGATAGAATTAACACAATATTCATATATCTACCAAGTGATTCCATTGGCTTTAAGCATTTATCGCTTGCTCAATTCATGATTCAACCAACACATTCACAGACTTAAGATATGTGGTTCACATGTAAAAAGTCACAAACAAGACCATATATCAATAAGATCTAAGAATGTAGCATGCATTTGTCACAAGAGTAGACCTTTTCATTTAAAACATTGGAGATTAAGTCAAAACATCCTATCAGAGCAAGAATATTCAAATCTGGGCAAAATTGGCCAAAATGGTGCCAATTTGCACGAAATCGCATCTAAACCTACTTTAGGGAATTTAAAAACATAAAGCAGAAAATCCTACTTAACATGCAAAAGAAATTATCAAAAACTACATGAGAATGCAATGCATGGTATGAAGAAGCAAAATTTTTGAAAAATTACTCAAAAATGACGAGAATGAAAGCTACATGACATGCATGGATGCAAGCAGAAGACAATCTATACTAGGTGGGTTAAACATCAAACAAATAATGATCAGGTGGAATAGGCAACTGTCAAAATAAACTGAAAACAGAGGGCTTACCACCCTACCACCCCAAACTTTTGAATCATGCTGTCCTCAGCATGAAACTAAAGCTTAGGGGTGATAGGGTAGAAATCAGGGTTGTGGTGGTGTGGGGTCCTGCGACCGGCCGGACTGTGGAGGAGGCTACTGGTAGTAGTGGCCCCAGTACTCCGCCTGTGGAGGCAGGTATGTCTCCTGGTAGCCAGAAATTGATCCCCAGAAATCCTCCCCCCACTGGGGGTTTCTTTGTGTCTGCGCATGCTGGTACTGATACATGTGGTTGATTTGGTGATGCATCTGCTGCTGATCCAACCACATATCCTGTTGCATTTTCTGAATCTCCTCCAACTGTGCATGGATGTATGCCATATCATATGCATTTGTCGGAGGTGGCTGCACCTCAAACTCTTCCATTCTCGGCCTTGTGCGGCGTGGATGCTCCAAAGATCGTTGCTGTTCTGGCACGTTTGTTTCCCCCTCCTCATCAGGTAAGACTACACTTGGTGCTATGTATCCTTCTCTAGGGGTTTCTTCCTCATATCGTGATAACCGATTGAGAAAATCATCCACAGGCCCTGCATTCTTGAGCAAAGGGAGGGCATGGTAAGGGAGTTCCAAAGTGATTCCAGGGTAGTCGGGGTTCAACACATAAATTTTTTTGTCATCCTTGATAGAAATCATCTGTGACCTCGCAAGATAGTTTAGGTCCACATGTTTGTTTTCATCTACCTTGGTGAGCCCTTCCAGATTGCATCCCAACGCCCTCGCCAAAGTGGTGACAATCCCTCCCATGATGAATGGATTTTTACTTTTGGATGGGATTGTCTTCACGTGATCAATAAACATGGCACCCACGTTCACGAACCCCGCGCTTGCAACTGTAGCTATGAGAAAAAGGTCTTTCTGGCCGCCTGATCCTTGATTATCATAGCGACCAAACACGATATTTGCCAGCACTTTTTGCAAATATCTTATGAATGGGTTGTGGATCTTGCTTGTTTTGGATTTCCCTGAAGTGAAAGTGGACTCGCCTGTGATCGTCTTCCACATCTTGGCGTAATCTGCCTTACCATTCTTGTCAAATCTTCCCCCGTCGAATTTCCTTGCCATTTCTGGGTTGGGGGAAAAGATTGCATTGATCTGAGAGGCGTTGAGGACATGTGTTGAGCTGTTTAATTTGAACCTGAGAGAATCCTCTCCTCGGAACTGAACCTTCTCTAAGGTTGCGAAGAACTCGTGAGTGATCTCCAAGTATGCATCTTCGGCATTAGTTAAAATGTCATACAATCCACAGCGTTTTAGATGAAACTCAAAACTGAAAAAGATACCTAAAGCTTCCATTGTGGGCACACATGCATATCTAGTGGCAATCACCCTTCTTGTCATACATTTGGGGTGAAGGGGTTTTACTGCTGCCCTTCTTGCGACTCCTCTACCATAAGTGGTTCCTTGTGGTTGCTTTCCCGCCCATGTGAATCTGTCCTCCTCTAGTCTCGATAGGATATCCACGGGTTCATCCTCCAATTCCTTGCTCTCAGTATCATCCACTTCTTCTTCTTGATATGTATGTGACCCCGAACTTGTGTCCAAGTTCAAGGGCACTCTTTCATTGCTTCCACTAGGTGGGGCAGATGATGTCGAGTGCCTTGCTTGAGTTGGTCGTGGTGGTAGGCGCGAGGACGAAGCTTCATTGGTTTTCTTAGCCCTTCTCTCACGAGCCGGTGCAGTGACTTCAATAGAATCCACCAAATTCTCCATCTCTTCTTCTTATTCCTCCTCCTTTTCCCCAGTGTTGTTGTATCTTGGATCAGAGAAATGCTCACTTGAGGGAGAGTGTAGTCGAGAAGTGCTCATCGAAGCCGACCGTCCAAAGGAACGTGAAATCGAATTGGACGGTGAGGAGGCGCTACCGGACTGCTGTGAACCGGCCGCTTGTTTGGACCTTCTTTTGCCACCGGTGAGGATGCTTGTGGTCTTATCTACTCCTTTCTTGATTGCTTTGCCCATGCCCTTCATGATTGCACGATTCTCTGATGAGGAACGAAGCTTGCACTGGAAAACGCAGCTTTGGGCTGATGGGGCGGAATTTGCGTGTGGCTGGAGAAATCAGTGGTGATGAGCAGTGGAAATTGAAGCTAGAGGTTGGGGAAGACGATTTGGGACCAAAGGAACCTCAAATCCGAAGTTTGGGAGCAAGAGGAAGCGATTCGGGGGTGTAGGGAACTCACCCTAGTCGCCAGACATCGCGGCACGGCCATTTTGGGTCACAGAAATGAACGGGGGGTCGTGTTGGGTCGGGGGCCGTTTTGGTCAGCACGGCCGTGCTGGCGGGGGCCAAGATCTTCAATCAACCTGTTGGATGCATCTTTATCAGCACGGCCGTTCCATTTCAGCACGACCGTTTTGGGTTTAGGTCAACACGACCGTTTTGCTCAGCACGGCCGTGCTTCTCTCTTTCAAGTCAAAACTTTTCGAAACTCATCATTTCATCGTCATGAGTGAGCTTTTCTTGGTGGGATATCCACCACCTTGACTGACTGTGCCTCAATCTTCAGCTTGGACATGTTCAACCTGTCATTCCATCAAAACTAAAAACAAAACTATCAAGCACAAGTGTGCGTGTGTGTATTTGTGTAAAACAAAACTAAAGTATCAAAAGAAGGGTTCGAGAATCTCCAACCACGTGGGTTGCCTCCCACTAGCGCTAAATTTTACGCCTTCAGCCAGGCTTATTAATTGTTGTGCTCCTTCATTTCTTTGGAACTTTCAAGAGATCTTTGTAGTAGATCCCTTTCTCATCCTCATCTAAGCATTCCTCTTCATCAAATTCTTCTTCTACCAGCATAACAACATCAAAGTCTTGGTTGACCTTGTCCGGGCCGACTTCAACGATAGGTTTCAGCCTTTGCCCATTAACAGCGAATTCCTTAGCTCCTTCTTTTACACAAATGATCACTGCCCCGGATGGGTACACCTTAAGGACCTTCCCATCTAGAACGAAGCTTTCTGGGGAAGAACTTCATCCTTGAATTGTACAGCCATACCCATTTGCCGGGCTCAAACTCTTTCTTCTTTATGATCTTGTCATGTAGAAACTTGGTTCTTTCCTTGTAGTTCTTTGACATTTCACAGGCTTCATGTCGCATCTCTTCTAGCTCATGCAATTGAAACTTTCTTCTCATTCCGACACTCACTTCATCAAAGTTCATCCTCTTCAAGGCCCACAGTGCCTTGTGTTGCATCTCAACCGGCAAATGACAACTCTTACCATAGACAAGCTTGAACGGTGTAGTGCCAATCGAGGCTTTATATGCAGTCCTATATGCCCATAAAGCTTCATTGAGTCGAAGTGACCAATCCTTACGGTCCGGTCGCATCGTCTTCTCCAAAATGAGCTTTATCTCCCGATTTGCCAACTCAACTTGACCACTCGTTTGAGGGTGGTAAGGAGTAGCTACACGATGGTTCACCCCATGTCTCTTTAGCAGTCCTTCAAAAGTGCGGTGAATGAAATGACTCCTGCCATCACTAATCACAACCCTTGGAACACCAAAACGGCTAAAGATGTTGGATCTCACGAAATCACACACCACTTTATGATCATTTGTTCTTGTTGCTACAGCCTCAATCCATTTTGATACATAGTCTACGGCGACCAAGATGTAGACCTACCCGAAAGAAGGGGGGAAAGGACCCATAAAGTCAATCCCCCAAACATCAAACACTTCTACCACCAAGATAGGTGACAAAGGCATCATGTCCCTCTTTGAGATAGTGCCCACTTTTTAGCACTTGATGCAACTCTTACAAAAGTCATGAGCATCTTTGAACAATGTCGGCCAGTAGAATCCACATTGAAGAACTTTGGCGGCTGTGCGTTTCCCTCCAAAATGGCCTCCACACACTTCGGAATGGCACATAGATAAGACTTCTTGCTGCTCCATCTCCGGAATACACCTCCTAATGAGTTGGTCCGGGCAATATTTAAAGAGGTGAGGGCTATCCCAAATGTAGTTCTTTACCATAGCAAACAATCTCTTTCTTTCCTCTCTTGTCCACATGCTCGATATCCTCCCACTAGCTAGGAAATTCGCTATGTGCTTGTACCATGGCTTTTGGACAAATGAGACTAAGAGGAGTTGTTCATGTGGCATTGTCTCTTTGATTGGACTTGTCACATCAAAAGGTCCATCAAGACGGGAGAGATGATCTGCAACACCATTTTCTATTCCTTTCTTATCCACAATTTCTATGTCAAATTCTTGGAGCAGCAAAATCCATCAGATCAACCTTGGCTTTGAGTCTTTCTTGGACATGAGATACTTCAGTGCAACATGGTCCGTGTAGATTGTCACTTTGTTTTGCAAGAGATACGGCTGGAACTTGTCAAGAGCAAAGATCACCGCAAGCAACTCCTTCTCGATAGTCGTATAGTTTCTTTGAGCATCGTCTAACATTTTACTTGCATAATAGATATCATGAGGAATTCGGCCAATGCGTTGACCCAGCAGAGCCCCCACCGCCATATCGGATGCATCCGTCATGATCTCGAACGGCAAAAAGAAATCCGGGGGCTGCATGATAGGAGCAGAAATAAGCCTCTCTTTTAGATGATTGAAGGCTTCCACACATTTGTCATCAAACTGAAATTCAACATCTTTCTCAAGTAATCGACAGAGTGGTCTTGAGATTTTGCTAAAGTCCTTGATAAAACGCCGGTAGAATCCTGCATGTCCCAAGAAAGATCGAACATGTCTTACGGTCGAAGGAAAGTCGAGTGTAGAAATAAGGCCCACCTTGGCCTTGTCAACTTCAATCCCATCTTTCGAAACTCGGTGTCCCAGAACTATACCCTCAGGTACCATGAAATGACTTTTTCCCCAAGATAGAACTAAGCGAACTTTCACACATCTTTCCAGAACTGTAGCTAGATGTAGCAAGCACTCGTCAAAGGTCTTCCCGAAAACTGAAAAATCATCCATGAAGACCTCGAGTGACGAGTCAAGCATGTCAGCAAAGATTGAAGTTACACATCTCTGGAAAGTGGAAGGGGCATTGCACAATCCAAATGGCATTCTCCGGTAGGCAAATGTACCACTTGGACAAGTGAATGTCGTCTTTTCCTGGTCCGCCGGATGCACAGCAATCTGAAAATATCCGGAGTACCCATCAAGAAAATAGTAGAAGCTCTGCCCAGCCAATCTCTCTAGAATCTGATCAAGAAACGGAAGTGGGTAGTGGTCCTTCTTTGTCTTTTCTTTGAGCTTCTAGTAATCCATGCACATTCTCCACTTGGATTTCTCTCTCACCGGCATAAGCTCACCATCGGCATTTTCGGCAACTGTAATCCCACCCTTCTTAGGCACAACTTGGATGGGACTCACCCATGTACTGTCAAAAATGGGATAGAGGATCCCTGCATCGAGCAACTTTACAACCTCTTGAGTTACAACGTCCTTCAACTTTGGATTTAGCCTTCTTTGCATTTGACGGGTTGGTCTCGCATCTTCTTCTAAGTATATCCGATGCACACAAATGGAGGGGTCAATTCCTCTCAAGTCAGCAATAGACCATCCAATGGCTTGGATGTTCTTCCTCAAAACTTCCATCAAGGCATCTTCTTTCTTAGGAGAGAGAATGGCGGAAATGATCACCGGGAGGGTGTCATTTGAGCCAAGGAAAGCATACTTCAATCCTTCAGGAAGTTTTTTCAACTCAAGAACGGGGTGTGCTTCAAGGGAGTTCTTCAAAGGTGCAGAAATAGAAGGGAGGTCCTGACTTGCAGCCACTAAGGATAGCTCACACTCTTCATCATCCTCATCATCGTCGTTAGGGAACTCAACAATTGGCTCAAGACCTCTACCTTTAGTAGCAGTCTCAATCCAAGCGGGTAGGAACTCTTCAACAATCTCATCTAGGCATTCCACCAAATAACAATCTTCTTCAGTGGCCCCTATCACTTCAGCTGTAGTAGAAGATTTAAAGATGTTCAACCGGATCTTCATGTGCATGAATGTGACATACATGGTCCCTGTCCTCACATGGATCACGGTATCAGCTGTGGCTAAGAAAGGTCTCCCCAAGATGATTGACACCTTTCTAGCTTCCTTTTCCATATTAAGAATGATAAAATCAGCTGGGAAGAAGGAAGACGTATCCTCATCAAGATGGACTAGCACATCATCCACACGCCCTCTAGGTGTCTTCAAAGAACGGTCAGCCAACTATAGAGTGCAATGGGCCGGCCTCAACTCTCCCATTTGGAGCTCAGCAAACAGATCATAAGGCATCAAGTTTACGCTAGACCCCAAGTCAAGAAGAGCCTGGTCTATGTGATGCACCCCGATGTATCATGAGATGATGGGGGCACCGAGGTCTTTTCTTTTCCGGGGGATGGTGTGTTGGAGAATGGAGCTCACTTGCTCAGTGAGCTTGATCTTCTTAGGCGTTCTCCCTATTGTCTTTCTTTTGAAGGTGCACAATTCTTTAAGGAACTTCGCATAGGACAGAATTTGCTTGACTGCGTCTATAAGAGGTACATTGATTTTCACTTGCTTGAAGATCTCCAAAATATCATATGCATGCTTCTTCTTTTTCTTTGCAGAAGGCTCCTCAAGTGCATCAGGATATGGCGGGAGTTGGGACCCCAATCGTTCCAAATCAACAGTATCATCTACTGGTATCACTGGAATCACAGTATCACTGCTCGGTGTCACAGTATCAGCATTGCCTCTTATCACAGTATCATCATTCTGCATCTCATTATCAACCTGCTCTGCCTCAGTGTCATCTCTGCCAACAACAACACCATGGGGGCTCTCCAAAGTCCTACCACTCCTCAAACTAGTCACAGCCTTCACATGCTCATGGGTGGTAGAAGGGGGAGCTTGTGGAGGTGGTTGTGGCTGTTGGGTTGGTGGAGGCCTTTGGTGAGGGGAATTGGGATTTTGAAGGATGAATTGGGGTTGCGGTTGTTGTTGAGGTGGGGGGTGATATTGTGGAGGTGGTTGTTGGTAAGTATGAGGTGGGGGTGGAGCATATTGATAATTGAGCGGCGCTTGAGGAGGCAGAGGTGCATATTGAAAAGTCCCATCATTGTTTGGATTCGGCATAGGTTGAGAGGGGAGTCTTCCTTCTTCTCTTCTAGCCAAAGAGAGAGAAATATGATCTAACCTCTGCTCAAGTCGTCTTATAGACTGGCCATGTGCGTAGACATCCTTTTTGACTTCATTTAGGCTTCTTAGCCTTCCAAGAACCTCGTCCTCAAACTTAGAGCTGTAGCGTGGCTTGTGTTGCCCCTGTCCTTGTCCATCCTAATTTGGTTGTTTCCACGAGAAATTTGGATGGTTCCTCCACTCGGGAGTGTAGGATTGGGACATTGGGCCCTGGTTGTTGCAGCCACCAAAGGAATGTAAAGCATTAACTTCCTCATCTACAACGTCCACAACCATTGCGGGTTGGCTAGAAGAGCCACCCACTTGATTCTTCATCATTTGCATCATATCTGCCATCATTTTCATTAGATCGGGGTTGGTGGTATTGCGTGCGGGAGCCACGGAGGACGGTGGGGGAATGTAGTTCCGATCGCAATGCCCCCCCTTAGTGGAAGCTCGGTGGCGAGAATTCTCGGCGAGATGTTCATACAGTGGCCATGAGTCCTCGGGCGGCTTGGCCATGAACGTGCCCCCGCAAGAAGAATCTACATTGTTTTGGCTCTACTCCTCAAGCCCGGTGTAGAAGGCTTGAACCAGCTGCCAAAGCGGGACCTCATGGTGAGGGCAGTCACGAAGCAACTTCTGGAACCTCTCCCATGCCTCATGGAAAGGTTCGTTCTCTTTTTGGGCGAAGGATGTGATGCACCTTCTCATGTAGGATAACTTGGCTATCGGAAATAACTTCTTCAAAAACTCATTCTTTACTTCATTCCATGTGACAAGCTCTGGCCTCGAGACGTACCACTCCTTGGCTTTCTCCTTGAGGGAGAAAGGAAAGAGCGTTCTGCGGATCGATTCGTCGGTGGCAGCAAGCGTGCGGAAGGTCAAACACGTTTCTAAGAACGCGTCTATATGGTGATAAGGATTTTCGTTCTCCATTCCGTAGTATGTGGGCAGAAGTCCCAAGAGTGCTGGCAGAATGGAGAACTGCTGACCGGGCATCTGATCCACCAGTGTGGCTATGGGGGAATTGTAGTTCCCCGACGTGAAATACTCATGAAGCGGGCAGTGTGGTGGTGGAGGTGGAACATCCGGTGGTGGGTTGTTCTCGGCCATCTCGGCCTCTTGGTGTAGGTTGCGGCGAGCTTGACGTCTTCTCCTCCCAGTCTCGGGGTCGTAAACCACCAAGTCGGTGCAAGTCGAACGCGTACTACGCATGCGTAGCTGTCACCTGCGCACGTCACAAACAAACAACAAGGAGCCAAGTTAGTGAACCAATATGTAAGAGTAACACAAAGAATAAAGAATAGCAATGGTGAGGGCAAAAGGAAAGGCTAAGCTACACTATCTAACTAGGCCGAGCGCCTCTATCCCCGGCAACGGCGCCAGAAAGCTTGGTGTGCTCCCGTTAGAGGCTTGCAACAAGTGCAATCCACGAGGTCGGGTTGGCACGGGATGAGATGGGATCTTTGCTTTCGAAATTTGTATGGTCCCACACTAACTACCTACTTCTACTAAGACATTACACCCGCAAGCGCACGGGGTCGTGTCGTAGTATAGGTGAGGTGGCAAGTACGGGGTCGATCCACGAGGATAAAGGAGGCACTAGAGTTAGATGGCGTGAGCTACGTTCCTAGTGCGGAGAGTAGGGTTGTTAGGGTTTTAAGGTTGATTGGTTGTTAATTACGCTAAGAGAGCAAGTATGAAAAGCAATGTGAAACTAAGTTATCAAAAGACTAAATTAGCAATCTGAGTTAACAAGCTATCTAAACAAGAGCAAGAACAAACTATACTAGACTAATCAAGCAACTAGCAATTGAGAACCTAAGTTAACCACTAATCAAGATAAAAAACCTAAATTACCACTTAGCTAACAAAACTAGGCAATTAACTAAGTTAACTAAAGCAAATGAACTACACTAGCATTAACAAGCAAACTAGGGAATTAGGGTTTTAAGCAATTAGATGAAGGAGGTGGGCCGTTTGGGAATGTGACCTTGACATTAGTTGGGGGATGTCACCATAATAAGCAATTAACATATCTCATTCTAGATTACCAAACCAAACAACAAGGTGGGTGCTATGAGAATTTACCCTAAGCTACTAATTGGAGAACTAGGGCTAGGTGTAATTCTCATAGGACGTACCAAGTCTAGGTCTCTAGGATAAGTGGTATTAGTCAATTGAGGACCAAGGGTAAGGATGGGAGTAGAGATGAGGGTATTTGACCTCATGACACTAGCCACCTCAGCCTTTAGGAATTCCTAGGCAATTGCACTAATCACACTTATACTAGTCACTTAGAACTCACATTTGCATGTAGGAAGAAGGTGATTATGTAGGAAGATAGGGGGCTAGCTAGGGATCCAAATTAAGGACCTAGGAGCCAATCCTATGATAGCTACATAGAAACCAAAACACCCTAGAGACAAATGTCTTCAAACACCACAAGGCAAGCAATTAATGTAATTAAACAACAACCACATGCATAAGTAATGGGAAATGAGATATAAGCAAAGGCAATCATCATAGAAATGAAATATGTTCATTACAAATTATATTCCCCCAACATGGTATCAAAGTCTCATTTTTGCCCCAAACAGCCCACCCAAGGGGGCTTAGCTATACATGATCAAACTAGGAAAAGAAGGGGATAGAAGAAGGGAAAACGCCATGAAGCTCGATGTAGTGGCCTCCTTCTTCACCTCCAAGCAGCTGCAGAGGACCTCCCTCATCCAAAGGTGTAGGGGTGCATGAAAATGGTGGAAGGGATGGATAGAAACCTAGAGAAACTAGGTTTCTATGGTGGAAATGAGTGGAAAGTGGGTGGAAATGGGGTTAGATGCAAGGGAGTAGGTGGATTGGAGTAATGGAGGCAAGGAAGCAGCTAGGGTCGGCTAGGGGTGCTCTCTCCCGAGCCCTACAAGCAACTAGTGCTTATATAGGGGCTAGGGCTAAGTGGGGGTATAATAGGAAAATAAGTGAAAGTTGTACATGTTTTGGGGTGGTGGCACGGTCGTGCTGGCCAGCACGGCTGTGTTGGGTAGGAGTGAGCACGGTCGTGGTGGAGGGGAACGGCCGTGTTGGGTAAGTGTTAATTTAACAGGTTGGTGGGTGAAAACGAAAGTTGGTGGCACGGTCGTGCTGGGCATCACGGCCGTGTTGGGTACTAGGTAGAACGGCCGTGTTGGGTAGCACAGTCGTGGTGGCAGAGTTGGGAGGAGGTCGTTCTGGGCAGCACACCCGTTCCATCTTCATCCAGCACGGCCATTTTGGTCAGCACGGCCGTGGTGTGGTCTTTGTAGAACGGCCGTGCTGGTCAACATGGCCGTGGTGACTGACTTGCTTGAACTTCCAAAATTTGTCGATCAACCTGTAATTCTTCTCAATTGCCAGCACGGCCGTGCTGGGGTCTTCTAGTGCTAGCATGGCTTCAAACTTCATAATTCTTGGATGTTTTTGCTTGGAGATGATCCTTGGCCACTAAGGTAGGTTGGGGGAGCTTTGGGGCCTCCTTTGTGTCCCTCCATCACACTCGTCCATCCATTATGGTCCAAGTACCTGAAAAACAGCGCAAAGAACATCCATAAGCGTATTTGCAATGATAATCAAATTGGGGGGAAAATACTTGTAATCTAACATGTTTAGATGCAACTTATATACAAAATGGCACAGGATGGAGCCCTAAAATAGGGCTGCATCAAGGTTTTGTATGGTCAATTTGAGTAAGTCGATCTTCCATAGATAATGTGATAGGTTATTTTGAGGCATACTTTGATTCAAATATCCTTAAAAAAACATGTTGGGATAGTAGGACTTCACATGTCAATTAAGGATGTACATGGACCCCAGTGGTTGAATAATGAATCTTGGTATGCATCATAATATTGAACATGATTCATTGTAGTTTGATGATTAAATTGAATTTTTAGTCGAGGTTTATATAATGATTAGTAAGGTTGTTTGGATATTCATTTACATGACTGGACAATGGAGTTTCGATCTCAATCTTTTTGGAAGAAAAATTATATGATAGAAGATTTGTATCTCATATTTCAGGATGATTGGTGGTACTTATAAATAAATACAATTATTTGAAGTTGAAGACATTCATAATATGTATATAGGTAAATTGTGGTCTTTAATCTTTTCGTATCTAGGCTGTATGGAGGTGTCACGTTGGCTAATTCCCTCTTTTCCTGGGCGCAACCTTCAATTGCAGTGTGACCTGATCCTATCTATTAGTTGGAGATCTGATGGAGAGTCCATCATCACCTACCTCCTAAAAGTGAGGAGTAGGTGGACGTTTTCCTTAGATTTAGAAGGGGAGACCTCGCTAGAAATCTGGGAGCATCATTGAGATCAGTTGAATCTGCCATGCTTTTAGGATCACAATGACCACTTGCCGGTGGTGTATGGTAACTAGGACTAGAGGTTGACTCCCCCTCCTTTCCGTTCGTCTCCACTGCGTTTTACAGTAACCAAACAAAGTCAACATGAAAACTAGGAGGGGGCAAAGAGAAGCTATAGAGCTCCACCCATCTGAAGCCACGGCGAGCAGGTGCCTTGCTCCATACCCTCCCCAATATATGGTCATCGCCTTCTCCCAACCATCAATGGAGGAGCTTGGACAGAAGATTTTCACCTGCTTGAAACATTCTTGGGCAAACGAACTTCTCGCTGGAGTGGAGGAGCCGGCGAGCGGGTTGCCTGAGGCGAGGGTGTCGCAGAACGAAAACCCCTAATTTCCACGCCACCCAGCTCTGTCTCTATAATCCAGGGATATCACCACCGTGGGGGAAGGAGCCGATCTCTCTGCCTCCATCAAGACGATAGCACAGGGCCGAACAGGCAAAGTCAGAGCTTGACGCCAGCGTGGTTCGTCACCGGAGAACTCGCTTACAGCGATGCTAGGCTACGGAAGACCTGAGGTGGGCACGAAACTGGAGCCTGATCGCAAGGTTCCTCACCAAGATCCCAAGCCATACCAGCACATCCACAGCGAAAGAATAAACACTCGATGTTGAGAAAGTGAGATCGCTGAGGGAGAAAGTGATTCTGGTACAGTAGCCAGACCTATTAGCTCGGGAGACAAGTACTCCTCTTACGGCCATGATTCCTCGCCAGAGGACTTGTTTGCGGCGGCACCCAGGTCGGAGGATGGGACCTCACGCAAGAGCAGGAGGGCGAACCCGTCCCGAACACCCTCAAATCAGCCGGCTCACCAGCTAAAGCAAGCGGTCTAGACAGAAAGCCAACTGGCTCTGCAAGTCAACACTGGTGGACTGCTTGCAAGGCCCACATGGCGAGATCCAAGGTCTCTGTCCTACAATCTGACGGCCACAGAAATTACAGACAAGGTAAATCTCTTTTGATACTCCAGAAATAGATCCCATTTTAGAAAATGCACTATAAATAGAACCAGTATCATATAAATCCCCCCAAAAATACCCCTGGATTCAGAAAAATACCCTACTTATGATGAAACCCTTAGATCAGACCTTTGAAGTAGTAGTATTTCTAGTTTTTAATTTACAAGATGACACCTATGTTAGGATATATATATTAAATGTAATAAATGATATTTATTGACGTAAATTTTGAAAAACTTTATTCCAGACCCTAATATCATGTAGAGACAATATGTTGAACCTGATCAGAACTATATTGTCAAAATATTAGGCCTTTTTCCGTTAATGACTTATAAGATACTTTTCATCTCATATTAATCATAAAAAATAGACCAATCATCAGAAAAATATGAAATCTAAACCAGACCCTTAGAATGACATCTGGATCACTATAAAAATACCAGAGACACATTTTAGATCAGTAACACCTAGATTTGACCTAAATCCTAAACTAGACCAAAATACCATTAATAACGGTGAACCTTGTATTAATGATGAATATTTGTTATTAATCAGGTGATGACCAGAGATGTAGATGATCCATAATATATGTATGAGTCTCTGAACTCAGGTACGTGGATATAATTATATGACTAGATTTGCTGGATGTTAAATATATGTACTTGCTTGCTTGTATTTAAAATACATTGTTGGATGTAGATCTATATGTATTGTCATTTCCGCCTTGAACAATAAGAACACTAAAGAAAGAAAATGGAATGTAGTTACTGATGGTTCATTAATCTCCCTATTAGAGAGGGAAAGTATTAATGTTGAGTAGCACCTCCCTAATGGTACAAGGTAAGCGGGGAGATCCCTAATGGTACAAGGTACGCGGGGATAGGGCCCAATAATATATGTTGTGCTAAGTCCACCATAGTAATACATGTCCATTGCAATATGGTTAATAACTTGAGTTTACCTAATTTTCTACCTTAAATAATGCTTTCATTTTTCTTTCTTCTTTTCCAAGTATTTTAAATATGCCATCATAGTATATTATCTTTCAACCACGTACCAACTTTATGTTGATTCGCTGTTTCACGTATGTTTTAGGATCAGAGATAGCATGGGATAAAAGAACAAGATGTGAGCAAGCTGTACAGGTTGTACCTTTTGTGTTAAGATCCTGATTAGCATACATGTTCATAGACTTATGTAAAATTTTCTATTCAATGTGTAAATGTAATCTGTAATAGTTCATGTTATAATTAATATTCATGTTGAATGTTGAGTATGTTATGGTTGTATGTTCATGTATGCGTATATTGCTTCCGCAACACACTGTGATACAATTGCTTAACGTTTTCGGATTTTGTCTTCTCATCTCCATGGGATTTTGTCTTCACCGACATAGAAGTTGAAGCATTACAGATTGAAGCCGCTTATGTAGCCATGACCAGAATATAGGAAAGGGTGGCTGCAATGGGAGGGACGATCCCTTTAGACGCTCGGCAGGACAAATCTTCCTCATCCCCTACCGAGCCACCCACCGCTCCAGAGCAACTGACGACATCCATTGATAGAGTTGTCGTCGCTCCTACCATACCAGCCGCGACTGCAACAACATCTGTCGTGGCTGAAAAAGTACCAGCAATCATGGAAGTCACCGTGACAACCGGGGCTGAGACAACCTCGATAGCCCCAAGGGAAGCTGCTGCGGGAGAGATAGTCGCAACTCCTGAGAATTCTTTAGCGCCCTCAGTGGCAGAAGAAGTGGTGCAACTAGACGCCAACAATGGAGTGTTCACTGAGATCCTCGAGAGGGAGCTCAGGGTTGAGCAGCCCACGCCGCCGCTGCCGATGTCTCCAGTGGAAGCTGCATAGGAGGTCGTCGATAACAGAGAGGTGGAGCAGCATCCACCCACACCGCGCCCTTCTCCACCACCACAAGCAGGCGAGGCAGAGACAGTCGCGAAAGTGCTGACGCCTCGCCAGAAGCAACAACCTCGTGAACAATGCAGATTGATGCTACCCCGAGTGAGGCCGCACACTCGTCGAGTAGATCTTCACACATGAGGAGTATCGCAAGGATGAGAGGGAGATCTGCAGTAGCCCCTCCGTCACTGGGACAAATGTTGGGGCATGAATTCGATCACGTGCTGGAGGTAACAGGAAGCCACTGAGCTACTTTTACTTCACTTACCCACAAGTTTTTTGTCTTCCAGCAGAGGCTGGACGATCAGGAGAGGCAACTGCTGAATCTAGTTGGCCTTCCCGGCCAACTAGAGGCACTCAACGCCACACTGCAGCAGGCCCTCCCACGCCTTGATGTAATCGAAGAGAGGCTGAATAGGAGGGACGACCATCCGCGTCCAAAGAAGCTTAGGAGGTCTCCGTCACCTCCTGGCTCAGTCTCCCAACCCTCCTCGTCAGCATCCTCACCAAGGACATCGTCCACTTCCTCCTCCAATGGGCCATCCACAACGCCCGAGGATGGGACGCCGTAAAAGTCAGCCGACAGAGCCCCAACAGAACAAGCGAGCTCCCGCGGCTTGAAAGAAGCTGCTCCCTCAGTCCCCCTAGACGAAGCTAAGGATAACAATGAAGCAATCAACGTTAGGGAGAACTCTTCTGACGAATCAGAGGGAGAAGGGGGGACATCTGTGCCGCTAACAAAAGACACCCCCTAGAGGAAGAAGCTCGACGACAGATGCATTTTTTGCACCGTCAGAGATACCTTCCTTCGAGATGGCCGACTTTGATAGAAGGCCATCGGATACCTGACGATCAGGGACCAGAAACTGCTGAACAAGGTCCTGAGGTCATAGGCTGATGAAGAAGACGTCGTCTGGAGTGACAACTACTTCTCCATATGAAGGGGAGCACTCAGATGCATGTTCTTCTCATCAGTCGTCGTCGGAAAAAAGTTGTTCAGGGTCCTGGAGGGTGCAATAGTCGAGAATGTCAGCACCATGATAGGTCGGCAAACAATATACAATGCCACCCCGACCTTGGCAAGAAGATTGATGATGGGAGTATCAGACTCCATCGCGGTGGCCAACATGTTGCGGCATATTGAAGAGCACAACACGAACCTCGTGTTGGCCCCGTACAAGCACTGCAACAACTGGTTCTTGTGTGTGGCAGACCTCCAGAACTATGATGTCCAACTCTTCAGCTGTTGCAATGAGGAGGTGCCACGCTCAGGACATATATTTACTCGCTCGGAGGACAAACATCTCAGGCTTCTCCCGCTGTGTCTTCTCCGAGCTATCAAGCAAGGAGTCCAACGTTATAGCGGCGTTTGGAACTTCTTCTCTATCGGAGACTTCCCCGTCCAAGCAGAATCAGGAAGCGGTATTAGCACCTTTGTCATCTTGCGCACCATGGAGCTGCTCAACATATTTGGAAACATAAGGCATCTCCAGGGCCAAGACTTCTTCCATCTCAGGAGCACCTACTCTTTACTGCTAATCAAAGACAAGCGCTATTTCCAAGACGCAGGGGTACCAGAAAAGCTACTGGATAATGACCAAGCAGACGAATCCTCGCAACCCAGTAGCACTCTAGAAAAAGAAGCTGAGATAGAAGCAGACGTCTATGGGGCAGGCAAGCAGTTAGAAATCCTGTGGGAAATATGCAGAATTGAAGAACAAGCTTTGCCAGAAACTTTAGAGGAAATGATCAACAACTTCGACCGTTTCTCATGTTCGAAACTCACACAGGAACAGGTCAATGAAGTTCTTCTGAAGTTAGCTGACTCAACCCCAAAGACGTCATCTACCAGGCAGACAGTGTCATAGTCCCAGTTGACGATTTAAGGGACATGGTAAAATAAGGAGGATGTTTGGCGATATCAGTGGCGACCGCCTACATCCGGATACTACAAAAGAAGTTTGAACACGCATACATAGCCCATCCGATGTTGTTCAATAACATATGCCTTGCCGATGTGATAGGAGCAAAATAGGCATTTTTGGCAGAGTTACAGAGAAGGATTCCACGCACAATCATCCTACCTATCCTGCATTACAACCACTGGATGCTCCTGATGATGTACACTTGCCAACGAGCAGGAATCTTCTACAATAGCTCGGACAGCAGCAAAGATCATCCAGTGCAGTGTACATTGACAGTGTTGACACCCCTCGAGCGCTTGGTATGAAAATACTATGATGAGGTGGCAACGCTGATACAACCATTCTTGGAGACAACAGCGAGCAAATGGCACGAGCTTCAGTTCTTCCACCACATTCCACAACAAATTCTACTATCCAACGACTGCATCATCTTTGTGCTGGAATGGATATCAAACCAAGAGACGCCTGACCAGCTCCACCACATCGACTACCACAGCAAACATGGTGAATATGTGTGGGAGCTTCTATCTAGCAAAGGTGTGCTCACCAGCTAACCCTCACTGAGTTAACATTACCCTAATTTATCTACTTCACAACTCTGGGACTGAGTGTGGAGTAAGTTTGGGGGGGGTACTATGTATCAGTGAGGGAGGTACTAAAAGCCCTCCAAATTTCACCTTTTTTCTTTTTCCTATAACTTAACCTATGTACATATACATATACATGTTTCATACAAAACTGTGCATATCTATACAATTGTACAAAAACCACTTTATAGTAAAAACCTGATACGACTTCTCCCAACTTGTTTTATTTGTGTCTAAGGTGGTGCCCATTTTGTTATGCTCTTTCTGAAAATGCAGTCTCAAACGACAAAAGTCTATGACTTTCCATGCCAACAATTTTGAAAAATAATCTCGCAACAGCTAAGAGATGTGTATGCAGAAGGAAAAAAGCTGCCCAAACAGCGCAAATTTCTCTTGTTTTCCCTTACCCAACAAAATCCCAAAAAGAGAGAAAAGCCTTATGAGAGTGAATAAAAGCATGAGAGTTGAGACAAATGAATATATATATATATATATATATATATATACACTTGTCTTTCCAAAAGTAACCATCTTTAGGCATGGTAGATCCGGGACAGTGGTACATAGGATGTGAAATCACTGCTCTAAAGCCAACTGGCTTGGACTGCAGGGACCACTTGCCTATTAACAAACTCGTACCTGGATGGACTGATGGGAAACAAGAAAAACCCAAAAAGCCTAAGACCTACCCAAAAACATAACTTTCTGTTCCCAAAAGATGTTTGGTGTGAAAGCTAACTTCGAAATCATGCACCCAAGTCTCGCCGAAGCTGAAGAGAAAATTTTGCTTAATAAGGCAGGCAAAATGAAGTCTGTTGTTCGTGGCTGGGAAGTATTCTCTTTAAGACATCTCGATACTCGCTCAAACCCCTTGTCTGAAAACTATATCAGGTTAAGAAGAAGTATCACAAAACAAAGTTTTAAAAATTGATTGAGGACAATCATAATGCTAAGTTTGGGGGAGTTGATAACACACATTTTTGTGATATTTATGGCCCATATTTTGTTGTCAAAACTGCCCTTTTAAATTGTTTTCCTCTTCATTTTGTCATGTTATTGAATAAATGAGTCACACTATGCTCTTAACTCATTTTTATCATCTTTTACAGAGTTTTCCTCACTTTTCCACTCAAAATCAGCAAAATGGCCCGTCCCGGCCCACTTACAAAGAATCGACCTTTTTTCTAGCTGCACGACACGACCACTACCCGTCGTGGTCGCTGCCCAACATGGAAGCAACCTGACACTGGCGTATCGCATAGTGCGGAATCTGACGAGTGACACGCTACTACCCGACAGAGAGCCTTTATCACGCCATGACCAGTCATCCCGACACGGACATAACACGTGACACGAGCCACTCACCGGAAAAACGCCTGTCCGTCACAGCCGCCCGATACCACCGCAACCCGACACGCGATAGCCAAGGTGTGTCGGGCGATACCTAGGTGTCGTGCATCCCCGAAGCCACGTAAAGTGATTCGTTGAAGGATACATGGTGCCCGGAGATCCGCAACTTCTTCCAACCGCTGCCTATAAATAGCAGCTACAGGACCTCGATGGGATGGGTCAGAATCCCACGAAGGCTAACCCTAGAAAGCATCTGGAGCTAGTGTGTCGCGTCCCCGAGGCGTACCGGGTGATACTAGGTGAGCACTTCCCCACCCGAGAGGGGCGGGAGTGGTTCACTTAGCACCCGTCTCGGTAGTCACAGGTGTCGATATCGACCGAGAAGGCCACCTGATGTGTCGGGTTCCTAGATGGGCTCTCGCCCGAGACGGCTCGCCCTCTACACCCGATACGAGGAACCTGAGAACCTAAGACCTCTCTAACCTGACATGATACCAACCCGATACGGATCACCCGTCACGTTGTGTTGCCTGAGAAGGTGGCATCCCGATATGACCATATCAGGTAGGGTGCTTTGATCGATACGTCTGCCCGTCACGGCCTATCGCCTGAACAGGGGATGCCGCTCGACACAGGCGTATTGGGCAGAGCTCCCACCCGGTATCAGTTTAGAGGTTCCTTAGGGGTCAGCTGTTGTATGTCTCCCTCCTAGACTAAGGAGGCGATACCTATCTTCCCTTTTTCAGTCATTTATTTTTTTCATTTATGCAATGTAACTAAACCTTTTATACAATGCTATTGCTAATGGAATTTGAGGAGTTTTAACACCTATTGCTTTAAGTTTGGTCTCTTTTGTTGGATGATTGCCTTATAGCATCTAAACTCTAGCTTGTATGCTTGGATCATGTTTTGACTAGCTATCGAATTGTGTTTCCCATTACAGCTCCCTTGAGAGAGGGGTTGTAACTCTAGTGTTTGGTCCGATCACGGAGTATGAGAGTACCAAGGGTCGGAATGGCTTCAATATTCTTTCCACTCCAACCCAAGTCCACTGCTCTTGAGAGAGGATGTTGTCACTTGGTTGGAGGAACCCTCTTCGAGAGAAGGGGTACTGGAGGTTTTCTCTTGCCGCTTGTTATGCTGAAGTTTTCTTCCTTCGTTCCTTACCAAGGCAATTGCATTATCTCCTCCGGTTCTATTGTGCAAAACCCCTAAAAACTGATAAATGCCAAAAACCTTAATCTTCCTTGTAACTCCAGTTGGAGATAGCTTTTCCATTATAACACTTTCTTGTAGCATTTTGTTTTCTCTTATTCTTTTGTTTACCGTTCTTGATCTACCATTCCTTTGGGAACATTTTCTTACCCTTCTTTTACAGGAGTATAGAGTGTCGATTCTGAGTTCTTAGCACGACCACCCTTGTCCCTATGGTTCGACCCCGATCGCTACTTCGGACCCCGTCATCGTTGCGGGGGCCTAAGAGTCGGGTTATTTAAAAGTCCGACTACTTCAAATCCGCTCCTTTTGGATGCACGATTTAGGCCGGTCACCCTCCCAGTTTCATCTTCTGTTAAATTGACCAACATTTGTAATTCAGAGCTTTGGTTGGCTAAGTATCAACACAAACATTTACATTTACTTCCCAACTCGTCGAATGTGCATTTTGGAATAGAAGATGGCTTGGGAATAGGAGGACGAATAGTAGAATTTTTACTTTTTGGTTTGCAAACATGTTAATTAAATTACATACTTATATTACATGAGTTCATATATATATATATATATTCAAACATGAAAAACATGGTAGCATTCAGGTATACCTTGTCATTGATAACCAAGTGTCTAGGCCAACCCACCATAGCACCCTCTGCCTCTTCAACTGTACTATATTCAGGATTAGGTATGGGTAGTGGTTTGTCCCCCATTCCGTCATACACAAGATGGATGGACACATAACAAATGTCATCAGTAATTGGTTGGCAATGCAATGTACCACCAAGGTTGTATACCTTGCTGCTGCCACAACATTATATTCTAAAACCTCCACTACAAGTTTACATTTCATACCAACCTAGAATTAAAATAATATAAGTTATATACGAAGCGATAAACCAGACACCTACTACAACTATATATATATATATATATATATATATATATATATATATATATATATATATTACTACAGATTGTTGTGGTGGGTCATTGGGAGTGCTCCCACGACCTTCTATAGCTGAAGCATGGGCTTGTACCTCATCATCTGAGAGACACACACTTTGAATAGGTTGAGAAGGTTGAGTAAGCTGAAATGAAGACATTATTTCTTTTACTTTTTGTGCTACTAAAGCTTCAACTTCCTCTTGTATAAGACCTCATGTATGACCTCTTCTAGATTGTGAAGGGCCAAAATAAGACTTGAATCCTATACCAGATCCTAATCCCTTAACACGGCCAGGATGCTCCTTCGTACCAAGAGCAACTGATAGTTCATCCATGTGGCCAGTTGGGATGAACTTTCCTTCCTTCCTTTGCTCATGGAGTTCAATCTATTCATAGTTAATAAAAATATTACATCATAATATCAATTAGATATAAATAAATCAAAGTTTGTGGGAGTTAATCTTTACTTAGTTGGGATAAACCTACCATCTTTTGTGCAACCTCCTTAGTTGCAGGGTTGACAATTTCACCTACTTGATTTTTTCTAGCATCAATACACTGCAAGTGTCAGCGTTGACACTCAACTTGAGTTATACTAGAATTTTCTCCAGAAGAGAGTTGCTTCTCTTGTAGTTGGCAGTGGAAGACATAACCACCGGGCCCTTAACGATGGTCATGCACATTTTTTGCCCGTCTTTCCTTTTGGGCCTCATGAATAGCCTGATCATTTAAAATAAGGTATTACAATTTAGACTTGGCAAACATATATAAAAAGATTCACCTCCTTAATTGTATAAAAAGATTCATACAATACATCACAATCTTTATTACCTAAAACTCTTCTGATTTCCTTGATGCAACAAATCTTTCCCACACCTTAGGATCTATAAAAATATATTGATATGTTGCTTTCTTCTTTTGTTTAGGATTATCTATATAATCCCTTTTGAGATAGGTCTGAAAAGCCCTCCATCATACACCACAACGTTGTATCACTTTTTTCTTGTGATCTTTTTCATTTAGATGAAAAACACCCTATACATACAAAAGAAGCAATAATGTTATCTTAAAAAGGATATGTCTTTCCAAGCAAACTAAATTAGAAATAATAAAAAAAAACATATTAAAATAATATCACTTCAACTCATAGATGTATCTTTCCATAGGAGATCTTTTAAGGCATCAGAAACATCATGCCAATTTTCTATATCTATTTCCACCTTACTACGTGCAGTAACCCCTACGTAATGCTTGAAAGCACTAGCATGTTCCCCAATAGGTGCTCTTGTGACATCAAACTGGACTGCCAATTTCTTCCCTTTGGCCCTGAGCTCCTGCAGCCTACGCATCAGTGTGGGACCTCTACTTTTCTTAGCATCACCACTACCATCCTCATGGCGGTGCTCATGCTCAGAATGTTCATCTTCACTTGCCATTTTAGAACAACCTACAAGTATACATGATAAAAGAAACATAAGTGATAATAAAAGCAGAAGTGGTTGAATGATATATGATGTATATTTAGAAGATTATGTGCTGGAATGATAATAAAATAAATAATTCAAAGAATACATGCCTCTAGTATTGGTTGAGTTGTTAGTCAAGTAAAATTCCTTCAACATGGTCTTGACGTTTATAGTATTCGTGGGTGTTAACTTCAACATTTACACTTGGAAAACCAACTGAGAATGGGTTGGAATCTTCATACTTTTTGTATTATTCTTCTTCATTTATAGGATCTACAGTAAAGTGTCTTTTTCCATGAAGAACGACAGACCAATTTTTTTTATTTCTGTGTCATCAATATAGAATACTTGTTTTGCTTGGTCTATCATGATGAATGGCTCATCATTCTCACCAATCTTTCAAAATTCACCAATGTGAAACCCAACTCATCTACTAAAACTCCTTTATAGTTATCAACCCAATTACACATAAAGATAGAAACTCTAAAATTTGTATAGTCCAATTCCCATATGTCCTCAATGACGCCATAATACGACATCTCAGCTTCATGTGGTCTTTTATCTTTGGCACGAGCAAAATACAATGAACAAGCTTTAACAGTGACCCCATTATGTTAGACTACACTACTTTCATCTTGACGCTTTGTTTAGTATGAAAATATGTTTATGTCATATCCTTCATATGACATGACATCCATTTTTGGCTTAAAGGCGAGCCATTTTATGTTCTCAGCAACATTATTCAGTGATTCAAGTAGTTTATTAAAGACTTTCTCTTTAAACCACCTAATCAATGTTCGATTATGCTCTATTGCAAGCCACATTGAACTAGATCGCGAATGATTTCTCTTGATAAGATCATTTTGTTCTGTAATGTAGCTACTAAATTCATCGATGTTGTGTAAAATATACAAATTTTCTTGTTCCCACAACTCACGATTGATTCCTTTCACTCGTGCTCACAAAGTTCCTTTTCCTCAATAAGATCTAGTGTAGGAAAATAACATCCAACAATGTTCATATTTAAATTCCTCTAAGGTTATATGTCCTTTTCAAAATCTTCATTGATGTTGAGGAACATTTTTGCGAGTTAGAAACCTCACTAATCATATATGTTCTTCATTTCTCCTTCCTTAATGTGGTGCCGATATCCACAAAGCTTTAGAATATTTTGATGTATGGCATTCCTTGAACTTCGTTTTACATTCTTCTAAATTGTGGTTGTGTGGTATATGTATTCACACCCAACCGTAGCCCAAGGACTATTCTCATAGTGACATTGGAGGTTTCAGTTCTACAACATTCCTCCCACACAATTCTAATATAGACATGTCAGACATGATTATTAGTTTTCAAACTCCCACCATTGTTGTATCTCTAGTTTTTATTCAGTGCAACTTAATAGTCCAACAACACATTGAACCGCCACCATCCTTCGATGTCCATTTTGAGCCATGTCCTGATCTTCTTGATAGAGTTTTTTGAGTGGGTGCTCCTATATTTAGGTGTGTCCCACTTCTTTACCGTCTTCAGTTTTCTGATTCTTTACGAGTAGCCTTTAAATAGGTCTCTTCATGACCGACCTCTATTGTTGCTTTGATACTATTACTTTTGTTTCCTATTCGTTTGTTGTATCATTTCACCCATTTGTCTACTATTGAACGCTCTTCTCACAAGCGTTCTGCACTCTAGTAATTGAAAAAAAAAATGAACACCTAGAATTCTAACCATGATGGTATTCAACAACTTCTAGTCCATATTTTTTAACACCAACCACCTATCAGTTTTGTAAATACTTTGAACTCTAATATTTCTGACGCCAAGTATAAAGTCAAGGATGGTCAATTTTAAAAAGATATACAAATTCTCTATTCCAATGGTGTTGCATAATATGATAATGATACCTATTTGGATCTTGAGTCAAAGCATCCACAACTTCCACCCCTCACAGAACAACATGCCTAAAAACTAACACCATCTCCACTCTTTGCATCTCAGAGTATAGTTGAAGAGGCAATTTTTTCCTTTCAGAAAGGGACAACTTATGCATGTGATGGATTCCACATACACCTAGATGACTCTAAATGTGGTGTAGCTAGTGTTGTCAAGGGTGTGCTATTTGATGCTATTTCAATTGTTGTCAATCTTTGGTTGGATGTCCATTGTTCTTATCTTTGTCTCCTTATGTTTCCAGTGCCCCCTTGACTCCAATGCTCAAGCCTGACAATGACATTTGACCCATTGATCCTGGCACCATTTGACGTGGAATCATCTCAAAAATTGTATATAAGAGGGTTATATTAGATGTTGTATCATATATCTGTGATCATCAATTCACTATCGACATTCCTCGTGGTCTTGAAGCTCTTTTTCATGATGTGACATGCCTTGCCCATGAGAAGAAACATGTTCTTCTTATGAAGATATGTCTGCATAACATGAAGAACACATGGAGAGTAGCTTTGTTGCACTAGGAGGTGGTGCTAGGAGGCCGTCCAGGGTAGATGGAGTGCCTAAAGTACCTCAGTTTGGCACAACAACTATGGACAATCCCACTTTTTAGTCCATGTTTGGACAGTTAATGGCCAGGATTTCACATATGGCGGATAGAGAGCAAGTACCTGGAGCGAGGGATGATGTCCCCAATGCAGAATCCCAGGGTTCTGGGAAGACCTTTGAGAATTTGATTTGTGTGTGAGCCATAGAGTATGCGGGTATGACAGAGCTGGTAGATGTGGAAATGTGGCTGACAGAGCTAAAGAAGGCATTTAAGATCATCAATATCCTGGAAGAAGACAAGGTGAAGCATGCAATGTACATGTTGAAGGACAGTGCTGGCCATTGGTGGGTCATTGAGGAGGACATGAGATGTAATTTGGTGATTGGTTGGGAAGAGTTTTTGTGGGGCTTTGTGGGCTGATACTTCTCAGGGACGTACCATGATGAGAAGATCTAACATGTATCGTGATGTATAATGAGTATGAGGTGAAGTTCATGGAGTTGGTTGAGGTTTTGTCCTCACATGGTGATAATAGACAAGGATAGGATCTGACGGCTTGAGAAAGATTTGAATACCAATGTTGACAATGACGGTGTCTGGTTTGGAGAATAGGGAGAGGTTGTCTACCTCTGTAGAGTTAGTGAGGAGGATATAGAATTCAACTGTGAAGAAGCGTGAGACTAACACTAAGAAGAGACCAGCTCAGTTTTAGGGGTAGTCTTCTGGAGGCTTCAAGAAGCCTAGCTTTTCGTTACCACATTAGTAATAGAGGTTGTTTGTCCTATCACAGTGATCACAAAGTAAGGACACAGGTTGAAATTTTCTACCGACAGGGGCTCACAACACAATGTCAGTTTCGGTGACAGGGTCTTCTAGGCCACAGTACATCTTGAGGACATACCACATATGTGGAAAGGTTGGGCATGAGAAGTGGGTGTGTCCTATGAGGAATGAGGAGGTGACACACTAACCAAGGAAGAGTCATCAAGGGTCCCAACAATGATGGTTCAGTAGTGGTGGTGGTAGGGGAAAGGATCGGTTGTCACAGGTAGGATCTTTAAGACAAGCCAGTAGAGGACAGTGGTGACAATAGGTAATGGCTAGATTCTACACCATGAGCCAGGCAAAGGCAGTGGTCAATCCATGGGTCATGATAGGTCAGATGGAACTTTTTTATTCTGATTGGTTTTTATCTACTGTTGTATCTGTTTTGGTTGGCCTAGGCATGACACACTCTTTTATCACCATAGAGGTGATATGTGGGTGTTCGTTTCCAGTTAGACATAGATCTTATATTCTTTGGTTAGACATCCCTCTTGTTGGGTCCGCTGAGTTGCGGGAGGTGTGTCCATCTTGCATTCTTTCTTTCTCAGGACGCAACATTCAAGTTGATCTTATGCCACTTGATATGCATGGATTTGATGTGATCTATGGGATGGATACCTTGGAGAAGTAGAGGGTGGTCTTGTACTATAGTTCCAAGGTGGTGACATTTTGGGATGGGGATGTTTCATGGATCTTCCAAGGAGATAGGGAATTCTTCTGACGTGTTATGTGTCATCTATGATAGCAGGGCGACTGATGAGATAGGGTTGTGAGGCTTTCTTGGTACATGTGGTGGATACCAAGGTGAGGGAGTCCTAGTATCTAGGAGGCTCCTATGGTTAGAGTGTTTGAGCATGTGTTCCCTATAGAGTTTTCAAGTTTTTCCCCACCTAGAAAGATTGATTTTGAGATCAATCTTGTTCCCGGAACGCAGCCTATAGCATAGTCACCGTATAGGATGGCACCAGAAAAGATGCATGAGTTGAAGAAACAGTGTTAGGACCTAATAGATAAGGGCTTTATCAGGATGAATACTTCCCCTTAGGGTGCTCCCATGTTATTTGTTAAGAAAAGAATAGTTCTATGAGGTTGTAAATAGACTATCGATAGTTGAACAAGGTCACGATCAAGAATAAGTACATGTTTCCAAGGATAGATAATCTATTTGATCAACCTAGATGTGTTGTAATATTTTCTAATATAGATATGAGGTTAGGATATCATCAGTTGAGTATTAAGGCGGAAGACATACTGAAGTTAGCTTTACAGACTAGGTATGGTCACTATGAGTTTGTGGCTATTCCATTTGGGATAACCAATATGCCAAAAACATTCATGGATATGATGAATAGGGTTTTCATGTTGTACCTTGACCAATTTGTGGATGTGTTCATCGATGACATCTTGATATACTCCAAAGATAGCCAACATCATGAGAAACATCAATTCCTGGCTTTGACATTGTTGAGGCATCATAAGTTGTATGCCAAGTTCATCAAGTTCTGGAGGAAGGAGGTATATTTTATAGGGCATGTATATCTACTAAAGGTGTTTGTGTGGACCCAAAGAAGGTGGAGTCCATTCTAGAGTGGGAGCAACCTAAGACACTAATAGAGGTTTGAAGTTTTATAGGCTTGGCAGGCTACTGCATAAGGTTCATTGAGAACTTCAGTTTTGTGGCGTTACCCTTAATGAAGTTGATGAGGAAGAGTGTATCTTTTTATCGGATGACAAGTGTCAGTCTTCTTTTCAACATTTGAAGGAGAAGTTGACCAGTGCACTAGTGTTAGCTCCACTAGATCAAGAGAAAGGTTACATCATCTTTTGTGATGCATTGAAGAATGGTTTGGGATGTGTGTTAATGCTGGACAAGAATGTGATTTCTTTTCCTTCACGATAGATTAAGAAACATGAGGAGAACTACCCAATGCAAGATCTGGAGCTTGTAGTTGTAGTTCATGCTTTGAAGATTTTGAGGCACTACCTTTATGGCGAGAAGAGTCAGATCCTCACTGACTACAAGAACCTTTAGTATATCATCTTGAAGTAGGAGATGAATATGTGACAAATATGATGGATGGAGTTGATCAAGGACTATGATTTCACCATAGACTACCATCTAGGGGAGGTGAACATGATGGCAGATGCATTGAGCAGGAAGTCTTTTTCATAATCATCTACTGATAAGGCACAGTTGTGTTCTTTGGTGTGCCACAACTGAGACATGTTGGTGTTATTGTGTCAGATGAATGTACAATTAGAAGTTTTCTTCTTGGCAGGTTGTTAGCATAGTTTGAGGTGAATCCTACCTTGATGTAGTAGATTAGAGATGCACAACGAGATGATATCATGATACAAAAGATCATGTCTGAGTTTGGCAATGAGAAGCATGATGGCTTTCATGAGATAGAGGATGGGACATTTACTTCCATGAGTTTTTGTCTTGGCAGGTTGTTAGCACATTTGGAGGTGAATCCTACCTTGATGCAATAGATCAGAGATGCACAATGAGATGATACTACTATACAAAGGATCACGTCTGAGTTTGGTAATAATAAGCGTGATGGCTTTCATGAGATAGAGGATGTGACAATTTACTTCCACGATTGGACATTAGTTCTAGATGCTGACCAATTAAGGAAAATGGTTCTTGAGGAGGATCATTCCTAGATGTATATGATGCATCCAGGCAGTACCAAGATGTACCATAATATGAAGGACGTATATTGGTGGCCAGGTTAGAAGAAGGACGTGGCATAGTATGTGTCTAGATGTCCAGTGTGTCTACAAGTCAAGGCTGAGCATCATAAATCGGTTGGAACATTGCAACTGTTGCCTATACTGTAGTGGAAATGGGATCATATCACTATGGACTTTGTGGTTGGTCTTCCTAGGACATCCAAAGGTCATGATTACATCTGGGTGATAGTTGACAGGTCGACCAAGTCAACTAACTTCTTTCCAATCAAGACACCAGATATAGCAAAGATGTTAGATTCTAGGTTTATGGGACCATACCCTATGGTTGCATGTCTTGGGAAAGTGGCTTACATGTGAGAATTACCACAAGAGTTGCACAAGTTGCATGATGTGTTCCAAGTTTCCATGTTGATGAAGTGTCACCCTAACACAGAGTTGATGTTGCATCATGTAGAGGTTGAATTAGAGGAGGATGTGTCGTATGTTGAGGGTCCTATGTTGATCCTAGATAGGAGTGTGAAGAAGTTGAAGAAGAAGGACATAGTTCGTATTAAGGTTTTGTGGACATGAGATGCATAGGAAGTACTCACCTTTGTTCCCGTAGGATTTTTGGTTCGAAATCCTTGTTAGGGGTTTATGGTTGTAAGACCCCTGACCTTGTTTTCTTTTTTTAGGGAAGTCAGGAGGCCATCTTATTCATCTCTCCCTCCTATTATGAGCTTGTCAAAAGGATTATTACAATCTAATATTGCATAACTAGTAATAAATGTGGTAGTACTACTGCCATTACAATCTTTATTAACCCTGACCCCTGACCTTGCTTTCTTGTTGATCTTGCTTGATTACCATAATAGTATGCTTAAATCCTTAATAAAACTTTGTGATGTGCTTTAATAATATGTAACAGGCTTATGTTTCAAGTTTGGTCCAATTTGGATGATGTTTTGCTTATATGTTCTTGTTTTGGACCAAATTTCAAATTACCCTTGTTTAGGATTTTTCTTTCAATTTGTTACATGGTTTTTGTGCCTCACATGTTTTGACATCATTTTTGAGAGAGTGGTGCTTGGAGGCACCTTGTTGTACCTTCACTACTACAGAAACAACATTCAATGTCGCTTTTCTAGGCGTCAGTTATTTAGTAAACCCGATGCCTATAACATTCAACGTCGGTGATTTAGGAAACCCGACGTCTATATCAGAAGACCAGCCAGACACGGGTATTGCTTTGTATTCAGCGTCGGCTGGGTAAAACAAAACCAACGTCTAAAATTGCCTGTGAAATCCAATTTTGGAGGGAAAAAAATTGGCCCCAAAGTGTCACATATAGCGTCGGTTTTTAAACTGCTAACCGACGCCTATATAAGATGAAAATTTGTGCAAAAAGTTCCAATTTCGGTGTCGGTTATCCTTTGATAACCGACGTTGATAATGGTTCCCGCCAAATAATTTAGGGCAAAGATTGTCTAATTGGACGTCGGTTTTTTACTATCAACCGACGCTTAAGAGTAAAAGGTGTCGGTTTTGTAGATAACCAACGCCGTTTACAAACTTAATAGACCTGTATCACCCGATCGTCTTCCCCTTTCTTCTGTTTCATCGCGATAATTTTCTCTGCTGCTCGCTGCTCGCCTAAAATCACCCGACGACCCCCGTTGCTGCTCGCCGCCGCTGCTGCTGGTGCGCCTCTGCTCGCCGCCGCGTCCTCTTTCTCCTGCTCCCACCGCTCGCCGCCACTACTACTCGCCGCTCTGCTCTGCTCTTCTCTTCTCCTGGTGTCGTTCTGTTCGCCGCTCACCCTGGTGCCGTTTTGCTCGCTGCTCGCAGCCTCCTTCTCAACTCATTGCTCTCACACCGCCGCCGCCGCTCTTCTCCATGCTAGCTCCAGGTAGCCCTAGCCTCTTTTCTTCCTTCTCCCTAGCTCCTTACCAACAGAAAGCATGTCGTGGTTGTGTTGGCAGCACGGTCGTGGTAGGCCAACACATCCATGGCCGTGTTTGCTGTTGGTAAGGATATGAACAAATCTTTATGTAATGCTTTATGTAAATCCTAGGATACGAACAAATATTTTGCTTGCATATATTTGTGCTTCTAATCCTAATGCTTGACCTAATTCAGTAAATTTTGATGCATGTTGAAATAAGATTTAAACTTTTCCATTCTAGCATCCTAATTTGATTTTGTTAAACCCTAACATTGATGAAACCCTAACATCAATTGTGATGAAACCCTAACATGTACATATCTATTATTGTGTTTGTTGGCCTAGAAACCCATCCAAGATTTACTCATTAGGAGTAAGTCTTGGATAGTCCCTAGTTTGGGACTGTTCTTGAACACCTAATCTCACTTAGGATGTAAGTGTATAATGTGTATTGGGTTTTTGAGAAAATTTCGATAGCATTTTCCCCGTTTGTTCTCTAAGTACATATGTACTTAGAGAACAGTGGGGAAATGCTGCCAAAATTTTCTTGAAAACCCAATACACATTATACACTTACTAGTGAGATTAGGTGTTCAAGAATGGGATAGGTGGTACACATTTATTATATATAAGAATGACATCACATGTGTTTGTTGGCCTAGAAAGTGAACAATCATTGTTCTTTATATTACTTGTACATTGGTATAAATTTGAATGAACAATCACTAAATTATATATTGTTTGTATGAGTCCGACTTCATTATACCTCCTAATCTGACAATATTTTCCATGTAGCGCATCACATTGTTGCCGCAGGCCCAATCGTTATTTTGTATTGGACACTATCAAATGTTACCACCATAGAAATGGTTAATAAATAAAATTAAGTACGTTGAACTTGAAAATTCCATTGCAGTTAAAGAAATTACCGGAATATTGACCCATTGTATCATGCTTTTCTTACTCAGCTTTCCTCCAGCCTTTTTGAACTCCTTCATAGCCCTAATACAGACATAGATTGAGTTACTTTTATAATAAGTCATGTAATAATCTTAATAATCTAAGTTAACATATTTAAACTTTTACTCACGGGAATAAAACCAATTTCATTTCATGTCCCCCACTGTCTACTTCAACACCGGATGGGTCTAGATAATATACAGTTAGCGTCGCTGGGACAATTACCATAAGAATCCAGTGTCTACCCCTAATTGCAAATAAGCCAAAGAAATAGAAAACCGGATGGGTCTAGATAATAGGAGTAAATTTTGGATAGTCCCCAGTTTGGGACTGTTCTTGAACACCTAATCTCACTTAGGATGTAAGTGTAAAATGTGTATTGGGTTTTCGAGAAAATTTTGGTAGCATTTCCCCGTTTGTTCTCTAAGTACATATGTACTTAGAGAACAGTGGGGAAATGCTGCCAATTTTTTTTGAAAACCCAATACACATTATACACTTACTAGTGAGATTAGGTGTTCAAGGATGGGATAGGTGGTACACATTTATTATATATAAGAATGACATCACATGTATTTTTTAACCGTAGACCCTAATCTTGTCCTAATATATACTTGTTTTCTCTTTGATCATAGAATGGATAGATCATGGATGTCCATTCGCAATTGCTGCACCCCAGCGTTTATATCTCGTCTTGATCAGTTTATTAGATTTGCCGAGGAACATAGGAAAGAACCTGGAGATAGGTTCTACTATCCATGTAGGCATTGCGGTAACAACTTGAAAGTCAGCACTGGTGACAAAATCATAAGTCATGTCATGTGCAACGAGATTGTACAAGGATGTACAGAATAGCACTGGCATGGAGATATTTCAAACTCGAAACCAGTGGATGTCGGTAGCAGTGCTTGGGTGGAAGAAGAAATTACCTCCGATGACATAGATGTGAATGAATCTGTTCTAGTAGACATCGTTGATTCGATGTTGGATAGTTGTAGGGTAGAGCACACTGATCCACCTCCTATCTTTAGAAACATTGTGCATGATGTTGAGATATCGTTATACACAGGCTGTGCTAAGTTTACGAAGGTTAGCACTGTGTTGAGATTGTATAAGTTGAAAGATAACAATAGATAGAGCGATAAAAGCTTCACTTCATTGTTGACTTTGTTGAAAGAAATGATTCCTGAAGGAAACAAGCTGCCAATCTCAACATACTGGGTAAAGAAATTGTTGTGCCCAATGGGAATGGAGGCCAAGAAGATAAACGCATGCCCAAATGATTGTGTATTATTTCAAAAGGACTATGTGGATTTGAAAGATTGTCCAAAATGTGGTGCGTCACGGTATAAATTGACGACTTCAGGGGAGTCCAAAATTGGTTCTCCTACCAAGGTGATGTGGTATCTACCTATAATATCACGGTTTCAACGCTTGTTTGCAAATCCGAAAGATGCGAAGAATTTGTGGTGGCATGCAGATGTTAAGAAAAATAATGATGGGATCCTACGACATGCGTCTGATTCCCAACAGTGGAAGAAGATTGATCTATTGTACCCCAAATTTGGTGAAGAAGATAGGAATCTAAGACTTGGGCTTTGTACATATGGGATGAATCCGTACGGGACATTGAGCAGCCAACATAGCACTTGGCCAGTCATGCTTGTTATATACAATCTTCCTCCCTGGCTGTGTATGAAAAATAAGTACATTATGCTGTGGTTGTTGATATCGGGCCCTAAACAACCCGGAAATGATATCGATGTTTATCTTGAACCTCTGATTGATGACTTAAAGAAACTTTGGGCTGAAGGTGTGATAACCTATGATGCTTTAGGAAGCGAGACATTTTGTTTGCATGCTATGTTGTTTTGCATTATTAATGACTTTCCAGCATACGGGAATTTGTCTGGATATAGTGTCAAAGGAGCTAAAGCGTGTCCTATATGTGAAGAAAACACTGATTCAATAAGACTAAAACATGGTTGCAAGACTGTATATCTTGGTCATTGATGGTTTCTTTCAAAATTCCATCCATATCATAGGAAGCGCAAAGCATTCAATGGATGGAATGATGAACGGAGTGCACCTAAACCTATACCAGGGGATGTTGTTTATGAAAGAGTAAAAGACATTGTCAATAAATTTGGTAAGAAATCACAATGTAGTATGGCCACACGGAGTGACAATTCTTCATTCAAGAAGAAGTCAATATTTTGGGATCTTCCTTATTGGAGTTCTTTGACAGTCAGGCATTGTATCGATGTAATGCATGTTGAGAAAAATGTTTGTGATAGCATCATTGGTACTCTGTTAAATATACCAGGTAAGACTAAAGATGGGATAAAATCCAGACTGGTCCTACGTGAAATGGGAATAAGGTCAGAATTAACAGAATTACGTGAAATGGGTAATAAAAGAACATACTTACCTCCTGCTTGTTACACGTTGTCTAGAAAGGAGAAGAAAGCTTTTTGTGAATGCTTGGTAAATGTTAAGGTGCCACAGGGTTACTCATCCAACATCCGTAGATTGGTATCAATGAAAAATCTGAAGTTGATAGGTCTTAAATCTCATGATTGTCACACTCTAATGCAACAAATATTGCATGTGGGAATTCGATCTATATTGCCGAAGCATGTAAGGTTTGCAATCACCAGGCTGTGTTTCTTTTTCAATAGTCTATGCAGCAAAGTTATTGACCCTAATACGCTCGATAATTTGCAAAGAGAAGTGGTTGTTACCCTATGTCAGCTTGAGAAGTATTTCCCTCCTTCATTCTTTGATATTATGGTACATCTTGTTGTCCACTTGACTAGGGAAGTGAAAATGTTGGGACCAGTTTTCTTGCATTGGATGTATCCCTTTGAACGACACATGATCGTTTTTAAAGGTGATGTTCAAAACCGTTATCGGCCTGAAGGGAGTATTATTGAAGGTTATGTGGCGAGAGAGGTTATGGTTTTTTGCAATGAATTTCTGAGTGGTAATAAAACTCATGTTAATAACAAGAATATTGAGGAGGGCAAAGGAATTTTGGGATCACGGGTGAAAGTAATCAGCCGTGAGCAGTTGGAACAAGGTCACTTGTATATTTTACACAACATGGATGAAGTGAGTCTTTATATCGAGGAACATACCAATTTCATCAAGAGACAACATCCTCGAGCAAGTTCAATGTGGCTTGCAAGAGAGCATAACAAGACTTTTACTAAGTGGTGTGAAGATAAAGTCTTACATCAACTATCTCAAACACCAAATGATATTATGGAAACTATCAAATGCCTCGTCTTTAAACCAAAACCGAATGTTATGTCTTATGAACGGTTTGACATTAATGGGTTCACATATTACACAAAGCGCCAAGATGATAAGAGTGTCGTCCAAAATAGTGGGGTCACTCTTCAAGCGTCAACTATGTATTTTGCAAATGCAAAGGATAAGAGTCCACGTGAAGCTAAAATGTCATATTACGGTGTCATTGAAGACATATGGGAGTTTGACTACATAAATTTCAGAATTCCGCTCTTTAAATGTAATTGGGTTGATACCACCAAAGGAGTTATAGTGGATGAATTGGGTTTCACTTTAGTGAACTTTGAAAAGATTGGCGAGAAGGGTGAACCATTCATATTGGCATCACAGGCGAAACAAATATTCTATATCGATGATCCTGCAAATGATAAATGGTCGGTTGTTCTTCATGGTAAAAGACAGTTCATTGAAGATCCTATAGATGAAGAAGAGTACTATGATAAGTATGATGACTCCAGTCCATTCTCAGTTGGGTTGCCAACTCCACAAAATATTGAAGCTAATGATGACTTATATGTGCGCGGAGATCACAATGAAGGATTGTTAATTGATAAAAGATCACAATTTTAGAGGCATGCATGTTTATATTTTTTTATTGAAGCTAAATGTTTGCTTTTTTAATATCAATATCATTTTTAGATTTGATGTTTCATTATCTTCTAGTTAATACAAATGCTAAATGTTTGCCTTTTTAATGACATTTTCAGATGGCTGACCATGATGAGCATGAAGTCCATGATGAGCATGTTGTCCATGATGAGCATGGAGAGGATACCAATGTAAGTTCTAAAAACATATCGTGTATTTCTATAGAATTCATTATCTTCTAGTTATGTCATATATCCTATATTTCTATATTGGGATAATTCATTGTGTTTATTTTTGTTAAATTTTAGGTTGATGATGCACATGTACCCACTGAAGCACTGGAGGAACTTGATGCGCATCACCAAACACTTAACAAGAAAAGGGGCATCACTCTGTTGAAGAAGTTAATAGCGCTAAGTGGAAGTGGATCCAGATTGGTTGTGGAGTTTGATAATGGAGGAAATGCAATTGGAGTGAACCGCAATAATTTTGTAAACTATCTTGGGGTTGTCACTCGAAGCCATTGTGGTTTTAAGTATGATAATTAGCATAAAGTTCCTCAGGCGAAGAAAAACATGATATGGAAGGATTTATGCATGAGTTATTATTATTTGCAATTCTATTTTGTAGATTAAAAATTCTATTATTTGCAATTCTATTTTTGGATACTAGTTAATAGCAATTCTATTTTACAGAATCTATTTGCATTGGATGAGAAGCTGCATCGTAAAAGCGTGATGCAACGTGCTGGAAAGATGCTAAGGAACTATAGGACAAAGCTGCACTGCAAATGATAAATGGTTGGTTGTTCTTCATGGTGATAAGAAGAAGAAGTCAGCCCTTGAACAGTGGAACTTCTTGGAAAAAGAAGATTGGGACACGTTTGTTGCTTCAAGAAAATCTAAAGAATTCAAGGTATTAAGTGAGGTGCAAAAAGCAAGGCGTGCACTAAATGTGCATGACCACACTATGGGTCCAAAGTGCTATGCAAGCATTCGCCAAAGACTATAGGTGGAGTTTGCTGCTACTCAGGAGTCCTCTACTACATGTGCCACACCCATGCCTCGCCATGATGTCTGGATAGCTGGGAGGCAAAACAAGAAGGGTGAAATAAAGAAGCCTGTAACTAATGAGGCGGCTGCGAAAATGGTAAAATACAACTCTTAGAGAAATCATTTGAATATTGATTATTTGTGGTGTTAACTTATCAATTTCTGTTGATGGTGATTAGCTGAAGCTGCACGAGCAGAGGAAACAAGGCACGTTCATCCCTCAGGGCACAAGGGATGAATTGATAGTTGCTCTGGGTAACCCAGAGCATCCTGGATGTGTTAGGGGTGCAGGCGCAGGTGTGGGCATCAAAGCATTCTTTGGGCCATCCCAGCGCAAACCCAGAGCGGGACTTTCACAAGAAGAGGTAACCTATTCTTTTTTTAGAATGTTACTACAAAAGGGAATTCAATAATAAGAAGCTAATGTTTCTTTTATCCATGTATAGGAGAATAAAAGAGTCAAGGATATAATTGCTAAGAAGGTCAAGGAAGAATTGCTGTGGTGGCAGGCATCTCAGGCTTCCAATCAGCCTATGGTGACCCACTCTTTTCCTGATGCACAGACTGAGAGTAATCCTGTAGACCCACCGCCTAACACATCTGCTGTAAGTATTGTTTATGACATTTTAGCTAGTCTTTTCAAGATGATATGTTTTCAAGATGATATGTATATATGTATAACATTCTTTACGTAAATTTGTAGTTGTTGAAGCCATGCCGCTTAAGAATGCAAGACTATGTTGTTGTAGAGGCGCATGCTTACCCGTCCCTTCCTGGGGCAACATTTCACGGGACTCCAATGCCACAGGGCTACGTTCGTGTGATCCCGATATGTGTATTCCCTGATTGGAGGGAAGCTACATTGCCATATGCCCACCCAGATATTGATACACTTGCTGAGGCAGAAGGCGGGGTAATATTGTGGCCCAAAGCAGATGTCGTCTACACTACTACAATTGTAAGATAAATTTACATTACTTTAGATTGTTAATGTGTATATATGAGGTCAATTGATCTGAAATTATATATACAGGTTAAAAAGAAAACACCTGGAGCATCTAGGCATCCACCTCCACTTCCTGCATTACCAAGTTGGGTTCCAACTGACCTAAAATACCTGTTAGGTCTTGCTTGTAGGGGAATGGCATGTTGGCTACGGGCACATAATATACATTGCCCTATAATTGTTTCTTTAGAAATGAATTATGCAGGTCAATCATACGAAAGCTCTTTATTTATACAAGATATTATTGAGTTGTTTATATATGATTGGTTGAATACATCAATGATAGAGACATGGATAAGGTGAGATCTTGTTTATACATCCATATACCTTGTGTAAGATCCGGTGATCTGGTTTCTTATATATTAATGCATACGTAATACATGTTTTGTAGCTACTTAGTCGAAATTCAATGTAAACAATTTGCATTTGACCATGTGGGATTTTTGATTCCATCATTGATTAGTATGGTAGCTAAAGACCCTGATAGTGTTCAACAATACTGTATAGATTCCTTTACAATTTTTGGTTAGCAAAAGAAGACGATAATAATAGCTCCATTCAATGTCAAGTAAGTTTACTTTACTTATAATTTGGACTTAAGAAAATTACATTTTTATTGTGGATTTTGAGTTATTAATTTTTAACTTTTTTACCTCTAGCGGTAGGCATTGCGAGTTACTAGTTATTCTCCCCGGGACATTCACTGTTTATTATCTAGATCCTGCGGGGAGTACATTGAATACTAAAATTGGACATGTAATGGGAATGCCATTATTCTGGTGAGAAATATTTCATTTAATATCCGTTAACATATGTTATTACATTACTATTTAATTATGCAATTTATTGTGTTACATTAACATGTAGGGGTTTAGATGCATTCAAAAAGGATGGAGGAAAGGTCCCCAGGAAAAACAACCAGCCAATAATTTGGGAGAACTTGAAAGTAAGTTCCTGACTCCAATGTATATATTATTTATGTGAACTGTGCTTAGTTGTATTTTTTAATATTTTGTATGTTTCAATTTATAGTGTGCTACACAAGACAACGGCTGGGCATGCACATACTATGTGATGCGATTTATGCAGATGATTATCCAATATGTCGCATTGGACATCGATACCATACATGAGGTATTATATATAGTCTCGTTAAGATCCAAGATAAACTCTCCCTGCGCTCCCCGGTCGTCTGCTGCGGCGACACAATAGGCGATTAGGGTTTTTTGTCGCAGTGGTAGCTACCCCCCTAAGCGGGATTCTTCCCATCTTTGTTTCTCTTGCAGGTCCAAGTTTAGGCTGTGGGTGTTTGATCCTACTCGGAGTTTTTTCTTGCTCTGTGATCCTGATGGCTGATTGTCTAGCAGAGCAGTGTGAGCGTCTGAGGATAACCGACGAAGAACAGGTGGTGGCTGAGATTGTGGAGGAGGAGGATCGGGGAGTGCCCGAACATGTGGAACTAGCGCTGCTGGGACGTATATACACCAACCGCACATATAACTTTGGGGCCATGAAGAAAACCCTAGCGCAGGCTTGGGGTTTGGCGAGCGGTGTGATGTTCCGGTCGTTAGATGCTTCAACCTTTGCGATTCAATTCACGCATTGGAAGGACAAGCAAAAAGTGCTGGACGGAGGCCCCTGGAATTTCGACAACAAGATTCTGCTGTTGAAGGAGATCGACCCGGCGGACCAACCGGGGAGGATTCGGTTCAATGAGTGCCAGATATGGGTGCGGCTATACAATGTACCGTTAGGGTTCCGGTCAGAGACGACAATCAGAAGCATTGCGGAGAAGATCGGAAGAGTTGTGAATCTGGACTGTGATGCACTAGGGTGGGAGACATCAGTGCGTGTCCGAGTGGGAATCGACGTGAACAAGCCTCTTAAAAGATTTCAGCGAGTGAGGGGGTGCGATGGTGCAACAAGAGAAATTGAGCTGAAGTATGAACGTCTTCCTTCCTTCTTCTATATCTGCGGCAAGATGGGGCACATCGATAAAGATTGTGATGAGTACGACGAGGAGGAGGAGAACCAGCGGGGCTGGGGATCCTGGCTTAAGGCGTCGCCGAATCGACCAAGGATTCCGGTGGAGGAGGAGCTGCTTGGGGGGTCTCGATCGAGGTTGAAACGAGGGCTGTTCTTCCAAAATAAAAGCAGCTCCCAAGCTTCGGCCTCCGATGTGGAGTCAGGAAGCCGATCGAAGGAAACGACGGCGGATACACAATCGACGAACCGGGATCGAGGACAGGATGAAGGAGGGGAGGTGGCGATGGAGGTGTCGCAGGAGCAGGGGGAAGGGAGGGGGAAGGATGGGCCAGCGGAGGTGATCATGACAGAGGACAGTAGCCAGTATGTGTTGGCTCGCCGAACATTCAGTCCGTCGGGGCAATATTATCCAAAGAAGAATCAAGGGACGGGGGAGGCAAGGGAGGCGGACCCGGTAGGGTAGTCGTCTAAAGCTAAGATGGCAGGCAAGAAGCAGGTCCAAGAGGGCTCGAGCCAAGGGAAGTTGACAATGGGCAACTGCAAAACACAGGAGATAGAGAAGGTAGCAAGCAGGGAAAGGGGGGTTGCAGAAGAAGAATGGCAGTTGGCGCCGGAAAAGGAAGGAACCATGGACGCTGCTCCGGCCCGTCCAGGGAGGAGGGTGACCAGGGTGTTTTTGCCCGATGACCTCTGTATGTATCCAGGGAAGGAAGGGGAGGATATGGAAAAGCAATGGCGGAAAGCAAAAGAACAGAAGAGGCTCCGACTTCGGTTAAGGGGTGCAAATAAGGCAGGGCACGAGCACATGGCTGAGAATCGGATGACCAGAGCAATGGGGAAAGCGACCATGAAGATGGGTGCGATGAAAAGACAAAGAGAACCGGAGGAAGACGTTAACCGATCACTGTGGTTACAAATTCATGATGGAAATCAACCGGCAGATGAGAAAACAAAAAAGCAAAAAATGGGAAGTGTGCGCATATCTACCTTAGATGAGTCGACAATGGGTGCAAACCACCAAGTAGCGGGTGTTGGGCCAACCCAACCCCGTGAACAGCAATGAAAATATTAAGTTGGAACTGCCAGGGTCTAGGTCGCCCGGCAGTGGTGCAAGCCCTTCGGAATTTATGTCGGAGGGAAAGACCCAACATAGTTTTCCTTATGGAAACTATGCTTGATGATAGAGCTTTGGATAGGATTAAAAGAAGTTGCGGTTTTGTTGATGGCATTTGTCTGTCGAGTGCTGGGAGGGCAGGTGGACTGGGTTTCTGGTGGCGGGAGGTTGAGGTGGAGGTTACGGGTTTCTCTGCAAGGCACATGGAGTGCAAGGTGGAGGATAATTCTATTGGTTTTGCATGGCATGCATGTGGTATCTATGGCTGGTCTGCACAAGCTGAGAAATACAAGACGTGGGATTTGATGCGTCAGATTCGGGGTAGGTATGGGGAGCCGTTGGTCCTGTTCGGAGATCTGAATGAGATTACTTGCAATGAAGAAAAGAGGGGTGGCCCGATGAAACCTGATAGATTTATGAAGCCTTTTCGGGATGTGATTGATGACTGCATTCTGCTTGACATGGGATACTCCGGCAACACGTTCACTTGGAGGCAAGGTCTATTGGTAGAGACGCTTGTGGAGGAGAGGTTGGATAGGTTCCTGGTGAGTGATGAATGGAGGGAAAAATATTTAGGGAGTTGGGTCCATCATCTTCCGTTCTATCAATCTGATCACGCACCCATCATTCTTTCGGCTCTGGTAGGGGAGGAAAGACAGAGGAAGAGACAATCCAGATTTTTCTTTGAACCTATGTGGTTGTCCGAGGAAAGTTGTGCCCATACGGTGGAAAATTCTTGGGAGGCTTCTAATGGTATGGATCTCAAAGACAAATTAAGGGGTGTTAGTGAAGACTTGGCTAAATGGGCTGATGTAAAGTTTGGTGACATAAAAAAGAAGATAAAAACTACTGAGAAAAGATTGGGGTAGGAGCAACAGAAATGGCCGGATGGTAGAGTGCTTCAAAGATGTGAGGAGCTTGCTAGAGAGTTGGAAAAATTACATAGGGAAAATGAAACTTTTTGGTGTGCTCGAGCCCAAATTAAAGAGTTGAAGGAAGGTGATAGAAATACCGCATATTTCCATCACAAAGCATCTCAAAGGCTGAAGAAAAACACGATTGCTGGGCTTAAAGACTCTAGTGGAATATGGAAAACAAAGGATAAAGATATCTTGGGCATCATTGAAGATTTCTACAAGGACCTTTTCACATCTTCTAACCCGGTGGATATGGAGGCTGCGGTGGAAGGTATAAACACCATGGTAAGCAATGCTATAGCTGATCTGTTGGATAGGGACATTTCGGATGAGGAGGTGAAGAAAGTTGTTTTCCAAATGCACCCAAACAAAGCGCCTAGCCCAGATGGTCTAAAACCCATGTTTTATCAAACGTTTTGGCAGGTGGTAGGGAAGGATATCTCAAATTACATCAAGGGGTGGTGGAAAGGTGATTATTCTTGCAAGGAGTACAATGATACCTTGGTAGTGCTGATTCCAAAGATTAAAAAACCAAGGGTGGTGGCTGATTTTTGGCCTATTAGTCTATGTAATGTCATTTATAAAATAGCCACCAAGGTGCTATCCAACCGTCTCAAACCTTTCATGGATAGCATCATTATAGAACAACAAAGTGCTTTCATTCCGGGTAGACTGATCACGGACAATGCATTAATTGCCTATGAGTGCTTCCATGCTATGAAATGAGGGAGAGGAGGAAAGAAAGGACACATTGCCTTGAAGCTTGATATGATGAAGGCCTATGACAGAATTGAATGGAATTTTCTGAAGACTGTGATGGAGAAGTTTGGGTTTGGCAGGAGGTGGTGCGATAGAGTGTTGGACTGTGTTGCTTCGGTCTCTCACACGTTCACGACCAACGTGGAAAGATCAAACACCTTCCATCCTTCACGAGGACTTCGACAGGGTGACCCGCTCTCTCCTTATCTTTGTATTCTATGTGCGGATGCTTTCTCTACTCTCTTAAACCTCGCGGTATCTACGAATACCATTCATGGTATGAGTGTGTGCCGCGGGGCCCCCCGGATCTCACATCTATTTTTTGTAGACGACAATATTCTTTTTGCTAGAGGGACAAGGAATGAATGCCTGAAAATAGCTGAAATTATCAGCCAATATGAACAGGCATCGGGTCAAAAGGTCAACCTCACCAAGTCTGAAATTGCATTTAGCAAGAAGATACAAAGAAGCAAAAAAGAAGAGTTGTGGGATTTGATGGGGGTCAAAGAGGTGGACAAGCAAGCATCTTACTTGGGGTTACCGGCGGCTATGGGGAGGTCGAAGAAGAAGGTGTTCGAGTATATCATTGACAGAGTGAGAAGCAAACTACAAGGATGGAAGGAAAGGCTTTTATCCAAACCGGGGAAGGAGGTGCTCATCAAGGCTGTGGTGCAGGCTATTCCTACATATGTTATGAGTGTGTTCCAATTACCGATGGGAATCATTGAGGAGATAAATTCTATGGTGGCCAGGTTTTGGTGGGGGGTGAAAGCGGGGGAAAGGAAGATATCGTGGCTGTGCTGGGAGGGGCTGTGCAAACCGAAAAAGGGAAGGAGGAATGGGCTTCAGAGATATGAAGACTTTTAATCAAGCTTTGGTGGCACGTCAGATGTGGAGATTGCTTACCAAACCAGATTTATTAGTGGCAAGAGTTTTGAAGGCCATGTATTTCCCAACTGGAAATGTCCTAAAAGCTAGACTGGGTCTCATTCCAAGCTACACGTGGCGAAGTCTATGGGGTGCAAAATCTCTCCTTGTACACGGCGTCTTGCGTAGCATTGGAAACGGGCGGGACACGAACATATGGGAGGACAGATGGCTGCATGGAGAGGAGGGGGATCTTTCTCGGTACAGGCGGGAGGGGGCTGGCGTGGTGAGCACGGTGAGGGAGTTGATGGTGGAGGGGCGGAAAGAATGGAATGTGGACATGCTTTTGGAGCTTTTTCCTAGGCACGTGGCTGCTTTGATTAGGGAGATTCCACTTCCTATTACTGAGCAGGAGGATGATATCTTCTGGTGGCCAAATGCAAAGGGTTTCTTCACTGTTCGTTCGGCCTATTGGTTGGGGAAATTAGGAGGAGCAGCTATGCGGGAAAGACATAGGGTGGTACCGCACGACCTGTGGAGATTGATATGGGGAAGGAGGTGGCCTCCAAAAGTATCACACTTCCTATGGCGCATTGCTACTGGTTGCCTAGCAACACGGAGCAGTCTTAGAGACAGACACGTTACGGATGATGGGGTTTGTCCTATTTGTGCCCAACAGGAGGAAACTATCCAACACATGCTAGGGGAATGCTCGGGGGCGGAAGTGGTGTTGAGGGAGAGTTGGATGCAACTGATGCCACGTCTGGGAAGTATGCAAAACGTACAAGATGATCTCTTGGAGCTGCTGCAAAATAGTTCGGAGGAGGAGAAGGATGAGATTGTGGTGGTTTGGTGGACCATATGGACGTGCCGCAACAACAAAATTTTTCAAGATGAGCCACCTTTTCCAAGGCCTATTCTACAGTCATACCGTGCAATGATAGCTGATTACCGACGATACAAGTGCGGAAGGGAGGATGGTCAGCAAGGGGTCGAGTATGGGGGGCGGCGGACTGATGGAGAGACCGGCGGAGCTGCTATGCGGGTAGTGCAGGCGGACGGACGAACGCACAACTGTGTCTTCGTCCATGTCGACGCTGCAGTAAAGCAGGATGGTCGGTGTGCGGTTGGGGGGTGATTAGGGGGATGAATGGTGAGTTCATGGGGGCAACACAAAGATGCATGAGAGTCGGTTGGTCGTCGGACATTGCGGAGGCTATGGCTACTAGAGAAGGTATCCTCCTTGCTCGAGATATGGTGCCACCACAGAATCATCTCTACCTATGTTCGGATTCCCTGAACGTGATTAACGCTTTGAAGACCACGGAAAAGCACTCCGGTTACTTGGGTTTACTGGCTGCGGATATTTGTAGTGTTGCCTCTTTCTTTCTTTCTTGTAGTTTCATTCATGTAAAAAGGGCTCAAAACTCTTTGGCTCATCTCGTTGCTCAGGATGCTCTTCTTTCTGGGGGGCAGTCTTCTAGACGGGCTACTTTGCCTGTTCTATGGAGGGAAGCAGCGGAGAATGATGTATTTTTTGTTCCTTGACCGTATATGAATGAAAGTGTCCGATTTCAAAAAAAAATATATATATAGTCTCGTTAGTTAGTATGAAATATATCAATCTTATTTTATATTATTACTTATATATATACATCATTCTCTTTGCAGGTGCTTAAAACTGACCACACTATAGGTAAATGCTTAAAAGATGTACATGCTCCATATACAATGGAAGTATTAAATGAAGTAAGAGAAGAATGGGCAAAAGACATACAAGTAGTGGGGACTGTAAAATATAATTGGGATGCTGATAGCGATGTTGAATGATATTTTGTAAATGAATATTTCTGAATGTTTATACATGTATTTGAATGTTTCTACATGTGTGAATGTGAGAATTGAATTGATGTTTGAATGTATCTACTTGTGTGAAAAGTATATTTGTTGATTTTGTAGGTTTGTGGCCTGTTTGTTGGTTGATATCAATGGATGTCGTAAACCTGTTGTTCAAAACTGAACTGTAGGTTCTCATCCTACTGACCAGCCACAGCAGGCCTGCAAACTGATAAGAAAAAAAAATTAAAACATAGGCGTCGGTTATTTATAGAACTCTTTGATCAAAGGCTTACAGTGTCAGTTATTGGATAAAAACTGCAGCCTAATGTGACAAACAACCCAACTGTGGAGGAAAGCACGGATGTGGCGGAAAAAGTGTCGGTTATTAGTATAAAACTGACGCCTATAGTAGCACGGCCGTGTCATCTGGGAATATGGCGTCAGTTTTTTAGTAGAAAACCGACGCAGATAGTGTCCTAGATGGAACCTTTTTTTTGCCACGAAGCATTTTGGCGTCGGCTTACTATATATAACCGACGCTTATCGGTGCCCTGCTGGCGCATTTTCGGTGGCGCGAAGCCTTTTGGCGTCGATTATAAAATCGACGCCGAAGAGTTCGACCTTTAGCGGCGCCCACATAGGCGTCACTTTAGAACCATCGCTAAAAGGGCATAAACAACCGACGCCAAAGGCCTGTTCTGTAGTAGTGCTTTTTTGAGGAGGTGACGTGTTGTGTTGAGTTATAGAGTTTCCTTGGATGCCCTAGTTTGATGTTTGTACCTTTGAGCACCTTGGTCGATGAGAATCTTTAGTGTTCACATAGATATGTGGTTCTCATCGGTCGTGTGTTTTATGAGACCACCTGTACCATGGTCATACTAGGTGTTATCAGCTTGGCTATATGTTGTTGTTGCAACTTGATTGATATGTCACTACGGATTTCACTCATACTAACTGAGGGTGTGTTACAATCCCAATTTTTGGGTTCATTTGGTGAGAAATGTAATTTCTCATAATAAAGCTAAATGAACAAATAATGATGTCTTTTGATTGAATAAATGGATTTTGTTTACAATAGCCTTGATGATTTTGTTGTGGGCTTTATTGGCTATTGGGCCCAATAACAAGGAAATTCAATTAGTGAATGAATAATTGAGTTTTTGAGAAAAGGAAGGTGTGGAAACCTCTAGAAGGCAAAAGAACTTAGTCCAAAGGTGGATTTCGTGCCACATGGGTTCCTTGGGTCCCAAGGAGTCCAAAGTTGCAAAGATAATGCAATAAGAAAAGAAAAGATCAATTAAGTATTTCATTATTAAGAAAGAAATTGAAAACAATGGAAAAATGTGAAATATAAGTGGAAAGAGGTATAATTGAGTTAGCCTTGGTGGAATTTCGTATACCAAGGATTCCTAACATTAAAAGGAATACTAATGAGGAAAAATAAAAGAGAAATGAAGATAAATCCTCAAAAAGATATATTTTAATAAGAATAAAACAAGAAAATGAAGAATAATGCATTTAGATGCATCTAGAAGGATAATGAGTATCTGATAAAAAGGATTTCGAAATAATAGAGTTTCTTGGGATCTAAGGAGTCCCAATAAAGAGGAAAGAAAGAGAAAATACCAAAATTGCAAAATAAGAGGATAATGTGATGCATTATTAATGAATTATGTGGTATTGCTAAAAGGAAGTATTTTCTATTAAATGAAAATAGAATTTTGTACCATTAGAATAAAGGGCAAGTACTAAGAAGATAAAAGAAGAGATTTTCGAAATTCTAATATTCCAAAGATAAAGAATATCAAGGAAATAGATGAGGAGAGAGAAGAATACTTCTCCTTGAAGGAATATGTTTCCTTTAAGAGTGGGACTCGTTTTCTCTTGGATGAATGTTTTTGGGTGTGGATACCCTCCTCTATAAAAGGAGAGAGAGACCTGGGCTAAGTCCAGGAAAAAGATCCCACGTATTCCCCTTGCTTCTTCATCATTTTAGTTCTAAACCCTAGTAGAGGGGAGCCACGTGATCCTGGGGCAGCAAGGAGCCCAGGTAGGGTTGCGAGGGAAGCTGCATGTAACACGATGACTGAGCGAGGTCAAGAAAGCATAGACGTGCCCTGATGAAGGTGCAACGTCGGCTGGTTGGCGGTAGCAAGGGCTGCAAGACACAGGCCTATTGCTCTTGACCTCTCCACGTAGACCACGCACTGGGTGGCACCCCAGGTGCGGATGATGGCGGTGAGGCTAGGGAAAGAGGTGGCGGCAGCTGTCGAGGACCGAGGGAGAGAGAAACGGCCACCCAAAGTCATGCCTAGGGCTGCGCTCGAAGGAAGCAGGAGCAGCCAGAGGTTGAAGACAACCTATTGGCCGATTGGACAGATATACCCCTGGGGTATGAAGCGCCGACCCACTTAAGTGGAGGGAAGGAGAATCATTCAATTCTAATCTCAAAGGGGCCGTGTTGCATGGACAAAGGCTACATGGCGCCTCCCCATTGGCCAAAGTAAGTGGATTTTGTAAAATTCGTGGTTAATTATTCGTAGCTCGGATTAACACGTATAAAATATGAAAGTTGCTCAGAAAAACAAAGGGAATCTATTAAAAATTAAAGCCAGATTCCTATTGCAATTCGAAAATTAATGGAAGATGTCAACTTTAATGTATTAATGTTTAAAGAACCCTATTTTGAGATGAATAATATATTTATAAGGGTTTAATGGATGATTAAAGTTGATACTAGCCTATTAATGATAAAAAGGAACATTAGGGACAAAAAGGATGAACTTTGCATATAATTAGTTAATTTAGAGTTTATGTGCATAAATAGGCTTTAATGGGCCTTGAAACCCTAATGTTGGTAACCTTAATATAGAAATTAGGGTTTTTGAATGAATTAGAATGGGATTAATGACAAATCGAGTTCGTATGTGAATTCAATCATAATGAACTATGAATTGACGATAAATGAGCGTAATGATCTTGTCATATATTAAAAGGATAAAAATAGTAGCTTTAATGTAAAAGAGGCTTAATGGACTTATTTAATGGTTAATTATTCCTTTAATCTGAAACTGAGGATTAGATGTTGATATAATCAAGGTTTGTGATCAATTTCATTAAATTAGGGTTTAAAATAGTAAAAGATGAACGGAAATCCTAATTGCAATGGAAACCCTAAAAGTGGACTAGAAACCCTAGGAAGCGAGCTAGATTTAATAGATCTTAATGACATGAGTAATAAAAGGAAATTATATATTTTTTCAGGATCTTATTGAATGCTTGCTTGCCTATTGATTGATTGGACTATTTCTATCTCACATCAACTTGACAGGTATGTGGTTGATTATGGTTAATCACATTAGTTTCCCGAGGGTTTTCCAGATGTTTCCTCGCATTGAAAGCAATCTAAACAGTTTGGATGTTCATACTGCAATTATAAAATCACTATGGCTATCACAATTATATATATACATGGGAATTCTCGCACCTACATGCCACCCTGATGGAAGATGTCATAAAGGTCAGGCCCAAGAGGGTAGACCCATGGGCACCATGAGAGGTGACCCCAGACACCAAGTTCGGGAATGAGAAGGTGGTCTATGATACATGACTATGGAGCACCATGAGAGGTGACTCCCAGGCACCAAGCTCGGGATTGAGAAGGTGGCCTTAAGTCAATGGCAAAAGAGAAACCCTAGAGGGGTATGCCAGAGTTAGGGAAAAAGCGGTGGAGAATGACACATTGAAGATGTAAATTGTCTTGTTAAATAATTTGATTGTGATTATTAAATTGTTAGCCATATCTGTGAAATTTTTGGATGTCCCCACATACCGGCATATTTCGATATGCTTACCGACGTTTTGTTTGTCGGTGTTTTAGGTGTAACCCTGAAAAGCACAAACAATAAAGTGACACAATGTGAAACTGAGAAATAAAGTGCAAGGAGGATTATATAGAGTAATTCAAGCTGTGGATAGATAGTTTTCCAAAGTTTTATAAAGGTAAGCAAAGTTTTAATTTTCTACCAGATTTTAGTTTAGTTAGTAGAATTTCATAATTATTATTGATTATTTGTCGAACCTTTGATCCTGTTAATTGAATAACAACTCTGTCCTTCGGGTCTCCCTTAATTGGGGGTTACCGGGAGATGGGGTCATTACAGGGTGGGAGATCTTAGGACGTTGATACACCTAGATCTTGTACATAACTGAATAGAACTTTGTAGTGGTCAGTTGGACTTTTAGTGGTATGACTCAAACTCCTCAGGGCTTAAGAAAAGATTTAATACAACTGTGTAGTATACTTGTGTAGGGTTAAACATGACTCATATTGGATGTTTATCCTTTTCCTTGTTTCTTATACTACTCAGTTATCATATTATGCAGTAGGAGAAGTTAGTTGTTAGAAATGTCCTTCATATACCTTCCAAGAACATAAGATGCTATGCTTATATGTTATAGCTGTTCAGCCTTCTTATCCTGTGCAATCAGCTTATTTTATGCATTTAACTGAATCTTCTCATCCTGCTTCATGATGATATATCCTACTATTAGTGATAATCATTGGTTGAGAGTTATATCTCTCGCTGGTACATTGGTCTCACGTTGTGGGTTATCACATCCTTTTAGGTGATCTTCAGTGGTGTGGGCAGGATCGTGCTATTGAGATAGAGAAGCTTGGAAATCAGTAATCACAGAAGGTTGTATAGATGCTAGTATTGTAGTAGAGTCCTAATGTCATCCTTCTACTCTCATGTCTGGGAAAGGATGTGTTTTGTAGATGGTCTATATAATGATACGAGGTTTTTGAATGTATGTTATGGCTTGTATATGTGATAGGATCTCTTTTGTAACAGGTTGTGTCTAATGCCACTGAACAAAAGTGAATACTTGGTATGGTATATGATATGATATAGGTTGTGAACCTTGTTGTAATATGTTTCTTCATATGATGGTTATATGAGATCAGTTCTATTTACCTACTTTTATGGTAATGTGGTTGTTTAGCTATTGATCATGCTTTGTTTTGAGAAATCTTGTTTGTGTGCTGTTGGGGCATTGTTTACACTTAGTGGAGTGAGCTATCTGATGTGCAAGGATTAGATCAAGGGTCTTCAAAAGAAAAGACCTGGTGGGGTGTCAGCTATACCTAGTTTATATTTCTTTTCCTTTTTATGAGAATGTATATGGTGTTTAAGTGTAGACATATGTAACTTTGTTTTAATGTGAGTTATGTATAAGAGTTGAGTATGAGAAGTATTATCTTTGTCCTGTGATGGTTTATTTATGAACTTTAATTTTATGCAATGAATATAATAATTGTGACACCCACCTTGGAGAAAATGCAATTTATGCTTCTACTCTATATTATATATGTTTTTACAAGTGGGGTTTTATACTTATATAGTATAGATGAGTCATCTTGGAAAGTAAAGACAAAGTGTAATTTACACACACATGGACCACTTTGTAACTCCAAAAAATAATGAAAAAGAAATCACTTACCCCATTTGGTATCTTACTTATATAGTACACATTAGTCTTCTTATGCAATATACAATTTTAAAAATAAAAACAAAAGTATAGTTTACACATATAAAGTCAGTTTGTCATTATAAAAGTAATGGAAAAAATTACACCTTGGCGCTTCTGCTGACTTTGTTATATAGTATAGATATTTCTTTCACATCAGTTTATTCTCTATGATATTACCTTCACATTTGGCATGTGCTCACCTACGATCTTGTTTTTTACTTTGTCTATGATATATGCTACACCTTGTTCACATGCTTTCCTTGAAAATTTAAAGGAATAGGGACTCAAGTGTTTCTCTAGATATGTGAAGAAAGTATGTTAACATCAAGTAGCAGAACCTTACATCAATTGTGTTTATCCATCAAGTATCATTCATAACTTTCCATGTGTGCATGTCCCTGGAGAAGGGGAAAAGGATTAAAGTTACACTAGATACATTAATTTTTGATCATACTTGAGTTTGAAAACCCAAATGTGAACTTGGAACTATATTACTACTAGTCCACTCAAATGCAAATGATATACAAGATCTACTATCTTTGTAATGGATACACGACATGGTTAAAGGTTGTTTATACAAAGGTTATATAAACTTGCAAAATGTTTCTATAAATTGGGTGGTGTTTTGTGTCAAAATCTATTTCGACCTTTTGTAAAGTTTTGATGAACTCACACTCCAATCTACTCACTTTATAACTTGGGACATACATGTTAGGAATAAGAAAGTAATTAATTATATTTAAGCAATCTTACCATAAAAAATAGCAGTAATAATAAATAGAATTCAAGTAAATAAATGATTTAGTTTATGGACTCAAGCCAAGAGGGATGGTGTTCAAGTAGTGTCTTCAAGACAGATTATATTGCTCCTAGAACAAAGATTTTTGATGGGTTGTAGCAAAGATTCAAACACTCTAGCTCTGGTACGGTCTCTTGGTGCAAGTGAGAGGTCCAAGTTGAACTTGCGTGTTGGATCAGTTGTTGTAGAAGAAAAGATAGTGTCCCAAAATGTGGTTGGCTCAAGAACAACAACAACAAACCAAGAAAAGAAAGTAGTTGTAGTAAAAAAAAGGGAAGTAGAAGAAGTTAGTTTTTTCTCAGTGTTTCCAAAGGAGAATCAATGTCCTTGACGTGCCCTACAATAAATTCCACATGTTATACATCACAATAGTAGTTCTTCTTAAAGACCAATGTGTGTCTTTAAAATTTATTGACGAACCACTTTTAAGAGGATTAAGAAGTGACATGAATGATGTTGTTGTTGTGCTTGCAATGACTTAAAACAAAACAAAATAGAAGTTCAAAGGACCATCCAAAAATTAAAAATAAAATAGATAAAATATTAAATAATGGGATACTAAACTTTATAAATTTGTGAATTCAAAACAAACTAAAAAATTATAACTGTACCCCACATGTTCTGTAAAACCTTAAAAAATGACAAATAACAAAATTACAACTTTACTATGTTTTCAATCAAAGGTAGCTTTGGTTGTGAAACATTGCCTACAATAACTCCCTTTCATCTAGAGAGATGTGGTCAACTACATTTTAAACCCAACTCTCTGATTTCGACTTCTATGAATCAAACAACCATAGTGTGGGCATAAGAATGAGTTCCTATTGGTTTGTGTATAAACAACCTTTGTAAGAATATTTTTTCATGAGTGCTCTAGTGAGTATACCCAACTCACATAAGTCCAAACTCTATAGTTACACACTTAAAGTAGGGATGTCCAAGTATATATTTTTAGGGTATACCCTACCACTAATTACCTTGAACCTATTCATAATAAATCTTTTTCTATACTCACCCAAAATGAAGTAATCACATCATAAGGAGGGTCATGAGTGCGACTTCAAATGTGTGATTCAACATAACACTATAGTTTACTTGTCCCTTTGAACCAATCCTCATGAGAACTCCAGTTTTAGAATGGTGGAGTTGCCACTACATTAGTTTACATATGGATAGAAGACCCATCCCCAGTAAAGATTTGAGTACTATCTTTCTTGTTAGACCGTTTGTAAGTGGATCTGTAATATGAAAAATTTACATACTAAATGGGTATTACCCTATGGGTGATGTATCCCTCACATCTTGATATCATAATCTTATAAATATCTTGCATGTGTTATACTTATATTAATTAGCGTGGTATATGGCTACTTTGTAATTGTATAAGATAGAAACAAGGGAAAATGGCTTTAAAACTATTTGGATATCAAGAAGTTAATTTTGAAGTGATTCATCTAAAAAACTAGCTAAGTCTTAGAAGATATAAGAATGCAAGTATTGCCAATAGTTTTGGATTAGAAACAGTGACCAAATTTATTTGTAAAAAGTCTAGAAGATAAAACAATTCTATCAAACTTATCATTTCATCATTAATGTGTAGTTTGTACAAGGACTTCAGAAACCTACAAATTTCATTCTTATCCAAGTGCAAAAACACATTTTGTTTGATCCATATAAATTCATTCTTCGAGATATCCAATCAAGAAGGTAGTATTGACATCCATTTGATGAACTTGAAGCTTATGGATCACTCAATAATATTAGGACACGATGGAAGTGATTCTTGTTATAGGTGCATATGTAACAAAGTAATCAAATCCTCACTTTTGAGTGAAGTCTTTGGCTACTAATATAGCCTAAAAAATTATCAATAGAATAATCCAACCTCATCTTTTTCCTAAGGACCAACTTCTATTTAATAGTTTTATATATTGGTAGAAGCCTAATTAGCATTTAAGTATGATTACTCATACCCGATTCTATTTCATTACCAACAACTTCCTTCCAAAACATAGAATATGTGGATTTTATGGAATTTTCATCGATACATTGACCTTATTCCACATGGATGGTGTAGAAGTCAGGACCATAGTAATTATATCTTTTAGTCCTTTTACTTCTACCTAGGTCTCAGGGAGACTCATCAATAAAGAATTCATACCCTAATTCAAATGAAGTTGAATCTGGAATAGGTTCTTGAGGAGTAGAGGAAGAAGGACCTTCACTAAACTATCTATGAGCCTTTTCCTTAGGATGAAATATGGATTCATAATAGACATCATCCACGGGTCTAATCTCAAGAATAGAGTTGGTTCTAATGTTGGATATGTCAGATATGATAATTAGAAATGTATTTGAATTATAATTGTCTAGATATCTAAGAAAGACAATATAAACAATCTTAAGGTCCTAATTTTCTTTTCTTATTATCCCTAGATTTTAACTTTTGCCAAACTCCCACACTTTGATATATTTCAAGAAATATTTCTTATTAAGAAAAAGTTCACAAGGGTTTATCAACATGGTAAAAGATATACAATCTAAAATATAGTTGGTAGTTTGAAGAGCCCCCTCCCCACAGTCAATGACTAAGTCAATACTTGGCTAATATTGTATTGGATATGACAATTATTGCCCTATTTTCCCTCTCATCTACTTCATTAATAGATGATTATATGGGACAGTTATTTCATATATAAGGATTTATCCCTAGAGAATTCATTAAGTTCATTAGAAGTGCATAAACCACTTTCATCAGACCTCACACTCTTAATAATCTTTTTAAATTGTTTCTCTATTTGTGTTAGATAAATATAGAATTTGTTAAATTGATGGTCTTTAGTTTTCAGCAGATAAATACAACAAAATTTAGCAAAGTCATCTAGATAAGTCACAAAATGTATAATATTGTAACATACCCAATTCTAGGCATATAGTTTAAATCTCCATTCTTTTTGGCCCCTACTTGACTATGGTGTCATCCAATCTTCTTCTTTTTATTTCCTTGGTCCTTCACATCTAGAAGCCTTTTAGTATAATTTTTTTCCTATTTTGGAATATATTAGACTTTGTATGATTTCTTAACCATAATTGACTCTTTAGTATCCCATGAACATGAAATCTAAAGATGTAATAACCCTAATAATTGAATTATAAGAAATTGATCACAATAAACCATGGTCTAGTGTGACAAAGTTGATTTTAACATAAGAATAAATTAATTTCTCTTTTGAACCTTTTATGTTTACTCATGAACTCAAATTATTTTTCTTGGCTTCTAAATCAATGTTTATACTCAAATTTAGAAATATGGTAACCAATGTAGTTTTTATACACATTATAACACCCCAAATTATAGTCAATCATCACTTTATCCAATGAAGCAAATGGGCAATCAAGTTTCATCATATTGTTCTCAAACTTTTTATAAATATTCTCCACATATGTTTTAAGCTATGATCCAAATTTCATGTCATTTGGGCATTTCTATGATTTTCTATGAATTTTGGAAGTTCTGTTCTCAAAATATCCTTTTGTTTCCCTTTTCTGACCTTTTCTAGGTCAGCAATCTACGATCTAAGGAAGGGGTTGAAATTCAGCCCTTGTATCAGATAGCCATGGATCGCGACCTCGATCCTATGGTTAGGAGGTCTTCCTCTACCTCCCGCAATCAGCGGAGAGGGGGGCCGAGCAGTCGAAGAGCATTTGGCTTGTATGGACCCAGTTTCGAACATCAATACAACTGAAATTGCTCACCCCTCTAATACGAACTTGACTTGCCCCTTCCCCCCATCCAAATCAGCCTAGTTTTAGAACAATTGAACCAACACTTGCACCTCTCAGCCACAGCCATGTCCACCCTCTTGAAACCCTAAATATAGCTTCCATAAACCTATAAAAACCCTACTACCATCTTCCGCATGATCCCACAAATGTAGTCGGTGGCTTAAATCTCTCCCTCATGCTCACTTCTCCATTCGTCCCTTATGTGCCACCCAAGCACTACCGTAGTGGCATTGGCCATTTCTATTTGGACATCTTGCCCTTGAATCTCCAGCAGACGGGCCGAGGCCTCCGTCACCTTCGTGAGGTCTTAACGAACCTGAGCAGCAACCCAATTTCCATCATCAACCTCTCCTACTCCCAAAGCCTCCCCACACCGGCGATGTCCTCTGCATTTCGTTGTGGCTCGAGTGAGGCTTGAACAAGGGAGGCGAAGTCCCTGAACCACTCAGTTCAAGAGGAACCAGTCGGCCCATTTCTACCAACTGAACCGCTATTGAACCAACAAATCAAGGATTTGAACCATGTTGAACCAAACTAGCAAGTGAGCAAGACGCGTGCCTGCATGGCTCAAGCTCAGCCACCCGATCTAGCGACCCAACAATCGCCTATTTACAATTTAAGGTACTTTTACATCTTCTCTACTCAAAGATTCAATTAAATGTCCATATCTTGCTTTAATTATAGAAAATGCATCCTAGCTCCAAAATTTATGAACAAGTAGTCCATTTTGATTAAAAAAATCTAGTTTATCATTTAAAAATACTTGTGAAGCCTAATTCTATATATATTCAACTGATATCCCTAGATCGTATTCATTTTCTTATACTTTTGTCTAAACGACTCTACTTTGTGATTAATCTCTAGAAACCTTGATATCTGACTCTGATTTCTCTATTAAGACTCTAAAAGCATACTTGAACCACTAGATATCTAGATCCATATTTGTTGACTTGATTCAATCTTGAATATGATGATGACATCTTAATATTATGTTTGGCCTGAATCTTGTGGAATATTATGATATATTGACCTAAAACTTGATCTCTAATTTACTCATTATACTAATCAAAACTTGATCTAATATTGAACACCAATGATGTTAGAAGATGACTAATATCTAAAGACTTGACTATGACTTTAATATCAACCATGAAAACTAGGGTTAACACATATGTTCCTGAAAGTACCTAGGTAAGTTATTCACACTTGAAATAAACTGGACACTTAACTAATGTTGAAGATGTTGAATTGTAGATCATAAGTGAATGACCTAACCCCGAGGTAAAATAGGAATGAGTAACCCCTAATATTGAATCATGAAACATGATGTTCAAATATCATGATCTTGACCCATGATCCAAAAATTGTGATTTAGGATCGGACTCGTGGGGTTGACCTATCTTTTGAGATTTTGTACTCTAAATCTTTGATGAAAGGTACTGTATTATACCTCCTCTTTGGTTGTATTGAAGATATTTTTGATTTATCTCTTGAATGTATACTTGGCCATATACTTTGTTGAGCTACTATTCCCTATTGATTAGCCTTCCATTTTTCCTATATGATATTTTGAGAAAAACATGAGAACATAAATGATATTTCCCATTATGACTACTTGTATATTGACAATGATGATGATGTTGATAATGTTGATATTGAGTGCAAGCAACCTCCTCATTGCAAGGTGGAACTTGTACATTGGACTCCTACCTCATATGAAGAGAGGGATCCTAGTGAACTCCCCCATCGTGTTGGGGTGATAGAGTCACAAAAAATATATAAGCATGATTCTCGATTATAGCATAATGGGAACTTGTAATAAAATTCGAATTGTTTGAAATATACAACTTTTCAAATAACTTTTGGTTTTAGAAAATCGTTTGTTAAACTTTTGAAATTGAAGTCATGCAAGTATACTCTTTTGTATAAACCGTATTACTTTAGTTTGATAGTATACCATGTAATTGCATGACTGTGTCTCAATTTTCTTGGTTTTAGGAATAACAAATGGAACATTGACTAGATCGCTTCCGCACTCTATATACTTCGATGACAAAGACACATAAGCTATATCTCCTATATTGGGTTAATTTTCTCTTTAAATATCATGTTTTTGAGTTATTATTTATTATTGCATATGCTAGTGTGTGGCATCTTATCGGTCCACTCAAGGATAGACGCTTCAATCCTCTTACTACTGTCTAGATAGTAGGATTGAGATTAGGGTTAGAATGGTTCCGTGACAGTTGGTATCAGATCATACGCACTCCTATATACTTTAAGTAAATAATGTCTTCATTTTCTTAAACCCAAGAAACCATAAAATCCATAATAGTGACAGTCGAGGTGTCTAGGCTTGGGGTCCTGGCATAATTTCTCCTATCTATCTTCACAGTAGCTAAGATTTCCCGCTCTACCTGGCCTTAATTAATCTAGAACTGGACCTAAAGGTTCTCCGTTGAAACCTATAGAGTCTTCTAGCATCTCATATCTTCTTGAAGGAGTACCTAAGCCACCCATGTAGATGAAGATTAGGTAGTCTTCTCATCTCCTCATGTGGTCCTTCTCTTGTGACCATTTACCACATGATCTCTTGATTTTGGGCATCTTATGCATGGGAAAAATGAATATCGATAGAAAATTTTGAAAGTTGATACCATGATCTGACCTTAATTTGAAAAATCGATTTTGATCCATGAATCTGGGATTAAAATACTCATGTATGACCCCTAATATCATGCAAAATTGATTTAACTAAAATTAGACTACATGCTCCCTATGTTTGAGGTAAATGACAAAAATTCTGATTTGACGAAATAAGAAGGACTTACCTTATACCTCATTATTAATGAGATCCTGATTTGATTAAGTCTATGTTCCCCTATTGTTGACCAAACCTCAAACATAGCTAAACAAACTCTTATCCTATTTGATACACATCATGATTATGCCATCGAGTTAATGTAAGATAATGATGCAAAAAGTAGTATCCCTATACTATTGATGCTTCTTATAACATCAATTTTGATATGATGAGCATGGACCTAAACCATGAACCTATTTTCAAATTATATATCTTGATCATGAAAGAAAGAGAATACAATTATGACCCCCGTATTGAAAAATCGTGAACTAGCTACCCTATTATAATCTTTAATTTTGATCATTGATACTCTCCCTATTTGAATAAGCTCAATGGATAATGATGAATGTAGGTAACGTGCTAGATTAGGGTGGTATTTGACTCATGACTCCCCTAACCTAAGCCACATCCCTATTATCACTACATCTAAATTGTCATCTTGTTGATCATTTAGAGTTTGGAAAGGTATCCCCTTTCACTCGATTTGGAATTGGTTGTCCTAAGCCTAATAGGTTAAACCCGTGGTTGATACTCGATCTTGAATATTGATTTAATAATGACCTGGATATATGAAAATGTTGACAATAGCTTGTGGTTGATTTAATAGATAGACCTAGGTCTAGATCATTCATCAATCTTAGATACGATGATAATGAAATCTTGATATGTTGCTCGAATATTGCTTGAATATTGTTGTCCAAAATTGAATATAGATGAGTGATCTCCCCTAATGTCTAAATAGGAATCTAAACCATGGCTTTGGAATATTTATACATATGATCTTGATGTCTAAACTTCAACTCTTGATATTGATGTACAAAATCTTGAAACATGATATGGATCTTGAGACCACCCTTGATATATAAATAGTGACTCTCATAATTCCTAATTTTAAAATTTTTGAAATGATGACTATATTGAATCCCTTGATTTATGACTTAGGGTTTATCTCTCATTAAGACTAGGGTGGGATCTCCCATTGATTTTTGAGCTTGAAATCATGATATTGAAAGTATGATGTTGTCTCAACATGTTGAAATATGAAATCTCTAATCATGGATGTATAACCCTAACTAGGCCAATGTAGAAGCTAGGACCCTGAGATATTGGGATTGAAAGTCCCCTTGTACACTTGATTCAAGAACTCTATATGATCTATCCAAATTTGTGATCAATAGGATGTCCTCTATATTTGTGACTCATATGATGACTTTGAGTAATATATGCAATGACCTTGATACTCAATTGCTCGATGATGAAATGATGTTGGTACAATGTTAGTCATGATATGAAACATGGAATCCTAATTATGATTATTGGACTACTTCAATTTTGAGGACATGATTTTTATTATAATGTTGTGGATGTTCTAGTATTTTAGGATATGATATGGATTTGGATAATCCCAATTTTGAGGATTTTTTGAATTTTGGGGAAAAAAATTCTTTTTAAGGTGGGAAGGATGTGACAAAGTTAATTTTAACATAAGAATAAATTCATTTCTCTTTTGACCCTTGTATGTTCACTGATGAACTCAAATTATTTTTCTCAACTTCGAAATCAATATTGATAATCAAATTTGAAATATGGTGATCAATGTACTTTTTATACACATTATATCACTTTATCCAAAGAAGAAAATTGGTCAATCAAGTTTCCTCATCTGTTTCTCAAACTTTTTTGAAATATTATACACATATTTGTGAAGCGGTCTAGATTTCATGTCATTTGGACATTCCTACAATTTTGTATGAATTTTGGAAGTTCTATGTTCAAAATCCCCTTTTATTTGCCTCTTCTAACCTTTTCCAGGTCAGCAATCCGTGACCTAAGCTAGGGGATGAACCTCGACCCTTAGATTGGCCAGCCACAGATCACGGCCCTGATCCTGTGGTCAGGAGGTCTTCCCCTACCCCCCCACAATCAGCAGAGAGGGGGGCGAGCGGCCGAAGAGCATTTGGCTTGTATGGACCCAGTTTTAAAATTAAAGCAACCAAAATTTCTCACCCCACCAATACAAATTCGACCAACCCCTTTTTCACTCTTGAATCAGTCTAGTTTGAGAAAAATTGAACCACCGCTTGCAGCTTTGGGCTACATCCATGGCCACCCTCTCTAAGCCCTAAATTCTTCTTCGATCCACCTACAAAAACCCTACTACCAGCTTTCGCATGCTCCCATGAATGCAGTTGGTGCCTTAAGTCTCTCCCTCAAGCTCTCTTCTCCATTTTCCCCTTCTGCGCCGCCCCAGCGCCTCAAACGGTTGCTATTTGGGCATCATTCCCTTGAATTTCCAATAGATGAGTTGAGGCCTCCATCACCTTCACGGGGTCTTGACGAACCCAAGCGGCAACCCCACTTCCTCCATCATCCTGTCCTGCTCCCAAAGCCTCCCCACACCAGTGAGCTCCTCTGCCTTCCATTGTGGCTTGTGTGAGGCCTGAACAAGGGAGGAGAAGTCCCCAAACCACTAAGTTTAAGAGGAACCAGTCGGTCTAGTTCTACCAACTGAACCACTATTGAACCAACAAATCAAGGATTTGAAATGTGTTGAACCGGACCAGTAAGTGGTCAAGTCACACGCTTGCATGGCTCAAGATCAGCTACCCAATCTAGCAATCCAACGATTTCCTATTTTCCATTTAAGGTATTTTTACCTCTTCTCTACTCAGAAATTCAATTAAATGTCCAGATCTTGCTTTAATCATAGAAAATGCATCCTAGCTCCAAAATTTATGAAGAACTAGTCCATTTTGATTAAAAAAAAATCCAGTGAATCATTTAAAAATACTTGTGAAGCCTTATGCTTTATATATTTCACTGATATCCATAGATCTTGTTCCTTTTCTTATATTTTTGTCTAAATGACTTTACTTTGTGACTAATCTCTAGAAACCTTAATACCTGACTCTAATGTCTCTATTGAGAGTCTAAAAGCATACTTGACCCATTAGTGATCTAGATCCATATTTTTTGACTTGATTCAATCTTGAATATGATGATGACATCTTAATATTATGTTTGGCCTAAATCTAGTGGAATATTATGATCTATTAACCTAAAACTTGATCTTTGATTTACTCATTATACTAATCAGAACTTGATCTAATCTTGAATGCCAATGATGTTAGAACATGATGATGATCTAAAGACTTGACTATGACTTGAATATCAATCATGAAAGCTAGGGTTAATACATATGTTCCTGAAAGTACTTAGGTAAGTCATGTACACTTCAAATATAATGGACACCTGAATAATGTTGAACATCTTGAATTGTTGATTATAAGTGAATGACCTAACCACAAGGTAAAATAGGAATGAGTAACCCTAATCTTGAATCATGAAACATGATCTTCAAATATCATGATCTTGACCTTTGATCCCTACATTGTGATTTAGGATATGACTCGAAGGGTTGACCTATCTGTTGAGATTATGTACTCTAAATCTTCGGTGAAAGGTACGCTCTTATACATCCTCTTTGGTTGTATTGAAGATACTTTTTATGTTTCTCTTGATTGTATATTTGGCTATATACTTGGTTGAGCTACTATTCCCTATTGATTAGTCTTCGGTTTTTCCAATATGATATTTTGAGAAAAACATGAGAACATAAATGATTTTGGCCATTATGACTGCCCGTATATTGATAATGATGATGATGTTGATAATGTTGATATTGACTGCAAGCGACCTCCTCATTCGGAGGTGGAACGTGTACATTGGCCTCCTACCTCATATGGAGAGAAGGATCCTAGTGACCTCCCCCATTGTTTTGGGGAGATAGAGTCACACCAAATATATAAGCATGCTTCTCGATTATAGCATAATGGGAACTTGTAATACAAATTGAATTGTTTGAAATACACAACTTGCCGAATAACTTTTAGTTTTGTAAAATCGCGTGTTATACTTTTGAAATATAAGTCCTACCAAATATACTCTTTTGATATTATACCATGCAATTGCATGATTGTGTCTCAGTTTTCTTGATTTTAGGCAAATCAAATGGAACATTGACTAGATCTCTTCCGCACTCTATATACTCTGATGACAAGGATATATCGACTATATCTCCTATATTGGGTTAGTTTGTTCTTTAAATATCTTGTTTTTGAGTTATAATTTCGTGTTGTATATGCCAATGTGTGAGATCCTATCGGGCCACTCAGGGACGGACACTTCAATCCTTTTAATATTGTCTAGGCAGTCGGTTGGGGTTGGGGTAAGAATGGTTTTGTGACATCTAGATCATAATTAGATATCTTAATAAACTGTAAGTTCTTAGAGTGAGGATGTTGAAGATATTATAAGAAGGCTTACCCTATTTGACTATTAGATTAAGTTTAATACCCTAATTAAATGATAAGTGAATAATGAGATAAAATACAACAATAATACTGCCAAATTGCAGAATTGAGTCCAAATTTGTATTCCTCATACTCAAATTATGTAACCCACCAATTTTGTGCCTAATCAAATATCAAATTCACCTTTATTGATGATGTAGAAGTAAAATTATAAGTTGTAAAGAATTATTTTATTTCAATCATGTGTCACACAGACTTATGACTGAAGTCTGGATTTATCAAGATGTCTCATGTGTCACAAAGACTGATCCAGGTCGGGTATTAAGGGAGATGGACTTTGTCATCCCCTTACCTCAACTTCACCACCGCACATGATCGGTTCAACACCTCCACTCTCCTTGTTGCTGTTCTCTCACCACATCTAGAGATTTTGTGTGATTTCTTTGCCTTCTGATCTGCCTTACCACACTAATTCTAGTGAGCCCTAACTCACTCTCTCTAGAGACCTAGATGTAAAATGCCTAATACCCCCTTCTTCCCCTCTAGTGACTGCCTCTCTCATCTCCTCAATGATAGATAACATTGCCTCCCACCCACTTCAAAAGTGGAGCCCATCTACCCTCTTACATCTAGAAACCCTCAATTTCATCATGCACCCATAGGAATGCCATACAGAACCTATTTTCTTCCCCAGTAATGGCAGTCCAACCTCACCAATATTGAAATTTATCTTCAAATCAGAATCACGATGAGTTTCTAGATGGTCCCCCTTCCTTTTTACATTTGTTTTACATCGTGCAATGTACTAGGTTAGCCTATTCTTGAGGTACACCTCCTTGCTTCTTTCCAATCGTCAGTATCAGACATCAATTTTTCCTTCGAAAATAATGTTGGATTCATTGATGCATTCTGAAAATGTTTCAATGTTCTAACCGATCCTTTGTGCACCATGATTCCCTTTCCTTCAACAAGTTTCCACTAGTTTAGCCTTGCAGAGTTAGGACCTCAAGGAAGATGCTCCTTCTTCATCTTTGGGCTACCACATGACCTGAACTAAGGAGTTTTGAGTCTATTTTGGTGAGGCGGAGCTATTTGGAAGGGCACCCTCTTGTGATTAGTTCTGGCTCAAGTGCTACCTCCCAATCCAACCTTCTCTAGTGGATAGCGATGGTGCGAGACGCAAGAACGTGAATCCTTGTGGAAAATTTCATGTATTTCCCATGGAGCCTAGGCACAAATAGTGCATCCTACAACGGGTGTGTATGTCTTTTCAACCTAATTTGGCCTACATTTGTCCGTGCATCCAGTAGTTTCAAGCTACTAAGATTTCAATGTTACAAACGCTTGATAATCACATCCCATTCGAGGGTAATACTACTATTTCACATTTTAATTTTCCTTTTAGTCAGAAATGAATTTAATTTGTAACATCATAAGTAATTGTTGGTTCATCCAAATAGTATATATAAGTACATTTTTGAAATAAAAAATATGAATGATTGATATGAGATTGGTTTTGAGTTTGCACTTTTAGCTTACATTCAGGTCATTTCTTAAGAGAATTAATGAAATGGCTATTAATTGAATGCATAAATATTTTGTTTTTGGATTGTTAAAGTCCCTGACCCTAAACTTAGAGAGTGTTATTGAATACATAGGTTTGATCATAAGGTATGTACATCATCCATTTCATTTTGGTCATTATTTGATTGAATCCTACACTCATTTATGAGTCATCTTTTGAAATATCACTTTTACTTGAAATCTAATTGTTGAGCATTCATAATTCCTAATTTTGATCCATATAAATTCTTTTGATAGTTGAATTATTCTTTTGCAATGGGTCTTTGGACCCATCCTGCTATAACTGTCATATTATGCAAAATTACCTAAAATGCTAATCTTGCCACTCTATTTGTGCATGCTATATGTTTGACTAGAATATCTAGAATAGTGGTATGTATGTACAACCACACTTATGAAGGGATTGTGTATTACACTCAGGGTGTGTGTTTCCACCCTTATTACTTTTAGGCCATAATCCTATGGTGTTATGGCCATGTTTTAGGTATATTTAGTCTACATTTTCATGCATGCAAAAGTATTATTATGTATTGATATTATTAATAACTATTATTGAAGGGCACTTCTATTCTCATGCTTGAAATCTAAATTTAATATGCCTAATTTCTCTTCTTATAATTCTTTCGAACTTGCCAAATTGCAAACAACCCCCTTCTTGTGGGACCATCTCTTTTTTCTCTTTTAACCCAATATAATGCCAAAAGTATTTATTATATATACATGGTCAACCTTTTTTGATCTCTATGTTGTTTCCTATGTTCTAGTTGATGTTCCCATCCAACTTTATAGGTACATTAGAAGACAAGCTCTCAAGAAGATCACCTCCATGTCATGGACTTAAGGATAGCTTGTAATGGTTGGATTTACCTCTACACTCGATCTCATATGTTATTAAAATGTATATCTATTTTGTCATGACACCTTTGTGGTGAGGAACAATTCTATATAAAATTTCATGTATCTTTGTAATAGCTTAGTTTCAACTGCTTATTAACTTTTGTGCTCTGTATTATATATACCATTTTAGAAATAAATCAAATTACTCATTTCCTTTTTATTAGGAATTGGATGGACTTATTCCTTAATTCAATGAAGAGTGTATCCCCTATCAGGTCCCACTCTGTACAAAATGGTATCAGAGCCAAAAGCAATCAGTAATTTGACAATTTCAAGTTCCCCTATTTTGTTCCATAATAGGTTCATAGATGACATTATGATGTACCTAATTCTCACTAGTGGAACACCAAATTGGGTTTCAAACCCCATCTGATTTGGTGATTTCCACTCCCCAAGCCACCATTGGTTAAGACTCAATTTTTTGGAACCCTAATTAAGCCTACACCCTTTATGGAGTATGGAATTTGCCTACTTAGGTGTTCCTAGTCATTAAATTCTATCATCCTCTCTTAGGGGAGGATAGTTCATGACTAAAATGTAAGTTGACTTGAACAGACACATATAAGCTTAACCCTGATTTCCACATGGACCCTTTCCTTCTTTTTCTAGAAAGCCTTGAATACTTCAAATGGGGGATAGCATGTATGGATGATAAACATAGAATTATGGAATAAATTGTAGAATCGCAATGATTTTCTTGATATTAGGTGATGACCTAAATATGATATGTTATGCTTAGCCTTGACTCTCCTTCAACATGAAGTATGTCCACATATCTTGAACAAATACATCTATCTAATGGATGGATACTATCATCATTGAGATTGTTATGCCTCATACATGAAAATTGGTTGATGAAAACTATGAATTTTAGTAGATATACTTATGTCTTTACCTCTATCATATTTGATAGTGTGCTTGGTTTATCTAGTGTTTGAAATGAGTGGGTCGATTATATAGGTTACCTTATCCTATGAAGGCATTATAATGCAAACTAGCTAGTGATGGGAAATTCTAAATCTCTTCCTATAACATTGGGTAATATCATGACTCCTGTAGGTTATTAGATGAGGTAGTGTGAATTATGAATAAGAGTGATCAGGGGAATGGTGGATGTCATGCCTTGTTAGGTTTTGATAGTAGTGGATTGTTCATAATAAGAAACCCTTCTCCCTCTTTTTCTTTCGTATTAATGATGTAGTTGTATGTCCTTTTAGGTTTTAGAAGAATTAGACCCCTTATGTGGAATAATGTGATGATTGAATCATATTATATTTTTTTATTGTCGAAGGTGGATGACTTGGTTCTCTAACTGATTTTGGCACCAATTTTTTATTTTCAACACAATGCTTTTATCGTTAAACTTATTTTCATTATTAAGTTATATGTACCAAAACACAAGGTTTTATAATTAACCAATCATTTTGGAACCAATTTACCACCATAAGAAAGTTCTAGTAGTAGATAAACCCTTTAATGAAGAAGCACTTGGACGGAATGATCGACCTGAGACCTTAGGACTAAGTGTTTTGTATGGAGTATGAAGAAGTTTTGCATATGTAAGACCTAGATTCAACCTTTTTCCCCCTCTAGGTGTTTAGATTAGTCATAGATAAACCATTTTAAGGGGTTAAGTATTATACTAGAGTGTATCTTAACTTAAGGAATGATCAAACTCAATAGTTGTTGCAATAAGTCATTATTGAGCAACTCTTAATAATGTCAAACATATGAAGCTACCCCCTTACCAAGATTAGTGAGTGAGCCTTGCTAACTGTACCATCATAATGTTATTTTCATATTTAAATAAATTTAAATTTTATCTTCCTTTGTCTTCAAAATACAAACTTAGGTCCAGTAAATCATAAATTTAGTTTTTTTTTAATTGGTTAATATATACCTAAGAGAATGAACTTAATGCCCACACAATTCATATTTCATAAAATGAATGGTATAGATGACATTACTCTAGGAAGTAAGTGAAACACATTAAGGATGGAAATATTAATGGAAGTATTGTTGGTATGATATGCGTAGATAGCCAATCATATGATGATTGATGTGGCATATAACATAAAGGATTTTATTAATAAGAATAAAGGCATGCTTCCAATTCATTATGTTTCATTCAGTATGAGATAATGATGCAACATTGTGAATGTCTAGAGAATGACAATACTCAGGGACGTATATTTTCAAGTACATGACTTGAACAATGAGATCATATAGATGCTAAGAGTATGTACATTCTTATTATGTTCCTGGTCGGTTGTTACTGTGAAAGGAAGATAGACAAAAGTTAACCACAAGACTAGAGTGTGTGTTGGTTGATGACAGAATCTCATTAGTCATTATATGGTATATTAAACCAAGCACACATATACTAATTAGAGAACATTGTATCAGACAGAACCACCTTGAGAATGACACATGGAAAGCATCATCGGTAGTCATATCCATCTCTCATAGGGAAGGTGGTGATTGTGGTTCTTATACCTAGATCACTACACTCATCACATGTCTTTCGGTATACTTTGACGTCATCAAACATAACCCTAAATAAGGATTTCCATAAAGGTGATGATTGGGTAGCTGTGACACATGGGTATTGACTATGAGTGATGTAGATGGGATTTATTCCTTCTACTGGAGTTTGATATCATGACCACTTTGCAAGAGAAATAGATAAATGCACACACATGAACCTTTGAATCCATATATGATATTGAGGTTACATATATCTCGAATAGTTTGATCTTGGTTCAAGGAAAATGGATTGAACATTAAGAGGGTGACAGTTCCCTTCCTCAACTTTATTCTAGATATTAGAGATAAAGGAATTATAAAATCACTATAACACCTTACACATATTGTAGGTTTAAGTTGTTCTCCAACTTTCCATTCACTTTGGTAGCACTGATGTGTGACTAAGCACTACTCTTTGCTTGTAATATCATAAGCTAGTTATGGACATTTACCACCAAGTGATATGGACCTATAGGGTCACACACATAGAAACTCATCTAAAAGAGGAGTTTAACCAAGAATGATGATTGGATTGATTACTAAAGTGTCTAAGTATTCAATACAAGAAAAAAATTAGCTAACAAGACTACTAGTCGATTGGCTCAAGTGTTGAGACGGTCGTTTGGAGAGTCAGGATCATTAGAATTGAATTAGCTGAGTTTGGCATGAATTAGGGAACCAACTGATTTACTGATTGTGTGAACTCATCAGCTCATGTTGGCTAAGATGACCGGTTCACCTAGTGAATTTATCATCTTGATCATGCCAATCGAAAGTTCTGGTATCTTTCCCAAATTTATGAGAAAAGTTTATCGTTTCACTTTTCAATTCGATTGGTACAAAACTTAATGTTGAGAATTAATTAGAATCAAAATTGATAATTCATGTGAGATTGTAAAACATGGAAAATGACCGGTTTGGGCTGCGAACCAATCTGCTGTCACATGAACTGACTGATTGGGTTGCCAATCGACCAGGTCATGATTTGTAGGTTGCAAAAATTCATGATCTTCCAGTCCCTTGCACTCCCACACAGATTGGGAACCTAGACCCTAACCCCTCCTATAAATAGAGGTGTACTGGGGCTTCCCAGAACACAAATCAATTGACTATGACAATTGTTGTCCTCTTTGGTTGTTATAACAAATAGAGAACCTGAGCAAGTCCTACCCACTAAAGGGTGGAATAGTAAGGGAGAAACGGTTGTGGGAGAGCAAGTTGGTGACTAGTACCCCAACAGGAGGGACAACTACTTTGTATCCATTCTACTAGAATGACAACATATTTAGTTGGTCTATCTGGACTTCTCTAGAGGTGAGGAGGCCTTTACCTATCACTATTAGGGAAACGTCAGTTTGCAGTCCATTGCAAGATCACAGGTGTTGCTACAAACACTGTTCGAGTATGCTTTCTGTGATGAAGACTAGGAGCTACACAGACACCGTCCAAGAGAAACTAGAAGATAGTTTCATTGAAATAAATTGTAGTCGTTGGACTTGCTCCATAACCAAGTATAAACTCGTTCAACCATCTTTCCTATTTCATAGTAGTTGATGCGATCTTGATCTTCAAGGGAGTATGAATAGATTTTTTTTTTTTCTCTACCTACTCTGTGCTTGTATTTCCCAACAGTGGTATCATATCCATGTCAATTTACTATGTTTTGGGATAATGAATATGATTGGATTTTGGTTTTCATAGTTTGTTTATTGCATATGATGGAAATACATAAATTGTTTCATATGTGTATCTGATCAAACACCACATAATCCAAACTTATATATATATACATATATATATATATGCAATTTACACGGTTCGCCTTAAAAGAGGTTTTGATGGTGGATGTGTAGCGTGGTTATGGCCTATAACCCAATATCTCTGTGTGGTTCAATGGATGTTTTATTCCTATTATAAATAGGTTTGCATTCCAAGCCTCTACCTCTTTCTTCCCAATGTTAAGTTAATTATTTACTACTTTTTCTCCCCTAGAATGTTACTCGAGGTTTTTCTCTACCATGTAATAAGGTAATAGCAATAGTATAGTTTCCTTTCTTGCAACGACAAAGATGACAATCAATGTCAGGTGAGCCAATTGTTTTACATGATGATCCGGTCGGTTGGAGGACCAAAGAGGGTGGACCACATGCACGAATCGACCGAATTTTGCGTACAACTATACATTTGGAAGGAGTCCAAACATTAGTTGGATAGGAGGCCAACTGACTATTTCAAGAGACCAACTGACTGACCAAGAGGCAAGATGACTGGTTCAAAGGGTTGACCCGATCAATCCAGACTGGCAAGCACATATTTACACCAACAACAGATTCATGCATGTTAGGTGATGATCTGGGTGTTAATAATTCCTTGTGTCTCTAAGGAATTACAGTTTACATGGCCAGAACCATCACTTTTTGTTTTACATTGCATGTTTACGTCGTGGGATATAGCGTCTATATTATACATACTATATATGTGGTTATTGGATATATATATAAAATCCCTCAATCAAACATATGAAGTCTAAGATGCTTTCCATTAAAGGAACACATGAAAATATTTACCGATCAAGCGTAGGTTAGGCCAAAGCGTGGTGCACCATCTATCTCGTAGAAGCATGATGGTAAATATGTAGGTTCTGTCAAAGAAGGGTGTATATCTATCGTGATCGCTTTTCGGTCGGGCATAACTGTGTGGTCTTAATGAGATTAAGAACCAGAAGTATGCATATAATCATGGCAAAGAGTTGCATACTCTCTATCCAAGAATTGCATATGATGCAATTGATAATAGTTATGTACCTTAATAATTGACTATTGGTGCTAGCGTATTGGCTGGGTGATAGTTGAATTATTTTGGATCTTGTCTCATTAGAAGATTGTTCACTATACTTTTCTGAATTGATAACTGAGGGTTTTCAATTTGATCAAAATAATGAGAGACATATTTTGTTAAAGACTGAATCAACATTGTAAAAAAAATATTAAATCAAATCAAATAAAAAATGAGTTTTTGACAAAATTGCAAACTCTTTTGTAGAATCAAATCGCAACGAACAATAATTACTTTTCCCTATGATCAGTCCTTGAGAAGGACAAACAAATTGGGAATAACTTCCATGACTATTTTAGGACGTTGAGAATCATTCTCACATAGGAGTGTAAGCTCTGTCCTAGGAACACTAGAGCCAGAAGAACCCCTTCACAATGCACCAAGGGCTGATGGGGATGCTTACAGGAAGCATACTGAAGATGTTATGGATGTCAAGTTTATGATTCTATGATCAATGAGCTATGAGTTTCAAAGGCATCATGAGAACATGGATGTGATTGAGATGGTCACATATCTCAAGAACATGTTCTAAGATCAGGAATGACAAGAGAGACATGATGTCTCCATGGCACTATTTAAATGTAAGATGGTAGAAGGAGATCCAGTAGGTCCTCATGTACTCAAGCTTATTGGGTATGTAGAGAACCTTGCTAGACTGGGATTCCCCTTAGGTCAAGATTTATCCACTAATGTGATTCTATAATCCCTTTCAGAGTTATATAGTCAGTTTGTCATGAACTACAACATGAACGACTTTGACAAGCCATTGATAGAGTTGTTGGGCATGTTGAGAACAACCAAGGGACATATGAAGAAAGACAAACCCAAGTTTGTGATGGTGATCAGCAAGACAAAGGGAAAGTCTAAAGGGAAAGGAAAAGCTAAGAAGAGTTCTAAAGCTATCCAAAAATCCAAGTCTTTAGATCTCAAGACAAAGGGAGGAATAAAGAAAAGAGGCAATCATTACCATTGTCACCAACCTAGTCATTAGAAAGGAAATTGTTCACTCTGGTCAGAGAAATTAAAGAAGAAGAAGGAAGGGGTTGAGGCCTCCACTATAGGTATAAAAATTATAAGATAAATTTGATGACTTCTTCATTTTGGTATGTGGTACCAAATACAGATATGACGTACATGATGTGAAAGATCTAACAAGAAGTAAAGCCTTCATGAAAGGACAAAGATGTAAAAGGAGAAGCAAGACTTGTTGAGATTTATTCTGTATTTAAATTTATCTTAACCTAATGGGCATGTAATATATTCAATTGAACCGCTATTTCATTATGCCAATAAATAAATACATTTAATTTACACACTTATATGACAAGGATGGTAAATCAATAAAGTGAGTTTTCAATGTTTCTCTTTCAAAGATATGATCTTGTAAGGAAATGCCCAACCATCTAATGATATTTATATGAAAAAAACCTAAATATGAATGCTTATAATGTAAATACTAAAAGATTATAATAGATAATTCAAACAATCTTTAGCATAGTCATCTAATGTACATATGTAAGAAGTGCATTACTCGAATCCATATTGATAGTTATCTAGAGTCTTTTGGTTATTGAACCAATACGAGACATGCAAATTTTGATTATGAGAAATATGACACAACTCCCTTCACTAGAGGTATTGGGAGTATTCTATTAGATCTTATGGAATAAATGCTAAAGGTGGCTGGTAATACTTCATTATGTTAATTGATAATGTCACTTGATATATGGGTTTGTGTTTGATGAAATATGAACATAAATATCTTGAAGTGTTCCATACAATTATAAATGAACTATAAATTTTGATAAATGTATGAGAAACTTCTATATGATCAAATGTTGAAATACTTTACATCAATAGTTGAGGACATTCTGGAAAGAACTATGATAATATTTCACAAAGTCAAAACCTATATGAACATGATGATGTGTTAGGATGAAGGACTTATCTCATGATGGGTCATGATATGATTGTCATAATAATTTAATCTTCCAATTTCCTCATAGATGTATACTTCACACTAAAACAATGTACCATCAAAATGGTTTAAAAGACATCATATATGATATGATATGGGAATGTCCCAATATATCTTTGAAACCAACATAAAGAAAGTTGTTTCTTGAAAAAGGTTTATCCATAAACCATGATTGTTGAGTACTACCTTTAATCTCCATCTGACAACAAAGTGTTTGTTGATAGGATAATTGAATTCCAAAAGAATTAGTGGGTGCAAAAATCGAACTCAAAATTTTCAAGGTCAACAAAGATGTATAATGAGAACTAAAGAGAGTTGCAAGTTGTTGGGAAATCTCAAGTTTGTCATGTAACACAAAACCTCACAGTTCTAATAGAACACATATGAAAATGGAGGATTTTGAATCCAACAACTCAGATAGGTTGGTCATCAGATGATGAGCCAACAAATCAATTAGAAGCTATTGAGAACCATAACTTGAGAAATGGCTTAATACCATTATGGAGTCCATGTACACTAATAAGGGATGACCTTGCTACTACTACCTAAAGGGTTAAGACCCAATAGGTGCTGAAGGGTTTTGTTGCTAAGACCTACATGGATAACATAAGAAGAAAGATTGGGTGGAAAGGTTTTCAAATTAGTTCAAATTGTTGAACACGGAAGAACTCCTTTACAATAGTCATGCATGTTGATGCAACTAGAATAGATTATGAGATTTTGCGCATGAAGATTAAAACTAGATTCATTAAAGGAATATGTGAGAGGATGTATAAGTGACGCATCCTAAAGTTTTTACAACTTCATTAATGCAAATAATGTCTATAAGCTACAAAGTTCAATCTGGGATTGAATAAAGCATCTCAGAGATGGGATCTTTTGACTTGAAAAGATAGTCAAAGAGTTTGACTTGAATCAAGGTAAAAGATGAAACTTGTGACTATAAAAGGTTTAGTGGGAGAGTACATAGATATTTCACATGTGATGGGGAATAACATCTCAATAATATGAATACTGAGAATTGGCATGAAAACACCTTCAGCAATGAAGTATTAGGTGAAACATCCTATGTGATAGGAATCAAGATCTATAGTTCTTGAATGTTTCGTAACCTGAGTAAGAGCACATATAGATAGCAAGATGTCAAAAAGGTTCTACATACATGATTCAATGAGAGAGAATCCAGATTAGTCTCTCATGGACCCTATGTTGCGATTCTTGTGAAGAATCCAATGACATGAGTAGGGTGTCATATGCACTAGCATTTGGGTGTATAATGTATGTTGTAAATATACTCATCCCATAATCTTCTATGTATTGGACATGACAAGGTGATAATAATTGGAATGTCACTAAAACATCCATTAGTACTTGTAGAGTACTTAAGGATAAGTTGCTAGTTAATAGAAATGAGGAAGAGTTGAGTGTAAAGAGTTACACTAATGCAAGCTTCCAAAAATGACAAAAAATGATTGCAATGGAAAATGTATTGTAAGTTGCAAGGGTACCAAACTACAAGGTACTAAATTCGATTCTACAAATAAATCTAAATGTCCTGGTGTTATGAACACATGAGAAGACACTGTTTGGATCTAGAAATTCATATGATAAATTTAAAGATGTTCCAACCATTGATGATGCAGTAGAGATATTGGGACAAATAATGGAGCTACCAGTTAGGCAAGGAATATCAGATACCATATTATGGAAGTTTCATCTCACAACGAAGAGATGAGAAACATGCAATATACTGACTAAAGAAAAAATTTGCTAACCCGTCAGATTAGCACTTGCATAGTAGAAACATGATGAACATGTTTAGATCATTGAGAATGAGATTTGTTAGTTATTGGCGCTAAGTGCAAGTGAGAGTCTATTGGTATGGTATGCCCAGAGAGCCAATCATATGATGATTAATGTGGCGTATAACATAAAGGATTTTATCAATAAGAATAAAGGAAAGCTTCTGATTCATTTTGTTTCACTTAGTATGAGATAATGAGGAAATATTGTGAATGTCTAGAGAATGACAATACTCAATGAGATATATTTTCAAGTACGTGACTTGAACATTGAGATCATCCAAATGCTAAGAGCATGTACATTCTTATTATGCCCCTAGTTGATTGTTACTGTGGAAGGTAGATAGATTGCAGTAACACATAAGACTAGAGTGTGTGTTGATTGATGATAGAATCTCATTAATCATGACATGGTATATCAAACCAAGCACACAGAAACTTTTAGAGAACAATGTATCGGACATACCCACCTTGAGAGTTTCATATGGAAACCATCATTGGTGGTCATAGTCATATCTAATAGTGAAGGTGGTGATTATGGTTCTTAGACCTAAGGTCATTACACTCATCACATGTCATTCATTATACTTTGACATCATAAAATGTAACCCTGAATAAGGATTGCCATAAAGGTGATGATTAGGTAGCTGTGACACATGGGGACTAAATGTGAGCAATGTAGATGGGATTCATCCCTCCTACTGGATTTTGATATCTTAGCCACTTGTTAAGAAAGACTAAGAAACATGTGAATCAATATATAATATTGAGGTCACATACATCTAAGATAGACTGCTCTTAGTTCAAGGGAAATGGATTGAACATTGACAGGATGATGGTTCCATGCCTCGAGTTCATTTCGAATACCAAAGATAAAGGAATTATACAATCACTATAACACCTTACACAAATTGTAGGTTGAACTTGTTCTCTAGCATTCCATTCACTTGGGTAGCACTGATGTGTGACCAGACACCTCTCTTTTCTTTTGATATCATAAACTCAGTATGGACATTTACTACCAATGTGATATGGGACCTATATGGTCACACACATAGGAACTCATCTAGAAGAGGAGTTTAATCATAAATGATGACTGGTTTGATTACTAAAGTGTTTAGGTATTCAATACAAGCAACAAATCAGCTGACTAGACTGCCAACCGATCAGCTAAAGTGTTGAGACAGCTGTTTGGAATGTCAGATTCATTAGAATTGAATTAGTTGAGTTTTGCATGAATCGGGGCACCAGTCGATCAGCTCACTAAGTGAACTGATTGGCTCAAGTTTGGTGAGACGACCAGTTCACCTAGGGAACTGATCTGCACGGTCATGCCAATCAAAATTTCTGGTAGATTTCCCAAATTTGTGAAAAAAGTTAATCGTTTCACTTGTTCAATTCGATTGGTACAAGAAATAATGTTGTGCATTAATTGGAAATGAAATTTTGAATTCATGTTTTATTGGGAAACATGGCAAAATGACCGGTTCGGGCTGCGAACCAATCATCTTGCATGTGAACCGAGCGGTTCGGTTGCCAACCGACTAGTTTGTGATTCACATGTTGTAAAAAGTCATAGATTGGGAACCCAGACACTAGCCCCTGTTAAAAGTAGAGGGATATTGGGGGCTGATTCAACCCTATTTTGGGGCTTCATCTTGTGTCATTTTGCATTTCAATCACATCTATACCTGTTAGATTACAATATATTTCCCTCAATGTGTGTTTTATTATCAAATGCACTTATGGATGGTTTTTGCATGTTTTATAATTACTTTGACCACTATTTGATGGATTGGAAAGAAGATGGTTGAATCTAGGGTTTCCCCAGGCTTAGAGGAGCCCAAGATGAGGCCAAAACCACTCCAAACCTACCCCAAGTGGTCAAAGGATGTATTGAAGCAATAACCTTCATGGATGGCCAAGTTCAACACTCAAATGTAGGGGAAGGACTCCAGAACGGCCGTGCTACCATAGAATTGTCGTTCTGGGACATGCCCCAATCAACATGACCTTCTGAAAATGACCCAGAATGGAAGCAGTCCCGTGCTAGCCAGAGCCTAGCATGACCATGCTACTAGTCCCAGAAACCCAAAATTTCCTTGTTCACTCCATTTTCCCACCACGGTCGTGCTACCCACTGCCCACCACGGTCGTGCAATCCAGCACGGCCGTGCTACACACAATTTTACCTGATTTTATGCACTATTTTTCCCATACTACCCCTACTTGACCTAGTCCTTCCCCCACACCTATATATACCTAGGTGGTGGCTCTATCATGAGGTTGGCCACCCTTAGCTACCCTGTAGCCACTCTAACCTCCCCATTTTGTCCACCATCCATTCCCACCTCATTCCACCTTCATTTCACCATTTCCACCATCAAAACCCCACATTCCTTCCATTTCCACACTTTTCCACCATACATCCAAGCCATTCACCTACCTTGGAGGAAGGAGATCAAGATACAGTGGCTAGAAGGTGGAGAAGGAGTCTTCACTTATCTCATCACGGATTTTCACTTCTCTACTCATTCATTCTCCTTTCTTTTTGTATTTTCCATTTTCATGAGTAGTTAGGCCCCTTTTGGTGGGTTGTTTGGGGAAAATTATGTTACTTTGATACCATGTTGGGGGAGAATGATATGTAAACATTATAACTTAGTTTGGCAATGATTGTGTTCTATTTGCATCTTATTCTCCATGAATTGCTTGTTGGTTTGTGTGTGAAATCACCTAGGATTTTAGTGAAATTGACTATTTGTGGCAATTTTGGGATTTGCCCCTAGGTCCAATTCTTGGATCTGTAGGTTGCCTCTCATCTTCCTACATCTTAATCAATCTCCCTAAGCCTAAGTGAGATATCTAAGTAACTAGATTTGGTGATTCTAGTGCAATTAGCATGGAGCCTTCTCAAGGCTAGAATGTGGGGGGATTGGGGTCCTAAACCCTAATTTCACCTCCCCATTACTACCCTCGGCCCCTAATCAACCTAGGAATGTCTAATATAGAAAGATAGACTTGATTAGACTCTAATTGAATTGAACATAATCCCTAACCCAATTGAGCCTCGTAAGGGTAATGGGAGTTGTTAGGGACTAGTTCCCCTATACATATCCCATCTCATCCATGGCCAGTTAATTAGTAGCTTAGGTCAAATCATTAGACTCTAACTAGTTGTTTGATTTGGATAATCTAAATGTATGAGTAATGCTTGCATGTTATCACCCCCAACCTCATTGACAAGTTCACAGCCCACACCTCACTTTACTGCTTAAACCCTTAATTTTGTGCTTGCTTAGCTTAATTAGTTCTTTTCTTGCTTAGTTAGCTTCTTGCTTTGCTCTTGCCTTATTTGTTCTAGCTTAGCTCTTTAATTTCTCTTTTGCTCTTCTCTTGTTGCCTTAGTGTAATTTACACTTTCATACCTAGCTTAATCCTTTCTTGTCTGTTTAGCCTTATTCAAGTCTAGTGTTAACGTAGATTTCATTCTTGCCTTTAATTCCTCATTTGTTCATAGTAGTTTTGTAAGGAGGAGGGATCATTCCCCTACTAAAGATTTGAAGAATTGATGTCCATTCCAAACACTCTCAGAGGTATGATGGAATGGACATAAATTTTCCAAATTTATTAAATATCGGTATACAAAAGACCATTAGAAAGCAGCAGAATAAAAAATAACTGACTATATTCAATTTTGGTAAAAGGTTTACAAAAATACATCAAATTCTCCCATTAAGGTTTACATCAAGACACACAATTAGGATCTAGATAGAGGGAATTCTAGAATACGACAATCATGTCTCCAAGCAACATCTCCATCAACTGAGTCCAAGCCAAAAGCTAAGATCTTCCTTGTCATATCAATCACCTTGCTCAACACCCGGGTGGTTGGGAAGGCACCCAGCAAAAAGGGAAAGGGAAGAAAAGTATGTGTCACAAAACTAGTCTAGGATATCAAGATAAGTAAAGCAAATAAAAACAGGCTGGGGTTTATCATATGATGAAGATAACAAGAGTATGAGGCTATATATCAAAGAAGCTTGCCGTTAACAAATATAATAAAAAAGGATTTGCATGTAATATAGTTTATGTCTACATAACTAAGTAGGGTTGAGGCACCTACCAGACCTCTAACTGTAGGTGAGGGGAGAATAAGACATTCCCAGTCACCTACAATATTATGGGGAGAATAAGACATTCCCCAGGGCGATTATTTACATGCCCTCTGTGGGTGGTTGTACATAAGTACCGATACATTAAATTAAATAGAACATAAATCCACATGCTAGAAAAAGTAGTCATGGCAAGAATAATTATATGAATCAATAAGCATGCCAGTGGGGTACCAAGATCCAAGAATAATGTTCCAAAACTGATTTATGAGGCAAGAACAACATTAGGATTCAAGAATAGAAGATTTAGGGTTCAATTAAGCCTCATTAGGGAAATATAGGGTTTGGCTACAATTATCCCAACATATGGTGTAAGGAATGCCCATACCACTCTTACGGATATCAATTTCTAACTTTCACCACTTTAATTGAGTCCAAGTTCCACTTTTCCTATTTTCAATGTATTAACATGTATTAGAGTACATAGTGCACATTAATGTATAGAAACCCTAATTTTAGACCTTTTTAAAAAACTAGGATTTAGACTCTTAAAACATCACCAATAAACTTATTAAGTTCTCCTGATCAAGAAAACATATTTTTATGTTAATTTTAGAGTTATGATGATTAAGATGTAATTTTTATGGATTTTAAGCATTAAATTCATTTTACAAAAATCACCCTTCGTCAAATCATGAAATCAGACCTTGACAATATTTTTATTAGATAGCTTCCAAAACATATTTAATTGTCAAATTTGGATAAGCGGTTTAGAAGATATGAATTTTTCAATACTAACCAATAGGAAATTGCCACATCATCAAACCGATCGAGATAATTGAAGAGAGAGGGAGAGGAAGAAAACACCAGTTGACCCAAGATCAGGTTTGAAGTTGCATAGGTAACCAAACTAGAGCTTCAAGAGAAGGTAAAATAGCAAGAAACCAAAACCCTAGAAGAAATGGTAAAAAGAGATGGAAATCATCGATTTTAAACATAGAAGCATGAATTTTAACCATGTACTAAGCAATATATGAGAAGTAGGTTAAAAAAACTTGCCTCTAGGAAGGTAAGAAGGTCCAAACAGAAAGGATCCTGAGATTAGAAGTTCTATCTGCTCCAAGCCCAGATCCTTTCTTGAACGAAGATCACCTTCTCCACTTTAGAGGTGCAAACCCTAGCAAAAGAGCATGGAGATAAGATGTTTTAGGGTTCTAGGTGGAATTTTACCACCAAAGGTCATGGTTCTGACCTAGAAGAAGGTGGGAGGAAACTAACAACATGAAAATAGTGAAGGAAAGGAGGATTCTTACCAGTTTTGGTCAAAATATCCAAGGAGGAGCTTAAGAAATCCTAAATAGAGAAATTTGGAACACTAGGAGCCTTCTCCACCAAGGTAGGCACCTTATTTTACCTTGGGACAGAAACTTCATGGCCAAACATATAGAGGACGATGCTCTAATCTGTGGGAAAGAAAAGGAGAGGATTGATTCTTGGATTGGGAGGTGGGAAGGGGTAGGCATGGCTTTATAAAGAAGGGGGCAAGCATGAGGTGTCTATGTGACTTTCCATGTGTCCTTAGGCTAAGGCTTCATGGGAATGCAAGAGGACAGCTCATAAAGACTTCTTGTATGTCCAAGGTTGGTCCTAAGAGCCTCTAGAGCCTTCTAGGCCATCCCCACCATCCTTCAAACAAAGAAATAACCCCATTGGTTGATAGGTTTTAAAGATAAGCACATTTATAAAGAGGGTAATCCCTATAATGCCCTTGGAAAGTAACACCTTCAAACCAAGGTGCAACCAGGTGCCCCATGGTTCAAAATCTTGTGAATGGTAAGGGGATATCTAAGGATCAAAATTCAGGTGATAATTTGCAAAGAAAACCTCCAAATTGGGTAAATTGCATAAAAGTCTAGAATGTGCATATAATTGCATAACCACAAACAACATCCAAATTGGACCAAACTTCCTCCACAAGTTATATTTGATGTGTAGAATATTAATTTGCCATTATTTTCATATTTTGAAGTTATATAATCACATAATTCATTTCTTATGCCTTTACTCATTTTCTCTCTCCTAAACTTATCCTAATATTTCAAGGTTGTCCAAATTAGATGAAATTTGACATGTAGGCTAATTTTGATATGTAGATTTCGAATTTGAAGTTTGTTTCCTCTTTTGAGACTTATGTTTATGAGATATGTCATATGGCCCATTAACGACCCATTATCTTAATTGTTCATCCAATTAAGTTTCTTATCTTCATATTACCACTAAAATGAGTTATGTGGCATATTTTATGTTTTAAAATCACATCAAAAAGTTAGATTAAGGTTTAGAGCACTTAATTATGGTAATTAAGCTGTCATTGAGGTATTTATGCATAAACACTTCCATTGGTATAATTAGTGAATACATGTTCACTAAACCACTATGAATTCCAGTAATTAAATAGAAAAGCCAATAAGGATAGAAATGGAAGGAAAATATGGGAAAGAGGGTCAAAAGACAAAATTTCAGAATTCGGTATGTTACAACACTCCACCCCTTAAAGAGGATTTCATCTCCGAAATCACAAGGAAGAAGGGAAGGGTGAGTGTGCAACATCTCATCACAAAACTTCAGGTTATTTCTCTAACCTTAAGTTCTACCCAACAACTCATCAACATATACTCCACAAGCATCTTTACATAGGTTAGGTTCTCAAGGATCACCTAGGTTCCATTATTTAGATATTCTTTTTAGGAGATTTAATATTATTTACATTTTTGGCTTATTCATTATGATATCACATTATCACCATTATTTTAATTACATCGTGTCATAATCACTTTATTACCAAGGAAGTTATATTTCATTATCATCCATGAAACATCATATATATATATATATATATATATGTATGTATATATATATATATATATATATATATATATATATATATATTTCTCATTTATCTTACTAAGAATTTTAGCAAAATCATGGTTTACTCAATTCCCTCTATATACTTGATCATTATCCTTAATATTTTGACCTTCGACTTCATTATCCTTATACTATCACCACATTAAGCTATAACGAATAATTTTGCATGAAATATTCAATTTGTCATTATGTCACATCAATTACATATATTTATATTAAACATTATCTCATTACCACATTATCTTTATTTCTCACATTAATGTCATCATTAATCATTTTCTCATATTTACTTATATTATTGATTTGCGTATTTATGTGAACTGAATCACTTCATATTCATATTGAATCCATTCCATGTATTTTAATGATCAAGGTGAGGCATATTACAAATTGATTCACATTAAGTGACTAATCGTGTGTGTATTAGATAACAAGGTAACATACCATGCATTTCATATTGATGACTTGATTAATATGTGATTAGATGATTATATATATCATTTATGTGTATCAAAGTATGTTAAATGATTATGGCACCTAATGTCATTAATGTATCATGAAAGTCATTAAGGATGTATATGTTAAGGTTAGATGATTACAACTTAGGGTTCGGGTTAATATGATCACTATATTTTACTTATCATGTATTAAGTCCAAGATTAGGTTACAATTATCTTAATTGTCATTTCATTAGAGTTTATTGGTTAATGACATGGGCAACACCATGCATATCCATTAGGATTAATATGTGAGTTACTCATATTATGTGCCTTAGGTATTCATTAGGGTTTGAACATATAAATTATTCCTCAGATGAAACTTATATTTAGACTCTTAAAATCACCAATAAACTTATTAAGTTCTACTGATCAAGAAAACATATTTTTATGTTAATTTTGGAGTTATGATGATTAAGATGTAATTGTTATGCATTTTATGCATTAAATTCATTTTACAAAAATCACCCTTCGTCAAACCATGAAGTCAGACCTTGAATATATTTTTATAAGATAGATATTAATTTTCTAATTCCAAACCATATTTATTTGTCAAATTTGGATAAGCGGTTTAGAAGATATGAATTTTTCAATACTAACCAATAGGAAATTGCCACATCATCAAATCGATCGAGATAATAGAAGAGAGAGGGAGAGGGATAAAACACCATTTGACCCAAGATCAGGTTTGAAGTTGCATAGGTAACCAAACCATAGCTTCTAGAGAAGGTAAAATAGCAAGAAACCAAAACCCTAGAAGAACGTGGTAAAGAGAAATGGAAATCATCGATTTTAAACATAGAAGCATGAGTTTTAACCATGTAATAAGAAATATATGAGAAGTGGGTTAAAAAAACTCGCCTCTAGGAAGGTAAGAAGGTCCAAATAGAAAGGATCCCGAGATTATAAGTTCTGTTTGCTCCAAGCCAAGATCCTTTCTTGAATGAAGATCACATTCTCCACTTTAGAGGTGCAAACCCTAGCAAAAGAGCATGGAGATGAGATGTTTTAGTGTTCTAGGTGGAGTTTTACCATGGAAGGTCATGGTTCTGACCCTGAAGAAGGTGGGAGGAAACTAAAAGTATGAAAATAGGGAAGGAAAGGAGGATTCTTACTAGTTTTGGTCAAAATCAGCAAGGAGGAGCTTAAGAAATCCTAAATAGAGAAATTTGAAACCCTAGGAGCCTTCTCCACCAAGGTAGGCACCTTATTTTACCTTGGGATAGAAACTTTGTGGCCAAACATAGAGAGGATGATGCTCTAATCTGTGGGAAATAGAATGAGAGGATTGATTCTTGGATTGGGAGGTGGGAAGGGGTAGGCATGGCTTTATAAAGAAGGGGGCAACCATGAGGTGTCTATGTGATTTTCCATGTGTCCTTAGGGTAAGGCTTCATGGCCATGCAAGAGGACATCTCATAAAGACTTCTTTTATATCCAAGTTCGGTCCTAAGATCCCCTAGAACCTTCTAGGCCATCCCCACCATCCTTCAAACAAAGAAATAACCCCATTGGTTGATAGCTTTTAAAGATAAGCACATTTATAAAGAGGGTAATCCCTATGCCCTTGGAAAGTAACACCTTCAAACCAAGGTGCAAACAGGTGCCCCATGGTTCAAAATCTCTTGACTGGTTAGGGAATATCTAAGGATTAAAATTTAGGTGATAATTTGTAAAGAAAACCTCAAAATTGGGTAAATTGCATAAAAGTCTAGAATGTGCATATAATTGCATAACCTGCACAAACAACATCCAAATTGGACCAAACTTCCTCCATTAGTTATATTTGATGTGTAGAATATTAATTTGCCATTATTTCCATATTTTGAAGTTATATAATCACATTATTCATTACTTATGCCTTTTACTCATTTTCTCTCTCCTAAACTTATCCTAATATTTCAAGGTTGTCCAATTTAGATGATATTTGACATGTAGGCTAATTTTGATATGTAGATTTCGAATTTGAAGTTTGTTTCCTCTTTTGAGACTTATTTTAATGAGATATGTCATATGTCCCATTAAGAACCCATTATCTAAATTGTTCATCCAATTAAGTTTCTTATCTTCATATTACCACTAAAATGAGTTATGTGGCATATTTTATGTTTTCAAATCACATCAAAAAGTTAGATTCAGGTTTAGAGCGCTTAATTATGGTAATTAAGATTTCACTGAGGTATTTATGCATAAACCCTTCCATTGGTATAATTAGTGAATAAACGTTCACTAAACCACTATAAATTCCACTAATTAAATAGGAAGGCCAATAAGGATAGAAATGGAAGGAAAAGATAGGAAAGAGGGTCAAAAGACAAAATTTCAGAATTCGGTATGTTACAAGTTTAATAATCAAATCAACCTTCAAACCCTCACAGTAGGAACCCAGCCAAACTAGCCTAGATCTAGTGCCCCCTTTTCTCCCTGAGGATCGACCCCTATGCTTGCCCTTCACCAACGCTACAATAGTACCTTCTACGTTTGCAGGTGACCTGTTTAGTTTTGTGATCGGATTTTTTTAGGGTTAATATAAATTTTAAGAGATCTTGTGTGTTTGATTCTCGTGGAGTGCATCTAGTCACCTTTAATTGGCTAGTGAGTACACCTTTGGCTCGGTGCACCAAGCTTTCTGGCGCTACTATCGGGGAGAAAGGTGTTCACCCTAGCTAGTTAGTCTTGCTTTGACTTTTCTACTACCGTCATCATTGTTATTCTTTATTCATTATTCTTTGCATTCTTTGTGTATATTGGTTTTCTAACTTGCTTTCTTGTGTTTGGTTGTGCTTTGTGCATGTGACAAGCCATTCAGGAGGAAACAAGATGGAAGGCCAAAATGCACCTCACAAGACACTTCAAGACTACTTCATGCCTAGCAACTATAAAACACCAATTGCTAGAAGGGTTGATCAAATACCAGGGGAGAAATTCTCTATTCCTCCAGGACTTCTCGGGCTCCTGCCCATCTTCTATGACTCAGAGAGTGAGAACCCCTACAAGCACTTGGATGCCTTTCTTGAAGTATACTCCACTTTTAGGACGCCGACGGCTAGTGATGATAGAATCGGTTGACCTTGATCTCCTTTTCCCTCAATAATAGAGCTAAAGATTGGTATGACTCAAGAAGGGACATCATGAGTTGGGAAACAATGAAGAATGCCTTCTTGAGACAATTCTACTCTATAGCAAGGTTAACACAAATGCGGCGTGTTATGACAAGTTTTAGACAAATGGGCAATGAGCAGTTTCATAATGCATGGGAGAGATTTAAGAAGATTTTGAGAGAGTGCCCACACCATGAGATCCCTTTGTGGCAGCTAGTTCAATTATTCTACTCCAATTTGTCTCTAAAGGACCAAGACACAGTGGACTCTTTTTGTGGAGGAGTTTTCATTGCTAGTCCACCTGAGGAGATATGGCCTTTGTTTGAGCAATTGGATGAAGGATCAAGAATTCGAGCTTCTAGCATGATGAATGAAAGAGGGTATGCCTTTGGCGTGACACCTCCTACTCATGATGACTCAAGCCCGTAAGTGATGAAGATTATTGGTGACATAGTGAGCTTCATGAAGAACCAAGTGACAAATATTCCTTGCCACCCGGTCAATTCTATTGAGTTCTGTGGAGAGGAAAAAAAGACATCTCACTCCTATAGCTATCAAGAGACACAAAGTCCAAAATATAGCTTGAGGTTTGAGGAAGAAGTTCTCTCTACATTGAAAATATTTGATGATGTTCAAAAACATGTTGCAAGGCAGGAGAAAGTAGAGAAGCTATCTTACCTAATTGCTCTCCAAGAAGAAAAGTTGTCTTCAAGACCCATCATTAGCTACCATGAAGCAAGTGGACCCATGACCTCTTCTCAAGTTTTCTATAATCCACCTCCCATGCAAGTACAACCCATCTACCATTTTCAAGGTGATTCCAAGCCTTATACTCCACCTCCCCCTCCATCACCTCCATTTTCCCAACAATTCACTTTCCAACCTCAATTCTCCCCTCCCCCTCAATTTCAACCCCTAGTGTCACCTCCACCTCCTCCACATCCACAACTAGCTCCCCCTCTCCACCATGAGAAAGGAAGTGTTGTGACAGTTCTAAGGAGTGGGAAATCACTTGAGTAGCCCGTAAGACAGAGAAAGGTTGATAAAGCAAAGCAAAGGTAACCAAATGGTGATACTGTGTGAGATTGCCCAAGATGATTTAGTGACACATCCTGTTGATTTTGGGATACCATGTGCTCCACCTCATTCTTCATTTCCAGGTCCCACCATCCCTAGTGTTCCACCTCACATTGATGCAAGCAAGGCAAAAGCCAATGATCATCCATTCATTGAAGCACTAGATGAGCCAACAGAATTGAAAAGGAGGCAAACGCACAATAATGATATTCTTGAGGTGTTTCGCCAAGTGAAGGTGAACATTCCACTCTTGGATGATATTAAGAAAATCCCATCATATGCCAAGTTCCTCAAGAACCTATGCACTGTGAAGAGAAGGTCAACAAAGAGGATTCCAAAGAAAGTGAAATTGACTGAACAAGTGAGCTCTATCATCCAACATTCACTTCCCGTAAAGAGAAAAGACCCAGGAGCCCCACTCATACATAGTTACATAGGGGGATATTGCAAGGATAGGTCCTTACTCGATCTAGGATCCAGTGTGAATTTAATGCCATATAATGTCTATGTTGAGCTGGGCTTAGGCAAGTTGAAGCCGGCACATTACACTCTCCAATTGGCAGATAGATCTATAAAAGTAACTAGGGGTAGAGTGGATGATGTCTTGATGATGATAGATAAAAAGAAAGGTGCAGTGTTCCCAGAATATTTCATTATACTTGATATGGAACTGGAGATTCCCATCATCTTGGGAAGGCCATTCTTATCTACAACTGATGCCAAAATTCATGTACGCAGCGGTACCTTGACAGTTTCATTCATGGACATGAAGATAAAGATCAACATATACCAGTCCTCAAATCGGTGAGTCCAAGATAGGGATATTGGACATGATCAATTTACAAGTCTGGATGATCATTTGAGAAAAGAAGATCAAGATGGAACAATTGATGATGATTATTGTGATCAAAGGGATGAGGAAAATAGATTGAGTGCAAATGAGAGATGCATGTTTTGCAATAATGGGCACGTGAGGATACCAAATGAATGATCTACTGAAGAATCGCCAAGAAGCCAAGTTGAAGGAAAGAAACTCAGCGCTTGTTGGAGGCAACCCACCTAGGTTTGGGAATTTTTCACCCAACCTTCCATTTTTTATACTTTTTCTTTGTTTTTACACTTTTCCAAGAAAACACACACACACACTTGTTTTTAATAGTTTTTGTTTAGTTTTAAGATGTACATGTGAAAATATAATGAAATGAGAAAAATTAGAGGAAATGTTGGCAAAGTTACCCATGAAATATCATTTTGGATCAAAATTTTGGAGTGTTTGTTGTTCTTCAAGTTGGTAATAGTAGCTACAGATACCAAAACGGCCGTCGTGAACCACCATGGTCGTGTGAATTAAATCCACAAGTGATCACAGGGAACATGGCCAAAGTTTGAGGAAATGTTTTGACAAGGGATGCACCACGGTCATGCAAGGTAGCACTGCTGTGCAGCCTGAAGCCACCACGACTGTGTTGTGCAGCACGACCATGCTGCAGTCCGACTCCAGCATCTTAAGTCAGATTTTGAAAAAATTGAAAATCACTTGCTCACTTCTCCTAAGAATAGAACGGCCGTGCTCCGCACCCTAGCGACCGTGTAGCACTTCGTGCTTCCTCTCCAACCCTCAAATCTCTACCACAGGGAGGAGCACAGCCACCACAGTGATCATCTACCATATCATTTCCAGACTTTAGTGTCATGCTGAGGACAACATGATTCAAAAGTTTGGGGTGGTAGGGCAGTATGCCCTATCTCATTTTCACTCTTATTTTGCATTTCACCTGCCATTTTTTTTTATTTTGCTTTCTTTAGCTTAGAGTTTACTTGCTTTGGATACTTGCATGCCATGTAGATTGCTTTCTTGTCATTTTTGCGTAATTTTCAAAAAATTTACCATTTTTCCATGCAATGCATATCATGTAGATTTTTTTGGGTAATTTTGCATGTTTTACCTAGGATTTTCTTGTTTATTGCTTTAAGCTCAATAATATAGGCTTAGTTGTGATTGAAGGCAACTTGGCACCATTTGGGCCAATTTTGCCCAAATTTGAGATTTCTCATCTAAAAGTGTGTTTCAACCCAATCTCTACTTTTTAGATTAAAAATGATGACCTTTGACAAATGCAAGTGAATTATCATTGTTTGTTGCTAAATGGTATCAATTCTTGACTTTTTACATGTGCATCACCTCTCTTGTGTTTGTGGATGATTTGGTTGAATTATGATTTGAGCAAGCTATGAGTGCTAAGTTCCTATGAAATCACTTGATTGAAATATCAATTTCATGTTGTTCATCCATGTGGTATGACATTGTTGGATGAAGTGTTGGATTAATTTTCATGCAGGATACCTTATGTTGAGAATCACGCGAATGACCCCTCTTTGACCTGACTCTTTACTCACCATCTTCTTACCCCTCTACCTCATGAAAGGATGCCAAATTGCACATATCAGCTGTGGCCAACTCCAAAAGTTTGGGGTGGCCACATCTACATCTCATCAATTCACTCTCATCACCATTGACATATCTACTCCAAGGGCAGTGAAAAAGAAAAGAAAAGAAATGTAGAAAGAAAATAAAAGGATGATCCTATTTAAGAGCATTCAAATAAAGAAAAGATGAGTTCTCTATGTAATATCACCCCAAAATCTTACCGCAACCCTTTCTTCCATCTTTATACCCATTGAGCTAGGGAACATCAAACCTAGCTAATTTTTCCCTTTTCCGCAATCACTTGGGTCATTTGGTGTGATTTGAAACATAAGGTTGAAAGGATGAAAGTGAAACAGCAGTCTTGGTCAACCTTGATTAACACCATCATGAAACAGTTTACCAGAACTACATGAAATAAATATAGATAGCTTGTGTGTTTTATGCAATATATTTGAAGTTCATATTCTTTGTGCTCTTTTCATGATTGGTTTGTGAAAGTAGGAGAGGAGAGAGGTGGAATGCATGTACTTAGTCACTATTGATCCTATCCAGTAATAATCATTCTTTACATTGCATTTGTCATTTCTTGCTTGTGAAAATTTTGCAAAGAGATTGAGTTAGAGCATACATGAGGACAGTATGTTTCAAGTTTGGGGTGGAGATTCAGCCCTATTTTCGGGCTTCATCTTGTGTCATTTTGCATTTCAATCACATCTATACCTGTTACATTACATGTTATATCCCTTAATGTGTGTTTTATTGTCAAATGCACTTATGGATGGTTTTTGCATGTTTTATAGGTACTTTGGCCACTACTTGACAGATTGGGAAGAAGATGGTTGAATCTAGGGTTTCCCCAGGCTTGGAGGAGCCCAAGATGAGGCCAAAACCACTCCAAAACTACCGCAAGTGGTAAAAGGATGTATTGAAGCAATAACCTTCGTGGATGGACAAGTTCAACACTCAAATGTAGGGGAAAGACTCCAGAATAGTAGTGCTACCATGGAATGGCCGTTCTGGGACATGCCGCAATCAACATGACCTTTAGAAAATGACCCAGAATGGCAACTGGCACGTTCAAGCTAGAGCCCAACACGGTCGTGCTACCAGTCCCAAAAACCCAAAATTTCCTTGTTCACTCCATTTTCCCACCATGACTATGCTCCCACTACCCACCACGACCATGCAGGCCAGCACAATCGTGCTACACACAATTTTACCTGATTTTATGCACTATTTTTCCCATACTACCCCTACTTGACCTAGTCCTTCCCCCACACCTATATATACCTAGATGGTGTCTCTAGCATGCGGTTGGCCACCCTTAGCTACACTGTAGACACTCTAACCTCCCCATTTTGTCATCCATCCATTCCCACCTCATTCCACCTTCATTTCACCATTTCCACCATCAAAACCCCACATTCCTTCCATTTCCACCCTTTCGCACCATACATCCATGCCATTCACCTACCTTGGAGGAGGGAGATTGAGTTACAGGTGCTAGTAGGTGGAAAAGGAGGAGTCTTCACCGAGCTTATCATGGCTTTTCACTCCTCTACTCATTCTTTCTCCTTTCTTTTTGTATATTCCATTTCCATGAGTAGCTAGGCCCCTTTTGGTGGGTTGTTTGGGGGAAATTATGTTACTTTGTTACCATGTTTGGGGAGAATGATATGTAAACATTATAATTTCATTTGGAAATGATTATGTTCTATTTGCATCTTATTCTCCATGAATTGCTTGTTGGTTTGTGTGTGAAATTACCTAGAATTTTAGTGAAATTGACTATTTTTGGCAATTTTGGGATTTGTCCCTAGGTCCAATTCTTGGATCCGTAGGTTGCCTCTCATCTTCCTACATCTTAATCAATTTACCTAAGCCTAAGTGAGAGACCTAAGTAACTATATTAGGTTATTCTAGTGCAATTAGCATGGAGCCTTCTCAAGGCTAGAATGTGGGGGAATTAGGGTCCAAAACCCTAATTTCACCTCCCCATTACTACCCTCGACCACTTATTGCCCTAGGAATGTCTAATCTAGAAACCTAGACTTGATTAGACTCTAATTGAATTGAACCTAATCCCTAACCCAATTGAGCCTCGTAAGGGTAATGGGAGTTGTTAGGGACTAGTTCCCCTATACATATCTCATCTCATCCATGGCAGTTAGTAGCTTAGGTCAATTCATTAGACTCTAACAAGTTGTTTGGCTTGGATAATCTAAATGGATGAGTAATGCTTGCATGTTATCACCCCCAACCTCATTTACAAATTCATACCCCTAAATAACCCACACCTCACTTTACTGCTTAAACCCCTAGTTTTGTGCTTGCTTGGCTTAATTAGTTCTTTTCTTGCTTAGTTAGCTTCTTTCTTTACTCTTGCCTTGTTCATGCTAGCTTAGCTCTTTAATTATTCTTTTGCTCTTCTCTTGCTGCCTTAGTGTAGTTTGCACTTTCATACCTAGCTTAGTCCTTTCTAGCATGTTTAGCCTTAATCTAGTCTAGGGTTAACATAGATTTCATTCTTTCCTTTAATTCCTCATTTGTTCATAGTAGTTTAACAATCAAATCAACCTTCAAACCCTTAACCCTAGTCTCCACATCAGGAACCCGACCAAACTAACCTATCTCTAGTACCCCCTTTTCTTCCTGAGGATCAACCACAACGCTTTCCTTTACCAATGCTACAATAGTACCCTGTGTGCTTGCGGGTGACCTATTTAGTTTTGTGATTGGATTTTATTAGGGTTAATATAAATTTTGAGAGATCCTGTGTGTTTGAGTACCATGGAGTGCATCTAGTCACCTTTTGTTGGCTATTGTGTACACCTCTAGCTCAGCACACCAGGGACTTCCCAAAATACAACTCAATTACCTCTGAGAATTGTTTTCCTCTCTGGTTGTGGTAACCACTAGAGAGCCTGAGCAAGTCCTACCCGCTAAAGGGAGGGATAGAAAAGGAGAAAGAATTGTAGGAGAGTAAGTTGGTGACTAGTACACCAACGGAAGGGATAACTCCTTCGTGTCTGTACTAGAACGACAAGAGTTCTAGTTGGTCCGTGCAAACTTCTCTAGAGGTAAGGAGGCATGTGCGCCTCTCTAGGAGGGCAATATCAGTTTGTAGTTTGTGGCATTTCTTTCTGTAGGTGTGCAAGTTTAGGGTTTGTGGCAAATTCTTCTGTAGTTAGGGTTTGTGGAAAACTTTAAGCTCAATAATATCAATTTGTGTCATCACCTACATGTTTTATAATTTAGGATTTGTGGAAAATTCTTCTGTAGGTGCGGCGGGCTCGGGGTGACCCCATTTGGTCCGCGAATCACCCCCAAACGATCTCGTACAGGAGCTACATATAGGTGCTGGTCGGAGGTTGAAGATAACGCGCCACGGTCGTGGTTGGGCACCACGATCGTGGTGGAGCTGCTGTCCCACAGCCGTGTCGCCTAGCACGGGCGTGGTGGGTGAGAAAATGAGCTCTGATGACATTGTGCCACGGCCGTGGCGTGACACCACGGTCGTGGTGAGATGGCTGCCACATGGCCGTGCCGCCTTGCACGGGCGTGGCGAGTATGAAGTCAGGTGTTGGGGATGATCCACCACGGTCATGGTCGTGTCACACTGTCGTGGTGATGGCAGACGACCACAGTCGTTTTGGACCACCACGGCCATGGTCAGGACTCTGCTTCACGATCTTCAGTTCATGCACTGTTCGATCCCTTGTGGCTGAGTGATTCCTCCAAATGGTCTCTGCTGCTCAAACGGTCTTGGGACCGCATGGACCCATACAGTCTTGGGACCGAATGGACCCAAACGGTCTTGGGACCGCATGGACCCAAACGGTCTTGGGACCGCATGGACCCAAACAGTCTTGGGACCGCATGGATGGAATAACTTGGTTAGATTTCTTGACCTGAGTCAGGGATGAAGGCGGACCCTTCCTGGTTGTTAAGCTTTGTGAAAACCTGCATTCAATGAACAATATTTAGTTAAAACCTTGATAATCGAATCAATTAAGTTGATTTGGGCATTATGATTCACGTTGGTGTTTAATGAGTGAGAAAGTATATATATGGAGTTGAAAATGTTCCAAAGTGATGATTGAATTCCATGATGAATATGCATTCATCAATAATATTGATCAAAGTCTTAATATTGATCAAAATATATGAAAATGACTTGTTTTGGATTGTAAATGATGTGTTGTGCTAGGTAGCACGGCCGTGCTGGGAAGCACGGCCGTGGTGGGGTCTTCATGGCACGGCCGTGTTGGGTAGCACGACCGTGGTGGGTGAGTTGTTGAAACTTCAAGATTTGTCAATCTTGCATTTGTTAATTCTCCGTGCTCCTCTAAAATTGATGTATATTGACCCCTAATTAATACATTATAACAGAATTGAATCGTGCATTTGTGTTGTTGCAGGTGTTGTTGACTTGCATATATTTCTTCTTCAGCCTTCAAGTGAGGTATAATATTCTCACTCTCCCAATGTGCCATTAGGCTTCATTTTGATTCAAATATTTGATATATGGAATCATGGTTTATTTAATGTTTAGTATTTACTGACAAGCATGATTAAATGATGTTACACAAAACTTAGGATATGAATGATGAAACTAGGATTGTAGGTATAAGAATGACAACATACATGTATTTGTTGGCCTAGAAACCCGTCCAAGATTTACTCAATAGGAGTAAATCTTGGATAGTCCCCGATTTGGGATTGTTCTTGAACACTTAATCTCACTTAGTATGTAAGTGTATAATATGTATTAGGTTTTTAAGAAAATTTCGGTAGCATTTCCCCATTTATTCTCTAAGTACATAAGTACTTGGAGAACAACGGGGAAATGCTGCCGAAATTTTCTTGAAAACCCAATACACATTATACACTTACTAGTGAGATTAGGTGTTCAAGAATGGGATAAGTGGTACACATTTATTATATATAAGACCTTAAACCCTAAACTTTTAACCATAAACCCTAATCTTTTAACCAAAGTCCCTAATCTTTTAACCATAAACCCTAATATATACTTGTTTTCTCTTTGATCATAGAATGGATAGATCATGGATGCCCATTCCAAATCACTGCACCCCCGAGTTTATTTCTGGTCTTGATCAATTTATTAGATTTGTCGAGGAACATAGGAAACAACCTGGAGATAGGTTCTACTATCCATGTAGGCATTGCGGTAACAACTTGAAAGTTAGCACTGGTGACAAAATCAAAAGTCATGTCATGTGCAACGGGATTGTACAAGGCTATACATAATGGCACCGGTATGGAGATATTTCAAACATAAAATTAGTTGATGTTGATAGCAGTACTTGTGTGGAAGAAGAAATTGCCTCCGATGACGTAGATGTGAACGAACCAGTTCTAATAGACATTGTTGATGCAATGCTGGATAGTTGTGGGGTAGAGCACATCGATCCACCTCCCATGTTTAGAAACATTGTGCATGATGCTGAGATATCGTTATACACATGTTGTACTAAGTTTACGAAGCTTAGCGCTGTGTTGAGATTGTATAAGATGAAAACTAACAATAGATGAAGTCACAAAAGCTTCACATCGTTGTTGTCTTTGTTGAAAGAAATTCTTCCTGAAGGAAACGAGCTGCCAATCTCAACATACCAGTTAAAGAAATTATTGTGCCCATTGGTAATGGAGGCCAAGAAGATACACGCATGCCCGAATGATTGTGTATTATTTCAAAAGGACTATGTGGATTTGAAAGATTGTCCAAAATGTGGTGCGTCAAGGTATAAATTGACGACTTCAGGGGAGTCCAAAATTAGTTCTCCTGCCAAGGTGATGTGATATCTACCTATAATATCACATTTTCAACGCTTGTTTTCCAATCCGATAGATGCGATAAAATTTGAAGTGGCATGAATATGTTAAGAAAAATAATGATGGGATCCTAGGACATGCGTCTGATTCCCCACAGTGGAAGAAGATTGATTTATTATACCCTAAATTTGATGAAGAAGTCAGTAATCTAAGACTTGGGCTTTGTAAAGATGGGATGAATCCGTACGGAACATTGAGCAGCCAACATAGCACTTGGCCAGTTATGCTTGTTATATACAATCTTCCTCCCTGGTTGTGTATGAAAAATAAGTACGTTAAGCTGTCGTTGTTGATATCAGGCCCTAAACAACCTGGAAATGATCTCGACATTTATCTTGAACCTCTGATTGATGACTTAAAGAAACTATGGGGTGAAGGTGTGATGACCTATGATGCTTCACAAAGAGAGACATTTTGTTTGCACGCTATGTTGTTCTGCACTGTTAATGACTTTCCAGCATATGGGAATTTGTATGGATATAGTGTCAAAGGATCTAAAGTGTGTCCTATATGTGAAGAGAACACTGATTCAATATGACTAAAATATGGTGGCAAGACTATATATCTTGGTCATCGAAGGTTTCTTCCAAAATTCCATCCATATCGTAGGTTGTGCAAAGCATTCAATGGATGAAATGAGGAATGAAATGCACCTAAACCTATAGCAGGGGAGGTTGTTTATGAAAGAGTAAAAGACTTTTTCAATGAATTTGGTAAGAGATCACAATGTACCATGGTCACACGGAGTGACAAATCTTTATTCAAGAAGAGGTCAATATTTTGGGATCTTCCTTATTGAAGTTCTTTGGCAGTAAGGCATTGTATCGATGTCATGCACGTTGAGAAAAATGTCTGTCATAGCGTCATTGATACTCTATTGAATATACCAGGTAAGATTAAAGATGGGATAAAATCTAGAATGGACCTACATGAAATAAGAATAAGGAAAAAATTAAAAGAAGTAGTTATCGGAGAACATACTTACCTCCCGCTTGTTACACATTGTCTAAAAAGGAAAAGAAAGCTTTTTGTGAATGCTTGGTAAATGTTAAGGTGTCACATGGTTACTCACCAAAATCCGTAGATTGGTATCAATGAAAGATCTAAAGTTGATAGGTCTTAAATCTCATGATTGCCAGACTCTAATGCAACAAATATTGCCCATGTCAATTCAATCTATATTGCCAAAGCATGTAAGGTTTGCAATCACCAGACTTTGTTTCTTTTTCAACAGTATGTGCAGCAAAGTTATTGACCCTGATACTCTTAATAAATTGCAAAGAGAAGTGGTTGTTACCCTATGTCAGCTTGAGATGTATTTTCCTCCTTCGTTCTTTGATATCATGGTACATCTTGTTGTCCACTTGACTAGGGAAGTGAAGATGTTGGGACCAGTTTTCTTGCATGGGATGTATCCCTTTAAACGATACATGAGCATTTTTAAAGGTGATATTCAAAACCGTTATCTACCTGAAGGGTGTATTATTGAGGGTTATGTGGCAAGAGAGGTTATGGATTTTTGCAATGATTTTTTGAGTGGTAATGCCACTCCTGTTAATAACAAGAATATTGAGAAGTATCTGGCAAAGGAATTTTGGGATCACGGATGAAAGTAATCAACCATGAGCAGTTGGAACAAGGTCACTTGTATATTTTACACAACATCGAAAAAGTGAGTGTTTATATCGAAGAACATACCAATTTCATCAAGAGACAATATCCTTGAGACAATTCAATGTGGCTTGCTAGAGAGCATAACAAGACATTTATTAAGTGGTTTGAAGATAAAGTCTTATATCAACTATCTCAAACACCGAATCATCTTACTAAAAATATCAAATGCCTCGCCTTTAAACCAAAATTGAATGTTATGTCTTATGAAGGGTTTGACATGAATGGATTCTCATATTACATAAAGTGTTAAGAGAGATCATAGCAAGGATGATCTTGTTTAAGGAGGCAAAAGCACAATAATGAGCAGTTTCATAATGCATGGGAGAGATTTAAGAAGCTTTTGAGAGAGTGCCCACACCATGAGATCCCTTTGTGGCAGCTAGTTCAATCATTCTACTCCAATTTGTCTCTAAAGGACCAAGACACAATGGACTCTTTTTGTGGAGGAGTTTTCATGGCTAGGCCACCTGAGGAGATATGGCCTTTGTTTGAGCAATTGGATGAAGGATCAAGAATTCGAGCTTCTAGCATGATGAATGAAAGAGGGTATGCCTTTGGAGTGACACCTCCTACTCACGATGACTCAAGCTCGCAAGTGATGAAGATTATTGGTGACATAGTGAGTTTCATGAAGAACCAAGTGACAAATATTCCTTGCCACCCGGTCAGTTCTATTGAGTTCTGTGGAGAGGAAAAAAAGAAATCTCACTCCTATAGCTATCAAGAGACACAAAGTCCAAAATATAGCTCGAGGTTTGAGGAAGGGGTTCTCTCTACATTGAAAATATTTGATGATGTTCAAAAACATGTTGCAAGGTAGGAGAAAGTAGAGAAGCTATCTTACCTAATTGCTCTCCAAGAAGAAAAGTTGTCTTCAAGACCCATCATTAGCTACCATGAAGCAAGTGGACCCATGACCTCTTCTCAAGTTTTCTATAATCCACCTCCCATGCAAGTGCAGCCCATCTACCATTTTCAAGGTGATTCCAAGCCTTATACTCCACCTCCCCCTCCATCACCACCAGTTTCCCAACAATTCACTTTCCAACCTCAATTCTCCCCTCCCCCTCAATTTCAACCCCTAGTGTCACCTCCACCTCCTCCACATCCACAACTAGCTTCCTCTCTCCACCATGAGAAAGGAAGTGTTGTGACAATTCTAAAGAGTGGGAAATCACTTGAGTAGCCCGTAAGACAAAGAAAGGTTGATAAAGCAAAGCAAAGGCAGCCAAATGGTGATACTGTGTGAGATTTCCCAAGATGATTTAGTGACACATCCTGTTGATTTTGGGATACCATGTGCTCCACCTCATTCTTCATTTCCAGGTCCCACCATCCCTAGTGTTCCACCTCACATTGATGCAAGCAAGGAAAAAGCCAATGATCATCCATTCATTGAAGCACTAGATGAGCCAACGGAATTGAAAAGGAGGCAAAAGCACAATAATGATATTCTTGAGGTGTTTCGCCAAGTGAAGGTGAACATTCCACTCTTGGATGATATTAAGAAAATCCCATCATATGCCAAGTTCCTCAAGAACCTAGGCACTGTGAAGAGATGGTCAACAAAGAGGATTCCAAAGAAAGTGAAATTGACTGAACAAGTGAGCTCTATCATCCAACATTCACTTCCCGTAAAGAGAAAAGACCAAGGAGCCCCACTCATACCTAGTTACATAATGGGATATTGCAAGGATAGGTCCTTACTCGATCTAGGATCCAGTGTATATTTAATGCCATATAATGTCTATGTTGAGCTGGGCTTAGGCAAGTTGAATCCGTCACATTGCACTCTCCAATTGGCAGATAGATCTATAAAAGTGCCTAGGGGTAGAGTGGATGATGTCTTGATGATGATAGATAAAAAGAAAGGTGTAGTGTTCCCGAAAGATTTCATTATACTTGATATGGAACTGGAGATTCCCATCATCTTGGGAAGGCCATTCTTATCTACAGCTGATGCCAAAATTCATGTACGCAGTGGTACCTTGACGGTTTCATTCATGGACATGAAGATAAAGATCAACATATACAAGTCCTCAAATCGGTGAGTCCAAGATAGGGATATTGGACATGATCAATTTACAAGTCTGGATGATCATTTGAGAAAAGAAGATCAAGATGGAACAATTGATGATGATTATAGCGATCAAAGGGATGAGGAAAATAGATTGAGTGCAAATGAGAGATGCATGTTTTGCAATAATTGGCACATGAGGATACCAAATGAATGATCTACTAAAGAATCGCCAAGAAGCCAAGCTGAAGGCAAGAAACTCAGCACTTGTGGGAGGCAACCCACCTAGGTTTGGGAATTTTTCACCCAACCTTCCATTTTTTATACTTTTTGTTTGTTTTTACACTTTTCCAAGAAAACACACACACACACACTTGTTTTTAATAGTTTTTGTTTAGTTTTAAGATGTACATGTGAAAATATAATGAAATGAGAAAAATTAGAGGAAATGTTGGCAAAGTAACCCATGAAATATCATTTTGGATCAAAATTTTGGAGTGTTTGATGTTCTTCAAGTTGGGAATAGTAGCTACAGATACCAAAACGGCCGTCGTGATCCACCATGGTCGTGTGAATTAAATCCACAAGTGATCACAGGGAACATGGCCAAAGTTTGAGGAAATATTTTGACAAGGGATGCACCACGGTTGTGCAAGGTAGCACGACTGTGCAGCCTGAAGCCACCACGGCTGTGTTGTGCAGCACGACAATGCTGCAGTCCGACTCCAGCATCTTAAGTCAGATTTTGAAAAAATTGAAAATCACTTGCTCACTTCTCCTAAGAACAGAACGGTCGTGCTCCGCACCCTAGCGACCGTGTAGCACTTCGTGCTTACTCTCCAACCCTCGAATCTCTACCACAGGGAGGAGCACAGCCACCGCAGTGATCATCTACCCTATCATTGCCAGACTTTAGTGTCATGCTGAGGAGAACATGATTCAAAAGTTTGGCATGGTAGGGCAGTATGCCCTATCTCATTTTCACTCTTATTTTGCATTTCACCTGCCATTTTTTTTTCTTTTGCTTTCTTTAGCTTAGAGTTTACTTGCTTTGGATACTTGCATGCCATGTAGATTGCTTTCTTGTCATTTTTGCATAATTTTCAAAAAATTTACCATTTTGCCATGCATTGCATATCATGTAGTTTTTTTGGGTAATTTTGCATATTTTACCTAGGATTTTCTTGTTTATTGCTTTAAGCTCAATAATATAGGCTTAGTTGTGATTGAAGGAAACTTGGCACCATTTTGGCCAATTTTGCCCAAATTTGAGATTTCTCATCTAAAAGTGTGTTTCAACCCAATCTCTACTTTTTAGATTAAAAATGATGACCTTTGATAAATGCAAGTGAATTATCATTGTTTGTTGCTAAATGGTATCAATTCTTGACTTTTTACATGTGCATCACCTCTCTTGTATTTGTGGATGATTTGGTTGAATTATGATTTGAGCAAGCTATGAGCGCTAAGTTCCTATGAAATCACTTGATTGAAATATCAATTTTAGGTTGTTCATTCATGTGGTATGACATTGTTGGATGAAGTGTCAGATTAATTTTCATGCAGAATACCTTATGTTGAGAATCACGCCAATGACCCCTCTTTGACCTGACTCTTTACTCACCATCTTCTTACCCCTATACCTCATGAAAGGATGCCAAATTGCACATATCAGCCGTGGCCAACTCCAAAAGTTTGGGGTGGCCACATCTACATCTCATCGATTCACTCTCATCACCATTGCCCTATATACTCCAAGGGCAAATAAAAAGAAAAGAAAAGAAATGCTGAAAGAAAATAAAAGGATGATCCTGTTTAAGAGCATTCAAATAAAGAAAAGATGAGTGCTCTATGTAATATCACACCAAAATCTTACCGCAACCCTTTCTTCCATCTTTATACCCATTGAGCTAGGGAACATCAAACCTAGCTAATTTTTCCCTTTTCTGCAATCACTTGGGTCATTTGGTGAGATTTGAAACATAAGGTTGAAAGGATGAAAGTGAAACAGCAGTCCTGGTCATCCTTGATTAACACCATCATGAAACGGTTTACCCGGAACTACATGACATAAATATAGATAGCTTGTGTGTTTTATGCACTATATTTGAAGTTCATATTCTTTGTGCTCTTTTCATGATTGGTTTGTGAAAGTAGGAGAGGAGAGAGGTGGAATGCATGTAGTTAGTCACTATTGTTCCTATCCAGTAATAATCATTCTTTACATTGCATTTGTCATTTCTTGCTTGCGAAAATTTTGCAAAGAGATTGAGTCAGAGCATACATGAGGACAAGTATGTTTCAAGTTTGAGGTGGAGATTCAGCCCTATTTTAGGGCTTCATCTTGTGTCATTTTGCATTTCAATCACATCTATACCTGTTACATTACATGTTATTTCTCTTAATGTGTGTTTTATTGTCAAATGCACTTATGGATGGTTTTTGCATGTTTTATTGGTACTTTGGCCACTACTTGACGGATTGGGAAGAAGATGGTTGAATCTATGGTTTCCCCAGGCTTGGAGGAGCCCAAGATGAGGCCAAAACCACTCCAAACCTACCCCAAGTGGTAAAAGGATATATTGAAGCAATAACCTTCGTGGATGGACAAGTTCAACACTCAAATGTAGGGGAAGGACTGCAGAATAGTAGTGCTACCATGGAATGGCTGTTCTGGAACATGCCCCAATCAACATGACCTTTAGAAAATGACCCAGAATGGCAACATGCACGTTCAAGCTAGAGCCCAGCACGGTCGTGCTACCAGTCCCAGAAACCCAAATTTCCCTATTCACTCCATTTTCCCACCATGACTATGCTCCCACTACCCACCACGACCATGCAGGCCAGCACAATCGTGCTACACACAATTTTACTTGATTTTATGCACTATTTTTCCCATACTACCCCTACTTGACCTAGTCCTTCCCCCACACCTATATATACCTAGATGGTGGCTCTAGCATGAGGTTGGCCACCCTTAGCTACCCTATAGACACTCTAACCTCCCCATTTTGTCCTCCATCCATTCCCACCTCATTCCACCTTCATTTCACCATTTCCACCATCAAAACCCCACATTCCTTCCATTTCCACCCTTTCACACCATACATCCATGCCATTCACCTACCTTGGAGGAGGGATATTGAGTTACATGTGCTAGTAGGTGGAAAAGGAGGAGTCTTCACCGATCTTATCATGGCTTTTCACTCCTCTACTCATTCTTTCTCCTTTCTTTTTGTATATTCCATTTCCATGAGTAGCTAGGCCCCTTTTGGTCGGCTGTTTGGGGGAAATTATGTTACTTTGTTACCATGTTTGGGGAGAATGATATGTAAACATTATAATTTCATTTGGCAATGATTATGTTCTATTTGCATCTTATTCTCCATGAATTTCTTGTTGGTTTGTGTGTGAAATCACCTAGAATTTTAGTGAAATTGACTATTTGTGGCAATTTTGGGATTTGTCCCTAGGTCCAATTCTTGGATCCGTAGGTTGCCTCTCATCTTCCTACATCTTAATAAATTTACCTAAGACTAAGTGAGAGACCTAAGTGACTAGATTAGGTTATTCTAGTGCAATTAGCATGGAGCCTTCTCAAGGCTAGAATGTTGGGGAATTAGGGTCCAAAACCCTAATTTTACCTCCCCATTACTACCCTCGACTACTTATTGCCCTAGGAATGTCTAATCTAGAAACCTAGACTTGATTAGACTCTAATTGAATTGAACCTAATCCCTAACCCAATTGAGCCTCGTAAGTGTAATGGGAGTTGTTGGGGACTAGTTCCCCTATACATATCTCATCTCATCCATGGCAGTTAGTAGCTTAGGTCAATTCATTAGACTCTAACAAGTTGTTTGGCTTGGATAATCTAAATGGATGAGTAATCCTTGCATGTTATCACCCCCAACCTCGTTGATAAATTCATACCCCTAAATAACCCACACCTCACTTTACTGCTTAAACCCCTAGTTTTGTTCTTGCTTTGCTTAATTAGTTCTTTTCTTGCTTAGTTAGCTTCTTTCTTTACTCTTTCCTTGTTCGTGCTAGCTTAGCTCTTTAATTGTTCTTTTGCTATTCTCTTGCTGCCTTAGTGTAGTTTGCACTTTCATACCTAGCTTAGTCCTTTCTAGCCTGTTTAGCCTTAATCTAGTCTAGGGTTAACATAGATTTCATTCTTTCCTTTAATTCCTCATTTGTTCATAGTAGTTTAACAATCAAATCAACCTTCAAACCCTTAACCCTAGTCTCCACATTAGGAACCCGACCAAACTAACCTATCTCTAGTACCCCCTTTTCTTCCTGAGGATCAACCACAACGCTTTCCTTCACCAATGCTACAATAGTACCCCGTGTGCTTGCGGGTGACCTATTTAGTTTTGTGATCGGATTTTATTAGGGTTAATATAAATTTTGAGAGATCCTGTGTGTTTGAGTACCATGGAGTGCATCTAGTCACCTTTAGTTGGCTATTGTGTACACCTCTGGCTCAGCACACCAGGGACTACCCAAAATACAACTCAATTACCTATGAGAATTGTTTTCCTCTCTGGTTGTGGTAACCACTAGAGAGCCAGAGCAAGTCCTACCCGCTAAAGGGAGGGATAGAAAAGGAGAAAGAATTGTAGGAGAGTAAGTTGGTGACTAGTACACCAACGAAAGGGATAACTCCTTCATGTCTGTACTAGAATGACAAGAGTTCTAGTTGGTCCATGCAAACTTCTATAGAGGCAAGGAGGCATGTGCCCCTCTCTAGGAGGGCAATATTAGTTTGTAGTCTGTGGCGAGACCACATGAGCCGTTGTAGACGTTGATTGAGTCTATTGTCCATGGTGAATACCAGGGACTGTACTTATACCGTCTAAGAGAAACTAGAAGATAGTTTCACTACAATGAGTTGTAGTTGCTAGATTTTCTCTAGGACCAGGTATAAACTCGTTAAACCATCTTTCCTATTTCATAGTTGTTACGACCCGCGTTGAGCTTACCCTTTAAGTATGTTGTTAAGCATGTGTTTAGCTGCTTTGCTAAGTTATAAGCTTGCTTTTGTTAATAACGTTTAAAATAGATAAGATATGTGCATAGTGTGAATCCTATCCCTTAAAACGTATAAGATCTTGCGCTTGAGGCGTTGCCAGAGAAATCGTCTGAAACCAACTTTTGAGTCAAAAGTTGTATGTTTTTGGGCTTGCAGGGACCTGTTTGTAGTTTTTGAAAGTTCTTGGACTTTACGTTTTGGTCCCTAGGTTTTTCCTTCTTATCCTTTCTTTCCTCTTTTACTCATTTCATTTATCAGAAACGAGAGAAACACAGAGCGTTTCTTCTCTTCTTCGCGTGAGAGGGAAAGAGAGAGAGACCAGGGAGAGAAGACGATTTGGAGCCCTAGCTTGGTTCCGGCCAGCAGCTGCGGCCCTCCATCTTCGCCTCACCGTTCTTCTTCGCCAGCTGAACCAGCAGTAGCCGGAGCTACGCTTGCAGCAGGAGCTGCGCTGGCAGTAGCGGCGGCCAGGAGAAGGAAAGGGTGCGAAGATCAGCCCTAGTTCGTCCTCCTCCTTTCCTACAACTAGTTCGTGGTTGTGTGCATCGGTTGCAGGTGATTTGCTGCGCAAATCTATAGTTTTGCCCGCTGATTCGAGTGAAATCGACATCAGCAGGTCTGTTTAGGTTTTCAGTCTGTACGCCGTTCGGTCGAGTTGTATGTGATTCGGTCGAGTTTTCTTAGCAGGAATCGAACAGCAGTTTGATTGGTCGAGTTTGCAAGCTGATCGGTCGAGTTGTGCAGTGATCGGTCGAGTTTCTGAGCTGTGAGTGGCAGTTCATTCAAAAATCATTATTTAACTTAATTTAAGTGCTTAATTGCTTCATTATCAGTTGGTATAACTCCTAAACAGTGTAGCACATACAATAGAGTATGATAGATTCATTGGAACTTGAAATTCGTAATATGATTGATGAAAAAGATGGAATTTCTATATTACAGTTACAATGTATATGCTGATTAAAGATGGTTGTTTAGCATTGAAATTGGATAAGTGATACTGAGTCATGTTTAAAGATGACAAATGATATATATATGTGTTTTCAAGTGATGTTCAGAATGTGAAATAAGTATGAAATGTGATATTCCTGTTTAAATGTTTATATGTTAATCAGTTAATAGACTTAGGTGCCCTAACACCGTAGAACCCCTTTGAGAGGTCTGCTTCTTAGGGGTGAAACTCGTGTTGCAACAATAACTGTGCGGAGTCACGGTGGCACGAGGATAGAGAGGCAGTGTTCAACAATAATCCGTGCGGAGTCACGGTGGCACTGGAGTAAATAGGGGTTATTCAACATTAATCCGTGCGGAGTCACGGTGGTAACCCAGTGAGACTCTCCGCATGTGTGCTCAGGTTAGAGGAGGAGTCTAGAGCACTCGGAGTTAGTGCAATGAGGCCGGAGAGCCAGTAGGCCGGAGAGCCAGTGGTCATGTAGCAGAGCAGGGCTGGCAGTCAGACTTAGCATTTCTCGGGTGTGTCGCTAAGTCTTGTACGGTGGGATCGTAGTTCGCTACCGATCTTTATATGCAGAGTACACTGCATATGATTAGGGTATAATAATAATGATATAATTATGTAATCATATAGGATCACAGTAAATTTAATATGTTAAGAGATTTGAACTTCTGTGCCAATTCTCTATATCAGTTTATTTGTTTAAAATATCTGATGTCGCTTTGAAATGAGATTGTTATCTATAAATCTGCTATGTCATTAGAATTGCCCTGTTTAGTACTGCACTTAGCTTTTATATAAATGTTATCTATATGATGAGTTGATTAGTGATAGCTAAATGAAATGCTATTCACTGAGCGAGTAGGCTCATACCTCTACTCAAACATTTTGCAGGTCAACATCAGCAACAGGAATCAGAAGGATCTTTTCATCCTAACGCTTAGTCTGTAGAAGGTATATGTAGTTAGTTTAGTTAGAGGTCTCTTAGTCCTTTCCCCTCGATCCTTGGAACATGGTGTGGGTGAGAGAGAGAGTGTGTATGTGGAATGTGTATAAAGATGTAAATTACCTGTTATGCTTTACTTTATGTTGAACAATGTAATTTGCTGTAGACTTTGTATATATCTCTTGTCAGTTTAATAGAAATGCTTTTGCAGTTTGTTTGGCTTTAGTTTACAGCATAAATCAGGTTATCTTTTTAATGTCTTTAAGATGTTTTTAAAAAGTGATGAATGGTTTGGCTTATGTGTAAATCCCTCCGTCGCACCCTAATCTCGTGGTCTGTGGTTAGTGTGAGATCGGGGTGTGACATCTTGGTATCAGAGCTTAGGTTGAGTACATAGTTACTCAGAGTCCAAGTCAGGGGACGATAAGAGACCAATAGGATTAAGGTTTAGGTGTCTTTCTTCTATCTGTAGTTTTCTAACAGGAAATATTCTGTTATATCATTGCATATGGTAGAAAGAGGCTTTGATCGTGATGATCAGGCCGAGAGCCATGTTGGCCCTGATCCACAGGACATGGGTCCAGGTGGAGGTGATCATGTTGATGAAGCATCCCGGATGTACAGGATGTTTTTAGAGACCAGAGAGAGGTACAAGGCTGATAGGCGAGCTTCTACTTCTACCAGTAGTAAGGATATGATGTGATCTTATGAGCTTGTGAAGAAGCTTGGTGGTACAGAATTCAGTGGTACTACAGATCCAGCAGAGGCTGATAAGTGGTTGAGATAGATAGAGAAGGTCTTTCGTCTGATGGAACTTTCAGAAGAGAAAAAGATTAATCATGCAGTCTATCTTTTGACAGGCGATGCAGAGTTGTGGTGGTGTGGTGTGGAGGATAAGAGGAGAGGTACAAAGCTTTCTTGGCAGGATTTCTCTGAAGAGTTCCATCTTAAATTTTATCCACCTACTTTCATTAATGAGAAAATCAGGCAGTTACAGAACATTAAGCAGGGGAACATGTCAGTTACTGAGTATGAAGCGCTTTTCACCCGGTTAGTGAACTTCTGTCCGCAGCTTGTTCCCGACAACATAGAGAGATGTAGGAGGTTTCAAGAAGGACTGAGGCCAGAGATTCAGCATACAGTTTCTGCTACTAGTAGGAGGAACAGAGAGAACTTTGGTGAGTTTGTTAAGGCTGCTAGACAGGTTGAAGAATCTGTGAATGCTGACAAGGTGCCTGAGTCCAAGAAGAGATCTGCAGATTTCAGTAGAGGACAGTCCAGTAGTGGATATAGAGGTGGAGGTAGAGGTTTCTTTTCTAAACTCGGGCGTGGCTTTAGTTGTTTCAGTAGACAGAGATCTGAGGATGTTACTTCTTCTAGAGGCAGAGGGAGATACAACCCAGGGAGATGGGGTAGTGCCTCTAGTGGATAGTCTTCTGGGTTGTCAATGTCAGTGACAGGTCCCCAGAGACAAGAGATACTGCCATGTGACAAATGTGGAAGACCACATACTGGTCAGTGTTGGGGTCCAAGATGATTTGTCTGTGGACAAATAGGACACCTCAAAAGGGAATGTCCTCAGCTTCAACAAGCAGCATCACAAGCTTTCCAGCCTCAGTACCATGATGTTCCGAGTTCTTCTGTGGCTTCTGGTTCCAGAGGTAGTGGAGTGCTCAGTGGCAGAAGTGGTCAGAGAGGACAGCATGGCAGAGGGAGAGCTTCAACACGTTTCTTCTCTTTGACACCTCAGGAAGGTATAATCTCTTCACAAGTCGTTACAGGAGAGATGCTTTTGTTTAATAGTATACCAGTTTCAATTTTGATAGATCTGAGTGCTACTCACTCTTTCATACGACATTCTTTAGTTGGTGAACTTAATTTGTTAACTCAAGAGTTGGTAGATGAGTTAGTGTTGAGGGTTCCACTAGGTCGACCAACAGTTCTGACTGAGTTCTGTCCCGGATTCTTGTTATCTTTTGGAGGTTACACCTTTGCTGCTAATCTCATACCCCTGGATGTCAATACTTTTCAAGTCATCTTGGGTATGGATTGTCTTGAGTCATATCGAGTGCAACTCGATTGTTGGAAGAAGGAAGCTACCTTTCAACAAGGTGAATTTTCTTGTGTCTTTACTGGAGACAGGAAAGTTCTGCCTACGTGCATAGTATCAGCTGCTGTAGCTGATAAGATGCTACAGAAAGGATGTGAAGCGTTCGTTGCTCATTTGGTTGACACTAAAGCAGAGAAGAGCACCACCAATGTTTATGATGTGCATGTGGTTCATGAGTTTTCTGATGTTTTTCCAGAAGAGTTTCCAGGCTTACCTCCTGTCAGAGACATTGATTTTGAGATTCAGGTATATCCAGGTAGTCATCCAGTAGCACTGCCAGCTTATAGAATGGCACCTGCAGAGTTGAAGGAAGTCAAGGTGCAGCTGCAGGAGTTGCTGGATAAGGGTTTCATTAGACCCAGTTCCTCGCCGTGGGGTGCTCCAGTGTTGTTTGTTAAGAAAAAGGATGGTACTATGTGTCTCTGTATAGATTACAGGCAATTGAACAAGATCACTATTAAGAACAAGTATCCTTTGCCGAGAATAGATGATCTGTTTGATCAGTTGCGTGGAGCGACGATCTTCTCTAAAATAGATTTGAGATCTGGATATCATCAGCTCAGAATAAAGGCTTCTGATATTCCCAAGACAGCTTTCAAAACCAGGTATGGGCATTATGAGTTTCTGGTCATGTCATTTGGGCTGACCAATGCCCCAGCAGCCTTTATGGATATGATGAATCGGATTTTCAAACCGTTCCTAGATCAGTTTATTATAGTCTTTATAGATGATATTCTGATCTACTCCAGAGATGATGTACAGCATGAGCAACACCTGAGAGTAGTGTTTCAGTTGTTGAAACAACACCAACTGTATGCTAAGTTTAGCAAGTGCGAGTTCTGGTTGGCCGAGGTAGCATTTCTTGGACATGTTATCTCGAGAGATGGAGTTAGCGTTGATCCTAAGAAAGTTGATTCTGTGCTTCAGTGGGAACAGCCTAAGACTCCTACGGAGATTAGAAGTTTCTTGGGATTAGCAGGCTATTATAGAAGGTTTATACAGAACTTCAGTGTGCTAGAATCACCCTTGACATGCTTGACGAGGAAGGATGCACCGTTTGTTTGGTCTGATAACTGTGAGAAAAGTTTTCAGATCTTGAAGAGGAAATTGACTTCAGCACCAGTGTTGGTTTTGCCAGAGGCAGATAAAGGTATACAGTGTTCTGTGATGCTTCCAGGAGAGGTTTAGGCTATGTGTTGATGCAAGAAGGCAAGGTTGTGGCCTATGCATCTAGACAACTTAAGAAGAATGAAGAGAACTACCCTACTCATGATCTGGAGTTGGCTGCCATAGTTCATGCTCTTAAGACATGGCGTCACTACCTGTATGGTGAGACATGTCAGGTGTTTACGGACCATAAGAGCTTGAATTATATCTTCACTCAGAAGGATTTGAATCTGAGACAGCGCAGATGGCTTGAGCTGATCAAGGACTATGATGTGACAATCGATTACCATCCTGGTAAAGCGAATGTTGTGGCAGATGCCTTGAGTAGGAAGTCAAGTTCAACAGCAGATGCATTTTCTATGGCATGTTTCAAGAGATACTTGCTTGTAGATATGCGAAAGTTGAACTTAGACTTGGATGTGACTGGACCGAGTGGGTTGATTGCTCAGATGCAGGTCAAACCTACTTTCTATGATCAGATTAAGGAGTTGCAACAAAATGATGACGAGTTGTGGCAGGTTATGCAGGATATGTCGGAAGGTAAAAGAACAGAATTCAGGTTTTCTGATGATGGTGTGTTGTATCTTCATGACAGGTTGTGTGTACCTGGGAACAATGAGCTGAAAGGGCAAATTCTTGAAGAAGTGCATGCTTCTATGTATGCCATGCATCCAGGTAACACAAAAATGTACAGGAATCTCAAAGAGCTGTACTGGTGGTCTGGTATGAAGAGAGATGTGGCTGAGTACGTGGCTAGATGTGGAGTGTGTCAGCAGGTTAAAGCCGAGCATCAGAAACCTGCTGGTACCTTACAGTCGCTTCCTATACCTGAATGGAAATGGGAACACATCACGATGGATTTTGTGGTAGGGTTACCCAGGACACCTAGAGGTTCAAACTCGATATGGGTGATTGTGGATAGACTAAGTAAGTCTGCTCACTTTCTTCCTGTCAAGTCAACCTTTGATGTTCCGAAGCTGGCCAAGATATATGTGGACGAGGTAATCAAATTACATAGGATTCCAGTTTCCATTATTTCTGATAGAGATCCAAAGTTTACATCTAGGTTCTGGAATCAGTTACATCGTGCGTTGGGCACAAGGCTGAGGTTCAGTACAGCGTTTCACCCGCAGACAGATGGTCAATCTGAGAGGACCATTCAGACTCTTGAAGACATGCTGAGAGCATGCGTTCTGCAGTTCAGAGGTAACTGGGAAGAACACTTAAGCCTGATGGAGTTTGCATATAACAACAGCTACCATTCTAGTCTTGGAATGGCCCCATATGAAGCTCTATATGGCTGGAAGTGTAGATCGCCAGTTTGTTGGTACGAGGTTGGCGAGAAAGAAATTCTTGGACCTGAGATAGTCGATATAACTACAGAGAAGATAACTGTGATCAGGGAGCAGTTGAAAGCTGCTCAGGACAGACAGAAAAGTTATGCAGAGAGACGACGTCAACCTCTTGAGTTTGAGGTTGGTGACGAGGTTTATCTAAAGGTTTCACCGTGGAAGGGAGTGCTAAGGTTTGGCAAGAGTGGCAAGTTGACCCCTAGGTATATGGGCCCATATCCTATTGTTGAGAGGATTGGACCTGTAGCCTACAGGTTGGGTTTGCCGTCTGAGTTGGCAAATCTTCATGATGTGTTTCATGTGTCTATGCTGAAGAAGTGTCATCCCGGTACAGAAATGATTTTAGATCCAGAACCGGCGCAGCTTAAGACAAACGTGTCCTATGTGGAAGGACCAGTGCAGATAGTTGATCATCGAATCAAGAAGCTTAAGAACCATGAGATACCTTTAGTGAAGGTTCTGTGGAGGAATCATAACCTTGAAGAAGCTATGTGGGAGCTTGAGTCTGAGATGCGTAGCAAGTTTCCTTTTCTCTTTTAGGAATTTCAGGACGAAATTCTTATAAGGGAGGGAGATTGTTACGACCCGCGTTGAGCTTACCCTATAAGTATGCTGTTAAGCATGTGTTTAGCTGCTTTGCTAAGTTATAAGCTTGCTTTTGTTAATAACGTTTAAAACAGATAAGATATGTGTGTAGTGTGAATCCTAGCCCTTAAAACGTGTAAGATCTTGTGCTTGAGGCGTTGCCAGAGAAATCGTCTGAAACCGACTTTCGAGTCAAAAGTTGTATGTTTTTGGGCTTGCATGGACCTGTTTGTAGTTTTTGAAAGTTCTTGGACTTTACGTTTTGGTCCCTAGGTTTTTCCTTCTTATCCTTTCTTTCCTCTTTTACTCGTTTCATTTATCAGAAACGAGAGAAACGCAGAGCGTTTCTTCTCTTCTTCACGTGAGAGGGAAAGAGAGAGAGACCAGGGAGAGAAGACAATTTGGAGCCCTAGCTTGGTTCCGGCCAGCAGCTGCGACCCTCCATCTTCGCCTCACCGTTCTTCTTCGCCAGTTGAACCAGCAGTAGCCGGAGCTATGCTTGCAACAGGAGCTGCGCTGGCAGTAGCGGCGGCCAGGAGAAGGAAAGGGCGCGAAGATCAGCCCTAGTTCGTCCTCCTCCTTTCCTACAACTAGTTCGTGGTTGTGTGCATCGGTTGCAGGTGATTTGTTGTGCAAATCTATAGTTTTGCCCGCTGATTCGAGTGAAATCAACATCAGCAGGTCTGTTTAGGTTTTCAGTCTGTACGCCGTTCGGTCGAGTTATATGTGATTCGGTCGAGTTTTCTTAACAGGAATCGAATAGCAGGTTGATCGGTCGAGTTTGCAAGCTGATCAGTCGAGTTGTGCAGTGATCGGTCGAGATTCTGAGCTGTGAGTGGCAATTCATTCAGAAATCATTATTTAACTCAATTTAAGTGCTTAATTGCTTCATTATCAGTTGGTATAACTCCTAAACAATGTAGCACATACAATAGAGTATGATAGATTCATTGGAACTTGAAATTTGTAATATGATTGATGAAAAAGATGGAATTTCTGTATTACAGTTACAATGTATATGCTGATTAAAGATGGTTGTTTAGCATTGAAATTGGATAAGTGATACTGAGTCATGTTTAAAGATGACAAATGATATATATATGTGTTTTCAAGTGATGTTCAGAATGGGAAATAAGTATGAAATGTGATATTCCTGTTTAAATGTTTATATGTTAATCAATTAATAGACTTAGGTGCCCTAAAACCGTAGAACCCCTTTGAGAGGTCTGCTTCTTAGGGGTGAAACTCGTGTTGCAACAATAACTGTGCGGAGTCACGGTGGCACGAGGATAGAGAGGCAGTGTTCAACAATAATCCGTGCGAAGTCACGGTGGCACTGGAGTAAATAGGGGTTATTCAATAATAATCCGTGCGGAGTCACGGTGGTAACCCAGTGAGACTCTCCGCATGTGTGCTCAGGTTAGAGGAGGAGTCTAGAGCACTCAGAGTTAGTGCAATGAGGCCGGAGAGCCTGTGGTCCTGTAGCAGAGCAGGGCTGGCAGTCAGACTTAGCATTTCCCGGGTGTGTCGCTAAGTCTTGTACGGTGGGATCATAGTTCTCTACGGATCTTTATATGCAGAGTACACTGCATATGATTAGGGCATAATAATAATGATATAATTATGTAATCATATAGGGTCATAGTAAATTTAATATGTTAAGAGATTTGAACTTCTGTGCCAATTCTCTATATCAGTTTATTTGTTTAAAATATCTGATGTCGCTTTGAAATGAGATTGTTATCTGTAAATCTGCTATGTCATTAGAACTGCCCTGTTTAGTACTGCACTTATCTTTTATATAAATGTTATCTATCTGATGAGTTGATTAGTGATAGCTAAATGAAATTCTATTCACTGAGCGAGTAGGCTCATACCTCTACTCAAACATTTTTCAGGTCAACATCAGCAACAGGAATCGGAAGGATCTTTTCATCCTAACGCTTAGTCTGTAGAAGGTATATGTAGTTAGTTTAGTTAGAGGTCTCTTAGTCCTTTCCCTCGATCCTTGGAACATGGTGTGGGTGAGAGAGAGAGTGTGTATGTGGAATGTGTATAAAGATGTAAATTACCTGTTATGCTATACTTTATGTTGAACAATGTAATTTGCTGTAGACTTTGTATATATCTCTTATCAGTTTAATAGAAATGCTTCTGCAGTTTGTTTGGCTTTAGTTTACAGCATAAATCAGGTTATCTTTTTAATGTCTTTAAGATGTTTTTAAAAAGTGATGAATGGTTTGGCTTGTGTGTAAATCCCTCCGTCGCGCCCTAATCTCGTGGTCTGTGGTTAGTGTGAGATCGGGGTGCGACAATAGTAGTTGACACGATCTTTCTATTTTGGGGAATACAAATAGATATTTTTTGTTTCCACTACCCACTATGTCCTGTAGTTCCTAACATGTACGTCTTGCCCATATGATCACAAAGAACTATAACAAATATGAACTAGGTACACCTTAATCACAACATATGAAATTTATTGTGTTCCATAAAACATGAATGGTTGGTTCATAATTGGCTAGAAATACACTAAATTGCACAAATACAAATGGTAAAGCATGGCTTCTAACAAAACCTTACTTTTACACCTTAGCCCTAATGTGCCTACTAGCTTGTAGATATTATCTTGCTAATCAAATATAAATTAATTAACTTTCTTGTCTTAAATCTATAAATATATCCAACTTAAGAGATGACACTAATATTGAAAGTTAAAAAATTGTATGCATGTTATACCCTACTTTTGATATGCACTCAATAGTTCATAAACTTGATAGTCATAAAAGAACATTTCATTAATAGTATTAATGATATGAAGCACGATGATACTGTTTGAGAATTGATGTTTCTTAACACATTTAGTCCACCAACTTAGCAATCACAATACGAATGGTTCATTGGGATATCTATTTATGACGATTGGTCATTCATGCTTATGTAATGGAAAATTAGGAATTGTTGAACAACGTAGTGACCACATGTGTGTAGTGACATGGTTCATGTAAGAGGATAATGAAACTGCCATACCAATGTAGGTAACCTTAGTGAATATAGTCTTGCTAAGATAATATATGTCTTGGATTAAAAATTTCATAGCTCAACCTTGAATAGGAGAAAACTATAGGGACTTCATGCATGAAAAAATGAAGGTTTACCATAGGGTTTTGGATATATTTATTATATGGAGTATCTTATAATAATTGACTATAGTAAATGTATTAGAAAATTTACTTTTATTTAGAATTATGACTTAGTATCATGGCTAGTGGTGGATGGATTTTAGGGACGAAATCCTCTTTAACGGGCAGAGTATTGTAACATACCCAATGCTAGGCAAATGGGTTAAATCTCCATTCTTTTGCATTCTGACTCGACTATGTTGTTATCTGATCTTCTTCTTTTTCTTTACTTGTTCCTTCACATTTAGATGCCTTTTAATATCCAAATTTCTCTATCATTGAATATATTAGACTTTGTATAATCTTTTAACCCTAATTGACGCATTAGTATCCCGTCCACAAGAAATCTTAAGGTGTAATAACCCTAATAATTGAAATATAAGTACTTGATGAATAATGATAATAAACCACAGTCTAGATCGTGATTAAATACCCTAATAAATCATAAGTTCTTAGAGTGAGGATGTTGATGATATTACAACAAGACATACCCTATTTGACCCTTAGATTAAGTTTAATATCCTAATTAGACGATTAGTATATAATAATATAAAATACAACACTAATACTACCAAAATATATAACTAAATGAAAATTCGTATTCCTCAAATTTAAACTAATAAACATACCAATTTTGGGCCTAATCAAAAATCAAATGCACCCTTAATGATGGTTTAGAGGTAAATATATATGTTGATATATGTTGCAATGGTTCATTTCATTTCAATCATGTGTCATGTTGGCTTATGACTAAAGTTTGAATTTATAGAGCTGCATTGTGTGTCATACAGACTAATCTAGGTCGGTATTGGGGAGTTGGACATTGTCATCTCCTTCCCTCGACTTCCCCGCCGCGTGTGACCGGTTCAGCACCCTCAACCTCCTTGTCGCCATTCTCTCACCACAACGAACAATTCTTCACAATTTATTTACCTTCGGATCCGTCTTTCCATGCCAATTCCAGTGAGCCCTAACTCAATCTCTCTCGAGACCTAGATATAAAATGCCCAATACCCCTTCTTCCCCTCCACCGGCCTCCGCTCTCATATCTTCTGTGAAAGACTGTATTGCCTCCCTCCCACTTCAAAAACGGAGCCCATCTACCCTCTTACCTCTCTAGAAACTCACAATTTCATCATGTACTCATAGAAACATGATAATAGAGCTGATTTTCTTCGCCAACAATAGCAGTACAGCCTCTCCTGAATCGATATTCATCTCCAAATCAGACTCGCAGTGAGTTTCTAGATGGTACCCCTTCCTTTTTACATTTGTTTTACATCGTGTGATGTATTGGTTTGGTCTACCCTCGATCTCTACCTCCTTGGTTCTCGCCCAGTCATCCGCATGAGCCATCAATTGCTCTTGGACTTTAGAAATCATATTGGATTCATTGAGGCTTTTGAATACCTTTCCATGTCCTAACCAATTCGTTGTGTGCCATGATTCCCTTTCCTTCAACAAATTTCCATTGGTTTAGCCTTGTAGTGTCATGACCGCAAGGACAACACTCCATCCTTATTTTCCGGCTACCTCAGGACCAAAAATAAGGTGCTTTGAGTTGGTTAGGCGGAGCCAGTGGGAAGGGCACCCTCTCGTAAGGTGGTATGGCTCAAGTGCTACCTCCCAAGCATACCTACTCTAGTGGGCAGCAATGGCACGAGACACAAGGAAATGAATCTGTAGGGAAAAATCCATGTCTTTCCCATGGAGCCTGGGCACAAATAGTGTCACCCATGAAGGGTTTGTCTATCTTTTTCCCCTACTTTTGACCCGCATTTGACCATAGATCTGGTAGCTGCAAGCTACTAAGGTTTCAAAGTAGCTGCAAGCTACTAAGGTTTTAAAGATACACACGTCTGATAATGACATCCCATTCGAGAGTAATATTGACTTTTCACATTTTATTTTCCCATCTAGTCAGAAATGAATTTAATTTATAGCATTCATAAGTACATATTGGTTCAATACATATAAGTACATTTTTTAGATCAGAAAAATATGAAGGATTTATTGAGATTTGTTTTGAGTCTGGACTTTTAGCTTACACTTGATTCATTTTGTAAGTAAGAGAATTAAAGAGCTATATATTTATTTAATGCATAAATATTGTTTTTAGGTTGTGAAAGTCCCTGACCCTAAACTTAGAGAGTGTTATTGGATCCCTATGTCTGATCATAAGGTATGTACATTGTCGATTTAATTTTGGCTATTATTTGATTGAATCCTACAGTCATTTATGAGGCATCTCTTGAACTATCACTTTTTCTTTAAATCTAATTATTGGACATTCATAATTCTTGATTTTGATTCAAATAAATTCTTGTTGTTGATGAATTATTGTTTTGCAATCACTATAACACCTCCTCTTATAATTCTTTGGACCCCTCCTCTTATAATTGCAATATTATGTAAAATTGATTAAAATGTTAGTATTACCACTCTATCTAGCATGCTAACTGTTTGACCAGAATATCTAGAATAGTGATACTTATGTACAACCATACTTATAAAGGTAGTACGTATTTTATTGGGGTGTGCGTTTCCGCCCTTATTACTTTTAGGCCATGATCCTATTTGTTATGGCCCTATGTTTGGTATATTTAGTCTATATTATTATACATGCGAAAGTTATTACTTTTTGTTGAGATTGTTGATAATTGTTATGGAAAGACGCTTCAATTCTCATGCTTGAAATCTAAATTTAATATGCCTCATTTCTCTTCTTACAATTCTTCCAAACCTACCTAATAGCAAACAACCCCCTTCTTATGGGAGCACCTCTTTTTTGTACTTTTAACCTAATATAATGCCCAAAGTCTTTATTATATGTACATACTCAGTCTTTGCTTACTTCTATGTTATATCCTATGTTCTTGGTGATGTTCCCTTCCACCCAGGTATAAGTACATTAGAAGACAAGGTCTTAAGAAGATCACCTACATGAGACTTAAGGATAGCTTGGAATGGTTGGGTTGTCCTCTATACTCGATCCCATATGTTATTATGTATATCTATTTTGTCATGTCACATTTATAGTGAAGAACGATTATATATGAAATGTCATATAACTTTGTAATAGCTTAATTTCTGCAACTTATTATAACTTTCATGCTCTGTGTTATACATACCATTTGAGAAATAAATCATATTCCTTTTTTCATTTTTATTTGGAATTGGATGAATTTATTCCTCAATTCAGTGAATAATGGATCTTCTATCGGGTCCCACTCCTTACAAATATCATCATGAGTAAGCACACAATTTTATCATAATCGTTGATATGAGTTAATTCAAGTAGAGAGGAATTATGAAGTAATGATTTAAAATCTTCTTAGGTAGCTTAACTTGAACAAATATTTGGCAAGTATCACACATACCAATTTGAGTCTTGGTGATAAGTCCTAAGTCAATCATGTATTTCATCATATTTTTATTCACATGTCAAAAACACGCATGGCAAACATCATATTTCTTGTAAATGACTCCCTAATTTCCACATACAAGAGTCTTTAGCTTCATGGATAAACCTAAACTACTATTATATGTCACAATGCTAACAAAATGAACCTATTTACATTACACCTAATAGTCATATTTATATGATTGATTGTCCCTTTGCCATGCTAATGATGTACATAATTCTAGTTAGAACTTGTTTGTGTGCCAATGAATTTTGATTATGCCCATGAGTTAAATAGTATAAATGCCACCAATCCTCATGAACTATTGGAGTACTTTATTGGCTACAAGAGGTTCATGGTTATATTTATGTTTCAGAATTAGACCTCCTACCCTTTCATAGTCCAAGTACCTAGGATGTTTTATATGGGTGATCAACCAACTCAGAGAGCTCAACACCCTAGATGTCGTAGTTTCATATGTATGCATAAAATATTGTTCCATGACAAGGCATATTCTAGAATTAAGTAATTAGAAAAATGTTATTGGAAAATTATTATCTACAATCGTACGAAAGTGCTTGACTAGGGGGGAAGGAAAGCATGTATACATAAAATATTATTCATGCTAAAACTAAAAAGTAAAATATGATGCTAATGCCGAAACTCGTTGACGAAGATGGACGATAGTTCCCCTGTTTGTTGGAAGTTTCACAAATCTGGTTTCTAGAAGGCGTTTGCTCTCCAGTCGAAAGCCATGTTCTCTGAACAGCAAGAACTAGTTGTTGGAGAAATCTCAGAACAATTCTAATATATAGGTTTAGCTTCTGAATTCCTTTCAACAGCTCGTAGTTACCATGAGTCTGTTTTATTGCACAAACCAATGTGCTAAAAACAGAAAATAAAAATCTTTAGGTGAGCCCCACTACTACAAAATAGACATTCTGTTTGAGTTATGACCCTAACACAATTGAAATGTGTGGGGGTGAGGACCCTTGCACATTATAGGACCCTTACACAAAGAGTCTTATGCAAAATGCCATCGCACAAAGCATTGTGTTTGGGTGACAACCCTTACACAAGAGTTTCACTTGAATAAAATACAATATCAGAATCTGCTGGACCCAACCCATTGTGTTAGGACGACAACCCTTACACAATAGTTGGATATGAATAAATAATAATATCAAAACCTGCTGGGTCATACGTCTCTGCAACTGAATGAACATTGATGAACACCGCATGTGTACATTAGAAATGTCAATCCTCATTGCTTAAAATGATATTACAATGAATTGAACTTAACGATGTTCCAAATATGGAGCTTTTAATATTCTCAAATGTCAATCCTCATTGCTTTGAAAAATATATATACACTGGGGAGGACATAGCCCCTTGCCCCTAGAAGAAATACAAATGATAGCTCGAGAAAAATTAAAGCTAATGCATATACAACAGATACATGACATGCTTGATGAGACCAGGACATGCTAAATGAACCCATCAGATATCTCGCCAATTGTAGGACTAGAATACCACTACTACTCTGTGTATTTCATATTTTCTTCTCATTGAGTAGCAAGAGCTAAACTGACTTGAAGATGACAGGAAATATAAATCGAGACATGATTTCCTTCCAACCTAACACATCATTTTAGAGCTAATATATACGCATAGAGGCACATGGTGCATCAATATCCTTCTATATGTAAGACGACATGATCTCACAGATGTCCCTTTTTCCTGATGGCTAGGATTTTCACGAACTAGAAGAGTTGAGACAGCGCAAACTGCAGGTTCCTGGGGTATTTTGGAGTGTACTTTGTACATCATATGTACTTCTAAATTAATAGAGATGAAGCGCATGCAATAGCACAACATGGGGCAGATCATTCTAGTTGACAATGTGATCACATTCTTGGGCAGCCAAGTCCATTTGGAGAAGCAAGGGCAAGCTGACTATATACACAAGGAGTCTCTTTTCATGCTAATGTCATCATGTCAACCTGAGAACAGAATAAAGTGGTACTTATAGATGTATAAGATCGTAGTTTATGGGAAAATTATGAATAGTGTGCATACATAGGTGATAAAAACCGCAAATACAATTGTTACTAGATTGTTTTTTCTAGTTCATATAAGTCATGTGTGCACCTATGTGAAATTGTTTATGCATGAAACATACAAATATGTGAGAAACAAGCATGCCAAAGATTTCCTTTACAGAAAAGCAAGCATTGCATTCACCAATAATTTGAGAACATTAATAATTCTTGCATATTATAACACTTTCTAGGTTTATTACTATACGAAGTACTACAGAATGAGCATGAAGTTAGAATAGAGAAACAATAAGTAATTAAGCACATGCCCACACCTGGGAAAAAGTAATTTATTTTTTTGTATAGAGTAACAATCTAACTAGACTCCTTTACCCTTTGGATAGTGAGAATTAGAGTTGATTAGCATTGGTCAGACTCCAGAAAATGAACCATCATAACAAGCTAAAAAACTGAGGCAAGTGGTGGTTTCCTATACCCATTGATATGAAGTTAAGAATTAGAAAATACACCAGAGTCAAATTACATCACAAAAAAAGGTATTCAATATAGATGACAAGAACAAAATACATCTCATTCAAGAAATGTCGTGGGAGTAAACTTCATGTGCAATATGTGGCTATATTATTGTCGTCATTTACTCCTCTATTACCAACAGAAAGAGTGTGATGGATCAGTCATTATACATTTCAAATTATATCGGTACATGTTACACCTCTAATCATTCTAATTGTAAGGAGACACATGTTACATAGGATGCATATGCTTTTCCCCCTCAATTTCAAAGAAGGATATCCTAGAATTGAACTCTAATGCCACATTTACACTATATGAAAAGAAAATCTACAAGTTTCTTGTGCACTACCAAAGTTGATTGTAGGATATTGAAATCATTTAGATGAAATGAACATGTCAATAATTGGTGTTCTAATTACACAGTTTTATAAAATACTACAAGCATAAAATGAAAATTGGAATCAAAGAGATATACAAATAAATCTTCATGGCACAATTAAATAAAAATATAATGAAAAATACAGGGATGTATAACTGCCCCACTAGGTGGATCATTGAGTTAGTATAAGGATGACAACTTAGCTGATTTGCTACCTCATTTTAATAAATGTCATGTACCAGAGAAACAAAGGACTAGAAGTATTTATATCAAGATTAAATAGCAATTATTTGCCACTTCATCTCATGCTCTGTCCTCATTTATAAAAGGCATCATGCATAAAGATACATGAAAATATAAGGCATTGTCAAATGGTATGCTTTTTCAAAATCTATCATGAAGATCAACCTCTAGATCATTAGACAACCAAATAATGCAAGAACTTCATACCTACGAATTAGCAATAAAACTAAATAAGAATCAGCCAAAAATCTTAAGTTCATCCAAACATATTACATCCCAAAAGATGAGTATGTAGGATCAATAAGCCGCACATGTGATTCATTATCCTGACAATGGACCTTCTGCGCCCTGATTTTAAAGCACTCTTACACAGTTTGACAAATGAGGCTATGAAATGATGAAATATTTGTCTATGAGGTGTGGGCATGTGCTTCAAGAGAATCATATCATTGGACTTTTCTTGAGCTTCAATTCATGCATTTCATAAGTGATAAGAATTACATAAGTCAAATACTAATAACATTTGTTAGAGAGTCTATTTATTATTGTTATTAGTGTCTTTGTTATATGGGCCCAAGTGTCTTGGCCCATTAGGGTTAGTCTCATGTCTGTACGCTTCCATGTCCTCCTATTTATAGGAGCAGGGTTTCTTCTATTCAATACAACACATAGCTATCTTTTGCTTTCTAAGATGGTATCATAGAAGTGATCCTTGAGTCGCCATTGTACGTGAGAGAGAGAAATCGAACCAAGATGTAGCTGGCGGGCGGCCACCCTTTTTCCTAGTGGGTTGGCTGCCCGTAGGCTATTCCATGGTCTTCGTGACTCTATCTTCTCCTTTATTTTTATCCGTTGATCCTACCACTTTGTCATCTATGTCTACTGGTCCTCTACACACTGCTGGAACAACAACCAGCCCCCTCCACTCCTGCCGCCATCAACTACTGGCCGCTCACTGCTGCCACAAGAACAACCAACGCCGACTACATATCTGCCAGCCGCCATTCATATCATTCCTAATCGCATCGCTGATCCCTGGCTATTGGCCCTTGCGGCCGCCGCTAAGCAGTGATGTTGTTACCCGCCACCTAGCCACTCCTTTCCATTGCTACTACATGTTTTTAGCCCATGTGCCATGTTGTCCTACTGTCGCTGGTCCTCTGTACGGCTGCCGCGTAGCGCTGCACACTGCCATGTTGCTCCTCGCCACCAACCTAACCCCGTTTGAGTCCACCACTGCCTGCTGTCCTGTGTGATGTGCCTATGCCGCTCAGCCGCCCTGATCTCCACTTGAAGTTTCCGCCACATGATGTTTGTTGCCACCAACCCGTGTTGCTGCCTTACCACTGCCATTGCAATAAGCTGCCATCTTCGCCTTCTACTGCATGATGTCGTCCAGATTACATAAGCCCATCCTCGACCAACATTCATGTTGCAACACAAGTGACTACTTCAAAAGGTCCCCTCCATGTACAACACCCCATCCGACCAACGCATCTCATCATCATACCAAAACTTGCTAAAAAGAAACATCATTACCGCCTCTCCTTTTCCTTCCATCAAAGCCAGCTAAAGAGCCCACCAAGTCATTATCATCCACATCAGTCTCGCTAGCATGACCATCACTATCTGGGTTGTTTACCACCACCTCTATCGATGAGCTGCAACAACCATCAGAACTCCAAGTCTGCGATCATGTGTAAGCATCACCCCACTGGGGTGCCAGGAAATCACTGATACATCGATGCCTCAAACGTCTACAGGCATCGACTAAGTCATGTACCCATCTCGCAAGGAAGTCTGCCTTAGCACGCCTGGACACCCCACTAGAGACATGTGTTGTACGGGCATCTGCCCAGGCGGCGCCTAGGCGCACCCAGGCGGGCCAGGCATCTATTAGGTCCTCTACAGCTGGGCGCCCAATGGTAATGTTATATCTAGGCGGGCTAGGCGGACTAGGTGTTACGACCTCACCTTCCAGTAACCCCAATTAAGGGAGACCAAGAGGTTGAAGCCGCACCCATTAATCCCGGATCAAAGGTTCGACATAAAACTATAAACAATTATTAAATTCTAACAGACTATACTGAAAATGGTAATAAAATTTTTCTTTGCATACCTTTTAAAAGTTTGGAACAAACTAAACTTCTAACCTCAACTGAACTATTCTAACTAGTTCCTCCTCGTTCTTTAATTCTTGAATTCACAAGGTGTCGCTTTACTGTTTGTTCTTTTCATTGCACCTAAAACGCTGACAAACAAAACGTCGGTCAGTCAAAGCTGGTATGTGAAGGAAACAATAAACATGCAACTATGATAATAATGTAATCATTCAATTAATCATTTAAGAACCAAGATTACGTTTTAAATATAACTCTGCGATCTAAGAGTACCCTATCCTCTGTGTTGTCCCCATTAAACCCCTCATGATCCACCTATAAGTGAACCAGTTTCTAGGGTTGAGTCACATGGCACTACTCGTAAGTAGACCACTCCTTAACTCGGGATTTGCTAAAGAGTCTCTAACTCACGGTAACCTAGACCTTGCTCTAGGATTACCCCTTTTTTAGCCTTTTCAAAGTAACAGAGGTGGACCCGGATCTAGCCAGTTATATATGCACATTTATAGTGATAATCATAGTCACTTTATATTTGCATAAAATAAATAAACATCCAACAGTTTAGTTGCATTCAATGTGATTAAACATTCGGGAATCCACCAGGAAACTAAAGCGGTTATTCATAATCGTAACCACATACCGGATCCATAGTAACTTGATGTCCATGCATTAACATTCAACACAATTAACAAGCAATCAACGATATCCTGAAAATAATGCATAACATTCAAGTGCCATTGTTTTATTCAAACCTCCTCAAGATCAACTTGGATTCCACCTTATAATTTCTAGGCCAACCTTAGGGTTTTATTAGGTTTTTAGCCTTCATTATGCATTTATCACTTTTAATGCTCCTTTAGTTCACAAACCCTTATTTCTGCATCATAGGCACAATTGAATGTCAAATAAGTCTAATATGTTTCTTTTACACTAAAACTATTATCATCATATTTCTATTTTATTCGTCAATTTGTACAATTAAAACCATTAGAATTCATATCAACATAAATTAGGGTTTCTAATCCCATTAAGGCATATTCATGTACATAGAACCCTAAATGAAACCAACTATATAAAAAGATCATCTTTTTAAATCCTATTTTCACTTTTATTAACAACAGGTTAATATAACCTTGAATTATCCATCTATCATCAAATCTAAGGGTTTTTACTTAGTTAAATCATTAAAGATGATAACTTTATGTACTTTTCCAATTTTTAATCATATCTATGTACATAATCTTCAAATTAAACTAATTACATACAAAGATCATCATTTTCGATCTTAATGTACCTTTTTACATTTAACAGGTTAATATCAACTCTAATGAACCATTAAACCCTATTAATCACTTTAATCATATCAACGTAGGGTTTCTTTAATCATCATTATGTTAAAGTTGATAAATTACACTACTTTTCAAATTTCAGGAGGAATTAGATTCTACACATATTTTTATTGAATTCCCCTCGTTCTGAGGATCAAAATTCATATATTATTTGTCTATCCGAGTTACGGTTTGCTAGATATGATTTTTGCAAATAAAACTGAAATTAACCAATCGAACGGTGCCACGTCAGCGCTCACCATGTACATACCTTGCGCATGCGCCCAACCTCAGATAGAGTTAAAAGACCACTTTGCCCCCCACTTGAGCAGCCGGCCCCTTAGTGCGCAGAGGGCATAATCGTCCGTCGCCTATCTTTCCTTCTTCAACCTCGGGCAGCAGCAGGCTGCCGCCCTAGCATCCGTGGGAGCAACGTCTCCTCCCTCTTCCTGACCTCCTAGGCCACCGGGGAGGGTTCCGTTGCCTCCACCCTTCCCTGGCATACGCGATGCGTCCCCAACCATGGCCGAAATGGCCAGTTATAGTCTTCTGTAACCTCTCGACCCGCACCCAAGCTGCAGTCGTACTTGCAGGTGTGTTGCCGGTGGTAGGGTGAAGCTCGGTGCTTAATATCATTATCTAAACATTCACTGGTCCTCGAGGTACATCGGGCCCTCCTTGGGATGACCCCACATGCCTCCATTGCTCCTGAGAAGACACCACCCACGTTTTAGGGTTTCGAATGTAAAAGATGAAGAAGGAGAGAGAACGGTTGCTTGGAACCAACTTCAACTTGGCCAAGGGCTCTTCCCTTTATATAGGGGAGAGTATCCATGCCCTACACCCTTCGTCTAAGAATTAGCAAAACCTTTTTCCTAATTGGAATATATTTCCTTCATTAATAAGTTAGTTTATTTCTCTCTCTCTTATTTCCTTAATATTCCTCCTCCTTTCGATATTAGGATTTTCGAAAATTATACCGTTTATCTTCTTTGTACTTGCCCTTTTCATTTATTGGCACAAAATTATATTCTCTTTTTAATAGAAACTATTTCCTTTTTATCAAGACCTCATAATTTATTAATAAGGTACCACATTATCCTCTTATTTTTCCTTTTTGGTATTTTCTCTTTCTTTCCTCTTTATTGGGATTCCTTGGATCCCAAGATACTCAAATAATTCAAAATCCTTTTTATTGGATATACATTATCCTTCCAGACGCATATAAATGCATTATTTCACATTATCTTGTTTATTTCTTATTAAAATAATTCCTTTTGAGGATTTCTCATTATTTCTCTTTTATTTTCCTCATTAGCATTCCTTTTATCATTAGAAATCTCATGGATACGAAAATTCCCCAAGAAATCTCATTTATGTCTCTTTCCACTCATTTTCCACTTTTTATCATCATTTTCAATTTATTTCTTAATAAAGAAATACTTAATTAAACTTTTCTTTTCTTATTGCTCTCTTTTTGGAACCTGGGACTCCTTGGTACCCAAGGAACCCAAGAGGCACGAAATCCTCTTTGGATTTGCCTTCTAGAGGTTTCTACATATTTCTTTGCTTCAATTATCCATTTATTCATTGAATTTTCTTGTTATTCGGGCCCAATAGCCAATAATGCCCCCAATACAAACATCAACGCTATTGTAAACAAAAACCATTTATTTGAAGCACATTATATCATCATTTGTTCAAATATCTATAATATGAGAAATTACATTTCTCATCAAATGAACCCAAAATTTGGGGTTGTAACATCCTTCCCCTCTTATAGGAATTTTGTCCTCAAAATTCAAACAAGCAAACAAACAATTCAGGATAAGACTTTTCCATGTCCATCATTGGCCCCTATGTGGATTTTCCGTACCCATGGCATTTTCAAAGAACCTTTATCGTCACATATTCTTTTCTCTGAGTTCTTTCATCCTGGTGTCTATAAACTACACAGGTGACTCAGGCCATTTCAGCCTCCCTTGGGGCTCACTAGGTTCATTGCTCAGCACATGGTCGGGGTACCTCACATAGTGCTCTAAATTGGACACATGGAAAACATCTCCCATTACTCTATCCTGAGGGTTAGGGTCAAACCTAACCTTCTCCACCCATCCATCTCTAATGGACCCATGTATCGGGGACTCATTTCTCTTAGCTATAACTTAGAGGTGTCGGATTTTCATGTCACATATTTTCCCACAGTAACTTGTATGTCAGTCTGCTTTTCATCTACTCATGACTCTCATCGTCTCTAGGCTCCTTTCAGCCCTTGCACAATCAAAGCAACTTCATCTACACAAACTGGGGTCCCTTTTCCAACCATCATGTGGTCCTTTTCACCAACATCACCTTACTGAAGTGGTGACCGACACAACCTCCCTTACAGAGCTTCTTAGAATCCCGGTACTGGCTATGGTGGTCGTCATCACATCTGTCATAGGATAAGAATTGTCTTCAGATATCACCCTGTACGAGCACACATGCTCTCATCAGACCCTTTAGTCTAGATCATACTAACCATTAGTTAGGGGTGATAAACTGTACTATTATCGAGTTCTTCATGTACATACTTTCACCTTATGGTAGTGAACCTTTAAGTCATACTCATGAACTTTTGAACTCGCATCATGGTGTAGTTGAACCATCTCTCTCATATGTAGTTCAATCTATTCTGTCCCTTGACAGAACTCTTTCCTTCTCATGCCATCTAGGAAAGGTGATCTATCATAACCCATATTGCATCTCAACCTTCCTTGGTCCATGGGAGACTTACAACATCCATAGTGATGAACTCCCTTTCTCTCTCAGGGACTCTTTATCCCTCGTATCGATGCACTGTGTAACCGGTGTTCACCTTTCACCTTCTGTCGTGCATGGCAACATACCACCTGCAGCCTTATCTTAAGCATCCAAAGTGCTATTGTCACTTACTATTTTGGTGGTACCATGGTGTATGTTAATCTTGAATCATGATTTCCGGTATGTCATGATTCCTCAAGATTGATTCTATGGAAACCCTAAATCACCCTCATCGGGGTTTCACCACCTTCTTATCCAAATAAGTGCACTTGAGGTTCTACCACCATCCTATCATTGTATCAAGAACTAGGCTGGCTAACCAAACAACCCTTAACTTTTCAACGCATCTTGTTACATCTGAGTGTTATCCAAACACCTCTCCCTTTCAAACTTAGGGTTAGCCAAACAACCTCTTCTAACTTCTAGTCAAACAAGTCTTAACCAGAGCATACATTACCACCTCTCATTCTTATGTATTAGGTAACATTGAAGACATACACTTCCATGTATTTCACTTATTATATTACCTCAAACTCCATGTCTATCTTCATTAAGAACACTCTCTGATTTTTATCATCATGGTGATCAAACTCAACCTGGTATAACTTGTAAGTTCCACCTAGCTCATGATAAAAACATCCTCATAAGTGGACTACCTCATTCTTCTTAGTGTTTACAAACCATCCATGTATCATTCACTTTACCAGGGTAGATATCTTCTCTATCCCCATTTCTCGTGGCAATGTTCCAACCCACATCATCTCTTACCCTTGGTGTATGGCATGCGTAATATCCTATCTCTCACCCTCATAACAAGAGGAAATAAGCATTTGGCTACAGTCCAAATACAGAGTTCTTCCTGTTCCAAGAGTAGAGACGGTACACCCCACCCTGCCAATACACCTTTACATCTAAGTTGCAACATGCCACATATGTCTATATATCATAACCATCATGATATCAAGGTTACCTCCATGGAAAACTAGTCTTGAACCTACTGAGGTTTATATCCTTGGTCATCTCCTCTAGGTCTATAGGGTACCGACTCTTTTGGGGTCATCCCTCTTCCCTCCTACATCAAGAGAGTGTCCTACTCATCTGCCCTTTGGGTCCCATGAGTTCATGAAGGTGATCAATCTCCTAACCCATGTCCCTCAGACGATGATAGTTGTTACCTCCCGACCCTATGGTCACGTGCAACTGGGAAATTAGGCAACTCCTACTTTCATCGGTCTTATCCCTACCTGACCCTAGGATAGACTTAGGATTCTCCATTACAGTACATGTTCACTTAGAACCTTACCCAAGTCTTCATCATCTCTCTTTCTGCATTCATGGGCTGACTCTCATCCGTTCATAGGCATCATGGCAACCTGCCTACCTTGGTCAAGCCCCATACTGGTTATCTCCATGGTAACACATTCATATGCACTTAGAGATGGATATCTATGGGTCTACAGGTTCATTCTCATACCATGTACTTTTCACTTAACTTCTCAAGATCCTGTGAGACCTCTTCAGGTTACCAACAAAACTGATATACACCCTACCAAAGGGGTCCCTCTCCCAGGATGGGAGGAAAACTATCTCTTGATAACAAGGTCACAAAAGCTCTTAGGTCTAGGGTTTACATCCACATGAGCTTACTTGACCCTAGCAAGCTATTAAGGCACAAGCAGATCACCTACTGTACCATGCTAGGTCATACTTGTCCTCTTTCCTTCATGCTGGATCAAGATCATACCTTCCTTTATCATCATCCCAGCTGTGAGGGGTCCATCAAACACACCTAAACTTAAGGGGCTTCCCATTTTTCCTCTACACATGAGGAGTACCATGCTCGCTTCTATAGGAGCTCAACTTCTTATCATGAGCATTAGGCACACCACTTCCCCTCTTAGGCCTAGGAACCCTAGGTTCCCTTTTAGGTGTCAAACTGCATGCTCTATCTCTTAACTACAAACCAAGCATGCAAAAGGCATGACATGCACTTATTGTCATCCTTCAAATCGAGCAACACTTAGGGTTGGGTCCTCCTTAAGGACAACCAACAAGGTACAAGGCCTCATAACCTTCTACTAAACCTTTCTAGGTCTAAGGAACTCTTTTTTTCCTACCTCAGAAGGTAAACACCTATACTTTAGGCACATAGGCACCAGATGCTTCATCTTCACTCCCTAGGGTTTGGTCCCTCTAAAGGCAACCAAGATATCATCAACTCATGAGGCAACCACTGTCATCCGTTGTTCAGGGTTTTAGGCTTCCAACCTTCTTGCTGGGTTTCCTGCTCTCTCTAGAGCTAACCCTACATCCAACCTCACCATTAGAGGTCCTCTCTTCATGAAAGATCAAACTCCAAAGCATTCTCTACATGGGTGAAGCCTAGGTTCGCACTTATGGTTGCTCACGATCATCCATAACCTTTTATGCTCCATCATAATTCCTTATTTAGGGTTTCATCCTACTGTCAGCACTATGACGTGCCCTAGGTGCCAGCTATACCCTACTTGTACAAGCCCATAGGGTTTCTAAGGTCCTTTACTATCCTCATCATCTAAGTAACTATCCTTTACCCTATCATGCACGACCCTTCCCAGGGTTGGGTTGCCAAAGGTGCTAGGTCACCCATGGATCATATGGCATCCCAAAGGCATGCCCTTTCAAACACCTGGTCCAACACATCTCTCTCTATCCTTCACTTAGGATTAGGGTTAGCATCATCCTCAGAGGATGTGCTGGGTCTCTACTTGCAATGGAGATCTCTATCTCCAAGACTAACTTATCCTCCTGACAAGAAGGTCTAGCCTCAGGTCTCTTTCGAGAACATGACAACTTATGTCATATGACCTAAGCATGTATCTATTCTTTAATTTGGGCTTAATCTATTAAGCTTATGTCCATGACATCTTATTTACATGCTTTTCATTACTTTAGTGGAGGATTCCTTAAACCTTATTAACCTTACCCATACCTCAAGAGGGTGAGGAGAAGAAAGAAAACCCTAATCCTTTAGGTCCTTATCAGAATTTTGTGATGAGAAGGGATGAATAAGATGAGAAGTCCTAAAGGTATCTTATTTCGATTCATACCCTAAGACTTTGGCCAGGCGGACACACGGGTCCGGGAGTCCTCGTATTCCGACTAGCGGTGCGGAGGAAAATCTTGCCAGCCCCCGGTCGTGATCCCTTTCTAGACACCTCCGTCTTTCGGATACTCCTCTAATAACTCCCTTGGGTTCTATGGAGTTTGTAAAATTTAATAATTATAAATGGTTAAATGAGGAACCTATGCTCTGATACCAAATGTTACGACCTCACCTTTCAGTAACCCCCAATTAAGGGAGACCAAGAGGACCAAGAGGTTGAAGCAATCCTCTCAACGATAGGATATGGGCCCATAAACCTAAGAGTCAGTTTGCCCCTCTTACCAAACCTAACACTCCTTTCCATGGTGAAACCTTCAGATACACTTTATCACCAACCTGCAACTCAAGAGGTCAACGCCTCTTCTCAGCGTAACTCTTCTGTCTGTCCTGTGCATCTTTCAATTTTTCTCTGATCACTGCAATCTTCTCAGTAGTAAAATCCACTATATCTGGTCCAAGAATCTGCTTTTCACCCACCTCGTACCAACATACGGGTGATCTAAACTTTCTGCCATACAGAGCTTCATACGGGGCCATACCAAAACAGGAATGGTGACTATTGTTGTATGCAAACTCTATAAGGCTCAAGTGTTCTTTCCAACTTCCACTAAAATGCAAGACACGTGCTCTCAGCATGTCCTCAAGAGTCTGAATGGTCCTCTCTGAATGACCATCTATCTGCGGGTGAAAAGATGTATTGAACATCAACTTTGTGCCCAAAGCACGATGCAACTGATTTCAAAACCTGGATGTGAATTTAGGATCTCTATCTGATATAATTGAAATTGGAATACCACGCAGCCTGACTATCTCATCCACGTATATCTTAGCCAACTTCAGAACATCAAAGGTTGACTTAACAGGAAGAAAGTGAACACTTAGTTAGTCTATCCACAATCACCCATATAGAGTCACAACCTCTAGGTATCCTGGGTAACCCTACCACAAATTCATTGTGATATGTTCCCATTTCCACTCTGGCATAGGAAGAGATTGCAAGGTACCTGCATGTTTCTGGTGCTCAGCCTTAACCTGCTGGCACACACTGCATCTAGCCACGTACTCTGCTACATCCTTTTTCATACCTGACCACCAGTACAACTCCTTGATATTCATGTACATCTTAATGTAGCCTGGATGCATAGCGTACATTGATGCATGTTCTTCCTCAAGAATCTTTTCTTTCAAATCACTATCTTGAGGTACACACATCCTATCATGCTGATACAACACACCATCATCTGAAAACCTAAACTCTGGTCTCTTCCCCTCTGTCACACCCTACATGATCTGCTGTAACTCACTGTCACTTTGTTGAAGTTCCTTGATCTGATCATAAAAGTAGGCTTGACTTGCATCTATGCAATCAAACCACTTTGTTCTGTTACCCCTAAATCTAAGTTCAACTTCAGCATCTCTACTAGCAGCTCTCTCTTGAAGCATGTCATAGATAATACATCAGCTATTGAACTTGACTTCCTGCTCCAAGAATCTGCTACCACATTCGCCTTACTAGGATGATAATCTATCATCACATCATAATCCTTGATCAATTCTAACCATATCCGTTGTCTAAGATTCATATCCTTCTGGGTAAAGATATATTTCAAGATCTTATGATCCGTAAACACCTGGCACGCCTCACCATAAAGATAGTGATGCCATGTCTTAAGAGCATGAACTACATCATCTAGCTCCAAATCACTTGTCCGATAATACTCCTCATTCTATGCTACTTACTTCTTGTTACTTCTGTAAGAATTTATTTCATAACACACTTCACTTATATTATATTTCTCCTTTTGTTCAAAACACACTTGTTACATTTCAAATTTATATCTTACTCTTTTCTCTGAGTCATTTTCATATTGTTTGTCTACCTTTCCGATTAGTTACCTTTAAACCCTGGATCACTATCAGTGCTAGTTTACTTTTCATAGTGCACATATCATGATCTTGTTTTATAGAGGTGCTAGTATTCAAGGTCAAATCACTAGTGACATCCCTTGAACTGCTTAAATTCTTGACATCCCTTGAACTGCTTAAATTCTAAACATTCTAGGGTTTGGTCCTTATCAATAACATAACATTATTGTGATGTGACTTTTCTCCCTTAGTTTGAAATTCAAACTTTGGATCTCATAAATTTTACTAAAGTCTTCCTCATCTTATCACTGGAATTTCCTTTCTCTTACTTGGACATTCAGATAAATTACATCCTCAATTTACCTTGCTAGCTAGGGTTTTACCATCATATTGTGTGTCGTTATTTCATTTATTTAAACGTCTAGCTTATAAGTTGGATTTGCCATCCGAGTTTGCTAATCTACATGACGTGTTTCATGTATCGATGCTAAAGAAGTGTTACCCTGGTAAAGAGAAGATAGTGAACCCAGAACTTGTACAACTCAGATCTGATGTGTCCTATGTTGAGGGACTAGTTCAAATAGTTGATCGGAGGATCAAGAAGCTCAACAATCGAGATACCGTTAGTGAAGGTTTTGTGGAGGAACTCAAACCTAGATGAAGCCATGTGGGAGCTTGAGTCTGAGATGCGTAACAAGTTTCCTTTTCTCTTTTAGGAATTTCGAGACGAAATTCTTATAAGGGAGGGAGATTTTTACAACCCTTATTAGGGTTAGTCATGAAATACCTCGATTAGCGTTTAGGATGTTGGTATTCCAATCCTTCCAATAGAGGCTTTATGAATTGAGTATGAAAAGTCAAAGAAGGAGAGTCGTCCTTATTGTGAATATCCAACACCTCTTCCTGTCAGTGACATAAATCCAGGTTCTATGAATGACCAATCTGCTTTGGTTGAATCTATCTTAGATAATGATCCACCTCCCTCCAATGATGAAACAATTTTGCACACATTGTCACAACCAATTCCAATTTCACATATGGGTGGTTTAGATGATAGACTCCATCTTTGTAAAAAAAAGTCTACTACCCCCACTCATTGATTGCAAAAAAATTATTCTTATTTTCATTCCTCTTGAATCACTAGGGACTCCTTACAGAGAGGAATTCAAGAAACATACCATATCAACAATGAAGACTACTAATCCCATTGTTGAAAGCATGATTTTTTGGGAGATTAAAAATATTTGTAACACTACTATTAATCCCTTTCCTCATTACATGTAGGCACCGATTCTCCTATATGATAATTAATATGATGGGGGGAAATCAGATCCTAATCCTACTCCTTATTCAAACTATGTGTGTTACCATTGGGCATCGTCCATTCTCCCCCAATCGACATTCATCATCAACACTTCCTTTACTACTAAAGGAAGATTTTTGGATCCTATTGGAGGGAATGGGAGGTGAAAATAAATTTGAAAACCCCATCGAGCTTCCACGACCACCCCAGCATTTTGTGCACTATAAAGCTCCAATAATCAAGGTTACATCCCTCATACACATTTCATTCAGCTTGACGTTCTTCGGGCTACCATGGCCCCCTGGGTGTCACACCCACATCCCACTATTTTCACTAATCATGAGATTAGGGCATGACTATAAGGATTACACTTAATAAAAAATTCACTCCCGACTTTTCCTTTTTATTTCTAACTCTTTGTTTTCTCGCATTCAATCACATAAACAAACTTTACAAGAGAATTAAACTTATATTACTCTAATATGATCTCAACATTAATGATACACATTCATATATTCATTACGTTTCTCACACTTCCATGTACATACAACATGACAATCATTTGCATTCTCTCTTATTAAGGAAAAACATATAAAACATCATTTACAACTCTCTCACATCCATACAAGGACCTAGAGTGACAGGGAGCAACTAAACGTAACTAATCTCATACTTAACTCATGTGGTAGATCTACTCTGATGCTTTTACCTTTTTCAAGTCCACGTGGTTTCCCTAAAAAAATTTGAATAGAGGGGTGAGCCTACTCGCTCAGTGAATGAGTACTTCAAAGAAACAATCTAAAACACTGATATAATTACAGATATACCTTTGAGCAACTGATATCAATTATAACAACAGTAATTAGTACACTGAGCATATCTAAAACAATACAGTTAAAATAATAGAGAATGTAAATATTGCATTTAAAGAACAACTACTATGAAACTGTACTCAAATCTTTCTTAACTCGTTTTATTTATAAGAAACTCTTTAAACCTATATGATCATATTTTATCTTATGCCCTGATCAGATGTAGTGTACTCTACATATGAAGACTCGTAGCGAACTACGATCTCACCGTACAAGACTTAGCTGACACTCTGGGATTGCTAAGCCTGACACGTCGCCGGTCTGCAACAAGAAAAATGGCACTCTGACCTCAGCACACCTGTGGGCTGTAAAACTGGACTCCTCCTCTAACCTGAGCACACAGGCAGAGAGTCAAGCCACCTATTGGCTTTTCTATACTCTAGTGCCACCAGAATCTCTGGTTGATGTTGGACACTACATATTGTATTTAAGGAGACTTCCACTAGGGCTTCGTCCCCCGTACCACCTGTTAGTACGTTCCGACCCCCATATACTGGACACTTCTAGGGTTAGTTCATTTCACACCTAAGGCGCAGACCTCTCATAGGGGTTCTACAGTGTTCAGGGCCCCTAAGTCTATTATTTTATTATTCTTGGAAAGCCCTTACTATATTATATCTTTTCCTTACTTATACTGGACTCTGGTATCTCTATGGTATCGTGACTATTTATTTGAAGTTTATAATACAACATGTATATCATTATAAACTTGGCAGAGCAGTATATTCAAAACACTTTATTATTCTGAGTAATCATCATACTATACATACATGCTGACTAATTTTTTTAAATAAACAGAATACATGTTAACTTGGCACTTTATACACTAGAATCATGAAATTTAACTGTTAAGCATCACCACATCTCATACTGAGAACTTTGATATCACAATAATTGATTCATTGAACACCCTATCTTTAGGGTTTCATTTACCTCATTCACTTATCACATGGCTCTCATAAGGATTTCATACGACATAAACATTTACTGAATAAAGACTACTTAAATCATATACAATCAATATATATATGAAACCTTGGAACTGAGCTGAATTTAGGTTTTGATGCCATTCACTGAGATATCATGCATCAAGAATAAAATTGAATAAATAAAGTCTATCATGTCAAGAAATCCCTTCAAATGGATTTCACGATATCTATTCGTAAATATCCAACTTTCCTCGCATCTAGGGTTTCACCCTCTTTACTGAGATATCAAACAAACACTATTCACCTTAAATGAAATCCAAGATAGTATCTAACATATATGTACTATGAATTCAGATAAACAATCATTCATAACCAAGGGGATCTAGATAAACAAATTTCTCTATTTAATTATACAACAATTTTAGTCATAGACAAATTCCCTATATTTCAGTTTACTCTTATAACCTCTATGAATACTTAGGGAATTTTCATTAGGATGTATTGTATACATTTATAGTATGATTTTATCATTTTAAATTCATCCAAATAGAGGAAGATTCTATTTCATATCATTTTACAACAACTTAGATCGAACAGACAATTCAGGGTTTGTAGTCGCATACTAAGCAATTGAAGATTATGGATTATTTAACCAAATTTCGTTCAATATACTATTTAAAGGAAGTTCCCACTCACCCTAAGGTGTGAAAACACCTTAAAAACGCAGCTCAACCTTGAAAATCTCGATCTCATATCAAATCCCTAGCAATTCACCCAATTCTTCTTCGTTTCAACTCGGAAACCCTAAAAATGAGGGATTATGAAGAAAGAGTGAGAAAAGGGGAAGTTTTGATACCATTTCGGATCAAATCAGAGGAGGGACAGAATCTTGACATGTGAGAGAATATGCACCATGAAAGGCTATGCAAAGAAGCTAAACTTACTTGATTTCATCATATCTCGGATAGAGAAACCCTAAATCAGCAATTCCACCACTTTCTCCTCTCAAACCCTAACTCTCCCTCTCTCTCTAGGATTTCATTTTTCTGGAATGAACCATGAATTATGAGAGCTACTAGTGTGTTAGGTTGACCATATAGAGAAATTGAGCTGCTTGGGTCATTTGCACATTGACCCCTCACTATATTTTCTCTTATTTCAGTTGAATTTTTTGTCATACAAATGTTACTGTAATTCATCAACTGAGTAGCTAACAGATCCTCCAAAAATCATGAAAATTTTATATGTTGTTTATGACTAAGTTTCAAATCACCAATAAAAAATTTAGATCATTTCGAGTTACCAATAAATAACTAAAAATCAAATAATGCATTGCTATCCAGAATTCTACAGAAATGTCAATTGAAGAGAAAATGCTCCAGAATGCCCGTGCAAGGTGCCACAGTAGTGCCAAGATGGATACAACATGTCTTTGCTGCCTACCACGGCCGTGGTGCATTGTTTTCATCAGATTTGAGTATAAAAGTTGGTTAATAGTTCAATTCTTTCAAAACGGCCATGTGGCCTAGCATGCATGTGCCACCAATGACTTAGCACGACCGTGCTACCCACGACAACCGTGCTATCCAAGACTAGATACCATTCTCATTTTCCTTTACTTACCTCTCTCCTTCCTCTCCAAAATTGGCTTGTTGGGTAAAAACCCTAATTTCAGCCAACTAGGGTTATATTTCTCAAACCCTAACTTTTCGAAGTAAAAGCACACTTAAAGTTCGTATTAGGTTTAAAACATCATAATTGAATTATCATCATTAATTAGATTTAAGCAATGATCAATCCAATTAAGCATGTAATCTTCCAGGTAAACCCTATTTTACCAATTAAGCTCAGATGCGGTCATAACAATTCTTCCCCGCTTAAAATATTTCGTCCCTGAAACATAAACGTGTAAGAAAAGTACATTCAAGGTTTATTTTAAGCTTCTGATATCTTACATGTCATTATATTCTTGTATTTCATACTTGAATGTATCTTTCAACATTAAGTCATTTATTTCTTTCCTAATCACAACATGTTTAAATCATGAGTGCTCAATGATAACATATGAATTCTCTATGCCACAATCAATCATAGGATAGAGAGAAAAACAACCATTTCAAAATTTTCATACTCTTGAGGTGTTACCTCAACATTAATAACCCTATCCAACTATGTCAGTTCATACGGCTCTATATGTACTATTATTCTGTATTACCTTTAAGTCACAAAAGAGAGTTCACCGTGTTGTTTTGAATTTTACTATTGTGCTACTCAAATAGCAAAACAGTCTTGAGTTGGAAGACTAGATTCAACAAAAATTGTACAATACTACTCACGGCATCCCCATTAGATCATGGATGTATAAGGTGAATCATTACCATCACATTCCATATTATTCTCAAGTATGAACCCACACATAATTCAAGGTATAAAAAAACCGGGTTATAGTACATTAGGGTTTTAACAACAGTAACAGAGTACTCCATGATTGTATTAGTCATTCAAGGACTATTCATACCCAATTACCATCACTTAGTTATATTAAAGCTAGGCATAACAAGCTATACCTCATTATGGTTACATATCAATACAATATGGTTATCATCCCTTCTATTCATATGAGTGAATAGGTAAGACTACCTTATTCAAGGTAACCCTCCATTTGTTCCATCATCATTCAACCCATATCACCATACCACAATTGTACAATACTAAGATGGATTACTGGTACAAATGACTACAACTATCAGACACCTTTAATTAACATATTTCTTGCACATGTACACTGAAATCATGCGTAGAACTAATTTACATCCCTTAATATACCTTCAAAAAATTATACTTCTAAAAACAATTTCACATATTACTAAAAGCCATTATTTTTTCATATCTCTCTCCTCATTCATTACTACTTACTTTTTTCTACTTATCCTTCTCATTTTAATCATGTAGATTGAACATCCCTAAAATGGAAACATACCAGGTACGAATAGATTATTCATCATTCTTTCTATCACTCTAAGAATTTATTTCATATCACACTTCACTCATATTGTATTTCTCATTTTGTTCAAAACACACTTGTAACATTTCAAAATTATATCTTACTCTTTGCTATAAATCATTGTTTATCTACCTTTCAGATTAGCTACTTGTAAGCCGTGGATTACTATCAGTGCTAGTTTACTTCTCATAGGGAAAATCTCATAATCTTGTTTTATAGAGATGCTAGTATTTAAGGACAAATCACTAGTGATATCCCTTGAACTACTACAACTCTAAACATTCTAGGGTTCGGTCCTTATCAGTAACATGATTTTATTATGATATGACTTTACTCCCTTAATTTGAAAGTCAAACTTTGGATCTCACAAGTTTTACAAAGTCTTCCTTATCTTATCAATTGAATTTCCTCTCTCTTACTTGGCCATTCAGATAGATTACATTCTCAATTTACCCTGCTAGAGTTTCATCATCATATTGTGTCATTATTACATTCACTAGATGTCTCCACCATGGTGGTTATGCATCATATATGATTCATTTTCTTATCACTTCATTCCCATATTGCTCTCATTAAGTAAGATATGAAAGAGAAGATGATTTTGAGACTTAGAATTCTTATCTTCTAACATTCATTAATACATTTCTCATATGTAGGCTTACTTAATTATCAACAAGGATAATTGACTAATTAGCACTTTTTTTATCAAGTCAGAAGGCTTTTTCATTCATCCCGCCCTTATCTTGCATGTAAAGAAAAAGGATTACATATTAGTCCTACTGGAAAAAGAAACTTGGTGGATGTTCCACCATTACAACGAAGAAGAGGTAGAGGATGACCCACAGGGTCGAGAGGGGTGTCCGTGTAGAGACGAACATCCAAGTGTGTTTTTAGGTGATGTTTTGCTACCGCATCAACAGGAGTAATATTTTCTCTTGGGACCTTCAGAATCTTCACTGTATCATAACAATCCAGTCTCTCCTTGATAGGCTTGGTCCAGGTACACCAGCTCGAAAACTTCCCAGCTATATCCTCGATCGCCTTCACAGCATTTTGGCAATCAGTAAGAACTATGAGGGACTTACTGTAATCGTTGTTTGGGTTCACCAGTGCCATTTCAATAGCCCGTAACTCAGCAGCAATCGTGGAACTCACCCAGGTCGTCTCATCTCTTCCAAATCACCGACGGCCATTACCATCAAGATGAATAGCAGCTAGCGCCGCATTGCTATTCTTTACAGCAGCATCCACCATTATAATAGTCTCGTCTGTCGGTATGGTGATGTCATTGAGGGGGTTTACCATGGAAACAGTTTCAGTCCTGGCTTTTATCTGCATACCTTCTTTGATGAGGTGTTGGAGGTGATTGATGGTCAAGAGTTGTCGTTCTGATGTGGTGATTTTGTTTTCAAAAACCCACAAGTTCTGAGCCTTCCAGATAATCCAACAGGTAATACCAAACAACAATTGGTTAGATATTGAACCTTTAAGCATCCTCACCAGCCAGCTGCGAGAATCCACTTCTTGGTAGGCGTATGTCTCCATAGTATACTAATCATTTTTCCAGATCTCCATGGCATAGGGACAATAGAGAAGTGCATGCATTATCATTTGTTCCTCCATCTCACAGTAAGGGCACCTCTCATTATTAGTAAACTTTCTCTTTTTCCTACGAGCATTAGTCATAATAGCATTGTGTGCGGTTAACCATAAGAAAACTTTTGCCTTACTCGGTAGCATGAGGGTCCATATCTTGTGCCAAAGATCATTTGTATGTGTATCGTCATTTTCCCGAATGAGACCGTATGCAGTACTCATATTATAGTTCCCTTTATCGTCATGTTTCCAACTCCAATGGTCATCCCCTTTGGATGGATGCGGCTCAGGTAACTGGAGAATCTTGTCCATGACATCCCGCTGGAAATAATGATAGAGGAAGTGTGTATTCCAATTCCCATCCATATCTGCTAAGCTAGAGACCCGAAGATCAGTAATGTCTTCATCAACCATCTGAATTGTGTGGTCTTCTAGACGCCCGAGATTTGGAACCCAAGGGTCATGCCACACTAAGGTCAAATCACCATTATGAATCTATATTACTCCATTATGTTTCAAACCTTCCTTACTTTCCATAATCCCCTTACCATATACTACTATTCCACCTATCATCATTAACTTCTACTTTTCTCTTGTGATCATTTTGCTTCTTTTATGTGTATGATCATGTATACCATGTTGCATATATTTCTTTTCACCCTTCTACTAATGTAAAGTTGAAATTCTAAATCAATCATCTCTCTACTAGTTTCACTTCATGTTTAATACATTACATATCCTTCATTTTAAATCAATTGGCTTATGCATGGGTCAAACTTAGTTTATCTTTCAATCAAGTTTTTCCTTCCTGAATACAGTTTACCTTTGTATGACTTATTCATTGGTTATGCTACACTTTTGTTCTTCTTTTAGAAACTAGTTTGTTGTTCTATAGAGATTTCGAATCCAAAGGTAGTAAGGATGAATGTATTAACTTCACAATAATGGTATACATTCCATGCTCTCAATTATATCATAACCCTCATTCCTTAATCAAGCTCATCATTTCCAACATTTATCTTTGTTTTAACTTAGTTTCTTATCCTAGTCTTATGATTTACATGTTCATCTAATTCTCTTTACTGTAACTCTTCTGAAGACTCTTCACTTATATTTACTTATTGTCTACTTAACTCTTTTCTTCTATTTTCCCTTTACTTTGGAGTACATAAACATTATACTCGATTCTATAGTCCATTCCTCATGATTGGTTCTTACTTTTTTGTCCCTTACATACTTTTCTCATATCTTTTCCATATTTCATATTTAAAGTTCATATAATACTAATCATTAAACTTAATCTGAACCTTATGTCGTGTTCCTTTATTCCCAATTAAGGGTTTCTCCTATAAGGCCCCAAAGTTGGATCTCAGATATCAGTTCCAACTGATTCTTAGCTATTCTAATCTTTCCCATATGTTTCAACATCTTAGTGCATGTACATTCTCACTATGATGTGTGTCTAATTTATCCAGATTCTACTCTTATTATATTTTTAATAGGATTCATTACATCCCAGTAACGCACCCTGCCAGCCGGACCAGGCCGAACCTGCAGTCCTGAAGCCAAGAGCTACTCAGGATTAACCAGCTCCTACTTATTTCAAAAAATGTGGAAAGAATATCTACTTAGGGTAAACTCATTTAAACATAATTCTGGTCTACTTGATACAAAGAATATAAATAATAAATGAATCACTTCATGATACACAACAATATAAAAGAACCATATATATTCTACAAACTGATAGCATTTCTATTGATCTCCAATCAAAGAAGAAATATAAAGCAAGAGTTGTATCACATTATATGTTTAATCTCTTACTCCTTCATTACTTTCTGGTCTCTTAACCCTAAGACTTCTAGGGTTTCTCTCTAGCCCATCCTTCCTCTACATACCTGGCCAGGGCATCCAGAGAAGAATAGATAGAGTAGCTTGATAATGGTCAATCAAAGTATTCAGATACCGGGCTAGGGTATCCAAATACCCAAACTTCCCAGAGCTATAGACACATCACCACCTATCTGCCACACTTATAAATCTAACTTTCTATCCTAATGGTCCCTAACGACTCAACCTAAGCTCTGATACCAAGTTGTCACACCCACATACCACGATTTCCACTAATCATGAGATTAGGGTATGACTATGAGGATTGCACTTAATACAAAGTTCACTCCCAACTTTTCCTTTTTATTTAAAACTCTTTGTTTTCTTGCATTCAATCACATAAACAAACTTTACAAGAGAATTAAACTTTTATTACTTTAATATGATCTCAACATTAATGATACACATTCATATATTCATTACGTTTCTCACACTTCCATGTACATATGACATGACAATCATTTACATTCTCTCTTATTAAGGAAACAAACATACAAAACATCATTTACAACTCTCTCACATCTATACAAGGACCTAGAGTGATAGGGACCGACTAAACTTAACTAATCTCATACTTAACTCATGTGGTAGATCTACTCTGACACTTTTAACTTCTTCAAGTCCATGTGGTTTCCCTAAAAATTTTGAGTAGAGGGGTGATCCTACTCGATCAATGAATGAGTACTTCAAAGAAACAATCTAAAGCACTGATATAATTACAGATATACCTTTGAACAACTGATATCAATTATAATAATAGTAATTAGTACACTGAGCAGATCTATAACAATATAGTTAAAATAACAGAGAATGTAAATATTGAATTTAAAGAACAACTACTATGAAACTGTACTCAAATCTTTCTTAACTCTTTTTATTTATAAGAAACTCTTTAAACCTCTATGATCATATTTTAGCTTATGCCCTGATCATATGCAGTGTACTCTACATATGAAGACTCGTAGCGAACTACGATCTCATCGTACAAGACTTAGCTGACACCCCGGGATTGCTAAGCTTGATAGTCGATGGTCTGCAACAGGAAAAATGGCACTCTGGCTTCGACACACCAGTGGGCCATAAAACTGGACTCCTCCTCTAACCTGAGCACACAAGCAGAGAGTCAAGCCACCTATTGGCTTTTTTGTACTCTAGTGCCACTAGAATATCTGGTTGATGTTGGACACTACATATTGTATTTAAGGAGACTTCCACTAGGGCTTCGTCCCCCGTACCACCTGTTAGTACGTTCCGACCCCCATATACTGGACACTTCCATTTTTAGGTCATTTCACCCCTAAGGTGCAGACCTCTCATAGGAGTTCTACGGTGTTTAGGGCCGCTATGTCTATTATTTTATTATTCTTGGAAAGCACTTGCTATATTGTATCTTTTCCTTACTTATACTTGACTTTGGTATCTCTATGGTGATGTGTCTATTTATTTGAAGTTTATAATACAACATGTATATCATTCTAAACTTGGCAGAGCAGTACATTCAAAACACTGTAATATTCTGAGTAATCATCATACTATACATACAGGAAGACTAAAATTCTTAAATAAATAGAATACATGTCAACTTGGCACTTTATACACTAGAATCATGCAATTGAACTGTTAAGCATCACCACATCTCATACTGAGAACTTTGATATCACAATACTTGATTCATTGAACACCCTATCCTTAGGGTTTCATTTACCTCATTCACTTATCACATGGCTCTCATAAGGATTTCATACGACATAAACATTTACTGAATAAAGACTGCTTAAATCATATACAATCAATATATGTATGAAACCTTGGAACTGAGTTGAATTTAGGTTTCTATGCCATTCACTGAGATATCATGCATCAAGAATAAAATTGAATAAATAAAGTCTATCATGTCAAGAAAATCACTTCAAATGGATTTCACGATATCTATTCGTAAATATCCAACTTTCCTCGCATCTAGGGTTTCACCCTCTCTATTGAGATATCAAACAAACACTATTCACCTTAAATGAAATCCAAGATAGTTTCTGACATATATGTACTATGAATTCAAATAAACAATCATTCATAACCAAGGGGATCCAGATAAATAAATTTCTCTATTTAATTATACAGCAATTTCAGTCATAGACAAATTCCCTATATTTCAGTTTACTCTTATAACCTCTGTGAATACTTAGTGAATTCTCATTAGGATGTATTTTATACATTTATAATATGATTTTATCATCTGAAATTCATCCAAATAGAGGAAGATTTTATTTCATATCAGTTTACAACAACTTAGATCAAACAGACAATTCAGGGTTTGTAGTCGCATACTAAGAAATTGAATATTATGGATGATTTAACCAAATTTCATGCAATATACTGTTTAAAGGAAGTTCCCACTCACCCTAAGGTGTGAAAGCACCTTACAAATGCAGCTCATCCCTGAAAATCTTGATCTCATATCAAATCGCTAGCAATTCACCCAATTCTTCTTCCTTTCAACTCAAAAACCCTAAAAATGAGGGATTATGAAGAAATAGTGAGAAAAGGGGAAGTCTTGATACCATTTTGGATCAAATCATAGAAGGGATGGAATATTGACATGTGAGAGAAGATTCACCATGAAAGGCTATGCAAAGAAGCTAAACTTACTTGATTTCATCATATCTCGGATAGAGAAACCCTACATCTGCAATTCCACCACTTTCTCCTCTCAAACCCTAACTCTCCCTCTCTCTTTAGGATTTCATTTCTCTAGAATGAATCACAAATTATGATAGCTACTAGTGTGTTAGTTTGACCATATAGAGAAACTGAGCTGCTTGGGTCAATTGCACATTGACCCCTCACTATACTTTCTCTTATTTCAGCTGAATTTTCTATCATACAAATGTTACTATAATTCATCTACTGAATAGCTAATAGATCCTCCAAAAATTATGAAAATTTTATATGTTGTTTATGATTGAGTTTCAAATCTCCAGTAAAAATTTATGGTCATCTAGATTTACCAATAAATAAATAAAAATCAAATAGCACACTTCTATCCAGAATTCTGTAGAAATGTCAGTTGAAGAATGACTGACTAAAATCCATAAAAAATTAGTAATGCAGAACTAGTATGTCATTAGTGGCTTTTCTCATAAGCCACTACATTCAATCAAAACCGTTTTATACAACAACATTATACAAAATAGTGGCATTTGTATAAAAGCCAAATGATGGATAGTGGCTTTTCTATAAATGCCAAATGATGGTTTACTGGCCTTTATGTGGCATTTATTTGAAGCCACTAAAGACAAACATTTAGTGGCTTTTACAACTTAAGCCACTATCTTCCTAGTGGCATTGGCGCTAGAGGCATTTTTTTAAATGTCAACAAATGCAACTAAACATGTTTACTGGCTTTTTTTTAGTGGCATTTCTGAAAGGCCACTAATGGGTATTTTTGCTGTAGTGTATCTAGTCTTGGATAGCACGATTGCCATGGGTAGCACGGCCGTGCTAGGTCATTGGTGGCACGGACATGCAAGGCCACACAGTCATTTTGAAAGAATTGAACTATTAACCAACTTTTGTACTCAAATCTGATGAAACCAATGATGATTGTAGTGTTAATCGTTAAGTTAAATAAGTGCCCAAGAAGCGATTAGTATTTTGATTAGCTGAGACAAGTTAATTGGCATGTTTTTATGCATTGAGATTTTAGAGGAACTCGCGCTTGAAAAGTTGCAAAAAAAATCACCTCAATCGGACACTCGAGGCGAGAGTTATAACATTTTCTAGAAAGGGTTTGGGTTTGCAATTTTTCCAGTTTTTAGTCTTTTATTCCTTTCTTTCTTGTTCTTTCTTCCGTATCCCCTTTCTTCTTCACGCGATCGGTAGAACAGAACAACCGCCTAAAGCGGCGCTCAGCAGGGGCCCGATCGCTGCAGCAACAGAGGGGCGCTTTTGGCGATCTTGAGCTCTATAGCTCCGATCCGCGGCAACCTGCTTCCCCTTCTTCTTCCTTCCTCATCCTTGCCCTAGGGCGGCGCCCTACCTGCGGCCGAACTGCAGCAAGGAGCTGTGGCCGGGTAGCAGACGGGAGGCTGGCCACGAGCCGCCTTGGGCGCGGCCAGCACCAAGCAACGGCCGCCTCGACTCCGCCCAATAGCTCAAGGCAGGAAACTGCAGTACCCCGCCTCCATCTGTGCCGAACCACCATGGGTGGCGCCCCTACCTGCTAGAGCAGCAGTAGCTGCGTGAAGCAGCGGCCAAGGCTGCTAGGGCATGAGCAGCACCATGAAAATGGTGCTAGTGACTCCGACCGTGATGGTAGATCTTGATTTCCGCGGCCCCCAAGCCTCGTGCAGCTCCTAGCCGAGCTCTTCTCCAAGCTGATCGTTCGTGTGTTGAGCTACTGTAAGCGGCAGGTTAAAATTGGGCTTATTCCAAGGTTTAAGATGAACCCGTGAATGCCCGGAAGGACTCTAGACGTGTTTCCAGAGGAATTTGGACATCCCGAACGGCCTAGTACAATCACACAATTTAACTCGATAAAAAGGACAATTTTGGTTCCATCCGTGTTTGACGCAGTTTACAGCGTATACCCGGGTGCCGGGCTGTGCCGGTACCACTTGATTTCCAAATTTGCACGATTTAATTATTAACGCTTGTACGGCGCTAATTAGTTGACTGATAGGAGTGATGTGAATTAGTGAAATTAGAAGATCAGTCGAAACATAATTTATTCGATTAAATGTCAAAACCATCAGCGCACGACTAGTAACTGGACAGTTTGGGTATAAATCCAGACTGTACGATTTTAATTAATTAAATGATGCACGATTACAAAGAAATGACGATGATGTGAAAAATATTTAAGAAAACCTAGATGCACGCTATAGGTCAAATTTGTTGTGAATGATTTAATATTTACTCAAATTGACACGCTTCTCAAAGGTAACATTGAAATTCCCAATTATTTATAATAATTTGTGCCATGATAATAATTTAACTCTTATTTGAGTTATGAGGTGCTCAACTCGGGAAATCATTTGAAATTTCAATTAATATTAATAATTTGTGACATGATGAGTACTTATAAACTTAATTAAGTAAAGTGATGCACAACTCAAGATTTGGGTTGAGGTGGACATTTTCCAAGAAAGCACAGATGAATTACAGTTATTTAATGACGATTGTTCATATGTCGAGTAATTAACTCTTAATTGAGTCATATGGAGCATAACTCATGATTAGGGTTAATGTGCATGTTTTTCGAGGAATTACATACATTTTACAAGTGTTACTTACGATTACTCATATATCGAGTAAATAACTCTTGTTTGCATGTTACGATGATCATTTGTCACTACAAAAAAATTGGCTTTTGTTGAAGAACATTTGTGAGGAACCAAAAATCGTGAATAATAATGTCCATTTGTGAGGGCTCATCCTTCAAATATGGGACCAAATCCCTCAACCGTGTTCTTGACATCGTTAGGCATTTTATGTGAACATTGGTCCCTCACAAATACATTTCTTACGAATCACCCCCTCAAAAACTCCATGCCAAATGTTCCCTCCATCTCATAATCCTTCCCTCCATTCTCAAACACTGAATCGTCTATCAAAATTAATGAAAAAATCACCTAGTCCCGGCGGGCGCTCCTTTCCCCCTCATTTCCTCCGCACTCCTCCACTGAACCCTCCCCCTCCCGATTCTCTCATTGGTTCCTCCGCATTGGGTCATCCTTGACGCCAATCGCCCTACTCGGTTGCTGCCGTTCATCCTTCGCATTGGGCTCATCCTTCATAACTCCTTGCTGCCATTGACGGTCGTTGCCCTCCGCCGTTGACGGTTGCTGCCCTCCGCCGTTGACGATTGTCGCTGATCGCCCTGCTCGGCCATTGGTCGTTTCTACTACGCAACTTGCTTTTTCGGCCACTGGAATCCTCTCTAGGTTCGTATCTTTTTCTGTTTTTCTCATTTGGGAGAGCACTAGCCCCCACTTGGACCCCTGATAGCCAAGATTGGTTCTTCCTCCAATGGGCTTCCAGTTCATACCTCATGTGTCCGCCTCATCTCCCCCCAATGTGATCTGCATAGGATTAGTTGGGTTTACTTAGTAAAAATACTAACCATCTAGTATTCATATGAGTTATCTCCCCCTCCCCTAAGGGTTAACGTTCTCATGTATAAGAAACATATCACAATGTTGAAAAACTTTGACTATCCTCAGTTGCATGGAGATGGTCATATAGCAGTAATAGAGAGTAGTCAGGGGCGTGTTCAATATTTGGAAGTGAGGAAATAGCTCCTTGGGAGTAGCTACCATAACTAAATGGAAGGGAATCAAAGTTGTGATGTACATAAATTCCTAGGCTATGCATCTATAGTATAGCATCCTCATAATTATTTTCTATCATACAACTTTGTGTTTTGTCAATAAGAAAAGAATAATTTACTGATGTGATTGAGTAGATATAGTATTTGATTGAATATTGTCTTTCTCAAATATGTACAATATCTATTAATTGTACAAACTCGAATTTATGTATAATACCTACCATGTAATCCAAGTCATACTTGATCAAATATTACTCATATATAATTGTTGAGGCTCAAGCTTGGTTCAAAGCAATACACATGTGTGCATGTATGTTTAATTTTGCTACTCTGTTCTATTCTATATGAACAAGTGTTCTCATGACACACATATATATGGGTCAGAGCCAAAGTAGTTGATAATGAATGTATTAATAATATTCCTAGTTTCTTTGAAGACAGTATGAAGGAAATAAGCAATACCTCCTTTAGATCTATTATATGTATCCTTTACTATATCTGGTGGTATAGAAATAAGGTGATTTTTGAGGAATGGTTAGTCAATGTGAGTATGCTATAGTCTATTATCCATAATGAGATAAAAGTGCTTCTTTACTAAACGAGCCCTGTGTTCTTTTTTCTGGAATTGCTATGCTTGTGCTTATTTTCTAAAGATGAAGAAGGGTTCCATCTGATGTTACTGGTTTATTGATGTAGTGGTGATCAAGATGCTTGTAAATTGTTGTGCTGAAATGATCTTTCTTTTGAAGAGCAGTTCTAGAGGTGCCAAAGCATCATTCTGATTAAAAACCCTTACATTTAAACCCATTCCTATAAACACATTTCTTATTGGGTAAAAATTGTAGATTGCTTTGGTGGCTGCATTAAATTGCTTCTCAAGTGAGGCAAAGCTTGGGGAGTTACGTTCTTCTCTTCTAACTCAACATTGTTGGCTTTTCTTTTCCCATAGTCAATTTTCTTAGGAAAGATCTTGTCAAACATGTATGATGGAATCACCAACATGGGATTATATTTTTATATTCCTCCATGCCAACATGGTTTAGATAGTTGACTCTCATGGAAATAATATTGTCATGGGGGGTCACTTGTACGAGTGTTGTTCTGTTTTCTCACTGCGTTGTTTTTGAATGTTTTGTTTTTGGTTGTAAGTATAATATAGCCTGGTGTTTTTGCATTTTGCAGAGGTACACTAAGTCATTGTCAACATCTCAGAGGTCTGCTCTGGTTGATAAGTCTAGGCAGAAGCCTCAAGAACGAATGGGTGTTCTTAGTAATGTGGGTTCCTCCTAAAACAACAATTGGATATATTATATGTCTTTTTTCCTTTACCCCCTCCATCTAAAATAATATCCTTTCTGTAACATGTGGTTGTGATGTATGACCTAAAAGCCAATAACTACGGTAATGATCCTCGGCTAAGTGCAGCTCTGTACTTAGAGATTAATTAAAGGCCGACTGCCTAGGGCTCCCATGTGACACATCCATTCCTAATATAATAGTTGACACTTTGGAGATCTTTGGCATGGATGGAGGATGCTCAGCTGTGGTGAACTTCTCTGCATCTTCCATCCATGCCAAAGATCTCCTAAGAGCCAACTATTATATTAGGAATGGATGTGTCCCATGGGAGCCCTGGGCAGTCGGCCTTTAATTAATCTCTAAGTACAGAGCTGCACTTAGCAGAGGATCATTACCATAGTTATTGGCTTTTAGGTCATACATCACAACCACATGTTACAGAAAGGGTATTATTTTAGATGGAGGGGGAAAACAAAAAAAGACAAATATACAAATGTTGTTTTAACAACAAAGGGATCAAGGAGGAACCCACATTACGAAGAACACCCATTCGTTCTTGAGGCTTCTGACTAGACTTCTCAACTAGAGAAGACCTTTTGTTGAATGCATGTCTGAAGCTTTCCATGGTCATGACAGACATTCTATTGATGCTAAGTGTGCACAAAGATGGTATGCTACTAACTTATAATGATACATATCATACAAGTGAACGAGAAGTTACATTCATTTTACGCCCATGCTTTAGTGCTTCTATGCCCATCATTTGATTTTTAAAGATACCAAACTTATTTACATATCATTTCAGTTTCCATTGGAGACTAGAACTTTGTAATTCTACTATGTCCGCCAATCAAAAATTCTGGTCCTCTTCCTTTTCACTTCCTACTTCTATCTGTGATGAAGTGGAAATATTTATTATAAATTTCTTGTGGGGATAGTGTGAAGGAAAGAATGATATCCATCTTCTTAAGTGGGATGATGTAACCATCTTCTTAAGGTAGTCTATGGATCAAATTGATCCATGAGAAATACCTTCTTAAGGATTCTATCTAAAATATTCATATATATGGTCAACTTTCTTGGTATTTAATTCAGATGATCATACATCTGAATTTATAATCCTATTACGAAAGATTTCTAGAAACAACATCTCAGTGATGAACAACCTAAAAAAAGAGGGTTTTTCTATACTTCTATATGTTTTCTGTGTAGACGTTCTAATGAATTTATCATACATTTATTCTTTAATTGCCATGTAGCTGATTTCATCGGGGTAAGGCTGTTGAGTGTAAACTCATTGATAGGATTCCCCTGTATATTTACAAAGTTAATCAAAAGTATATACATTTTTAAATGTGTTTATTTTACTCCCAGGTTGGAGGCTATTGCTACTCATCTCTGTATCCAAATTGCCATTTTTCGGAAGTGGGTATTTTCCTCTTTTGATATCTAGTAGCTATCAATGAAAGTAATCTTTTTAGATGGGATAGACACTTCTACAATGTTTCTTTTGGGAGAAAACTTCTTTTCTTCTGTAGTGGTTGGTATATATGAACTGTTTTCTTCTTCTAGTCTATTGTTCTGCTGGTTTACAGTCTCCTACTATCATAATTTGAGTGTTGTGTTATTAACAAGATACCAAACAATGAAATTGTCCCTGTTGTCCTGGTCTGCATGTCATATGTTCTATCTTGGTTGGTGTTAAGTCTTATGCAGCTGACTTATTTTAAGTATTTTAGTTCTTAATTTTATGAGATGTTATACATGATATCATATACTTATATGTTTAAGTATTTTAGCTGACTTATAGGGACAGTTAGGTATTTGTCTCATAATGCTTGTTATAAGTAATAACAATATGTTGATATCAGATCTAAGAAGAAATAGACTGTCAGTGCCTTTATGCATAGAGATCTGCTACAATATTGAGATTCTATGGGATATGTTGGACATAACCCATAGCATCAGGACCACACACAACTTTGAATCTCCTTTGGTAGAGTCTAAATAGCCATGCGTCAAAATACTCCTTTGTAGTAGAGAGATTGCCTAGTTTGAGAAGAGAAGCTGTGTAGCTAGTCTGACAGTATAAGTAGCCCCTGTAATCGAGTATATGTTGAGACATGTGAGCAAAAGTTAATGGATGGATCTGTGAACTATTATTGATTAGGTGGGTACCTATGCTATTGCAGTTCTTGAAGGATTTTTCTTGAAGGATGTTTCTTCTGCCTCTTTTTTTGCTTCTTGTATATTGATAGACTTCATGTATGTCTTCTCCCTTCCCTCCCCTTTTCTCTTTTTCCTTTTTCATGTTGTATATTCGACACCCTTTTGCTGCAATTGTTGCAAAAAAATCAGTCCTTTTATACTACTGTTTCTTTGATTTTTTTCTATTTCCTCTTGTGTCTCCTATTCTAGCTTCTTTTCTTTTCTTTTTTTGCAATTTCTCCTTCATTTCATGTTCCTGCTATTGCATCTAAATTTTTGTTACTTCTATGTCCCCTCTTATTGCTTTTTCCTTGTTACTCATATCAGAAATTCAGATTCTTACTTGCATCTCCTGCTCGCACGTCTACTAGACTACTAGTATCACTTCTATTTGCAAGTTTTCTTCTACTTTTTCTTACTTATTATTGCTCCTACATGACTACATCTCCTACATGACTACATCTCAAACAGCTGTTCCTCTACTTATTATATATTTTCCTTCATGTAGATGGATTTTCTAATAGATCGGAGTTGGATGTATATTGGGAACAGAGTGCGAAGTGATGTATTCAAGGCAGGGTTACGAAAGTTCATTGAGTTTGCTCTTATCCATCAGAGACCAACTAGACAGGGGAAATTAATATGTCCTTGCAAGGTATGTTTGAACAGATACCTTAAAACAGAGGAGGAGGTATTCTCACATGTATTACAAAAAGGATTTGTGCATAGCTATGATGTTTGGACGTTTCATGGGGAGGTGATTGGTAGGAGCAATCCTGTTGTGGCACCAAACATGCCTAGCACCGACAATATGCATCAGATGTTGGAGGATTTGTTTGGTATGGGTGACACAACAAATGTCCACTCTACTGAAGCTACAGAGGAACCTGCAAATGTAGATGCACAAAGATTTTACAAGCTACTAAAAGAGGCAGATCAACCACTCTATAGAGGTTGCACAAGTCATTCTAAGCTATCGTATTTGGTTGCCTTGCTATTTCTGAAGGAGGAATCTGGATGGTCCAACGATTCTTTCACAAAGTTGTTACAGTTGATTGTTTCAGGATTTCCGGAAGAAAATTGTCTATTCCCGGAGACGTACTATGAAGCAAATGCGATCGTGAAGGATTTACGACTTGATCATTCTACTATAGACGTATGTACAAATAATTTCATGCTTTTTCGCAAAGATGCAACTTCAAAAGAAAATTGTGATACTTGTGGTGCTTCAAGATGGAATGAAAAGCAATACAAAACAAAGGGAAAGAAGGTAGCTGCTAAGTTCATGTATCACTTCCCTTTGATACCTCGGTTAGAGAGGCTCTATATGTCTTCATCTATTGCTAAAGACATGATTTGGCCATCAGAAGTAAAAGGCAAGGATGGTCGTATTCATCATCCTTCAGACACACCAGAATGGTTGTCTATTGATGCCAGGTATCCAGACTTTGCTGCTGAACCACGCAATGTTAGATTGGCATTAGCAACAGATGGATTTAATGCATTTGGCAATATGAGTGCATCACATAGCATCTGGCCTGTGTTGGTGACACCTCTCAATCTTCCGCCTTGGCTTCTTATGAAAGAACAATTTATTATGATGTCCCTATTAATCCCAGGTCCACATATGGTTGGCAATGACCTTGATGTATACTTCGAGCCATTAATTGAGGAGTTGCAACTACTTTGGGAGCTTGGAGTCAAAGTTTATGATGCATATAGAAAAAGGAACTTCACTATGCGGGCAATGATTTTATGGACCATTAATGATTTCCCAGCATATGGTGACTTATCTGGTTGGAGCACTAAAGGTAAGAAAGATTTGGGATGTCCTTGTTGTAATGTGGAGACTGTATCAAAATGGTTACAGTATGGGAAAAAGCAATGCTATGGTTTCCATCGACGTTTTCTTCCAATGAATCATCCGTATAGACGTGATAGGAAAAATTTTGATGGTGAAAAAGATTTTCGACTTCCACCTAAGCCACTATCTGGAGAAGATATACTGAGGCAATTTGATGGGTATGAAAATATCACATTTGGAAAAATGAATAAGCACAAGAGGCTTGGAGATCAAATTCAACCATTACCTCCTGGTTGGAATAAGATAAGAATCTTTATTCAGCTACCTTATTGGAAGTATTTATCTGTTAGACACAATCTGGATGTGATGCACATAGAAAAGAATGTGTGCGAGAATATTTTAAACACATTATTGGGTGATTCTAAGAAAAGTAAAGACAACTTACAAGCTCGTCAAGATTTGAAGAAAATGTGCATTCGAAGAGATTTATGGCCAGTAGATGCAGGTGACCGCTATTACTTGCCTCCAGCATCTTACACCATGACTAATGCGTAGAAAGATAAGTTCCTATCTGTGTTAGAAAAGTTGAAAGTTCCTGATGGCTATTCTTCTAACATATCTAGGTGTGTTAGCAAATCTGATAGAAAACTTGTTGGGCTGAAAAGTCATGATTGTCATGTTCTTATGCATCAACTTCTACCTGTTGCCTTGAGACATTGCATAAGCTTAGATGTGTACAAGCCTATTGCTAATTTGTGCTCATTTTTCAACAAGCTTTTCTCTAACATTATTGATGTGGAGGAATTCAAAGAATTGGAACAAGAAATTGCTGTCACTCTTTGCCAGTTGGAGAGAATCTTCCCTCCTTCTTTCTTCACCATCATGATGCATTTGCCCATTCATTTAGCTTATGAAGCCAGGCAAGCCGGATCTGTCCGAACTAGGTGGATGTACCCAATAGAGAGATACTTTAAGAAATTGAAGAAGTATGTAAGAAACAAAGCTAAACCGGCTGGTTGTATTGCTAGCTGCTATTTAGCTGAAGAAAGTTTGACATTTTGTGGTCGGTACTTGTATAATTTTGAGACAAAACTGATCCGCACTCCTCATAATGTTGATGGATCTCCAATTAGAGTTGGAGTGTCAAGAAATTTCGACATCCACACTTTGGAACAAGCCCATCGTTATGTCCTTTTCAATAAAGAGGAATTGGATGTTTACAGAAGGTAAGATTTAATTACGTCCTAAAATTCTTGCTGATATTTGTATATATGTTGTACATTAATTTAGACACTTCTTATAAAACAGTGAACACATGTGTATTCTTCAATATATGGAACCCAACATTGCCCCACGGACCCTAGAAACAAAACATGCAAAGGAGTTCTCTAAGTGGTTGAAAGAGCATGTAAGTCTCAAACATAAATATTGTTGTCACTCTTAATGTTCAAGTTAGTGTAGATTACATTAATGTTTTACTTTTTTATGAAGGTAATGCAAATGCGAGAGATTAGGCCGAACAGTATTAGCGATGATTTGAGATGGTTATCCCAAGGCCCTTGTGTTGAGGGAATGTCTTATGAAGGATTTTTGGTCAATGGATATCGTTTCCGTTCAAAGCCCATTGAAAGTACATGTACTACACAAAATAGTGGAGTGTATTTGTGTGCTGACACTTCAAGTTATTCAAGTGGTAGAGATCGAAATCCTATAAATGCTGAAGTCACGTACTATGGCTACTTAGAGGAGGTTATTGAGCTAACTTATGGTCCAGGAATCAAAGTTCCGTTATTCAAATTTTATTGGTATGATGAAAGCACTTCTAACGGGTTGTGAATTGATGAGTATGGGTTCACACAAATCAACACTTCAAGGATAAAAAAAAGGAGGAACCATTTATCCTGGCTTCTCAAGCATTGCAATGCTTTTATGTGAAGGATCCTAATGATGATGATTGGTGCACAGTGCTAAAGCATTCTCCTAAAGATTATTCTGAAATACCTCTTATTGAGAATTGTTTGACTGGTTTACAATCTGATGGTGGTGTAACTAGTGATGTGTCTTGGACGAGGAGTGACACCGAGGGATCTTTTGTTGATAGAACTAAAAAAAAGAATGATGGGGCTAATGTTTAGTTCATTAATCTGTCTGTTTTGTTTGCAAGTCTAGAATAATTTACTTGGGGAATATGTTGTATTGCATTTTTTTGGCAAACTGTTACTATATGGCATATTCTTTGCAATTTATTTAGTCTTGTTTCATATACCAGCAAGTAGGACATCATTATTCTTTTTTGGGATATGAAACCAAGGTACTCTACAAGTTATATATTTTTCAAATGTTGAATATTCATATGTTGGTGTCTCATATTCTCCGCAATTTATTTGTTTTTCAAATTTAGCTACTACTTTTGTTACTGACATTTCTGCACTAATAATCTAATTTTTTTTCCTTGTCAATTGAAGGATGGCAGGAAGAAGATTCACTAGATCTAGTTGTAACAACACACCCAGTCAACCGATTGCTGTCCCTCCATCCACAATTGAAGAAAATTGTGAGGATGAACCTACTCTACTGTCCAACAATATTGAAAATGATGTAATAGTTGAAGAAAATGTTGAAGATGAATAGGAGAATAGGAAGTATGGACGTGGGCCTGCAAGTGAGTAAAGCCTACTTCCTAAGCAAGGGCAGCCACGTCACAAGGTCCAATGGGATGATGAAGGAAATGATATTGTGGAGAATGGTGCCAAATTGAATCGTTATTGTCATATGCTAGCAAGGAAACCACACATATGGCATCTAGACTTGAAGTGGAACGAACAACCAGAACAAGCTTTTGCAGATAGAAAATCATTTATTGAGGTAATCTTTTTCATAAAAAGACCAACAAATTGTATGATTGTTATATCTAAAGTAATATTTTCTATGTTTTTGTAGAAATACTTTGATTTAGGCAGTCACCCTAATGCATGGAATCACATTGATGAACACATTAGCAAAGGGATATCAGTGTGGAGGGCACGTGTAAAGAAAGATTACTATGAAAAGTACAAGATTGAACCAGAATTGATGATGAAGAAAGTTGAGAAAAATGCTTCCATAGATATGGACCAGTTTAAAAATCTTGTTAAAGAATGGGGAACTGAGAAGTCTAAGGTACAATGGTTTCATATAACTTTTTTTTTATCAATAAGCGCATTTCTCTTTCATTACTCACAAAATTTACAAAGGGGAGCAAAGCTCAATACATCTATAAAGATAGATATCAAAAGTAAAAAAGAAGGATGCAATTTATCTATGCAAACTTCTATAATCAGTATTTATGCAATGCCACACACTGTTTGGTTTGCTCCTACTGTCTTAAAAAACACATCTGTTTCTATGTATCCATATGTGATAAATGATAAGAGTAGCAAGAAGAGCTTCATTTCTGTTCTTTAGCAGGTGTACTTCATTTCTGTTCCAGCAGTAGGTGTACTTCAACGCTGCTGCAGATTTTTTGATTCTGCTCATTGGACATTAGAGAGATATCTATCTCTTATATTGAGGATGTTCTTCCACATCCAGCTATTGGCTTGCTTATATTGAGGATGGTTTCATATAACTTGCATGTATACCTATCTACTTTTTCTAATTATATGTTTCTTATGGTTTAGAAAATTTCCGAGATTAACAAGGCAAAGAGAGCAAAAAAAGTGATGGATCATACCACAGGATCAAAGCCATGGAGTTGTTATCGGGCAGAAATGGTATAAATAATGGACACTTGTCTTTCTTAGTAGGAGTTGAACATATAACATGGACAATTATTATGTTATCTATCATGTGTAGGTCAGTGAAGATCAACCCGTTGTGCCTCTTAACAAATTTTTGGAAAAAGTTTACGACAAAAGCCCACAAGTGGTTAGAAAATGGATATTTGCTTTCCTATGATGTCTACAAAGCTACATATGCTTAGATATCTCAATTTAAGCTTTCCATTTATGATGCTTTCTAATTACAGCTTGAAATCTCTGATATCGTGGAAAACCAAGTAGCAAACCAAGAAGAAATAGATCCTAGAAGTGTTGATAATCTAACACGTGCTGCTTATTTGCAAGTTTTAAATCCTTCCAAAAAGGCTAGGATCCGAGGTGTTGGAATTGGGCACAAAGAGATAGGACATAGGGGAAAAGCTGCCCGTATAAGACATGAAATGCTTCTTGAGGAAAGCAATGCAAAGGATGTATGTTGGAGAGAATCTAAACTTGAACTATTAGTTACAACTAGTCTATTAGATTGATGTTTGTAATTTGTTTTCTATTTCAGGATAAACTTAAGGAACTTGAAGAAACAGTAAATGGATTGAAGAACTCCGTCTCCCAATTAATGACTTGGTATAATCAATCACAGGTAACTCAGATTCAGTTGTCTATGTCAATGTAATATATAATTTTTTTTGACATTGTTGATGTATTTGTTATAGGATGGCGGTATTAATGTTGATTGTGCAGCTGAATACCCCAATCAGAATACTACAGGTGTCTTACACATGCAAAGTGGCACAAATAGGTTGGATGTGGGTTCTTTTCACATACAAGACAATACAAGTAATGGTGCAGATGTAGGCATGTTTCCCAGCCAAAATAATTCAAGCGGGGATGGCTTAGGAAGACTTTCTAGACCAAGCAATTCAAGGGAGACTGGAGTAGGCAGACTTTCAATACAAGCCAATTCAAGGGAGAATGGAGTAGGCAGGCTTTCCATACAAGGCAATGGACATCCACGGATCTTTGCGCCATAGGTAACTCATTACAGCTATAGATTATTTTCAATATTCATACACATAAGAATATTAACATGTACACTTTATTAAAGGTTGCAGTTGAAAGTTGGTCCCCTTCTTCTGGTAATAATCGACAAAGTTATCCTCAAATGCAGAACACACCAACCACATCTTCATCGGTGTCTTTCACACCAAGAAATCAGCATTTAAATCCTGTAAGTAATTCATTTCAGCTTATCTACATGAAGTGGGCGTTTAAGGCATTTTAAGCCCAAATTATGCAATTTAAAGGCTAAACTAGCATGAATCGAGTCTAGATTTGGTCAAATTAGATCACCTCCAGTCATTGCATGGTTGATATAGGTCTGATTTAGGAAAATCAGGTCTGATTTGGGGAAATGAGGATTGATTTGGGCCAAATTGGTATGTCCTCATAGCGTTGTTTGTTAAGTTTTTTCTACTTTTTCATATTTTTATTGTTCTTGCTTCTTTCTCTTTTCTTTTTTTATCCATTCTCCTGCATCTTATTCCTGCGTACTACTGCTATGTTTTTTCTGAGTTATTCATCCTATATTCCCTCCTACTACTATGCAAGCATGTGCATATTCTCTTTTTCAAATTTGTCCTATACATCCTGCTACGAAATCTACTACTACTATTTACATATCTAATTTTCTTTTTCTGATTTCTTCCTCCTAAATCTCCTCTCTTAGCCACTGTTGTTTGCATGTTTCCATTTATTTTCACTGACCTATTCCTTCCTCTATATTTTCTAATTCAGCACCTGCTACTGCTGTTTTTTATTTTGTTTTGTTGATTCTTCCTCTTTCAATCTCCTTTTACTGCCCTTGGTTTGTCTTATTCTGACTTCTTCCTACAGAACTTCTACCATTTTCATGCTCTTTTTATCCCATTTTCTCTCACCAATTCGTACTTGTCTTCCTCTTACTGTTGTTTCATTTTCTTCATGTTAATTCTGTTGTCCCTGATTCTCCTATAGTTATCAATTCAAATTAAAGATGGCAGTAATTGTGATGATGGTCCCATATGGAAGCTACATACCAGGATAGCTAAATGCTACATTTTCTACAAAACTCCCTTTTAGTTCTAAGAGGCATAGATCTTCAGAAATATATCCTCAAATTTTTAGTACATCTGCTGCTTGGCTATAGATAAGGTGTGGAAGTGGCACTGCATTTGAGTCTATGACAAAAGGGTGGGTGTAAGAGATGATGAGAGGCTGGTTGATGGTGTTCTCTAAAGGGTGGGGTGGGGTCAAATTTCTCAAGAAACTCTCTCAGGAAACCTAGTCAGTTTCTTCATATACTTCATGCTGCTAATATCTCTAATATATGTAAGCACACTGATGATACAAGTTCGTTAGGTCTCAACTCTTCTAGGTATGTTATGTTGTCCTCGTGGTTGTGCAATTCCTACTACATATTATTAATCTTCATATCTTATCCTCATAGCTCGTGGTTGTGAAATTCCTTTAACTTCTCAATTAACATCTCAATTGAGGATAAAGCTACAGCCTCCCTTTGGTTTCCAAAAACCCTTAGGATTGATGGTGGTGGATGTTGGATGGTGGTGGTGGTGGATGTTGGATGGTGGTGGTGGTGTTGGCTGGTGGGTGGGAGTGCTGATGTGTAGGTGTTGGTGGTGGCTGATGGTGCAGGCTGTTGGTGGTGGCTGATGGTGTGGGATGGTGGTGGCGTGCAGTAGCATGCTGCTAGGAGATGATGATGTTATGATGGAAGATTGGGTGGTCTATAGATTTGTAGGTGGTTTCTAGGAGATGGGAGGAAGTACTAGCATGTTGCTGATGTGGAGGTGGTTTCTTGGGGTGGTTGTTGGATGATGTGGAAGCATCAGCTTGCTGCTATGCTAAAGATGGTTCAAGAGTAGAATGTGTAGGTGTTAAGAGGTTGTGGAGGGAGAGATGGGGTGGTTGCTAGAGTGGAAGCAGCAACTTGCTGCAGTAATTGAGGTTCTAATGTTAAATTGTCTACTGGAGTCTGTTCTAATGTTTAAACTCTACGATCCAACTGCATGGAAGTTGGAATGAGATATAGGCTTGTGTATAGATAGAGTTTTATTCATGCTCATCAATAATGTGAAGTTTTTCTGCAAAATAATGTTCATGTGGTTAATCATGAGAGGATCGTCCTCTTTTTGTATGTGTAGATGCATCTCACTTATGAAAGAAACTAAGTGCAGTCAACAGAGATATAGGCATGTACTATTTAACTAACCCACTGAGTTTTTTTAATTATGTATTAGTTACTGAGCTCAACCATAATTTTAGTTTACGGGTGCATGTTGCTGCTATGTTGGTTCACTTACATTTTTCTCTACTTCGCACTCACTCTGATTCCTTTTTGTATTTATATTGATAGGGTAGAATTGCTTTTAATGATGCATTTCGACCGACAATGCGCCTTGGAGTAGACCAAAACCGAAATATAAGGGTAAGTTATTTGTTGTACTATGATTTATGTATTAACTTTAAATTCTATGAATATAATGATTTGTCATTTTTAGGAGAAGAATATTCAAGTATCTAACCGTATGAGGCCTGGCATTGATGAAGAGCACCACACCATTTGAAGGAATATGGAGACATTATAGATCTTAAGAGTTTCTAGCATGATATGTTCATTGTCATCAATCTCAAATTTTAAAACCATATGTACTCTTTATTTATATCAATGTTGAGCACGCAATGTATGGATAATATTTTGCTTCAATATCAAAAATTGGTTTGAGGTGATTTAACATTTTTATGTGTCATTTTGGTGTTTGAATCTTCTTATGATGTCATGTGAATTAGTATAAAAATATTGCTTGAGGTTATGTATACAAAGTTTTCATTTAAAATTTGATATTCACTATAGTAACAATTAATTAACATTTAATAAATCATTCAATAATCAATAACCAAATCATTTACAGTAGTCCCTCATAAATATATTGATGAAGGTCCAGATTGACCATCAAAGTTGCATTCATGACTACCACATAGCCCCTCAAAAATATATTCTCCAGGACCATCAAGTCCCTCAAAAATGTATTCATGAAGGCTAAATAGTCCCTCAAAAATGTATTCATGAAGGCTAAATAGTCCCTCAAAAATGTATTTATGAAGGCTAAATAGTCCCTCAAAAATGTATTTATGAAGGCTAAATAGTCCCTCAAAAATGTATTTATGAAGGCTAAATAGTCCCTCAAAAATGTATTTATGAAGGCTAAATAGTCCCTCACAATTGTATTCGTGAGGGCCACTGGTATTTGTCACGTGAGTTCTCTTCACGGACCATTTGTGAGGGCCAGACCCTCAACCGTCCCTATTTCTGAGGGCCTGTAGAGAGGGGTTTGTGAGAGGACTCTCCCGTGAATAATGGCCCAGTTTTTTGTAGTGTGTATGATTTCAGTGTATATGTGCCCGGTTGACATGATTTCTATTTATTTAAGAATTTTAGATTGTCTGTATGCAGAATGATGTTGATTCCTCAGTAAATTACACGTGGGTATGAATTTAGTTTATTCAAGAACTTGAAACCTGCCTGCATGCATGATATATGGATTACTCAGTATTTACAATGATTTTGAGTACACTGCTCTATCAGTTCTAGAATGATATCATATTGTGATTTGAACTGCAATCAAATGGACGAGGTACCATAGAGATACCAAAACCAAGAATAAGTAAGAGAGAGATACAATATAGTAAGAGCTTTCTATGAATAATAAAATAATAGATTTAAGGGCCCTGACACCATAGAATCCCTATGTGAGGTCTACGCCTTAGGGATGAAACGACCTAACCCTGGCAGCGTCCAGTATACGGGGGTCAGAACGCACCCACAAAGCGTGCGGGGAAACGAAACCCTTGAGGAAGTCTCCTAATAGAAGACAGGTTACCCAACATGAATCGGACGTCCCGGTGGTAACCCAGAGGTACCCACAGAGCATACCAAGTTTAGGCCCATAGAGCGTCTCAGACCCTCCGCCTATGTACTCAGCTTAGAGGAGGAGTCCAGTTTATGGCACCATAGGATGCCGATGCCAGAGTGCCAGAGTTCCTGTTGTAGACCAGGACAGAAGTTAGACTTAGCTATCCTGGGGTGTCGGCTAAGTCTTGTACGGTGGGATCGTAGTTCGCTACGAGTATGTAGAGTACACTGCATATGATCAGGGCATAAGATAAAATATGTTCATATAGGTTCACAAAGTTTCTGATAAGTTAAAGAGTTAGGAAAGATTTGAGTTTAGATTTGTTCTTTAAATAAAATGTTGATATCTCATGTTATTTAATTGTATCAATAGCTTTGCAGTAGTTGTTACTTGATGAAATGTTGATATTTCCTATTATTTAAACTAAATTGTTTATGTTTTCTCAGTATGGTATTTCTTATATTTATTCCAATTAATAAAAATAAAATGAGTTATCTGCGATGGTTGGGTGAAATTCTATTCACTAAGCCAGTAGCTCACCAACCTACTGAAACATTTTTCAGGTCTGCGTCAGCACGAGGAAACTAAAGGATCGTATCACCCAAGTACTTAGAAGGTAGTACATAGTTAGTTAGAGGTGTCTTGATCCTTTCCCCTCGGTCCTTGGGACATGGTGTGATAGAAAGAGAGAATGTAAAGTAGTATGTAGTTTGGTTTTCAATTTACTGTTGTACTTTATATTTTTCAAGTAATATGTAATAAGTTGTTTAAACTCTGAGATATCTTTCAAGATTTAGAAACAGTAAGTTTTCTTCCGCAGTTATTAAGGTTTCAATTTATTTTAAGTTTAAAGATTTTTCCTTTAAGCTAATTTTAAGTGATCAAATAAAGAAAAAGTTAAGAGTTATTTACCGAGGGTGACTCCCCGGTCTTCGGGGTCATTAGAGATGGCTCGGGGATTGGGGCATCACAAGGTCCTTACAAGGCATAATCCTCTAACAAAGATTTTGTCCCCGAAATCCAGGCGAAGGGAGACGAATGTTACTCATGCATCACACCTTCAAAGTTCCACATAGCCACTTTTCATCAGGGTGATGTCATACGACTTGACCAACATACTATTCTTCCATCCAAGGTCAATCACATGATCTTTTGCACAAGACACAAACTCAGTTGTCCTTTCCACTATTGGCTACCGGGTCAACTCTATGCCAGGTAACACTTTCTTCGCTAGAGAAGCACTATACGTACTTTATACAACTCATGTGTCAACTCTTTCTTGTGTATCACATTCTCAAATAAGAACATTACATGGTAAGATTCTTTATTCTAGGAGCTTACCATACCCTCCTCAAATCTCATCATTTCTCTTCCAAAGAAAGACTATAGATACATGTCATCAACTTGGAACTACAAAGCCTATCATGCTTGCATTGTGTTGCTCTGATCTGCTGACTCAACACTAGTCTTACTTTTACCAACTATCCTACCAACATACTCACTCTCAGTTGTACATTCCCCTATCATAAGAAGAGGCCACTTATCCAAGGAAAACTATCTTAGAGGTAACTCAAGATGTTATATGTCACCTTAACTGACCAAAATAGGGATTGGAAACCCATCTTATTCATCTATAGCCAATGCATGACCTTCTTGGAACCTTTTTTACTTGCAATCTTGATAGGAATACTCCAAGAGATTATACTTAGTCTAATGAACTTTTCCCAAAACGATCTTACAAATGTCTCTTCAACTTATGCATCCTTGTCAATGTTACATTTATGTGGAGAATAAACCCCTAACATGTGATATCCATACTATAGGTTGGGTACATGTAACTAGATTGATCCCAAAGTCCATTTTTCTAGGCATCCAAACAACTAATCATCCTATCAAAAGACATGTTCTCACTCTCCCATACAACTAGCACTGCTTGGATACTAGGATTTCTTACCTTGGTATCCATCGCATGGGTCAGAAATGTTGGATCCTAGATGGGTGATTGGATGCTAAAGGGGGGGTGAATAGATTTGAATGTACTTAAACAAAATTCATTAGACCTTCAAATTATATCACAAGATAAGGTGGATAAATAGGAAGTTTAAGATCAACTAAAACGTGCATAGAAAGGGAGAGAGAGATTGAACATACACAAAGTGACAAGTTATGTAGAGTGTTTTCACACTCCAAACTAGGAGTATGTCAGTCAACTACCTATAGAGGTCAACCTCTAGGGTTTCTTAACCATTGCACTCTTATATTCATTCATAAGACTTACAATATATGACCCACTAAAGGATTTACCTATCCAATAAAAAGAATCTTCAACCTCACCAAGGACTTACCCACTTTGCAACGAGTCTTCAGCCTTCTCCAAGGACTTGCCCACTCTTACACAAGTCTTCAGCCTACTAGGAATTACACACTCTTCTTGGATCTTTAGCCTTTGACCACCTTCACTCAGATAAACTTCCACCAAGGACTTACTCACTTGAGAAAGGAGTATTCTGCCTTCACCAAGTGCTTACCCACTCATACTGCAAGTCTTCCGCCTTGATCTTCACCAAGGGACTCCTTCCCTTGTTATTCTTCACCTCTCTTAGCCAAGATAGAGAACCTTCATCTTCATGGTTGAAATGAGAGAATAGAAGGTGGTGGAAGTGATAGCCTCACAAGATTTACATGTAGGAATAGCTCTCTTACAAATCTCCTACTCACTCTAATGGATGTAGCAAGTGATTAAGCTTCAAGAGAGAGAGGAGGTTGTAGGATCACTCAACTATAGAATAGGGACCTTCATAGTGCTTGTCTTGAATGCTCAATCCTTGAATGAAGCCCAAGGGGTCCTATTTATAGTTGGGGATGCCTCTTAGCCTTTAAGAACACTTAAGAGCAAAAACTAGCCATTTTGTGGTTTGCAACAAATATATTTGCGATTGTTGCAACTCCAGAACGGCTAGAAACACTTTTCTGCACTTTTTTGTACAGTGCTATCGGTCAGGTTTCTATAAAGTAGCTCGACTTATCCCACTAAGAGACAAGACCAATTTAGGCCATCGATCGAGTTTTCATGGGGTAACTCGACCGATTCACTTATATAAGTTTTGGTATGTAGAGAGATCAGTCGAATTCTGTGAAATGAAAACTCGACCGATCAAAAGTCATTTTCAATATCCAATCAAGATCGTTCAAGTTTGCAACTTGACCGATGAATAACCTGATGTGAATTTTGGAAAATGGCTTTTGAGTGCTTAAATATTTGATCTAAGTGCTCCCAATTTTTGTTAAAATTAATTACAAGTCATACAATCATTACAAGTGATTTACAACATGATTATAATGGATTTACATCTATTCCAAAAATGTGCACTTGCATTGACTTTGACTTGTCTTTTCTCCAATTTGAGATGCACAAGATACTGCATTTGGAGTGTGTCTATTCCTAATATGAAATCAATCAAGTAGAACCATTAGACACAAAGAATTGGAATGGTTTAGTCATCATAAAAAAAGGGTTTAGTCAATTTAGACCTTGAGTCAACAAGAAACACATCACATCCCTATCACATCCATTTTCTACTACTACTTCCAAACCCAAACATATAAAAAAGGGTCTTCCCAGCTTCTTATAAGGTTCATAAAGCATCACCATTCTTAGATGTCACCATCTTGATACTAAAGTCCAAGACCAACTGATACTTTATCAGAATATCCATCTTAAGATCACTTATAAATCATGCACATTAAGTGGCATAAGACCCACTTGACTGCCACATCATTGAAAGGAAAGAACACAAGGGAACATATTCCTCTTATCACCACATAATCACCAAGGGATTTCTTATTAAGAAAAAGGGTTTATTAACTTCTTTGGTTATTACACGACTTTCGAACTATTCATGTGTCATTTTAACTTGTTTTCACCTTGGTTTCCTTGCCACCGACATAGGAATTGTAAGGATGATTACATGCATTACCCTTTCTTTGATTATTTATCTTCATGTTCATGAACATTTCCTTGTTTTACCACATTTTTCATCTTTACATCATGAAAAGGATCATTATTCTTTACATATTCTTTATTGAGCAGGGATCATCTTCCTTGTTCCCTTCACATATCATGAGGATTGCACTTTACATCTTTTTATATTCGCAGGTTGTTCTGAAGTTAACTCAGGCTCCATCTTCTTCATTTATCATTCTTTGTCATTTGTCTTCTCACTTCATCCTTGTTTTAGGAATTCTCTCGATCGTATGTGAATTTTACACCTGGACTTACTCTATTAGCACATATTCATTTGTCTTTTTCTTCATACATTCCTTAAAATTTCATCTTCAGGAATGTCTCTTATCATATCCACACTTAGATTTAGGTTTTATGGGATGTATCTTTCTCTTTTAATCATCAAACTTTCAAGTTTTACTAAGTTATGGTGCACTTCTTATCTCTTTTTATAATATGATGGAGGTATTAGCATCATGAGTCCTGATTTGTGATGCTCTTTAGATTGTTTCAAAATGACTACTTGATCAGAGTAGTCAAAGAGTAATCAATCTAAGAGTTTCATACTTACCTTTTCTTTAACATGTGAATACCTGACAAGGACACTCAAGTAATGAGGTTAGGAAATATGCACCATATTTTATATCATGTTATTATCTTAGACACCATCCTAATCCTAGTCCTAGTATCCATGTAGACTCAAAAAACCTAGAGCTATGATACCACCAAATGTTACACCCTTTTCCAAATGAAGCGGGATTACTCAAAACATAAACCACGATCAACCACTGACAGCGGATTATCGAAAATCACAAGAATTTAAAATGTATTTGCAACAAGCAACATGAGATGAGATTTATTACACAAGAGTCAACACTTACATTTCATAACATATATTCAAGGTGCTACACCATCATTTTCCAATCAACATGTAACATAAAATAACATTTCTACATGTATGTACATACCACCAAAGGCACAGAGGCCAAAAACATGTATCGATCATCACGTATACAAAACACATCAAGTATACCCCCAAGGACATGGGCGTACAAGGACAACAAATAGGACTCTATTACTAGACACTATCCATATACCATGATCCACCAGGTGTAATTTCTCATTGTATCATATCCTCACCTATCTGATCTTTAGTTTGGCATGCATGTCCACCTAAAAGATAGTTAACCAATGGGGTGAGACAAAAGTCCCAACGTGAGATATAACTCTTTTCCTACTCTGATTTTATCATAGATAACTAAGTAGATATGATAACTTATTGATCAGGTTGAAATGAAATAACTAAATGACATATATCTCATGATTAAAGTACATAGAGCAGTAATATGCACTTTCCAATGAGTTGTAGAACAACTAATAATTTCAAAAGAAATATGAAGAACATGTATAACTATTATAAACTAAGTAGTATAAAAGAAAGGTAAGGCTCCAACCAATGTTCTCATATTTGATCTTATACAATTATACTACACGAATGATTACGTATTTTATTTTTCCCTGAGGATTTGAGTCGTACCACCCAAATCCAACTGACCACTGCAAAGTCACAATCTATATCATACAAGGTTTAATGGAAGAGTCAGAATCCATGACCTCTCCACACCTCGTGGTCAGTACACAAGAACATCATATAGATATATCAGTCAACTGCAAAAGTGACATACAATCACATCAAAAGGGTTGGATCATGCATAGCCACCCATATAACATCTAGCCCACCTTGGTATAGGTAACAATGCTAGGAGAATAGGCTAACACATGGAAATCTAACTAGAAGGAGTGGCTCACACATTGCCATCCATATCACAATGAGATCAACTCACGTATGGTCGTGTCACATAACCTTGTAATTAAAGATGCAAGGGAATACTCGACTTGCACCATGCAGATTCAAAAATATGTGCTCTGAGTTAAACTTGTTTCACCATCCAGCAATAAAGCTGACACTGGGATGGATCTATGGCATAGGGCAAGCTACATGATTAGATTCCACATGATTAATTAGACCAATTATAGTGTCTTTTAGCATCAATCAACATACAATGTATAAAACTATAGCAAACTCTACAAGATGAGGGAATAACACACTTTCAACAAATGTAGACATGTAGGGTGTGAGCTTTTCACACTACCATCACATAAGGTATGTATCATTGTTGTCCACAATACCATTACCACTGTTACACAGCCTCTCAAGGCTATCATAGATTTCACGTCATAATGGGATGTCAATCCCTCATTGCAATACTGGAGAATATCATCCCAACTAGGCACTAAGCTCTTTCCAGGTCCTAAGACCCATCACATCACACTTGTGATTCATGTTTATCTCATCATGCTTCATTGGGCATATATGCATTACTCATGCCAATCATCATGTATGCCACATCACATGTACTTGCCATAGCAATCATTAGCTATTCCATTCAGAGAGAGAAACACATTAAAAACCTTTAAATAAAGCATGCAATGCATTATAAGTTCTCTAATTTAGGATTAGGATTCATGCTCATTCCATATATGTTTCCCAAGCATCATTCTATTTCAAACCTTTGACTATCATGACCTCCCATAAGTTGGAGTATATTTAGATAGTATAACCAAGTATGCACATCCACATATTCATACTTCACGTGTTCCCTTATCAAGGTTCATAGGCAAAGCTTAATATTATTTAACAATCTTCACAATATTCATAAGTTATAACACCAAATTACCCACAAGGTTAAATTCATGTAATTTAAGAGAGAGAGTATAATATCTTAATATGACTTGCCCGTAAAATCAAGGTCAATGCTCTCCACATGTAGACAATTAGAGTTTTACCTCATGGTTACATCACCATATCCTAAGCACACCAATTCCCACTTTCTTGAATCTGATTTAGGTTTGAACAACATTAGTTAGATATTAATAAATTATTGCGTCATCAGCACTAGGTATCATCATAGCATACATGTACATATGTATTACAACCATGCATTATGTAAACATGTTGATCATGCCCATTCATAATGTTTCATCATTTTGTGACCCATATGTTATTACTCCTCACAAATCATTAACCACATACCATACTAAGGAAAGTCAAACCTTAGATTACATATCTAGAGGACTTTACGCCAAGTTATACATAAGATACTTATTAGATAATTAGACTTATTCATATGATTTCTACACAAAACTAACACCCCTTATTCCAACAAGGATCATCACCACTATCATATATACACATAGTCGTGTCAATAACCTCATTTCACAAGTCAAGATTATACAAAAAGGAAATATAGTAGACACTTGTCATGGATTATAATCTTTCATTAAGAGGAGCACATGGGTCATATTTTTCCTTAACTAAGGTTATCATATGGATACCCAATCATTGAACCCTACATCCATCACTTCCCACATTGTTGGAGAGTTTAGGGCTAATCTCTTTAGTTATGGATGGACCACTCATAGTGACACTATCCTATGGTTCACTAGGTTTAGGAGAGGCAATTAAGATCGATCATACATCATCGAAAACAACACTCTTCTATGTTATGCATTTCTAATATGTGTACATCATTGGATATCTAAGCATACCCTTTCAACTTTATCATGTGATATCAGTTTCACCTCATCCACCTATTCTGGCTTGACTACATCATGGTGTGTTGGGTGTGGCCTTCATGGTATGTCGGGTTAGCTACTCTTGAAGTATATCGTGCAACTCCACTAGAAAGTGTGATGGGCAACCTTACATGAAAGTGTGATAGGTAGGCATTGCCATGACTGCCTCTCACTCAACCAAGGTGTCATGGTTTGGCATTCCAAGATATCATCCTGGTCATGACGGGATAACACCCAAAACCTAACGGTCTGAGGTGTCGGCTAGCAACGCATATTGGTTTAACATTTTAGTGTGTATCAGCTTAGCCCTACTTTAAGGTGTGTCAGCTTTACGCCTATATTGCATCATGGTTTTACAACATCTAGGCATATCAGTTTAGATGCTACAAGGCATGTCAGATTCACCCCCATAGGGCGTGACAGTTTGAGCATCACAAAGCATGTAGGATTTGCACCCTCAAGGCATGTCGGGTTTAATAAGCTAGCAAAGTGTGTTGACTTTGTCATCTTCAACCTTAGGATGTCGTCCACTAATCCCTATATTATCATGGCAAGATGGTACAAGACATGTACATCAACCTTGACGAGATTCCTCCACCAAAACATTTCTTAAGACCATTATAAAGTACTAACATATATGAATTAAATGATGTAGAGATGAGAATTTAATATAGGCACATGAAAGAGTGAAAATAACAAAGAAGTCTAAGAGTTATATAACCTTCCTCAAGAAGGTCTCCATCAAGGGTTCAATATCCATGATCAAAGATCCAAAGAACATGTTTTGAAGGTGGAAGATAGTCCATCAAGAGTCCCAACTCGACCACAACATCACCTCAAGAAGGAAGAAGGTGCCAAAGTTTTGATAACTCAAGAACAAAGGAAAGAGAGAGAACCACATCCCGATTAGACTTAATCCAAGTTATGATCCATGGACAAGAGAGGAAGAAGAAGATGAAGAAGAGATCTCAAAGAAATGTCCATCAAAGAAACATAAATCACCAAGATATGGACATGTTGAGCATACTAAACCCTTTTTGTTCAAAAAAAAGGAGGAAATGACCCAAAAACTGAGGCAGGCTCGAAAGGGCTTACGAAAGTTACAACCCAATAGTGTAAAAAGGCAAAAGCAACAACATGAAACAATCTATGTTTTGAGTCAATTTGAAGTGATAGATGACCGTGAGGGGTGGCAGTCAGATAGAGCTTTTTCATTCTAATATGTCTTCTCTTGATTTTATCTGATAATCATAAGAAGGAGTAATGTTGTTGACTTTCCTTTGGTTGTCCTATGGGAACATGGGGAAGAAATGATGAGAACTAGAATTTATATTCTTCCAGTATTCTTATAAATGCTTTATAATTGCTTTGGTCCATATAAAAGAGGCAGAGATGTAAATGAGATGCCTGGAGAAATCTAGGGGTATTAAGTCATGTGACTTGGATGATATAAAACAAGGTGCATACTACCTAATCTCAGTACTTGCATACCCTAGCCAGGTATTCAACTATTGAAGGTAGGGCATTCTGATTACTCTGATCAAGTAATCATTTTGAGACAATCTAAAGAGCATAATGAAAATGAAAATATGGCACGAATGTTTCAATCACATCCTAAGTGCAATAAAATGGAATTGAAGATTATCTCATATCAACCAGTGAGTATGAGAAAGTACAAAGTATAATTCACATGATAAGAGAAAGGGAATAAGAAAGTTGATCCCTGTTCAAATAAAGAATATGTGAACGATAATGACCTCTTCCATAAAGTGAAAATGAGAAATGTGATAAAATCATAAAATGTTCATGAACATGTTAGACAATAACAAAGAAAGGAGTGCTGACATGTAATCATCCTTATAATTCCTATGTTGATGGCAAGGAACCTAGGATGAAACAAGAGTAAATGACTCATGAACAGTTGAAAGTTCATGCAATAATCAGAGGAGATGATAATCTCTTCTCTTTGATAAACAACCCTGGGTGATGATGGGGTCATAAGTGGAATATGTATTTTTGTGTTCTTTCCTTTCAGGGACATGGCAATCAAGTGAGTCTTATGACACTTGATGTGCATGAGTTAGAAGTATTCTATTTATTGATACTTAGAAAAGTATCAGTTCATCTTGGACTTTGGTTCCAAGATAAAGATATGTGTGATAAATAATGTCCCAAGATGAAAGAAAGATCCTTTTTTATGTTTGGTTTTGGTAATAACAACAAAAGATGAAAATGGAGGGGATGTGATGTGATTTCGACACATGTGACGGATACCAAGGTAAGGAATTCTAGTATCCAAGAAGATTCAGGTGATATGCGAAAGTGAGAACATGACTCCTGATAAGATGATTAATGTTTGACTACTTAGAAGGGCCTACTTTTGGATCAGTCTAGTTATGTACCTGTAGTATGGATGTCATATGTTAGGGGTTTATGCTCCGCGTAAACATGACATCAACAAGGATGTATGAGTTGAAGAAATAGTTGTAAGATCATTTTGGGAAAAGCTTATCAAGCTAAAAGTAATTCCTTAGAATATCCCTATCTAGATCTATTGAGGCAGCTTATACATAACATCTAGAGATACCTCCAAGATAAGTTCTTCCTTGATAAGTAGCCTCTCCTTATGATAAGAAAATAAACATCTAATGGGGTAGTTGGTATAAGTCATAAGAAAGTTTAGTGTTGTGTCATTATATTATAGTGGCACAATAGATGTATGATAAGACTTGTAGTTCCAAGTGGGTAACAGAACGTGACTCTGGTCTTTCCTTGGAGATAAAATGCTAAACTAAGTGAGGAGTATGGAAGACTCCCAAGGTCAAGAATCTTATTACATAAAAGAAGTAAGTTAAGGAAGTGACAAATTAATGAGGTTTGACACCCAAATTATTCAAAGTATGAATAGTACTTCTCTGACTTAGAAAGTGTTACCTAACATATTGTTGACTCTACAGTCAGTAATGGAAAGGATAGATGAGTCTATTTCATGTGTGACAGATCTTATCATGATCTTTAATGTAAGAACTTTGTGCTGGTCAAAGTTCTATGGCATCTCCATGACATCAAGATGTTATGTGGAAACTTGATGATATGTTGCATGAATGACAATTGTCTTCCTTCATCTGGGATTTCGGGGATGAAATCCATGTTAGGGGTTTATAACTTGTAATGACCCTGACCTAGGTTATGAGTTAACCCTATTTATTTTCGCTAAGTAAGTTGCTTAGAACTTTAATATAACCCTCTAAGTTGTTTTTATCATGTGACCCACTTATTTTTCAAGTTTGGTCCTGATTGAATGTTGTTTGAGCAAAGTTCCTTTATTTTTGACCAAAGTTCAATTTACCCAAGATGAGGGGTTATATTGCACAATGTCACATGTCAAACGTGTCTTAAGTGCTTTAGCATCATAATATAGAAAATTATTCTAAGGGGTGTCTTGTGGAAAGCCTAAGTTCCAAGTTGGACCTTGTTTGAATAATGCTTGTGCCTTGTGTACCAATTTTGGTGCAATTTGCAATTTACCCAAATTATGGGGTTGATGTGTAATTTACCACCTATAGAGTGTCCCTACTTCCTCTATGTATCATTTAGAGGAGATATAAAGAAGGATACGCCATGTTTGAATCATATTTGAGTGATGGTACTCTTGGTGATGAAAAGACCAAGAAAGGGGTTGAATGTGAAACCCTAACTTGAGTTGTATCGAGTTGTAGACTTGATATGGGATAGCCTATTAGCCAAGGAGCCATAGAGGTGATCCCATATCAATTTGTGGAGTCTTGTAAAAGGCCATGACGGGCAAAGCACCTCAAGGATATCAGTTTACAACTTCCTTAGAAAAGTTGTATCAGGTTGTGAATAAAGTGGTGATTAAGTTGACAAAATTTCATCTCTAGATTATCCTCAAGTGTTTTGCATGTCAATATAAATGTGAGTGCATGCATGTACACGTGTCAACCATGCATTGACATGTGGCACCTAGTAGCTTAAAATGATGACACATCATACACACTCTTTTTCATGAAACTCCACTATATATACCACTCCTTTCACCTATTAGTGAAATTTTACAAATCTTACGACCCTCTTTCCCTTAGATATCATGCATAGAGTCTTGGAATCATGCATAGGTGAAGGGGTATCATTCATAAGCCTTGGTATCAGCCATAGAAAATGATATCAGCCATAGCAAAGTGATATTGGCCTTAGCAAGTGATATCGGCCATATCAAGTTGATATCAGCCAAGTGAAGTGATATTGGCCACAAGTGAAGGGGATATCAGCCACAAGTGAGGGAATATCATGAATGAGTAGTGAGGTATCTTGAAAGGTGCTAAGGATCAATAAGGAGCTCAAATATCAACCCTACGGTAAAGCCATGATCATCTTCAACCTTAGATTGAAGCATGGATCTAGGGTTATGATCTTTCTTTCTTTTCTTCTTCACCAAATGCTTATCCATGGTGATTCTTTGCCTATATAGGAGTTTTGAAGCTCATCTTCAACCTTAGGAACGTGAAGCTTTGGAGCTTGGAGATTTTAAGTTGTTCTTGAGGTGGGTTATATAAATTGAACCCAAACCTATTATTACTCACCATCTTTCTCGCTATATTTGATGATCTACTTTCAATTCTGAGATTTTCTTAAATACTTGATATATCTATGAGCTCTAATAGTTTCTTAGACCTATTATCCATGTACTAGAACAAGTAGAATTAAGGTCTAGATCTTGAAGATGATGGTATCATCTTACAAAGTGATATCGGGTTCAAGCACACAAGCAAGCACCTTTAACCTGATATGGTGATGCACATACACCACTAAAACGATATGGATATGAGTTTATACTTCCTTTCACGATATGGTGATGTAGTATACACATGTTGCACGATATGAGGTCAAGCATACACCTCAAAAATAATATTGGGTTAAGCATACACCTCAAAAATGATATTGGGTTAAGCATACACCTCTTTGCCCGATATGGTGGGAAGCACACACACCTCTTTGCCCGATATGGTGTGAAGCACACACACACACCTCTTTACCCGATATGGTGTGAAGCATACACACACCTTTTGCCCGATATGGTGTGAAGCACACACACCTCTTTGCCCGGTATGGTAGGCACACATACACCTCTTGCCTGATATGGTAGGTATACATACACCTCTAAGGTGATATGGTATGCAAGAATACACCTCTTGCACGATATGGTGTTGAGCACACACCTCTAAAATGATATGGTGGGTAACCCAATACACTAGATGACAAAAGTGGTAAGGTGGTTAATACCCTAGAACATGTGATGGACAATACACTAGAGTATGGTGTGGCCAATATCTTCAAGTGAGGTAAGGATGTTACACCCATGTATGGTGAAGGTGATACACAATATGATTGGTAAGGTTGATACCTTGATGGGTAAGGGTATGAGGGATATGATGATGCCTAGCTCGATATACACCTAACTCAATACATGTGTTCAACTTGACATACATGATTCAACCCGATACACCTTGTAATGGTGAGGGGAAAACACTCTTAGGAGTGATGAGTGTAACACCAAGTAATGGTGTGGCTAATACCTTGATAGGTGAAACACCTAAAGTGATTGATAATGGTCAACCTTATATCAACAATGCCTTAACCCAATATGAGTCCATATCACTTGATGATGGTTGGGTAATTCAAGTGTGTGACTTATGGCCAATACACTACATGATAAAGGTGATGCATTAGTGAATAAAGTATTAGAATGGGGAATACCCTAATACAAGATAAGTTGATGAACTTAAGTAAGTTAAAAGTGATGAGGGAAGAAATATACCAAGGCATGATAAATATCACACCCTGCACCTCAAGGTTGATACACCTTGATGCACCTCAAATCCAATATACTTGGATGAGTAACAAATGAAGTGTGTCATGTCAATTGTTACATTAAGATGTAATGAGTTTAATGCACTTTGATAAGAGTAGGCTAACATACCTTGAGAAAGGGTTAAGCCAAGTTAATAAAGTATGCCATAATCAATATCCTAATGAGTATGATAGAGAAACTCATACTTTGTGTTGATAATCATTTAATGATAAATGATGAGAACAAATAAGTGTGATAATCATTTAATGATAAATTTGGTGATGATTAGACCATCCAATCATAATCTATCAAGGTTTAGAATTTGCAAAATATTTAATACATTATAATGGTTTGGATCAAGGTTTTTGATCTTTTAATCAAAGAACAGTTTTTTTGGGATGTCACGCTCCTACATCAAGTGTTGGTTGCGTGGACAAGGCCTAAACTATATAGGCTTGATCTTGTGGATATAACCTTGAAATGGAGATGCCACTAATCTACTCTCATAGTCCCTTGGTAATGGGTTAATAGGACTCCACCTCCTGTCAAGACGGGATCGTGGGGTCATTACCCGTGATGGAGTTGAACGATCCCACGTCATGAGTAGTTTCCTGAGGATGAAAGGTACGTGGATGGTGGTCTTAGACCTTCTGAGACCTATAGACTGACGCCCTCCTTGTACGAGTAGGATTTCTTCACTGTCACCTCCACGAGAGCCAGGAATGGGTGAAAGACCTCGAGACCGCAAGGCTTGTAGATGGCCAGGAGGATGATAGCTATGGGTGGCGGTTTCATGGCAACAAAGCTCCAGTCCAACGTGGAAAGGAGTAGGCAGAGCCCTTGGTCGAGACGGACCTTGAAGGAGGAGCCCTCCTCCTAATCTGGCGGCGGCAGGCTTGAGGAGTAGTCGTTCCAGCCCCACCCAAACAGCGAGCGCGAGAATGTGAGGGCAACCCTGGTGACACCCTTCGTCTATAGATTGCACTCCAATGCGGAGACCAGCGGTGCAGGCGGCGCTGACACATAGGGAGGGTGCAATGCTATAAAGCGGCGTCGACCTGTCGAGTGGAAAACGACACGAGGGGGGTGTCTCGCATGGGACTTGAGAAGGGAGAGAAATCAGGGAGGATCAGACATGCAGGTCGGCATCGAGGAGGAGACACACAGCGTGCTACTCATCGGAGGATCTAGTTGTGACACCGACTTTGGGCGGAAGAAAGGGTCTCGTAGACCCAAAGATCGCGAAGCAAGAAAGAAAGGGGCAAGTAGGGAGAGCCCCGAACCAGCCAAATCCCTTGAAATGGACCGGCCTAGCTGAACCAAAGGAAAACCCTACAAAACCCATATCAGCACAGGCTAAGGAAGAAGGAGTTGCGCCTCTCACAGGCCACGTGCCAGCATCTAATTGGCCCAAAAAGGTATAATTCCCAGAAATACTCATATCTTACACAATTCATATTAAATAGCTCGATTATCAGAAAATTATGAAAAAGGTACCAAAATTCTTAGAAAAATGCGTAGAAAGGCATAACATTAGTCTTTTTATGCACTAATCTCAGTTGTATCTTATAAGTTGTGAAATGCTCATTTGATGGATAATAAATATCAAACAATGGCCTAAAATCATGATAAAATGTTAGTAAATCCATAATCATGTTTATAATGCATATGATGTCAGTAATTGTAATGTTAGAGCATGGAATCAGGTAATTTGCTCAATATGGTTATTTAGGACTAATAACCCTAAATAAAATGTAATAAATACATACATACTCAATAAATGATGAAATTCACAGAACACCCTCATATCAGTAACTAGAAGATAATATGTAAATATGAGATCAGTTTTATACATGAAATCCATGTTATATGAAGTTGACCTTTAATACATGGTTTAAAACCCTAATTTTGAATAATGTATATAAACTCGGGTTGTGCACAAAAAGGATGTGGAACCTAATGTTCATATAATGAATTATAATCTAGAAAATGACATCAGTAACACTACTACAGAAATGGCCTTTGGCGTCGGTCGTTTAACCCCATTTGGCGTCGGTTTCTGACCGACGCCTATGTGGGCGCCGCTAAAGGTCGAACACTTCGGCGTCGGTTTTTTAACCGACGCCTATTTAATATATAGGCGTCGGTCGTTTAGTAGATAATCGACGCCAAAAGGGTTCGCGCCACAGAAAACGGCGTCATCTAGGGCACTTTCTGCGTCGGTTATTTACTAAACAACTGACGCCTATATGGAATATAGCGTCGGTCTTTTAGTAGATAACCGACGCATAAAGTGGCCCTAGATGACGCCATTTTATGTGGCGTGAACACTTTTGGCGTCGGTTATATACCAAAAGACCGACGCCTATAGATTAAATAGGCGTCGGTTTGATACGAATATCCGACGCCATTTCCAGGACTGCTTTGGCCACATCAGGCGTCAGTTCTTTGAAAAAAACCGACGCTGTAGGTCTTTGCTGACGGTTTTCTATAAATAACTGACGCCTATTTCTATTTTTTTTTCATATCAGTTTGCAGGCCTGCTGTGGCTGGTCAGCAGGATGAGAACCTGCAGTTCAGTTTTCTGAACTGCAGGTTTACGACATCCATTGATATCAGCCTACAAACAGGCCGCAAACCTGCAAAAGTCACAAGGAAAATTTCACACAAGTACATACATTCAAACATCAATTCAATTCTCACATTCACACATATAGAAACATTCAAATACATGTATTAACATTCAGAAATATTCATTTACAAAGTATCATTCATTATCGCTATCAACATCCCAATTATATCTTACAGTTGCCACTGCTTGTATGGCTTTTGCCCATTCTTCTCTTACTTCATTTAATGCTTCCATCGTATATGGAGCATGTATATTTTTTAAGCGTTTACCTATAGTGTGGTCAGTTTTAAACACCTGCAAAGAGAATGATGTATATATATAAGTAATAATATAAAAATAAGATTGATATATTTCATACTAACTAATGAGACTATATATAATACCTCATGTATGCTATCGATGTCCAATGCGGCATGTTTGATAATCATCTGCATAAATCGCATCACATAGTATGTGCATGCCCAGCCATTGTCTTGTGTAGCACACTATAAATTGAAACATACAAAATAATACAACTAAGCACAATTCACATCAATAATATATATATTCGAGTCGGGAACTTACTTGTACGTTCTGCCAATTTATTGGCTGGTTCTTTTTCCTTGGGACCGTTCCTCCAGCCTTTTTGAATGCATCTAAACCCCTACATGTTAATATAACACAATAAATTGCATAAGTAAATAGTAATGTAATAAAAGATGTTAACGGATATAAAAATGAAATATTTCTCACCAGAATAATAGCATTCTCATTACGTGTCCAATTTTAGTGTTCAATGTACTCCCCGCAGGATCTAGATAATAAATAGTGAATGTCCCGGGGACAATAACTAGTAACTCCCAATGTCTACCGCTAGAGGTAAGAAGTTAACAATTAATAACTCAAAATGCAAAATAAAAATGGAATTTTCTTAAGTCCAAATTATAAATAAAGTAAACTTACTTGACATTGAATGGAGCTATTATTATCGTCTTCTTTTGCTGACCAAAAATTGTAAAAGCATCTATACAGGTATTGTTGAACATTATCAGGGTCTTTAGCTACCAAACTAATCAATGATGGAATCAAAAATCCCAAATGATCAAATGCAAATTGTTTGCAATGATCTTCGACTAAGTAGCTGCAAAACATATAGGCGTATGCATTAATATATAAGAAACCAGATCACCAGATCTTACACAAGGTATATGGATGTATAAACAATATCTCACCTTATCCATGTCTCTATCATTGATGTATTCAGCCAATCATACATAAACAGCTCAATAATATCTTGTATAAATAAAGAGCTATCGTATGATTGACCTGCATAATCTGCATCTAAAGAAACTATTATAGGGCAATGTATATTATGTGCCCGTAGCCAACATGCCATTCCCCTACAAGCAGGACCTAACGGGTATGTTAGGTCAGTTGGAACCCAAGTTGGTAATGCGGGAAGTGGAGGTGGAGGCCTAGGTGCTCCTGGTGTCTTCTTTTTAACCTGTATATATAATTTCAGATCAGTTGACATCATATATACACATTAACAGTCTAAATCAATGTAAATTTATCTTACAATTTCAGTCGTGTAGACGACATCTACTTTGGGCCACAATATGACCCCGCCTTCTACCTCACCAAGTGAATCAATATCTGGGTGGGAATATGGCAACACAACTTCCCTCCAATCAGGTAATACATGTATCGGGCTCACACGAATGTAGCCCTACGGCATTGGAGTCCCATGAAACATTGCCCCAGGAAGGGACTGGTAAGCCCGCGCCTCTGCAACAACATAGTCTTGCATTCTTAAGCGGCATGGCTTCAATGCCTACAAATTTACGTAAAGAATGTTATACATATATACATATAATCTTGAAAACATATCATCTTGAAAAGACTAGCTACAATGTCATAAACAATACTTACAGCAGACGTGCTAGGCGATGGGTCTCCAGGATTACTTGCAGTCTATGCATCAGGAGAAGAGTGGGTCGCCATAGGCTGATTGGAAGCCTGAGATGCCTGCCACCGCATCAATTCTTCCTTGACCTTCTCAGCAACTACATCGTTGACCTTCTTAGCAACTAAATCCTCAACTCTCTTATTCTCCTATACATGGATAAAAGAAACATTAGCTTCTTATTAATGAATTTCCTTTTGCAGTAACATTCTAAAAAAAGAATAGGTTACCTCTTCTTGAGAAAGTCCCGCTCTGGGTTTGCGCTGGGATGGCCCAAAGAATGCTTTGATGCCAACACCAGCGCTGACACCTATAACACGTCCAGGATGCTCTGGGTTACCCAGAGCAACTGTCAATTCATCCCTTGTGCCCTGAGGGATGAACGTGCCTTGTTTCCTCTGCTCGTGCAGCTCCCGCTAATCACCATAAACAGAAATTGGTAAGTTAACACCACAAATAATCAATATTCAAACGATTTCTCTAAGAGTTGTATTTTACCATTTTTGCAGCTGCCTCAGCAGTTACAGGCTTCTTTATTTCACCCTTCTTATTTTGCCTGCCAGCTATCCAGATATCATGGCGAGGCATGGGTGTGGCAGACTCCTGAGTAGGAGCAGACTCCTGAGTAGCAGCAGACTGCTGAGTAGCCGCAGACTCCGCCTGTAGTCTTTGGCGAACGCTTGCATAGCCTTTTGGACCCATAGTGTGGTCATGCACATTCAGTGCACGCCTTGCTTTTTGTGCGTCACTGAGGGCCTAGTTAGTATGCACATTAATGATTTGGTTAGTAGCACTAAATGTTAATCTTGAATAGGTGAATACAATGTATATTAATTAAATTGGGAGTGACGCCTAATACCTTGAATTCTTCAGATTTTCTTGAAGCAACAAAATTGTCCCAATCTTCTTTGTCCAAGAAGTTCCATTATTCAAGGGCTGACTTCTTCTTCTTATCACCCTCTTTTATGTATTCTCTGTTCAGATTTGTCCTATAATTCCTAAGCATCTTTCCAGCGCGTTGCATCACACTTTTACGATGCAACTTCTCATCCAATGCAAACAAATTCTGTAAAATAGAAATGTTATTAACTAGTATCCAAAATAGAATTGCAAATAATAGAATTTGTAATCTACAAAATAGAATTGCAAATAATAATAACTCACACATAAATCCTTCCATATCAAGTCTTTTTTCCCTTGAGGAACTTTATGCCAATTATCATACTTAACACCACAATGGCTCCGAGTGGTACACCCAAGATAGTTTACAAAATTATTGCGGTTCACTCCAATTGCATTTCCTCCATTATCAAACTCCACCACCAATTTGGATCCACTACCACTTAGCGCTAATAACGTCTTCAACAGAGTGATGCCCCTTTTCATGTTAAGTGTTTGGTGCTGCGCATCAAGTTGCTCCAGTGCTTCAGTGGGTACAGGTACATCATCAACCTAAAATTTGACAAAAATAAACACACTAAATTAGCCCAATATAGAAATATAGGATATATGACATAACTAGAAGATAATGAATTTTATAGAAATACAGGATATGTTTTTAGAACTTACATTGGTATTCTCTCCATGCTCGTCATGGACAGCATGCTCATCATGGACTTCATGCTCATCATGGACATCATGCTCATCATGGTCAGCCATCTGAAAATGTCATTAAAAAGGCAAACATTTAGCATTTGTATTAACTAGAAAAAGGCAAACATTTAGCATTTGTATTAACTAGAAAAAGGCAAACATTTAGCATTTGTATAAACATACATGTCTCTAAAATTGTGATCTTTTATCAATTAACAATCCTTCATTGTGATCTCCGCGCACATATAAGTCATCATTAGCTTCAATATTTTGTGGAGTTGGCAACCCAACTGAGAATGGACTGGATTCATCATACTTATCATAGTACTCTTCTTCATCTATAGGATCTTCAATGAATTGTCTTTTACCATGAAGAACAACCGACCATTTATCATTCGCAGGATCATCGATATAGAATATTTGTTTCGCCTGTGATGCCAATATGAATGGTTCACCCTTCTCGCCAATCTTTTCAAAGTTCACCAAAGTGAAACCCAATTCATCCACTATAACTCCTTTGGTGTTATCAACCCAATTACATTTAAAGAGAGGAATTTTGAAATCTATGTAGTCAAACTCCCAAATGTCCTCAATGACACCGTAATATGACATTTTAGCTTCACGTGGACTCTTATCCTTTGCACTTGCAAAGTACATAGTCGACGCTTGAAGAGTGACCCCACTATTTTGGATGACACTCTTATCATCTTGGCACTTTGTGTAATATGTGAATCCATTAATGTCAATCCCTTCATAAGACATAACATTCGGTTTTGGTTTAAAGGCGAGGCATTTGATAGTTTCTGTAATATCATTTGGTGTTTGAGATAGTTGATGTAAGACTTTATCTTCAAACCACTTAGTAAAAGTCTTATTATGCTCTCTAGCAAGCCACATTGAACTTGCTAGAGGATGTTGTCTCTTTATGAAATTGGTATGTTCCTCGATATAAATACTCACTTCGTCCATATTGTGTAAAATATACAAGTGAGCTTGTTCCAACTGCTCACGGCTGATTACTTTCACCCGTGATCCCAAAATTCCTTTGCCCTCCTCAATATTCTTGTCATTATCAGGAGTGTCATTACCACTGAGAAAGTCATTGCAAAAATCCATAACCTCTCTCGCCACATAACCTTCAATAATACTCCCTTCAGGCTGATAACGGTTTCGAACATCACCTTTAAAAACGCTCATGTATCGTTCAAAGTGATACATCCAATGCAAGAAAACTGGTCCCAACATTTTCACTTCCCTAGTCAAGTGGACAACAAGATGTACCATGATATCAAAGAACGAAGGAGGGAAATACATCTCAAGCTGACATAGGGTAACAACCACTTCTCTTTGCAAATTATCGAGAGTATCAGGGTCAATAACTTTACTGCATAGACTGTTGAAAAAGTAACAAAGTCTGGTAATTGCAAACCTTACATGCTTCAGCAATATAGATCAAATTGCCACGGGTAATATTTGTTGCATTAGAGTGTGACAATCATGAGATTTAAGACCTATCAACTTCAGATCTTTCATTGATACCAATCTACGGATGTTGGATGAGTAACCATGTGGCACCTTAACATTTACCAAGCATTCACAAAAAGTTTTCTTCTCCTTTCTAGACAACGTGTAACAAGCGGGAGGTAAGTATGTTCTTTTACTACCCATTTCACGTAATTCTGTTAATTCTGACCTTATTTCCATTTCACGTAGGTCCAGTCTGGATTTTATCCCATCTTTAGTCTTACCTGGTATATTTAACAGAGTACCAATGATGCTATCACAGACATTTTTCTCAACGTGCATTACATCGATACAATGCCTGACTGTCAAAGAACTCCAATAAGGAAGATCCCAAAATATTGACTTCTTCTTGAATGAAGAATTGTCACTCCGTGTGGCCATACTACATTGTGATTTCTTACCAAATTCATTGACAATGTCTTTTACTCTTTCATAAACAACATCCCCTGGTATAGGTTTAGGTGCACTCCGTTCATCATTCCATCCATTGAATGCTTTGCGCTTCCTACGATACGGATGGAATTTTGAAAGAAACCTTCGATGACCAAGATATACAGTCTTTCCGCCATGTTTTAGTCTTATTGAATCAGTGTTTTCTTCACATATAGGACACGCTTTAGCTCCTTTGACACTATATCCAGACAAATTCCCATATGCTGGAAAGTCATTAATAGTGCAAAACAACATAGCGTGCAAACGAAATGTCTCTCTTGCTGAAGCATCATAGGTCATCCCACCTTCAGCCCAAAGTTTCTTTAAGTCATCAATCAAAGGTTCAAGATAAACATCGATATCATTTCCGGGTTGTTTAGGGCCCAATATCAACAATGACAACATAACATACTTATTTTTCATACACATCCAGGGAGGAAGATTGTATATAACAAGCATGACTGGCCAAGTGCTATGTTGGCTACTCAATGTCCCGTACGGATTCATCCCATCTGTATAAAGCCCAAGTCTTAGATTCCTATCTTCTTCACCAAATTTGGGGTACAATAGATCAATCTTCTTCCACTGTGGGGAATCAGACGCATGTCGCAGGATCCCATCATTATTTTTCTTAACATCTGCATGCCACCTCAAATTCTTCGCATCTTTCGGATTTGCAAACAAGCGTTGAAACTGTGATATTATAGGTAGATACCACAACACCTTGGCAGGAGAACCAGTTTTGGACTCCCCCGAAGTCGTCAATTTATACCGTGACGCACCACATTTTGGACAATCTTTCAAATCTACATAGTCCTTTTGAAATAATACACAATCATTCGGGCATGCGTGTATCTTCTTAGCCTCCATTCCTATTGGGTACAACATTTTCTTTACCTGGTATGTTGAGATTGGTAGCTCGTTTCCTTCAGGAAGCATTTCTTTCAACAAAGTCAACAATTCAGTGAAGCTTTTGTCACTCCATCTATTGTTAGCTTTCAACTTATACAATCTAAACACAGCGCTAAGCTTCGTAAACTTAGCACAGCCTGTGTATAACGGTATCTCAGCATCATGCACAATGTTTCTAAAGATAGGAGGTGGATCGGTGTGATCTACCCTACAACTATCCAGCATCGCATCAACGATGTCTGCTGGAACTGGTTCGTTCGCATTTACGTCATCGGAGGCAATTTCTTCTTCCACCCAAGCACTGCTATCGACATCTACTGGTTTTGATTTTGAAATCTCTCCATGCCAGTGCCATTCTGTATAGCCTTGTACAATCCCGTTGCACATGACATGACTTTTGATTTCCTCACCAGTGTTGACTTTCAAGTTGTTACCGCAATGCCTACATGGACAGTAGAACCTATCTGTAGGTTTTTTCCTATGTTCCTCGGAAAATCTAATAAACTGATCAAAACCAGATATAAACTCTGGGGTGCAATGATTACGAATGGACATCCATGATCTATCCATTCTATGATCAGAGAAAACAAGTATATATTAGGAAACAAGTATATATTAGGAAAAGATTAGGCAGCATTTCCCCGCTGTTCTCTAAGTACATATGTACATAGAGAACAAACGGGGAAATGCTACCAAAATTTTCTCGAAAACCCAATACACATTATACACTTACATCCCAAGTGAGATTAGGTGTTCAAGAACAGTCCCAAACCGGGGACTATTCAAGATTTACTCCTAATGAGTCAATCTTGGATGGGTTTCTAGGCCAACAAACACATTTGATGTCATTCTTATATATAATAAATGTGTACCACCTATCCCAACCTCGAACACCTAATCTCACTAGTAAGTGTATAATGTGTATTTGGTTTTCAAGAAAATTTCGGCAGCATTTCCCCGCTGTTCTCTAAGTACATATGTACTTAGAGAACAAACGGGGAAATGCTACCGAAATTTTCTCGAAAACCCAATACACATTATACACTTACATCCTAAGTGAGATTAGGTGTTCAAGAACAGTCCCAAACCGGGGACTATCCAAGATTTACTCCTAATGAGTCAATCTTGGACGGGTTTCTAGGCCAACAAACACATTTGATGTCATTCTTATATATAATAAATGTGTACCACCTATCCCATCCTTGAACACCTAATCTCACTAGTAAGTGTATAATGTGTATTTGGTTTTCAAGAAAATTTCAGCAGCATTTCCCCGCTGTTCTCTAAGTACATATGTACTTAGAGAACAAACGGGGAAATGCTATCGAAATTTTCTCGAAAACCCAATACACATTATACACTTACATCCTTAGTGAGTTTAGGTGTTCAAGAACATTCCAAAACCGGGGACTATCCAAGATTTACTCCTAATGAGTCAATCTTGGACGGGTTACTAGGCCAACAAACACATTTGATGTCATTCTTATATATAATAAATGTGTACCACCTATCCCATCCTTGAACACCTAATCTCACTAGTAAGTGTATAATGTGTATTTGGTTTTCAAGAAAATTTCGGCAGCATTTCCCCGCTGTTCTCTAAGTACATATGTACTTAGAGAACAAACGGGGAAATGTTACCAAAATTTTCTCAAAAACCCAATACACATTATACACTTACATCCTAAGTGAGATTAGGTGTTCAAGAACAGTCCCAAACCGGGGACTATCCAATATTTACTCCTAATGAGTCAATCTTGGACGGGTTTCTAGGCCAACAAACACATTTGATGTCATTCTTATATATAATAAATGTGTACCACCTATCCCATCCTTGAACACCTAATCTCACTAGTAAGTGTATAATGTGTATTTGGTTTTCAAGAAAATTTCGGCAGCATTTCCCCACTGTTCTCTAAGTACATATGTACTTAGAGAACAAACGGGGAAATGCTACTGAAATTTTCTCGAAAACCCAATACACATTATACACTTACATCCTAAGTGAGATTAGGTGTTCAAGAACAGTCCCAAACCGGGGACTATCCAAGATTTACTCCTAATGAGTAAATCTTGGACGGGTTTCTAGGCCAACAAATACATGTGTTGTCATTCTTATATATAATAATTGTCTATAAACTACAGGCAACATGGTTAATCCTAATCAACAGAGCATTATTAAATAATAAATCAAGAAATCAATAGTTTCAAACAAAAGGTCTAGGAATCTTTACTAGACATTATATGTATCCCTAATCATCATATTTAACATACTACATTATTATGAACATCCAGATCAGATTAAGATCATACTATGTTATAACCATTGGTTTAATAACCCTATTTCCGCATGTACATGTTTATCAACTTTAAAACCCTATAATTCATGAAATCATTCTAATTCAATTTAATATGTTGGGATCACATAATTATACTGGTAGGATTTTAATAGACATGATAAGTATCTAATCTATAAAGCATTATTAAATAATAAATCAAGAATTTAATAGTTTCAAACATGCAATAATTCACAATGCAATGTTATAAACTATAGGCAACATGGATAGATGAGACTAGAGTTCATATTAGAATAAAAATTAGCAACTTAGGACAAAGTCCATCACTAAAGTCCCAAACTCAACATATATGCACAATCAGCATTAAATATAGGACAAAAGGGTAGATTAGAACACTAATGTATTGTTGTTTGCTTCCTCCATTTGCCCCTCTTGCCCGACAACTGGGTTTAATGAAAGAAACACATCCATATTCATTCTACTCTCTCATAGGTGGAAGAAGAGGAGGAAGAGGGTACCTATGACGAGCGGCAGCGGCGGCGGCGAGAAGCGAGCAGGTGTCAATCGGCGGCTGCGAGCAGCAGGTGTCCAACGGCGGCAGGAGCGGCGGCGAGCAGCAGAGGGTGTCCAGCGGTGGCGAGCAGTAGGTGTCCAGTGGTTGCGACGGCGTGGCGGCGCCGGTTCTCAGGCGCTGGAGCAGCAGTTCTCAGGCGCCGGTTCTCAGGCGCTGGAGCAGCAGGGCGGCGGAGAAGGGGCACGGAGAAGGGGCGAGGAGAAGAGAAGAAGGTAGCAGGAGTGGTGGCGGAGAAGGGGGCGCCGGAGAAGGGGGCGCCGGAGAAGAAATAGCCGGAGAAGGGGGTGCTGGAGAAGAAATCTCCGGAGAAGAAATTGGCGGCAGAGAGAAATAGGGAAATCGACTCGCAATGGAACAGAAGAAAGGGGAAGAGTCGGGCGATCGCGGGATATAAAGTTCCCAAATAGCGTCGGTTGGTTGCAACAACCGACGCCTAAAAATCTTTAGCGTCGGTTATTTGCAAACAACCGACGTCCAATTGGACGATATTTTCATGAAATTGTTTGGCGGGAACCACCTTCAGCGTCGGTTATACAAGGATAACCGATGCTGAAAGTGACACTTTTCGCGCAAATTTTCATCGCACATAGGCGTCGGTTTATACCTACATAACCGACGCTGAAAATGACACTATTTTGTTTTGATCAAAATTTGGATTTCGCGGGCGACTTTAAGCGTCGGTTTGTTATAAACAACCGACGTTGAATACAAAGCGGTACCCGTGTCTGGCTGGTCTTCAAATATAGACGTCGGTTTGCTTAAACAACCGACGCCTTATATGTTAGGCGTCGGTTTTCCTTAATAACCGACGCCCAAAAAAGTGACATTGAATGCTATTTCTGTAGTAGTGTAAGATAACTCCAAGACAAGAATGCAAGTAATGATGCATACATCCTAATGAGATGAGGTAAACTCTAAAATGAACACGATTAGGGTTATGATGATGAGAATCTGATGATAATACATGGTCTTGTCTTAATCAGGGTTGACCAAGGTTAGAGTTGACATGAGGAATATGTGATGATTAGGATATCTTGATCATGGTATGCCATTACCTCTTACTTGGCTTATTATACAATATGCTTGTATTATATGGTAGTAAAGACTTGGCACATGGTATTGATTGAAATGATTGTTCTTGTATGATATGTTGCTTGATTTTCCATACTTATTTCTATGAACACATGAACCATAATATATTTGTTTCATTATATCTAAGCACTTCAACTCTTTGGTAGTAAAGTGCTGGAAAATAAGTACTTCAACTCTTTCGTAGTAAAGTACTTGGAAATGATCCAACTCTTTGGTAGTAGATCATAAAGGCCTTAATGCATTCAACTCTCAGGTAGTAAATGCATGGAGGATGTAATGGAAAATGTGCTTAAATAATGTGCTCTCTTTTGTTAATGAATATCTTTGTGCAAGTATATGCTTTTCTTATATTTCTTTATAACTGCCAGGTGTTAATTTTATCTTAATACCAAGATATGATGGGGGGTATATAAAAGACACATAGGCGTACTCAGTACAATATTCTTGAATATTGTGATAACGTGTACCACATGTAATCATTTGTTTAGGTTGTGGTTATGCTCTTGAAGATCCAGTATAGTTGAGAGTTGTGTGGCGAGATGATGTACAGGTGGACCTGTTGTCTTAAGATCATGTTGTTTTAGAATGTAGTACATATATATGTATAAGTTTATTATTCAATATGTAATATAAAATGATGTAACAATTTATGTTGAAATTATATGTTGAATGGTGAGCATATGTGTATGGTTTTATTATTGTTCATGTCCATGTGCTACTGATTGTTTCCTTTTGACTCCCTTGATTTTCTTCTTCTTAGCCTAGTGTGGGGTGTTTAAATTGGGATTCTCACTCAGGTAAGGGTTTCAATTTGGACGTCACACATCAGATTAAGTTTTAGAAAATTCGGGGACGTCATAGGTGGTATCAGAGCATGAACAATAGCAAAGCCTGACATTTTCTCATTATGCAACTCAAAACTAAAGAACCTTGATCTTAATAATCTTTAGAGTTTGATTAGTCATCTTTTAGAGACTAGATCTGACCTAGCCTCTAGGTTAGCACCTAGATGTCTGAGAACTAGATCTAGACTGGTGCTTGTTGTATAGTAGGTCTTTAGATGTCATTCTCTCCTTATAGTGCAATGGTATATGATGTTGTATTTTTTGGAAATGATGTACATCAAGGGAAGAGAAACTTTAGACATATGGCTCTCATTGTCTAGAGTACCTACACTAGTAGACACCATGTTCTAACCCTTTCCATTGGTTTTCATAGCACTGTACTCTCTACTATGTGTGGGGCATTCATTTTCTGGATTTGGTTTTTGATTCCAATCGGATCGAACCTCGATAGTTTTCTGTGACGCATGTTTTATCGGAGAAAAACTATATACTATTTTATTACATATGTAAGTATTACAAAAATGTGTCCCCACACATGTACGAGTAGGAGGTAGTCATGCAACCTAAGTGAAAGTGAATGGCGTCAGTTTAGAAGAGAGAGTAGATCTAGATTGGATGTCTAGAGCCTTGTTGGAATATATGATAGATGGAATAGATGAAATAAGTTTTGAAGATATGATGTAAGTCTTATATAGATGATATAAGATGGTTTATGATGATCAGTGTTTGTCTTTGAGGACCTAATTTAGGTTTTGGGGATTTGAGATCAGTTTTGATGATGCAAGTAACTAGGTTTTTATGAGATAAGATATGTTAAGTTAAGATAGGATGATAGTCAACATGAACCTCAATCTCTTTTACAAAGGAGGACCTCTAGTGTTGGGACCAGTTATAGGGTTAAATCCAGAGAGAGTGATACCCAGAGGGAGAAGGTCAGAGAACCTAAACTCTAATATATGAGAATTATGAAAAATATGTGATATGATATGTCCTAAACTAGAATTGTTATGACCACAATTGTGCTTAATTGGTAAACTAGGGTTTACCTGAATGATTACATGCTTAATTAGATTGAACATCGTTTAGACTTGATTAATGATAGTAGATCAATATGATGTTTTAAACCTAATAATAATGTTAAGTGTTCTATTGTTTGAGAAATTAGTGTTTGAGAAATGTAAACCCTAATCGACAAAAATTAGGGTTTACTTGGATGATTGTATGCTTAATTAAGTTGATCATTGTTTGAACCTTGATTTATGATGGTAGTTAAGTTTTTATATTTTAAATACAACAAGAAGGTTTAATCATACTTTGATCCACATAATTAGGGTTAACATTTGAAAATCCTAATCGGCCCAAATTAGGGTCTTGATAGTACATAAATATGGAATTTGGTCAGTATAGCAGTGTGGTAAATGATTTTTCATATTTTCTACAATTTTTGTAATTAATTGAATTTTGGATGTGATATAGATAACTCAATATTTCATATTTGAGAAAAATTTCAGAATTTTTTAGTGTTCTTTGAATATGGTTCTTGGTCGAACTATACTTCGACCAAAATGCTGACAAAGTGCTTTTCAACAGTGTAATATTTTATTTTTATTTATTTATTGGTAACTCCAAATAATCTGAAATTTTAACTGAATATTTAAAATAACACATAAATAACATGTAAAATTTTCATAATTTTAGAGGATCTGTTAGCTATTAAATAGATGAATTACAGTAACTGACATTTCTACAGAATTCTAGATAATAGTGTACTATTCAATTTTTATTTATTTAATGGGAGATTGTAATGATCTCAAATTTTAACTGAATCTTAGTAACTCAATTATACACAACATTATAAATTATTATAATTTTTGGATAAGTTTGGATCTCTGAAATACAAGAATTATAGCAACCTTTTTATGACAGAAAAATCTGCTGAAATGAGAAAAAGTTAAGTGAGGGGTCAAAGTGCAATTGACCCAAGCATCCCAATTGCTCTATATGGTCAAGATAACACCCTAGAAGCTCTCATAATTCGTAATTCATTCCAGAAAAACAAAATCCCAGAGAGAGAGGGAGAGTTAGGGTTTGAGAGGAGAAAGTGGTGGAATTGCTGAATTAGGGTTTTGCGGTACGAGGAATGGTGAAATCAAGTAAGTTTACCTTATTTGCATAGCCTTTCATAGTGAACCTTCTCTCACATGTCAAGATTCCGTCCCTCCCCTAATTTGATCCGAATTGGTATCAAAATTTCCCCTTTTCTCATTCTTTCTTTATAATTCCTCATTTTTATGGTTTCCGAGATGAAAGGAAGAAGAATTGGATGAATTGCTAGGGATTTGATATGGATTCGAGATTTTCAGATATGGAATACGTTTTTAAGGTGTTTTGACACCTTAGGGTGAGTGGGAACTTTCTTTAAACAGCACATTGCATGAAATTTGGTTAATTATCCATAATCTTCAATTTGCTCAGTATGCGACAATCAAACCCTAAATTCTCCTTTTGATCTATTTTTGAAAAATGATATGAGACGGATTATTCTTCTATTTTGATGAATTTCAGATGATATAATCATATATGAACTGGAAACAATCCCTCTTAATGAGAATTCTATAAGTATTTACAGAGGTTACAAGAGTAACCTAAAATTTAGGATTTTCGGCTATGATTGAAATTGATGTATAATTAAATAGAGAAATTTGTCTATCTTAATCTTATTGATTATGAATGATTTTTATTTGAATGCATAATACATACATGTCAGATACTATCTTGGATTTCGTGTGATGTGAATAGTGTTTTCTTGATATCTCATTAGAAAGGGTTGAAACCCTAGATGAGTGAAAAGTTGGAAATTTGCGAATAGATATTATGAAATCCATTTGAAGTGTTTATCTTGACATCTTAGAATTTATTTATACAATGTTATTCTTGATGCATGATATCTCAGTAATTGGCATGGAAACCAAAATTTAGCTCAGTTCTAAGGTTTCATACATATATCAATTGTATATGATTTGTTGAAAGCAGTCTTTATTCAGTGAATGTTTATATCATATGAAATCCTTATGAGAGCCATGTGATAAGTGAATGAGGCAAATGAAACCCTAAGGATAGGATGTTTCCATGTGATAAGTGAATGAGGCAAATGAAACCCTAAGGATAGGGTGTTGCCATGTGATAAGTGAATGGGGTAACTGAAACCCTATGGATAGGGTGTTACCATGTGATAAGTGAATGAGGTAACTAAAACCCTATGGATAGGGTGTTACCATGTGCTAAGTGAATGAGGTAAATGAAACCATAAGGGTAGGGTGTTCAATGAATAAAGTATTGTGATATCAATGTTCTCAATTATTATTAATAATTCTTGTCATCATAAATGATTAACTCTTAATTGAGTTATGAGATGTACAATTCAAGATTTGGATTGATATGCACGTTCTTTGAGAAATTATAGATAAGTTGCAGGTGCTACTGACGATTACTCATATGCCAAGTAATTAACTCTTATCAGTGCAATAAGATGTTAAGTTGCATGATTTCAGTGTGTATGTGCCAAGTGGACATGTAATCTGTTTATTTAAGAATTTTACTCTACCTGCATGTATAGTATGTTGATTACTCAATATATTACAATGTTTTTGAATATATTGCTCTGCCAAGTTTTGAATGATATACATGTTGTATTATAACTTAAATAATAGACTTAAGGGACCTGACACCGTAGAATCCTTATGTGAGGTCTGCACCGTAGGGATGAAACAACCTACCCTGGCGGTGCATCCAGTTTACGGGGGTCGGAACGCACCCATAGAGCGTGCGGGGATACGAAGCCCTTGAGGAAGTCTCCTAAGAGAAAATAGGTTACCCAACAAGATCCAGACGTCCCGGTGGTAACCCAGAGGTACCCATAGAGCATACCAAGTTGAGGCCCATAGAGCGTCTCAAACCCTCCGCCTGTGTACTCAGCTTAGAGGAGGAGTCCAGTTTACGGCACCACAGGATGCCGAGGCCAGAGAGCTAGAGTTCCTGCAGCAGACCAGGACAGCAGTCAGACTTAGTTATCCCGGGGTGTCGGCTAAGTCTTGTACGGTGGGATCGTAGTGCACTGCGAGTCTTCATATGTAGAGTACACTGCATATGATCAGGGAATACTAAAATGAATGAGAGGTCAAACAAGTGTGTACAATTATTCAATTGTTCTTTGTATGTTTCTGAATTATTAGTTCTCTTTATGATCAACTGAGAATTTCATATATTGATTCACTCTTAATATTTAAAGTATACTGACATATTTATGATTGTCAATTAATAGACTCTTTAAAGCTTACTTCTGTTATGATTGATATCAATTGCTCAACAGTATATCTATAATTATATCAATGATTTAGACTCTTTCTTTGAAGTTCTCATTCACTGAGCGAGTAGGATCACCCATGTACTCAAAATTTTTAGGGAAACCACATGGACTTGAAGAAGGTCAAAGCATCAGAGTCGATCTACCACATGAGTTAAGTATGAGTTTAGTTAAGTTCAGTCGGTCCCTGTCACTCTAGGTCCTTGTATAGATGAGAGAGAGTTATAAATGATGTTTGTATCTTTGTTTCCATGATAAGAGAGAATGTATTTGATTATCATGTCATATGTACATGGATGTGTGAGAAATAGAATGAGTATATGAATGTGTATCGTTAAATATGTTGAGATCATATTAGAGTAATAACAATTTAATTCTCTTGTAAAGTTTATTTATGTGATTGAATGTGAGAAAACAAAGAGTTGAAATAAAAATAAAAAGTCGGGAGTGAACTTTGTATTAAGTGTAAACCTCGTAGTCATGCCCTAATCTCATGATTTGTGGTAATCGTGGGATGTGGGTGTTACAAATTTGGTGTCAGAGCTTAGGCTGAGTCATCAGAGACCATTAGGATAGAAAGTTAGAGTTATAAGTGTGGAACATAGGAGGTGATGTGTCTATAGTTCTGGGAAGTCTGGGTATTTGGATGCCCTAGCCAGGTATCTGAATACTTAGATTGACCAGTATCAAGCTACTCTGTCTATTCTTCTCTAGATGCCCTGTCCAGGTATGCAGAGGAAGAATGGGCTAGAGAGAGACCCTAGAAATCTTAGGGCTAAGAGACCAAAAAATAATGAAGAAGTAAGATATTAAACATAGAATGTGATACAACTCTTGCTTTATATTACTTCTTTGATTGGAGATCAATAGAAATGCTCTTATATGCATGGATTTAGATTATTGGTTTGTAGAATATATATAGTTCTTTACTATTGTTTTGTATCATGAAGTGATTCAATTATTGTTTATATTCTTTGTATTAAGTAGACCAGAAGTTATGTTTAAATGAGTTTTCCCTAAGTGGATATTCTTTCCACATGTTTGGGATTAATAGGAGTTGATTAATCCTAAGTAGCTCTTGGCTTCAGGATTACAGGTTCGGCCTAGTCCGACTGGAAGGATGCGTTACTGGGATCTAATGACTCCTATTAATAGTATAATAAGAATAGACTCTGGATGAATTAGACCCACATTAGAGTGAGAATGTACATACACTAAGATGTTGAAACATATGGGAAAAATTAAAATAGCTAAGAATAAGTTAGAACTGATATCTGAGATTCAATTTTGGGGCCTCATATGAAAAACCCTTAATTGGGAATAAAGGAACACGACATAAGGTTCCGATTAAGTTAATTGATAAGTATTATATGAACTTTAAATATGAAATATGGGAAAGATATGAGAAAGGTATGTAAGGGCCAAGATAGTAATAATCAATCATGAGGAACGAATCATATAATCGAGAATAATGCTTTTATGTACTCCAAAGCAAAGGGAAAATAGAAGAAAAGAGTTCAGTAGACATTAAGTAAATATAAGTGAAGATTCTTTAGAAGAGTTAAAGTAAAGAGAATTGGATGAACATGTAAATCATAATACTAGAACAACAAACTAGTTTCTAAAATAAGAACAAAAGTGTACCTTAACCAATGAATAAGTCATACAAAGGTAGACTATATTCAGGAGGGAAAAACTTGATTGAAGGAGATACTAAGTTTGACCCATGCATGAGCCATTTGATTTAAAATGAAGGATATGTAATGTATTAAACATGAGGTGAAACTAGTAGAAAGATTACTGATTTAGAATTTTAACTTCACATTAGTAGAAGGATGAAAAGAAATATGTGCAACATGGTATACATGATCATACACATGAATAAGAAACATGGTCATAAGAGAAAATTAGAAGTTAAAGATGGCAGGTGGAAGAGTAGTATATGGTAAGAGGATTATGGAAAGTAAGGAAGGGTTTGAAATATGATGAAGTAATATATATTGTAAAAGAAAAAGGTTGTGAGATTCAAGCAAGTGCTAATTAGTCAAGTATCCCTATTGATAACTAATTAAACTGACATACGAGAAATGTATTAAGGGAATGTTTGAATGTAAGAATTCTAATTCTCAGAATCATCTTCTCTTTCATATCTTCCTTAATGAGAGCAAGGTGGGAATGAAGTGATAAGAAAATGAATCATCATGATGCTTAACCACCATGGTAGGGACATCTAGTGAATGTAATAATGACACACAATATGATGATGAAACCCTAGTAGGGTAAATTGAGAATGTAATCTATCTGAATGGCCAAGTAAGAGAAAGGAAATTCAATTGATAAGATAAGGAAGACTTTAGTAAAACTTGTGAAATCCAAAGTTTGAATTTCAAATTAAGGGAGTAAAGTCATATCATAATAACATCATGTTACTAGTGAGGATCGAACCTTAGAATGTTTGGAGTTTTAGTAGTTCAAGGGTTTTCACTAGTAATTTGACCTTGAATACTAGCATCTCTATAAAACAAGATCATGAGATTAGCACTATGAGAAGTAAATTAGCACTGATAGTAATCCAGGGTTTATAGGTAGCTAATCTAAAAGGTAGATAAATAATATGAAAATGATTCAAAGCAAAGGATAACAAATAGATTTGAAATATAAGAGGTGTGTTTTGAACAAAAGGAGAAGTGCAACATGAGCAAAGCATAATCTAGAATAAATTCTTATAGTAATATCAAGAATGATGAATAATCTATTTGTACCTTGTATGTTTCAATTTTAGGGATGTTTATTCTATATAATCAAAATGAAAAGGATAGTAGAAAAAAGTAAGTAGTAGTGAATGAGGAGAGAGATAAGAGAAAACAATGGCTTTTAGTAATATGTGAAATTGTTTTACATATGATTTCAGTTGTACATGCACAAGCAATATGTTAATTAAAGGTGTCTGATAGTTGTAATCATTCATACCAGTAATCCATCTTAGTATTTTACAATTGTGGTATGGTGATATGGGTTGAATGATGATGGAACAAATGGAGGGTTACCCTGAATAAGGTATTCTTACCTATTCACTCATATGAATAGAAGGGATGATAACCATATTGTATTGATATGTAATCCTAATGAGGTATATCTTGTTATACCTAGATTTAATATAACTAAGTGATGGTAATTGGGTATGAATAGTCCTTGCATGATTAATAAAATCATGGAGTACTTTGTTACTGTTGTTGAAACCTTAGTATGCTAAAACCCGATGGTTACACCTTGAATTTTGTGTGGGTTCATATTTGAGAATAGTATGGAAAGTGATGGTAATGCTTCACCTTATGCATCCATGAACCAATGGGGATGTCGTGAGTAGTATTGTACAATTGTTGTTGAATTTAGTCTTCCAACTCAAGAATGTTTTTCTATTTGAGCAGCACAATAGTAAAATTCAAAAGAACATGGTGAACTCTCTTTCGTGATTTAGAGGTAATATATAACAGCAGTACATATTTAGCAGTATGAATTGAGATAGTTGGATCAGATTATCGATGTTGAGGTAACATCTCAAGATTATGAAAATATTGAAATGATTGTTTCTCTCTCTATCGTATGATTGATTGTGGCATAGAGAATTTGTTTTTTATGATTGAGCAGTCATGATTTAAACATGTTGTGATTAGAAAAGAAATAAAGGACTTGATGTTGAAAGATACATTCAAGTATGAAATATAAGAATTTAACGACATGTAAGATATCAGAAGCTTAAAGTAAACCTTGAATGTACTTTACTTGCATATTTATGTTTCTGGGATGAAACTTTTTTAAGGGGGGGAGAATTGTTATGACCACAATTGTGCTTAATTGGTAAACTAGTGTTTTCCTGAATGATTACATGCTTGATTAGATTGAACATCGTTTAGACTTGATTAATGATAGTAGATCAATTGTGATATTTTAAACCTAATAATAACATTAAGTGTTCTATTGTTTGAGAAATTAGGGTTTGAGAAATGTAAACCCTAATCGGCAAAAAATAGGGTTTACTTAGATGATTGTATGCTTAATTAAGTTGATCATTGTTTGAACCTTGATTTATGATGTTAGTTAAGTTTTATATTTTAAATATAACAAGAAGTTTTAATCATACTTTGATCCACATAATTAGGGTTAACATTTGAAAACCCTAATCAGCCCAAATTAGGGTTTTGATAGTACATAAATATGGAATTTAGTCAGGATAGCAGTGTGGTAAATGATTTTTCATATTTTCTAAAAATTTTGTATTTAATTGAATTTTGGATATGATATGTATAACTCAATCATGCATATTTGAGAAAAATTTCAGAATTTTTGAGTATTTTTTGAATATGGTTCTCGGTCGAACTATACTTCGACTAAAATGCTGACAGAGTGCTTTTCATTAGTGTAGTGTTTTATTTTAATTATTTATTAGTAACTCCAAATGATCTGAAATTTTAAATTCAGATCTGAAAATCAATCATAAATAACATGTAAAATTTTCATAGTTTTATAGGATTTGTTAGCTATTAAATGGACGAATTACAGTAACTGACATTTCTACAGAATTCTGGATAATAGTGTACTATTTAGTTTTTATTTATTTATTGGAAGCTTATAATGATCTCAAAATTTAACTGAATCTTAGTAACTCAATTATAAACAACATGATAAATTAATATAATTTTTGTAGAAGTTTTTATGTATGAAATATACGAATTACAGAAACCTTTTTATGACAGAAAAATCTGCTGAAATAAGAAAAAGTTAAGTGAGGGGTCAAAGTGCAATTGACCCAAGAAACTCAATTGATCTATATGATCAACCTAACACCCTATAAGCTCTCATAATTCGTAATTCATTCCAGAGAAACGAAATCCTATAGAGAGAGAGGGAGAGTTAGGGTTTGAGAGGAGAAAGTGGTGGAATTGCTGAATTAGGGTTTTGTGGTCCGAGGAATGGTGAAATCAAGTAAGTTTAGATTCTTTGCATAGCCTTTCATGGTGAATCTTCTCTCACATGTCAATATTCCGTCCCTCCCCTAATTTGATCTGAATTGGTATCAAAATTTCCCCTTTTCTCATTCTTTCTTTATAATTCCTCATTTTTAGGGTTTTCCGAGTTGAAAGGAAGAGGAATTGGGTGAATTGCTAGGGATTTGTTATGGATTCGAGATTTTCAGATATGGGATACGTTTTTAAGGTGTTTTCACACCTTAGGGTGAGTGGGAACTTCCTTTAAACAGTACATTGCATGAAATTTGGTTAATTCATCCATAATCTTCAATTTGCTCAGTATGCGACAATCAAACCCTAAATTCTCATTTTGATCTATTTTTGAAAAATGATATGAGATGGATTCTTCTTCTATTTTGATGAATTTCAGATGATATAATCATATATGAACTGGATACAATCCCTCTTAATGAGAATTCTTTAAGTATTTACAGTGGTTATAAGAGTAACCTAAAATTTAGGATTTTCGGCTATGATTGAAATTGATGTATAATTAAATAGAGAAATATGTATATCCGAATCTTATTGATTATGAATGATTTTTATTTGAATGCATAGTACATACATGTCAGATACTATCTTGGATTTCATGTGATGTGAATAGTATTTTCTTTATATCTCATTAGAAAGGGTTGAAACCCTAGATGAGTGAAAAGTTGAAAATTTGCGAATAGATATTATGAAATCCATTTGAAGTATTTATCTTGACATCTTAGAATTTATTTATACAATGTTATTCTTGATGCATGATATCTCAGTGAATGGCATGGAAAAAAAAATTTAGCTCAGTTCTAAGATTTCATACATATATCGATTGTATATGATTTGTTGAAAGCAGTCTTTCTTCAGTGAATGTTTATATCGTATGAAATCCTTATGAGAGCCATGTGATACGTGAATGAGGAAAATGTAACCCTAAGGATAGGATGTTTCCATGTAATAAGTGAATGAGCCAAATGAAACCCTAAGGATAGGGTGTTGCCATGTGATAAGTGAATGGGGTAACTGAAAACCTATGGATAGGGTGTTACCATGTGCTAAGTGAATGAGGTAAATGAAACCCTAAGGGTAGGGTGTTCAATGAATCCAATATTGTGATATCAATGTTCTCAATTATTATTAATAATTCTTATCATGATAAATGATTAACTCTTAATTGAGTTATGAGATGCACAACTCAAGATTTGGGTTGATATGCACGTTCTTTGAGAAATTATAGATAAGTTGCAGGTGCTACTAACAATTACTCATATGTCAAGTAATTAACTCTTCTCAGTGTAATAAGATATTAAGTTCCATGATTTCAGTGTGTATGTGCCAAGTGGACATGTAATCTGTTTATTTAAGAATTTTACTCTGCCTGCATGTATAACATGTTGATTACTCAATATATTACAGTGTTTTGGAATATACTGCTCTGCCAAGTTTTGAATGATATACATGTTGTATTATAACTTAAATAATAGACTTAAGGGCCCTGACACCGTAGAATCCCTATGTGAGGTCTGCGCCTTAAGGATGAAATGACCTACCCTGGCGGTGCATCCAGTATACGGGGGTCGGAACACACCCATAGAGCATGCCGGGAGACAAAGCCCTTGAGGAAGTCTCCTAAGAGAAAATAGGTTACCCAACATGAACCGGACGTCCCGGTGGTAGCCCAGAGGTACCCATAGAGCGTACCAAGTTGAGGCCCATAGAGCGTCTCACACCCTCCGCCTGTGTATTCAGCTTAGAGGAGGAGTCCAGTTTACGAAACCATAGGATGTCGAGGCCAGAGAGCTAGAGTTCCTGCAGCAGACCAGGACAGTAGTCAGACTTAGCTATCTTGGGGTGTCAGCTATGTCTTTTACGGTGAGATCATAGTGCACTGCGAGTCTTCATATGTAGAGTACACTGCACATGGCATAATAAAATGAATGAGAGGTCAAACAAGTGTGTACAGTTATTCAATTATTTTTTGTATGTTTCTGAATTATTAGTTCTATTTATGATCAACCAAGCATTTCATATATTGATTCACTCTTAATATTTAGAGTATACTGCCATATTTATGATTGTCAATTATTGGACTCTTTAAATCTTACTGTTGTTATACTTGATATCAATTGCTCAAAAGTATATATGTAATTATATCAATGCTTTAGACTGTTTCTTTGAAGTTCTCATTCACTGAGCGAGTAGGCTCACCCCTCTACTCAAAATTTTTAGGGAAACCACATGGACTTGAAGAAGGTCAAAGCATCAGAGTAGATTTACCACATGAGTTAAGTATGAGTTTAGTTAAGTTCAGTCGGTCCCTATCAGTCTAGGTCCTTGTATATATGAGAGAGAGTTATAAATGATGTTTGTATCTTTGTTTCCTTGATAAGAGAGAATGTATCTGATTATCATGTCATATGTACATGGAAGTGTGAGAAATAGAATGAGTATATGAATGTGTATCATTAAATGTTGAGATCATATTAGAGTAATAACAATTTAATTCTCTTGTAAAGTTTGTTTAAGTGATTGAATGCGAGAAAACAAAGAGTTGAAATAAAAAGAAAAAGTCGGGAGTGAACTTTGTATTAAGTGTAATCCTCTTAGTCATGCCCTAATCTCATGATTTGTGGTAATTGTGGGATGTGGGTGTGACAAGAATACTCCTGAGTGATTGAGTTGAGTTGCTTTATGCATGATTTCTAAACTTTTGTTGAACCCTAGATGTCGTTGGGAAGACCAAACCCTAGAGTCAGAGAGAGGCTGGATATATGTGCATATGTGAATATGAGTATGAGAACCTATCATCTGGGTGAGGGAGAGAGAGTCCCAAGACCCTAGAGGAGGTAAGCATGTGTTAGTTTCTAGAAAGCCTCGTCTCGGGTTGGTGGTTCCTTGTAGGACTCTAGTGGTGTATATATAAGAGAGTTTTGGGTAAGCATATGTCATGGATAGATATCTATGATGAGAATGTCATATCATGTTTTGGTTTGTGCTTATGTGGCTAAAGCTTGTAAGGCTATCTCTAGTGCCAATGAGGTATACCTGAGCACCCTAGACTAAAAGAGGGAAATATAATTTGTACATATGAGATACTCATAAAGTTGAGTTAGCTCAGAGAGACTGAGCATGGCCCTACCCTCATGGTATGGGTCAGGAGAACCTCAGATGGACTAGATGAAGTTTTGATATATGTTTGAGGAGCCACTCACATAAGTTTGTTTTGCATAACCATAATATAATATATGTAGGGATGTGATCTAATCTCAAGATGTGATATATATGCATGATATGATGGAAACCAAGAAATGGTTTAATAGACATCAAAGTATAAATGGTTAACCATATACATGACTAATGATGATAGTGTGAAATTGTTGGCTAATCTTGTGATGAGATCACTAGTAAATGTTGTAATTTATTATGAGCAATGAAATAAGATCATGTGAATGAAACATGTTACATGAAATGTTAATCTTAGTGCTTAATAAAAATGAAAAATATAGTTTGACAGTTAGCACAACATAACGATGATTACACATGGTTATGATCTATATTGATAAAGTGGGTTAACTTCAGTTAACTCCCTCCCAAAAGGCATATGTTAATGTTAAACTTGTTCTAATATAAACTCAATAAAATGTCGATAACACCTTGATATAATGGGCTAACCTTAGTTAACTCCACTAAATATGGTAATATGATGTGGGAACCCTAATGCATGGGTAAAGATAAGGATGCAACCCTAACATACAAGATATGTCATAACATAATCAGCGTTTCTAAACCCTTATTTCAATCTTTTGTGAAGGGTCAATTCACCCTTGATGTTTTAAAAACATCCCAGTAGCTTGGATATAGTTCTGGAGATTTTGCTTTTAAATTTGTTGTACATAGAGTGCTATGCTACAGATGGATGAAGACCTTTAGTTTTCCTTGGAGTACGAGTATGGCTTAATTTCAAGGACAAATTTTTCTTTTAAGATGTATACGATGTGAAAAACTAGATTTCTGGATTAATTCTGAGGTCGGAATTTCTTTTAAGGTGTGTAGGATGTGATGGAGTGGACATTTGGAACATAAATATATATCTAAGTTATAATAAGAGGTCCAAATGTTTTTGGAAAAATTTAAAGATCAAACGATTGCCATTACAATTGTTGTTGCTAAATATATGAACCTTCTTAAAGGAATTACTTTGATCAATTCTTTAGTGTATTATCTGGTCCAAGTTGAGTAGAAGGTGTAACAATGAGTTGCTAAAAAATATTCAAAATTTGGTGATGATTAGACCATCCAATCATAATCTATCGAGGTTTAGAATTTGCAAAATATTTAATACATTATAATGATTTGGATCAAGGTTTTTGATCGTTTAATCAAAGAACAATTTCTTTGGGATGTCAAGCTCCTGCAATAAGTGTTGGCTGCATGGACAAGGACTAAACAATATATGCTTGATCTCGTGGATATAACCTTGGAATGGATATGCCACTAATCTACTCTCATAGTCCCTTGGTTATGGGTTAATAAGACTCCACCTCCTGTCAAGTCGGGATCGTGGGGCAGTTACCCATGATGGAGTTGAACGATCCCACATCATGAGTAGTTTCCTGAGGATAAAAGGTACGTGGGTGGTGGTCTTAGACCTTCTAAGACCTATAGACTAACCCCCTCCTCGCACGAGTAGGATTTCTTCACCGTCACCTCCACAAGAGCCAGGTATGGGTGAAAGACCTCGAGACCACAAGGCATGCACACAGCCAGGAGGATGACATCCATGGATGGTGGTTTTGTGGCAACAAAGATCCAGTCCAGCATGGAAAGGAGCAGGCGGAGCCCTTGGTCGAGACGAACCTTGGAGGAGGATCCCTCCTCCTGATCTGGCGGTGGCAGGCTTAAGGGGTAGCCATTCAAGCCCCGCCCAAGCAGCGAGCGTGAAAATGTGAGGGCGACCCTAGTGACATCCTTCATTTGTTGATCACACTCCAGTGAGGAGACTAGCGGTGCATGCGGCACTCACACAAAGGGAGGGTGTTGCGCTGTAGAGCGGCATTGACCTGTCGAGTGGAGAACAACACGAAGGGGGGGCTGTTTCACGTGGGACCTGAGAAGGGAGAGGAGTCAGGGATGATCGATCGTGTAGGTCGGCATCGAGGAGGATAGGCACAGATGAGGCAGAGCATGCTGCTCATCGGAGGAGCTAGCTGCGGCAGTGACTTTGGGCGAAAGAAAGGGTCTCATAGACCCAATGATCGCAAAGCAAGAAAGAAAGGGGCGAGTAGGGAGAGCCCCGAACCAGCCAAATCCCTTGAACCAGACCGGCCTAGCAGAACCAAAGGATAACCCTGTGGAACCTAGATCAGCATAGGCCAAGGAAGAAGGAGTTGCGCCTCTCACAGGCCACGTGCCAGCGTCTAATTGGCCCAAAAAGGTATAATTCCCAGAAATACACAGATCTTGCATAATTTGTATTAAATAGCTCGATTATCAGACAATTATGAACAATGTACCAAAATTCTCAGAAAAATGCATAGAACACAATGAATGCATAATATCAGTCTTTTTATGCACTAATCTCATTTGTATCTTATAAGCTATGAAATTCTCATTTGATGGATAATAAATATCAAACAATGGCCTAAAATCATGATAAAATGTTAGTAAATCCATAATCATGTTTATAATGCATATGATGTCAGTAATTGTAATGTTAGAGCATGAAATTGGGCAATTTTCTCAATATGGCTATTTAGGACTAATAACCCTAAATAAAATGTAGTAAATACATACATGCTCAATAAATGATGAAATTCACAGAACACTCTCATATCAGTAACTGGAAGATAATATGTAAATATGAGATCAGTTTTATACACAAAATCCATGTTATATGAAGTTGACCTTTAATACATGGTTTAAAACCCTAATTTTGAATAAAGTATATAAACTAGGGTTGTGCACAAAAAGGATGTGGAACCTAATGTTCATATAATGAATTATAATCTAGAAAATGACATCAGTAAGATAACTCCAAGACAAGAATGCAAGTAATGATGCACACATCCTAATGATATGAGGTAAACTCTAAAATGAACATGACTAGGGTTATGATGATGAGAATCTGATGATAATACATGGTCTTATCTTAATCAGGGTTGACCAAGATTAGAGTTAACCTGAGGAATATGTGATGATTAGGATATCTTGATGAAGGTATGCCATTACCTCTTTCTTGGCTTATTATACAATATGCTTGTGTTATATGGTAGTAAAGACTTGGCATATGGTATTGATTGAAATGATTGTTCTTGTATGATATGTTGCTTTATTTTCCATACTTATTGCTATGAACACATGAAACATAATATATTTGTTCCATTATCTCTAAGCATTTCAACTCTTTGGTAGTAAAGTGTTGGAAAATAAGTACTTCAACTCTTTGGTAGTAAAGTACTTGGAGATGATCCAACCCTTTGGTAGTAGATCATAAAGGCCTTAATCCATTCAACTCTCAGGTAGTAAATGCATGGGTGATATAATGGAAAATGTGCTTAAAATATGTGTTTTCTTTTGTTAATGAACATCTTTGTGCAAGTATATGCCTTTTCTTATATTTCTTTATAACATCCAAGTGTTAATTTTATCTTATTGCCAAGATATGATGAGAGGTATATAAAAGACATGTGGGCATACTCAATATAATATTCTTGAATATTGTGCTGACGTGTACCACGTGTAATCTTTTGGTTAGGTTGTGGTTATGCTCTTGAAGATCCAATATAGTTGAGAGTTGTGTGGTGAGCTGATGTACAGGTGGACCTGTTGTCTTAAGATCCTATTGTTTTAGAATGTAGTACATGTATATGTATAAGTTTGTTGTTCAATATGTAATATCAAATGATGTAACAATTCATGTTGTAATTATATGTTGAATGGTGAACATGTGTATAGTTTTATTATTGTTCATGTGCATGTGCTACTGATTGTTTCCTTTTGACTCCCTTGATTTTCTTCTTCTTAGCCTAGTGTGGGGTGTTTAAATTGGGATTCTCGCTGAGGTGAGGGTTTCAATTTGGACATCATACATCAGATTAAGTTTTAGAAAATCTAGGGACGTCACAGGTACCAACTTGTGAGAAGATGTGGTCAGTTGGAGCATGAGGAGTACATCTCATCTCCTCAGGGAATAAGTGTGATTGTAAATATGTAATCAGTCGTGTAGCGTATTTGTTTAAGGATCAAATATGGAAGACATTGGTTGATGTACACTTCTTTTATACATCTTATATGGATAGATGTTATACATGTTTCTTTATATTCCTTGTAAAGTAAATAGATGATTTATTGCTCTATCATAGATAGATGCATTACTTTAAGACAAGAGATTACTCAGTTCTTCTCTTTAACAATGATTAATCCTACTTATTAATGTAAAAGAATCCTCTACTCAGTTTTATACTATTTATCTGTGATAATAATATTATTGGCAGAGAGTTATATCTCTCGCTAGGACAATTGTCTCACCCCGTGAGATCAACATTTTTTTAGGTGGACACACACAAGGGGGTAGAGACCGTACTATAGAGTGAGAACAACAACAACAAGGGCAGCAGTAATATCTCAGATTGAGTGTACTGTCTATCGTGTCTTGTAGATATAAGTCCTATGTGTCATCTCTGTACTCTCAGGTCCTTGGAATCAGTACGTAAAGGTTGTATAAACAATCTGAGATTTTGGCTTGTATGCCTTGAGGTTTTATGTTGCTTCAATATATGTTTTGACAAAGCAATTGCTATATGTTATCCTCGAGATGAGATGGTACAATGTATGTACAATTGGAACCCTGATGTATCTAAAGTTTTGGTTCTTTCTTTAAGAGTTTCTTGGAAGATGATCTCTTTGCAAAATGGTTTTAATTTTTAGTGATTTTATTAATCTATTGCTTATGGTTATTCCATAATTATTTACTGGCGATGGCTTGATTTGATGTCGGGTCATCACAAAGTTTGGTATCAGAGCTTAAGGTTCGCTGAGTCTACATAGACATAGGACTAAGGTGTTGAGTTTGTTCTAGTGTCCTCCAGTATACCCTATAGTGACTTCTTCTTATGTAGAAGAAAGGGTGAAGTTTGAAAATGACTATAGAACATGAGGAACACGTTGCTGAGAGCAATGTTGTTGCACCAGGAGAGGGTGCAAGGGATCAGGCAAGAGAAGAAAGAGGGCCTGAGAATTTCCATGTTGACCCAATCTGGATAGAGAATCCTACTTTTTATGCTCTTATTGAGCAGGTTGGGACAATAGTGATGCATATAGTATACTGGATACTAGCATTACAACCTAGGTTACCAGTCCTCAATGTAGAAACCTTGGTTTATGAAAGGGTTCCTAAATGACATAGTCATGTTGGAACAGTGGACAATGTGGGAAGGATTAACATACGGAAAGAAAATAGGCTCTGCCATAAGTATAGACAGATAGTACATATGTGATGGAAATGCTCAAGGAGGGGCAATAAGCTGAGAATTAAGGAAAGGTCTCTACAATTCTAGAGACATTTGCCTAGTTGTTCTAAAAAGACAAAGTTTTTGGTGCCACCAATGCAATAAATGCCTAGTGCACCAGGGAAAAAGTCACTAAGTAAAGCAAAAATCCTCACTTGCAACTGTAAGAACTCCTGAGTTAGCTTCTACATCGGTAATAAGACTAATAAGTCCATGGTACGAGAACAAGACATGTTGAGCATACTAAACCCTTTTTGTTCAAAAAGAAAGGAGGAAATGACCCAACAACCTAGGCAGACTCGATAGGGCTTACGAAAGTTACAACCCAATAGTGTAAAAAGGCAAAAGCAACAACATGAAATAGCTAGACTCTATGTTTTGAGTCAATTTGAAGTGGTAGATGACCGTGAGGGGTGACAGTCAGATAGGGCTTTTTCATTCTGATATGTCTTCTCTTGATTTTATATGATAATCATAAGAATGATTGTAGTTGTTGACTTCCCTTTGGTTGTCCTATGGGAACATGGGGAAGAAATGATGATGACTAGAATTCCTATTCTATCCAGTATTCTTTAAAATGCTTTATAATTGCTTTTATCCATATAAAAGAGGCAGAGATGATGAGATGCCTAGAGAAATCCAGGGATATTAAGTCGTGTGACATGGATGATATGAAAAGTAAAGTATACAATGTAAAACAAGGTGCATACTACCTAATCTCTGTACTTGCATACCCTGGCCAGGTATTCAACTATTGAAGGTAGGGTATGTATGAAACTCTTAGTGTGACATCCCACTATCACACAGACAATGAAATGCCATGCGAAAACATGCAGAACCACCATAAGCCACATATCAATGAAAACACGGGTTAATTAAAACCGATTGTGGTAAGCAGATAAAAGAAAACTATTACATCCAGATCCTCATCCTGTAAGAAAACATGTTATATAAATATTAACAAGCCTTGATATATGTCTACAGCTTATAGGAACCAGCTGTCATGTGAGCATAAAGAGTTCCACCTGTTTATACATACATAACAAGCCACATCAAGCCAACAACAGGATATACAAAGCTACAATAGCTATACATTGTGAAACGTCGTCAAAACATCTCCGAGGACCTGAGAGTACAAAGATGACTCTAGGACTCTACTACAAAACAAACAAAACAACAACATATCCATATCTTACCTCCTACTTCTCTTCCTGCTGCTCGGCCGCAACCTCACAACCACCACCACGTCTAGCATGATCACCTAAAAAGGTTGTAAACCAACGGGGTGAGACACAGTCCCAGTGAGAAACATAACTCCCCACCGAAACTATAAAACTTCAGAAAAAGACTAAAAGCAGATAAAGCAGATAACTGATATAAGGAGATAATATGAGCAACATACTGAGTAGAAATAACTTTATTAACAATCTTACTCAGATATCCAGGAGGCATATAACCAGATATTCTTTATGGAACATGATTGACAAGATAAGCTTTATAGGGACTTATCACAAGATATGAGGAACGTACAATTAACTACAAGATATAGCTAGAGCAACTATACAAGTAAGGCCTCAACCAATGTTCCGTGTTTTGCACTAGAAGTAAGTACTATTCGGTTGGATTGTGTTTTATTATGCCCTGAGGAAGTGAGCCGTACCGCTCAAATCCAACCTTCGACTGCGAAGCCCAAAACTGGTGCCATACAAGGTCAATGGAAGAGTCGGACTCCACGACCTCACCTTCTCGTGGTTAGTACACGATAACCAAAGCAGGACTGTAGTCTCTTGCTTGAGTGGCCTCAGCCACAGGGTTAGCTCATGCAGTCTACCCTTTTTATCTAGCCCGCCTTGGTATAGGTCACAATGCTAGTATATTTGAGCCACGGGCCTGATCACCATGCTCTTGACCCATGAACTCATTCATGCTCTATCACACTGAGCCATGGGCCTGTTCACCATGCTCTAACCATACTGAGCCTACAACCGCAGTTGTACTCTAATCCTCCTATTTTCGGCTAGGAGAAACCCCACATATTCAACAATATGCGCTCTAGGTAATCCCATAGGATAACCTGTTTCACCATCACCAACTACTGACGATGATGGATCTATGGCCAGGGAAAACTACATGATATGTTCCACTATAATTAATTTGTATATTTTAAGCAAATTGTTGAGGCAACCACGTTGTAAAACATAAACAACATTATGTCACATTATTACTGCCACTATCACATTACCATGGGATCTCAATCCCTCATCACAGAATGCCACTGCCTCTCAAGGCATCATCATCTTACATCACCATCCTGGGATAGAAATCCCTTATCTCAACATCAGAGGATAACACCTCAACTAGGCACTCAACCTTTATCATACTGGTGATTTTATATTATTTCATCAACAAGGATTATCATCATTTAGTGTTATATAAAACACATACACCTCATAGCTCTTACCTGGCTATGAAATCATTCAATACACCTGCATGGTTAGTATGCATATCAAGAGAGATAAATGAGTCACCAAACTTAAATCTTAGAGAGCATATTATGATTATCATGCTATTTGGGTTTAAGGTGCACATTATTGGAACAACATCCATGAACATAGTTACATGAAGTACAAGCTGTATCTGAGGACAATTACATTATTGTTATAAAACTGTAGGCATCCACTATGCCCTATATCCCATGAACAAAATCAAGTATCATCATCTTATTTAGCACCATCCTTAGGTATCAAACATGTCACTAGTCACAACCTATCATTCACATCCCATCTTCAACAAGGGTGCGGGCACAAGATATCTAACTTATCTAGGGTTCTCGGACTAGGCATAACCCTCACCAAAAGTACCACCTACCCTCACCAAAAGTGTGGCGGGCATCGCTATCCCTCATCCAAGGAGGTATCGTGTAGGGTTATAACCCTCACCCAAACCCTACCAGTCAGGGCACTAGCTACACATATCGTCCATAACCATATCATACACATGAACAAAGAGATATCGTGCAACTAGGATCTAGGAGTATGTCATGTAGCTAGGTCCAGGAGTGTGTTGTGCAACCTGCTCCAAGAGGGTGTATCGTGCAGCCATGGGTAGGCAGCACAACAGCCCTATCGGCCAAGAACCCTATCGCCCATTAGGGTTAGGGTTTCATATTGGGCAACTCATCATCACCATATCGCCCAAAGCCATATCGCCCAAGATCATGGTGCCCAAGGTCAAAACCATAATGCACAAGCACACTACTATCATCTATCAAATGACACCATGGCACCCAAGGTGGCCTATTGTCCAACTAGGGTTAGGCACAAACATATCGGCCAACACTATGGCGCCCATCTAGGGTTTCCCTATCCAAGACTCATATCGGGCAAACCCAAAGCCAACCCATGTCGCCCAAGGCACAAAACATGGATATATATCAAGCATCATGTCGGCCAAAGGCATAACGCCCACAAACACCAACTAATGGCAAAGGTCCATATCGGGCAAAAGGGACAAAGAACACTACTTAGCATATCGCCCAAGACTCAACCCTATGGGAGGGGTATCGGGCAACTCATCACAAAGGGTATCGTGTAAAAGGTTCCAATGCCATATCGAGTTGGTCATCTTCAACCTCAAGATTGCCACCAAGAATCCCTAAAAAGCTCAAGAGAGTTGGCTCACCTCTCAAGACAATTAAGTGAGAGAGGGGTATTGTACAACTTCCATCACCTATCGGGCAACAAGGAGGTCCATCTCCTCATATCGGCCAACCAGCCCAAGCTCAACTCACCAATGGATTTGGAGACCCTAAGCTCACCTCTCAACAACTAAGAGAGAGGGGTTTTGCCCAAGGAAACTCCACATCCATGGTTCGGCCAACCCAAGGAAAACCAACATACAAAGTCTAGGGTTCATCTAGAGAAACTTCATAATCATTAAAGCAAGAAACAAAGCTAGAAGGTAACATGGCCGATCAAGATATATAGCATGCAACATGAAAAAGAAGTAGTATAGCTAGGGTTAGGAGTTATTTAACCTACCTCAAGCAAGCTCCAAATCTCTAAGGCACCACCACACCTTCTAGGGTTCGGCCACCACTAGAGGAAGAAGAAGACTAGATCTTGTCGCCCACCAAGCTCCACCTAGAAGAGGGTATCGACCACCAAGCTCCACCAAGGGGGATGTATCGGCCACCAAGGAAGAAAGGAAGAAACTAAGGAACCAAAGAGACCTAACAAACAAGGGGGATCGATTATATACTTAGGGGTGAAGAAGGGGAGCAAGGCAAGGTGGCACCCGACCCTAGTGCACTTGTCCTCGGGTCATGCCACATTCTAGCATCCTCAAAACCACATGTCCATGACTTGCCACCCACTAAGCAAAGAAACTGCCACTTGTTCAAGGATGGTGACACAAACGAGGCTAGGGTGGAGGGGTCAGTGTGTCGCCCAACACAAGGTCATGGCCGACACACCTTCCTGGCTGATACACCATGGCCGATACATCATGGGCCAGCCTGACACCAAGCCTCAACAAGACTCAACAAGGTAAAACAAAGCCCAACAAGGCTCACCAAGGCCCAAAACTACTCAAGCAATGAGCCCAACCCATCCTCTCAACCCTAGAGGATGTAAGGAGAGAGAAAGACATCTATCAAGGTGACAAACTTGCACACAATCATAAGACTTGGGTAAAGTGCAAGTTGCACCTCAACCTCTCAACAAAGCACAAACAAACCCTAATCACTACTTTAGGTGATTAGCAAGCATCTAAACTCAAGGTTTAGGCAAAGCAAACAGGGTAAGCCCACAATAAAGGTCAGGGTCCTTACACTTAGATTGCTATCATTATGATTACTCTAATCAAGTAATCATTTTGAGACAATCTAAAGAGCATAATGAAATTGAAAATATAGCACGAATGTTTCTATCACATCCTAAGTGCAATAAAATGGAATCCGAGATTATCTCAGATCAACCTATGAGTATTAGAAAGTACAATGTACAATTCACATTATAAATGAAAGGGAATAAGGAAGATGATCCATGTTCAAATAAATAATATGTGAAGGATAATGATCTCTTCCCTAATGTGAAAATGAGAAATGTGATAAAATCATAAAATGTTCATGAACATGTTAGACAATAACAAAGAAAGGAGAGATGACATGTAATCATCCTTATAATTCCTATGCTGATGGCAAGGAACCTAAGATGAAACAAGAGTAAAAGACTCATGAACAGTTGAAAGTTCATGCAATAATCAGAGGAGATGATAATCTATTCTCTTTGATAAACAACCCTGGGTGATGATGGGGTGATAAGAGTAATATGTTTCTTTGTGTTCTTTACTTTTAGGGACATGGAAATCAAGTGAGTCTTATGACACTTGATGTGTATGAGTTAGAAGTGTTCCATTGATGGAAACTTAGAAAAGTATCAGTTCGTCTTGGACTTTGGTTCCAAGATAAAGATATGTGTAATAAATAATGTCCTAAGATGAAAGAAAGATCCTTTTTTATGTTTGGTTTTGGTAATAACAACAAAAGATGAAATTTGAGGGGATGTGATGTGATTTCGACACATGTGACGGATACCAAGGTAAGGAATTAAGGTATCCAAGAAGTGTCAGGTGGTATGGGAAAGTGAGAACATGACTCTTGATAAGATGATTAATGTTTTCATACTTAGAAGGGTCGACTGTGGGATCAGTCTAGTTATGTACCTATAGTATGGATGTCATATGTTAGGGGTTTATGCTCCGCATAAACATGACATCAGCAAGGATTTATGAGTTGAAGAAACAGTTGTAAGATCATTTTGGGAAAATCTTATCAAGCTAAAATTAATTCCTTAGAATATCCCTATCTAGATATGTTGAGGCAGCTTATTCATAACATCTAGAGATACCTTCGAGATAAGTTCTTCCTTTATAAGTAGCCTCTCCTTATGTTAAGAAAATAAACAGCTAATAGTATAGTTGGTATAAGTCATAAGAAAGTTTAGTTTTGTGTCATCAGATTATAGCGGCACAGTAGATGTATGATAAGACTTGTAGTTCCAATTGGGTGATAGAACGTGACTCTAGTCTTTCCTTGGAAATAAAATGCTAAACTAAGTGACGAGTATTGAAGACTCCCAAGGTCAAGAATCTTATTACATAAAAGATGTAAGTTAAGGAAGTGATAAATTAATGAGGTTTGACACCCGAATTATTCAAAGTATGAATAATACTTCTCTGACTTTGAAAGTGTTACCTAACAAAGAGTTGACTCTACAGTCAGTAATGGAAAGGATAGCTGAGTCTGTGTCATGTGTGACAAATCTTATGATGATCTTTAATGGAAGAACTTTGTGTTGTTCAGATTTCTATAGCATCTCCATGACATTAAGATGTTATGTGGAGACTTGATGATATGATGCATGAATGACAATTGTCTTCCTTCATCTGGGATTTCGGGGATGAAATCCTTGTTAGGGGTTTATGACTTGTAATGACCCCAACCTGGGTTATGAGTTAACCCTATTTGTTTTGGCTAAGTAAGTTTCTTAGAACTTTAATATAACCCTCTAAGGTGTTTTGTTATCATGTGACACACTTATGTTTCAAGTTTTGTCCTGATTGAATGTTGTTTGAGCAACGTTCCTTTGTTTTGGACCAAAGTGCAATTTACCCAAGATGAGGTGTTATATTGCAAAATGTCACATGTTGAACGTTCCTTTAGTTCTTTAGAATCATTAGAGATATAATTATTCTAATGGATGGCTTGTGGAAAGCCTAAATTCCAAGTTGGACCTTGTTTGAATAATGCTTGTGCCATGTGTACTAGTTTTGGTGCAATTTGCAATTTACCCAAATTATGGGGTTGATGTGTGACTTACCACATCTAGAGTGTCCCTACTTACTCTATGTATCATTTAGAGTATATATAAATAAGGATAAACCATTTTTAAATCATATTTTATTGATGGTACTCTTGGTGATGAAAATACCAAGAAAGGGGTTGAATGTGAAACCCTATCTTGAGTTGTATCGAGTTGTAGACTTGATATGGGAGTGCCTATCGGCCAAGGAGCCATAGAGTGGATCCCATATAGGTTTTTAGAGTCTTGTAAAAGGCCATGATGGGAAAATAACTTCAAGGAGGTGATATGTATCGATTTACAACTTCCTTAGAAAAGTTGTATCGGGTTGTGAATAAAGTGGTGATTGAGTTGATATATTTTATCTAAAGAGATAAGTGATGGAAGAAATTTCATCTCTAGATTATCCTAAAGTGTTTTTCATGTCAAGATAAATGTTATTTCATGCATGTACACGTGGGTCCTAGTAGATTAAAATGATGACACCTCATATACACTCTTTTTCATGAACCTCAACTATATATACCACTCCTTTCACCTATTAGTGTAAATTTTCAAATATTACCACCCTCTTTCTCTTAGATATCATGCATAGAATCTTGGTATTGTGCATAGGTGAAGGGGGTACTGTTCATACAGCCTTGGTATCATCCATAGCAAGTGATATCGGCCATAGCAAAGTGATATCGGCCATAGCAAGTGATATCGGCCATAGCAAGTTGATATTGGGAACAAGTGAAGGGGATATCGGCCACAAGTGAAGGGAATATCGGCCACTAGTGAAGTAATATCGTTAATGAGTAGTGAGGTATCGTGCAAGGTGCTAAGGATCAAGAAGGAGCTCAAATATTAACCCTAAGGTAAAGCCATGATCATCTTCAACCTTGGATTGAAGCATGGATCTACAGTTATGATCTTCCTTTCTTTTCTTCTTCACCAAATGCTTATCCATGGTGATTCTTAGCCTATAGAGGAGTTTTAAAGCTCAAATCCGACCTTAGGAACATGAATCTTTGGATCTTGGAGCTTTGAAGTTGTTCTTGAGGCGGGTTATATAACTTGAACCCAAACATGTTATTACTCTCCATCTTTCTTGCTATATTTGATGATCTACTTTCAATTCCAAGATTTTCTTGAATACTTGATATATCAATGAGTTCTAATAGTTTCTTAGACCTATTATCCATGTACTATAACAAGTATAACGAAGGTCTAGAGCTTGAAGATGATGGTATCATCTTACAAAGTGATATCGGGTTCAAGCACACAAGCAAGCACCTCTAACTCGATATAGTGATGCACATACACCACTAAAATGATATGGATATGAGTTTATACTTCCTTTCATGATATGCTGATGTAGTATACACCTCTTTCACAATATGAGGTGAAGCATACACCTCAAAAATGATATTGGTTTAAGCTTACTCCTCAAAAATGATATTGGGTTAAGCATACACCTCTTTGCCCGATATGGTGTGAACCACACACACACCTCTTTGCCCGATATGGTGTGAAGCACACACGTACCTCTTTTCCTGATATGATGTGAAGTATACACACACCCCTTTTCCTGATATGGTGTGAAGCACACACACACCTCTTTTCTCGATATGGTAGGCACACATACACCTCTTGCCTGATATGGCAGGCACACATACACCTCTAAGGTGATATGGTAAGAAAGCATACACCTCTCCACGATATGGTGTTGAGAACACACCTCTAAAATGATATGGTGGGTAACCCAATACACTAGATGACAAATGTGGTAAGGTGGTTAATACCCTAGAACATGTGATGGCCAACACACTAAAGTATGGTGTGGCCAATATCTTCAAGTGAGGTGAGGATGTTATACCCATGTATGGTGAAGGTGATGCACCATATGATTGGTAAGGTTGACACATTGATGGGTAAGGGTTTGAGGTATATGATGATGCCTTGCTCGATATACACCTAGCCCAATACATGTGTTCAACTTGATATACATGATTCAACCTGATACACCTTGTAAAGGTGAGGGCAAAACACTCTTAGGAGTGATGAGTGTAATGATGAGTGTAACACCAAGTAATGATGTGGCTAATACCTTGATAGGTGAAACACATAAAGTGGTTGATAATGGTCAACCCTATATCAACAATGCCTTAACCCAATATGAGTCCATATCACTTGATGATGGTTGGGTAATTGAAGTATGTGACTTATGGCCAATACACTACAAGATAAAGGTGATGCGTTAGTGCATAAAGTATTAGGATGGGAAATACCCTAATACAATATAAGTTGATGAACTTAATTAAGTTAAAAGTGATGATGGAAGTGATATACCAAGACATGATAAATATCACACCCTGCACCTCAAGGTTGATACAAGCCCCCACCCCCCGGGTCTTACCACGGCTGCTGGCACGATGTTAGTCAGGGATTCTTCCTAAAGTCCTGTCATGATTGCCTAGATGCACCTCAAATCCAATATACTTGGATGAGTAACACATGAATTGTGACATGTCAATTGTTACATTAAGATGTAATGAGTTTAATGCACTTTGATAAGTGTAGGCTAACATACCTTGATAAAGGGTTAAGCCAAGTTATTAAAGTATGATGTAATCAATATCCTAGTGAGGATGAGAGAGAAACTCATAGTTTGTGTTGATAATCATTTAATGATAAATTATGAGAATAAATAAGTATGATTGAATACTTATGATATCAATGTATGCTCCTAGATGTGGGGAGCAATGAATTAGGGTTTGGATTGATAATATGAACTTGTAACCCTATTTAGCTATAAAGGGAAACCCTAACCCTAATAATGGGAAGGTTGTATTTCTCTTATTGCATAAGCCTTGTTAGACATGTTAAATACTTGTATAACAAGTATAATGTTTATGTGGTCTAATGACCTAAAAGATATTTGTTGCCTAGTGAGAGGTGACAAGATGTTTAATGAGCCTTGTGAGCCATGTGAATAGTTGTTGCCTTGTGAGAGGTGACAAGATGTTTAATGGGCCTTGTGAGCCATGTGAATAGTTGTTTCCTAGTGAGGGGTGACAAGATGTTTAAATGGGACTTTTGAGCCATGTGAAATACTTGTGCAAAAAGTGTGATATATACCTGGGTCTGAGGACCTAGAGGTAATGGTTACCTGATAAGAGGTGACGTTGTTCAACAATGAACTAAGGGTTGAATACCCAGATAATATAATCATGATGATGATAATGATTAAGGGATAAGAATCCCCAATAATATGATAAGGGACTGAGATCCCAAGTGTTATGTATCGAAATGTGTTCCATAGATTAGGAAAGTACTTGATAGATGTATTACATCTTTCTTTGTAGCATATGTTTATGATTGATGCTTATAACTTATTTGATGCTAAAAGAATATTGTAATGCACTTATTATATCATTGGAACCATAAAATGTAGTTTCCCTGGACATAGATCCATCAACGTCAGAATTTGCTGAAATGGTGAAATGGGGTTTTCCCACGGGATTACTTGGAGCCCATATTTTTGAATATGTGGGGGCGTGAGCTTGGACGGCCATATGTGATTCAATCCCCTTACGTCCACAATCTTGGGGATTGTCTATATGTCATATCCTAGCTTGAGTGTGACTACGGTCGTAGACTCAGTAATGAGAATGGTGAACTGGCCCGTGGCTTAGAGTATGGCTATATGCCATGACACAATTATTTTATGTCATGGAAGGTTGTAGGTTTGTTTTTCCTTGAAGAGAGTGCATGTTGCGGATGTAACTCCAAGCGATGATGTCGCTATACCCCAGCAAGCTTGTTGCAGTTTGACATGTGGTCACTTCCAGTGGTCTCGTACTGACTGAGACGGGTGAGGTCATGGCAGCCGACTCTTCCATTGACCGTGTATGGTACCGACTTGTGAGAAGTTTGTGGTCGGTTGGAGCATGAGCGGTATATCTCATCTCCTCAGGGCATAAGTGTGATTGTAAATATGTAATCAGACATGTAGCATATTTGTTTAAGGATCGAATATGGAAGACATTGGTTGATGTACACTTCTTTTATATACCTTATATGGATAGATGTTATACATGTATCTTTATATTCCTTGTAAAGTAAATAGATGATTTATTACTCTATCATAGATAGTTGCATTACTTTAAGAGAAGAGATTACTCGGTTCTACTTATAACAATGATTAATCCTACTTATTAATGTAAAAGAATCCTCTGCTCAGTTTTATACTATTTATCTATGATAATAATATTGTTGGCGGAGAGTTATATCTCTTGCTGGGACAATTGTCTCACCCTATGGGATCCACATTTTCTTAGATGGATGCGCATGAGGTGGTAGAGACCATACTGTAGAGTGAGAACAATAGTAGAAGGGGCAGCAGTAATAGCTCAGGTTGAGTGTACTATCTGTCGTGTCTTTTAGATAGAAGTCCTATGTGTCGTCTATGTGCTCTCAGGTCCTTGGAATCAGTACGTAAATGTGTTTTATAAACAATCAGAGATTTCAACTTGTATGCCTCGAGGTTTTATGTTGCTTTAGTATATGTTTTGACAAAGCAACTGTTATATGTTATCCTCGAGATGAGATGATACAATGTATGTATAATGGGAACCCTGATGTATCTAATGTTTTGGTTCTTTCTTTAAGAGTTTCCTGGAAGAGGATCTCTTAACAAAATGGTTTTATTTTTTTGTGATTTTGTTAATCTTCTACTTATGGTTATTCCACAATTATTTATCGGTGATGGCTTGATTTGATGTTGGGTCGTCAAATAACACTCTATAGATGGTAAATTGCATGTTAAGCCCCAACTGTCGGTAATTTGCAATTTTCACCAAAACTAGCACATAAGGCACAAGCATCAACCATTTAAGTTCAACTTGATACTTGAGCTCTTGACAAGGCACCCCATAGCATCATCCTCTATTATTTGATTCTAAATCACTAAGGTCATACTCATCATGTGACATATTGCAAGATAACCCCTCATCTTGGTTAAATTGCACTTTGGTCCAAAATTAGCAAACATTGCTCAAACATTATCCAAACATAACCAAACTTGAAACATAAGCATGTCACATGATAACAAAACACCTCAAAGGATTCGATTATAGTTCTAAACAACTTACTTAGGCAAAAAATATTAGTGCTAGTCCAAAACCCATGTCAGGGTTCTTACATCATCCATCTAATCTTGTACTTGTTCTTCAATTAAAAGAAATATACTCATGTGGGGTGCTGAGATCCCGAGGTCCCACAAAAGAAATCAAGATATCTTGACAAGACCCACTCATATATTCTTGATCCTTTTGGTTATTTTGATTGTTTTCTATAGTCTATGACGATGTCACCATCCAACCCATAAACTTGAATGCCAATTTGGGATTCACATATTTCTTGACGAGAACTCAAAAAGAGACACATTGGATGATTGTATGATGATCAACAAATGCCAGGACCAACAGGTTTGTGGGAAATCCATTCTTTATGAGACTTGTGCTGATATAGTTCTAATTTGGTTATTGATTTTGAGGAGTCCACTTAGTGAAAAGAAGCATGGTAATTGGTGGTGGTCCCCAGGACCCCCACTCTTTTTTATTATTTGATCTTATTTCATTATTCCTGCACTTTATTTTTGATATCAGTATAAATGGAACTTCCTAAACTACATTTTCATGTGATCTTGTGATCCATTTTGATTTCAACCTTTTTCTGTCGTCCTCTGTGATTTGATACCTTACTACCATAAGGGTAAACTGTAGGATTTTTCCTAGTATTTTGTTTGCAAATGACACACATCATGTAACCAAGAACCTTTTGTAGAACCATGCAGTTGTTGCAGTCATTAAGCATATTATCCAATCAAGCAAATAAATCAAGAAATCAACTTTAATCTATATGTAAGTAAATCAAAAAGTATCACCATCACATAAAATATATTAAACCCTACTCAGTCCTATTATAAGGTTTAGAGTTGTCCAATGTTTAGAATATAGAATTAGGGTACAAATTCTATTTCCATCACATGTTAACCACTAGGTGAAACCCTAATTACTATATCCAACATATCCTTTCATTATGATTACTTGGATTAGTCTGAGTACATTAAAGTTATCATCTTTAACTAAAAGATCCTAATTCTTCATATGCGTGGCTATTCATCTAATTATTATCATTATGGTCATAATCATATTAAATCACCATTATGTTCAAAATTGTCAGACTATATCTCAATGAAGTGTATTTACCATGAATAACAACATATTCATCAAAGCTAGGGCTTTTATGCTTTAAACACCACTTTAACACAAAATACTGATTGTCCACTTTAGAATCCCTAGTTTTATTAAATTATGAACTTTTAACCAAAATAGGTCCAAGATACTCTGTTTACCTAAAAAGGTTAAGCTTTATCTATTGATATCATTTAAACAAGTGATGACCATTATAATCATGAAACCATGATTTTTAGGCATATTTTACAATAAAGATTGTATCTTTATGAATTTGGAAAAGGAAGAATTATCAAGTCTCAATTATATTTTATTAATGTTTCTTGCATTTTTTTCAATCAATTTTCATATATTACTCGCCTTGTTCTATAATTTTTACAACATAAAATACCTTTGGCCAATCTGGTGTAGCCACGTCATTGTTTTGATCTATTATCCTTTTCCATGCTGGGTCAGGGCTCTGCGAACACGCTTCTACCATGTTGGCACCCCACACCCATTTGGCTCAGGTGGAAGAAGGGGACAAAAAGGACTAGTTTGCCCTTTCTTCACTGTATTGGACTCGGGGGTAGCATACACCTTTCCCCCTCCTTATACCTTGCAATCCTCTTACTCAAGAGCAATCTCCCAGGAGGGTGAACTCAGAAGTTGACCTCATGCATCTGGGTTTTTGAGAGTCAGGAATAGGCTTCACACCCTTCGTGAGACCTTGCCGAAAATAGTGGCGGTCTCGACCACAAACGACAAGAGCATGAATAGGAGGAAGATGAGGGCTCTAGATGGCAACAACCAGAGACAAGACAAGAGAAGGTTAGGATCGGGGGTTAGGCCCCTCAAAATCTGGATAGTGGGGTCAAGGCTACTCTGGGTTGGTGTGATGGCCCTTAGCCTTATATAGGCAGAGGGCCAACAGAGGGATTCTCACGGCTCTCAATGGAGTCCAGACCCCAACGTGGAATTGTGGAAAATCCAATCATGTAGGAAAGCAAGGATATTTAGGGATCTTCATGTTCCATTTCACACTCTGGATTCAAGGGTAATCCTTTTTGGAGAGAATGTGATACAAAGAGAGAGAAAGAGACTCGAGGAAGAAAGGAATCATTGCAGACAATTTTCTTTGTCTGGCTGGAGAATGGAGACGACTTTAGAGCCATTGATTTACAATCCAACAGCCTTAATGTCTTGCGACACATATAAGGGCCTTAGTTATATTTCTCAATCCTATTAAATGTGACATTCACATTAATCATTAACTTCATAAAAATTTGAAAAATTTGTATCACTCTCATCCATAATTTAAATGTTCACAAATTTTATAAAAGGCTTTAGTGATTAGATCTAAAAATGGGCAAGATTTTCTGTCACAAGGATATTTCTAGATGCCCCTTTTCATCTTTTCTACAAAAAGGTACATAATTAATTTATTTCAAGTATATCCCTTTATCTTTACAAATTTCTCTAGGCTATTAGGAATATCCCATTTCTATGAAACTTGCAGGGCAAGTTCTTAAAGTCTTTCCCAAACTTAATCAATGAGGGATTTGTTGAAATAACGTTTATGCACGAAACTTTCTCTTTTCTCATATAATCACATTATTTTTACACACCACATAAGACGTCCTTTTTCTTCCAAATTCTAGGATTCTCTTCTTTTCTTTTTATTTTGAAGTATCCCAAAAGTAAGGCCGATATAACACTATTTGTTGCCTCAAACATTGTGTTTCCAATAATGGCTAGATAATTTCTCTTTAATTATCTAAAACACCATATATTTTAGTTTCTTTCAAAAACTTACACATTATCTCATTTTTCTATTATTCAACAATTCATACAGACATTACTGTTTATTTATGCATGAAATCTCTTATTTCTTTAATTTTTTCCACAATGACCTATTTGCAAAAAAAAATAGACTTATGGGCCTCACTTGGGCCATGGGTTGCACCCATGCCACAAACTTGTCACCATTCTTATTCTCCTATTAGTAATTTGATAATTTTCTTATTCCATCAAGTCTAATAGTTATGTATTTTAAATTTACCAAAAATTTGAGGATATAATGCAATCTCCTTGAAAGGTCACTAAAAAATCTGAAAGCACAATGGTTGTTGGTCATCGAAGTCATCATGGAGGTAATACATTGTTTCATTGAAACAATAGAGCCCTTGACCTATATTTGGGTGAGGGAGAGGCATACCGATAGGGTCCATAAATCCTAAAGAAAATGGATATCCTAGGAAACCCTCCAATATAACTCATGTTCAATGATTTTTGAAATGTTCCTACCTTGCATAAATGATAGGAATTGCTACAATCCTTAGATGAAGATGACCCATATATTGAATTTGTACAATATTCTGATATCTAACTAATGTTTTAAGTTTTAAGACCTATTTTGATTTGGTTTACATAAATATCTAGACATAGTGTAATTAGAGTTTGAAGAACCTAATTTTGGGTATGGGTTTGTAATATAGATTAATTAAGGTTAGAGAACAGGGTAATAATAAGGGAATTATTCCTACTAACCTAGGTAAGTGGTTCATGACCATGCATATTCAATATTTTATTTTCTTAGTATGTTTACTTGTTTTTCATGGTAAAGAAAGATATATGTGAATCATGTGTTCTTATGATTTCTCATTTCAATTTAAATATATGTTATGAAGTTTATTGAAAATGATTTAAGATCTAGGACTTCAGTCTATGCGAAAGTTCAAAAGATTGTATCATGTTCTCAATCCTACAGTCCTCATTCTTCTACTTGACATGCTTGTACTGAAAACTACAAAGTCAAGGATGCTTCCAGATATCGTGCCTAGTTCATCTTGAAAATTAAGATTCAAGGCTCAAATTTGCATGATAATATCATACTAAAATTCATTTAATAAGTTTTAAGTTGAGATAAGATTTAATAAATTATAAGAATATGAAGTTGCACCCAGTTCTTAGTACATGTCAAGTCAATAGACATGGCCCAGGTCCTTAGTGCAGGTCATGAGAACCTAAAATTTAGTGTCGATAAAATTAGATATACCTCTATGTTTCTTTCACTATGTACAATGTGTTCTTAGAGAGGGTGTTACAACATCCCTCCTCCATTTATGAAATAAGGAGGACAAAGGAAAATAAGACATTGGACCAGATATACATGACACCAGATTTGATATAACACATCACTTACGCACAAACAAATTTATACTAACTACTTCCCTCCGCCATGCTAGTTTTCTTTTTCTTTCTCTTCTCAATACTTCTCTCCTCTACTTGTGTTTTTTGTCACATATAAATTTTACTAGTTCACCCCCAACTTCCTTCTCTCTATTTTATCTCTCTCTTCCCATTACTTCCCTCATTTCTCATTATTAATCATTTACTCACACGTGCAAAAGTGTGTTTTATTTCACACACACATATATATGTGTTATTTTTAACTATTTCCTCCTTTCTTCATTCTTATTTTTATCTTTCACTCTCATCCAACAACTTCCATCCTCATCTCTCCTCATCCCACCTATTTTTCCTCTCTTTCTTACTTCCCTCCTTCTTCCTTTTTTATTTATATTTTAACTTACTCTCTCATCCACTACTTCCCTCATCTTCCCTTTTATTTTTTCTCTCTTCCCACTACTTTCATTATCATTTTTTTCTCTTACATTACTTCCCGTACTCTCCTAATTTTGTATTTCTCTCTCATCCCAATACTTTTTACATCTATCCTACCTAGTACAGCTACAGTTGATGCTGAAGTAACAATCAAATCAAAACAACAATGGACATCATAATATGACAAACTGCAATATATTTATCTTATATAAATGTTCATTTTTGAATTTCAAACTCACTACATTCAGTGTCCAACTATAAATAGAAGAGTAACGCTAGCACCCCCACTCCCTCACTCGGGCGACCATCCGATAGTTAGGAGGGGGCATTATTGTTGTGGAAGAAAAAGCCCACTTAAATAATCAAAGAGATAAATAAAGAGAATAAAGAAGAGTGTGAAAGTTGTTTTTCTCATAACTTTAAATCCACAACAAACTTTTATCCGAAATAAAGAACATTAGATTCATTATGAAAAATACTTTCTAATAATACCAATGTTGACATATTTTAAAAATAATATTATTTGAGAAGTATAACCTATTTTACGATACATTACCCATATTTTTAGGTACACTACGAGTGTTTTGGGTATAGTATATCAAAAAATAAACATTTGTATTGTACATCTAAAATGAGAGTAAGGTACTCCAAAACACGGGTATCATACACGTGAGTATGGTACCAATATTTTGGTGTATAGTACCCATGCCTCGGTAATCCCATGTTATGGATGTAATACCAATGTGTACTTGTTGTGATGGGGTACAAATCTAGTGTTTTAGAGTACAATACCAGAACTTGGAGTACTTATTTGTGTTAGGGATACAATACATAGATTTTCAGGTATGTTACTTTGAGTTTGGGTACATGACCATTGTTGGGCATAATACCCGTCATTTGGAATACAATATTTGTGTTTTGTTTCAAATTACTCCCTTCTCGAAAGTATTGTATGAATGTTATTTGTTGATGTAATGTACCCCCAAACACGGGTATGTCCCCTCCAGAACATGGTAATGTACCCAAAACATGGGTATTGTACTCAAATACAAGTATTATATTTATCACATATTATTCTTTTACTAAAGTATGTTGACACTAATATTGTTCGAAAGTATTTTTTTGTAAAGAATCTATTGCTTTTTATTTCATAAAAATCAATACAGATTGAAAATTATGAAAGATATTGTACCCAAAAATGGGTATTGTATCAAAAATACAGGCTATTGTATCCTAAAACACATGTATTATATTTTCTCATATTATTTTTCTTTAAAGTATGTCATTTCCATACTTAAGAGAAAACGTGATACAAGAAAATATAATACGTGTATTAAGGAGTACAATATTTTTTGTCTAATCCAAAAATTCATTTTGACTTGAAAGTTATGAATAGTACATTTTTTCTTTCTTTCTCATTCCCTCCTATTTAAATAAAATAATAATTGTCCCCGTCTTGGACTTTGCCATCGACCCATTCAGGTGGGCAATGGGTGATCAGTGATGTTTTAAATTTTGTCACGCTCATGCTCTCCTTCACGCGTATCACACACATCTAAAATTGCCCAGCCCAGCCAAACCAGCTATCCCCACCTACCCCATCCACCATCCCTTCCACCAGTCCCCATCTGCCATCTCTTCCATTCTACTCCCACCTACTCCACCCGTCTTAGCACCTTCTCATTTGCTGGATTTTTTCTCATTTTTGAGAGGGAGAAAAAGAAAAGAGGGGGAAAGTGAAGAGAGAGAGGAGGGAAGTGAGGGAGAAAGGAGAGAATAAAGATGTGCCAAAATGGAAAAATAGGGTGTCACAAAAACTAAAATAGGCACCCAAAGAACAACAATGGGCGTATAGGTGCCATTAACATAGTTTTGGGTGTCAATTACCCATGTTTGGGTGCTCTTACCCATTCGAGAAGGAAAGCATGAGAAAATAAAAGGAAAGTATGAGAAAAGAGGAGAGAAGTACAAGGAGATATGAGGGGAGTAATGAGTAGCATATTTAATAAATTTCTGGGTGCATATTCATTATTTTTGAGCACTTTAAGATGTTATCTATGAGACGTCCAATGAATGTGAAAGAGCACCCAAAAATATGTAATTGAAACCCAAATGCACTTAATGACTTCCAAAAGAAAAATAGACGATTGATGCCACAAGTTACTTAATGGCGCCTAAAAATGGATATTGGCAGCCAAAAATGATAGTTGACATCCAAAAATAACTAAATAGCTCCCCAAAACATGATGAACTAATCAACATTGATAACACATAAAATAACATTAGTCTTGTTGATTTATAGGCGCCATTAAGTAACTCAGGGTGTCAATTGCCCATTTTTGGGTGAGAGAGAAATTACAACACGTTGATTAACACATAAATGATGCTAATGAATAAGTGTGCCCAAAATGGGTAAATGATACCTAAAAATATAATGGCGCCCTGAACATGAAATGACACCCAATGAAGGGATAAGTTTGCCCAAAAATGGACAATTGACACCCAAAATGAAGTTAACGATGCCCTAAAAATAATGAACTTAATCAACGCCCAGTAGCACATGAAATGACACCAAGTGAATGGGTAAGTTCGCCCAAAAATTGACATTTGACACCCAAAAAAACTTAATGAACTTAATCAACGCCCAATAGCACATGAAATGACACCAAATAATGGGTAAGTGCACCCAAAAATGGACAATTGACATCCAAATATGGGTAATTGACTCCCAAAAACAAGTTAATGATGCTCAAAATTTAATGAACTTATCAATGCATATTAGCACATGAAATGACACCAAGTGAATGGGTAAGTGAACCCAAAAATGGACAATTGACACCCAAAAACAAGTTAATACAACCAAAACTATATGAACTTATTCAACGCCTAGTAGCACATGAAATGACACAAAGTGAATGGATAACTGCGCAAAAAATGAACAGTTGACACCCAAACATGGGTAATCGACACCTCAAAATAAGTCAATGGTAACCAAAACATGAAATGATACCCAATGAGTGGCTAAGTTCACCCAAAAATGGACAATTAACACCCAATCATATGTAATTGACACCAAAAAACAAGTTAACGTCGCCCTAAACATAATGAACATAATCAACACTTAGTAGCACATAAAATAACACTAAGTGAATGGGTAAGTGCACACAAAAGTTGACATATGACACCAAACATGGGTAATTGACACCCAAAAATAAGTTACCAACACATTAAACTTAATGAACTTAATCAACACATAGTATCACATGAAATGACACAAAATAATGGGTAGGTGCGCCCAAAAATGGACAATTGACACCCAAATATGGGTAATTGACACCCAAAAATAATTTAACGGTACCCAAAACTTAATGAACTTATTTAATGCCCAGTAGAACATGAAATGACACCAAGTGAATGCGTAACTGCACCAAAAAATGGACAATTGACACCAAAATATGGGTAATTGACACCTAAAAATAAGTTAATACACCCAAAGTTGAATTAAACTAATCAACGCCTAGTAGAACATGAAAGGACATCAAGTGAATGGATAAGTGTGCCAAAAATAGACAATTGAAACCCAAACATGGGTAATTGACACCTCAAAACATGTCAATGGTGCCCAAAACTTAATAAACTTAAGCAACGCCCAGTAGCACATGAAATGACACCAAATAATGGGTAAGTGAGCCCAAAAATGGATAAATGACACCCAAATATGGATAATTGACACTCAAAAACAAGTTAATGGCACCCAAAACTTAATGAACTTAATCAATGCCTAGTAGCACATAAAATGACACCAAGTGAATGGGTAAGTGCACCCAAAAATGGACAATTGACACCCAAATATGGACAATTGACACCCAAAAACAAGTTAATACACCCAAAACTGAATGAACTTAATCAACACTTAGAAGCACATGAAACTACACCAAGTGAATGGACAATTGCATCAAAAATGGACAATTGATACCTAAACATGGGTAATTGACACCCCAAAACATGTCAATGGCAACCAAAACTTAATGAACTTAAGCAACACCCAGTAGCACATGAAATGACACCAAATAATGGATAAGTGCGCCCAAGAATGGACATTTGACACCCAAATATGGATAATTGACACCCAAAAGCAAATTAATGGCACACAAAACTTAATGTACTTAATCAACACTTAGTAGCACATGAATTGACACCAAGTGAATGGATAAGTGCACCCAAAAATAGACAATTGACACCCAAATATATATGGGTAATTGACAATCCAAAACAAGTTAATACACCCAAAACTAAACGAACTTAATCAAAGCCCAGTAGCACATCAAATGACACTAAGTTAATGGATAATTGTGCCAAAAATACACAATTGACACCTAGATATGGGTAATTGACACCCCAAAACATGTCAATGGCACCCGAAACTTAAAGAACTTAAGCAACGCCCAATAGAACATGAAATGACACCAACTAATGGGTAAGTGCGCCCAAAAATAGACAACTGACACCTAAAAATAAATTAATACACCCAAAACTTAATGAACTTAATCAACACCTAGTAGCATATGAAATAACACCAAGTGAATGACTAACCACACCAATAATAGACAATTGACACCCAAACATAGGTAATTGACACTCTAAAACAAATCAATGACGCCCAAGACTTAATGAACTTAATCGACGCCCAAGACTTAATGAACTTAATCAATGCCCAGTAGCACATGAAATGACACCAAGTGAATGGGTAAGTGTGCCTAAAAATAGACAATTGACACCCACATATGGATAATTGACCGAAAATAAATTAGCGCCACTCGAAACTTTATAAACTCAATCAATGCCCCGTAACACATAAAATGATATCAAATGAATAGGTAAGTGTGCCCAAAAATGGACAATTGACAGCCAAACATGAGTAATTGACACCCCAAAAATGAGTTAGAAGAAGTAACACATGTAATGGAGCCCATTGAATGGGTAAGTGTACCCAACCCTCCTCTTTTTTCTTACTTCCTTCGTCTCTTTTCCTTTATATATATATTTTTGAGTTAGTGTGTTAGCTAGAAGTTAACATTAAATCCAAAATATAAAGTACTCATTTTTATATTTTGTATAATTTTTTCAAAGTGTATCAATATTGGTCTTGTTGAAATGTATTTTTTGTAAAGAATCTAACCATTTTTATTTCGTCAGAAATTCAACACAAAATAAAAGTTATAAACAAAATTAATTTCTCTCTCATCACATCATGCCCAGCTACCACTTCATAATACTTATTTTTATATTTCGTATATTTTTTCTCAAAAGTATATCAATATTAGTATTGTTGGAAAGTATTTATGTAATGAGTCTAACTGTTTTTATTTTGTCAAAAACGTCATCACGGATTAAAATTATATGCGAAATAAATTTCTCTTTCATCAATAAATATCCTTGCACGTCATCCCAACATTACCCTACAATGCCATTGACACATCATGGGCTATCAATCTGCCAATACCACCATTCAAAAAAACAAAACTTCTAACTCTCTAAAACCACCCATCTAAAAAAATAAACTTTTCAACTTTCTCAAAACCGTTTTTCCCGGTGCTTAACCAACGTCGGTTTCGCACGTGACATGATCGTTTTCGCTAAAATTATTCAAATAGAACGGCGCCCCTAATTGCGCACCCTGCCGCCGCCTGCAGCCACGGAACTCATTGGATCCGCCTGGAAAGATCTATGCCTGAGTTTCACAGAATCCGAAAGAACCATCAGAAACATCTTTATATCTATGCCGCACACAGTCGGACATAATACGAGTGATCGTGCCGCGTAGTACAAAACTAATTGGCTTAACCTGTTGTAAAAGAAGGAGGTTTGTAAACAAGTTTTCGGTTTTGATACTACCTAATAGTGGAGATCATCAGTAAACTCAAAGAATAGTCTGGATAATCCGTTCTGCCAACACATGTAAAGGGAAACTGAAACACACCGCGGTTATTTTGGAGTTCCAACAACTGGATGCCGTCGAAGTTCAGATCAAGTTGGGAGCAAGCTAATAACCATGACTGTAGGTAACAACAAGCATGATAAAAAACAAAATCTCATACAGTTTAATGAAATACAAACGACTGTTTTTGCACTGGCGATGATGGAAACTAATTAGAGTAATTATATTTTTCTGTTTGACAGCTTCATCAAGAAAACTGGGCATGCATCGCATCCGATGAGTAGTAACCTTGGGCTTACTACTGCTTGCTTGTAGATTTTGAAGAATTAGCGCCAACACAGGGATAATAAATTAAACATTTTCGGGAACTTTTTGAACAGCCACTCACAAAACGCATCAACATAGTTCCAGAAGCACGCAGAAACACGCGCGTCCACACTGATACAAGAGAAGTCGTTAGTTATATTTGGAAAAGAGAACGGGAAAGATATAGAGAGAACAAATATTTTCCAATGCATTAAATGAGACATGTTAGGATTTTGTCTCTTATCCGAATTACATAATAAATAATATCTAATAATATTAGAAAGTGCAGTTAATGTTAAACTTGAGTCCAAGATATTATTTTCTTATCTTTTTGTACTGTCATTTTCTAATCCTTATAGAATAGTCGTATCCTCTCATATTGTCTAATTGGGAGTCTTTATCTATATAAATAGCGGTAGACACCGTTGGAATACAGTGTGTCGATGTGCGAGGGTTCCAACAAGTGATAACTTTGGGTGTGTCAACGTTGGGCGACATTGTACGCCAAAGACGGGGATCGAAAAAGGACAGCCAAAGAGGGGAGAGAATGAGAGTGGGTTACTGGATTCTATTATGGCCACGTGATTATGAGGGAGCGATAATCGTTGTAATCTTTTGAGGTTGCTTAATAGAATTATCCAATCTTCTTCGCCATTTATGTTCTCTGCTTGATTATTTGTTTGGTGGTTATTGGCTTCGTCAACCTGAGATGTTATAACTTTTGGCGTGCATGCTTGATCTGTATCTCGTGCGATGTTTTCCTTGGGCTTGAAGCTTCCACAAATCTCTTCAAGTGAAATGAGATCAGGGTTCATACGAGAAGATCAGAAAGTATGGGAGGATAGAAAAGCATGATGACGCCAACAACTACCATTGGGAGTCATCTGGTAGAAAATTTTGATAGCAACATTATCATGAATGAGGAGGGCGTGAATCCAGTAGTTGTGAAACATCAACGCAAGGTGGAGTCATGCTACTTACTTGCAAAGGGCGAGTGATCACATGGGCTACCTGGTTCTATAGACTGGTTGGATGTTTTCTAACCAAATGTGGAGCGACATACGAGAGGTCTACCAACACGAGAGGTGTAGATGAAGCAGTAGCATGGGTGACGGGCGTCATGAACCTGAAGATTGCTACATGTATTCAACTCCCACGGGCAGTCTGGTGCGAGACTGCAAAATCGGCTGTAAATTTCAACAAGTGTAGAGGTGAAGTTGTCAACCGTTGGAAGGAAGAAGACGTGGTAGGACCAACTACGCGGTACCATCGTATGAGCATGGATCCAAGAAGGCACAACCCTATGGTATGGGGGCCAAATGTGCGAAGGATGTGGTTCTTCCAACTACATGTGGAGGTGATATCGTTTCTCAACTTGTACAACACAAAGAGCTCTCACGTGAAGGGTCTGGGTGACCAAGCCTAGAAACACACTTCATGCAGGCGTGCATGGTGATATGCTTCTGGAAATGGAAGCGACTTCTGGATAAGGAAGCAGCTTCCGAGGGCGGAAGCATAGAAGATGAACGGGAGCAGACTTCTTGGAGGAGCAACTTCAGCGGATAGGGTACAAAGTAGAGATTGTTATGATTTTGTCTCTTATCCTAATTAGATAAGAAATAATATCTAACAGTATTAGGAAAGTGCAATTAATGTTAGACATGGAGTCCATGACATTGTGTGAAGGATGTGGTTCTTCCAACTGCAGGTAGATGTGATATGGTTTCTCGAATTGTACAACACGAGGAATTGTCACGTGAAGGGTCTGGGTGGCCAAGCTTGGAAACACACTTAATGCATGTGGGCATGGTGATACACTTCTGGAATCGAAAGCAACTTCCGAGTGTGAAAGCATAGAAGATGAACTGGAGCAGACTTTTTAGAGGAGCAACTTCAGCGGGTAAGATACAAAGTGGAGATTGTTATGATTTTGTCTCTTATCCTAATTAGATAAGAAATAATATCTAACAATATTAGGAAAGTGCAATTAACGTTAGACTTATAGTCCAAGACATTATTTCCTTATCCTTTTATATTGTCATTTCCTAATCCCTATAGAATAGTGTATCCTCTCATATTGTCTAATCTGGAGTCTCTATCTATTTATTGTAGACACCATACGAATACGGTGCGTCGATGTGCGGGGGTTCCAACATGTGGTAACTTTGGGTGTGTCAATGTGGGACAATATTATGCGCCAAAGACGGGGATACACAAAGGACAGTCAAAGAGGGTAGAGAACGAGAGTGGGTTATGAGATTCTGTTGTAGGCACGGAATTATGAGGGAACGACAATCTTTGTAATTTTTTGCGGTCTTATTCGTCAATCATGTTCTCTGCTTAGTTATTTGTTTGGTGGTTATTGGCTTCGTCGACGTGGGACGTCATAGCTTTTGATATGCATGCTTGGTCTGTATCTGATGTGACGTTTTTCTGGAATTTGAAGTTTCCACAAATCTCTTCATGATAGGCCCTTAAGCCAAGAAGATTAGCTGAGGATATATGCGCACATACCATTTTCCTTTTTGGTCTGCTACCAAGCAGTAGCATAGCTGGTTGATCTGCATATAGATCCATAATTGTTATATAATGGATCTTTGGATATGTTCTGTTTCTTTATCTGACTTATACTTGAGTGTCGATTTGTTTTACTTATATTATAGTTCCTTGTATGACTAATGACTGACTAAATGTTTGATTATATTTGTACTATTTTAAAATATAATCAATATACCGCGTCCGTTCTCAATATAAAGGGCCGTTCAGCTAGGGACATTTAAAGTCCAGGTAGTTAAAAACAGAGAATCTGCCATTGTGAGCCGTCGCGCAGGAGTGAGGAATGCGTAAACAAGCTGTCAAGCACAGCAGGTGAGCATATAAACTTCTTAGGCCTGGACAAACGCGGATCTTTCAAAATGTCTATTGAATCATGTGTGATTTGACTGATTTCAATACTGCGTATGGACCGTATGCAGGATTTGCTGTTCCTAATTAAAGAAGGTGTAGGCTGCACCTTGTATGTGATGAAGCCACCTGTTAAATAAATACAATCCGCACCCTACAAACCGGTGGGTAGTGACACGTGCTGATTGATAAACGTAGGAACAGCCTGCTCCTGATAAAATCAGGAACAGTTGCACTCGGTTTTGTAGTAGTGATATCAGGATAAGACTTGTGCGGTACTGCAGTCCAAAGTAGCGAGGACTCCTTAGTTCTGGACCCCCCCCCCCCCCCCCCGGGCCGGTAAAACTATCGCAGCGCTGAACGTCCGTTCTTGACGGCGCCGTCCGCCTCCAACAGCCGCTCCGTCTGCCTCCAGCAGCCGATGGGTGGTTCTCGTCTGCGGCTTGGTCCCTCTCCAGTCCTTCTCCACCGTCAGGTTGGTTCTCCTTGTGCCCGATTCCTTCTCCATCCGTCAACACGTTTTGCTCAAACGCCTATCGGTCTTGTTCGGCCGGTTTGTTGTAGTTGTTCCCCTCCAGTAAATCTTCGTCCGAACACTGTTTTCGACTGCACGTTCAGTGTTCATGCTGCCAGTTTGCTTCTCCTCACGCTCGTTTCTTTCTCTAATCGATTTTCGTTCGACTACTGTTCTCGGACAGTACAGATTTTCTTCAACTGGTCCACGACGTACGGCCAGTTTATCATGCAAAACATGTACGATTGCGGTTTCTTTAGCACTGCTACACCGATCCTCCGGTAGATCCTGGCCTATTGATCTAAATCTACCTCACACAAACACTGCACTCCGACCAATCTCGCACAACCTCTGTTACGCTGCTCTCCGATGTAATCAAAACACTACTCTAGCGCAATGGTCGCTTGAACAAATTTTCTATCTTGCTTTGGTCTTGTAGATTTCTGGCAATCTCGAAATGGTCCTTAGCTAAATGCTTTCCAATTGCAATCCACTCGTGGCAGGACACTCGATACTCACTTCCTGCAAACAGTGGATGACCATTTGGGTATTAGAGGCACGATTCATAATCAACTCAGATTCAATCTGATCTAAGATTTGCCATATCCAAACGATAGGATGGAAAGCTATTATCTTCTTATTTCGTTTCTAGTGAAAGTCTTTCCTTCCATAAATGCGATCCATTTGTCATCATGTGAACCAAACACAGCCCTCATGTCTAATGAAGGAGTGTTAAAATGTTTCGACCGAATATTGATAAAGTTTTTGATTTTCACAACTCATCTACAAAACTAACAACAAGATGGTAACTATCTACTGCTAGCCAATATCTTTACGTAATAATAATTTTAATATAATTTATTAATGATAAAATTTTACATGTGTCTAAAATTGTACACATTACAAAGTACATGTGTACAAGACTGTACACATTGCAAAGTACATGTGTACAAGACTGTACGCCATGTGTACACATTGCACAAAACTGTACACATGGTAATTCACATGTGTACATGACTGTACTCGTCGCAAATTATATGTGTACAAGACTATACACATTGACAAATACATGTGTACAAGACTATACACATTGCAAAATATTGTGTACAAGACTGTACACCATGTGTACACATTGCAAACTCCATGTGTACAAGACTGTATGCCATGTTTACACATTGCAACGTACATGTGGGCAAGACTATACATATTATAAAGTACATGTGTACAAGACTATACACCATGTGTATAGAATGCACAAAACTGTACACCTGGCATTTTGATGTGTACAAGACTGTACACCTTGCCAAGTACATGTATACATGACTATACACATTGCAAGGTATGTATGTACAAGACTGTACACCATGTGTACACATTGCACAAAAATGTACACATGGAAATTCACATATGTACAAAATTGTACACATTACAAAGAACTGTTGTAAAAGATTATACACATTACAAATTACATGCGTACAAGACTGTACACTATGTGTACATATTGCACAAAACTGTGCACATGGCAATTCACATGTGTACAAGACTGTACACCATGTGTACACATTGCACAAAACTACACACATGACAATTCACATGTGTACAAGACTATACAAATGGCTATTCACATGCGTACAAGACTGTACACATTGCAAAGTACATCTGTACAAGATTGTACACCATGTGTACACATTGCATAAAACTATACACATGGTAATTCACATGTGTATAAGACCGTACTCTCAAACTACATGTGTACAACACTGTACACCATGTGTACACATTGCACAAAACTATACATATGGCAATTCACATGTGTACAAGGTTGTACACATTGCAAAGTACATATGTGCAAGACTGTACACAATGCAAAGTTCATGTGTACAAGACTGTACACATTGCAAAGTACTGTGTACAAGACTATACACCATGTGCACACCATGTGTACAAAATGCTAAAAACTGTACACATGGCAATTTACATATGTACAAAACTGTACACATTGCAAAGTACATGTGTACAAGATTGTACACATTACAAAGTACACGTGTACAAGATAGTACACCATGTGTACACATTGCAAGAAAATGTACACATGAAAATTCACATGTGTACAAGACTGTACTCATTGCAAAGTACATGTGTACAAGATTGTACACATTGTAAAGTACATTTGTACCAGACTATACACATTGCAAAATCCATGTGTACAAGGCTATACACATTTCAAAGTACTCTGTACAAGACTGTACACCATGTGTAGACATAACACAAAACTATACACATGGAAATTCACATGTGTACAAGACTGTATTCATTGCAAAGTACATGAGTACACAACTGTACAACATGTGTACACATTGCCCAAATCTGTACACATGACAATTCACATTTGTACAATATTGTACTCATTACAAAGTACATTTGTACAAGACTGTACACCATGTGTACACATTGCACAAAAATGTACACATGGCAATTCTCATGTTTACAAGACTGTACTATTTGCAAAGTACATGTGTACGAGACTATACACATTGCAAAGTACATGAGTAAAAGATTGTACACCATTTGTACACATTACAAAAAACTATACACATGGAAAAGTACATGTGTACAAGACTATACACAGAGTAAAATACATGTGTACAAGAATGTACACCATGTGTACACATGGCATAATACATGTGTACAAGATTGTATACATGACAAAGTACATGTGTACATGACTGTTCACATTACAAAATACATGTGTACAACACGGTACACCATGTGTCCAAATTGCACAAAATTGTACTCATGGAAATTTACATGTGTACAAAACTGTACATGTGGCGATTCACATGTGTACAAATTGTACACATTGTAAAGTACATGTGTAAAATATTGTACACATTGCAAAGTACATGTGTACAACACTGTACACCATGTGTACACATTGTACAAAACTGTACACATGGCAATTCAAATGTGTACAAGACTTTACTTATTGCAAAGTACATGTGTACAAGACTGTACACATTGCAAAGTACATTTGTACAAGACTATACACATTGCAAAGTCCATGTGTACAAGACTATACACATTGCAAAGTATTGTGTACAAGATTGTACACCATGTGTAGACATTGCACAAAACTGTACACATGGCAAAATCACATGTGTACAAGATTGTACACATACACATGGCAATGTACATGTGTACATGACTGTACACATTGCAAAATACATGTGTACAAGATGGTACACCATGTGTCTAGATTGCACAAAGCTATACTCATGGAAATTCACATGTGTACCAAACTGTACACATTGCAAAGTACATGTGTACAAGACTATACACATTACAAAGTGCATGTGGACAAGACTATACACCATGTGTACACATTGTACAAAATGTCCTTACGAGGACCCAGACGAGCACCTCTCCGAAGACCATATCGACGTCTTCCTCCGACTCTCTGATAAGTTGGTACCACATGGTCCTACAAGACTATACACATGGTCCTACAAGACTGTACACATGGTACTACAAGACTGTACACATGGTCCTACAAGACTATAAACATGTGTACAAGACTATACACATGGTCCTACAAGACTGTACACATGGTCCTACAAGAGTGTATACATTGTCCTACAAGACTGTACACATGTGTACAAGACTGTACACATGGTCCACTAAGACTATACACATGGTCCTACAAGACTGTACACATGGTCCTACAATATTGTACACATTTGTCACAAGACTATACACCTGTGTCACAAGACTGTATACATGTGTCACAAGACTCCCACATGGTCCTGTAAGACTATACATGTAACGACCCCACCTCCCAGTAACCCCCAATTAAGGGAGACCAAGAAGTCATAGCCGTTATCCCAATTTCCGGATCAAAGGTTTGACAAATAATCAATAATAATTACCAAATTCTACCAAACTATACTGGAAAGATGTAATAAAATAAACTTTTTGCATACCTTTGAAAAACTCGGATTTCTAAACTTCTATCCATATGAGAGAATATTCTAACTAATCCTCCTTGACCGTTAATTCATGTATTCACAGAATGCCAATTTACTATTTGTCCTTTTGGGATTTGTTCCTAAAACACCGACAAACAAAACGTCAGTCAGTATAAAGCTGGTATGTGGGGGAAATAATAATCGTGCAATTAACCATAACAACATATTGCAGTCAATTACAGTTTAACAAACAACTTTACGTTTTAAATATAACTGTGTGATCCATACATACCCTATCCTATGTGCTGTCCCTACGGTGGACCTGGATGCCACCTTCCTTATGGTAGATCCCCATTAAACCCCTCATGATCCTACCTAACATGTGAATCAATTTCTAGGGTTGAGTCACATGGCACTACCCATAGATAGCCCACTCCTTAACTCATGGTGTGCTAAAGAGTTTCATGGCACTACACGTGGGTAGCCCAATTTCTAACTCATGATAGCTTAGACCTTGCTCTAGGTTACCCTTTTTAGCATTTGCAAAGCTACAGAGGAGGATCCGGATCTAAGCCAGTTATATATATATATATATATATATATATATATATATATATATATATATACACATTTATAGTGATAATCATAGTCACTTTATAGTTGCATGAAATAAAAGTCATCGAATCATTTTATTTCAAACAACCGATAAATCTCCGGGAATCGCCGTGAAACTAAGGCGATTAATCATAAACGTAACCACATACCTATCAGGATGATTCAAGACAGAAATAGTCCAATCAATGCAAGAAATCCAAATCAAGCAAGCACACAATGAGATCCTAAAATATGCATACAATTTCCTATTATTGATCATGCCATCAAGATCTATTAAACCCAGCTCGCTTCCTAGGGTTTCTAGTCCATTTTTAGGGTTTACCTTGCAATTAGGGTTTCACTTTATTCTTACTATTTTAAACCCTAATTTTATACAATTACTCACAAATCCTAATTATCTCATCTATTCTTCACGAAAGATATTAAGGTTACCTTTTTACAACATATAACCTTAATTTCGGATTAAAGGCACAATTTAACATCAATTAAGCCCATTAAGCCTCTTTTACATTAAAGCTACCATTTTTATCCTTTTAATCCATTACAAGACCATTATTCTCATTTGTCATCAATTCATAGTTCATTATGGTCTAATTCTCATATGAACTATATTTGTCATTAATTCTACCTTTATCCATTAGAAAACCCTAATTACTACATTAAGGGTATTTTATCCACAATTAGGAACTTTATACTCGAAATAGCTTAGAATTATCATATCTCAACTTTAATCATGAAATTGAACAATTAAAGCCATTAAGAGTCACATTTACTAATATTAGGGTTTCAAGGCCCATTAAAGCATATTTATGCACATGAAACTCTAAATTAATCCAATTACGTGTAAAGTTCATCCTTTTAGATCTTAATGGTCCTTTTTATAATCAACAGGTTAATATAAACTATAATCATCCATTAAACCCTACTAAATACATTAATCATCTCGAAATAGGATTTCTTAATCATTAAAGCATTAAAGTTGATAACTTCCATTACTTTTCGAATTGTAAGAGGAATTATCCTCTAAAACCATTTTTAATGAATTCCTCTCATTTTTCTGAGAAAAATACATTTATATATATATGTACCAATCCGAGCTACCATTATTTAGATATGAATTTTGCAAGGATTACCTTTTTGGACCAATTGGAAGCTACCACGTCGCCCTTTCCATGCAACGTCACTTGCATTGGAAAACATAACGAAATGACGCTATTGCCCTTGTGTAAGTGAGCATCTCTTTAACCTACGGAGGGGTAAAATGGTCCAAAGGCTGTAGGTCGTCTTCAACCTTGGATCAGCCGCGTCGACCACCGATTGCAGCCCTTTGTGGGGATGCCTCCTCCTCTTGAGGCCTCGGAACTCACCACCAACCTTCTCCCTAGGTTCGCCGCCCCCTCACGCACCTGGGACGCCACTCGATCCCAGCCAGAGTGGCCGATCTCGAGCGTGCAAATCCCATGACGTGCGGCTCTTCTTGCAGCCATGTTGCTACTTTTTTGCAGGGGTTAGATCACGACGATGATGGCCAAGCTTTTCTCCGGCATTGTGGGCTACTAGGCTTCCGTCGCAACCCTTCATTGGCTCCTTCAAGCTTCGTGCTCGTGCTGCTCCTCATAGATAGGATTTATGGATGAAAACGTGGAAGAAGAGGAGAGAATGATGTGTGAGATCCTCTGGACTCGGCCCAAGGTTTTACCCCTTATATAGGGGAGGGTAACGAAGCCCTAGGATGGCTATCCATGAGTTACCAAGTTCCTTTCCAAAAAGGAAATCATATTCCTTAACTAGGAAGCAATCTTCTCTCTCTTCATTATCTTTTTAGATAGCTATATTCTTTGGATAATTAGAAATTTGAAAATCCTCTCACTTATTCTCTCTTATGCTTGACTTTTAATCCATAAGCACGAAATTATATTTTCTTTTAGTAGAAAATACTACCTCTTTAACAATACCACAAAATTCGTTAATATTGTATTACATTACCCTCTTATTTTGCATTATTGGTATTTTCTCTTTCTTCCTCTTTATTGGGGCTCCTTGGACCACAAGAAACTCTAATATTTCGAAATCCTTTTTAGTGGATATTCATTATCCTTCTAGATGCATCTCTATTCGTTATTTCTCATTATCTTATTTATTTCTTATTATCTTGTTTATTTCTTATTAAAATATCTCTTTTTGAGGATTTCTCTTTATTTCCCTTTTATTTTCCTTATTGAATTTCCTTTTAACATTAGAAACCTCATGGATACGAAATTCCACCAAAAATAACTCAATTATACCTCTTTCCACTTATTTCCCTCATTTTATCATTGTTTTCAATTTCTTTCTTAATAAAGAAATATTTAATTGATCTTTTCTTTTCTTATTGCAATATTTTTGCAACTTTGGACTCCTTGGAACCCAAGGAACCCAAGAGGCACGAAATCCAACTTTGGGTTATATTCTTTTGCCTTCTAGAGGTTTCTACATCTTTCTTTTCTCCATTTTCTCAAATAATGGAGTTCCTTTTGTCTTTTCCTTGTTATTGGGCCCAATAGCCAATAAAGCCCACAAAACAATCAACAAGGCTATTGTAGACAAAAACATTTATTCAAAACAAATTATATCATTATTTGTTCAAATATCTTAAATATGAGGAATTACATTTCTCACCAAATGAACCCAAAAGTTGGGGTTGTAACATCCTTCCCCTCTTATAAGAATTTTGTCCTCAAAATTCCATTAAGCAAACAAACAATTCAAGATAAGACTTGTACATGTCCATCATTGGCCATTATGTGACTTTTCTCTATCCGTGGCACTTCCAAAGAACCTTTATCATCACACATCCTTTTCTCTGAGTTCTTTCAACCTCAAGGTGACTCAGGTCATTTCAGCCTCCCTTGGGGCTCACTAGGTTCATTGCTCTGCACATGGCCCGGGTACCTCACATAGTGCTCTAAATTGGACACATGGAACTCATCACACTTTACTTTATCCTGAGGGGTAAGGGCAAACTTAACTTTCTCCACCAATCCATCTCAAAAGAACTCATGTATCAGGGACTCAGCTCTCTTAGCTATAACTTAGAGGGGTCAAATTTTCATACCACATATTCTCCCACAGTGAAAATATGCCAGTCTACTTTGCATCATCCTACGACTCATGTCATCCCTGGGCTCCTTTCAGCCATTGCACGATCAGAGTGACTTCATCTGCACACACTGTGGTCCTTTTTAGGCCTTCACGAGGTCCCTTCACCAACATCATCTTAATGAAGTGGTGACCGACACAACCTCCCTTACAGAGCTTATTTACATCCCAACACTGGCTATGGTGGTTATCATCACATCTTACAGAAGACAAGAACTGTCTCCAGGTATCATCCTGAACGAGCACACATGCTCTCATCAGACCCTCTAGTCTAGATTATACTAACCATTAGTTAGGGGTGATAAACTAACATCGAGTTCTTCATGTACCTATTTCCACCTTATGGAAGTGAATATTTAGGTCATACTCAAGAACTTTTGAACTCGCATCATGGTGTAGTTGAACCATCGCTCTCTTATAAGTAGTTCAACCGGATCTATCCCTTGATAGAACTCTTCCTTTCTCTTATTATCTAGGTAAGGAGATCTACCATAACTCATATAGCATCTTGACCTTCCTTGGTCTAGGGGAGACTTACCACAACATCCATAGTGATGAACTCCCATTCCCTCTCGGGAACTCTTTATCCTTTATATCAATGCACATGGTTACTGGTGTTCGTCCTTCACCTCCCGGATTGCATGGCCACATGTCACATGCAACTTCATCTTAAGCATCCAAAGTGCTACTTTCACTTACTATCTCTGTAGTACCACGGTGTATGGTGATCTTAAAATCATGATCTCTTGTATGTCATGATTCCTCAAGATTGATTCCTCAAAAACACTACACCACTTTAGTCGGGTTTCATCACCTTCTTTTCCAACGAAGTGTATCTGAGGTTCTACCACCATTCTTTTATTGCATCAAGGCCTAGGATGGCTAACCAATGAACCACTAACTTGATCAATAGATTTCGTTACATCTGAGTGTTAGCCAAACATATCTTTTTCTCAAACTTAGGGTTAGTCTAACAAGCTCTTCTAGCCTCTAGCCAAACTAGGCAGCTGCATCTCAACCACTTCACATCCTTATGTGTAAGGTAATGTAGAAGACATACACCTCCATGTATTCACTTATCATCTCATCTCAAACTCTAGGTCTATCTTCATCAAGAAAACTCTGATCTCCTTTTCTTGGTTTTCAAACTCAACCTTGTATAACTCATAGCTCATGATAAAAACATCCTCATAAGTTGACTACCTTATTTCTCTGAGTGTTGGTAAACCATCCATGTGTCATTCACTCCTCAAGGGTATATTATCATCTCTGTCCTCATACCTCATAGCAACGTTCCAACTCACATCATCTTTATCCTTGATGTATGGCATGCGTACTGTCCTATCTCTCACTCCCATAACAAGAGGAAATAAGCATTTGGCTACAGTCCAAATACAGAGTTCTTCCTATTCCAAGAGTAGAGATGGTACATACCACCTTTCCAGTACACCTTTAATTCTAAGTTGAAACATGCCACATATGTCTCTACATCACAATCATCTCGATATCAAAGTTACTTCCATGGAAAATTGTTCTCAAACCTACTTGGGTCCACACACATTCCTTGGTCATCTCCTCTAGGTCTATAGGGTGTCGGCACTTTTGGGGTCATCCCTCTTCCCTTATGCATCCAGAGAGTTCCCTACTCATCTGCCCTTTGGGTCCCATGAGTTCATTAAGGTGATCAATCTCCTAACCCATGGCCCTCAGACAATGATAACTGTTACCTCCCGACCCTATGGTCATGTGCGACTAGGGAATTAGGCAACTCCCACTTCCATCGGTCTTATCCCCACCTGACCCTAGGATAGACTTAGGATTCTGTTATAGTACATGTCCAACTTAGAACCTTACCCAAGCCTTCACCATCTCTCTGCATTCATGGGCTGACTTTCATCCTTTCATAGGGGTCATGGTGACCTGCCTACCTTGGTCAGGCCCCATACCGGTTACCTCCATGGTAACACATCCACATGCACTTAGAGATGGTTATCTATGGGTCTACAAGTTCATTCTCATACCATGTACTTTTCACTTAGCTTCTCAAGATCTTTTGAGACCTCTTTAGGTTTCCTCAAAACCCACGAAACTGGTATACACTCTACAAGAGGGTCCCTATCCTAGGATGGGAGGAAACTACATCTTGATAACAAAGGTCACCAACGTCCTTAGATCTAGGGTTTACATCCACATGAGCATGCTTAACCCTAGCAAGCTACTAAGGTACAAGCATACCACCTACTAAACCATGCTAGGTCACACTTGTTCTCATCCTCAACATTGGATCAAGATCATACCTTCCCATGTCATCAACTTAGCTGTGAGGGGTTCATAAAACATACCTTAAACCTAAGGGGTTTCCCTTTCCTCTAACCATGAGAAGTGCCATGATCAACTATGGAAACTCAAATCTCGTCATGAGCATCAGGTACGACACTTCCCCTCTTAGGCCTAGGAACCCTAGGTTCACTTTTAGGTGTCCAACTGCATTCTCAACCTCTTAACCACGAACCAAACATGTACAGGGTATGACATGCACTTCCCATGATCCTTCTACTTGAAAAAAACTTCAGAGTGGAGTCCTCCTCAAGGACAACCAACAAGGTACAAGGCCCCACAACCTATTACTAAACCTCTTCAGGGTCTAAGGAACTCTTCTTCCTATCTCCGAAGGTAAACACCTATACCATAGGCTCATAGGTACCAGAAGCCTCATCCTCTATCTAGGGTTTGGTTCCTCTAATGGAAACCAAGATATCATCCGCCTCCAGGGATCAAGCATGAGGCAACCACTATCATCCACTTAGGTCGCATCATCCTCAACTCCCCACTTTTCCTCATATCTCAGAGTCTAGGCTTCCAACCTTCTTGCATGGGTCATGCTCTCTCTCTCTCTAGAGCTAACCCTACAAACAACCTTACTACTTGAGGTCCTCTCTCCATGAAGGTGGGTCGAGATTACAAGCATACCCCTACATGGTGAAGCCTATGTTCAAGCTTATGCTTGCTTAATATTATCCATAGCTCTTTATGCTTATCTCATAAGCTATCCTGGCCAGAGTTTCAACCTACTGCTTGCACCACTGACGTACTTTGGGTGCATGTTATGCCCTACTCGCATAAGCCCATAGGGTTTCCATAGGTTCTTCACTAACCTCATCATGTCATATCTCTCTCTAACCACCACTTAGGGTTAGGGTTAGCATCATCCTTAGAGGATTGTGCCAGGTCTCTGCTTATAATGGAGATCTCTACCTCCATGACCAACTTTCTCCACTCATCCTCCTGACAAGGAGGCCTAGCCTCAGGTCTCTCCTGAGGACATGACAATATATGTCATATGACCTAAGCATGTATCTATTCTTTAGTTTACGCTTAAACTATTAAGCTTATGTCCATGACATCTTATTTACATGCTTTTTATTAATTTGGTGGAGGATTCCTTAAACCTTATCAAGCTTACCCATACCTCAATAGGGTGAGGAGAAGAGAGAAAACCCTAATCCTTTAGGTCCTTAACAACATTTGAGTTGAGAAGGGATGAACAAGATGAGAGAGTCCTAAAGGTATCTTATTTTGAGTCAATTCTTGAGACATTGGCCAGTCAGTCACACTAATCCGGGAGTCCTCATATTCCGAATAGCGGTGCGGAGGAAAATCTTACCAGCCCCCGAACGTGATCCTTTTCTAGACACCTCTGTCTTTTGGAAAATCCTCTAATAACTCCCTTGGGTTCTACGGAGTTTGTAAAATTTAATAATTATTAAAGATTAAATGAGGAACCTATGCTCTGATACCAAATGCAACGACCCCACCTCCCACTAACCCCCAATTAAGGGAGACCAAGAGGACAGAGCCGTTATCCCAATTTCCGGATCAAAGGTTTGATAAATAATCAATAATAATTATCAAATTCTACCAAACTATACTGGAAAGTTGTTGTAACATCCCTGACCTGGGTTATGAACTAACCCTAGGTGTTTTGCTTAAATATGTGATTTGATGCTTGTGGTTAACTTTTTAAATGTAATTAAGGCTCTTGAGGAACTCATATTTCAATTTCAGTCCTTTTTGAATAATGTTGAAACATTGTTTTGTTAATTTTGGACTAAAGTGCAAATTACCCAAGTTGAGGGGTTAGATTGCAAATTGTGTATGATAATGAGTTCCTCATGTGTTGATGCATCATAAGAATGAAGATGATGCAGAGGTATGGCTTGTGATAGCCTAAATACCAAGAAAGTGCTGATAAAGCAAAGTTTGTACATTAAAACCTAGTTTTGGTGTAAAGTGCAATTTACCCAAAACCTAGGGTTCAATATGCAAATTACCACTTCAATAAGGTCCCTAATAATCTTTGGCATCAAGTAGAGAAAATAAAATGAGATGGGCACCTCATTTGAATTATCTTGGAGGAGAGAGAATCTTGACATTAAAATAATCAAGATTTAATCCTAATTGAAACCCTAATTCAATTTAGGGCAAAAATGAATAAAAATAATTGAAGGGCTTTCAACCAAAATGTTTTGGGTTGATTTTGAATAAGGATAGACGTTCCTTTGCCAAGATAAGGAACGAAAATATCCTAAGTAGGTGAAATTCCACTCACCATTATTATAAGGAAAAGAAAACCCACTCACATATGTATATTAATATAATAAGGATTAAGGTGCTTAATTTCTTTTCCATTAATTCTTGGATAATGAAGAGCTTTTACGAAAGTTTGAATGTGGTTTCGTGATCAAGTAGTGGAGGAGGATTAGGGGGAAATTAGTATGGAATTTATTTAAGGAAAATGATTCGTTTTCTCTTTCATCAAAGACCCATATACATATTCTTTATATATACCTTATTTCAATAACACATAAGGAACGTTTCCCTTAGCCTTTTCCTTATTCCTTTTGCTTTGGCCGACCTAAGGAGAGCTCAGGAGCAGGATAAGGACGAACACCACCTGTAGGTAAGGTTTGATCATCTTCTACCTTGGATTCATGGTGAAAACCCTAAATCAATGATTGATTCTAGGTTTTCTTCACTCGATTTCCATTTCTAGCCATCCATTTCATCCAAAAGCTCAAGAACGAACCTTGTATAGTTGCTGGAGCTCCATACACCATTAAAGCCACGGAGCTTGGAGCTTGGAGATCAAATTTGAGGCGGGTTTTATAACTTAAACCCTCAAACATTGCTATTGCATCAATCTTCTATGCTTTGTTGATTGATTTCTTCAATTTGATAAACTTTTGCTTCTTTGCTGCAAATTCCATCAAGAACGGTTGCTGTTCTTGGGTGAACGAAGGAAGATGATGATGACATCATAATAATCAAGCACCTCACCAAATATCTTGGGAGCAAATGATCTCATTGGTTGGGACCAAACGGTTTCACCAAAACCGTTTGGTGACCAAACGGTTTGCAGACCGCTTGGTGGCAAACGGTCTCAAGACCGTTTGAGATGGTTGACCAAGCGTTGACCGTTTGGGAATCTCGTTCCTAATTATAGAGGATAATGACCATACAAATTTGAGGGGTAAACTCCAAAGGAATCATAGGTTGAAGGCCAATCAATTAGGCAAATCGAACTGAATTAAGTGCTGATTTTCAACCTGATTAACTTGACCTGGTTGAGAAAACGGTCTCAAGACCGTTTGAGATGGTTGACCAAGCGTTGAACGTTTGGGATTCCTGTTCATAATTATTTTTATTAATAACCCTCCAAATTTGAGGGATTAACTCCAAAGGTATCGTGAGTTGAAGCCTAATCAATTAGGGAAACCTAATTGGATTAGGTGCTGATTTTCAATCTGATTTAATTGAACTTTTGGGCAAACGGTCTCAAGACCATTTGAGTGCGTTGACAAAGAGTTGAACGTTTGGGATTACTGTTCCTTATGATGTGATATAATGACTCACCAAGTTTTATGGATTAAATCCAAATGAGTCATGAGTTGAAGGCCAATCAATTAGGCAAACCCTAATTGAAAACAGTGCTGAAATTCCAATGAGTTAAGTTGAGATTTTGGGTTGATTAGCCCAAACGGTCTCCAGACCGTTTGGGGATCACCCAAACGGTCTCAAGACCGTTTGGGGATCACCCCAAGACCGTTTGTAGGTCTGGGTTCAAGTATAGTTGACCAATTGAAGGTCCAAAGGTACTAAATATATTGCAAGGTAGTGCTGAGTTGTTGATCAACTTGATAGACCAATCCATGATGATTTTACACTAAAGTCCAAAGGTTGGATGGGCAAACGGTCTCAAGACCGTTTTTTGCTCATCCAAACGGTCTCAATACCGTTTGGTGGTCACCCAAGACCGTTTGTAGGTCTAGGGTTGGGTATAGTTCAGTGGTTGAAGGTCTAAAGATATCAAGTTGATCTGCAATAAATTGCTGATTTGGTGAGCACTTCAATGAACCAAACCCTAATTGGATTGCTTGGTTTTGAGTGATATGATGGGCAAACGGTCTCAAGACCGTTTGGAGGTCATCCAAACGACCTCAAGACCGTTTGGTGGTCACCCAAGACCGTTTGGAGGTCTAGGGTTGGGTATAGTTTAGTGGTTGAAGGTCTAAAGATATCAAGTTGATCTGCAATAAATTGCTGATTTGGTGAGCACTTCAATGAACCAAACCCTAATTGGATTGCTTGGTTTTGAGTGATATGATGGGCAAACGGTCTCAAGACCGTTTGGAGGTCATCCAAACGACCTCAAGACCGTTTGGGGTCAGGTCATACCCCATTTGAATGGTGGTTCAATAGTTATGAAGTAACTAGTCACACATTGATGAATATTGAAGGTTCATTGATTCTAAACCCTAATTCAATTGATTCCAACCCTAATTGAGGATCAATTGAGGGTCAATTGAGTATCAAATCAGTTGAGGGTTGATCTAATTAACTCAATTGATTAGTGTCTAACATGTGCAAGATCGATTGAAGGGTTCAACATTGAAAACCCTAATTCAGTGTGATTGATGGAAACCATATTTGGTCCTTTCGGTTTGAGGTGGTTTGGACCAAACGGTCTCAGGACCGTTTGGGTCCAAACGGTCTCAAGACCGTTTGGGACCAAACGGTCTCAAGACCGTTTGGGACCAAACGGTCTCAAGACCGTTTGGGACCAAACGATCCCAAATCAGTTGAGGCTTAAACAGTTTTAGAAGTTCAATTTTGTTAAGTGGTTTCAATTACTATCCTACTAAATGGTTTCACCTATTCCAAGATCACTTGGAAGGTAATCAACCAAAGAGTATGAACTCTCAAATTGGATGAAGGTCAGTGGTTTATGTAATCAATCACATGATGTAATCCAAGGGAGATTGAGTTCTTAATGATATTGATATAATGGCATATCCTATGATGTCAATTCTTCTTTCAAGATTGAGTTGACTTAGATTAATCAAGGTTGAAGTAACTTCATCTTATAGAAGATGAGGGATAAGTTATTAACCCTAATTGAGCTAAGGGAATGGTTAACCTAATTGAATTAAAAAGGAAACCCTAACCCTAGTAAGGGCATAGTGGGGTAATCCTTGAATAGTGATGTTATCATTATTTTGCATTGTACTGATATAAAATTGATGTGTTGTTATCATCTGTACTAATCATGCATGTTTCATGAGGTATTGAACATATTCAGGTATGAGCTATGATGCCTTGTGTATTGAAAACACTTTATAAGTTCTATAAGCAATGATATGCCATGTTGCCTAGTGAAAGGTAACAAAAGAGTTTGATAGGCTTTAAGAGCCATGTGAAATACCTGCATTACATTTATCATGTTTACACTGTTAGATGACTTGATGGGATTAAGTTACCTGTTAAAGTGGTAACATGTGTCTTGATGATTTAAGGGTTTGAACACCCATATTCTTGAATCATGATGATGAGATGATAAGGGATTGAGATCCCAATGTTAGCAAAGCTGTGAAATGAACTTGATAGAAATAGTACTCATTCTTTATAGCAAATGTTATAATGTTATATGATTGACAACATGCCTGATGCTAAAAGAATGATGTAATGTACTTAAATTATCAAGTGAAATGATATCATGTAGAGCCCTGACCATAGATCCATCATCGTCAGTAGTCAGGTGATGGTGAAACACGTTTTCCTAAGGGAACTCCTGGAGAGCATACTTTTGAGTATGTGGGGGTTATGGGCGCGAATATCCTTACGCCCTAATGAAGGAATTGACGTGAGATAAACAGTAAATCTCTCAATTCTTCATTATATGTATATGCCGGGATGATGTATCACTAATCTCCCGATAATGTTGTTAATGCCGCATCGATGAGAGATAAACAAGAAATCCCTCGATGGCGAAGAGAGTATAGAATGCCACTGTAACTCTAATAGCGAAGTTGCCAGAATATCCTGGAAAGCTATTATAGCAGAGACACGAGATGTCCTGTATGTTGTTCCTCACACTGACTGAGGAGGATGAGGTCATAGAAATCCGGCTCTTCTAATGACCTATGTATGGTACCAATTTCGACTTCGCAGTGGTCGGTTGGAGTATGAGCGGTATATCTCATCTCCTCAGGGCATAAGTAAGTTTGTAATATGTAATCAGCCATGTAGCATATTTGCTTAAGGTTGAACTACGAGAATCAATGGTTGAGAATACATTGATTAACATGTTCTAGTTGGATAAATGATTTACATTATCTTTATATTTCTTCCTAAATGGATAACTTGCTACTTATTCAAGTTACAACTGAAATGATTGCATAGAGAATGCTGCTCTATTTAGTTTATCTAATGCATTACCTGCTGATAAATGTTTATATTTTTACTGCTCAGTGTTATTCTATCATTTGCAATAACAATGTTACTAGCGGAGAGTTATATCTCTCGCTGGGACAATTTTTATAATTGTCTCACCCCCGTGGGATTAAATTTTTAGGTAACCGCCGACGAAAAGGCAAGGAACCTATTACAGAGGAAGAGCAGTAGCAACAGTAGCAGGGACATCAGTAAATCCCAAGTGGGTATATGAGCTGTCAAGTTGTATATAGAAAGTCCTATGAGTCGTCTCTGTACTCTCAGGTCCTAGGAGTCAATAGAGTGTTTGATGTTGATCTGAGATTTTGGCTTGAAGCCTCGAGATTTTTGTATCCTGGTCATGCATAGTTTAACAGGGCTGACAATGTTATGACTCTCGAGATGAAATGATACAGAGATGTAATGATGAATCAGTTTGTAAATAACTTACTTTGGTTCTTTATGTCAAACACAGTTTGTGGATCTTCTTGCAAAAAGTTTTCATTTTTAATGATTTTCAGTAATCCGCTGCAAATAATTCGCTTCTGCATTAGTTAATCCTGTTTTCACGAGACGGTTGTCACAATTTAGTGGTATCAGAGCTCTAGGTTCTCTGAGTCTACAGAGACATAGGACTAGGGTTGTTGAGTTTGTTCTAGTGTCTTCCAGTATATCTGAATAGTGTCTTCTACTCATATAGGAGGAGAAGAGAAAACTAAAGATGTCTGGATCACACGAGGAACATGTTGCTGAAAGTAGTGTCGCTGCACACGGAGGAGGTGCAAGTGACCATCATAGGGAGGAGCATGTGCCTGAACCACCCCAGTTCAACCCAGCTGACATGGGGAATCCAGCCTTCCAAGCTATGTTTGGGCAATTCATGACTGCCATGACACATATGACTGATAGGATGCCCATGCCTGCACCCAGGGCACCTACTCATCAAGAAGGACAAGGAGTCGGCAAGACGTTTGAACGACTTCGCTGAGTTGGAGCCACAGAATATGCTGGGACAGCTGACCCAGCAGATGCTGACATGTGGCTAACTGAGCTAGAGAAGGCCTTTAGAATCCTTAACATCCCAGAAGATGAGAAGGTCAAGCATGCTGTGTACCTTCTTAAGGGGAGTGCTGGTCACTGGTGGACCATAGAGGAGGGAAAAAGGCCAGGTGTGGAGATTGCATGGGAAGTATTTCGACGAGAATTTGTCAATAGATACTTTCCTAAGACCTTTCTGGATGAGAAAATCTCTCAGTTTGAGAGATTAAGACAAGGACCAATGAACATTAGCGAGTATGAGGCTAAGTTCATGGAGCTTTTGCGGTTCTGTCCGCATATGGCAACCACTGATGAAGAAAGGATTAGACGTTTTGAGAAAGGATTAAATGCTGAGTTGACCACCCCTGTGTCTGCTCTGGAGAACAGGGAAAAATTTGCTACTTTTGTAGAGTCTGTTAGAAGGATAGAGAGGTCTGCGACTGAGAAGAGACAGACCCAGAACAAGAAGGTGTACCCCCAGTTCCGAGGATCTTCATCCAAAGGTTTCAAGAAACCGAGGTTTTCTACACCAATGGCACCACCTAGATTCAATACCCAGACGCAGTGGACGTCAAATAGGGGTAGAGGATGAAGTTTACCACCAGAAAGAGCTCACAACTCAGTATCTGTATCGGTTACAGGACCATCCAGACCACAGCAGGGGATCAGAAGTTGTTTTATATGTGGAAAGGTGGGACATCTGATGAAGGATTGTAGAGCCCGAGAGGTGAGTGTGACTCAACCTCAAAGGCAGAGTCAGCAAGGTTCTCAAAGGAGGCAGTTTCCAAGTGGAGCTAGAGGACGTGGACAAGCGTCCCAAGCTGGATCATCAGCACCTAGTCATCGAGCACCAAATCAACCACAGGCAACGGCGAGATTTTATGCGATGAATCCACCTGATGCAGTGATCAACCCTCAGGTTGTGACAGGTCAGATGAAACTATTTTATTCTGATATGTCTACATCCTGCATCGTATATGTTTTAATTGATCCAGGAGCTACTCATTCCTTTATCACTCGGAGAGTGATTCTTGACTGCAACATGACTACAAGTCATAGAGCAGATAGTCTGTTGTTAGAAACTCCTTTAATGGGATCTACTATGTTGTGGGAAGTATGTTCTCCCTGTATTCTTTCCTTTTCTGAACATTACATCGAAGTGGATCTTATACCACTTGAGATGCATGGGTTCGATATAATTCTTGGGATGGACACCTTAGAAAGGTACAAGGTTGTCTTGGATTGTGAGTCCAAGCAAGTTGTGTTTACAGATAACAGTGACACATGGATCTTTCAAGGAGACACAAAGATCCTTCCAACCTGTCTTGTGTCAGCCATGGTAGCTGAGAAGATGATGAGGCAAGGATGTTATGCATTCTTGTCCCATGTGGTAGATACCACCATGGAGAGTCCTAATCCTGCTGAAGTTCCTGTAGTCAGGGAATTTCAAGATGTATTTCCTGAAGAACTTCCAAGTGTACCTCCACCCCGAGAGATTGATTTTGAGATTAATCTAATCCCGGGCACACAGCCAATAGCACAAACACCATATAGAATGGCGCCTGCTGAGATGGCAGAACTCAAGAAACAACTACAAGAGTTGCTTGAGAAGGGTTTTATCCGACCAAGTACTTCACCCTGGGGTGCTCCGGTCCTCTTTGTTAAGAAGAAGGATGGGTCAATGCGGTTATGCATTGATTACGGACAACTTAATAAAGTGACTATAAAGAATAAGTATCCTCTGCCAAGGATTGATGATTTGTTTGACCAGTTGCGTGGTGCAACCATCTTCTCAAAGATAGATTTGAGGTCGGGATACCATAAATTACGTATTAAGGAGGGTGACATACCTAAGTCTGCCTTCAGGACAAGGTATGGTCACTATGAGTTCACAGTTATGTCATTTGGACTAACTAATGCACCAGCTGCATTTATGGAACTCATGAATAGAATCTTCCGACCTTTTCTTGATCAATGTGTAGTCGTCTTTATAGATGACATCTTGATCTACAGTAGAGATGCTCAGCAGCATGAGCACCATCTTCGTCAGGCTCTGACTTTGCTAAGAAAGCATAAGTTATATGCTAAGTTTAGCAAATGTGAGTTCTGGCTACCAGAAGTTTCTTTCCTTGGACACGTAATATCTGCTTCAGGTATTCGTGTTGACCCTAAAAAGGTAGAATCTGTTCTACAGTGGGAGCAACCGAAGACACCAACGGAGATTCATAGTTTCTTAGGGTTGGCAGGCTATTATCGAAGGTTCATTAAGAACTTCAGTTCCATAGCCTTACCCTTAACCAAGTTAACCAGAAAGGATGTTCCTTTTGTGTGGAATGACAAGTGTCAACAATCGTTCTAGTTGTTGAAGGAAAGGTTGAATAGTGCACCTGTATTGGTGTTACCTGAGCAAGGGAAAGGGTATATAGTTTTCTGTGATGCCTCTAAGAATGGACTAGGATGTGTGTTAATGCAGGATAAGCAAGTGATTTCTTTTGCTTCTCGACAGCTTAAGAAACACGAGGAGAATTATCCAACACACGATCTAGAACTAGCTGCTGTAGTTCATGCCTTGAAGATCTGGAGAGATTACCTCTATGGAGAAACATTTCAGATTTTCACAGACCACAAGAACCTAAAGTATATCTTTTCTCAGCATGAGCTTAACATGAGGCAACGCCGCTGGATGGAATTAATCAAGGACTATGATTGTACAATTGATTATCATCCAGGGAAAGCCAATGTGGTTGCTGATGCATTAAGTAGAAAATTAGCAACACCAGCTCTAGATAAAACACAGTTGAACTCCTTAGTGTGCTCTAAGAGAGATATGCTTATCTCCTTGAGGCAAAACAACATACAGCTTAAAGTATCGTTGTTAGCCGGGTTGTTAGCTGAGATGCACATAAAACCTACTCTGAGACAACATATTAAGGAGGCACAACAATCTGATGTTGTAGTTCAGCAGATTAGATCAGAGTATGGTAGTGAGAAACGAGAAGGTTTCTATGATTCAGATGATCAGGTAGCCTGTTATCATGGTAGAATGATAGTACCTGATGCTGATAACTTAAGGAAGTTAGTCCTGGAAGAAGCTCATTCTTCTATGTATGCTATGCATCCAGGAAGCACCAAGATGTATCATAACTTGAAAGATATGTATTGGTGGCCTGGTTTGAAGAAGGATGTTGCTGAGTTCGTGATGCAGTGTCCAGTGTGTCAACAGGTTAAAGCTGAACACCAAAAGCCTACAGGAACACTGCAGCCTCTGCCTATACCACAGTGGAAATGGGATCATGTGACCATGGATTTTGTGGTTGGTTTACCCAGAACAGCCAAAGGTCATGATTCCATTTGGGTAATAGTTGATAGTTTGACAAAGACAGCACACTTCTTACCTGTCAAAACAACCTATTCTGCTGAGAAGCTGGCACAACTATATGTAGATGACATAGTGCGGCTGCATGGGGTCCCAGTTACCATTGTTTCTGACAGAGGTCCCCAGTTTACAAGTCATTTTTGGGAGCGACTTCATAAAGCCTTAGGCACACAATTAAGGTTTAGTACAACCTTCCATCCTCAAACAGATGGATAGTCTGAGAGGACAATACAAACTTTGGAGGATTTGCTTAGGGCATGTGTCCTTCAGTTTACGGGAAGTTGGGATCTACATCTAAGCTTGATAGAGTTTGCCTACAACAATAGCTATCAGCACAACATTGACATGGCACCTTATGAAGCTTTGTATGGTAGACGTTGTAGATCTCCCCTATGTTGGTATGAAACTGGTGAATATCAACTTTTGGGCCCTGATCTTGTGCAGCAAACCACCGAGAAGATTAAATTAATACAACAACAGTTGAAGACTGCACAGGATAGGCAGAAATCCTATGCTGACAAGCGTCGTAGACCTTTAGAATTCCAGGTTCGAGACAGAGTATACCTCAAGGTCTCACCTTGGAAAGGAGTCCTTAGATTTGGAAGGAAAGGAAAGTTAGCTCCTAGATTTATGGGGCCTTATCCAATTATAGAACGAGTTGGAAAGGTAGCTTATAAGCTGGAGTTACCACCTGAATTGCAAAAGTTACACCCAGTGTTCCACATTTCCATGCTAAGGAAATGTCACCCTGACACAGAAACGGTTCTACAGCCTATGGAGGTTGAGCTTAATGATGATATATCATATGTTGAAGGACCTGTGCTGATTCTTGATAGAAGAATCAAGAAGCTGAAAAAGAAAGACATAAGTCTTGTGAAAGTCCTCTGGAATCATCGTGGTACTGAAGAAGCCACATGGGAACTAGAGGAAGAGATGAGAAGGAAATACCCTGCTCTTTTCTCTTAATATGTTTTGTAATGATTTCAGGGACGAAATCCTTGTAAGGGGTGGATAATTTGTAACACCCTGACCTGGGTTATGAACTAACCCTAGGTGTTTTGCTTAAATATGTGATTTGATGCTTGTGGTTAACTTTTGAAATGTAATTAAGGCTCTTGAGGAACTCATATTTTCAGTCCTTTTTGAATAATGTTGAAACATTGTTTTGTTAATTTTGGACTAAAGTGCAAATTACCCAAGTTGAGGGGTTAGATTGAAAATTGTGTATGATAATGAGTTCCTCATGTGTTGATGCATCATAAGAATGAAGATGATGCAGAGGTATGGCTTGTGATAGCCTGAATACCAAGAAAGTGCTGATAAAGCAAAGTTTGTACATTAAAACCTAGTTTTGGTGTAAAGTGCAATTTACCCAAAACCTAGGGTTCAATATACAAATTACCACTTCAATAAGGTCCCTAATAATCTTTGGCATCAAGTAGAGCAAAGAAAATGAGATGGGCACCTCATTTGAATTATCTTGGAGGAGAGCGAATCTTGACATTAAAATAATCAAGATTTAATCCTAATTGAAACCCTAATTCAATTTAGGGCAAAAATGAATAAAAATAATTGAAGGGCTTTCAACCAAAATGTTTTGGGTTGATTTTGAATAAGGATGGACGTTACTTTGCCAAGATAAGGAACGAAAATATCCTAAGTAGGTGAAATTCCACTCACCATTATTATAAGGAAAAGAAAACCCACTCACATATGGATATTAATATAATAAGGATTAAGGTGCTTAATTTCTTTTCCATTAATTCTTGGATAATGAAGAGCTTTTACGAAAGTTTGAAGGTGGTTTCGTGATCAAGTAATGGAGGAGGATTAGGGGGAAATTAGTATAGAATTTATTTAAGGAAAATGATTCATTTTCTCTTTCATCAAAGACCCATATACATATTCTTTATATATACCTTATTTCAATAACACATAAGGAACGTTTCCCTTAGCCTTTTCCTTATTCCTTTTGCTTTGGCCGACCTAAGGAGAGCTCAGGAGCAGGAGAAGGACGAACACCACCTGTAGGTAAGGTTTGATCATCTTCTACCTTGGATTTATGGTGAAAACCCTAAATCAATGATTGATTCTAGGTTTTCTTCACTCGATTTCCATTTCTAGCCATCCATTTCATCCAAAAGCTCAAGAACGAACCTTGGATAGTTGCTGGAGCTCCATCCACCATTAAATCCACGGAGCTTGGAGCTTGGAGATCAAATTTGAGGCGGGTTTTATAGCTTAAACCCTCAAACATTGCTATTGCATCAATCTTCTATGCTTTGTTGATTGATTTCTTCAATTTGATAAACTTTTGCTTCTTTGCTGCAAATTCCATCAAGAACGGTTGCTGTTCTTGGGTGCACGAAGGAAGATGATGATAAAATCATCATAAGAAATCACCTCACCAAATATCTTGGGAGCAAATGATCTCATTGGTTGGGACCAAACGGTTTCACCAAAACCGTTTGGTGACCAAACGGTTTGCAGACCGTTTGGTGGCAAACGGTCTCAAGACCATTTGAGATGGTTGACCAAGCGTTGACCGTTTGGGAATCTCGTTCCTAATTATGTAGGATAATGACCCTCCAAATTTGAGGGGTTTACCCCAAAGGAATCATAGGTTGAAGGCCAATCAATTAGGCAAATCGAACTGAATTAAGTGCTGATTTTCAACCTGAATAACTTGACCTGGTTGAGCAAACGGTCTCAAGACCGTTTGAGATGGTTGACCAAGCATTGACCGTTTGGGATTCCTGTTCATAATTATGTTTATTAATAACCCTCCAAATTTCAGGGATTAACTCCAAAGGAATCGTGAGTTGAAGCCTAATCAATTAGGGAAACCTAATTGGATTAAGTGCTGGTTTTCAATCTGATTTAATTGAACTTTTGGGCAAACGGTCTCAAGACCGTTTGAGTGCGTTGACCAAGCGTTGACCGTTTGAGATTACTGTTCCTTATGATGTGAGCTAATGACTCACCAAATTTTATGGATTAATTCCAAACGAGTCATGAGTTGAAGGCCAATCAATTAGGCAAACCCTAATTGAAAACAGTGCTGAAATTCCAATGAGTTAAGTTGAGATTTTGGGTTGATTAGCCCAAACGGTCTCAAGACCGTTTGGGGATCACCCCAAGACCGTTTGGAGGTCTAGGTTCAAGTATAGTTGACCAATTGAAGGTCCAAAGGTACTAATCATATTGCAAGGTAGTGCTGAGTTGTTGATCAACTTGATAGACCAATCCATGATGATTTTTCACTAAAGTCCAAAGGTTGGATGGGCAAACGGTCTCAAGACCATTTGGAGCTCATCCAAACGGTCTCAAGACCGTTTGGTGGTCACCCAAGACCGTTTGGAGGTCTAGGGTTGGGTATAGTTCAGTGGTTGAAGGTCTAAAGATATCAAGTTGATCTGCAATAAATTGCTGATTTGGTGAGCACTTCAATGAACCAAACCCTAATTGGATTGCTTGGTTTTGAGTGATATGATGGGAAAACGGTCTCAAGACCGTTTGGAGGTCATCCAAACGACCTCAAGACCGTTTGGTGGTCACCCAAGACCGTTTGGAGGTCTAGGGTTGGGTATAGTTCAGTGGTTGAAGGTCTAAAGATATCAAGTTGATCTGCAATAAATTGCTGATTTGGTGAGCACTTCAATGAACCAAACCCTAATTGGATTGCTTGGTTTTGAGTGATATGATGGGCAAACGGTCTCAAGACCATTTGGAGGTCATCCAAACGACCTCAAGACCGTTTGGGGTCAGGTCATACCCCATTTGAATGGTGGTTCAATAGTTATGAAGTAACTAGTCACACATTGATGAATATTGAAGGTTCATTGAATCTAAACCCTAATTCAATTGATTCCAACCCTAATTGAGGATCAATTGAGAGTCAATTGAGTATCAAATCAGTTTAGGGTTGATCTAATTAACTCAATTGATTAGTGTCTAACATGTGCAAGATCGATTGAAGGGTTCAACATTGAAAACCCTAATTCAATGTGATTGATGGAAACCATATTTGGTCCTTTCGGTTTTGAGGTGGTTTGGACCAAACGGTCTCAGGACCGTTTGGGTCCAAACGGTCTCAAGACCGTTTGGGACCAAATGATCCCAAATCAGTTGAGGCTTAAACAGTTTCAGAAGTTCAATTTTGTTAAGTGGTTTCAATTACTATCCTACTAAATGGTTTCACCTATTCCAAGATCACTTGGAAGGTAATCAACCAAAGAGTATGAACTCTCAAATTAGATGAAGGTCAGTGGTTTATGTAATCAATCACATGATGTAATCCAAGGGAGATTGAGTTCTTAATGATCTTGATATAATGACATATCCTATGATGTCAATTCTTCTTTCAAGATTGAGTTGACTTAGATTAATCAAGGTTGAAGTAACTTCATCTTATAGAAGATGAGGGATAAGTTATTAACCCTAATTGAGCTAAGGGAATGGTTACCCTAATTGAATTAAAAAGGAAACCCTAACCCTAGTAAGGGCATAGTGGGGTAATCCTTGAATAGTGATGTTATCATTATTTTGCATTGTACTGATATAAAATTGATGTGTTGTTATCATCTGTACTAATCATGCAGGTTTCATGAGGTATTGAACATAGTCAGGTATGAGATATGATGCCTTGTGTATTGAAAACACTTTATAAGTTCTATAAGAAATGATATGCCATGTTGCCTAGTGAAAGGTAACAAAAGAGTTTGATAGGCTTTAAGAGCCATGTGAAATACCTGCATTACATTTATCATGTTTACACTGTTAGATGACTTGATGGGATTAAGTTACCTGTTAAAGTGGTAACATGTGTCTTGATGATTTAAGGGTTTGAACACCCATATTCTTGAATCATGATGATGAGATGATAAGGGATTAAGATCCCAATGTTAGCAAAGCTGTGAAATGAACTTGATAGAAATAGTACTCATTCTTTATAGCAAATGTTATAATGTTATATGATTGACAACATGCCTGATGCTAAAAGAATGATGTAATGTACTTAAATAATCAAGTGAAATGATATCATGTAGAGCCCTGACCATAGATCCATCATCGTTAGTAGTTAGGTGATGGTGAAACAGGTTTTCCTAAGGGAACTCCTGGAGAGCATACTTTTGAGTATGTGGGGGTTATGGGCGCGAATATCCTTACGCCCTACTGAAGGAATTGATGTGAGATAAACACTAAATCTCTCAATTCTTCATTATATGTATATGTCGGGATGATGTATCACTAATCTCCCGATAATGTTGTTAATGCCGCATCGATGAGAGATAAACAAGAAATCCCTCGATGGCGAAGAGAGTACAGAATGCCACTGTAACTCTAATAGCGAAGTTGCCTGAATACCCTGGAAAGTTATTATAGAAGAGACGCGAAATGTCCTGTATGTTGTTCCTCACACTGACTGAGGAGGATGAGGTCATAGAAATCCGGCTCTTCTAATGACCTATGTATGGTACCGATTTCGACTTCGCAGTGGTCGGTTGGAGTATGAGCGGTATATCTCATCTCCTCAGGGCATAAGTAAGTTTGTAATATGTAATCAGCCGTGTAGCATATTTGCTTAAGGTTGAACTACGAGAATCAATGGTTGAGAATACATTGATTAACATGTTCTAGTTGGATAAATGATTTACATTATCTTTATATTTCTTCCTAAATGGATAACTTGCTACTTATTCAAGTTACAACTGAAATGATTGCATAGAGAATGCTGCTCTATTTAGTTTATCTAATGCATTACCTGCTGATAAATGTTTATATTTTTACTGCTCAGTGTTATTCTATCATTTGCAATAACAATGTTAATCATGAAATTGAACAATTAAAGCCATTAAGAGTCACATTTACTAATATTAGGGTTTCAAGGCCCATTAAAGCATATTTATGCACATGAAACTCTAAATTAATCCAATTACATGTAAAGTTCATCCTTTTAGATCTTAATGTTCCCTTTTATAATCAACATGTTAATATAAACTTTAATCATCCATTAAACCCTACTAAATACATTAATCATCTTGAAATAGGGTTTCTTAATCATTAAAGCATTAAAGTTGATAACTTCAATTACTTTTCTAATTGTAAGAGGAATTAGCCTCTAAAACCATTTTTAATGAATTCCTCTCATTTTTTGGAGAAAAATACATATATTATATGTACCAATCCGAGCTACCATTATTTAGATATGAATTTTGCAAGTATTACCTTTTTGGACCAATTGGAAGCTGCCACGTCGCCCTTTCCATGCAACGTTGCTTGCATTGGAAAACATAACGAAATGACGTTATTGCCCTTGCATAAGTGAGCGTCTCTTTAATCCGCGGAGGGGTAAAATGGTTCAAAGGTCGTAGGTCATCTTCAACCTTGGATCAGCCACGTTGACCGCCGATTGCAGCCCTTTGCGAGGCTGCCCCCTCCTCCTATGGCCTCAAAACTTGCCGCCAACCTTATCCCTTGGTCCACCCCCCTCCCTCGCGCACCTGGGACACCACTCGATCACAGCCAGAGAGGCCGATCTCGAGCATGCAAAGCCTGCGACGTGCGGCTCTTCTTGCAGCCAGGTTGCTGCTTTTTCGCAGGGTTTAGAGCACGACGACGATGGCCAAGCTTTTCTCCGGCATCGTGGGCCACTAGGCTTCCATCACAACCCTTCATTGGCTCCTTCAAGCTTCATGCTCATGCCGCTCCTCATAGATAGGGTATATGGATGAAAACGTGGAAGAATAGGAGAGAATGATGTCTGAGATCCTCTGGACTCGGCCCAAGGTCTTACCCCTTATATAGGGGAGGGTAACGAAGCCCTAGGATGGCTATCCACGAGTTACCAAGTCCCTTTTCAAAAAGGAAATCATATTCCTTAACTAGGAAGCAATCTTCTATCTCTTCATTATCTTCTTAGATATCTATGATATTTGGATAATTAGAAATTCAAAAATCCTCTCACTTATTCTCTTATGCTTGACTTTTAATCCATAAGCACAAAATTATATTTTCTTTTAGTAGAAAATACTACCTCTTTAACAATACCACAAAATTCATTAATAATGTATTACATTACCCTCTTATTTTGCATTATTGGTATTTTCTCTTTCTTCCTCTTTGTTGGGGCTCTTTGGACCCCAAGAAACTCTAATATTTCGAAATCCTTTTTAGTGGATATTCATTGTCCTTCTAGATGCATCTCTATTCATTATTTCTCATTATCTTGTTTATTTCTTATTAAAATATCTCTTTTTGAGAATTTCTCTTTATTTCTCTTTTATTTTCCTTATTGAAATTCCTTTTAACATTAGAAACCTCATGGATATGAAATTCCACCAAAAATAACTCAATTATACCTCTTTCCACTTATTTCCCTCATTTTATCATTGTTTTCAATTTCTTTCTTAATAAAGAAATATTTAATTGATATTTTCTTTTCTTGTTGCAATATTTTTGCAGCTTTAGACTCCTTGGAACCCAAGGAACCCAAGAGGCACGAAATCAAACTTTAGATTGTATTCTTTTGCCTTCTAGAGGTTTATACATCTTTCTTTTCTCCATTTTCTCAAATAATGGAGTTCCTTTTGTCTTTTCCTTGTTATTGGGCCCAATAACCAATAAAGCCCACAAAACAATCAGCAAGGCTATTGTAGATGAAAACCATTTATTCAAAAAAAATTATATCATTATTTGTTCAAATATCTTTAATATGAGAAATTACATTTCTCACCAAATGAACCCAAAAGTTGGGGTTGTAACAATACACATGTGTACAAGATTGTACACATGGTCCTACAAGACTATACACATGTGTCACAAGACTGTACACATGGTCCTGCAAGACTGTACACATATGTACAGTCCTATACACATGGTCCTCCAAGACTGTAAACATGTGTCACAAGAATATACACATGGTCCTGCAAGACTGTACACGTGTACAGTCCTATACACATGGTCCTACAAGACTGTAAACATGTGTACAAGACTATACACATGGTCCTACAAGAATGTACACATGGTCCTACAAGATAGTACACATGTGTACAAAACTGTACACATGTGTATAAGACTATACACATGATCCTACAAGACTGTACACATGTGTACAAGATTGTAGACATGGTCTTACAAGACTGTACACATGGTCCTACAATTGTACACATGGTCCTACAAGACTATATACATGTGTATAATACTGTACAAATGGTGTAAGAAGACTGTACACATGTGTCACAAGACTTTCCACATGGTCCTACAAGAATGTACACATGGTCTTATAAGATTGTACACATGTGTACAAGATTGTACACATGGTCCTACATGACTATACACAAGGTCCTACAAGACTGTACACAAGGTCCTACAAGATTGTACACATGTGTACAAAACTGCCCACATGGTCCTACAAGACAACACACATGGTCCTCCAAGAGTGTACACATGGTCCTACAAGAATGTACACATGTATACAAGACTGTACACATGGTCCTACAAGACTGTACACATGTGTATACGATTGTACAGATGGTCTTACAAGACTATACACATGGTTCTACAAGATTGTACACATTGTCCTGTAAGACTGTACACATGTGTACAATACTGTACACATGGCGTTAGAAGAATGTACACATGTGTCATAAGACTGTACACATGGTCCTACAAGAATGTACACATGGTCTTACAAGATTGTACACATATGTGCAAGACTGTACAGATGGTCCTACAAGACTGTACACAAGGTCCTACAAGACTGTACACAAGGTCCTACAAGACTGTACACATGGTCCTACAAGACTATACACATGTGTACAAGATTGTACACACCGTCCTACAAGACTGTACACATGGTCCTACAAGACTGTACACATGGTCCTACAAAACTATACACATGTGTACAAGATTGTACACATGGTCCTACCATACTGTACACATGTGTATAGTCTTGTACACATGGTACTACAAGACTGTACACATGGTACTGCAAGACTGTACACATGGTCCTACAAGACTGTACACATGTGTCACAAGACTATACACATGGTCCTACAAGACTGTACACATGGTCCTACAAGATAGTATACGTGGTCCTACAAGACTGTACACATTATCCTACAAGACTGTACACATGGTCCTACAATACTATACACATGTGTCACAAGACTATACACATGGTCCTACAAGACTGTACACATGTGTACAAGACTGTACACATGTGTATAAGACTGTACACTTGGTCCTACAAGAATGTACATATGTGTACATGATTGTATATGTGGTCTAACAAGACTTTACACGTGTACAAGACTATACACATGGTTTTACAAGACTATACACATGTGTCACAAGACTATACACATGGTCCTACAAGACTGTACACATGTGTACAAGACTATACACATGGTCCTACAAGACTATACACATGTGTACAAGATTGTACACATGGTCTTACAAGACTGTACACTTGTGTACACGACTGTACACATGATCCTACAAGGCTTTACACATGGTCCTATAAGACTGTACAATGTGTACAATACTGTACACATGGCGTTATAAGACTGTACACATGTGTCACAAGACTGTGCACAAGGTCCTACAAGACTGGACACATGGTCTTACAAGATTGTATACATGTGTACAAGACTATACACATGGTCCTACAAGACTGTACACAAGGTCCTATAAGACTGTATACAAGGTCCTACATGACTGTACACAAGGTCCTACAAGACTGTACACATGTGTACAAAATTGTACACATGGTCCTACAAGACTATACATGTCACACCCACATCCCACGATTTCCACTAATCATGAGATTAGGGCATGATTGTAAGGATTACACTTAATACAAAGTTCACTCCCGACTTTTTTTTAAAATTTCAACTCTTTGTTTTCTCGCATTCAATCACATAAAAAACTTTACAAGAGAATTAAACTTTTATTACTCTAATATGATCTCAACATTTAATGATACAAATTCATATACTCATTCTATTTCTCACACTTCCATGTACATATGGCATGATAATCAGATACATTCTCTCTTATCAAGGAAACAAAGATACAAATATCATATACAACTCTCTCACATCTATACAAGGACCTAGAGTGACAAGGACCGACTAAACTTAACTAATCTCTTACTTAACTCATGTGGTAGATATACTTTGATGCTTTGACCTTCTTTAAGTCCACGTGGTTTCCCTAAAAATTTTGAGTAGAGGGGTGAGCCTATCGCTCAGTGAAAGAGAACATCAAAGAAATAGTCTAAAGCACTGATATATTTATAGATATACTTTTGAGCAATTGATATCAATTATAACAGCAGAAAGCTTTAAAAGGTCTAATAATTGACAATCATAAATATGGCAGTATACTCTAAATATCTATAAAGTGAATCAATATATGAAATGCTTGATTGATCATAAAGAGAACTAATAATTCAAAAATATACAAAGAATAATTGAATAACTGTACATACTTGTTTGACCTCTCATTCATTTTATTATGCCCTGATCATATGCAGTGTACTCTACATATGAAGACTTGTAGTGAACTACGATCCCACTATACAAGACTTAGCCGACACCCCGGGATAGCAAGTCTGACTGTTGTCCTAGTCTGTTGTAGGAACTCTGGCTCTCTGGCCTCAACATACTATGGTACCGTAAACTAGACTCCTCCTCTAAGATGAGTACACAGGCGGAGGGTCTGAGACGCTCTATGGGCCTCAACTTGGTACGCTCTATGGGTACCTCTGGGTTACCACCGGGACGTCCGGTTCATGTTGGGTAACCTATTTTCCTTTAGGAGACTTCCTCAAGGGCTTCGTCTCCCCGCACGCTCTATGGGTGTGTTCCGACCCCCGTATATTGGACATTGCCAGAGTTAGGTCGTTTCACCCCTAAGGCACATACCTCACATAGGGGTTCTACGGTGTTCAGGGCACCTGAGTCTATTATAACTTGATTATATCTTTCTCTTAGACTGATTTCTTTTAACTCTGTATCTTACTGACTACTCAGACTACTAAACTGAATTCACTGATAATACTGAACTGAAGGCTTAACATATTGTTTACCCTTTTCTTAGGGTTTCTCCTTACTCGTGCACATATAGCATTTCTCATGTATTAAAACATATATCATGTCTACTAAACAAGTATTCTCATTCAAACGTTTTACACATATAAACTTGGCAAAGCAGTATATTCAAAACACTGTAATATTCAAAGTAATCATCATACTATACATACAGGCAGACTAAAATTCTTAAATAAACAGAATACATGTCAACTTGGAACTTTATACACTAAAATCATGCAATTGAACTGTTAAGCATCACCACATCTCATACTGAGAATTTTGATATCACAACACTTGATTCATTGAACACCCTATCCTTAGGGTTTCATTTACCTCATTCACTTATCACATGGAAACACCCTATCCTTAGGGTTTCAGTTACCTCATTCACTTATCACATGGCTCTCTTAAGGATTTCATACAACATAAACATTACTGAATAAATACTTCTTAAATCATATACAATCAATATATGTATGAAAACTTAGAACTGAGCTGAATTTAGGTTTTCATGCCATTCACTGAGATATCATGCATCAAGAATAAGATTGAATAATTAAAGTCTATCATGTCAAGATAAACAGTTCAAATGAATTTCAAAATATCTATTCGCAAATTTCCAACTTTTCACTCATCTACGGTTTCAACCCTTTCTAATGAGATATCAAGAAAACAATGTTCACATCACATGAAATCCAAGGTAGTATCTGACATGTATGTACTATGCATTCAGATGACAATCATTCATAATCAATAAGATTCAGATAGATAAATTTCTCTATTTAATTATACAACAATTTCAATCATAGCCAAAAATCCTACATTTCAGGTTACTCTTGTAACCTCTGTAAATACTTAAGGATTTCCCATTAAGAGGGATTGTATCCATTTCATATATGATCTTATCATCTGAAATTCATCAAAACAGAAGAAGAATCCATTTCATATCATTTTACAAAAAGTAGATCAAAAGGAAAATTTAGGGTTTGATTGTCGCATACTGAGCAAATTGAAGATTTTGGATGAATTAACCAGATTTCGTGCAATGTACTATTTAAAGGAAGTCCCCACTCACCCTAAGGTGTGAAAACACCTTAAAAAAGAGGCTCATCCCTAAAAATCTCAAAATCATATCAAATCCCTAGCAATTCACCCAATTCTTCTTCTTTCAACTCGAAAACCCTAAAAACGAGGAATTATGAAGAAAGATTGAGAAAAGGGGAAATTTTGATACCATTTTGGATCAAATCATAGGAGGGACGGAATCTTGATATGTGAAAAAAGATTCACCATGAAAGGCTACACAAACAAGCTAAACTTACTTGATTTCACCATTCCTCGGACCGCAAAACCCTAATTCAGCAATTCCACCACTTTCTCCTCTCAAGCCCTAACTCTTCCTCTCTCTCTAGGATTTCGTTTCTCTGGAATGAATCACGAATTATGAGAGCTTCTAGGGTGTTAGGGTGACCATATAGAGCAATTGATCTGCTTGGGTCAATTGCACTTTGACCCCTCACTTAACTTTTTCTTATTTCAGCAGATTTTTCTGTCATAAAAAGGTTTCTGTAATTCGTGTATTTTAGAGATCAAAACTTCTCAAAAAATTATGATAATTTATAATATTGTGTATAATATAGTTACTAATATTTAGCTAAAATTTAGATCATTCCAAGCTCCCATTAAATAATTAAAAATCTAATAGTGCACTATTATTCAAAATTCTGCAGAAATGTCAGTTACTGTAATTCGTCTACTAAATAGCTAAAAGATCCTAGAAAAATTATTAAAATTTATAAGTTATTTATGATTAAATTTCAGATTTCCAGTAAAATTTTTAGATCATTTGGTGTTACTAATAAATAATTAAAAATCAAATATTTTACTGCTGAAAAGCACTCTGTCAACATTTCAGTCGAAGTATAGTTCGACCGAGAACCACATTCAAAGAACACTCAAATATTCTGAAAGTGTTCACTGAAATGCATGATTTAGTTACCCATATCATATCAAAAATTCAATTAAATTCAAAATTTTTAGAAAATATGAAAAATCATTTACCACACTGCTATTCTGATCAAATTCCATATTCATGTACAATCAAAACCTATTTTGAGCCGATTAGGGTTTTCAAATGTTAACCATAATTATGTGGATCAAAGTATGATTAAACCTTCTTATTGTATTTAAAACATAAAAACTTAGCTACCATCATTAATCAAGATTCAAATAATGATTAACTTAATTAAGCATACAATCATTCAAGTAAACCCTAATTTTTACTGATTACGGTTTACATTTCTCAAACCCTAATTCTTTAAACTAAAATCATAGTTAGAGTTTCTTCTTAGGTTTGAAACATCACAATTGATCTAGTATTATTAATCAAGTCTAAATGATGTTCAATCTAATCAAGCATGTATTCATGCAGGTAAACCCTAGTTTACCAATTAAGCACAATTGTGGTCATAACAATTCTCCCCCCCCAAAAAGGTTTCGTCCCCAAAACATAAATATGCAAGTAAAGTACATTCAAGGTTTATTTTAAGCTTATAAATCTTACATATCATTATATTCTTGTATTTCATACTTGAATGTAGTTTTCAACATTAAGTCCTTTAATTCTTTACTAAATCACAACATGTTTAAATCATGACTGCTCAATGATAACAAATGAATTATTTATGCCACAACCAATCATAGGATAGAGAAAGAAACAATCATTTCAAAATTTTCATACTCTTGAGGTCTTATCTCAACATTGATAATCTGATCCAACTATTTCAATTCATGCGGCTCAATATGTACTATTGTTATGTATTACCTCTAAGTCACGAAAGTGAGTACACCATGTTCTCTTAAATTTTACTATTATGCTACTCAAATAGAAATACAGTCTTGAGTTAAACGACTAGATTCAACAACAATTGTACATTACTACTCACGACATCCCCATTGGATCATGGATGGATAAGGTGAAGCATTACCATCACATTCCATACTGTTCTCAAGTATGAACCCACACATAATTCAAGGTGTAACCATCGAGTTATAGCATACTAGGGTTTCAACAACGGTAACAGAGTACTCCATGATTGCATTAGTCATTCAAGGACTATTCATACCCAATTACCATCACTTAATTATATTAAAGCTAGGTATAACAAGCTATACCTCATTAGGGTTACATATCAATATAATATGGTTATCATCCCTTCTATTCATTTGAGTGAATAGGTAAGACTACATTATTCAGGGTAACCCTCCATTTGTTCCATCATCATTCAACCCATATCACCATACCACAATTGTACAATACTAAGATGGATTACTGGTATGAATGACTTAAACTACCAGACACCTTTAATTAACATATTGCTTGCACATGTATACTGAAATCATACGTAGAACCAATTTACATCCCTTAATATACCTTCAACACATTATATATACTTCTAAAAATAAATTCACATATTACTAAAAGTCATTGTTTTCTCTTATCTCTCTCCTCATTCATTACTGCTTACTTTTTGCTACTTATCCTTCTCATTTTGATGATGTATATTAAACATCCCTAAAATTGTAACATACAAGGTATGAATAGATTATTCATCATTCTTGCTATCACTGCAAGAATTTATTTCATATCACACTTCACTCATATTGTATTTCTCCGTTTGTTTCAAACACACTTGTTACATTTCAAATTTATATCTTACTCTTTACTCTAAATCATTTCCATATTGTTTATCTACCTTTCAGATTAGCTATCTTTAAACCGTGAATTACTATCAGTGCTAGTTTACTTCTCATAGTGCAAATCACATAATCTTGTTTTATAGAGATACTAGTATTCAAGGTCAAATCACTAGAGACAACCCTTGAACTACTACAACTCAAAACATTCTAGGGTTTGGTCTATATCAGTAGCATGACGTTATTGTGGCGTGACTTTTCTCCCTTAATTTGAAAGTCAAACTTTGGATCTCACAAGTTTTACTAAAGTCTTCTTTATCTTATCACTTGAATTTCCTTTCTCTTACTTGGCCATTTAGATAGATTACATTATCAATTTACCCTGCTAGGGTTTCATCATCATATTGTGTGTTATAATTACATTCACTAGATATCTCCACCATGGTGGTTATGCATCATATATGATTCATTTTCTTATCACTTCAGTCCCACATTGCTCTAATTAAGTAATATATGAAAGAGAAGATGATTCTGAGACTTAGAATTCTTTTCTTCAAACATTCATTAATACATTTCTCATATGTAGGCTTAATCAATTATCAACAAGGATACTTAACTAATTAACACTTGCTTGAATCTCGCAACCTCTTTCTTTTATAATCTATATTACTCTATTATGTTTCAAACCCTTCCTTACTTTCCTTAATCCCCTTACCATATACTACTATTCCACTTGTCATCTTTAACTTCTAGTTTTCTCTTATGATCATGTTTCTTATTCATATGTATGATCATGTATACCACATTGCACATATTTCTTTTCATCCTTCTACTAATGTGAAGTTGAAATTCTAAATCAATAATCTCTCTACTAGATTCAACTCATGTTTAATACGTTACATATCCTTCATTTTAAATCAAATGGCTCATGCATGGGTCAAACTTAGTATCTCTTTCAATCAAGTTTTTCCCTTCTGAATATAGTCTACCTTTGTATGACTTATTCATTGGTTAAGCTACACTTTCGTTCTTCTTTTAGAAACTAGTTTGTTGTTCTAGTCTTATGATTTACATGTTCATCTAGTTCTCTTTACTACAACTCTTCTGAAGACTCTTCACTTATTTTTACTTATTGTCTACTGAACTCTTTTCTTCTATTTTCCCTTTGCTTTGGAGTACATAAAAGCATTGTACTCAATTATATAGTCCATTCCTCATGATTGATTCTTACTATCTTGGTCCTTACATACTTTTCTCATATCCTTTCCATATTTCATATTTAAAGTTCATATAACACTAATAATTAAACTTAATCTGAACCTTATGTCATGTTCCTTTATTCCCAATTAAGGGTTTCTCATATGAGGCCCCAAAGTTGGATCTCAGATATCAGTTCCAAATGATTCTTAGCTATTCTAATCTTTCCCATAGGTTTCAACATCTTAGTGTATGTACATTCTCACTATGATGTGGGTCTAATGTATCCAGAGTCTACTCTTATTATACTATTAATAGGAGTCATTAGATCCCAGTAACGCATCCTGCCAGCCAGACCAGGCCGAACTTGTAGTCCTGAAGCCAAGAGCTACTCAGGATTAACCAAATCCTATTAATCTCAAACTTGTGGAAAGAATATCCACTTAGGGAAAACTCATTTAAACATAACTTCTGATCTACTTGATACAAAGAATAATAACAATAACTAAATCACTTCATGATACACAAAAATAATAAAGAACCATATATATTCTACAAACCAATAATCAAAATTCATATATAAGAGCATTTTTATTGATCTCCAATCAAAGTAGCAATATAAAGCAAGACTTGTAGCACATTCTATCTTTAAGATCTTACTTCTTCATTACTTTCAGTCTCCTAACCCTAATATTTCTAGGGTTTCTCTAGCCTATTCTCCCACTGCATGCCTGGCCAGGGCATCCAAGGAAGAATAGATAGAGTAGCTTGATACTGGTCAATCTCAGTATTCAGATACCTAGCGAGGGCATCCAAATACCCAGACTTCCCAGAGCTATAGACACATCACCTCCTATGTTCCACACTTATAACTCTAACTTTCTATCCTAATGGTCCCTAATAACTCAACCTAAGCTCTGATACCAAAGCAGTCACACCCACATCCCACAATTTCCACTAATCATGAGATTAGGGCATGACTATAAGGATTACACTTAATAAAAAGTTCACTCCTGACTTTTTTTTATATTTCAACTCTTTGTTTTCTCGCATTCAATCACACAAAAAACTTTACAAGAGAATTAAAACTTTATTACTCTAATATGATCTCAACATTTAGTGATACACATTCATATATTCATTCTATTTCTCACACTTCCATGTATATATTCATTCTATTTCTCACACTTCCATGTACATATGACATGATAATCAGATACATTCTCTCTTATCAAGGAAACAAAGATACAAACATCCTATACAACTCTCTCACATCTATACAAAGACCTAGAGTGACAGGGACCGACTAAACTTAACTAATATATTACTTAACTCATGTGGTAGATATACTTTGATGCTTTGACCTTCTTCAAGTCCACATGGTTTCCCTAAAAATTTTGAGTAGAGGGGTGAGCCTACTCGCTCAGTGAATGAGAACATTAAAGAAACAGTCTAAAGCACTGATATAATTATAGATATACTTTTGAGCGATTGATATCAATTATAACAGTAGAAAGCTTTAAAAGGTCTAATAATTGACAATCATAAATATGGAAGTATACTCTAAATATCTATAAAAGTGAATCAATATATGAAATGCTTGATTGATCATAAAGAGAACTAATAATTCAGAAACATACAAAGAATAATTGAATAACTGTACACACTTGTTTGACCTCTCATTTATTTTATTATGCCCTGATCATATGCAGTGTACTCTACATATGAAGACTCATAGCGAACTACGATCCCACCGTACAAGACTTAGCCGACACCCTGAGATAGCTAAGTCTGACTGCTGTCCTGGTCTGCTGTAGGAACTCTGGCTCTCTGGCCTCGACATCCTATGGTGCCGTAAACTAGACTCCTCCTCTAAGCTAAGTACACAAGTGGAGGGTCTGAGACGCTCTATGGGCCTTAACTTGGTATGCTCTATGGGTACCTCTGGTTTACCACCGGGACATCCGGTTCATGTTGGGTAACCTATTCTCTCTCAGGAGACTTCCTCAAGGGCTTCGTCTCCCCGCACACTCTATGGGTGCGTTCCGACCCCCGTATACTGGTCACTGCCAGGGTTAGGTCATTTCACCCGTAAGGTGCAGACCTCACATAGGGGTTCTACGGTGTTCAGGGCTCCCAAGTCTATTATAAGTTGATTATATCTTTCTCTTAGACTGATTTCTTTTAACTCTGTAACTTACTGACTATTCAGACTACTAAACTGAATTCACTGATAATACTGAATTGAAGGCTTAACATATTGTTAACCCTTTTCTTAGGGTTTCTCCTTACTCGTGCACATATAGCACTTCTCATGTAGTCAAACATATATCATGTCTACTAAACAAGTATTCTCATTCAAACATTTCACACATATAAACTTGGAAAAGAAGTATATTCAAAACACTATAATATTTTGAGTAATCATCATACTATACATACAGGCAGACTAAAATTCTTAAATAAATAGAATACATGTAAACTTGGCACCTTATACACTAAAATCATGCAATTGAACTGTTAAGCATCACCACATCTCATACTGAGAACTTTGATATCACAACACTTGATTCATTGAACACCCTATCCTTAGGATTTCATTTACCTCATTCAATTATCACATGGCAACACCCTATCCTTAGGGTTTCAGTTACCTCATTCACTTATGACATGGCTCTCTTAAGGATTTCATACGACATAACATTACTAAATAAAGACTGCTTAAATCATATATAATCAATATATGCATGAAAACTTAGAATTGAGATAAATTTAGGTTTTCATGCCATTCACTGAGATATCATGCATCAAGAATAAGATTGAATAATTAAATTCTATCATGTCAAGATAAACACTTCAAATGGATTTCATAATATCTATTCACAAATTTCCAACTTTTCACTCATCTAGGGTTTCAACCATTTCTAATGAGATATCAAGAAAACAATGTTCACATCACACCAAATCCAAGGTAGTATCTGACATTTATGTACTATGCATTCAGATAACAATCATTCATAATCAATACGATTAAGATAGACAAATTTCTCTATTTAATTATACAACAATTTCAATCATAGTCAAAAATCCTATATTTCAGGTTACTCTTGTAACCTCTATAAATACTTCAGGATTTCTCATTAAGAAGGATTGTATCCATTTCATATATGATTTTATCATCTGAAATTCATCAAAACAGAAGAAGAATCCATTTCATATCATTTTACAAAAAGTAGATCAAAAGGAAAATTTAGGGTTTGATTATCGCATACTGAGCAAATTGAAGATTATGGATCAATTAACCAAATTTCATGCAATGTACTGTTTAAAGGAAGTTACCACTCATCCTAAGATGTGAAAAAACCTTAAAAACAAAGCTCATCCCTGAAAATATCAAAGTCATATAAATCCCTAGCAATTCACCCAATTCTTCTTGCTTTCAACTCGGAAACCCTAAAAATGAGGAATTATGAAGAAAGATTGAGAAAAGGGGAAATTTTGATACCATTTTGGATCAAATCAGAGGAGGGATGAAATATTAACATGTGAGAGAAGATTCACCATGAAAGGCTATGCAAAGAAACTAAACTTACTTGATTTCACCATTTCTTGAACCGCAAAACCCTAATTCAACAATTCCACCACTTTCTCCTCTCAAGCCCTAACTCTCCCTCTCTATCTAGGATTTCATTTCTCTGGAATGAATAACGAATTATGAGAGCTTCTAGGGTGTTAGGTTGACCATATAGAGAAATTGAACTGCTAGGGTCAATTGCACTTTGACCCCTCACTTAACTTTTTCTTATTTCAGCAGATTTTTTCTGTCATAAAAAGGTTTCTATAATTCGTGTATTTCTGAGATAAAACCTACTCCAAAAATTATGATAATTTATAATTTGTGTATAATATAGTTACTAAGCTTCAGTTAAAATTTTAGATCATTCCAAGCTCCCATTAAATAATTAAAAATCTAATAGTGCACTGCTATTCAAAATTCTGTAGAAATGTTAGTCACTATAATTCGTCTACTAAATAGAAAATAGATCCTCCAAAAATTATGAAAATTTTATATATTGTTTATGATTGAATTTTAGATCCCCATTAAAAATTTCAGATCATTTTGTGTTATTAATAAATAAATAAAAATCAAATACTATACTACTGAAAAGCACTCTGTCAGCATTTTCGGTCGAAGTATAGTTTGACCGAGAACCATGTTCAAAGAACACTCAAATATTCTGAAATTTTTCACTAAAATTCATGATTGAGTTACCCATATCATATCCAAAATTAAATTAAATACAAAATTTGTAGAAAATATGAAAAATCATTTTCCACACTGCTATTCTGATCAAATTCCATATTCATGTACAATCAAAACCCTAATTTGGGCCGATTAGGGTTTTCAAATGTTAACCATAATTTGTAGATCAAAGTATGATTAAACCTTCTTATTTTATTTAAAACATAAAAACTTAACTACCATCATTAATCAAGATTCAAACAATGATTAACTTAATTAAGCATACAATCATCCAAGTAAACCCTAATTTTTACCGATTAGGGTTTACATTTCTCAAACCCTAATTCTTCAAACTAAAATCATAGTTAGAGTTTCTTTTTAGGTTTGAAACATCACAATTGATCTACTGTCGTTAATCAAGTCTAAACTATGTTCAATCTAATCAAGCATGTAATCATTTAGGTAAACCCTAGTTTACCAATTAAGCACAATTGTGGTCATAACAATACACATGTGTACAAGACTGTACACATGGTCCTACAAGACTGCACACATGGTCCTACAAGACTGTACACATGGTCCTACAAAACTGTACACATGTGTACAAGACTGTACACATGGTCCTACAAGATTGTACACATGACACATGGTCCTACAAGACTGTACACATAGTACTACAAGAATGTACACATGGTCCTACAAGACAATAAACATGCGTACAAGACTATACACATGGTCCTACAAGACTGTACACATGGTCCTACAAGACTGTATACATGGTCCTACAAAACTGTATGCATGTGTACAAGACTATACACATGGTCCTACAAGACTATACATATGGTCCTACAAGACTGTAAACATGGTCCTACAAAACTGTACACATGTGTCATAAGACTGTACACATGTTTCACAAGACTATACACATGTGTCACAAGACTATACACATGGTCCTACAAGACTATACACATGGCCCTACAAGACTGTACACATGTGTCACAAGACTGTACACATGGTCCTGCAAGACTGTGCACATGTGTACAATCCTCCTATACACATGGTCCTATAAGACTGTAAACATGTGTACAAGGCTATACCAAAGGTCCTACAAGACTTTACACATGGTCCTACAAGAATGTCCACGTGGTCCTACAAGACTATACACATGTGTACAAGACTGTACACATGGTCCTACAGGACTGTACACATGTGTACAAGATTGTACACATGGTTTTACCAGACTGTACACATGTGTACAAGACTGTAGACATAGTCCTACAAGACTGTACACATGGTCCTACAAGACTGTACACATGTGTACAATATTGTACCATGGTGTTAGAAGATTGTACACATGTGTCACAAGACTGTACACATGGTCCTACAAGTCTGTACACATGGTCTTACAAGATTGTTCACATGTGTACAAGACTATACACAAGGTCCTACAAGACTGTACACAAGGTCCTACACAACTGTACACATGTGTACAAAACTGTACACATGGTCCTACAAGACTATACACATGTGTACACGACTATTCACATGGTCCTATGAGACTATACACATGGTCCTACAAGACTGTACACATGGTCCTGCAAAACTGTACACATGTGTACAAGACTTTACATATGGTCCTACAAGACTGTACACATGTGTACAAGGCTATACACATGGTCCTACAAGACTGTACACATGTGTACAATATTGTACACATGGTCCTACAAGAATGTACACATGGTACTACAAGACTATACACATGGTTCTACAAGACTGTACACATGGTCCTACAAAACTGTACACATGGTCCTACAAAACTGTACACATGTGTACAAGACTGTACATATGGTCCTACAAGACTGTACACATGTGTACAAGGCTATACACATGGTCCTACAAGACTATACACATGTGTACAATCTTGTACACATGGTCCAACAAGACTGTACACATGGTACTACAAGACTATACACATGGTCCTACAAGACTATAAACATGTGTACAAGACTATACATGTAAGGACCCTGACCTTCATTTCGGACTTACCCTGTTTGTTTTGCCTAAACCTTGTGCTTGGTTGCTTGCTAATCATATTTGGAGGTGATTAGGGTTTGCTGATGCATAGTCGAGAGCTGGAGGTGCTACTTGAAAGATTACCTAAGTTAAGGTTGAAAAGCAAGTTTGTCACCTTGAGAGATGTCTTTCTCTCTCATTGCTTCCTCTAGGGTTGAGAGGAAGGTTTGGGCTTGTGCCTTGAGTTGTCTTGGGATAGGTTGAGCTCTTTTGGGCCTTGTTTTCCCTTGTTTGGGCCTTGCCTTGCTTGGTTGAGCCCTATATCGGGAAAGGGTGCCTTGTGTCGGCCATGGGGTATCGCCCATGAGGGTGTGTCGGCCATGGAGGAGTGGTGTGTTGGCCTTTGACCTTTGTTGACCTTTTTTCCTTGGTTGTGTCACCCTAGGTTGGACATGTGGCCGATCCTTGGTTGAGTTGTGGCATGGCATGTGCATGTGTTTTGCAAGGTGGTGGAACGTGTGGACAAGTGTCCCTTGGTAAGGTGACACCTTGCCTTTGTCTAACCTTGACCCCCATATATATATGCCTTGCCTTTCTCTTCCTTAGGATCCCTTTTAGATATTTGTTGCTCCTCTCTTCCTTGGTGCACGATACAACTCTCCCTTGCAACCTTGGTGGCTGATCCCCTTGTAGGAGTTCTTCTTCTTCTTCCCTTAGCTTGGTGGTCGAACCCTAGGTGGGTCTTGTTCTTTGGTAAGCATCTTCCCTCTCTCCTTAGCATCTTCTTCTCCATCTTTCCTACTCTTCGGCCATGGTGTTTATGCTTCTTGTTCCTTTTCTTGAGGTGGCTGAAGTAGTGTGCTTGGAGCTAGGAGCTTGAAGCTTGGAGCTTGAGGATTTTGCTTAAGGCGGGTTACATAACTTCTAACCCTAGCTATACTACTTTCCCTATGTTGCATGTTTCATATATGTTGACAATCATCCATGCATGTATGTTTCTTGTTCTAGAACATGTTGTTGATCTATGAGCATGATGTTGGTGTTGTTGTTGATGGGTTATATGCCTTTACACCTAGTTGGCCAAACCATAGTTGAGGTTTTCTTTGGTAGCAAAACTCCTTTCTCTCCTTGGTCTAGAGAAGTGAATTTGAGCTCTAGTAATGTGAGCAATACCCCTCTCTTGTTTAAGTTGAGAGGTGAGCTTATATTCTAGTTGCTTGGGTAATACCCTCCTCTCACCATGGATTTGAGAGGTGAGCTTTTGATGACCTATGTTGAGGTTGGATCCTTGTGGTTGCCCGATTTGTGAAAGAGGTGGTGCAACACCCCTCTCTCTTAGTTGTTGAGAGGTGAGTCGACCTTCTTGATCAACTAGGTTTTGGTGCCCTTATGCTTGAGGTTGAAGATGACCTTGTTGGGTTATGTCTTGCACGATATGACTTTGGGGATAGTGCTGCCCGATACCTTTCTTTTTTTGGGTTGTACCTTTGGCCGATACCCATGTGTGCTTGGGTGTTATGTGTTGTTGAGTGACATGCTTGATACACCTTGTTGAGATAGTTTTACCTTGGTGCCCGATATCCCTTATCCACCCTAGAGTTAGGGTTTGGGCGACATGGTTGCTAAATCCCTAGATGGGCATCTTGGTCGATATGAAGCCTCAACCCAAGATTGGGCGTTAGTGCTGCTCTAGGTGACATGAGTTGTCTACCCTTAATGCACGATATGTCCTTGAGGTGTAATCCTTGGTAGATAAGCTTGCTTGGGTGATCCTTGTATCCCTGGCCGATATGCCTAGTTGAAGCTTAGTTGGTGCCCGTCATGGTCCCTTAGACGATACCCTAGGTGGAGTTGTTGGGTGGGCGATATACCCTTGATAAGGTGTTGCCCGATATCCTCCTTAGGGTTAAGTCTTGGACGACACACCATGTAAAGAGGGTGCTCGATGCACTCCCTTGTCTTTATGTGGCCTTGGCTGTTACCCTTGATAAGCTTGGATGATATGGTTTCATGCCCGACATGCCAACCCTAGGATGCTGACCATAATGCTGCTGGACATCCACGACACCTTTCTTGGGCGTCACCGTTACCCTGGCCGATAGGGTTAAACTTGGGATGATGCTTGAAGGTTGCACGATAGGGGCGCCTTGGACGACACCCCTTTAGTCGATATGGCTCATGTGGAAGGATGGCCTGACAGTGGAACCTAACCCTAACCCTAGCTTGGTGCACGTTAGACCCTTGGCCGATAGCAATGGTAGTGCTGCACGTTATGACCTTATGAATGGCTGCCCGACACCATGAGAGTTAGTGGAACCTTGATGCATGTTAGAGGATGTGCAGTGTTTGGTTGATATGGTGGTGAGTTGCTTTAGGGTTTGGAACCCAAGTCGGTACGCCCTTTGGTGAGGGTATGGCGCTGCTCTCCATACCTGTAGTGAGGGTTTCAGGAGTTTTGGTGAGTGTTCTGATAACCCGATATGTATATAGTTGATGGTTCTCTTTTAACAATGATAGTACAAGTAAATTGATGTAATCTTCTTGAATCCTGCAATTATGTTGAAAAGTTAAAAGATAGATTGTGAACCAAGAAGATTGGAAGCTTATGATGTTGCTTCACATGTTGATATAACACATGCATATGGTCACATGTATAAGGCATAACATATGCCCCTGATTGATTATAATATTATGAATGATAAAGCTTGTGTAATACTTGATAGCATGATCATTCTGTTCATCCATGATGGCTTTAGTTATGTATATACTAACCATACAGGTATTTCGTGTGGATTTATATCCTGGTGAGAGATATGAGATATATGTGCTTTGACTAGCACAATGTGATGATAATCCTTGTTAATAAAGTACCAAGTTGATAGGTCTGAGGACCTGATATAAGGATGAGTGCCTAGTTGAGGTGTTATACTTTGATGATAAGATAAGGGATGCGTTCCTAGGATGTTGATGCATGATTGTGATGACATGAGAGGCAATGGTTGATATCATGAGGGATTGAGGTCCCAAGATAGTATGTTGATGGAAATAGTGGTGTAATTCTATAAGGCTATGTTTATACCTTGTTTTTCCTCAACAATTGGCTTAAAATATACTAATCAATGATAGATAAACATATCATGTAGTTTGCCCTGGACATAGATCCATTGCCATCAGTATTTGGTGATGGTGAAACAGGTTTATCCTGCGGGATTACCTGGAGCGCACATTGTTGAATATGCGAGGTTTCCCCTAGCCTAAAATAGGAGGGTTGAGTGCAACTATGGTTGCAGACTCGGGATGTATGGAGCATGGTGAATAGGCCCATGGCTCAAGTTATGTGATGATGAGCATGATACATTCATGGCTCGGATGTATATACTAGCACCTATGATGAGGTGAGCTAGAGATGGGTAGCTTGCGGAGATAACCCAGAGGCTGAGGCCTATAAGCATAAGACTGCGGTCTTGCTTAATGATTCATGTACTGACCACGAGAAGGTGAGGTCATGGAGTCCGGATCTCCTTAGACACTGTATGGCACCGGATTTGGCTTCGCAGCCAATGGTTGGACTTGAGCAGGGAAGGCTCACTTCCTCAGGGCATAATAAAACGTAATCCAGTCGAATAAATACATCCTGCTTAGAGCAAAACACAAAACATTGATTGAGGCCTTGCTTGCATAGTTGATCTAGTTACACCTTGCAGATACGTGTATGATCCTTATATCTTGTGATAAATTCTTAAAAAGCTTATCTTGTCAATCATGTTCCATAAAGAAATACTTGGTAATATGCCTCCGGGATATCTTGGTAAGCTTGACGGTAATAATAGCTTTGCTCAGTATGCTGCTCTTGTTATACACTTATTTAGTTATTTTCTGTTAACTGCTTTAACCTTTGAGGTTTTATAGTTGCAGCGGGGAGTTATGTTTCTCGATGGGACTGTGTGTCTCACCCCGCTAGTTTACACCCTTTTTAGGTGATTGCTCTAGACGTGGTGGTGGTCGTGATGTTGCGGCCGAGCAGCAAGAAGAGCAGTAGAAGGCAAGAGATGGACATGCTACTATTTTGGTGGGTTTTTAGTAGAGTCCTAGAGTCATCCCTATACTCTCAGGTTCTTAGAAGTGTTTGATGACGTTTCACGATGTTTAGCTACTGTAATTTTTGTATACCCTGCTGCTGGCCGTACATGGCCTGTTATGTATGTATAAACAGGTGATGAACTAATATGCGTTGTTGCAACAGTGGGTGACTTTAAGTTGTGAACATATCTGGAAGGTGATCTTGAATATATATATCTATATGTGACATGATCTTCTTGCAGGGCCTGGTTGCATTTGTTCTGTACGTATGTTCCGCAATCAGTTTTAATTAACCCGTGTTCCACACATTTTCGCGTGTCATCTTGTTGTCTATGTGATGGCGGGGTGTCACAATTGGTTTGGTATCAGAGCTCTAGGTTCGCTGAGTCTACAGGGATTTAGGACTAGGTTTGCGTCTGTTCTTGTGAGTTTTCCAGATTTTCTGACAATAACCTTCTGCTCTCAGCAGAAGATAAAGCTTAAAGATTTCTGGAAACCATGAAGAACATGCTGCCGAGAGCAGTGATGCTGCATCAGTTGATGGAACAGAAGGGAAGGCACATGGAGATCGGGTTCCTGAGGTCCCCCAACTTGACCTAGCCATTCTCGAAAACCCTGCCTACCAACAACTTATGGGGCAGACGATGGCTACGATGAATCACATGGTGGAAAGGTTTCCAGTGCCTCAGCTAAGAGCACAGGCTCCCCATGGTGAAGCATTGGGTATTGGGAAGACCTTTGAGTGGCTTCGCTGAGTCGGAGCTTCGAGTTATGCTGGGACGACTGATCCAGTGGATGCAGAACTGTGGCTGACAGGTCTTGAGAAGGCCTTCCGGATCCTCGACATCCATGAAGTAGACAAAGTCAAGCACGCTGTCTACTTTCTGAAGGGCAGTGCTGGCCACTGGTGGGCCATCGAGGAAGAGAAGCGAACCGGTGAGGAGATCAGTTGGGAGATCTTCCAGCAAGAGTTCGTCAACAGATACTTTCCGAAGACGTATCTGGATGAGAAGATCAACCAGTTTGAGCGTCTACGCCAAGGATCGATGAGCATCACCGAGTATGAAGCTAATTTCATGGACTTGCTGAGGTTTTGCCCTCACATGGCAGCGAAAGAGGATGAGCGGATCAAGCGGTTTGAGAAAGGTTTGAGTGCTGAGTTGTCGACACCTACTGCTGCTTTAGAAAATCAGGAGCGGTTTTCCATGTTCGAGGAGTCTGTCCACAGGATTGAACGGTCTGTTAGGGAGAAAAGGGAGTCCATGACCAAGTAAAGGCCTGCTCAGTTCCAGGGACAGAGATCTAGTGGCTTCAAGAAATCAAGGCTTTTAGCACCTTCCATGATGAGAGGTTCTAGTGCACCATCACAATGGTCCCCGAGTAAGGGAAGAGGTTATGTTTCTTCACCGTCAAAGGCGCATAGTACAACTTCTGTGGTAGGAACAAAGCCATCTAGACCGCAGAAAGAAGGTAGATCATGTTATCACTGTGGACAGACGAGGCATTTAAAGTCAAATTTCCCAAGAAGAGACGTTGAGGTAACGCAACAGTTGAGACAGAATCAACAAGGACCAGACAGACAATAGCCCAGTGCTAGTAGAGGGTGAGGACGCGGTCAAGCGTCACAAGTAGGATCGTCTGCTCAAGGAAGCAGAGGACATGGACAACAAGAAATGACTCGATTCTATGCTATGAGCCAGACAGAGGCGATAGTCAACCCGCGAGTGGTGACAGGTCAGATGGAGTTATTTCATTCTGATTTGTCTTCTTCTTGCTTTATATCTGTTTTGGTTGACCTGGGTGCTACACACTCTTTTATCACACATAGTCTGCTTGATAGTTGTCCTTTACCTGTTAGTTGTAAGAAAGATAGCCTGTTGTTAGAAACCCCTCTTGATGGTTCCTCGATGCTTCGAGAAGTGTGTCCGTCCTGTGTTCTATCTTTTTCGGGACACAAGATACAAGTGGACCTTGTACCACTTGATATGCATGGATTCGATTCAATCCTTGGGATGGATACCTTAGAGAAGTATAAGGTCGTGTTGGACTGTGGTTCCAAGTAGGCAGTGTTTGATGAAGAAGGAGAGAAGTGGATCTTCCAAGGAGATAGGAAGATTCTTCCGACATGTCTAGTGTCAGCGATGGTGGCAGAAAAGTTGCTGCGGCAAGGTTGTAAGGCTTTCTTAGCTCACGTTGTGGATACTAAGGCGAAAGGTCCTAGCCTCTAGGAGGTAATGGTTGTCCGAGAATTCGCGGATGTGTTTCCTGATGAGTTTCCCGGTGTTCCCCCACCTCGAGAGATTGATTTTGAGATCAATCTGGTACCAATAACACAGCCAGTTGCGCAGACACCGTATAGGATGGCTCCAACAAAGATGGAAGAGTTGAAGAAGAAGTTACAAGAGTTGTTGGAGAAAGGTTTCATCCGACCGAGCACGTCGCCTTGGGGTGCTCCGGTGTTGTTCGTTAAGAAGAAGGACGGGTCGATGCGGCTATGCATAGATTACCGACAGTTGAACAAAGTTACGATCAAGAATAAGTACCCGTTGCCGAGGATAGATGATCTGTTCGATCAGTTGCGTGGTGCTACAGTGTTCTCAAAGATCGATCAATGGTCTAGATATCATCAATTGAGGATTAAGGCGGACGACATACTGAAGTCAACGTTTAGGATGAAGTATGGTCACTATGAGTTTGTGGTTATGCCGTTTGGGCTAACCAATGCACTTGCTGCTTTCATGGACCTGATGAACCGAGTGTTCCATACGTTCCTAGATCAGTTTGTTGTAGTCTTTATAGATGACATCTTGATCTACAGTCGGGACAGTTAAGAGCATTAACAACATCGTCGACAAGCATTGACTCTTCTTCACCAACATCAGTTGTATGCCAAGTTCAGCAAATGTGAATTCTGGTTGAAGGAAGTGACCTTCTTAGTTCATGTGATATCTATAGAAGGAGTCCAGGTGGACCCTAAAAAGGTGGAGTCAGTTGTAGATTGGGAGCAACCAAAGACGCCGACAGAAGTTTGTAGTTTTCTGGGTTTGGTAGGATACTACGGGAGGTTTATCAAGGACTTTAGTGCAATCGCGTTGCCGATGACAAAGCTGACCAGGAAGGATGTACCTTTTGTTTGGGATGATCGTTGTCAGCAAGATTTCCAAAGTTTGAAGGAGAAGCTGACTAGTGCTCCAGTGCTAGTGCTGCCAGAGCCTAGGAAGGGCTATGTTGTTTTCTGCGATGCCTCCAAGAAAGGCTTAGGTTGTGTACTAATGCAGGAAGATCATGTGGTTTCTTTTGCTTCGCGACAGCTTAAGAAACATGAGGAGAACTATCCGACGCATGATTTGGAGTTTGCAACGGTGGTCCATGCGCTAAAGATTTGGAGACACTATCTTTATGGGGAAGTGTGTCAGATCTTTACAAATCATAAGAACTTGAAGTACATCTTTTCACAGAGTGAGCTGAATATGCGACAACGTCGTTGGATGGAACTAATCAATGATTATGATTGCACCATTGAGTATCATCCTCGTAAGGCAAATGTGGTAGCTGATGCGCTTAGCCAAAAGTCTTCTTCTCTCTCCACAAAGAAGGCACAATTGAGTTCCTTGGTATGCCATAAGCGGGATATGTTTATCTCTTTGCGGCAGATGAATGTACAGTTGGAAGTTTCATTGTTGGCAGGACTATTGGCACAGATGCAAGTCAAGCCTACGCTGAGACAGTAGATCAAAGACACACAACAGGCAGATGGTGCAGTGCAGTTAATCAGGTCAGAGCTTGGTAGTGAAAAGCGTGATGGGTTCCATGAGTCCAAGGATGGACTAGTTTGCTATCATGGTAGGATGGTGGTCCCCGATGGTGATAATCTAAGAAAACTAGTGCTCAAGGAAGCACACACGTCAATGTATGCTATGCATCCAGGAGTCACCAAGATGTATCATAACCTGAAGGACCTGTATTGGTGGTCTGGCTTGAAGAAGGATGTAGCTGAGTTTGTGACTAAATGCACAGTATGTCAACAAGTTAAAGCTGAGTATCAGAAGCCGGCAGGTACGTTGCAACCTATGCCGATACCACAATGGAAATGGGATCATATAACCATGGATTTCGTAGTTGGTCTACCAAAGACAGCTAGGAATCATGATTCGATTTGGGTAATAGTAGACAGGTTGACAAAATCTTCTCATTTTATACCAGTAAAAACAATGTATACTGCAAAGAATCTTGCTCAGGTGTATGTAGACGAGATAGTGCGTTTTCACGGTGTACCAACAAAAATAATTTCTAACAGAGGTCCCCAGTTCATGAGTCGTTTCTGGGAGCAGCTGCATAAGGCTTTGGGAATGCAGTTCAAGTTCAGCACCGCCTTCCACCCACAGACAGATGGGCAATCTGAAAGGACTATTCAAACTTTGGAGGATCTTCTCCGAGCCTGTGTTTTGCAGTTCCTAGGCAGTTGGGACATGCATCTCAGTTTGATAGAGTTCACTTATAACAATAGTTATTAGCGGAGCATTGATATGGCTCCTTATGAGGCTCTACATGGAAGAAAGTGTAGATCCCCTTTATGCTGGTATGAGTCTGGTGAGTATAAGCTTTTGGGTCCTGAATTAATACAGCAGACAACAGAAAAGATTCGAGTGATACAATAAAAGTTGAAAACGACACAGGACAGACAGAAGTCTTATGCAGAAATCGCCGACGATCCTTAGAATTCCAAGTGGGAGACAAAGTGTATCTCAAGGTCTCACCTTGGAAAGGCGTGCTAAGGTTTGGCCGAAAAGGCAAACTGGCACCCAAGTATATGGGGCCATACCGAGTAATAGAACGTGTTGGCAAGGTAGCTTACAAGTTAGAACTACCACCAGAGTTGCACATGTTGCATCCAGTGTTCCATGTCAGTATGCTGAAGAAAAGTCATCCAGACACAGAGACAGTTATACAGCCAGTTGAGGTTGAGCTTGATGAAGACGTGACCTACGAGGAGGGTCCGGTGATGATCCTTGACAGAAGAGTAAAGAAGATGAAGAGGAAGGACCTGGCTCTTGTGAAGGTTCTTTGGCATCATCGTGGTGTTGAAGAAGCCACGTGGGAACTTGAGGAAGAGATGAGGAGGAAGTATCCCTCGCTTTTCTCTTCGAATTTTAGGGACAAAATCCTTTTGTAGAGGTTTATGGCTTGTAAGGACCCTGACCTTCGTTTCGGGCTTACCATGTTTGTTTTGCATAAACCTTATGCTTGGTTGCTTGCTAATCATCTTTGGAGGTGATTAGGGTTTGCTTATGCTTAGTCGAGAGTTGGAGGTGCTACTTGCAAAATAACCTGAGTTAAGGTTGAAAAGCAAGTTTGTCACCTTGAGAGATGTCTTTCTCTCTCCTTTCTTCCTCTAGGATTGAAAAGAAGGTTTGGGCTTGTGCCTTGAGTTGTCTTGGGCTAGGTTGAGCTCTTTTGGGCCTTGTTTTCCCTTGTTTGGGCCTTGCCTTTCTTGGTTGAGCCCTGTATCAGGCAAGGGTGCCTTATGTCGGCCATGGGGTATCGCCCATGAGGGTGTGTCGGCCATGGAGGAGTGGTGTGTCGACCTTTGACCTTTGTTGACCTTTTTGCCTTGGTTGTGTCACCCTAGCTTGGACATGTGGCCGATCCTTGGTTGAGTTGTGGCATGGCATGTGCATGTGTTTTGCAAGGTGGTGGAACGTGTGGACAAGTGTCCCTTGGTAAGGTGACACCTTGCCTTGGTCTAACCTTGACCCCCATCTATATATGCCTTGACTTTCTCTTCCTTAGGATCCCTTTTAGCTCTTTGTTTCTCCTCTCTTCCTTGGTGCACAATACACCTCTCCCTTGCAACCTTGGTGGCCGATCCCCTTGAAGGAGTTCTTCTTCTTCTTCCCTTAGCTTGGTGGTCGAACCCTAGGTGGGTCTTGTTCTTTGGTAAGCATCTTCCCTCTCTCCTTAGCATCTTCTTCTCCATATTACCTACTCTTCCGCCATGGTGGTTATGCTTCTTGTTCCTTTTCTTGAGGTGGCTGAAGTAGTGTGCTTGGAGCTAGGAGCTTGAAGCTTGGAGCTTTGGAGCTTGAGGAGTTTTCTTAAGGCGGGTTACATAACTTCTAACCCTAGCTATACTACTTTCCCTATGTTGCATGTTTCATATATGTTGACAATCGGCCATGCATGTATGTTTCTTGTTCTAGAACATGTTGTTGATCTATGAGCATGATGTTGGTGTTGTTGTTGTTGTTGATGATGGGTTATATGCCTTTACACCTAGTTGGCCAAAACATAGTTGAGGTTTTCTTTGGTAGCAACACTCCTTTCTCTCCTTGGTCTAGAGAAGTGAGTTTGAGCTCTAGTAATGTGGGCAATACCCCTCTCTCGTTTAAGTTGAGAGGTGAGCTTATATTCTAGTTGCTTGGGCAATACCTTCCTCACACCATGGATTTGAGAGGTGAGCTTTTGATGACCTATGTTGAGGTTGGATCCTTGTGGTTGCCCGATTTGTGAAAGAGGTGGTGCAACACCCCTCTCTCTTAGTTGTTGAGAGGTGATTCGACCTTCTTGATCAACTAGGGTTTGGTGCCCTTGTTCTTGAGGTTGAAGGTGACCTTGTTGGGTTATGTCTTGCACGATATGACTTTGGGGATAGTGCTGCCCGATACCTTTCTTGTCTTGGGTTGTACCTTTGGCCGATACCCATGTGTGCTTGGGCGTTATGTGTTGTTGAGTGCCCTACTCGACACACCTTGTTGAGATAGTTTTACCTTGGTGCCTGATATCCCTTATCCACCCTAGAGTTAGGGTTTGGGCGACATGGTTGCTAAACCCCTGGATGGGCATCTTGGTCGATATGAAGCCTCAACCCAAGCTTGGGTGTTAGTGTTGCTCTAGGTGACATGAGTTGTCTACCCTTAATGCACGATATGTCCTTGAGGTGTAATCCTTGGTAGATAAGCTTTCTTGGGTGATCCTTGTATCCCTGGCCGATATGCCTAGTTGAAGCTTAGTTGGTGCCCGTCATGGTCCCTTGGACGATACCCTTGGTGGAGTTGTCGGGTGGGCGATATACCCTTGATAAGGTGTTGCCCGATATCCTCCTTAGGGTTAAGTCTTGGACGACACACCATGTAAAGATGGTGCTCGATGCACTCCCTTGTCTTTAGGTGGCCTTGGTTGTTATCCTTGACAAGCTTGGACGATATCGTTTCATGCCCGACATGCCAACCCTAGGATGCTGACCGTTATGCTGCTGGCCATGCACGACACCTTTCTTGGGCGTCACGGTTACCCTGGCCAATAGGGTTAAACTTGGGATGATGCTTGAAGGTTGTACGATAGGGGCGCCTTGGGCGACACCCCTTTAGTCGATATGGATCATGTGGAAGGATGGCCCGATAGTGGAACCTAACCCTAATCCTAGCTTGGTGCACGTTAGACCCTTGGCCGATAGCCATGGTAGTGTTTCACGTTATGACCTTGTGGATGGCTGCCCGACACCATGAGAGTTAGTGGAACCTTGATGCATGTTAGAGGATGTGCAGTGTTTGGTTGATATGGTGGTGAGTTGCTTTAGCGTTTGGAACCCTAGCTGGTACACCCTTTGGTGAGGGTATGGCTCTGCTCGCCATACCTGTAGTGAGGGTTGCAGGAGTTTTGGTGAGGGTTCTGATAACCCGGTATGTATATAGTTGATGGTTCTCTTTTAATAATGATAATACAAGTGAATTGATGTAAACTTCTTGAATCCTGCAATTATGTTGAAAAGTTAAAAGATAGATTGTGAACCAAGAAGCTTGGAAGCTTATGATGTTGCTTCACATGTTGATATAACACATGCATATGGTCACACGTATAAGGCATAACATATGCCCCTGATTGATTATAATACTATGAATGATAAAGCTTGTGTAATACTTAATAACATGATCATTCGTTCATCCATGATGGCTTCAGTTATGTATATACTAACCATGCAGGTATTTCGTGTGGATTCATAGCCTGGTGAGAGCTATGAGATATATGTTCTTTGACTAGCACAATGTGATGATAATCCTTGTTAATAAAGTACCAAGTTGATAGGTCTGAGGACCTGATATAAGGCTGAGTGCCTAGTTGAGGTGTTATCCTTTGATGATAAGATAAGGGATGCGTTCCCAGGATGCTGATGCATGATTGTGATGACTTGAGAGGCAATGGTTGATATCATGAGGGATTGAGGTCCCAAGACAGTATGTTGATGGCAATAGTGATGTAATTCTATAAGGCTATGTTTATACCTTGTTTTTCCTCAACAATTGGCTTAAAATATACTAATCAATGATAGATAAACATATCATGTAGTTTTCCCTGGCCATAGATCCATTGTCGTCAATATTTGGTGATGGTGAAATAGGTTTATCCTGCGGGATTACCTGGAGCGCATATTGTTGAATATGCGAGGTTTCTCCTAGCCTAAAATAGGAGGGTTGAGTGCAACTATGGTTGCAGATTCGGGATGTATGGAGCATGGTGAACAGGCCCATGGCTCAAGTTATGTGATGATGAGCATGATGCGTTCATGGCTCGGATGTATATACTAGCACCTATGATGAGGTGAGCTAGAGATGGGTAGCTTGCGGAGCTAACCCAGAGGCTGAGGCCTATAAGCATAAGACTGCAGTCTTGCTTAATGATTCGTGTACTGACCACGAGAAGGTGAGGTCATGGAGTCCAGATCTCCTTAGACCCTGTATGGCACCGAATTGGGCTTCACAGCCAATGGTTGGACTTGAGCAGGGAAGGCTCACTTCCTGAGGGCGTAATAAAACGTAATCCAGCCGAATAAATACATCCTGCTTAGTGCAAAATACGGAACATTGATTGAGGCCTTGCTTGCATCGCTGATCTAGTTACACCTTGCAGATACGTGTATGATCCTTATATCTTGTGATAAATTCTTAAAACGCTTATCTTGTCAATCATGTTCCATAAAGAAATACTTGGTAATATGGCTCCCGGATATCTTGGTAAGCTTGATGGTAATAATAGCTTTGCACAGTATGCTTCTCTTGTTATACACTTATTCAGTTATTTTCTGTTAACTGCTTTAACCTTTGAGGTTTTATAGTTGCGGCGGGGAGTTATGTTTCTCGATGGGACTGTATGTCTCACTCCGCTGGTTTACACCCTTTTTAGGTGATTGCTCTAGACGTAATGGTGGTCGTGAGGTTGCGGCCGAGCAGCAAGAAGACCAGTAGAAGGCAAGAGATGGACATAATGCTGTTTTGGTGGTTTTGTAGTAGAGTCCTAGAGTCATCTCTGTACTCTCAGGTCCTTGGAAGTGTTTTGACGACGTTTCACGATGTTTATCTGCTGTAATTTTTGTATACCCTGCTACTGGCCGTACATGGCCTTTTATGTATGTATAAACATGTGATGAACTAATATGCGTTGTTGCGAAAGTGGGTGACTTTAAGTTGTGAACATATCTGACAGGTGATCTTGAATATATATATCTATATGTGACATGATCTTCTTGCAGGGCCTTGTTGCAAATGTTCTATACGTATGTTCCGCAATCGGTTTTAATTAACCCGTGTTTTCGGTAATATATGGTTCCGCACGTTTTCACGTGTCATCTCGTTGTCTATGTGATGGCGGGGTGTCACAATACACATGGTCCTAAAAGACTGTACACATGGTCCTACAAGGCTGAACACATCTGTACAAGACTGTACACATAGTCCTAGAAGATTGTACAAATGTGTACAAGACTGTACACATGATCCTACAAGGCTGTACACATGTGCACAAGACTGTACACATACAAAGATCCATGTGTACACTTGGTTGTATAAAACTGTACACATACATAGATCCATGTATAACATGGTCCTACAAGACTGTACACATGTATACAACACTACACACATGGTCCTACAAGACCGTACACATGTGTACATATAGTAGTGCAAATGTGTATCTTTATACACATGTATACAAAGTCGGACACATTACAATACATATGTGTATATCTGTACAGATAGTATAACATATATGTACAAAGTAATACTTATGATTGTAGACAATTGTACACATAGCAAAATACATATGTACAAAACATACACATACGTGAATGAAAAAACTCTAGTTCATTGTGAGTATCTATGGGCGATATTACCCTAGTATTGTCTTGTGACCACTCTTCCTACATGACGATGTGATGTGTTGACTTGAGAGTACTACGTTATATCAAATCATTGCTCCTTATATCACATAGTTTGTGTTGTTGATGCTATGCATGCCTTCCTATTTTTATACCATAGATCAATTATATCCAACGACTTTACCATGTGTCTTCATGCTTTGTTATACCATGGATCAATATTATCCAACAACTTTACCATGTGTCTTCATTCTTTGTGGTGCATGGTGTCGTGCAATGTACATAGCATTATCAAGAACAATCCTTATTCACTCCACCAGGGATCTTCAAAACCGAAATTATTCCAACATTGAAGGATCCCAATCTTGAAAGTAATAGATGCTACGCACACTACCTCATCTTGTGACTGCATAGTTGTTCTGGTATAGTGCTGACAACCCATGATCACGCATACAACCTGCTCATATCTAGAAATTGACATGAACGGACCACCTTCCACGTTTTGGCTGAGACAAATGCACAAACCGTTGTTGCCTCCTCACTTCCGCATTACTCGTGCAGGAAGCGTCAAGCTCGCGTACAAATCTCCGACCATAGTGTAAGGGATGTGGGTGTCCGACGAGTTTGACCACGACCGTTGGTGATCGCGAGTTAGTTGGATGGCACAATCTGGAGGACCGGAGGTACAGTGTAGTTGCTGACTGCTGCACCCTCTCACTACCGTTTTTAATCTTTATACGGGAGGAATGATCAAGCGAGCACACAAAGGTTACACGGGATGCCGCTTTCAGTTTGCTTAGTTGCTTCCGGAAGAAAAACGCCGATGGACGGACGGAGCGGATGTCGTGGATGACAACCACCGACAACTTTGTCGTGTACTTCTACTGCAGGGGCTTAGCATGCTCGTAGAAGCAGCAGCTGTGCGAAGACGTGGAGCACGGCGTGATGGGTGAGGAGCCGACGAGAATTCGGCACCGTGGAGGGTAAGACCCGGCACCGCGACGAACATTAGCGCACGACGGGTAGCTTCAATAACTTAGGAGGATAAGACCTGGCAAGGCCGCGAACATTACACGGCTGGAAGCTCCAGTACTATATCTGGTGGTTCTGATGACTAGAGGCGGCTGGAGACTTCTTCCTTCTTCTCGTCGTCCCCTTGTACGAGTACAGCTTCCTCCGCCGCGTGGTGGGCCTGCCGGTGAAGTTCAAGTACAAAACGCTCGCGGCGCGGCAACGGATAGGTTCATCGTGGCGATGGCAATCATGTACAAAGGGACGACTGTTGCGGTGAAGAGGATAGAGACAACACAAAAGCAAAGGGAGCGGGTCATGTCCACCTTGTCCTGCATGGTGGGCGTCGTTGTCGTTTCCCATGGAGCACATCACGAGGGCGGCGGTGAACAGATCCACGGGCCCTGAGTCTCTTCTTCACCTGCTGCATCGACGTATGTCCAGCACGATTGCACGAGGGCCCGTCGGTCGGAGCTAGGTCATAGGTCCCGAGGCTCGCCTACGAGGGGCTGCCCCCAAATCGCGCGAGAGGGTTTCCTGGCGGAGAACGATAATTGGAAGTCGGCCGGCCCGTTATTTGGAACACACAGTGGCCAGCTGCGACTACAAGTTCAGAAGGACTGAAGGAGGGAGGAAACACAACGGAACCGTGGCAGGTGTGTGAAAAATAAGGATCGGAAGTTGGCCGTTATCGTTTTAGACCGTTTCGGGGTGTAGGATTGGGTGTGGGTCTGTTACGTGAATCACGGCCCAATAAAATTTTGTGTTCCTGATTTCTTCTTACAATTATATAGATGAACTAACCACCATGCCTTCACGTAGACGGTAGATTCTACAGCACGATTCCATTGTCTATGGACTCGGGTGGGCCTTGCCGCCCAAGTTCACTATGGTGTCTTCCTAGTTAATACATCGTGATTCTATGCACATTACGTCATCTTTAAATAAATTTTATATCTTGTGATAAATACAAATATAGCTCCTTATCTTCATGACTTCTCTAGGGCTTAAGACGTCTCGTTAGCTAGAGTAGTACTCAGCGCAAGGTAAATAAATTAGAAAATTGACAAGTGAGAAGGCTACTAAAAAACAATCTGAACAAGCACCGTTTTATTAATTTGCTGCAAATGTTCAGCCACGTACATGTTAATCCAAACAATTACTGCAATTGTGTTGCTTATTTATAAAGATAAATTTTTACTTATTAAGGATGAATAGTTTTTTATCTAAATTATTTATGTCATCCTGAGATTGAAGATCTTCTAACGAGATTATAAAAAATGCAGCAATGGCACGTTTATCAAAACGAGATAAACTTATTCGGAACAGGAGAGTCAATATCGAGTTGTTCCTTCATGATGAGGCAATTCTTTTGATGATAGTCATCATCATTATAGTTTCATGGACATACGAGTGTAAAGTCCTAAGATCAGGATATAGTTTTACTGATCAGAGTGAGAATAGGAGTAGTTTGATTGATAGATTGGTCTATAAGAGTGATAAAAAATGTATTAACAAGCATAGAATGGACCGCCAAACATTTCGATGTTTGTGTTTGTTACTAATGTCGGCTAGAAAATTCACATGTAGTAAGAATACAACCATTGATGAAATGGTTGCTATTTTTCTTTATATCCTATCTCACCACTCAAAAAATAGGATAGTTCAAGATGATTTCTTCAGATCCGGTGAGACAGTGAGTCGATACTTCTATGAGGTGTTCAATTCTGTAATCAGGTCACATAAAGAATTATATCAAAGGCTGAGGCAATTCTTGAAAATTCAAAGGACGGCCGTTGGAAAATGTTTAAAGTAAGTACTTTTATTCCACTTAAATATATTATCAATGAAGCAAGATAATAATATAATTTCTTATCTAGGGATGTCTAGGAGCATTGGATGGAACATATATTGAAATGCGTGTCCCTGAGGTAGACAGAGCGAGATACATGAATAGGAAAGGATTTATCACAACTAATGTTTTTGGAGTTTGCAATAAAGATATGCAATTTTTGTATGTATTGTCGGGCTGGGAGGGTTCAACAACAGAGATGAGAGTTCTTAGAGATGATTTTGACTAGACAACATGGACTTCGTGTTCCACATGGTAAAATCTATAATTGTATATATATTACATATATTTTACAATTGTTTTTATTTTGTATTTAATATTCAATTTCCTTTATCGATATGATTTAGGAATTCAATATTATATATAATATGTTGAATGGAAGAAGAAGTGGGTTTGGATTTAATGATAATACCCATTGTGTGGAGGCTGAGAAGAGTGTTTGGGACAACTATGTTACGGTAAGCATATTTAACTTATCCTTTACTAACACCAAATCTTGTGACTGTCTAATTTTTGTATTTTTAAATTGTAGAGTCATCATGAAGCATATAATTGCAGAAATAAAAAATTTCCACACTTTAATAAGCTTTGCGTTATTTTTGACAAGGATCGAGCAACTAGAAGCAATGTACATGATGCAGATGACATGGTGACAGAAATGGAGGACCAACAACAAAATGGAGATAATGTTCATGTTGAAGATTTAGATGAGAGTGAAAGTGGTCAAGTTTTTTCTCCAATGGGTAGAGATGAAAAAGCAAGGAGAGTCACAACTCGGGGTGAAAAAGGAGAAGAAATGATAGTGACTTTGCATGTGTGCTAGTAGATGTGGCGAAGAGTCTTGGAAAAGATATTAAATTATCAGTTGAGACACTAGGTGAGTCGATAGTGACAAAATTTGAAAAACAAAAAGAAACTATTAGATAAGAGGTAAGGAATCTAGGCAATCTTATAGGGATAGAGAATATCTCAACCATTTTCCTATTGACTGCAAATGAATCTCTATGCCAAGCATTTTTCTAGTTGACTGGCAATGAAAGAGAAATATTCTAAAGAGCCAATTGAATAGGAACTAGCATATTAGTCTTGGTTTAGTATTTTTTTCAATATCTTCTAGACTTTATTCATAAATTTTATTTTTAATTATGCTTCTTTGCATCCCATTCAAATCCCTTCCCCCGAACCAAACATGCCCTAAATACATTCGGGCATCTATCAGAGTCAGAATAAATATTTTTTGTGTGTAGACTAGTGGAGTTTGCAGTGATCCGACGCAAAAGGCCTCCAATTTGTCAATTTACTAATATTTTGATGGGTGGTTTTGTCCTCATGTCCAAAATACCATCTCTGATGGTTGGATTTGGTCCTGCCAATAGACGGTTTTATGAAATATTTAGATGCTGGGCTATTTTTTTATCATGCCAAAACGAGTAAAAAGGTTCAGAACATAAGATTCTATCTCTCTTCAACTCTGGTGATCTCTAAGACCCTATTACAAATATACGAGAGTTGGAATACAAATAATGAATTGAAAATCTTTTTGAAGTTCGGTCTATACGGATATTCTTTAGTTGGTAGAAATAAAAATCATCAAGTTTATTTGCATGTGTTTGTTTAAATAGCTTTGTTGTGTTGCTGAAGATGAACGAGCGTAACTGTGTGTATCAGTCTAAGATGAGACATGTCAAATGGGTGGGAGGCTGGGGTCTGAGTTGGGTCATTGCGGGTTTGGTCCTCACAGGTGTGGGTCAAAATATTGCAATTCTAAACGGGTCAAACAAATAAAAATATAAACTCAATTTAGAGGGTTGCGGGTCATCCATTGATGCCCATGTAATATTTTCTCAATAAAAAAATATATTGCAACTTGCTATTGTAACGGTAAAAGAAGACAATTATCAAGTGTTTTCACATGAAATATAACATAAAAACAACCAACTACTATACATTTTCACTGTCAAATAAAAAAGCATGTTGTTAAAAGTTATTCAACCATTCAACCACATATCTTTTTGTGAGTAAAATCATCTAATCTACAATAAAAATTCTTTGATGTATAATTATGATTGACAAAATAAATTTAGTATCTTGTCTAAATCCATATTAAGTTTGATAGAGCAATTAGAAAATGTAGTAGATGTTGATTTATTTATTTTTCCAACATTCTCTTTGATAACAGATCTTGTTAAGAAAGTTTGAGTGTGGACGGAAACTCTTTAATGATTTACGGGTAGTAACAGATCACGAAATTTATTTCAAGTAGTAGTAGTTACTTTTATATAATTAATTTAGTTAAGTGGGTCACTAAGGGGTTCCCGTGGGCCACTGACCGACCTAAATCGCGCGTCCGAAAAGAGGGAGCGGATTTGAAGTAGTTGAACTTTTAAATTTATAACCCGAAACCTTCTAGGCCCCCACAACTTTATTACGGGGTCGAAGTAGATATACAGGGTCGAACATAGGGACAAGGGTGGTAGTGTTGGGAACGCGGAATCGACACGTTACACTTCGGTAAGGGCAAGGAGATGATAAAGTCCCCCAAGGGAACAACAGGCGAAGATCTATAAAATAAAACAAATCTATCTCCAATTGGAGCTACGAGGAAAATTAAGGTTTTAAAGGTTTATCCATTTTTAGGGTTTTCGCGCAACGGAAACAGAAAGGATAAAACTATTGCTTTTAGTAAGGAACGAAGGAGAAAGCTTCGGTAAAACAAGCAGCAGCAGAAACATCCTGTACCCCTTCTCTCGAAGTGGGTACCTCTAACTAAGCATCAACACCTCTCTCGAGGTTGCTGGTCTTAAGTTAGAGTGGAAAGGTCACTAAAGCAGCTTCGATCCTAGGCACTCTCGTACTCCCGTATCGGACAAAACACTAGAGCCACAACACCTCTCTCGAGGCTGCTGCAACAGGAAAACACGATTCGGTAGCTAATCGAAACATGATCCAGGCGTACAAGCTAGAGTTCGGATGCTAAACAAAACAATCATCCAACAAAAGGGACCAAACATAAAGCAGCATATAATTAAAACTCTTCTAATTCCATTAACATAAAAGGTTCTGGTTACATTGCATAAGTAAAGAAAGTAAATGACTGAAATAAGTAAAGATAAATGTCACCTTCTTGATTTATAAGGGCGACAGGTAGTAACAGACTCCCAAGATCCCTCCAGCCCAATACCAGGCGGGAGCCTTGCCCGATACGCCTGTGTCGGGCGGCACACCCTCTCGGGCGATAGGTCGTGACGGGCTGGCTTATCGTGCGAGGCTCTCATGCCCGATATGATAGTTTTGGGCGGCACACCCTCTCGGGCGATACACCAAGATGGGTAACTCGTAACGGGCTTGGTATCGTGTCGGGCTAGAGTTTTGCTTAGGGTATCGGGTACTCATGTCGGGTGTCCTTGTTGGCCGATATCGGTCTACTGCGGTACCCGGGGCCGATCCTAAGTGAACCACTCCCTCCCTCTCGGGTGGGGGAAATGCTCACCTAGTATCGCCCGGTACACCTATGAGGCACGACACGGTAGCTCCAGATGCTTTCCCAAGTTGTCTTTTGAGAGATTCTGACTTGTCCCATCGGAGTCCTGTAGCTGCTATTTATAGGCAGTAGTTGGGAGAGGTTGTGGTTCTCCGGGCGCCACGTGGCCTCCTTCAGCTCCATCATCGTGGATTCAGGGGTGCCCGATATGCGTGTCGCTCGGCACAAGGATGTCGGGCTGTAAGCGTGTCGGTCATCATGACGAGTGGCGCCTGCTGGTGGGTGGCTTGTATCGCGCGACACGCTTCAGCAGTCGTGACGATATACGGCTCCCTGTCGGGTAAATGGTGTACCGCTCGTCCGCTCCTTCTTGCGCGGCACCCTCATGTCGCGCGGTAGTGTATCGTGCTGCCCTGCGTCGGGCAGCGAGCGTATCGGCCAGCTGGTTGGTAAGAAAGCCGATGCAGGTGGAACACGTTCGTGGGATGGGACGGGCCTTTTTGCTGATAAATGAGTCAAAAAACGAGGAAAACTCTGCAAAAGATGATAATATTGAGTTAAGAGCGTAGCGTGGCCTGTTTATGCAAAAACATGACAAAAAGGAGAGGAAAATAGTTTAAAAGGGCAGATTTGATAACGAAATAAGGGCCAAAAACATCACAAAATTTGGTGTTAACAGCCACTCATGAAACCCGCTAAATAAACGTGTGGGTATGGATTTGGATATTTTTCAGCAAGTAGAATATTTCATCACCCAAATCTGACTTAAATTTGTCGACCCATGGGTGTGTGCTGATTTTTACCCACTTTGACATGTCTACTGGGATGGATTGAATGGTATAAATGTTGCGTAATTTTTCCTTTTTATTTACATGGTGATCCTGATAGCACAACATGGACATCCTTTTTATGTACATGGTGAGCCTGATAGCACAGAAAGGACATGGCTCAGCTATATCTAAAGTACACAAGCGATGTTATAATATGAAGCTTGAAAAAATAGGAAGATACAACTGCAACGTACCGCGCCTGAGAAGGGGCGCTACAAATGTTGTGTTTTTTCCTGCTCGAACGATGATACATGGCAACTGAATTCACCAAATTTCACTCCACAACACCCAATCAAATAAAATTATCATTAAAATTCCTATCATTTGTTCATTAAGAAAACAAAAAACACTCTACCAAATAGGGCTTACTTGTAATAGTTTAGTTGACACTTGCGAAATGAGACAAATGTATTCTGATTGGGATTTGGTTTGCTTTCCCATATTTGCAAAACATTCTCTCTGACACAATATTTATGGGCATGAGCAGCTCAGACATTTGTTTTACTCTTCACTCAACCAAGTTCCAAGAAATAAAGGCAACATAAAGCTAAAATAGGTTTATTGCATAATGTCATAAAGGAGTAAAACTATGGGCGGAACCAGGGATGGGAAGGGGCCATGACCCCACCAAAAATTAAAATAAAACATATATATACATACATATATTTGTGTGATGGCGAATAGGGACGTTAGAGAAGGTAACAAAAATGGAAAATTTTTCAATATTCTTTGATCAAGGAATCACGTCAACAACGATGGATCTAGGAAAGAAGGTAACAAGAGATATACATGGGCCTGGAGCAAGTACAACAACAACTCTTACACGATGATGTGAACTCTTCATAAGGCACACATTGTCTTCTAATATTTGATTAATGCACAACATGACCTCAGCATCATTGTTGATCCAATCGTATTGATCAATAAACTAGGCGAGTTCACAAATTGAACCTATCATTTCAGACATTGAACTGGTATATTCACCAATTGAACCAGTCGGTTTATGTCCTAGTTCAGGAAATGTTCAACCAATGTTGTTCAAATTGACCTGACACTTGAATCAATAGGCTCATCACTCAAACTAGTCAGCTCACAGTCAAGTCAATCAATTTTCACCTATTATTGTTTGAATTATATACCCAAACACTTTAGTAATCAAGTTAAACACCATTCATAAGTAAATTCATATTCGAGGTGCATCATATGTGTGTGATCCTATAGGTACCAAGTTACGATGGCAGTGAATGTCCACAACTAATTGATGACATCACAAGCAATGTGCAGTATCTAGTAATGCATCATTGCCAACTTCAACCTACAATCGATGATTAGTGTTAAGTGATTGTATAGTTCCTTTGTCTCTGATATCCAGATTGAACTCAAGGCATGGAATCATCATCTTTTCAACGTTCAATCCATGAGAGTAGACTGTCTGAGATGCATGTGATCTAACATATTATATATTGATTCATATGATTATGGCCATACTTTTCTCAATTTTTCTTAGCAAGTGCCCATGATATCAATCTCCTACAAGAGGAAAAATCCCATCTACTTAACCCATACTCAATCCCCATGTGTCACAACATACTAGGGAATCTCCTTAATAGCAACCGTTATTCAATGTTGCATTTGATGATGCCAAATACATTGAACGACATGTGATGAGTGTAGTGACATTAGGTCTAAGAGTCACAATCACCACTATCAGTATGAGAGCTAATTCTGACAATCATTTCATGGCCTCCATGTATCACTCTCAAGGTGGTTCTATCTGATATATTATTCTTTGACATGTACATGTGTACTTGGTTTGATATTACTATCATGACTAATGAGATTCAATCATCAACCAATACACACTCTAGTCTTATGTATTATTGTTGTCTCTTTTTCTTCCATAGTAATATCTGACTAGGGACATAACAAGAATGTATGTGCTCTTAGCATACATATGATCTCATCGTTTAAGTCCTCAACATGAATACATATGTCCTCGAACAACATCATTTTTTAGACGCCTGCCATGTTTGTGTCATCATCTCATGATTGAGACAAACATAATAGATAAACTACCTTTATAATTATCTAATCAAGTATATGATGCCCCATTACAATCATTTTATGATTGGATATATGGGAATCCATACCAACATGATCCCACTTGATGTTTGAGCCAATGATTTACCAATCTTAGTCTGAGTGATCTTTAACATGTCCATCATGTTTCTACTATGCAAGTGCTTTTATACCAGGTTAGAAACTTTTACTTCTAGTCGATCTTTTATAAGTTTTCATATCTCCTTTCTATACGACTTCTCGTGTGAGATGTAATTGCCATAGTATGCTATCTGAGATTTCTTGCCTATCTAGTAGCTCCATTTTTACATAGTATTTCTACTATGACATCAATGGTTGGAACCTCCCACAAGATCATCTGCATGAATTGTATTAATCCATACATTGTTCTCTGTTGTTCTCAAAAAAATAAAGTACTCGACTTTTATTTGTAGAATTAGCAACTATCTCTTGGTTGGTGCTTTTCCAGCTTGCAGTTCTATCTTAAAATCAAAACAAATTTAGATTGTGATCATTATTGTTTTGTCATTTTGGAAGTTTTTATCGATGTAATCCTTGACACCCAACTCTTCCTTATTACCATAACTAGGGAAGCGATCCTTTCAGTGCTTTTCAAGTACTGATGGATGTTCTTTATGGCAATCCAATGACTTTCATTGGAATCTGACTGATATTCTCTTATCATGTCCAATACATACGAGACAATGGGATGAGCACATAACATTGCAAAATCAATTGACATCTTAGTCATGTATTCGTATTCTTCACAAGAAATGGGGTACTAAGATCTTGAGAGACTAATTCCATGAGACATGGACAAATATTCTCTCATTGAGTACTCTATGATGAACCCTTCTACATCTTTCCAATACAAGTGCTCTTCACTTAAGTCAAGAATCTCTATAGATCATGATTCTTATCACATCAGATGCTTCGCCGAAACCCTTCATAGAAAAGGCACTTCCTTACCAGGTTTTAATATTTGCATTACAAGGATGTTATTCCCAATCATTATGTGGAATAAAATATGCTCCCACTCAACTTTTGTAATCACAAATTTCATCTTCATTTTGACTAAAGTCAAACTCTTTAACTATCTTGTCAAATCAAAGCTTTCAACTCTAAGATGCTTGCTGCAATCCGTAGATTGACCTTTGTAGTTGACATATTTTATTTGCAATAATTCGATTTATAAAACCTTTTGGGTTGTGTCACACACATATCCTCTACATCATTCCGATTAAGGAATATAGTTTTAAATCCATTTTTCCAAATCTCATAGTCATACTAAGGTGAAATTGCAAGCGTGATCTTTATGGATTTAACCATGGCAACTAGTGAAAGGTTTCGAAATTCTCAACACCTTGAACTTGTTTGAAACCCTTTGTAGCCAATCTGCTCTTATAGGTTTGTAAATTACCATTCATGTTGATCTTATTCTTGAAGATCCAATTGCACCCTATGGGTCTTACCCCTTCAGGTGAATCCATCAAGGTCATACCTTGTTGTTGTACATGGAGACCATCTTGGATCTCATGGACTCAAGCCATTTCTCAAACATTAGTCCCTCATTTATCTTTTGGGTAGATTGATGCCTCATCATTTATGACCAATAGATATAAGATATCATAATCATTCAGAGTCAAGGTTTGTTCTACTAGATCTATGAGGTTTTGTGTTACATAAAAAACTTGAGATTCCACAAAAATTAGTGATTGTATTTGTTCCTATTGTACCTCTTTAGGTTTAATATTTTTTCTTATTGGTCATGAACTTTTCAAGTTCTACTTTTCTCCATATGATTCCTTTATAACTAAATTCCTCTTAAGGAGTTTAACCATCCTAGAAACCAACAATTATATCGTCAACTTGGATTATAAAAGTAGTATTTAACAAAATAAAATTTATGTGATTTATGGACAAAGAAATTCAAGAAACGATTTTCTTATATAAGCTTACATTCCTCATCTATATAAAAGACATATCGATACACATTCATGCCATATCTCATATGGCGTCTTTTGAACTATTTTAAATGGTACATTGTTTTATTCTAAAGCATGTGCCAAAAGCAAACTACATGATTATCTAGATTTATTGATAATAGAACCATGAATAACAAGGTGTGATACCTTCTTTCTGATACACTATCATTGTGTTTTAGGTGGAGTTCTTCACGATACACTATCATTATCTCCCAAAAGGCTATGAAACTCTTGGTTTAAAATATTTTCCACATCGGTCATGTCAAAGTGTTTTAATACATTTAATAAGTTGGTTACATACATCATTCATGATCTACTCAAACACTTCAAAAGATTAATACTTGTATTTCATTAAATACAATCTATCATATCTACTGAGATCATCAAGAAATATAGTGAGGTACTAGCAATCACCTTTAGCATTTATTCTAAAAGGTTTATTTACATCACTTTTTATGAATCCTAATAGAATACTCACTCTCCCCCTACATCTAGTGAAAGGTTCTTTTGTCAGTTTTCCCAATAAATAAGACTTGCATGTCTCTATTGGTTCAATAACCAAAAGAGTCTAGGAAACCATCTTATAGATTCCTAAAATTGGTTCAATAACCAAAAGAGTCTAGGCAACCATCTTATAGATTCTAGAAATACATTTCTCATTCATGTGTTCAAGATGATAATGCTATATGTATTCATTGTTTGAGTCATAGACTCATACGATATATGTGTAATGCATATTTGTCTCTAAAAATATCAAGTATAGATTATGAGACATATGACACTGCCATATAAGATATTATCTTTTGAAATGTAACACCAATTTATTCATAATATTCTTGTCCATACAAGATACATAATGTTTTCATTAATGGAAGGTACATAATAGCAATTCACTATTTCTATTTCATTCCAATCGGGTAGGATGACAAATTTCAACTATAGTGGCAACAAATCTTGCTCTACATAGTTCTAACTTACTTCTTCTTGGGTCCTAAAGTAGAGATCTATAACTCCTTCTTCCTCAGTTCCTCTATATAAATAATGCAGTTTCTTTTTCAGTCTCCACGCTGGTGACATTGGTGGCACTTTACTTCCTTATTCACTCCTCCCTTAGCTTTTGGTGCAGAGGACTTTGGTTTCTAGCTAGCTTTAGAACTCATCTTATCTTTCCCTTTTCCCTTGGAGTTCCCTATGATGATCATCATCACATATTTTGGTTTATCCTTCTTCATATATTCTTCAACTGTTCTCAACATGTAAAATAATTCTAACAACAGTTTGTCAAAATCATTCATATTGTTGTTCATGAAAAACGAGATGCATGATTCTAAAAATGACTGTAGAATCACATCTATGGCCAACTCTTATCCCAAGAGAAATCCATGTGCAGCAAGGTTCTCCACATACCCAATCAACTTCAGCGTATGGGGACCTACTGGATCTCCTTCAGCCAAATTACACTTGAACGACGCCTTCCAGACATCATATTTCTCTTGTCTTCCCTGATAGTAGTACATGTGTAGGGAAATATGGCATCAAATATGGCAGTGGAAACAAAACAATTATCTCCATATTCCCCTTAGATAGTAGATCGAGTCAACAACTATATAATGGGAATCAGGCTTCAAGGTATATACCTAGTCCTGGAAAAAGTCCAATGACTTATCCTAATAGTAGTGTGCTTCTTCTTCAAGCAGGACTCGAGCAGTCGTCAACAATGACCTCCTAGTTGAGTACCATTTACGATAGTTGGTGACATCATCCTAGCAGGTGGCAACGACCTCCACGCCTCTATGGTCCATGCAGACCACTGGGAAATCCACATTACGCTACCATAACCAACATGAAGAAGTTATCAAGTGTCAATCTTCTAGGGTTGATTCACTCTTTCATGTTGTCTCTCCCTTGTTGTCCCCCCTTTTATGGGTAGGAATTTCTTGGGATCTCTAGTTACCACAACTAGAGAGGGCACCTCTTGTTAGAGAGAATTGTTGTGTCTCTAGAAAGCCTCGACTACCCTTTCATATATAGGAGGTTCAGGGTGAGGAGTTCTAATCTGAGTAGGAATGAAAGAGATACATTTTCATGATTTTACTGAAAGCTATGAATGTTGAACGAGTCATTTCATATTTGAAACAGTCATTTCATACCTGAACCGATCGTTTCACATATGAGCATATTAGTTCAACCCTTTATCAAGTCGTTTCACCATGTTTCCTATTCAGAATTGTGTTGGCATTTAATACTCAATTAATGCACAACATGATGCCAACACAATCCTTGTTCTAATCATATTTATCATTGAATTGGATGGTTCATAAGTTGTATCAGTTGTTTCAAACCTTGAACTGACCGTTTCACTAAGTGAAGCAGTCGAATCTTTTCCCATCTCATGCAATGTTCATCCAATGAAGTTTAAATGGACTTGATGCTTAAATCGATCGGTTCAACACTTCCACTGGTCGGTTCACAATCCAGTCATCCAACTTACAACAATTGTTGTTCAAATTGAATACATAAACACTTTAGTAGTGAAGTTGAACATAATTCACGAATAAAATCATATTCAAGTGCATCCTATGGGTGTGAACCTATAAGTACCAATTTACATTGGTAGTGAATATCCACAACCAATTTATGACATCACAAGTAATGAGCTGTATTTAGCAATACATAACTGCTACCCAAATAATTGAAAAGTTTCAAAACAACTTCAACCTACAATCTGATCAATGATACCATGTTTGTATAGTTCCTCTCAATATTCAATCCACGTTCCTTTAACTAGAGCATACTATATGGGATGCATGTGAGCTCACATATGAAAAATTGAGTCACATGAGTATGGCCATACATTTCTCTATCTTTCTTATCAAGTGGCATGGATATCAATCTCTTGTAGGAGGGACAAATCCCATCTACATCACTCATACTCGATCCTCATGTATGGAAATGCACCTGAGCATCTCCTTTGTGGAAACCCATATTCAAGATCACATTTGATGGTATCAAAATACAACAAATGACGTGATGAGTGTAGTGACTTCTGGTCTAAGAACCACAATCACCACTATCACTTTGAGATCTGATTCTGACTACAATTCCATGGTCTCCATGTATCACTCTGAAGGTGGGTTTGTCTAATACACTGTTCTCTAACATGTACCTATGTGTTTTGTTTGATATCACATATCATGATTGATGAGATTTTTTCATCAACCAACACACACTCCACTCTTATGTATTACTGTTGTCTATTTTTCTTCCACATTAATATTTGACTAGGGATACAACAAGAATGTATGTACTCTTGTCATACATATGATCTCATTTTAGGTCCTCAACCTGAAGAAATATGCCATTGAGTAACATCATTCTTTAGACATCTTCTATGTATGTGAAATCATATCATAATTTAGTAAAACATAATAGATGGAGTTAACTTTATGATTATAAAATCATGTATATAATGCCTTATTCTAGTCTTCATATGATTGGCTCTCTAGGCATACATACCAATAGAATCCCACTTGCACTTAGAGACAATCACGCATAAATCTTATTCCAAGTGATATTAACATGTCTATCATGTTTTGGGCAAGAGCATTTATAACAGGTTATCAGTGCTTACTTTTAGTGAGTATTTTGCAAGTTGCTCATATCCTCATTGTATGACTTTATGTATGAGGTGGAATTGTCAAAGTGTGCTATCAGAGATTCCTTGCGTATCCAGTAGCTCCATTGTTATCACAATATTTCTACTATATAATCAATAGTGGGAACCTCCCATAAGTTTATTGAAATGAACTTCTTGATCAATACAATATCCTCTTCTATTCTCAATACAACTAGGTACTCAACTTCTATTGTAGAATTAAACAACTATCTCTTGCTAGGAAATTTTCCAGCTTATTGTTCCCATTTTAAGGTTATACAAAAATTTAGATTGTAATTGTTAATTTTCTTTGTCATTTTGGAAGCTTGCATCGATGTAACCCTTTACACCCAACTCCTCATTACCATAACTAAGGAACGAATCCTTTTAGTGCTTCTCAAGTACTTAAGGATGGTTTTTATGGCAGTCTAGTGGCTTTTACTAGGATGTGACAGATATATGCTCGTCATGTCTAATACATATGAGATAATGGGATGAGTACATAACAATCCATACATGATATATCCAGTTGCAAATGCATATGTCATCTTACTCATGTTTTTCCATTCTTCACAAGAATTAGAACACTAGGCAATTGATAGACTAATCCCATGGAACATGGACATATTTTCTCCCATTGAGTCCCTCATGTTGAACCCCTTTAGTATCTTTCTTAGGTATAGAAGTTTTCTAGATCTATCTATGTAGATCTCTATTCCTGTCGTATAGAATACTTCTCCTACATCCTTCAAGAGAAGGTACTTTCCATACCAAGTTGAAGTATTTGTAGTCTAAGGATGTTATTCTCCATCATTATGTGGAATATAAATATGCTCCCACTGAACTTTTGTAATCACAAATTTCATCTTCAATTTCATCTTAAGTCAAACTCTTTGACTATAATGTCAAATCAAAGATTCCAACTCTGAGATGCTTACTTCAATCCAAAGATGACCCTTTCAGCTTACATACTTTATTTGCATTAATGAACTTATAAAACCTTCAGGATGTGTCACACACACATCCTCATAATTATCCTCATTAAAGAATGTGGTTTTAACATCCATATTCCAAATCTCATAGTCGTAATAAGTTGCAAAGGCAAGCATGATCCTGATGGATTTAACCATGACAACTGGTGAAAAACTTTCATCATGATCAACACCTAGAACTTGTTTGAAACCCTTTACAACAAATCTTTACTTATAGCTTCGTAGACTACCATCCATGTCAGTCTTCTTCTTGAAGATATATTTTCACCTTATGGGTTTTACCCATTCAGGTGGTTCCACTAAGGTCATACCTTGTTGGTGTACATGGATTCCATCTTAGATCTCATGACCTCAATTGTTACATCCTTAAAATTCATTGATTTCAAGCCTAACTGAAGTTATGGTACAGGTAATCAGAAAGAGAATTGAGGGACCTTTGTTGATGATTCCAAACCCTAGACTCATATTAAATGTTCAGTTTAAGTAAATAATGTGCTTTTATGCATATGTGTTTGTATAAGTCTAATATAAGGTGCAATGATTATCAAAGCCTTAAATTGGTAACTAGGAATGTAATTAAGCTCATGGAAGCTTTGTAAGTGAAAAACTACTAGAGGGGGGGTGAATAGAGTTTTTGAATTATTTTAACAATTTATTGAATTTAAACAACCACAATTGAAACTGGAAGAAAGAGACAGGTGTTTAGAGTGGTTCCAACTATAGCAAATACTATAGTTGTCAGTCCACTACCCGGTTGCTTACCCAACCGGGATTTGAAAGTATTTATTTTATTACCTCTCGAAGATTTATACAAAATACAATACTTTCCTTTACACCCTTTGAACAGACTTCACTTGAAGTAGGTGCACCAACTTTGAGGTAGCCTTCTTTGAAGTAACTCCAAGCTCCCCCTTGAAGTAGCCTTCCTCTCTAGAAGTAACCTCCCGTTGCACCAGCCTTCTGAAGTATCTCAAAGTCTCCTTCTTCGCCAAGAAGATCTTCACCCTCTCCAATCCACAACCTCCAACCTAGGAGTAGCAAGGAGAGTACAAACAATAATAGGGAACAAGAAAGAAAAAGGAAATTACAACTTATCCTTTATAGCCCAAGGCTTGATTTGCCTAGATCAAGCGTATAGATCTCCTAACCAAGTATGTGACCTTGTGATTGCAGTGGGTAGGAGATACTAGCCTATAGGACACGAATTATGAGATAAGGAATGAAATGGCCAATTGTCACAATGCTCAAATTGCTTACAAACAGATTGCACAAAGTATGCTCAAGAATTTCTCAAGTGTAGCAAGTGTAAACAAGTATATTTGAGTGTCCTATGGCTTGTCCTATTTATAGAAATGGCCTAAGGATGCTTAAGGACGTTCTAGACAACTTCTAGGGGTTTCTAAGTGCTTAACTAGTCGTTAGGTACAAAGTTGTTGCTTTAACAATGGCTAATTAATTAATTCTGCAGTTGCTGTCAGAGACAATCTTGGTCGAGGAATGGTCGACCGAGACACCTACTCGGTCGAACTTTTGTCGACCGACAGGCACTGTGGAACAAGTGATTTGCAACGTCTTTCTCCAACTGCCAACTAACTTGTCTGTTGTGTCTAACGGCTACTTTGGATCTTTCTCGGTCGAGGAGTTTGTCGACCGAGAGTGTCTCGGTCGAGGAGTTTGTCGACCGAGATTGATCCTGTTTCAACGTTTCAATTTAGGAACTAATTATATGTATGAGTGTGCATATGTGATCCTATTTGAATGGGATGACTTGTCTAACTGTGGTGTTTAGCAAGGGAGAATCTAACGCTTGATTTACATGAAATTCTAAGTACTTGTACATTATATTTTTGTACAAGTTTGTACAACAGTGATTACATTGCATGAAAATATAAATATGTAAGCTTGTGGATTTTCCCTTGTTGCTTTGTCATCCTGCACACTCAAGTAGCTTGTTAGATCAATAAGAATGAAATGTTTGTCATAATCAAAACAAAGGGATTTATAGATGTCCATTTAGCCAACAATCTCCCCCTTTTTGACGATGACAAACATTTCTTAAATATAAAAATAAAGGAAATATAAACCATATGAGTTTCATACCTTTAGATTACCTTTTGTAGCTTTTCCTCTTGTTTATAAAATGTGTGCTTATTATTCCCCTTGAATTATGGAACATGAAATCCAATTCACTAGGGAATATAGCAACTTTCAATGTAAAGCCAAGAGTTTATTTATGAAACTCATTGATTGAGTTTTTATAAGTTTTAGTTTTATATTTATTTCTCCCCCTTTGTCATTTCAAAAAGATATCCATTTAGAAATAAAAACTCCCCCTTAATTAGATGTCCCATCAAAACTAATGACAAAGATGTCCATTTAAAAGCCAAAATATCATGATGTAAATAAGAGTTTTTTGTTTAAGTAGCACAAATATCAAAGAAAACATCTTCCAAAGGAGTGATAAGCAATTGCTTCCTAATTGTGTTAAATTGATCTAGTGGAAGCGGTTTTGTAAAAATATCAGCCAATTGATCTTCTCTATCAACATGATGAAGGGAAACATGATTCTTGGAGATGTGATCCCTTAAAAAATGATGACGGATTTCAATATGTTTAGCTCGGCTGTGTAAAATAGGATTGTGTGCTAAGTTTATAGCGCTTGTGTTGTCACAAAAAATAGGCGTAGATGAAAAAGTAAAACCATAATTATTTAATACTTGTTGCATATAAAGCACTTGAGCACAACAAGACCCGGCTGCCATATATTCAGCTTCAGTTGTAGATAGGGCAACCTTATTTTGTTTCTTGCTAAACCAAGATACTAAAGCTCTCCCTAATAAGAAACAGCCACCACTAGTACTCTTGCGATCAAGTCGACAACCAGCATAATCCGCATCAGTATAAGCTTTAAAATCCAAGGATTGTCCTTTTGGATACCATAAACCAAAACAAGTAGTACCGGCTAGGTAACGAAGAATTCGTTTAACTGCTAGAAAATGAGAGTGCATAGGTTGTGATTGAAATCGAGCACAAAGACCAACGGGAAACATACTGTCTGGTCTAGAAGCAGTTAAGTAAATCAAACTACCAATCATGGCTCTATATAAAGAATCATCAATAGGTTCACCATTTTCATCCTTATCAATTTTAGTAGAAGTAGCCATAGGAGTAGTAGCATGTTTGCACTGATCCATCCCAAAACGTTTTAAGAGTTCTTTAGTATATTTTTCTTCGCTTATGAATATTCTGACAGGTGTTTGCTTAATTTGAAAACCAAGAAAGAAAGTTAGTTCACCCATGAGGCTCATTTCAAATTCTTTTTGCATAATATCACTAAATTGTGTGCACAATGAATCGTTAGAAGCTCCAAAAATAATGTCATCAACATATATTTGCACAACTAGGAAATCAGATGTATATGTTTTGAAAAATAAAGTAGAATCTGAATTTCCAATAGAAAAACCATTATCAAAAAGATATGTCTTGAGCCTTTCATACCAATTTCTAGGTGCTTGTTTTAAACCATAAAGTGCTTTCTTAAGTTTATAAACATAGTCACCTTTTTTCGGTATTTCAAAACCAGGTGGTTGGGCAACATATACTTCTTCTTGAATGATGCCATTTAGAAATGCACTTTTTACATCCATTTGGTATAGTTTGATATTTTTATGTGCAGCAATAGCTAGTAACATTCTAATAGCTTCAAGTCTAGCTACCGGTGCATACGTTTCATCAAAATCTATTCCTTCTTGTTGATTATATCCTTGTGCTACTAACCGAGCTTTATTCCTTATTACTTCTCCTGCCTCATTTAGCTTGTTCCTAAAAACCCATTTAGTTCCTATTATGGTTTTATCTTGTGGTTTAGGAACTAAATCCCATACATCATTTTTAGTGAATTGATTCAATTCTTCTTGCATGGCTATTATCCAATAATCATCTTTAAGAGCTTCAGATATCTTTTTAGGTTCAATGATAGAAACAAAAGCCATGTTTGCAACATCTTTGAAAGAAGACCTAGTTTTAACTTTATCATTAGGATCTCCAATAATTAATTCTTGAGGATGATCTTTAATAAGCCTAGGTGTAGGTTGTGGTTCAACTTGGTGATTATTTGTAGTACTTTTCTCACTATTATTTGGTATGGTTAGATTTTCGAATTGATTTGTGAGATCTATGATTTCTAGATTTTCAGATTTGGACTCTTCATGAAAAGAAACATGAATAGATTCCTCAACTTTTCTAGATGTAGTGTTATATACTCTAAAAGCTTTGCTAGAGGTGGAATATCCCAAAAAGAATGCTTTGTGTGATTTTGAGTCAAACTTATCTCTATCATCTTTGGTATTTAAGATATAGCATGTGGAGCCAAAGGTATGAAAATAGTCAACTCTAGGTTTCTTAGAATGTATTAGTTCATATGGAGTTTTCTTTAAATGAGAGTGAACAGTTACTCTATTTACCACATAGCATGCAGTGTTTACAGCTTCAGCCCAAAAGGTTTTGGGTGTGTTATGTTCAAGCATCATAGTTTTAGCCATTTCTTGTAGTGATCGATTTTTCCTTTCAACTATACCATTTTGTTGTGGGGTGCGTGGAGAAGAAAAATTATGAGTGTACCCTTGAGATGTACAAAACTCTTCAAATGTATGATTTTCAAATTCTCCACCATGATCACTTCTAATGGTACATATTTTGCTTTGTAATAGATTTTCAATCTTGGAACAAAATTGTATAAAAACATGAATAGTATCATCTTTGGTTGCAATAAAGTGTACCCATGTGTATCTACTATAATCATCAACAATAACAAAACAGTATCTTTTACCACCAATAGATTGTGTCCTCATGGGTCCAAATAAATCCATATGAATTAATTCTAAGGACCTACTGGTGCTAAGTACATGTTTTGGTTTAAAAGAGGTTTTGGTTTGCTTTCCCATTGTGCATGGTTCATAGTTTTCAACTTGATCAAAAGATAAAGTAGGCAATCCACGAACAAGATCATATTTCACTAACTTTTTAATAACATGTGAACTAGCATGTCCTAGCTTTTTATGCCATACTTGTAAGGTATTGTCATTTGCAAGCAAGCATTTTCCCACTACTGATTTCATAGAGTTAGGTTTAAGAATATAAAGATTTCCAACTCTATTTCCTTCATAAACAACATTTGTAGTGTTTTCTATCAATAACTTGCAGCAAGTTTTGTTAAATAACACATCATAACCACTATCACATAATTGACTAACACTTATCAAATTATGGTGCAAACCATCAACGAGTAGAACATTCTTTATTTCGAGGTTTGTACCAACATTACCTATTCCAACGATTTTGCCCTTACCATTGTCTCCAAAGGTGACTGTTCCACTTTTCTTTTCTTCAAAGGTTTGGAATGCATCCTTGTTTCCGGTCATATGTTTGGAACATCCACTGTCAACCACCCATTCCTGCATTAGAATGTAGATTTTGGTACCCATGTGATGGTCCGATATGGTTAGAATCATTTAAGTACAGATTTGTATAAAAGTTCTGAATCATAAGTCCAGTCGGTCGACAATTGTTCGACCGACGTATGTCTCTGTCGACAATTTGTCGATCGAGAAGATTACTGTATTACAAAACCAGAAAACACAGAAATGTAGCTCGGTTGAACAATTTTCGACCGAAATAATTGCTGTAAATTTTGATATGTTACAGACATTCGGTCGGTCGACAATACTTCGACCGATTAATGGTTCGGTCGACAATACTTCGACCGACTAAGTTTCTGTTTCAGTACAATAATGCAGAAAATTAACAATAAGCATAAAATCTTTTGTTTAGTTGAGATAAGACAATATAAATAGCAAGATGGAGCTTTTTGGTCATATCTCAACAAAATTCTATTTGAATCTACTAAGTTTGAGGTTTTGGGACCCAAACTAATTCGGAATCCTTAGTTTTATAAGGGCATGAAAAGGAATAGTGTCCAAGACGTAAACAAAAATGGCAAGTAATAGAGTCAACTTCATTTCTCTTTCTAGCCATTGTGTTCTTGGGTACAAACATAGTTTGAGTTCTTTTGGGTTGATTTTTCTTTGGAGCATATCCCAAACCTTTTCTTCCGTTGAAAACAGTACCAATGCTTAGAATGTTATCAAGTATATCTTTTCTTCTTAACTCATGAAGTTCTCTTTGCAGCTGAGCAATATCATTCATTTTCTTATGTAAATCTTTTCTTGCTTGATCTAAATCAGATAGCAATGAATCTCTTTCTTTTATAACATTATCATAGTCTAGATGGTTACACAAAATAGGTTGAGTCTGAAAATCTTTTAGTTTAGCTAACAAGTCAGTCTTTTCTTTAGAAAGAAGATCAACATTTGTTTCTAGAGTGAGTAGCTTTCTAGTGCAATCATCCAAAGATGTTTTTAAAGACAAATTCTCAAGATCAATGTTATTCTTTTCAGAAGAAAGATTATCTAATTTAGCAATTTGCTCATCATTTGATTTGATAACCTTCTTTAGTTTCTTCTTGACATCAACATACTTATCATGAATTTCTTGTAGACTAGTGACTAACTCCTCTTTAGAAAGATCAAGTAGGCTTACCTCTTGAGAGTTTTCATCATCTTCTCTTGCCATTAGACAATCCACAGTTTCTTCTCCGCTTTCACTGTCACTTGATTCATCCCATGCAGCTTTATAGGCTTTTTCTCCCTTCTTCTTGTGTGAGCTTTTCTTTCCTTTCTTTGCTTTAGGACATTCATTCTTGAAATGCCCTTTCTTCCCACATTCAAAGCACCTAGGAGGGGTAGAAGAAGAGCAGGAAATTTTTTTAGATTTAAATCTTTTGTATTTCTTACCATTCACTATCAAGGCTTCTTCTCCCTCTTCTTCACTTGACTCCTCACTTTCTTGTGTGACAGCCTTTGAAGCTTTTAGAGCCACATCCTTCTTCTTTCCTTGCTGAAGTTCACGTGCCCTTCTTTCTTCCTCTTCTAGGGTTGCTTCATGAGCTTCTAAGTTGCCAATAAGTTGCTCCATTTTCAGTCGAGTGAGGTCGTTTGCTTCTTCAATGGCTGTCACCTTTGGCTTATATTTTGGAGGAAGTGAACGAAGGATCTTTGATACCTGATCTTCTTCAGGAATAGGTTTTCCTAAAGCACTTAAACCATTAACAATAATAGAGAATTTTGCAAACATTTCACTAATTGATTCATTAGTATCCATACGAAAGTGTTCAAATTTTTGTTTAAACATGCTAATCTTGGAATTTTTGACTTGGATTGTACCTTCATAGGTTATGGATAGTATATGCCAAATATCATAGGCTGTGTCACAATTAGATATTCTATTAAATTCTCCTACCAAAATAGAACAATATAAAATGCTTACAGCTTTTGCATTCATTTGGGCCAGCTTTACCGTATTTGCATCCCATTCTGCAAATTGAGTTTGAGGGAGCTCGTATGGGGTTGACACCATTCTCCATAAGTCCCAATTGATGCCTTGGAAGTAGAACTACATCCTTCTTTTCCAATATTGATAGTTTGTTCCATTGAACGCTGGAGGCCTAGCAACAAGTGTCCCTTCGAGGTTGAGGTTGTTGAGCACTCCATCACCCATTTCTTCAAGACCTTGTTAGGGTTCCTTGACGCCTGCTCTGATACCAATTGAAAAACTACTAGAGGGGGGGTGAATAGAGTTTTTGAATTATTTTAACAATTTATTGAATTTAAACAACCACAATTGAAATTGGAAGAAAGAGACAGGTGTTTAGAGTTGTTCCAACTATAGCAAATACTATAGTTGTCAGTCCACTACCCGGTTGCTTACCCAACCGGGATTTGAAAGTATTTATTTTATTACCTCTCGAGGATTTATACAAAATACAATACTTTCCTTTACACCCTTTGAACAGCCTTCACTTGAAGTAGGTGCACTAACTTTGAGGTAGCCTTCTTTGAAGTAACTCCAAGCTCCCCCTTGAAGTAGCCTTCCTCTCTAGAAGTAACCTCCCGTTGCACCAGCCTTCTGAAGTAGCTCAAAGTCTCCTTCTTCGCCAAGAAGATCTTCACCCTCTCCAATCCGCAGCCTCCAACCTAGGAGTAGCAAGGAGAGTACAAACAATAATAGGGAACAAGAAAGAAAAAGGAAATTACAACTTATCCTTTATAGCCCAAGGCTTGATTTGCCTAGATCAAGCGTATAGATCTCCTAACCAAGTATGTGACCTTGTGATTGCAGTGGGTAGGAGATACTAGCCTATAGGACATGAATTATGAGCTAAGGAATGAAATGGCCAATTGTCACAATGCTCAAATTGCTTACAAACATATTGCACAAAGTATGCTCAAGGATTTCTCAAGTGTAGCAAGTGTAAACAAGTATATTTGAGTGTCCTATGGCTTGTCCTATTTATAGAAATGGCCTAAGGATGCTTAAGGACGTTCTAGACAACTTCTAGGGGTTTCTAAGTGCTTAACTAGCCGTTAGGTACAAAGTTGTTTCTTTAACAACGGCTAATTAATTAATTCTGCAGTTGCTGTCAGAGACAATCTCAGTCGAGGAATGGTCGACCGAGACACCTACTCGGTCGAACTTTTGTCGACCGACAGGCACTCTGGAACAAGTGATTTGCAACGTCTTTCTGCAACTGCCAACCAACTTGTCTGTTGTGCCTAACGGCTACTTTGGATCTTTCTCGGTCGAGGAGTTTGTCGACCGAGAGTGTCTCGGTCGAGGAGTTTGTCGACCGAGATTGATCCTGTTTCAACGTTTCAATTTAGGCACTAATTATATGTATGAGTGTGCATATGTGATCCTATTTGAATGGGATGACTTGTCTAACTGTGGTGTTTATCTAGGGATAATCTAACGCTTGATTTACATGCAATTCTAAGTACTTGTACATTATATTTTTGTACAAGTTTTTACAACAATGATTACATTGCATGAAAATATAAATATGTAAGCTTGTGGATTTTCCCTTGTTGCTTTGTCATCCTGCACACTTAAGTAGCTCGTTAGATCAATAAGAATGAAATGTTTGTCATAATCAAAACAAAGGGATTTATAGATGTCCATTTAGCCAACAGTAAGGTCTAAGATTTGATTTATGGGCCTTAGGGACCCTTTCCAGCCCAAATTAGTTAACCACAGTTTACATATGAGTCCTTGGGATATAATTTTGTATATTGTTGATATTGATGGATCATAATAGATATCCAATATAGTTTCATTTAATAGATAATCATAATATCAGATAATGGGACAATTTCTAGAATGTTTCAAGACAATATGTGGCCTAGGCAATTAGTTAAAGAATTATCCACTTTTTTTCTTTGGGAGTATGTTTTGGATAATTAATGAAGGAATTAAGATCCCATATTTTAATAAATGATAGATAATACAAACATTTTGTTTATCCCAAATTTTGATGGTGATTGGAGGCCCTATGTGGGGTTTGCAATTATATTCATAATATGGTTTTTTATCTAAAGAAAATAAAAGAAAAGTGATGAAAGGGCAGCCAGCCGGATCTGGACTCCCAGATCTAGGTGAAGAGGAGGCCAGGGAGCTCCTCTCCCTGACCCAGATGCTCCTGAGTCCCAACGGCCACCGGAACTTCACATGCCCTTTAGATCCCACCCCCTCTCTAGGTCTCATCATGGAATAAAACAAATCACGGTGGATTTAGGATACTGAGACAAACACAATGGACCTGGACTTTGCCATTATCATGGAGAATCAGGATAACACCTAATTTCTCCAAAATCATGAACTGGAACATATTGTATAGGGCAGGGGTGTATGTGCTAGTTATTATAAAAGGGTTGGGCTTTCTCCTGGCAGGGATACCGGGACAACCACAAGGCAATATTGGGCCTTTCCCAGCCTTCACATTAGAGTTTTATGAGGTAAGTAGTCATACCTTCTTTGATTTCTAGTACTCCAGTAGTAGTCATGATCTGTGGACTTTGGGATCAGCCACCAAACCCATCGAGGCTCACCTTTGTAGCACCTCCAATCCGCCAAGTCCGACCGGACGTGATTCCGATCTCAGGGGACTCTACCAGGCCTCACAGGAAAGAGTCAACCATTGGGTTGACATCAGCCATGGCTGGGATAACACAGTAGATCGTGAGAGGAAGGGGATGACCCTTGGGTCTTTTACCCCAGTGCCCTCTTCTAGATGATCAATCTTGATCACTGTAAAAAGGCAATACAGTCTTTTACACCTGGTTCGAGACCGCGCTCACGTGGATAGGGCATTGATGAGGTGCAAGACCATTGGTGGGCACCTGGGCCTGAGTGGCATATAGGATAATGGTTCTTTTGGTTAATGTGTCAGGACATTATTGGTTCATATCTATTTATCTTACTTAATTTGTAGAAGTCAAATGGTAGGTCATATGGCAATGAACCTACATATGAAATTTCTCAAAAAAATGAATAAAATCTGAATAAAATACTTTCAGGGTCTAAATATGATTCATGTTCTAAAAGTATAAGAGTTACATGAATCTAATGTGTTATTGCATATTAATCCTAGATTTGATGAATATAATCCTTACCTCTGTGAATTCATTTATTTTGTTATAATACCTGACCTTGTCATATATAATGAAGAATCCTTGATGATAATGAATAATTGATGTTTCTAGATTAATAAACTTATACATGCATGTTTAGGGTTTTGAAACTAGTGTGGGTATCTTTCTATGATCTTAATGCTAATAATATGATTTAGGTATCACAAATAACCTAATATGCTTGAGATGATGATTAGGGTTTCACCTAATATGCATAACCATAGTTTGTAATCATAGAATTCATGACACAATAGAATTAGGGTTTGTAACCCTTATCCCTAGTACAAACATGAGACAACCCTAAACCCATGTTTAGGATTGAACCTAGATCCAATTAATATAATGTGAATATAAGATGACACATATGTAGTATGTGTGTTTCAGACAATGTTGATTGAATGACTTGTTGCTTGGATGTTTGGATGCACTCTTAAAGTACATATTCTGCATGGTGTCTGCAATGGTATAAGGTATGTGGTTATGCTTATGAATACATGTATCGATTTTTGAGTGTACCGAGGATTCTCAAAGAGATTGAATGAAAGATAATCGCTTTCTTGTTTATTTACTTCATGCAAATTATACAGTTCCTATGAGTATCACAAAACGTAAATAATGATATTTTGAACCCTAGGTTAGACTAATCTAAAGGGTAATACACATGAGTTCACGGATGGATAGTGGCTACACTTGAGATAGTAGACCATATACATGTTAGAATATTAAAGAAAATACATGTTATTATGTTATAATAAATGATGTTTGAATATATGTATACTTGTGATTATTGGATGAACCCACGTACCAGTATTGAAACATGCTGACCGCATTTTTGTTTGTCAGTATTTTAGGTACATGATATACTTGACTCATGGATATGAGGTTACATATGAATGATGTTGAATACACCAAAGTTAATCAAGGAGGATTAGTTATAGTGGTATTTCTTCTCATTTGTATAAGATATTTCCTTCTAAAAATTATGTAACTCCTTAGAGGAGTTCATTATGCAAACATGTAAATATTTGTTCTTTTGTAGAAATATAAACTATTCTATAGTATTTGTTGAATCTGATCCTGGAATTTAGGAGTAATGATCCTCTACCTTAAGGTCCTTTCGACACTGAAAAGTGTTGGTAGTTACATTTGGTATCAAAGCACAAATTTAGCAATTAATACTTAATAGTTAATAATTTCAAATCATCCTTAGAAACATAAGGAAAAAAATATTAAGGCATAAAGTATCCTCTAGGTTTCTCATCTCACATTTCATCCACTTCTCATCTCTTTGATTAATAAGCCTTGAAAAAAAATACTGTTAATTAGAGAAGTAAATGTGAAAAGATGTAACATGTAGTGTAGGTCCCTCTAGTGAGGGTAAACACTCATAGAGGAAGGACTTGGATTGGGATAACCCATTAGGGTATGAGAACTCTATATGGTCAAGGGACATGGAAAATCTAAGCGGCACGGTATAGTCCCTAATCATAACCCTAAAACCTTAAGCATAAATAATGAGAATGGAGTGGTGATATGGGATACTACCCATATGAATCTTGAAAGGGAATGAGGAAGACAGAAGGATGAGTTTAGGTGACCTAGTATCCCATGCATGCGTTCATGTGGAGCATGACATTTGTGTAAGAGGTCGTGAGAAATATAAGAACCCAATAGTGGTACATAAATATAACTAGTTAGAACCCATCATGCGCTCTCTGGGAGTTTGGTAATGAAAATAATTCAATGAGATGACTATGGCCAAGCCCTGGAGGGGAAGGTGGCCCAAGTCCACTGTATGGACAAAACCCCATGAGAGGGTATCCCAGAGATTCAACAAACAATGGTTGAGAAGTTATGATGAAAAAAAAAATAATGCATAAAGATGAAATTATGAAACCTTTAGGGTTACTATGCTAACCCATGGTGGGTCAACCTAAGAGTGGGAAGATGACCTATGAGGGAAGAAAAACCTTAGACCTTGGGGTTAGGTTGTGGCTAGAGGGTCTAACTTGCTCCTATGAGCCAAGACAACACCTTAGGTTAGGACATTCCCTTGAAAGGTAAGTTGAATGAACCAATTTAAATATTGAGGTTACCTTAACTGTCACCCAAAATGGTGGAGAATTAAGGATATAAAGATGAAATCGCTTACATCCTTTTGAACCCAAGTATGCCATCTCTGAGGCATGTGGTCAAACCCCATATAGGGAAGACTAGTATGGCACCAAGCCCCAGAAAGCGAAGGTGAACTGAGTTGATAGTGTGGATGACCAAGCCCCAGGTAGGGAATGTCATGAAGTGGTCAAGTCCTAGGTTGGGAAGACCGATATGGAACCAAGCCCAAGTAGGCAAGTTGGTCCAAGTCCACTGTGCAGATGTTTAAGATCCAACCCCATATAGAGAAGGTCACATGGAGGTCAAGCCCCAGGTACGAAAGACCAACATGGCACCTAGCCCAGATAGGGAAGGTTGTCTGCACCCAATGTTGGGGTTATAATGGTTAATGTGTACTCAAGAGGGAGAGATCAAGAAAATACGGGTTAAAGAATTAAATGAGAGGATAATGTGCTTAAAAGTAGTAGAGATGTGACATCTTAAGGAACCCTTGGGAATGGTAGATTCCTAATGTAATCCTAAGGTCAAGTAGGGTGTATCAAAGGCACATAGGACCGATGGGGTTGGGAGTTGATTATGCCCTGAATGCACTAGACCATGTGGTCGGGAGGTAACAACTAGGTTTTCCCAAGGTCTATGAATCAGGAGATTTTCTACCTTTGTAATGAACATGGGGCCTAATGGGTGAATGTCAGAGGAACTCCCTTGATGCATAAGGATGAGATCACTCCAAAGGCACCAATACCCCTAGAGACCTCAAGGAAGGGTCATAATACATGAGGGGTAAATATAAAAGATATAATGAAGTCTTGAAAACTTGAGAGAAGTTGTGGACAAACTTAAGAGTAAGAAAAGAGACACTTGACTTGAGGAAATATAAGAATATATATGGTTTAGAGTCATGTTGAAAATGATTCAACTTAAAATGTGAAATTGAAAGATATTGTGTGGATGTACCATTTCTACTCTTGGAATGGAATGAAATTTGTGTTTGGGCTATAGTCTAATGCTTATTTCATCTCATTAGGAGTGAGAGAGATCAGGAGGACATATGCAATGCTTAAAGATTGAGATATGAGAATAAATATCTTACATGGAAAGTGTAATGACATGACATAGGTTTTGAGGTTCCACCTCACCGTTATGTAAAAACAATGAATAATAGGTTGGAAACCTAGGTGAAAAGAGAAATCACCAAGTGAAATTGAAATCACAAAATGAGAATGAAATCATCAAGAGACGATAAGGAATAAATAATAGGGATGTGGATATACTTGAATTTAAATTCAAGTGTCAATCTTAGTAATAAGACAAGAATTGGTATATCAAGAAATTTTTTTAAAAATATCTAAGTAGGGGGCTACCCCTAAGATTTGAAAAGAATATGAGTTACCATTCACCTAAGCTTACTAGGCCTGAATTTTGGGGGCAAAATTCCTTTCAAGGATGGGTGAATGTTACACCCTCGAAATTTATAGATTCAATACGAAATGAAGTTATGGTATAGGTAACTAGAAAGAGAATTGAGGGATCTTTGTTGATGAATCCAAACCCTAGACTCATATTAAATGTTCAATTTAAGTAAATAATGTGCTTTTCAACATATGTGTTCGTATAAGGCTAATATACGGTTCAACAATTATCAAAGTTTTAAATTGATAATTCATAATGTAATTAAGCTCATGGAAGCTTTAGAAGTCCGAAGATGTGATTCATTGGCCTTAGGGACTCACTCCAGCCCAAATTGGTTAACCACAGTTTACATATGAGTCCATGGGATATGATTTTGAAGTTGATACTCATGATCATAATAGATATCCTAGATATTTTTGTTTAATATATAATCAGAATATAAGATAATGGGATAATTTCTAGAATGTTCCAAGACAATATGTGGCCTAGGCAATTAGTTAAAGAATTTTCCACTTTTTTCTTAGAGACTATGTTTCAGATAATTAATGAAGGAATTAAGATCCCATCTTTTAATAGAAGATAGATAATAGAAACATGTGGTTTATCCCAAAATTTTAAGGTGATTGAAGGTCCTATGTGGGGTTTGCAATTATCTTCATAATATGGTTTTTTATCTAAACAAAATAAAACAATAGTGATGAAAGGGAGCCCAGACGGATCTAGACTCTTGGATCCGGGTGAAGAGGAGGCTAAGGAGCTCCTCTCCCTAACCCAGACAGTCTTGAGTCCTAATGTCCATAAGAACCTCATAGGCCTTTTAGATCTTGAACCATCTCTGGCTCTCATCGTGGTTTAAAATGAATCCCGGTGGATTCGGGGTACCACTACTACAGAACCTACCTTTAGTGTCGGTTATTTAAAGCCTTTAGTGTCGGTTTCTAAGCGACACCTATGTGAGAGACACTAAAAGTCCACCCATAAGGCATCGGTTCCAAAACTGACACCCAAACTCTTCGTGCGCCACCGAAAACGCGCCATCATGGGATTATAAGCGTCGGTTATTAGTTAAAAACCGATGCCCAAACCCTTCGCGCCACAGAAAGGGCGCCATCTTGGGAACTATCAATGTCAGTTATAAGTAAAAAACCGACACCATATATCTTCGCCCCACGGCCATGCTGTCCAGCACGGTCGTGGTGTTAAGGACATAGACGTCGGTTTATTGTAGGAACACCGACACTATATCATTATGTGTCAGTTATTTACAAATAACCGACGCCTATTGGTTTTTTTTTTCCTGTGAGTCTGCAGACCTGCTGTGGCTGGTCGTAGGATGAGAAACCTGTTCAGTTCAGTTATGAACTGCAGGTTTTACGACATCCATTGATATCAGCCGACAACAGGCCGCAAACCTGCAAAATTAACAATAAAAAAGTAGCACATGCATTTAGCAATGCAACCTGCAGTTCCATTTTATTTTCACACATTTATAAACATTCACACATGCTAGCAATTTGTAGTTCCATTCATTCACATTCACACATGTAGAAACATTCATATAGCAACCAACACTTTCATTCATTTTCACTCAGACACATGTAGAAACATCCATACATTTAGAAACATTCACACATATATTATAATTCAGAAATTCATTTACAAAGTATCATTGTTTAGTCATTATTCTCTATCAGGATCCCAATTATATTTTAAAGCCCCCACTAATTGTATGGCTGTTGCCCATTCTTCTCTTACTTCATTTAATTCTCCCATTGTATAGGGAGCATTAACATTTGGTAAGTCCTTTCCTGTAATGGGGTCAGCTTTAAACACCTGTAAAGAGAATGATGTATATATATAATTAATGAGCTATAAATAAGATTGATATATTTCGATCATATTATCTAATGAGACTATATAATACCTGAGCAATACAATTGATGTCCATTGCGGCATATTTGACAAGCATGTGCATATATCGCATGACATAGTATCCACATGCCCATCCGTTGTCTTGTGTAGCACACTATAAATTCAAACATACAAAATATTAAAAAATACAACTAATTAAGCATTGTTCACATAAATAATATATACATATATTGCAGTCGGGAACTTACTTGCACGTTCTTCCAAATTATTGGCTGGTTCTTTTTCGTGGGGACCTTTCCTCCAACCTTTTTGTACTCCTCAAAACCCCTACATGTTAATGTAACACAAAACATTGCAATTAAATAGTAATGTAATAACATATGTTAACGGATATGAAAAATGAAATATTTCTCGCCGAAATATTGCCATTTTCATTATGTGTCCAAATCTTGTATTCAATTTACCCCCCTTAGGATCTAGATAATACCCAGTGAACGTCTCGGGGGCAATAACCAATAAATCCCAATGCCTACCCCTAAAGGAAAAAAAGTTAAAAATTAATAACTCAAAATCCACAATAAAATGTAATTTTCTTAAGTCCAAATTATAATAAGCAAAGTAAACTTACTCTACATTGAATGGAGCCATTATCACCGTCTTCTTTTTTACAGCAAAATTTGAAAAAGACTCACAACAGTATTTTGAACTGATGTAGGGTCTGTAGCTACTAGACTAATCAAGGATGGAATCAAAAACCCTACATGTTCGAATCCAAAATCTGCACATATGTTGTCTAAGTAGCTGCAAAATATGTATTAATTACGCATGCATTAATAAATAAGAAACCAGATCACCAGATCATACACAAGGTATATGGATGTATAAAGAATATCTCACCTTATCCATAGCTCTATCACAGATGTATTTAGCCAATCATATCGAAACAACTCCAATATATCTTGTATAAATAGTTTTGTTTTGTATGACTGACCTGTAGAATCTGAATCAGAAGAAACAATTATAGGGGAGTTTATATCATGTTCCCCTAACCATACTTCCATACCCCTATAGTTAGGACCTAACGGGATAGGTAGGTCCTGTGGAACCCAACTAGGTAATGCAGGAGGTGGAAGTGGAGGCCTAGATGCTGTGGGTGTCTTCTTTTTAACCTGTATATATATATATAAAATTTCAGATAAACAGCCAGCATATACACGCACTAACAATTGAACGTAATGTAAATTTACCATACCTTATCAGTAAAGAAGACATCCGCTTTTAGCCACAATATCACTCCGCCTACTGCCTCACCAAGCGTTTCACAATCTGGGTGGGCATATGGCAGTGGAAGTTCCAGAAATCGGGGGAATATATGTATCGGGCTCACCCGAATCCAACCAGCTGGTACTGGAGACCCGTGAGACGTTTCCCCTGGTAGGGATGGGTAAGCCGACGCCTCTGCCACGATATATTCTTTACTTTCTAGACGGCATGGCTTCAACCCCTACAAATATTTGTGTAAAGAATGTTATATACATATATACATATCATCTTTTTTTGAAACGACTACAATTTCATATATACGTATCATCTTGAATTAAAAAACTAGTTACTATGTCATAAAAATACTTATAGTGGATGTGCTAGGTGGTGGTTCTACAGGATTACTCCCAACCTCTTCAGTAGGAGTAGGAGTAGAGTCTGCAGTAGGTATTGTCTGGTAAGTGGCAGTCTGATATGCCTGCCACTTTTTCATTGCTTCTTCGAGTTTCCTGTCAAATAGCTTATCCACCTATACATGGATAAAAGAAACGTCAAATTCTAATTTTTGAATTCTCTTTTACAGTAACATTATAAAGAAAGAACATGTTACCTCTTCTTGTGAAAGTCCCGCTTTTGGGACATGTTTGCGCTGGGATGACCCAAAAAAAGATTTGATGCCCACACCAGCGCCTGCAGCCCTAACACGTCCAGGATGCTCTGGGTTACCCATCGCAACTGTCAATTCATCCTTTGTTCCCTCAGGGATGAACTTTCCTTGTTTCCTCAGCTCGTGCAGCTCTCGTTAATCGCCAAAACAAAAATTTGTACTTAAGTAAACAACACAAATAATCAATATTCGAATGATTGCTGTAAGAGTTGTATTTTACCATTTTTGCAGCCGCCTCAGCAGTTGCGGCCTTAGTTATTTCTCCCTTCTTATTTTGCCTCCCAGCTATCCAGACATCATGGCGAGGGAGAGGTGTGCTACCTATGGTAGAGGACTCCTGAGTAGTAGTAGACTGAGCAGCAGTAGCCTCAACCTGTAGTCTTTGGCGAACGCCTGCATACCCCTTTGGACCCATTCTGTGGTCATGCACATTCAGTGCACGCCTTGATCTTTGTGCCTCACTGAGGGCCTAGTTAGTATGCAAATTAATGATTTGGTTAGTAACACTAAATGTTAATCTTGAATAAGTGAATACAACATATATTAATTAATGAGATTGAGATTGATGCCTAATACCTTGAATTCATCAGTTTGTCTTGAAGCGACAAACGCGTCCCATTCTTCTTTGTCCAGGAAGTTCCACTGTTCAGTGGCTGTCTTCTTCCTCTTGTCAGCTTCTTTTATGTATTCTCTGGTGAGATTTGTCCTATAGTTCCTTAGGACTCTCCCACAGCGTTGCATCACGCATTTACGATGCAACTTTTCATCCAATTCAAATATACTCTGCAAAATAGAATTGCTATTAACTAGTATCCAAAAATTTAGTAATCTACAAAATAGAATTGCAAATTAATAATAACTCACACATAAATCCCTCCATATTAAAATTTTCTTCTCCTTAGAAACTTTATGCCAAGAATTTAAGAGACAACCGCAATGTCTACAAGTAACAAACCCAAGATATGAAATAAATGAATTGTGATTCACACCACATGCATTTCCTGCATTATCGAAATCCACAACAAGTTTGGGTCCATTGCCCTTTTGCGCAATTAACTTCTTCATCATAGTGATGCCCCTTCTCTTGTCAACTTTTTGGTGTTGTTGATCAAGTGCCTCAAGTGCTTCAGATGGTACCTGTGCATCATCAACCTAAAATTTGACAAAATAATTCACATTTACAAGATATAACTATAAATGGACATATAGATATAAATATATGATATATTTTTAAAACTTACATTGTGAGGCGGCGCATTGATATCCTCACCCTCGCGGTAGTCATCAGCACGGTCATCAGGAGAATGGTCAGCCATCTGCAAATTCACATTCAAATTGTAAAGTTCGCATTGTAAAGTAGTAATTCAAAGTGTAAAGCTCACATTGTAAAGTTTACATTATTACAACAAAGTATATATCACAACAAAATTGTAAAGCTCTATGATCAAAGAGAAAACAAGTATATATTACAACAAGATTACGGTCTAGGGTTAACAAATACATGTGATGTCATTCTTATATATAATAAATGTACATGTACCACCTATCCCATCCTTGAACACCTAATCTCACTAGTAAGTGTATAATGTGTATTGGGTTTTCAAGTACATATGTACTTAGAGAACAAACGGGGAAATGCTGCCGAAATTTTCTTGAAAACCCAATACACATTATACACTTACATCCTAAGCGAGATTAGGTGTTCAAGAACAGTCCCAAACCGGGGACTATCCAAGATTTACTCCTAATGAGTAAATCTTGGACCGGTTTCTAGGCCAACAAATACATGTTTTGTCATTCTTATATATAATAAATGTGTACCACCTATCCCATTCTTGACCACCTAATCTCACTAGTAAGTGTATAATGTGTATTGGGTTTTTGAGAAAATTTCGACAACATTTCCCTGCTGTTCTCCAAGTACATATGTACTTAGAGAACAAACGGGGAAATTCTACTGAAATTTTCTCAAAAACCTAATACACATTATACACTTACATCCTAAGTGAGATTAGGTGTTCAAGAACAGTCCCAAACCGGGGACTATCCAAGATTTACTCCTAATGAGTAAATCTTGGACGGGTTTCTAGGCGAACAAATACGTGTGCTGTCATTCTTATACCTACAATCCTAGTTTCATCATTCATATCCTAGTTCTTCAAGTTAGGTGATTAACATTGTCAATATACTCAAAAAGGAAACAAGTTACCAATTTCATAGTTAGGATGGTAGAGATACCCTAAGATCTAGAGATACCCTAAGATCTAGGAAATTTAGGGAAAAGTTCATCATTTACATTCCAAGCATGTCACATGTGTGCATTACAGTTCATCATTAAGTAAGAAGGGTGATTAGGATTCTCAATATACTCAACAATGAAACAAGTTAAACATGTGTGCATTACAGATCATCATTTACATTCCAAGCATGTCACATGTGTGCATTATAGTTCATAATCAAGATATCTATAACTTACTTAAACATTCAATTATGAAGTAAATATACACTTAATTCAGAATAGCATGATGCACAAAGTTGCAGTCAACATCATTATGCTTTGTTCCATCATGGACTATCAGATTGGTATAACACATATGTATCAGTACATAATTAAATAAACACAATCAGTAAATAACTTTTAAAAAAATCCACTAGCTTGGTGAAATCAGTACATAAATAAACACAATCAGAATATTTTTCATGGCTTTTGGGGTGACTTGGTGAAATCAGTGCATGTTTTGGGCATCCAGTAGATGAATCCAAACCCCAGCAGTAGCCTAAATGTGCCCTGGCGCCGCCCAAGCATCCGCCCAGAGGCCTAGCTAGGCAGGGCACCTGGGCTTGGGACTCTAGGCGTGCCCTGGAACCTGCTTAGGTGCCGCCTGGGTGAGTTCCAGGTCGGCGGCGGCAGAGAAAAGCAAGGCAGAGGAGAAAAGGGGGTGAAGCTTTTGTGGGTTACCTTGTAGGAAGCTGGCGGAGGAGAAAAGTTGCTTCTACCGACGGGGGCGGCGGTGACGAGGAGAGCACCGTAGCTGCTTCTACCAGCGGCGGCGACGAAAGGACAGTCAACGACCGGCGGCGGCGACGAGCGGCGACGAGAGGACAGCAGCAACGCGGCGACAACACTGAGCGGCGACGAGCAATAATCGTTAGACCTAACTGAAATCGAGAATGAAATAGAGAAAGGGGAAGAGTCACTCGTGCTGGTGCTATTAAGTTGACCATAAACGTCAGTTATTCAAAAAAACGGACAACAAAACCAACAGTGTCGGTTCTTTTCCAAAAACCGACACCTATACTAGATTATAGTTGTCAGTTTTTAACTAAAAGACAACCGACACCTGTTTCTGTCTCGCGAATAACCTTTAGTCGTCGGTTATTTATTTATGAACCGACACCATAGGTCAAATTTTGGAGGTAATTTTTTCGCTGGAAGTTTTGTTTTGGCGGTTGATTTTAGGTGTCGGTTTTTTATTAATTAACCGACACTTAATAAAAGTGGTACCCATGTCTGGTCGACCTTCACAGATTGGATGTCAGTTTATGTTATAAACTGACACTGTAGAGTTTAGGTGTCGGTTTATGTATACAACTGACACCTTGAAAAGTGACTTTATAAGCCATTTCTGTAGTAGTGTACATAGACTCACAATGGACTTGGACTTTTCCCTTATTGTGGAGAATTGGGATAACACCCAATTTCTCCTATAGCCTGAACCAGCACAGATTGCAGAGGGAAGGGCTCTCTATCCGAGTGATTATAAAAGGATTGGGATTTGTGGGATGGAGGAACAATCCCTGTAGTACTATAGCACCTGAACCCACCCCAGAACCTTTTCCTTCCTCGCCTTGGTTCCAGGTACCCTGTCGAACCAGTCGCCATATCTGGTGAGTCCAGCAACCCCAAGAAGTGGAGGCAGAGGCTCCAGACCACCTAAGATCCTAGAAGGGATACCGGGACAACCGTGGGGCAATGTCGAGCCTTTCCCAGCCTTCAGATTAGAGTGTTATGAGGTAAATAGTCATCCTTTCTCTAACTTCCAATACCCCAATAGTAGTTGTGATCTGCATACTTTGAGATCAGCCGCCTAACCCATAGAGGCTCACCTCTGTAGCTCCTCCAATCTTCCTGGTCTGACCGGACATGATTTTGGTCTCAGGGGACTCCACCATGCCTCACATGTGAGAGTCAACCATCAGGATGACCTCAGACACGGCTGGGATAGCGCAACAGATCACGAGAGGAAGGGTATGACCCTTGGGTCTTTTACCCTGGTGCCCTCGCTTGCGTGATCAATCTTGACCACTACGAAAGGGCAATGCAATCTTTTACCCCTAGTTCGAGACCTTGCCCGTGTGGATAGGGCGTTGATGAGGTGCAAGACCATCAGTAGGTTCTTGAGACCGAGTGGCTTATAGGATAATGGTTCTTGTGGTTGACATGTCAGGCCATGATTTGTCCATATCTATTTATCTTGCTTAATTTTTAGAAGTCAAACAGTAGGTCCTATGGAAATGAACCTACATATCAAATTACTCAAAAAAATGAGTAGAATCTGAATAAAATACTTTCAGAGTCTAAATATGCTTCTTGTTCCAAAAGTATAAGAGTTACATGAATCTAATGTGTTATTACATATTAATCCTATATTTGATGAATAAAATCCTTACCTCAGTGAATTCATTTATTTTGTGATAATACCCGATCTTGTCATATATAATGAGTAATCCTTGATGATGATGAATAATTGATGTTTCTAGATTAATAATCTTATACATGCATGTTTAGGGTTTTGAAACTAATGTGGGTATCTTTCTATGATCTTAACACTAATAATATGATTCAGTTATCATGAATAACCTAATATGCTCGAGATGATGATTAGGGTTTCACCTAATATGCATAACTAGACTTTGTAATCTTAGAAATCTTAACATGACGGAATTAGGTTTGTAACCCTTATCCCTAGTCCAAATGTGAGACAACCCTAAACCCTGGTTTAGGATCAAACCTATATCTGATTAATATAATGTGAATACCTGGTAACACATATGTAGTATGTGTGTTTTAGATAATGTTTATTGAATGATTTGTTGCTTGGATGTTTGGATGCACTCTTAAAGTAAATATTCTACATGGATTCTGCAATAGCATAAGGTACATGATTACACTTATGAATATATGTATCATTTTTCGAGTGTGTTGAGGTTTCTTAAAGAGATTGAACGAATGATAACTACTTGCTTGTTTATTTACTTCATGCAACTTATACGGTTCCTATGAGTATCACAAAAGGTAAATAATGATATTATGAACCCTACGTTATACTGATCTAAAGGGTAACACACATGAGTCCAATGATGGACAGTGGTTACACCTGAGTTAGTATATTAGATACAAGTTAGAATATGAAAGCAAATACATGTTCTTATGTGCAAATAAATGAGGTCTGATGTACGCATACTTGTGATTATTGGATGAACCCATGTACCAGTATGGAAAAATGCTAACCATGTTTATGTTTGTCAGAGTTTTAGGTACATGATATACTTGACTTGTTAATTAAGGAGGATTAGTTATTGTGGTATTTCTTCTCATATGTATAAGATAGTTCCTTCTAAAAGTTTATGTAACACCTTATAAGAGCTCATTATGCAAACATGTAAATATTTGTTTAGTAGTGGAAATTATTTACTATTCTGTATTATTTTTTTCAATATGATCTTGGAATTTATGAGTAATGATCCCCGACCTTAGGGTCCCTTGGACACTGAGAAGTGTGGGTCGTTACATGAACCCATTTCTCAGACTTTGGTACCTCAATAGCTTCTAGGTAGGTTGTAGACTCATTGTCTATGACCAACTCACCACCTTCTTGAGCTATAAGATATCATAATCTTTCATACTCAAGGTGCTTTCTACTAGAAGTATGAGGTTTTGTGTTACATAAGGAACTTGAGATTCCACAACAACTTGTGATTCTCCTTGTTCCTATTGTACCTCTTTAGGTTTAATGTTTTCTTGTTCGTCTCAAACTTTTTGAGTTCTACTTTTCTCACACTAATTCCTTTGGAATTAAATCCTTTTAGGAATACAACCATCCTGGCAACAAACAGTTTTTTGTTGGATTGGAATATAAAAGTAGCATTCAACAAAATGACATTTATGTGATTTGTGGACAAAGCTTTAAAAGAAATTATTTTATTATATAAACTTAAATCCTTAAAAGACATATTAGGAGACTTCCCATGTCGTATCTCAAATGTTGTCTTTTGAAGCAATTTAGACAGTGCATTATTTTAGTGTAAAGCATGTATCCAAAACAAAATTAGAAGATTAACTAGATTTACTGATAATCACACCATGACTTAACAGGGTGTGATTCCTTCTTTCTGATACACTATCACGGTACACAATCATGATACACTATCATTGTGTTACAAGTGGAGTTCATCTGGAGACACTATCATGGTCTTCCAGATGGTTCTCAAACTCTTGGTCTACAAAAAATTTTCACATCGATCATATCAAAGTGTTTCAATACTTTGACCATGTTGGCCATGTACTTCATTCATGATCTCCTTAAACACTTCAACATATTCATACTTGTATTTCATTAAATAAAATCAATCATATATGTTGAGATCATCCGCAATATAATCTAGGTACTAGCAACTAGCTTTAGCATTTATTATAAAAGGTCTATATACATCAATATGTATGAGTCATAATAGAATGATCCTTCTCCCACTCCATTGTGTGAAAGGTGCTCTTGTCATATTGTCCAATAAATAAAACTTTCTTGTCTCTATTGGTTCAATAACCAAAAGAGTCTATACGACCATCATTTTGGATTCTAGAAATGCATTTCTCATTTATGTGCTCTAGGTGATAATTCTATTGGTATTCATTGTTTGATTCATCGAATCATTCCGTTTATTTATCTTTAGAACTATCAAGTATAGACTATGACACATAGGGCATTGCCATACAAGATCTTATCTTTTAAAAGGAAACCTCAATTTATTCATAATATTCTTGTCCATACAAGATAAATGGTGTTTTCATAAATGGCAGGTATATAATAGCAATTCACTAATTCTATTACATGCTTATCAGGATGAATGATAGATTCTAAATGTAGTGGTAGCAACTCTTCCTTTGCCCAGTTCTAAATCACTTCTTCTCGGATCCTGAAGTGGAGATCTCTATCTTCTTCTTTTTCTTGAGATCCTCTATTTGAAGATTGCAGATCCTTTTCTAGTGTCCAGGTTGGTGATAGTTGTGGCACTTTCCTTCCTTCTTCACTCCTCCCTTATCTTTCAGTGCATAATACTTTGCTTCTAGCTAGCTTTAGAACTCTTTATAGCTTTACCTTTTCCCTTAGACTTCCCTTTGTTGATCATCATCATACATTTGGGTTTTTCCTTCTTCATTTGCACTTCTATTGTCCTGAACATGCCAAGTAATTCTAAAATTGGCTTATCAAAATCATTCATGTTATAGTTCATGACAAACTGGTTATATGATTCAGGTAGTGATTGTAGAATCATGATTTTCGCCAGATCTTGACCCAAGGGAAATTCTAGTTTATCAAAGATTTCTTCATGCACAATAGACTTGAGAGTGTGGGGACCTACTGGATCACCTTCAACCATATTGTACTTGAACAAAGCCTTAGAGATATCATATCTCTCTCATCTTTCTTGGTCTTCATACATGTTCTTAAAATGTGGAACCATTTCAATAAGATTAATGTTCTCAACGTTGTATCTAAAACTTATAGACCATTGAGCACATCATCATACACTAGACATAAAAAACATCTTTAAAGTTCTTCAAGTAAGCATCCCAATCAGCCTTGGGAGTGGGTTCATCTAACTCTAGTGTCTCCAGGACATAGAGGTTGCACTATTGAGTGAGAACGATTCTCAAGTCTTGAACCGGTCATGGAAGTTATTCCCATTCAAAATTTTCCTTCTCAAGGACCATTCACAAAAGAAATGTGTTTGTGTAATTTCCACTACATTCTACAACTGAAAATTTCAACATTTCTCAAAACACTTTTGATTTGATTTAATAACATTGACGATTTTAATTAGTCCTTTAATTAACTATGCTCCCACTATTTTTTTTCAAATTGATAGCCTTCACATATCAATTTGGAAGATTACAACATATAGTTTTCTAGTGAGCCAAGACCTAAAACAATTGAATTAGTACTCAACCAATGCTAGTATCCATAATTGATTATTAAGGTAGGAAACTTTTGTGAATTGCATCTCATATTTCATGGATATATGGAATGAAAAAATCTTTTCCATAGTCCATCTCCATTCTTCTAGGTACTTAATCTCATTAAGATCACCTAGTTAAGTCTGACCCAAAAGCCAACACAATAGTAATGCACCCTCCTTGGTAGGCCAACATGACTGCCATCATACTTCCATGAGATGGACAACACACCACACTTGGCGTGCCCACGCAGAGTCGATCAAGCTTTTCATGTGTGTTTCTTATAGAAATCATTTAAGACTTAATATTTGATTGAGTAATTTATTTTAAATACATATACAAATCCAATCACCACATACTTATAGTATGCATCATATATATGTTATATCCAAAAACAAAACATGCAATTACAAAACTCGAGAGATGGTGGTTGCCATACTATTGTAATTCCTAGGAACCATAAGGAATTACTACCACCTAAGGTTCACACCTTATGTAGAAACCTATTGTTGATGGGGATTTGTAGTGGAACTAGTCCAGGTCGATCGATTCAACTCTTAAACTGATCAATTTTCCTTTTGGTCAGTCAGTTGGTCTCTTAGATCAATCATCTTGTCTCCGGTTCAAGTGATGTCTGGACACCTCCAGTCGATTGGTTGGGCCACCAATCGATTGGTTGGCTCCTCTTGTCGTATGGACTCCTCGGTCCTCCAGTTGATCGGTTCACCATCTAAAATGTTCGACTGGTCTGGAGCATAACATCATCTTAAGCATAATAGAAAATAAAGATATCCTTATCCTATTAAACATATTACTTTGTTATACGGAAACCTCAAGTTAACATTCAAGGGGAGCATAGGAAGGAAATCATTAATACTTTTACATATGGAAAAGGAGAGAGAGGATTCATATGTGAATCGAGATATAAAGTAGGAATAAGAACCATCCAACCAAGCACAAAGATCTAGGGGTTTATAGGCCATAACCATGCTAAAATCCACCATCAAAACAAACTTTTAGGGTGACACATGTAAATTGCCTATATATGTGTAAGTGGTATTTAATTGTATATGCACATTAATCATTCACATCGCATGTAAAAAATATGTGAAAAAACAAAAATCCGATTATATCAAGTAAATATCAAAATATAGTAAATTGACCTAGCCCTGATACCATTGTAGGAAAATATGGCGTCAGATATTGCAACTGAAACAAAAAAAATTACTACCATATTCCCCTTAGATAGTAGATTGCATCAACAACTATGTAATGGGAAAGAGGGTTGCAAGGCATATATTTGGTCTTAGAGCAAGTTTCACATCTTATCTTTGTAGCAGTGGGCTTCTTTTTCAAGCAACACTCGAGTAGATGTCAAGAACGACCTCCTGGTTGATCACTGTAAATGGTGGTTGACAGTATCCTCCTAGCGGGTGGCAACGGCCTCCATGCATTTGTAGTAGTCCAAGAGGACTAGTGGGAACTCCACATTGCTTGACCATAGTCAATGGGACGGAGTCATCCCTTCAAACATCAACCTTTTAGGGTTCATTCTCTCTCCCATGTTGTCTCTCCCTTATTGTCCCTCTCTTTTACGAGTAGGATTTGATTAGGATCTCCAATTACCACAACTAGAGAGGACAACTCTTGTCACATTGAATTATTTTGCCTATACAAATCCTCTACTACCCCTATATTTATATGAGGGTTAGGGTCAGAAGTTCTAATCTGAGTGGGAGTCAAAGAGATGAGATTTCATGAATTTTCAGGAATTTGTGAATGACGAATTGTCCAGTTCACAACTGAACTAGTTGTTTCACATATGATCCAATAAGTTCAACTCTTCAAGCAGTCGTTTCACCATGTTTCCTATTTGCAATTGTATTGGCATTCAATATTCGACTAATGAACAACATGACTTAATATCAATCCTTGATCTAATCGTATTGATCATTGAAATTGGCGTCTCACAAGTTGAAACGTTCGTTTCACTAAGTGAACTGGTCAGTTCATGTCCCATTTCATGCAATGTTCAGCCTATGTAGTTTAAATTGACATGAAACTTGAGTCAATCAGTTCAAAACTTGACCTGGTCAGTTCACACTTGAGTTAGCCAATTCACAGTAATTGTTTTTTAAATTATATACCTAAACACTTCAGTAGTCAAGTTAAACGCCATTCATGAATAAGCTCCTATTCCAGGTGCATCCTATGTGTGTGACCCTATAAGTCCCAATATACCTTGGCAGTGAATATACATAACCAATTTATGACATCACAAGCAATGAATAGTATCTAGCAACACATCATGCTACTCAAGTAATTGGAAAGTTGGTAAACAACTTCATCCTATAATTTATGATCAGTGTTACCATGATTGTATAGTTCCTTTGTCTCTTATATCTAGATTGAACTTGAGGCATGGTATTGTCATCCTCTCAATGTTTATCCATGCTCCTTGAACTAAAGCATATTGTATGAGATACATGTGAGCTCACATATTGAGTCACATGAGTAAGGTCATACATTTCTTAGTCTCACTAATCAAAATGGATTGGATATCAATCTCCTATAGGAGGGAAAAATCCCATCTACATCACTCACACACAATCCCCATGTGCCACAATACATCTGAGCATCACCTTTATGCCAAACCTTATTCAAGGTCACATGGGATGGTGTCTATATGCATCAAATATGTGATGAGTGTAGTGACTTCATGTCTAAGAATCACAATCACCACTATCACTTTAAGAGTTGATTCTGACTACCATTCCATTATCTCCATGTATCACTCTCAAGGTCGGTCTATCTCGCACACTTCTCTCTAACATGTACCTATGTGTTTGGTTTGATATCACATATTATGACTGATTTGATACTATCATCAACCATTACACTCTATAGTCTTATGTATTATTATTGTCTATTTTTATTCCATAGTAATATATGACTAGGGGCATAACAAGAATGTATGTACTCTTCTCATATATATGATCTCATTTTAGGTCCTCCACATAAAGACACATGTCATCGAGTAACATCACTCTTTAGACATCTACTACGTCTGTGTCATCATCTCATGATTGAGATAAACATAATAGATAGCATTACCTTTATTATTATCAAATTAGGTATCCAATGCCTCATTCCAATCATCATATGGTTGGTTTTCTGGTCATAGATAGCAACAACTATTGGGTTTTGTGGAGAAAACATGTGTGGCGGAAGCAACAAAATCCACGCAACCCGACACAAGATCTCGTCGACAATAGTGTATTCAAAAGGAGTGTTTGCGGGATATACCTTATCGCGGAGCAAGTCTGGCGATGTCCCGCTACACGACGGTGTGCAACACTACTGGACTACATGTACGGAACTTATCTCCCATTCGTTAAGTGCATCAAAGGAAGATCCGGTGGTGCTCCTTTCGTGTGGTGATGTACGCCGCTCGTAGCGCGCACGGATGGCCGTTGATGTCCTTCGAACGCAGGCGTCTTTGCGTCTGCGTCTCTACTTCATCCACACGGATGGACTGGAACTCCACATCACACTTCCTAAGTCGGCAGAAAGGAGTCGTGTATGTGCGGCGGCGTGCTAGCGGCGCGTTTCTCTCCTTTCTCTCATGAGGACGGTGACAGTTGGGGTTTACGTATGTGAGCGTAAACTAAAAAGCCTCTCTCAATATCTTATATAGATATCAGACATCAAGCTCCTTTAAATAGGAGACGAAAAGAAGTAGGGTTTCCTAAACCCATCGGTAAACAGAAACACTACATTAATTAAAACACTCATGGATTAATTAGAATATTCTGGCATTCATTAATTAACCAAATAATCACATTAATTGATTAATTAATATCCGACTCCATGTAAATGCTTGGGATGGCTCTATGGGCATATATATACCAACAAACTCCCACTTGCGCTTAGACCCAGTCACTCCAATATTATTCTAATCAAGTACATAAACATTTCAGTAACCAATGTGATTCGGAGAAATTCCAATCAAATCCACAATTATACTCCTATTCCAACAAATCCTATGCGTGTGACCCGGTAGGCTCCAAATTACATTGGCAGTGATTTCCATAATCATATTATGATTTCACAAGAAATGATTTGTATCTAGAAAGACTTCATTACCACCCAAGTAATTGGAGAAGTTGGAGAACAACTTAACCTATCATTCATGATTGGTGTTACAATGATTGTATAGTTCCTTTGTCGCTGATATCTAGATTGAACTCGAGTCATGGAATTGTTATCCTCTTCAATGTTCAATCCATGTTCCTTGAACTAGAGCAGACTGTCTGAGATATATGTAAGCTCAATATCACATATTGACTCACATCAACATGGCCATGCATTTCTCAGTCTCGCTTATCAAGTGGCCAGAATATCAAACTCCCGTAGGAAGGACAAATTCCATCTACATCACTCACAGTCATCCCCATGTGTCACATTCCACCCAAGCACCATCTTTATGGCAATCCTTATTCAGGACTACGGTGGATGATGTCAAAGTACACCGAACGACATGTGATAAGTGCATTGACTTCAGGTCGAAGAACACAATCACCACCATCATTATGAGATGTGACTATAACTACCAATCATGGTATCCATGTGTCACTCTCAAGGTGGGTCTATCTGATACACTGTTCTCTAACAAGTATCTATGTATTTGGTTTGATATCTCCATATCATGGATAATGATATTCTTCCATCAACCAACATACATTCTAATCTTATGTGTTATTGATGTCTATGGATATTTCCACAATAACAACTGATTAGGGACAAAACAAGAATACATACTCTTAGCATACAAATGATCTCACTATTCAGGTCATCAAACCGAAGACATATGTCATTGAGTATATTATTCAATAGACATCTATAAGTTTTATGGTCATCTCACAATATAAAAGATAAACATATAGATTGGAAACTTTCCTTTATTGATATGATCAATGTAGTATTACAAATCGTTTACATAGTATCCCATTACAATCATCAAATGATAGTCTCTATGGGCATACATACCAACAAATTCCCACTTGCACTTATACCCAATCACTCATGAATCTCAATCCAAGTGATCGAACATGTCCGTCATGTTTCTGTTGTGAAAGTTCTTTTGTGATCGGATCAGCCACATTGCTTTCTATAGGTACTCTGCAAATCTTCACATCTCCTCACTGTACGATCTCTCGTATGAGATGAAACCGCCATAGAATATGTTTGGAACGTTGGTGCGATCTTGGTTCTTTAGCCTATGCAATTGCTCCGTTGTTGTCACAAAACAACTCAATTGCATCACTAGCGTTTGGAACCACTCCAAGTTTAGAAATGAACTTCTTCATCCACACAACTTCCTTGCAGCATTAGATGCGGCAATATTTTCAGCCTCTATTGTAGAATCCACAACCGTATCTTGCTTGAAACTCTTCCAGCTCACAACTCCATTGTTCAAGCAAAACACAAATCCAGATTGCAATCTATAGTCATCTTTGTCAGTTTGGAAGCTAGCATCGATGTAACCCTTTACCACAAGCTCTTCCTCACCACCGTATACCAAGAATTGATCCTTAGTCTTCCTCAACTACTTTAGGATGTTCTTTATGGCTGTCCAGTGACATTCACCTAGATCATACTGATACCGGCTCATCATGCTCAAAGCATACGACACATAAGGATGAGTACATAACATCCCGTACATGATAGATCCAATTGTTGAAGCATATGGAATCTTACTCATGCACGCTCGTTCATCACATGAACTAGGACATTGGGCTTTAGAGATCGTAGCCCCATGGGACATGGGCAAGTTACCTCTCTTAGAACCCTCCATGCTAAACCTCTTTAGCACCTTGTCAATGTATGTGCTTTGGCTTAGGCCTAGAAGCCTTCTAGATCTATCTCTATAGATCTTGATTCCTAATATATAGGATGCTTCGTATAAATCCTTCATAGAGAAAGTCTTCCATAGCCAACCTTTTACAATCTGAAGAGTAGGGATGTCATTTCCCATCAATAGTATGTCATCCACATACAATATGAGAAATACGACTGTGGTCCCACTAACCTTTTTGTAAACACAAGGTTCATCTTCATTTTGATTAAAGCCAAACTTTTTGACTACTTCATCAAAATGTAGATTCCAACTTCGAGATGCTTGTTTCAATCCATAGATTGACCTTTGTAACTTACAGACTTTATTGGCTTCCTTTAGATTGATAAAACCCTCAGGTTGTTTCATGTACACATCCTCGAGTAAATTCCCATTAAGGAATGTAGTTTTAACATCCATCTGTCAAATCTCATAGTCATGATTAGCCGCAATGGCAAGCATGATCCTGATGGATTTAACCATGGCAATTGGTGAGAAGGTCTCATCATAATCAACACCTTGAATTTGATGGAATCCTTTTGCAACGAATCTACCTTTATAGGTTTGAACATTTTCATCCATGTCGGTCTTCTTCTTGAAGACCCACTTGCACCCTATGGGTTTTACCCCTTCGGGTGGATCCACCAAGGTCCATACCTTGTTGGTGTACATGGATTCCATCTCAGATCTCATGGCTTCGAGCCATTTCACAGATTCTGGTCCCTTAGTAGCTTCTAGATAGGAAGTTGGCTCATCTGCTATGCCCAATTCATCACTGTCTTGAGTCACGAGAAATCCAAATCTCTCAGGCTCAAGTCGTGTCCTACTAGATCTATGAGGTTCGTGTGTTACATTTGGAACTTGAAATTCCACAACAATTTGTGAGTCTTCATGTTCCTTATGTACCTCCTTAGGTTCTCTACTTTCTTGTTGATCTCGAACGTCTTCGACCTCTACATTCCTCCCACTGATTCCTTTGGAAATAAATTCCTTTTCAAGAAATATAGTAGTCCTAGCAACAAACACTTTGTTGTCAGTTGGTGTGTAGAAGTAGTATCCCCGAGTTTCCTTGGGGTATCCAACAAAATAGAATTTTTTCAATTTGGGTCCAAGCTTTTCAAGAAATTGTTTCCTAACATAAGCTTCACATCCCCAAATCTTTAATATAGACAAATTGGGACGATTCCCATTCCATATCTCATATGGTGTCTTTTGAACCGATTTAGAAGGTACATAGTTAAATGTAAACATTGCAGTTTCAAGTGCGTATCCCCAGAACGATATTAGAAGTTAAGCTGAACTCATCATTGATCGTACCATGTATAATAATGTATGATTCCTTCTTTCTAACACACCATTATTCTGTGGTGTACCAGGTGTAGTCCATTGTGATACAATACCACAGTCTCTCAAAAGGTCCTCAAACTCCTGGCTTAAGTATTCACCACCTTGATCTGAACGGAGTGCTTTAATACTCTTACCAAGTTGCTTCTCTACTTCATTCATGAAAGTCTTGAACATTTCAAGAGTTTCTAACTTGTGTTTCATAAGATATACATAGCCATACCTACTGAGGTCATTAGTAAAGGTAATGAAGTATTGATAGCCTCCTCTAGCATTTGATCTAAAAGATCCACATACATCAGTATGTATGAGCCCTAGAAGATCACTGGCTCTCTCATTGTGTTTAGTGAAAGGAGTCTTGGTCATCTTCCCTAATAAACATGCCTCACATGTATCTAATGATTCAAAATCAAAAGAGTCTAGATAACCATCCTTATGGAGTCTAGATATGCACTTCTCGTTTATGTGCCCAAGACGACAATGCCACAAGTATGTTTTGTTTGAGTTGTCAAGTTTTAGCCTTTTAGTATTTACGTTGTATATGCTAGTCTCAAGTTCTAACAAGTAGATACCATAAGACATAGGGGCATTTCCATAAAAGATCTCATCTTTAGAAATATAAATCATTCCATTCTTAAAGTGAAATTCAAATCCACTCTTGTCCATACAAGATATAGAAATAATATTTCTATTAATGACAGGTACATAATAGCAATTCTCTAATTCTATTACAAGGCCCGTAGGCAAAGATAAACTAATAACTCCAACTATGGTGGCAGAAACTCTTGCTCCATTAACGACACACAACTCGACTTGGCCCCTTTCGTAAAGGCTTACTTCTTATCAGATCCTGCATATTAGAACATATGTGAGATCTACATCAGGCATCCAGTACCCATGATGAAGAAGTATTTAAGTTTTTATCAATAATGTATATACCTGAACTGGAGATCTCTATCCCCTGCTTCTTCTTCCTAAGTTCCTCCAGGTAGAGAGGACAGTTTCTTTTCCAATGTCCAGCCTGGTGACAATGGTGACGACTGCCTTCTTTGGAGATCCCACCTTTAGCTTTGAGCGCGGATGACTTTGGCTTCTGACAGTCTTTAGAACCTTTCTTAGCCTTGCCTTTGCCTTTTGACTTTTCCTTTGTCTTGCTGATCATCATCACAAACTTGGGCTTGTCTTTCTTGATCTGTGCTTCATCTATCCTCAACATGACCAACAATTCTGACAATGACTTGTCAAGATTGTTCATGTTGTAGTTCATGACAAAATGATTATATGATCTAGGCAATTATTGTAGAATCACATCGGTTGCCAACTCTTAACCTAGGGGAAATCCCATCTTGGATAGTCTTTCCACGTACCCAATCAAAGTGAGTATATGGGTGCCAACTGAGTCTCCCTCTTTCATCTTGCTCCTGAACAAAGCCTTGGAGACATCATATCTCTCATGTCTTGCTTGATGTTGATACATGTTCTTCAGATGTGTTACCATCTCCATGACATTCATGTTCTCATGCTGCTGTTGCAACTCATAGTTCATTGAGCACAGCATCAGGCACTTGACATCCACGACATCATCATGGTGCTTCTTGTAAGCATCCTTTTCAACCTTGGGCGCATTTGCGGCGGGCTCTGCTGGCTCTAGAGTTTCAAGGACATAGAGCTTACGCTCATGCGTGAGAACAATTCTCAGCATCCTAAACCAGTTTTGAAAGTTGGTTCTGGTAAGTTTGTCCTTCTCAAGGACCAATCACAATGAGAAAGTATGAGTGTTGTTTGCCATTTGATTTCTACAAAAGAAAAAGTTTGCATTTAGTCCAAAACATTTTGACTTGTAAAGATCTAATAAATGAGATTAATTAGGCCTTTAATTAGTTACTCTCCAACTATTTTATTCAAATTGATAGTCCTCACTATGAACTCGGAAGATTGTAGCATACAACCTTCTAGTGAGCCAAGATCCAAAATAATTGGATCAATGCCCGGCCAACGCCGGCATCAAAGACCAAATACTAAGGTAGGAAACTTTTGCCAATTGCATCATATGCAACTCTTGGATAGATGATCATGCACAACTCCTTGCCATGATGCATCTGTGTGCCTCTAGGTACTTCATCCTATCAAGGTTCCCTAGTTAAGTCCAACCCATAAGGCAACATGATGAGTGTGCACCCTGCGGAGGTAGACCCACACACCCACCATCACACTTCCACGAGATAGATAGTGTACCACGCGGAGGCGTGCCCACACATAGTTGATCAAGCTTTTTCATGTGTGTTGCTTTATGGAAGGCAACTAAAACTTAATATTATTAATTGAGGGATTTTATAAATACATATACATATCCAAACACCACATACTTATAGTACGTATCATATACTACTATATCCACAACCACAAATGATAGACATGCAATCACAAACACAAATACATCGGTTATGGCCATACTATTATAATCCTTTGGAGCAACAAAGGATTACAGTCCACCTATGGTCTTATGCATCTCATGCAACAACACCTACGAATCAACCTGTAAGGATCAACATTAACTTCATGGATGCTCTGTGAGGTTGGAACTTCAAGTTACTTCTTGGAATTGGATCTTCATGTTGCTTCTCCATGGATGTTGCTTGGAGTTGAATCTTCAGGTTGCTTCTTAGAATTGGATCTTCATGGTGCTTCTCCATGGACGATCCTTGGAGTTGGATCTCCAAGTGGCCTCCTTACATCAAGTTTACAAAGGCTAAAACTAATCATATCTCTATTACATCGTATGAGTACAAATATAAAGGGAAAGAATTAATTACACTTTGATATAAGAGATGAGGCTTGACATGCCAGCCGAATACTTTATACAAAAGATCCATGTACAACCATTATACATCCATAGCATTCTCAAACAAACATGTCCACAAGATTGACATCCACATCCATTCACAACATTCACTAAAGGGGATACTAGGCCATAACCTTGCATGCATTCACCACATAAAAAAAATTTTAAAGGCAACATGTATGCTATCATAGGTATATCTACATATACATATATACATATTAAAATTGCAGTACTTTTAATGTGGGACATTCCCCATTAAATAAAGTTTTGACTCCCACACAGACTATGTCGGGTACACAGGGGCAGCGCCCCTGTGCGGGGATCCCCATAGTTGACCCCATAGTCGACCCCATAGTGCGGGGATCAGTATTTTCCATAGTCGACCCCATCCGAAATGACAAAAATAAAAGCCTGCGGCGTATGTGGAATTAGGTTTAGATTTGCACATTAGCAATTTTAATTCACATCGTATGCAATATAGACAATAGTATACAGTGATTCGATCATATTGAAATGAATCCAAATACGCCATAGATCGACGCTGCTCTAACACCACTATTGGGTTTTGTGGAAAAACATGCGCGGCGGAAGCAACAAAATCCAAACAACCCGACACAGGATCTCATCGAAAATAGCATATTCGGAAGGAGTGTTTGCGGGATATACCTAATTGCAGAGCAAGTCCGGTGATGTCCCGCTGCATGACGGTGTGCAACGCTGCTGGCCTACATAGACGGAACTTCTCTCCCATTCGTTAAGTGCGTCACAAGAAGATCCAATGATGTTCCTTTCGTGCAGTGATGTACGCCGCTCGTAGCACGCATGGATGGCCATTGTTGTCCTTTGAACACAGGCGTCTTTGCATCTGCGTCTCTACTTTGTCCACGCAGATGGACTAGAACTCCATGTCGCGCTTCCTAAGCCGGTGGGAAGGAGTCGTGTTTGTGCGGCGGCGTGCTAGCGGCGCGTTGCTTTCCTTTCTCTCCTGAGGACGGTGACGACTAGGGTTTACGTATGTGAGCGTAAACTAAAAAGCCTCTCTCAATATCTTATATAGATATCAGCCGTCAAGCCCCTTTAAATAGGAGACAAAAAGAAGTAGGGTTTCCTAAACCCATCGATAAACAAAAACACTGTGTTAATTAAAATACTCGTGGATTAATTAGAATATTGTAGAATTCATTAATTAACCAAATAATCACATTAATTGATTAATTAATATCCGACTCCATGCAATCGCTTGGGATGACTCAATGGGCATATATATACCAACAACAACATGTTCTTAAGATGTGTAATCATCTCAATAAAACCCATATTCTCATGTTGTCTCTTCGACTCATAGTTCATTGAGCATAGCCTCAGACACTTGACATCCATAGCATCTTCAGAGTGCTTCCAATAAGCATCCCTTTCAACCTTAGGCACATTGGGAGCAAGTTCATCTGCCTCTGGAGTCTCTAGCACATAGATATAGCTCTCTTATGTGATAATGATTCTCAACATCCTAAACCAGTAGTGGGAGTTATTCACATTCAGCTTGTCCTTCTCAAGGACCGATCACAATGAAAATGTGTTTCTGTTTGCCATTATATTCTACAAAATAAATTTACAACTTTTGTTAAAATGCTTGTGATTTGATTTGAATTGATAGGTTTGATGATATTAATAAATCTTTTAGTTAGTTATTGCTCCCAATATTATATTCAAATTGATACCCCTCAAATGTCATTTTGGAAGATTGTAGTGTACAACCTTCTAGCCTATCAAGACCCAAAACAATTGAGTTGTTATCAACTAATGCCAACGTCCATACCAATTATTAAGATAGGCAATTTTTTCCAATCGCATATCGTGCAATTCTTAGATAGATGGTGTGCACAAATCTTTGTCTCATTCATCTATATGCTTCTAGGCACTTAATCTCATTAAAATAACCTAGTTAAGCTTAACCCAAAAGTCAACACAATAGTAAACAACCCTACTTGGTAGGTAGGGATGAACATCGGGTCGTGCAAGCCCGGTATGACTTGCAACTCATCCCGCATAACTTTCTTTAGACCTAAATCTGATTTTGTAATATGGGTGTGTCATGCATGAAACTTAAACCCATATTTTATCCGGCCGGGTACGTGCTAAGGTAAACCCTGGCCTGCAAAACCGAATGCCTAGTTTGAATTTTATGTACATTGTATATGTATCCATCTATGTTTGTCCTAAAAGAAAATTACACATATTTCTTGATACAATATGTAGTATGTATCCAACCAATGACAACATGGATAATCTGTAATCAATCAACATTATTAGTGATTGATACTAGTAAAATAACCATTATTGACATGGATAATAGTTCTTGATTTCTTTGTTTTGATCTCACTATGTCATTCGAACGGAACCATTTTTTGTTTTACTACGTATATTTTAACAAATGAATAAAATATGGCATCCATACTTTGATTTGCAATGTATATAACACTCTGAAAAGTCATGTCATTAGCTCATTAAAGAAAAATAAAGAAGCAACTATCTCAATGCGTAATAGATTCTGCTTACTTTTTTGCTCATATGCCCACGTGCAGGAGACAAGTGATCTTTTTCCCTTCCAACACCCATTTCATTATATATACATATAGGATGAGGAAGAAAAAAGCCACAACATTATACATTCCACCAATTTTTTAAGTATCATACATTCATATGTAGGAGAAAACAATTTTTTGTTGTTTTAATACCCATTTCATTGTTATAGGGGATCACACAACTAAAGCATACATATTATGACTGCATAGATCACATTGTATATATAATTTTTTTAGAAAGCTGATCATAAAATATATATCATACTAAATTAGTTTTCATGTTAGCAAGTTATATATAGAAAAATTTGGTATGCTCATTCGATGTTATATTGACAAACCCAAACCTGACCTGAAACATACCATTCTTATATGGGTCAAGTACAAGCTAACAATTTTCAATTTATCCAGACCCAAATGCATCCCGCAACCCAATTTAAGTTATGGGTTTGGGTTTGGAACAGAAAGACCCAATATAGCCCGACCCAATACTCATCCCTATTGGTAGGCCCACATATATACCATCACACTTCGCCGAGATGGATGACACACCATGCTTGGCGTGCCCACACTTAGTTGATCAAAATTCCCATGTGTGTTTCTTATAGAAGGCATCTAAGACTTAATATTTGATTGAGGGATTTATATTTATATAAATACATATATATACACTCACCACATATTAATATGTATCATAAACACACTATATCCACAAACAAAGAATGCAATTACAAAATACGAGTGATGCTTATGGCCATACTACTGTAATTCCTTGAATCCATAAGGAATTGCTTCCACCTAAGGTCATACATCTGATATAGAAACCTATACTGCAAACTTGTGTTGGCCCAGTGAATCGTCTAAACCTTTCAGTCAATCAATTGGCCTTAAGGTTGATTGGTTGGTTCCTCCTTTCTGTTGGCCTCTTCGATCTTTAAATTGATTGGCTGGACTCTTCACTGGTCCACTCATCAAGTGTAGAATGTCATCTCATGACAAAACATAAGTTAAAACTATATATTCCATATTAGATTGTAAACGAGAAAACCTCGAGTTACATTCGAGAGGAGAATAGAAAGAAGAGCATTAATTTACATTTTGAAATCATGGAAGAGGCTTGGTACACAAATCAAATAGCAACATGAAATAAACCAAGCAACCATGTACACAATCCAAAAGGGTTTTGGCCATAGCCCCACATACTTCTGCCATCAAAACACTTTAAAAGTGATGCCATATAGATTGTATATATCACACACACACACACACAGATATATATATATATATATATATATATATATCATACATACATATATATATATATATATAGGTATCATATGTAGTATTTAATTAGATAAGTACATTAATCATTTTAATATTCACATTATATGTAGTAAAATAAATCCGATCATTTCGATTTGAACCTAGATACATCATAAATTGACGTGACTGTAATTCCACTATTGGGGAATAGGGACGTCAGATAAGTAATGGAAAAAAAAATTGTCCCTATTTCTTTATCACAGAGTCATTGATACACATCATTTCCACACCAATTCACTAAGATAATTATTCTAGAGTTTCACCTTTTTTAATTTACCAATTAAGGCTAGTATAGAAAGGGTCGATCCCGCATGACAACTTTTTAAGGTTGAATTCCCTTAAACTTGATTGGTTTTGAACTTTGTTTCTTTTTGGAGAATTTTTAATGATTGAACAAGAAAGTAAATTCTAAGATTTGGATGGTGATTACACAATAAAACTGAATAAAAATTATAGTATTACACTAAGGGAATCAGAATTAAATGATTATGCTAAGAACAAACAAAAGAATAATGTTAGCACAATAAAAGAATTATCTAAGAACTAAAACAAATTGCAAGGTATGAAAATAAGGCGATCAGAAACAAGTGATTAAAGAAATGGGTTGTATCAGATGGGAAACATACCAAGGTTACAAATTTTACCACCACAACCATGGCAAACAAGATATGAAAATTTGCGGTGAAACTAGTCCAAAGTGGGTAAGTAAAACATAAAAAGATGCACCACAAAAGACAAACTCACTGCAAACCAATTGGTGTTGGTGTTTGCAGATCCTATCTTGTACACCCAAGTAAGATCCTTTTGAGGTCTCATCCGGATCTTAATGCACATGCTTAGTTGTTCTCAATTTTAGGTTCCGCAGTCACATCCGCCAAAATGAACAGTTGAAGAAATGAGAGATCAAGGGGGTTATACGAATGATAATCAAAGAACAATATCATTCGACTATTAAAGATGTGTTTGGAAGTCCAATCTAATTTAACTTGGCCATGGGGCTACTCCCCATGCCTCAATAATAGAACTACTCACTCATTGCCATGGAAAAAGAATGCATGATGAAGGAAGAAAGAGGGTAAGCCATAGACTAGTAAGAAGAAGGACATGTTTGTTCCTTCGATCCAAGAATAATAAAGAATATAAGAGATACAACTAGAAGAATGAGTAACCTTGAAATAAAACTTGCTTTATTGGAATCTAAAGGAAGTACAATGTAAGGATAAAAGAGCTTGTATCTATAGAATAACAATGCAAAATTTGGAATGCCTTAACAAGTGGAGAACCCACCTTTGATAGGGAAGGAGGGGTCAGAACCCTCAAAAGAGGGGGAAACAGGTGGGAGTTGGAAACATGAAATTGAATATGCACGCTGCCAACCAACCGGTTGGAAATTCCAACTGACCAGTTGGGGTGAAAATGGGTGCAGGATAAGCGGAAGCAACTATACCCTAGTGTAAGTGGGTGGAGACGTGTTTGACTGGTCTTCGAGATGGTCATTTTGGGTGCAAAATGTCTAGGTTTGAACATCAATTTGACATGCTTGTTTGAATTTGACTCTTGGCCTCAAAGAAATCCCCAAACCAGGTGTCTGGCTAGACGAGACACTCGATTGACATTGTTGTGTACGCAACTAATGAATGAAACCCTAGTATGAGTGTCATCACCCTTTCAATCTGATTTGATCATTAAGTTGGCTTGACATGGCCGTCTGGGCTTTGCGGGCCAAGTGTCTAGGGCTCTTGAGATGAGTGTCTGGCTCCAATGAGATGGGTGCTTGATGCGAGAAATGCGTCGGTTGAACTTCTTGAGTGAAGGTTGAGCCGAGGGAAAAAAACAATCGTCTTGCTCTAAAATGTGGAGTACTTGGGTGGTGAACCGATCGTCTGGAATAGAGAGATGGTCGTCTCATGTGCTCAAGAAATGATGATTTTCTTTTAATATCAAAACCTGCAAAATTATGAAGGAAAAGATGAATATTTGCACAATTAATCAAAAAGTGGTTAATTGCAACTTGTCCAAGAAAATTGGTAAAAAGAAATAAATTCTAATAAAAAAGAATATGAAGATTATGCAAAAACATAGATGAATATTCATTCATCAAAATACCCCAGACTTGAATCTTTCCTTGTCCTCAAGCAAATAAAATTACAAATACATCTAATTTATACAAACAACATGTCTGTCCTCACCCTTGTAGCAACACTTTATTCCTTACCTTAGAATTTGTCCAAGCATCTCAATCTCCTAAAATGACAAAACACAAAATTCTATATTCTCTTATCAAAACAAATATCATAACTTGTTTCTAAATCAAGGCTTTGTAGAAAAATATGCTTCATCTTACTTCTGCTTTGACACTCTCATTTTTTTTCTTTTGTGAGTTGTTTCACAAGAACAGGACGAAGGGGGGTGCAGAATATGGTGATCCCTCCTCTATTCGACTCGAGATATATTTTATTTATGGAGTTGTGGCCACATTGGTCATAATTTTTTCATGTGCTCTTTGGCATCTTTTGATGGTATGCCCCATTGAGGGGTATGTAATTTTGAAATAGGAATCATTCCACCTTGGACTTGAGTTTTGTCTGGAGGTGATCTCTGCTTCTCATTTTTAAGAAGGGAAATGAGGAGGGAAATAAAATATGTCCTTGTGCTTATAACTTCAACATTTTTTTTCTCTTTTATGTTCAGAAGTGTCATTACATCAGATAGAATATTCATTTCAATCACATTATACAAGATTTATATCAAGTTAATCCATAGTTTAAAATAGATAAAATTGTGTTTAGTTTTGATTGATTCCTTATGGCTTGACAACTTTTTCAAGGAGTGATGCTATTTTGGGGTCCTAGGTGACATGTTGGTTTCAAACATGGTAGTTTGTAAAAGTTTTTTGCAAAAGAGTTACTAAATTCAAATGGGGTACATTAATAGACATCTACTGAATTTGGTCGAATAGATATGGGCTATTTTGCAAACTAAGGAAACCAAAGGCATGGTCTAGTAGATAAAAGCATGAAGCAAAGCAATACGTGAAGAAAATATAAGACAAGAATAATGCAAAAAAGGGAGATGATAAGGGGGTGGAAGAAGAACATACCACCCACCTCCACCCCAAAGCTAGAATTTTTCTCATCTCAAGCAAAATCTAAATCAAAGATGGAGGGAAGAAGATCACTCTGGAAGTGGATGCGAGGAAGATCGAAAGACAATTGCTCATCTAACTCAACAAAATGGGTGGTTTTCTCAAGAAGATGTGATTTCTAGAACTGGAAGGGAAAAAACCCAACTAAAGATTAACAACTTGCACATGTAGATACAATTGGCCCGTGCACTTTCCCTCTCTTGTTTGCTCTGTCCTTTCTCTAGGCAGTGTGTGCAATGGAGTGCGCCTCCAAGGGCGGGGTAGACTCCTCCACCTCATCCTCCACCAAGAAGGCTTCGGGTTGTTGGGGTGACCCATCCACAGACATCACTGTGGGCCGAGGTTGGGCATCGGAGGTCGCTAGGCCGCCGGCGGTGGGACACAACCTCACCCCAATTACAACTTAGGACGACCCTAAAGGCCCTTGCTTTCGGGAAGATGACGGGCGACCTTGGATGAAGATATCGTTACCGGTTGTGGATGAGTTTCATAAGTTCTCTGTGATCATCCAAGTCATGGGGAGCCGATGCATCATCAATCATCTCTATGTCTGGATGGTTAGAAGCTGGAGGCCGTGAGGGGAGCTACAATGTTTGCCTCTGGCGGGTGGCCTCTTCCTTGCCCATTTTCCTGTGAAGAGGATATGAGGGTGGCCCTGGACAAAGGCCCTTGGTTTTTTGATTGCAAGCTGGTGGTCAAGTGGCGGTAGACTCTAGAAGCGGATATTCGATGGGCATCTCTCACTTCTGTGCCTGTTTGGATCACCATTCCGGAAGTTGGGCACAACTGGTCAAGGAGGGCCATCACCATCATATTTGTTTGGGTGGAGGAGCCCAAAGTCATCGATTTTCATTCTGAAGGTCGTTATGAAGGCACGACTCACGTCTGTGTGGAGATCAAGGCAGATAGGAAACCTTCGGAGGTGGTGATGGTTGAGATTCCGGACGACATAGAGCTCGAGTTCAAGGTGGTGTTCGACGCACTTCCACAACACTACAGTGATTGCAAGGTGTTGGGTCATTTTATAGGGGACTGCCCCAGCGAGAGATTGGTTCACCCTATACCCCCCTTTTCTCGTGGGCGTGAACCGAGTAGAAGACCTGCCCATTCCAAGCAAGGGAGGACCAAAAGGCCCCTGCATCGTGGAAAGGCCATCTTGGCTGTTGCTGATACCGATAAGACGGCGCCTGTGCCTTACCTGGAGTTTACGGGTTTGGATCTTGAAGAGGTGGTATGCTTAGATCCATAGCTGCTTCTGATAAACACGTAGATACAGGGGCAAGACATAACGAAGGGAAAGAGGACATCACGAGTTATCAGAAGGAAATTAACAGCAATGAGGATGTGATGGATGGAGCTGCCCCCTTTAAGTAGGATGCTAACAACAACCAATTCTCCGTACTGGAGAACTTGGATCCAGACGATCTGTTTGATGAATTGTCCAGTATAGCTTGGAAGATAGGAACTCATCAAGTGATAGTTAATGTAAGAGGAAGAAGAATCTCTCCAAGAGTGACCTCCCTAGGAGGGGGGTCACAACATACAATAAGATGTCTATTCTCTCATGGAATGTGAGGGGCGCGACTCGGCCGAGAAGACAGAGAAGGGTTAGGAAGGCAATAAGAGAGGTTGAGGCTTCACTGGTTCTCATTCTGGAAACCAGAATTAAAAGACAATACAAAGATAAAATGGCGGGCCTCTTCCCTATTGGTTGGGGGTTTCAATCTAACCTCGATCAGATTGAAGGTGGTAGAATGGTGATTGGTTGGAAGAAAGAGCAATGGGATGTACATGTTATTAATGCTACTGACCAGGTCATGGTGGCTAGCTGCATTAATCAGGGAGGCTTTCACTGTGTCGTTACGGGGTGTACAGGCAAAATGAGGAAGGCAGACGTAGGGGCTGTTGGGAAATGATCAAGAGCTCGACTCAACAACAAGTATCTCATCTGGTGATTGGAGATTTTAAACATGTCAGAAAAGCATCGTAAAAGTTCGATGGTCTCCCAATCCCGGACTCGATCTTGGAGAGATTTAATGATGCCATTGATAGTGATAATCTGATAGAACTGAACATGAGTGGAGGTATCGCTACTTGGCATAACAAGAGGATCCTGGAGCATAGAATTTATAGCCACCTTGACAGGGAGCTGGTTAACTCAGCTTGAATTGAGATTTTCCCTAAAGCGAGAGTGTGTCTTGGAGGACACCCAAACAACGATCATTCTTGGCTTAGAGTGCCATTGCTGGAGTACAATTCGAAGAAGAAACCCTTTAGATTTCTTAACTTTTTGGGCTGAATGGCCAGGTTTTGAGTAGAAGGTTAGCAAGGCTTGGGCTGAACCGATGCGTGGGAATCCCATTTTTAGGTTGGGAAGCTTACGAACACCAAAGTCACCCTAAAGAAGTGGTCATAAGCATTCTATAACTTGGGGAACATGGTGAAAAAAGCTAGGAAGGAGTATGAAGGGGCTACGACACAACTCAGAAAATGCCCTACTGATCCCAATTTAGTGATAGATGAAGATAACAAAGCAAAGAAACTCTTGCAGATGGAAAAGGTAGAAGAATTTTATCATTGGCAGCGGAGCAGACTGAGATGGATTAAGGATGACGACAGGAACACTAGAGTGTACCACAATGCTACGAAGAAGAATCACATGAGAGATTGTATTCATGGGCTAATCATGGAAGATGGTAGCTAGATTAGAGGACCCAAAGAAGTGGGAGATGAAGCTGTTCTCTATTTCAAAAACCTGTACAACAACAATCACCAAAGAAAGCAGTGGGATCTGCCGCTGGCAAGAGTTGGTGAAGATATGAACAGGTGTCTTTGTGGCCCAGTTATTGAACAGGAAGTTAGAGAGGCTGTCTTCGCCATAGGGGCTTCTAAAGCTCCGGGTCCTGATGAATTTAATGCCAGTTTTTTCCAGAAATGTTGGGAGATCATTAAAGATGACCTTTGTTGCACCGTTCGGTGGTTCATGGTGGGTGGAACCATGGTCAAACAAGTGAACCACACATTTATCAAGCTGATCCCAAATAAGAATTTGCTTTCCTCTATGGCGGACTACATGCATATTGCCTGCTGTTCGGTGTTCTACAAGGTCTTTGCAAAGTTGCTAGCTGACCATTTGAAGAAAATTTTGCGTAGCATCATTTCCACCAATTGGTTGGCCTTCTTTTAGGGGAGATCGATAAGTGTCGGTGCCCTCCTGGCGTCAGAAATCCTCAACTCCTTCAACCAGAAGAATGGTTCAAAGAATGCTTGTTTTAAGGTGGACATTACAAAAGCCTATGACCATGTAGAATGGACTGCTCTCTGGGATATTATGAGGAGTTTAGGCTTTTCTAGAAGGTGGATTAATCTCATTTCACAATGCGTTAAATCAACCTCCTTCTCTATTTTAGTGAACGGTGTGCCGCATGGGCTATTCATGGCGGCCAATGGCCTACGACAGGGGGACCTCCTCTCCCTGCTCCTCTTTGCCATTGTCATGGAGGCCCTTACACATGGCATAAATCGGGCAGAGGAAGATGGGATGATGAAGACTTTCAGGGTGAGAAACACCCAAGTTACGTCGCATATGGTGTTCGTGGATGATGTTCTGGTGTTCTCCGTGGGACACTGCAAGTACCTCAAGCACACTAGAATCATCCTAGAACGGTTTGGCAAGCTTACTGGGCTCTACATTAGCCAGATAAAGTCCAAGGTCTATCTCTCACAGTCGTGCGATTCTCGGCGTGGACGGGTTCATGCTGCGACTAGTTTGCCTTGAGGCAGGTTCCCTACTAAATATCTGGGAATTCTGATCTCGGGGGGAAGGGGCAGAGGAAGGGACTATGAGGTCCTTATTGATGACCTAAGGAGCACCATCGACAGATGGATGGGGCTGAACATCTCTTTGGTTGGGCGGATGGTCCTTTGTAACACAATTCACATGGGGAAGTTTGGCTTTTCGACTAGATAGGCGGAACTGCCTAAATTCATCATCGATAAAGCCCGCAGCCTGTTTGGTGGGTACTTATGGGGGGGGGGGTAAACCCCATGGTGTCGCTTGGGGTACTATCACTAGGGAGAAGGCCCAAGGGGGCTTGGGGGTCTTCGATCCCTGGGCGGTGGCTGTGAGAAGCACTATGAAGCGTGTCTACTTGTTCCTCATGGACCAAGACTCTCCTTGGTCTTCTTGGATGCGGAGGAGATATGGGGCCTCTCTAGATGTGGGTTTAGTGCATGGTGGTTCCGTAGTTTGGAGGAGGATGACGCATCAATGGGGTCAGATGAGGGTGTTCGGAGGTGAAGCCATGCATCTTGAAGCACTGCGGGTCGCCTATTCCCTGGTGTGAGGTTGTTTGGGGCAAGTGGTACATTCCTAAATGGAGTTGCTGCCTATACAAAGCCCTTCTTGGGCAGCTGCCTACTGCCGACAGGCTTAAGGGCCGGGGGATCAACGTTAATGGTAGATTCTCACTGTGCAGGGTGCATGAGGATTCACACGAGCATCTCTTCTTCACATGTGAGTTCTCCGACTACATGGTGACTAGATGGGCGCTGAAGAACAGATGGAGCTGCTCTACACCCCGCAGTATTGCATGCTTCCATCAATAAATCTGATCGAAATCTAAGGGGAACAAATGCATGTTGGCATTTGGAGATTTAGGCCTTACGACGATCATCTATCTCATTTGGCAGGAATGAAATACAAGAGTTCATGGAGGCCTTGGCAGGGACAAATTCTGTATTTTTGATGTTTTGGTTGACAATCTTAATCTTCTGTGCAAGATCAATCCCAACATTTGTAAAGACTTAGACCCAATTACTATAAGCCAGTGGGGTTTTTGTAGCTAACACACCCCTTTATAGTATAGGTTTTTCCTATACGGTTTTTTGATGAGCAATATATTACCTTATCCACAAAAAAGATTAACAACTTAAAATTAGAAGGTAAAACAAACAAGGAAAATGCTAGGTTGCCTCCTAAAAAGCACCCAATTTTATGTTGAAGACCCGACACAAGTGTATAATGGAGTCAGTTCATGCTCAGGATTAGGAGGAGGCAGAGGGTCTTTCAAGTCAAGGTCTTATAGCAACAAGAGTTGATGTTCTTTAGAAGTTAAAAAGTCTTCAACGGTAATGTACCATTTTAAACTACGTTCATTCACTTTTAACTCACATAAAACCTTGTCCCATAGAAGAAAATGGCCATGTGGATAGGCTTGTTTTACAAGGTAAGATCCATACCATCTAGATTTGAGTTTTCTAGGAAAGAGCCTTAACCTAGAATTGTAAACAAGAACTTGGTCACCCTCCCAGATATATTTCTGCCTAATTTCACCATCATGCCATAATTTGGTTGTCTTTATATATTTTGGCATTATTATAGGCTATCATCCTGAGCTCATCTAATTCATGCATCTAAAGAAAACAATTTTCCCCTCTCTAGATAAATCAAAATTTAAAGTTTTGATGGCCCAAATAGTCTTGTGTTCGAACTCTATAGGTAGATGGTAAGATTTTCCATAGATCAACTTGAAAGGAGTCATTCCTATAGGGGTTTTATAGGTAGTTTTGTATGCCGACTAGGCATCATTAAGTTTCAATGCCTAATCTATCCTTCTGTGAAAGACTGTTATCTCTAGAATGGACTTTATCTTCCTATTCGAAACCTCAACCTGCCCACTAGTCTGAGGGTGGTATGGAGAGGTGTCCTTGTGATGGACTCCATAATTTTTGAGCAAGGATCAAAACTATTTTCTAATAAGTGGGAACCTTCATCAGAAACCACAGTGCTAGGCACCCTGAACCTAGGAAAGATGATGTCCTTGAAAAGTTTCTTTACCAGTTTGGAGTCACATGTTTTGGTGGGGATGGATTCAACCAATTTGGAAACATAATAAACAACCACTAAAATATAGTTGTACCTACATGAAGAAGGGAATGGGCCCATATAATCTACCCCCAAATGTCAAAAATCTCTAATTCCTGCCAAAATGTCATTGACATTTGGTCTCTCTTAGATATGTTATCAGTTCTTTGGCAGTCATCACAAGAAAAAATGAACACGTAAGAGTCCTTGAATAAAGTGGGCCAGAAGAATCCGAATTGTAGCACCTTCATAGCGGTCTTCTGAGAGCTCATGTTCCCTCCATAAGGGCTAGAGTGACATTGTTTGAGAATGTCATGAGATTCTTCCTCAGTAACATGTTGGATCAAGGGCTCTAGAGGGGGGGGGTTAATAGAGCTTCACAAATCTCACAAAACGGATTAGACCACCAAATTATATTAAGTACAAAAACTTAAATAAGCAGCAATTTGATGTCTTTATCTTGCAAGCACAACAAGGATGAGAGACAAGGAAGATGAAGCACTTGGACAGGTGGTTTAGAGTGGTTCCACATCCTAACTAGGAGAAATGTCAATCCACTTCCTAGAGGAGGTTAATCTCTAGGATTCGCAATCTTGGTACTCTTATATTCCATCATAAGATTACGAGACACAACAACCACACATCCAAGGGCTTAGTACCTCAAGCAAAGATCTTCAACCTATAGAAGGAGCTTACCCACTTGAACCATGGAGTCTTCAGCCATCAACATGGACTTACCCACTCCTTCCTTCAAGTCTTCGACCTTCAAGGGATTACCTATCTTTCTTGAGCGTCGCCTTGCCTATCTCCTTCACTTGAAGATCTGGAACACTTTGCCTTCTTCAATCTTGAAGAACAAAAACTTCTTCTCCTTCACATGGAGAAGATCTTCAATCTTTTCTTGAATAGGAAAAGGGGTAGGAAGATGATGGAGGAGAGATTTACATCAATACATGGAGTAGCTCTCTTACATAGGAAACTAAATCACTCATACTCATGAATTTGACTTGAAGGTAAAGAGAGAAAGGTGCTCGAAGGGTTAGAACACTCTCAACTAGGCTAGGACCAAGCATGTAGTGAATGAGAAACCTTAGAATAAACTCCAAGAGGTCCTATTTATAGATGAGGGTGCCCCATTGGGTTGGGGTACACTTGGGCCGAAATATAGCCATTTTCCTTCGAAGAAATGACTCTATTTTCGATGAAATAACACACCAACAGTTACAATCACTTTTTCTGCAAATTCCGTACAGTGCAATCGGTCGAGTTTCAATAAAGCTAACTCGACCGATGGAGTAAAAGACAAAGATGATATTTCAATCATCAGTCGAGTTTGTCCTGGGGAAACTCGACTGACCATTTAAAATCAAAATGGTCAGTTACTCGATCGGTCGAGTTCTGTGAAAACACAACACGACCGATGCAATCTTCAGAGAATTGATCCAGGAGGATCGGTCGAGATTTAAACTCGACCGATTGACTGCATGTAATCAATTTTCTAATTTGCATCTAAAGTGATTAAAACATGGTGTTTAGTGTCCCAATCAATTTTCTCATCTTAGTTACAAGCCAATTCATCAATACAAATGATTACAAAGATATTCTAAGGTCATTTACATGGATTTCCCAAATTACACATTTGAAAGGCTTTTGGCTTGAACTTGAGAAAATTAGGGCTTTTGATTTTGGATCCTTTTCATATACCTAACACCTGAAATCAATCTTAAATACACATATTAGATACATATGAATGGAATGGTTAAGTCATTATCAAAATATGGACAATGTATAACCTCTACATCAACATTCTCCCCCTTTTTGACAATGACAAACCATTCCTCAAACATATTGAAAATGATATAGAAGTTATACCTTTGCCTTGTGAATTAAGGGGATTCAAGATGTGAACAATGGGAAATGCTCCCCCTCCATCTATGCTTCCTCTAACCTGCACGGTTAGTCTATCTATGAAAAGCAATTATGGCATACATGTATTATGAGGTCCTTTATAGGTCACATGATAAAACAATAAATGAACAAGAAAAGGATCTCAAAAGCAATAAGCAACAGTATAACAATGAATAAAAATATGATTGAGTTTCAAGACATTGAAATTTCTCTCCCCCTTTTGACATTATTAAAAAGTAGGGGGTAGAAGAGCATATATCCAGGTCTTCTCTAAAACACAATCAACCACATATGCAGACAAGCAATCTCATAGCATATATCAAACAGAGATAAAAGCAACATGCAATCTCAGTCATAATCAAAATATGGTAAAAGATGGCACCAACACATAAGATATAGAAAGGTAAATAGCAAGAGTGCACATCACATATATTACAACCCAGATGCATGTTTTCATGAAACCAACTACAAAAAAGAAGCGATAAAAAATAGACAATAAAATAGTACAACTCAGATAATGTGCCCATATGTTTCTTATACAAAATAGCCTAGAAAGATGTATATGATCAGCATACTAGACTAAAAATTAAGAAACATGCTAGACATCTAAACTATCTATATCAACAATGTCATCATCATCGCCAGGCTCGTAGTCCTCATCTCCATCAGAAGGTGCAACAACAGCATCGTCATCACCATAATCACCAATGAAGCCATCAGAGCCATCACCATCATCAGAAGCATCCTCACCATCACCATCGTCGTCGTCAGCACTTTAACTTAGTATCATTGGATAATCAATTGCTTAACCATACTCACCCCTAGACCTCCAAACGGTCTTGGGTGACCTCCAAACGGTCTTGAGACCGTTTGGATGAGCTCCAAACAGTCTTGAGACCGTTTGTCTTATCCAACCCTTGGATTCTAGTGAAAAATCATTAGCGTTTGAGCTATTGAGTTGATCATCAAATCAACACTTGATTGCAAAGTGATTTGGTACCTTTAGACCTTAAATTGGTCAACCATTCCTAACCCTACACCTCCAAACGGTCTTGGGTGATCTCCAAATGGTCTTGAGACCGTTTGGGTGATTCCCAAATGGTTTTGAAACCGTTTGGGTCAATCAACCCAAAACATCAACTCATTCCAATGCAAAATCAGCACTTAGCCGATTTGGGTTAACATCATATCTTTTGCCCTTCAATAATATCCAATCCTAGACCTCCAAAAAGTCTTGGGTGACCCCCAAACGGTCTTGAGACCGTTTGGGTAATCCCCTAACGGTTTTGAAACCGTTTGGGATAATTAACCCAAAACGTCAAATCAGCCAAGTTGGAAATCAACACTTAATCCAATTAGGGCTTACCTAATTGATTAGACTTCAACTCATGATTCCTTTGGAATTAATCCATAAAATTTGGTGGGTCATCAACCAACATAATTAGGAACAGGATTCTCAAACGGTCAACCCTTGGTCAACTCTTTCAAACAGTTTTGAAACCGTTTGCCCAAAAAGGCAAATAAATCAAGTTGAAAATCAGCACTTAATCCAATTAGGCTTTGCCTAATTGATTGGCCTTCAACTCATGATTCCTTTGGAACTAATCCATAAAATTTGGTGATTTATTAACCAACATCATTAGGAACAGGAATCTCAAACGTTCAACCCTTGTTCAACTCACTCAAATGGTTTTGAAACCATTTTTCTCCCAAACAGTTTCAAACCGTTTGCTCTCAAATGGTTTGGTGAAACCACATGAGCAATTAACTCAAAACCGTATGAACCATGATTTCTTTGGAAAAAGTATCCAAGATGATGTCATCATCATCTAACTTCGTCCATGAAGTTCTAACAACTTCTGATTTCATGAAATAACCATTTTCAACCAGCAATTAAACAAGATAACGAAGGAATCATTGAAATTGCAAGATTAATGGTTGAATAACAATGAAAAAGGGATCAAGTTATAAAACCCACCTCCAATTGAGCTCCAAAGCTCCATGTCCACGGAAAAAATGGTGGATGCAACTCCTTTCACCATTACAAGGCTCGTCCTCAAGGTTTGAGTGAAATGGAATGGTTAGAATTGAAGAGGAGATCGAATTAGGAAGAAATCCATAATTTATTTTCGATTTCCACCATGGAATCAAGGTGAAATGGATCAAGAACCTTACCAACAGGTTGGGGGTCGTCGTCCTGATCTTCCCAATCTCCCTTGGTCGTTTCCCAAGCAAGGAGAAGAAGTGGGGTTGAAAACGCCTTCCATTTGGCTTGTAAAGGGTCTTTTTATAAGAAATTCAAGGAGAGAGAAAATGCCTTATAAAAAAAATCATTTAATCCCAAAAATGTGGCCGCCTCTTCCCCCTTATATTCCTTAGGGACGAGGCTATCTTGTTTGACTCTTATTCCTCTCAATTATCCATGATTTAAAGAAAAACAAATTAAGCACCTCAATTCATATTATATCAATATCCATATGTGAGTGGATATTTCTTTTTCTTATAAACTTGTGTGTGAGTTATCCACTCCCTTGGATATTTTCGTGGTCCTTGCAAGGCTCAAGGACGTCACATACACATATTAATCCAACCATTTTAATTTTGGTTGAAGGCCCTTTAATTAATACATTCATTTTTGCCCTAAATCGAATTAGGGTTTCAATTAGGATTAAATATTGATTATTTTAATATCAAGATTCTCTCTCCTCCAACTTAATTCAAATGAGGCACCCCTCTCATTTTATTTTCTATACATGATGCCAAGAAGCATTAAGGACCTTTTGAAATGGTAATTTGCATATTGAACCCTAGGTTTTGGGTAAATTGCACTTTACACCAAAACTAGGTTTTAATGCACAAACATTGCTCTATCAGCTCTTTCTTGGTATTCCGGCCTCCATAAGCCACACCTCAGCATCATCTTCACTCTCATGATGCTTCAACACATGAGGAACATATTATCATGCACAATTTGCACTTAAACCCCTCAACTTGGGTATTTTGCACATTAGTCCAAAACAAACAAAACATTGATTTCGACAATGTTCAAAAAGGACTAGAATTGCAACATAAGTTCCTCTTGAGGCCTAGTTACTTTTCATAATATGAGATTAAGCATTTAATCAAATTTCTTAATCAAAACACCTAGGGTTAAAGTATAACCCAGGTCAGGGGTGTTACATATTATGTCACCAATTGTGATGTATGCAACTTGTTTACTTTGACCTTTACCGAATGTATTTTATTGAAGGATGATGATATCATGAAGCATGGCATTAAATCAAGTATGGAATGTTTTAGTAATTATATAAATGGATGCATTAATCAATACAATGGGTCTAAAGTTACTAATCATAGGGGGTATGTGTTGGTTATATTTCCTGAGAGCCTTCATGTGTTGATTATAAAATAGATAGATAGGTAGATAGATAGATAGATAGAGAGGTTGTCTTGAACTTAACCCAATCCTTTGAAGACTTGCCTCTTTGGAGAAAACATTACATGGGGTTTATATTTTATATAGTTAGATCTATTCTCCTAGGATTATGATGAAATATTGTTACAATCCATCTAAATCCTAAATATTTCTTACTATTTAGTGTAATGACTTTATTCCATGTTAGTGATTCATTGATCCTTAGGTTTAGATTGGTTAAAAATTATCCTTATCATTTTCGTTGTAGTTTCAATGTATATTTGATGCCAAAAGATTCTTAGTGCAAAATATAGATAGGTATACATAACTATACAAAGTTGTCATAAAACATTTATTCTTTTTTACTTTATCATGCATAAATATTATTAGTTGTATTGGACTAGATTTTTTTGACAATCTATCTCGTTTTTATCTTAGTGAATATAATTTCATCTTAGATATTCAAATGATTTTGGAATACTTTAACGTCACCAATATTGATCCAAAGTAACTCCAAGATTGGTAACTCGAGACAATGTTGGCGCTAGGGTTCAGGCTCTGAGGGGAGGCGCCAGGGGTCAAAATGCCAGACCGTTTGACAATGGGGATCTGAGGCAAAGGTACCACTAAGGGGCACATGCACAAGGCTCTGATGGGACACAGGAGATGCAGACAGACGAGGATTCACAGACGTGACACACTACAAAACCTAGGTTTAAAGTTCGACTATGACCTGCGACGACAAGGAAACCAAGCGGTATGAGGATGCCAAATAGAGGTTGCCTTGGATACCTTGAGGCTACCAGTTATGGGAGAAACCTTCCCACCTTTAAACCAAAAGATGACTGCCACGGGGGAAGCAACTCACACAACTAAAACCAAAAAACTTGTCTATTATATCAATGTTCTTAATGGAGGGAGTAACTCAATCTTGGGATTCGAGGGATTAGAAATAACATTGATAAAATATGATATTGTTGTTAGAACAATTGATGGCACCCCCTGCTTTGAAATTGGTGCAAATAAATACAATGACATAATAAACCTTAGTGCTATTCGGTGGTTGTGTCAAAGTGTTGGCAAGAGAAGTAGGATTCCTAATCCTATAAAATAGAATAAAAGCAATGTGGAACCCAATAGGTAGTGTGAGGTTGATTGACTTGGAAAATGACTATTATTTAGTCTAGCTACTGAGGGAGGATGACTATATAACAACTTTAACAGGAGGTCCATGGCCTCTAATGGGGTCATACCTGCTTGTTTAGCTGTAGGATCCCACTTTCATCCCATCCGATGAGAATCCTGGGATTTTGCTGATGTGGGTCCAAATTTAGAAATTACCAATCTTTCTCTACCAAATATGCATCTTGGAAGAGGTTTGCAATCAAATTGGTACTACTATGGAGGTGGATACTAATACCGAACTAAAGAGATGGGGTGGTTTTCCAGGCTTGCTATCAAACTCGACACCACTAAGCCGCTCATGCCTGTTGTACATATACAGGGTGAACAATATACCCTGGATATGAAAACCTTCTAGCTATTTGTATGCACTGTGGACGTATTGTACACAAGGAGGACTCTTGTGGGAATGGAAACACAAGCAAACTGTCAGGCGCACAGTGAGGAACAAGAGGTTACAGAGGAAATGGTAGTTTCATTGGGATATTTCTCAGAAGCCATGTATGCAAGACCCATCCAATGCAAAGAAGGAAGGAACAACCAGCCGCACAACCAAAACAAAATACACACAAGTAATAAATTTGGTAATCTAGCAGAGGAAGAAGATGAACCAGCAAAATAGGCAAACCAACAAGCAGTGGAAGACAAGGTGACGAGAATTGACTGGAGACAAAGGAAGATGAATCACCTAAGACATATTCAAAAGGGAAAGACAACACTGCAGAGGACTATACCTCAAGCCCGGACTGCCAGAAGCATGGCAATCAACAAATGTAGGGGAGCCCAAGGGTGACTGGATGAATGAACCAAAAAAATCAAGTTACAACAATTAACTCTAAAGACGAGATGATCATTACTGGGTCAATCGGGCAGTGGACTTTTTGCTTTGGGAAAGGGATGCCTATATGGAATAATACACCACAAGGAGGGGAAAATGTGGGTATTCACCTTCATAATTGGAAAATCTCCTCATCAGGGGAAATCCTTAGGCATGGATCCATAAAACGTGGGAAGAAACACCATGAGGTTTCTCAGGAGGTTGAGGATGGGGTGAACAAGCCCAAGAGACCAACCCACAAGTTGACTTATGATTTGTGCATCTTGGAACATATAGGGCATCTCCTCATCTGAAACCCAAGATACTATCAGAGATTACAAAAATCGTTATCACATTGACATTTTATCAATTATTGAAACTCAAATGAGTGGGGAAAGGGTAGAGGGAGTCATTCAGGGACTGGGATATGATGCATCACATAGAGTGGAGGCACAAGGGTTTAAAGGTGGCATATGGGTCATGTCAAAGAATAGGGTGGGCATAGTGGATATTCTGGTGGTCCATCATCAGTTTGTACATTACCTAATCAATTTCAAAATGTTTATTTCTTTTGTGTACGCAGGCACAAAGAAAGGTTTGCGTAGGAAGATTTGGGGTCATATTAACACTGTCATAGCTGCTACGACACTTCCATGGATGGTGATGGATGATTTCAATGTTGTACTACACGTAGACAAAAAAAATGGTAGTGAGAACTTGAGTATCTCTAGCTGTCGAGAATTTGTTGAAGCCCTGACTAATGCATTCTTAGATGATTTAGGCGCCTCAGGTGCAAGGATGAATTTTAAACGAGGTTGTTTGTAGGAGAGGTTAGATCAGGCATTCACTAACCTGGAATGGGTGAACAGATACCCTGCCACATATGTTGAAGTACTCCCTTGAATATTGTTAGATCATGCACCCATCATACTGTGAACGGAGAAGATATGAAGACGCAACATCAAGACACATCTCTAGAAAAGCAATAGATGGATGAAGCGAGCCTCTTTCCCACATCTTGAGAGTGCATGAGATGGAGACATGGACTTCACCAGCGTGTGTAACAAATTTATACAGACCGCAACAAGGTGGGAAAGGAACAAAAGGTAAAAGGAAATCAAGCATAAAGATCAACTTCTCTGAGAGATTGGAAGAAAACATGATCTTCTTAGCCACAGATTCACACGGGAGTTGGATCCCCAAATCTGTCAATTACAACAAGAATATATGGATATACTTAACATGCAAGCAGAAGAATGGAGACAAAAGGCTCGGTGTGATTGGTTATGACTGGGCAATACAAATACCAATTACTTTCAGGATATTGTATGGGGGTAAACAAAGAAGAAACACAATTACAAAGCTAAAAAACAATGGGGAAGAGTGGATTGAAGATGGATCAGCGCTCAACAACCTGGTTCGCAACCACTTAATGAAGCAATCTATGGAAGAAGGTGATACAAAATGAACCTTAAAGGCACAATGCTACCCTGGCATTTTTCCACAACTGACGGATGAGAAAACAAATGAATGAGTGAGGAGCCCAGATGAAAATGAAATCTACACTATCAACTGTAAAATGAATCTAATCAAGGTGCTAGGCCCTGACAGAATAGATACAGGGTTCATTCAAAACCAATGGAAACTATTAAAAATTCTTTATCCATGACATGCTAAAGTGTTTTACAGGGAATGCCATACCACCCAAAATGGCAAACTATACAGTGGTTCTCATTCCAAAGAATAGCACCCTGGATACCTACTAACACCTATGGCCAATCGCTCTCAACAACGTAAGTATCAAGCTTCTGTCCAAGGTCATCATCGAACGCATCAAACTGTACCTAAATGACTGGATATCTCCCTACCAATCAAGCTTTATTCTGGGAAGGAGAGCTTCAGATAATATCAATCTTGTGCAGGAGGTTATTCACATAATGAGGGAGAGATCTGTGGGGCAACAAAGCATGATGGTGATGCTCGATTTGGAAAAAGCCCATGACATGATAAGCTGGGTATTTATTCGTGACACTCTGAGGTGTACTGCAATACCAGAAAATATCATTACCATCATCATAGGTATTATCACCTCTGGTAATATCTCGATATCTTGGAAAGAAGACACATTGCAACCCTTCTATCCTTCAGGAGGAGTGTGTCAAGTTGATCCATTGTTACCCATCATTTTTGTACTATGCCCAAATAGGCTGTGTCAAGACATAGTGAATGAAGAGAAATGTGGGAGATGGATCCCTTTAACAATTACAAGGAGAGGCCCCAACATATCCAACATGTGTTTTGTAGAAGACATAGTCCTTTTATGAGAAGCATCCTTAGAACAAGCCACTACTATAAAGAAATCATTGAAGAAATTCAAAGATGCATCCTGACAGAGGGTAGCTGAAGAAAAATCATCCATCTTTTTCTCCACACCACTGACGTCGTGAAGGCACATATGCTGGCATTTGCACATTCCACCTACAGAAAATCTAGGGAAACATCTAGGTGTGACAATTTTACATGGGACGACTAATAAAGTTATGTACCTTAATACCATCAACACCATTGAAGAAAGAATATCCTCTTGGGTGAATAGGTTCTTGTCCCTAGATGGGTAGGTTATGCTGGACAAATCTTCTCCCACTTTAGTACTGACTTATCTGATGCAGACCACAATTCTCCCAATCTCAGTATGTTACCGAATTGATGCAGGTATTAGGAACTTTATCTGGGGAGGTTCATCTAGATGAACGAAGATCAACCCCATTGCCTGGAAGAAAATCATCACCCCCAAACATGAAAGGGGGCTGCGAGTCAGACCAGCAAAAATCTAAAATGATGCCTTACTCTTCAAGAACATGTGTGATGTTTGCACCAATAGGGAAATTCACTGGAGGCAAGTCATGACAGCTAGATATGTACAACTAAAAGATAGGGGTATGCAAATAGGGTCAAGTTTATGGAAATTCGTTGTCGTACACATGGCATGCATGAGCAGATCAATTGGGAGAACCATCATGAATAGTGAGTTGACATCAGTCAGGAGGGACAAATGGGTCAGAGTGACCTACTATCCTGAGCTACTACCCAATTATGAAATTCCAACGGACTTGGAAGATTTGAGGGCCAGCTCAATGATGAAGGATGATGGGTGGGATGATGAGTTCATACCGTACTAGTTTGAGGAAGAAACAACTGGGAATATATTACACATGATCCCACAAATGTATGCTGGTGAAGACACTTATGTCTAGATTGGGGAAATTCGGGGCTTTTTCAACTCCAAATTAGTTTTAAAGAGGTTATTGAAGCATACTAGGAAAGCAATAGATGGTCCAATATTGCATCAAATATGGAACCTCAAGGCACCATTTAGGATCAAGTTCTTCCTATGGAAAACCATTCATGATGGAAGGATGACAAATAGAAACAAGCGGACAAGGGGCCTCACAAACTCAACATATTGCCCATGATGCAATATAGAAGAATAGACTACACTCCACGTGTTGAAGGACTACAATTTTTTCGAAGCAATTTGGGACTGAGTCAATGTTCTTTGCCAACCAGGCGTCACCAATCAAACTGATCTTAGATCCTTTTTATTACAAATTTGAAAGGAGACTGGTGAGAACACACCAGATCTACGTGGTTTGTGATCATGATTGATCTACTATGGAAATGGAGGAACCAATTTGTATTTCAAAACTTTACTATACAATTTGTGCAGGATGTTAACAGGTTGAACAACAGGTTCAATTGGTTATGAGGGTACTCTTTGATGACAATACGATAAGGATGCAGCTGCCACTCATGCATAATGCCTAGTTCCATCCGCAACCTAGAACCCTAAAAATGAACGTAGACGCCTCTGTACGGAAGAAACAAGGAAGAGCAACTACTAGCTACATATTACAGAACAATGTTGGGCAGTGGATTAGTGGAGGAGTTAAAGAGGCAAGCTCCATGGACGTCCTTGAGGCAGATCTTAGTGCAATCCTACAAGTTGTGCATGCTATGCGAGACATGCTCAAACCAATCATTATTGAATTTGACAACAGTGTCGCCTACAGGTTCCTCAATACTAACCAAATAGACTTCCCTATATTTAAAACCTTTAAGGGAGGCTCTCCAACAATGTCGATTTGTAAAACAAGATCTAGTCCTAACCTTCATCCCTAGAACTGCAAATCTCCATGCTGATAGGTTAGCCAAATGGACGACAAAGTCTACCCTAAGAAAGTGTTCTTCAAACTCTTGTCTAGAGTTCACCTCTAAGATCTACATGGAAGAACTTAGGATGAATGGGAGAATTGATGTACAGGGCGAGTTGCCTGGATGAAGAGTAGGATGATTAGAACTCTCAGAATTTTTTTTGATACAAATACAATAATCAAGATCAAGATGAATGAATTATTTACTTCTTGTAAAAACTGTATTAAAATCATTCATTAAATTTCATTAGCTCATATAAATCTATTTGTTTCATGGGATAGTCCTCATAATATGTTAACACCTTTATATGTCTCAAATGAGTGTAATATTTTAAAAGATCAATATATATAGAACTATGGATTCACTAACCCTAAATAACTTTATTTATATTAGTTGATATACCTTTTATAAACTCAAATTTCTATGATATAAATTTATTAAAATATTCTTTATTTTGGATAGTCAAAATAATGACTTGAACATATTATCATCACCATCATCATCTAGTCCTAAATCCCAATCATGTTGGATCTGGATACATGGGACCTTGTTTTCCAATCAACAATGTGTCATCTCATATTCTGATAAAGATGTAAAGATTCAAAATCTCTCTTCACAAGTTAATTTAGTAAAGAACGTCTTCTAATAACATTGCTTGACTCAACAACATTGCTTCAAGTACACATTTTAGTCTTTCTATGCTGCATATGTTTGTACCATTTCAGAAGACCCTCATAGTACTTGTCCTCAATGATCGCCACATTCTTTTTGTTCTAGATATGTTCTTTTCTCAAGACATTTTTCATTCTCTTCCCTCACATTCATTTAAATATACATATATTCCACATTCAAATTTTGGAGACCTTTTTTGTTCACTACCCAACATTGACATCAATACAAGTTGGCTAGCCATATAGGTATTCTATAATAACTCACTTTCTGATCTGGTGGGGTATTATGGTCCCATAATACTTTATTTACACTTTCTCATTAGAACCATCCTATTGTGGTATTATGATAAACACCATTTTGAACATCATTGTCCATTTGAATATGAACTCCACCAATACATACAATCCATCCAACTTGGGGCCACCATTCAAATTTCTAGACAGACTAAAAGTGTATATCATATGCTTAGTTTGCATCAACTAATCATGAATCCACTATATTCCAACAAATTTCTCCAAAATAAAACTATGACATCCAACCCTCAAATGATTTCAACAATCTACACAATACCACCAATAAAGAACATGTGACATGGATTGTCATTCTCAACATACTTTGTCAACTCACCCGTAACAATAACAAAATATATGCACTTAGTGATGATCCTTTATGTACCCAAACAATTATAGGCAACATTGATGTCTCTCCCTCAATTATCATAACACTTGTAGTTGAGATATCCTACATGTCTACAATAATGTCAAAGTATTATATCGATACAAATTTTTTCTCTAAAACTAAATACAACACATCCATGGTAGTTGATAATATGCCTTTTCTAAATCAATACAAGTGTATGGACATCACTTTTCTTTTCTCTATACTTCTCCATAAGAATCCCTATAAGAAAAATGACATCTATTGTTTATCTTCCATGCATGCAACCAAACTAGTTGTCTAAAGTTTGTGCTATAGATCTTAGCCTTTCCTCAATATTCCACTCTCAAAGCTTCACAATGTCACTCATCAACTAGTTACCTCCATAATTAGTGTATCTCTTAACATCTTTTTTCTTTTTCTTGTATACACGTAATAAAGTATTATTTTGTCACTCATTTGCTATTTTCTTGGTGTTATTAATCTTAATGAAGACTTTTTTTGACTACATATCTCTTTCATGTCCACATCCATACATAAATAAATATCCCTCTGAACCTCAATATCTTTCTCATTTTGTATTTTTTAAAATCATTATTAAACTCAAATAATGAAACTCATAGTGTATATTTGACATTTTTTTGCATTCATATCACATGAGTCTCTTCCATTATTTAAATTATTTTCATTGTAAATCTTATCGAAGTAGTTTTTTTGTTCATTCCATCATCACCCTTTACCCACAAATCCGCCATCTTCATTCTTGATAAACTTTACTTGACTCAAGTATCTTCATTTCTTTTATCTTATATGTGTCACCACCCAAATAAACAATAAAGAGTGGGACTCATAGGGGATCCACTCCCTACTAAAATTTGAAGAATAAAACATCCATTCTAAATACAATCATAGGTATGATTGTTTTATGTGTAAAATTTCTAAATCTCAATAATGGTATTCAAAACAACCAAAGTGTAGCAGCGGAATAAAAGTAATGACTGTATTCAATTTTCTAAAAGATTAAAAAAATACATTATAATCTCCCACATATGGTTTACATATATGATAAAACATAAGGATCTAGATAGAGGGAAATTTAAATCATATCCAGTTTGTCTCCAAGCATCAACTTCATGAGTTAGGTCCATGATGAAAGCCATGTATTCCTCAACCTAATCCTAGGATGGTCCTCCATTATCCTATTTTGCAACTCTGATCCTAGGCCTGGGTGGTTGGGATCACCCAACAAGAGGATAAAAATGGTATGCGTCAAATAAGCAACAAGAACAAGATATAAATAACACAAGATATTATGGTGTAAAGATTCAACTATACTAAAGAGAGTCAAGGGTATGAGGCACATAACAAAAGATTCCTACTAAAATATCACATATTAATAATGAATCATGAATGATTAGTACTGTGTCTTATTGTCTAAAGAAGGGATGAGGAACCTACCAAGCTCAACCTAAAATAGATGAAGGAAGAATTATCACATTCCCAATCACCTATATATATATATATATATATATATATATATATATATATATATAAGTGGGGAGAATTATCACATTCCCCAAGGTAAATTATCACATGCCCAAAACTATGGGTGGCTAGTATAGAGGTACACTAATTTAGCTAAAAAGTCATTACACCATCATCCTAAAAATGAATCACATGTCAAGATTAAGCAACAATATAATAGTGATATGGCAGGGGGTACAAAACCCAAGCAAGTAATGAAGTAAATGTGCCAAAAGGAGCAAATATAGGAATAAGAGCTTAAGTACATGCCTCATTGGTAAATTAGGATTGGATAAAAAATATACCAACTTAAGGGTAAGAATGAAGATACCTCTTTTTACAAGTTCAATTATCAACTTTCACCACTTTTCGATTGTCCAAGTTCAATCTTTGCCTATTTCTAGTTATTCACACACATTAGGGTTTTTAAATCCATAAAAGTGTACTGAAACCCTAATTCTAGAATTTTTAATCAAAACTCGGATTTTGGCTCTAAAAACCTCATAAATTTATTTATTAGGTTCTCCTAATCAAGAAAACATATTTTTATATCCAATTTGGAGATCATATGATAAAGTTACAATTTCTATGAATTTTAAGTGTTAAATTCATTCTCCAAAAACACCTTTGAAAAATATGGAAATCAAGTGTTGATACTATTTTTATTAAAAAGAACACATTTTTTTATTCCAAAACATAGTTTACTTTAATTTTTGGACGACCAGCACAAAAGTGAAGTTTTAAAAAATAGACCAATCAAAAAAACCAAATAATCCAAATAAGTGAGAAATTGCGAGAAAGAGAGGGAAAGAGGGGTCGGGTCTGTGTGACTTGGCCCAATCATAGGAAGCCAAGTTATGGGCCAAAGGCCATGTCACCCTCATCTAAAACTAGATATAGTTTTTATCATCCCAAAATTTTGAAACTTGGCCCTTAAGTCAATTCAGACGTTATCTTTAACCAATTAGTCTTCCTTTTATGAATTTTAGCCCATTATCTGATATTACCATTATTTATTATATTAAATAATTCAATATGACATTGACATTCATAAAGCATTATTATTCATTCCTTTTTCTCTTCCTTTCTCCAAAAGGCTAAGGAATGTTCTAGAATGAGTTTATTTACTATTATCCCTCTAAAGTGGTAAATTTGCATATTAGACCCTGATTGAAAAATTAAATGAGGTATTTGTGCATAAACCCATACATTGGCATAAATAGTGATCAAATTCATCCCAAACCACTAATAATTCCACAAATTTAACGTCATAGACAAAAAGGATAGAAAGGAAAGGAAAAGAATGGGAAAAGGCCAAAAAGTGAATATACCTAGATTTCATTTCATTACAACACTCCACCCCTGAAAAAGGATTTTATCCCCAAAATATCAAGCAAAAGGAGAAGGGTGAGTACATAACATCTCATATCTAAACAAACCATAAAACTTCCTCCAAAACATTTACTAACTAAAACTCCTTGTTCATTAACTTCTTAACTTTAGAGTTCAAAAACATTGTAGACAAGGTTCTACTATTAAGATTTCTTTTTATTAGATGTAACATAATTAACAATTTTGTCATATTAGCATTATATTTTCTATGATATTACATCAACCTTATTATTCTTAATATTATGTCCTATTATATGTACTTTGGTGCCACAAGAGTTATATTTTATTATTATGTATGAAATCCTGTATAAGTGTACTAAAACCCTAATTCTAGACCTTTTTAGAAAAACATAGATTTTGGCTCTGAAAACCTCACCAATCAATTTATTAGGTTCTACTAATCAAGAAAACATATTTTTATATTGACTTTGGAGATTATATGATACAGTTACAATTTCTATGAAATTTTTTTAAGAACCAAATTCATTCTCCACAAATTATCCTTCAAAAAAATGGAAATCTGCATTGAAACTATTATTGCTAGAAAGAAAACATTTTTTGAATTCCAAAAAATATTTTACTTTAATTTTTGGACAACTAAAGAAAAATTTATGATTTTTATAAAATAGACCAATACAAAAATTGAAAAATTCAAATAAGCGAGAAATTGTGAGAAAGAGAGCAAAAGAGGGGTCGGGTCTGCTTGACTTTGCCCAATCATAGGCGGCCAAGTCATGGGTCAAAGGCCATCTCACCCTCATCTAAAACAAAAGAAACCAAACTAAAAGACCGTCATACCCTTGAATGAGAAATAAAGGAAAGAAGAGAGAAGAAGGGGAAAATCAGGGAATCCACGAGAGGGTATCATCCCCTTCCTCAATCACACCATGAGCGGCGAGTTTCTAGCAACAACTTGTGGAGGAAAATGAGGCAAAATCATGAGAGATAATTATTCAAGAAAATAAAGACACAGAATGAAAGAGGATGTCATGCACGAACACACCACACTCCTTGATTGAGTTGGTAGTATAGTTGAGGTCCAAGGTGAGGAGCTACAAAACTAAGGAAGGAAAAATGGATTGGGTGTGGTCGAGCAGGTGGTGTGCAAGGAACTTAATAGAGGGGATGGTTGCGGAAAGGTGAGACGGACACAAGGGAACAATCACCCATATATATACTCATGTTCTAGGGTTACTTCGTGTTGGCCATGAGAGACATGTAGCCCGATATTTGGGCATTTCTTGGGTTCTCAACCATCAGTCTTAAATAAGGGCTCATATGGTGTGGCGACACATCCCTCTATCACACAGACAACGAGGTGCCACGCGAAAACGTGTGGAAAACACCATAAACCACTAGATTACCAAAAACACGGGGTAATTAAAACCGATTTTGAAAAACAGATAAACCAAGAAACTATCACATTCAGATCCTCATCCTGCAAGAAAATAGGTTATATAAACATTTACAAATCTTGATACTTGTCCACAACTTAACGAATCAACTATCTTGTCATCACATGAGTTCATCACCTGTTTATATACATACATAAAGGGCCACATCCGGCCAGCAGCAAGATATACAAAACTTCATCATAAAATAATGTCAAAACACCTCTGAGGACCTGAGAGTACAAGGATGACTCTAAGACTCTACTAAAAAACAACTAAAACAGCAGCATATCCATCTCTTGCCTTCTACTGCTCCTCTTCTTGCTGCTCGGACATAACCCCGCGACCACCACCACGTCTAGCGCGAACACCTAAAAAGGTTGTAAACCAACGGGGTGAGACACACAGTCCCAGCGAGACACATAACTCCCTGCCAGAACCATAAAACCATAGAAAGGTTAAAGCAACAACAACATATAACTAATAAAACGTACACTAAGAGCAGTCTAGAGAGCAAGGTTGTTATTACCATCGAGCTTACCAAGGTGTACGGATGGGATATAACCAAGTATTTCCTTATGGAACATGATTGACAAGATAAGATTTATAAGATCTTACCACATAACATAAGGAACATATAAGTTACTGTAATGTATAATAAGATCCACTACACAAGCAAGGCCTCAACCAATGTTCCGTGTTTTGCCTTAAGCAGTAAATACTATTCGGCTAGATTACATGTTATTATTCCTTGAGGAAGTGAGTCGCACCACTCAAATCCAACCGACGGCTGCGAAACCCAGAGCTGGTGCCATACAAGGTCAATGGAAGAGCCGGACTCCATGACCTCGACCTCAAGACCGTTTGGATCTTAAGACCGTTTGGACCTCAAGACCGTTTGGATCTCAAGACCGTTTGGACCTTGAGACCGTTTGGACCTCAAGACCATTTGGCTTCATGCGGTCTCGGGACCGTGTGACTCCATGCGGTCTCGGGACCGATTGGACCTCAAGACCATTTGGACCTCAAGACTATTTGGCTTCATGCGGTCTCGGGACCGTGTGACTCCATGCGGTCTTGGGACCGTTTGACTCCATGCGGTCTCGGGACCGATTGGCTTCATGCAGTCTCGGGACCGATTGGATTCATGCGGTATTGGGACCGTTTGACTGCATGTGGTCTCGGGACCAATTGGCTTCATGCGGTCTTGGGACCGTTTGACTTCATGCAGTCTCGGGACTGATTGGCTTCATGCGGTCTGAGGCTGAGTTAGTCTTTTATGATATTTTTTTGTGTTTTTCTGCATATATAAAAGGGAAAAGTTAGTCTGATAATATATTTATAATAAGAGGGAAAATTTAGGGATTATGTATATATTTAATTTAGAAAGAGTGTGGAAAACTAAAGAAAAAGACTGAGATAATCATCAAAGTTGGAGGTTATCACCCCCCTAACTTAGAGTCTAGCTTGTCCTCAAGTTAGATAGAGCTGAGGCATGTAATGGCGAGGTGATTTTATTTAGAATTTCCATACTCTTACTTCAATTCTTAACCTGAGTTCTCCTAAGGTTATATCAGGTCTTATTGCTTGCCTTGACTCTTTCAGGTTTCGAGAGTTGCTTGGGTCTCAGGTTCCTTTCGTATCTCGTAGCTTGCATCGGGGCCGCCTTTATTTTGTGCATGTTGTTGACTCTAATCAGCTTTATACCTCTCTGAAAGACCTACTGGAAGCTAGAGAGGGTATGAGGGTTGGCTAAAGGCTTGAAGTGTAACTCCCCCTTCAAGTGGGGGAGGGGTTGTCTATGCTTTTAGGATCTCACTACCGGACACGACACAACTGCCTTTGTGAGGGAAGCTGAATGTACCGACTGGGTGAGTCCTTTATAAGCCTTTCATATATTTGGATACCTTAGGGTTTCACTATCGGGCACGACACATCTGACTTTGTGAGAGCAGCTGAATGTGCCGGCCGGGTGAGACCTTCATCGGTTCTTTATATAGATCCTTATTTATGGAACAACTCTCATAATTTTATTCGACTCTCTGGCTTTTATTCGAAGACTCACAGGCTTGGGTTTTGGGGTTTTGTTTGGGAATTTATTTTGGGCGGCCAAGCCTCTTTTATTTTGAAGAGAGGAAAGTTATTCTTAAAATTTTTCAACATGCACTTATTTGGTTTGTGGTTCACTTGCAGAGCTTCTTGATTTGGAAGATGCCTGATGCTCCTCTCACCCTTGAGAGCCTGGCTTATTTTTGCCTTGATATTGACTTGTGGAGAGTCAGATAAAGAAGTGAAGCAAAGGCATGAAAATCAATAGTGGAGGGACATTATTAAATCGCCATTAAATTTCTAAGTGCTATTTACTTTTGGGGACTAACATGAATCTAAAGTTAACTGAGAGTGACTTTATTCAAAAAGGGTTATTTAAAAAGAAAGTTAAAGAGAAAAAGAAGAAAAGAAAATATGTACAAATAGAGAAAGGAGAAAATGGGGAAAGAGAGATTTAGAAATGATACCTCGCCCTTATCTAATGTACCCCCCCTAACTTATCACTCACTCTGTCCTTAGAGTGTCAAAGTGACAGGCGAAGAAGTACGATGACAAGGGATGCAGGCTAAGGTAATTCTAAATTTGACCCTGGTGATTGAAGTAGATTTGCTGTGAACTGTCCGCGTAGAGCGTGGTAATCCACGTCAGTCATATCTTCTACTGGTCTTTGAAGGACAATGATGGTGTACATCCAGTAGAGGACTGATGCGATGATTTTGAGTCACATTTAGAGACCTACTTCATATGTGTTTTGTGCTCTAATTACTCATTTTTATGGATAATATTGCATAATTCACTTTATTTGGTCTTTGCCATCATTTTATATCGAATCTCCTTTGTTTTACTATTTTGAGCATTATTTATCATCTTATTATAAATTTTGTGGATTTACTTGGTCTTGTTGTGAAATTTCAGGAAAAATAAGTATCTGCTTCTGTCGATACCATCGATGGAAGTCGATACCATCGACCAAGCCACAGTTTGTCAGCCGAGAAGAGCAATACAGAGTCGATGGTATCGAGATCCCTTCAAGTTGGTGGCGAGGAAACTGTCGATACCATCGACCCAAGTCGATGCCATCGACACAAGGGGAGCTACAGCGTCGCTAAACGACAACAACCGACGCTAAAGGAGTCGATACCATCGACACCCAAGTCGATGGTATCGAGATCACCACAGGCGCTTAGAATAAAAGAAAGGAAAGCTGCCGCTAATCCGCTGGGTCGATACCATCGACCCGCGTCGATGGTATCGACGCCGGCAGATATGCGTTGGATCTGTTTTGATCTCGATCGGACGGCTGTTGTTATTTGACGACCTAATTAGGGACTTATACCTAATGACGGCCGCCCAGACGAGGGAGGATCGGGGTTTTGGATTGCACGAGTGCCGAGGAGGAGAGAAAGGAGAACGGAGGCCGAGAAGCTCATCCCGGGTGATTCGGACGCTGCCGAAGACGATTTCCACCACCGACAGGCGGGGAAGCTCGTGTTTTATGCCAAGGATCCACCGGTTCTTCTCCGTTCAGGGGTTTTCCCATTTATTTCCCGTTTTTCTTATGAATTCCCCAATTTCTACCATGTATTCGTGTGAGATGAACATGAGAGGCTAAAACCCTCAATCTTTAGGACTGGGAGTAGCCCGGGAATGCATTGTATGACATTTTCATATCAATAATTCATATTTTTCTCTCAAATCTGTGGTATAGATTCGTTTTCTCCATTTCTATTGTTATGCTTGATCACCATAATGATAATTTAACACCCTTAATCACTTCGACAGAAGAATTAACGGTTGAAAAGAGACGAATTCTACATTAATCAATAAAACCCTTGACAAAGGAGTTGTAAAATTAATGGTGGAAACTGAGAGACCGTTTATAATGCACTTAGTTTAGGGGAATGATTACTACGACGGTGAAATCAACCTAAATCTAAGTAGTGAATTACATCACGACAGTGGGTAATTCTGTTTTCAGGCCACTACCCGGATAGAGAGAGAAGTGTGAGGAATTATATGAAACCTAATGCAATGTTGACCCGCGGTGAAACCGCCATCCTAAAGATATCCTTTGGAATTGATTAAATTAACCTTTAATTGATTGTTTTCTTTGTTTGATTTTTATTTTCTTTTTAATTTGAACACAAAACCCTACTTTGTTAATCGGTCTAGCTGATTGCGATTAGTTAGTAGAAGTCTCCAATAATTCACGTATCCCTGAGTTCGACTCGGGCCTCACAAAGGCCTATATTACTCGACGCGTATACTTGCGTTTAAGCGCGTAGTAAAATACATGTCAAGTTTTTGGCGCCGTTGCCGGGGATACGGCGAATTATTGGCACTTTGAGTGCTAAGAGCGGCCATTCTAGGCCACATTTTATTTTATTTATTTTTAGAACAATTTCAAAAATTCCTTTATTTCTCTATAATAGTGTTGACTCGTTCAAGGCATTGTACTGAACCACTACTTCCAAATTTTAGGTACTTTGTATGGTGCACACACGTAGTCGAGACTACGTGAATCGCAACCTGAGGTTCCATCTGCGGGACCAGAGGATGAGGACTACTACGAGGAGGAACACCACAGTGATATACATTCTGAATCTGAGCAAGAACAAGAAGAAGTAATGGCTGAAGCACAGACAATATGGGAGAAGATCAAGGCATCTTCTTCCTCGGCATCAAAGGGGCCTATAAAGAAACAGGGGCTAAACATACCTACATACAAGATCGACCCAGCACTGATTAACTTGGTCAAATCCAATGCATTTCACGGATTAAAAAATGAAGATCCAGTGGCCCACATCAGCCAGTTCGTGGAGAACTGCGATATGGTGAAGATAGATCGATTTCCACAGGATGTGCTCTACCTCAAGTTATTCCCGAGTTCCTTGGCTGGAGTGGCAAGAGAGTGGCTTCATAACCTCGATGACGAGTTTGTTGAATCATGGGATCACATGGTGGAGGTTTTCTTCGAGAGGTTCTTCCCTCCTGAGAAGACCAATAATATGATCAGGAAGATCCACAATTTCACCCAACAGGCGGGTGAAACTTATTCTGAGACTTGGGAGCGATTCCAAGTCATGTTGAGGAGATGTCCACACCATGGACTAGACAAGGAAACCCAAGTGAAGATCTTCTACTTTGCTCTCTCCGAGCATGATAGAAGCAATTTGGACTCAGCCGGTTTAGGATTTTTCTTGAACAACACTGATACAAGATGCTGGGAGATATTAAAGAACATGGCTAGGAAACAGTCATGGGGCGACAGAGGTGCAGTGGAACATGTCAAGGCTGTCGGCGAATCCAGAACAGTTAGGGAGCTGAACGACAAGCTAGATCTTCTAGCCAAGAAGCTGCTAACTAAGGAAGATACATCTGAGGATGAGGAAGCCCAAGTGAAGTTCATGCAACAACAGGGCTATAGAAACAATGACTATGCATGGAGAAAGGATAAAAAGTTTTCATGGAAGGATCCGAACAATTTTCTGCAGGATCTGGATGCCAAATCACAGTAAAAAGCTGAGGACAAAAACACTAAATTGCTAAGTCAAATGGTTCAGCAAAACCAAGAGATGATGACCATGTTTGGTAAACAATTACAATCTCAAGGTGTCATTCTAACCAAATTTGGGCAGACGCTGCAAAGTCATGGAGCACAGATGCGGGCATTAGAGACCACCATGGCACAAATTTCAAATGAAGTGGCGGCCATCAAGCACGCCAATCAACAGAAACCAACTGAGAATGCGAACGTGGCCCAAGCACATCATCAGGTTAAGTACATGTCGGTGGTAAGAAATGAGGAATCTCAGGTGCAAGAAGTTGTAGAAGAAAGAAAAATGACTTTCAATGTGAATGCAACACCGGCGATACCGTATCCACGCACTTACTATAGATTGCCGGGCGGAAACCATTTCTTCAGAAAATCAGAGAGAGTTGTGAGTACGGTATCTCCATCTAGGCAAGAGGAGCAGGTGCAGGTTGTTTGTGCACATGTGGAGACATCTGAGGCGAGAGAGGAACCACAACAAGCTGCTACTATTGATGATGTGTCGCCAAAGCCCACGTCCGAGGGAATGATTGAAGCAAGCTTAGGGGAGGTACCCCCGAAAAGCCCTTATGTGCCACCTCACAGGCGTGCTGATGCAGCTGATGTTTCAGATTCGGTAAATTCTAAGTCAAAGAAAGAGCATCGTCACTTTAAGAAATTTCTGGAGATATTTTGAGAACTCCACATCAATATTCCATTAGTGGAGATGATCGAAAAAGTACCCGCCTATGGGAGGTTCATCAAGGAAATCATAAATAAGAAGAGGCGGATAAAAGACGATGAAATTTATTGGATGAATGAGACGGTGAGCTCTATAATCCAAGGGAGTTCACCAAAGAAGAGAAAGGACCCAGGAGGTTTTTACATACCGTGCTCAATAGGTGGTCAATATTTCCCTAAAGCGCAATGTGATTCCGGCGCTAGCATAAATCTCATGCCTTTGGCGTCATTTCAAAAGCTGGGGTTCAAAGAGATAAAGAGGTCAGCCGCAACAATTGAATTGGCGGATGGGTCTACCGTGAGACCCTATGGAGTATGTGAAGATGTTCTAGTCAAAGTGGACAGATTCATATTTCCGGTGGACTTTGTCGTTATGGATATGCCACCACTCCAAAGTTGTGAAATTCTTCTAGGGAGGCCGTTTCAAGCAACGACGGATGTCGTGACTGCCTTAGGCAGAGGGACTTTGTCCTTGGGTATTGGAGGAGATCGAGTCGAATTCAAATTACCGAATGATCCTCTAAGTGCAGTTCCCAAGGTGAAAAGATGATGATTGTCAAGCCGTCTAGCCTAAGACGCTAAAGAAGGGTGCTTGTTGGGAGGCAACCCAACCATCGGTACATTAGGATAGTTTAATTTTAGTCATAGATTGCTTTTATTTCATTTAAATTTTAGTTTAAAAATGATACCTTGATCCATTTGTGGAATGTGCAGGCACAGGCAGGGTCGATACCATCGACACATCCGTCGATGGTATCGACATGGGTTCAGGTTGACACCAGCAAAAATCACACTGCGTCAATACTATCGACATCCCCGTCGATGGTATCGACATGGTCACAGACGGGTTGCAATAAAAGTGTCGGTGGTATCGACACCCCAGTCGATACCATCGAGATCTCTGGAGATATTCAGACGAATTTTGCTCAGTCAACTCGATACCATCGACGGCCTCGTCGATGGTATTGACATCATCACAGGTTGAATGCAACACAACGGCGGTGTCGCAATAAAAGCAAGTCGATACCATCGACATACGTCGATGGTATCGACGGACATGTCACCGATCCGCACACAGACATCGACGACGATCGCAACAGCCACGTCAGCGATCCGGGTGCTGCGTCGATACCATCGACTTCCGTCGATGGTATCGACCCTTCAGCAATCCGGGTTTCTTGATCCAGCAAACGTCAGCCGTCGATACTCGCGAGGGAGGCGGATACCCGCGAGATGTGTCGATACCATCGACCCGCGTCGATGGTATCGATGGGTCAACAGGGGTGCCGATCAAGCCTATTTAAGGAGACTTGCAACGTCACTTGACGTCACACCTTCAGAGCAAGTATCCTCCTTTGCGCCTAGCACTCCCCCGAGCCCTCCAAGACTGAAGAGAAGCGTCATCGAGCGGAGATCTTCATCGAGCGGAGAATTTCTTCTCCATCTGTCACCGAGCTCTTTTCTTCCAATCCCATCTTCTCGCAACCATGGTGCACACCGCCAGAGCGTCGTCCTCAAGCGCTCATCCTATGGAGATCGAGGAGTTTGTTCCTCCCCCACCCGCTTCCATCCCTCGTCCACGCCTCATTCATGCCAACATGGATGTGAGGAAGGTCTACGAGGATATTATGAAGCGGAAGTTCGAGCCCACCCGGTATGTGGACCGGGGAATGATCCAGGAGCTGGGGTTCGAGGCCAACTTGGCCTATGTGTTGGCCGGGCAAGCGCGGCACACCAATCGCCTTTATGAGCAGATCGAATGTCATGCGGATGGGCAGCCATTTTTCGGTGAATGGCCCACCTACAAGGAACTGGTGGCTGATTTCATGGCGTCTCTTGATATCTGCGTCGTACCAAATGACGTGGTACCATCAGACCAGACGTGGATCAAGGGAAGGGTGTCCTTCTGACTCTTCAACAACAATTACAACATCACGTTGAAGCAGTTCAACGACATCTTCAACTGGAACCACGGCCGCAACGATCACCGACGCCCCGACGCCCGCACCGACTACGACAAAATCTTCGCCGAGCTAGTTACAGTGCTGGCAGGGAAGACTGTGAGCTACCATAATGCAGCGGTAGCGGATTTTGAGCACCCGTTCGTCCGGGTCCTGCATAGGAAGTTGAGCTTTACTTTCTTCGCTCGAAGCGATCTTGCTTTGAGCAAGTTTCAGGAGAGTGACCTGTTCTTTCTTTACGCACTCCTGAAACGTCAAGAGTGCAACTGGGGGGCGTTCTGGCTACAGCGCGTCCTGGCGGTGAAAAGGAGTACAAGGAGGGCTCCAATTCATTTTGGTGGTCTTATCACCAAGTTGGCGCTTTACTTGGGGCTGAACCTTCAGTCCATGACTCCGATCTCTACGAGGAGCAAGGTGAACGTGCAACACTTGCACCGTTCAAACCTCATTCTTCTCCGGGACGGGTTGGCGTACGCTCATTGCCACGTCAACCAAGCTTATCAGGAGAGCTCCCTACCGGACGACGTCTTCAACATAGAAGGCAAGCAGCACTTCCGGTGGCCAATCATAGCCATCGAGTCCTCCGAGGAAGACGGCGGTGGTGACGAGCAAGAAGGCGAGGCTGCAGAGGAAGAGGAGGCTTTCACACCTCTTCGAGCACGTGTGGCACCACGGAAGCGTCCTAGGATGCATCCAGGTGCATCTTCATCATCTCAGCCCCCGCCGCCATCACCACAGTACGAGCAGCCAGCTGCAGATCCCTATTCCATGCAGGGGATGTACACCATGCTGCAGGACATACAGCAGACTCAGCTGCAGCACATGGGTATGTATACCGGCATTCATGAGACTACGAGCCGGGTACTTGACAACCAACATGCTATGTTCGAGAACGAGCGGCTCATCCTCGCCAACCAAGAGCAAATGCACACCCGGTTGCAGCGGATAGAGACGCAACAGGAGCCTTTCTTCGACCATTACTGGAGTCAAGACTACTTTGGAGGCTATCCACAGCCTCCGCCGAGGACCCAATATGATCCAAGCTTCCAGGGGGAGTACCCTTCTTGGGATCCTACGGCACATCATTACCCACCACCGCCTCCGCAGGATTGATCAGGGTATCACCGTTCCACGCTTAAGTTGGTTTTTGACTATGAGGCCATAGTCGAATTCAAGCTTAGGGGGGTGGCTGGAACAGCTCTATCTTCTATCTTTTCTTTAGTTGTTTTTAGTTTTTTGCTTTGTTATTTGTTCCTGCAATTTTAGTTTTTGTTTAGGATCCACATCTATCTAGTGTAATCGTGGATGTCTTAAAAAATTGTCATCTCGCTGTTTTCATGGGAAATTTAAGGGAATTTAAAATTTTTTGTGTCTTTTGGATAGCTTAACTTGGTTGTCCTTGGGAAACTTGTCCTATGAAAATGATTGATTATGTCAACTCTAAAGCAATATGTCACACCCACACCCCCATTGACTCATGAAAAGTGGATAGTAACGGTTGTTTGAGCCTAACCTAATCAAATGGTAATGAGACCTTAATTGGATATACGAGAAAGAACCCTTTGAACTACTACACATGTCAGTAAGGAGGGACACATGATATTTTTCTAAGGTTCAGTAACTTAATCTTGTGATCATTCCACTTCATATTTTTCCCTAATCCACCAAAGAATTGGAAGTAAAGTACAGTTTTAATTCCTTCTTGCGTGCATAGCATGTAGATAGGATTTGCATTTTTATTTTCATACTTTTGCATAAAATGGAAAAAATGTATAGTGATTCATGCACATTACCTTTAGGTGCATGTCATGTAGTTGCACTCATAACTTTCATGATTTTCATGCATAAGTACACCATGTACCTCAGTTTGTCTTGAAAAGTGATCTAAATTGTCCCATACCCTCAAAATAGTACAAAGATTTCCAATCATGAAGAAAATAGCCTAACACATGTATATCTGAGCAATTATGGATATGTGGGCTTAAAAAAAAAAGAAAAAAAAATCTAAAAATCTGAAAAAATTGAGAAAAGAAAAAAAAGAGAATTTAGAAGGAAATGGAATAAGAGGGAGAAAGGAACAGGATATCACTTGCATAACAAGGAAACTGAGTGCATGATGTGGCTTAGTTAGATTTCTATCTATTTTTGAGGTGGAAGGTTAGTGCATGCATCATTCCACCCAATTTTAAGCATTAGGGCATTTTCAATGTGCATTTGCATCATTTAGGGCATTTTGTTGTATGCATTTTGAAAATGTGTAATACTTCCAAATTCTTCCATGAACCACCCATTCCATCCACCCGTTGCTCGGATTGGTAGGCCACCGTGATTTTCTCCTCACTCATGTGTATCAGGAGAACTGCTTCCATGTAGATGGTAGTTAGGGCGAGCAACGTAGTGTAGGCGATCACAAGATGCACTAATGCTGAATCGACAAATTTTATTATGTTAACTGCCTTATGTGATAATGTTCATCGGTTTGAAGGATAATTTCTTTTATTGATGATTATTGTCGCCTGTAGGGTAATTACTGTTCTGTGATTAGGAAAGGCCGGTTTGAGAACGTTCAGTGGGAGTCATGTGGAATGTGGGGTGGTGTGTTGATTTTTAGTTGACATCTGCAATCTTATTCTAAGGATTAGTTGCTCGAGGGCGAGCAATGTTTAAGCTTAGGGGAGTTTGATGCGATGATTTTGAGTCGCATTTAGAGACCTACTTCATATGTGTTTTGTGCTCTAATTACTCATTTTTATGGATAATATTGCATAATTCACTTTATTTGGTCTTTGCTATCATTTTATATCGAATCTCCTTTGTTTTACTATTTTGAGCATTATTTATCATCTTATTATAAATTGTGTGGATTTACTTGGTCTTGTTGTGAAATTTCAGGAAAAATAAGTATCTGCTTCCGTCGATACCATCGACGGAAGTCGATACCATCGACCAAGCCACAGGTTGTCAGCCGAGAAGAGCAATACAGAGTCGATACCATCGACACCTAAGTCGATGGTATCGAGATCCCTTCAAGTTGGTGGCGAGGAAACTGTCGATACCATCGACCCAAGTCGATGCCATCGACACAAGGGGAGCTACAACGTCGCTAAACGACAACAACCGACGCTAAAGGAGTCGATACCATCGACACCCAAATCGATGGTATCGAGATCACCACAGGCGCTCAGAATAAAAGAAAGGAAAGCTGCTGCTAATCCGCTGGGTCGATACCATCGACCCGCGTCGATGGTATCGACGCCGGCAGATATGCGTTGGATCTGTTTTGATCTCGATCGGACGGCTGTTGTTATTTGACGACCTAATTAGGGACTTATACCTAATGACGGCCGCCCAGACGAGGGAGGATCGGGGTTTTGGATTGCACGAGTGCCGAGGAGGAGAGAAAGGAGAACGGAGACCGAGAAGCTCATCCCAGGTGATTCGGACGCTGCCGAAGACGATTTCCACCACGACAGGCGGGGAAGCTCGTGTTTTACGCCAAGGATCCACCGGTTCTTCTCCGTTCAGGGGTTTTCCCATTTATTTCCCGTTTTTCTTATGAATTCCCCAATTTCTACCATGTATTCGTGTGAGATGAACATGAGAGGCTAAAACCCTCAATCTTTAGGACCGGGAGTAGCCCGGGAATGCATTGTATGACATTTTCATATCAATAATTCATATTTTTCTCTCAAGTCTGTGGTATAGATTCATTTTCTCCATTTCTATTGTTATGCTTGATCACCATAATGATAATTTAACACCCTTAATCACTTCGACAGAAGGATTAACGGTTGAAAAGAGACGAATTCTACATTAATCAATAAAACCCTTGACAAAGGAGTTGTACAATTAATGGTGGAAACTGAGAGACCGTTTATAATGCACTTAGTTTAGGGGAATGATTACTACGACGGTGGAATCAACCTAAATCTAAGTAGTGAATTACATCACGACAGTGGGTAATTCTATTTTCAGGCCACTACCCAGATAGAGAGAGAAGTGTGAGGAATTATATGAAACCTAATACAATGTTGACCCGCGGTGAAACCGCCATCCTAAAGATATCCTTTGGAATTGATTAAATTAACCTTTAATTGATTGTTTTCTTTGTTTGATTTTTATTTTCTTTTTAATTTGAACACAAAACCCTACTTTGTTAATCGGTCTAGCTGATTGCGATTAGTTAGTAGAAGTCTCCAATAATTCACGTATCCCTGAGTTCGACTCGGGCCTCACAAAGGCCTATATTACTCGACGCGTATACTTGCGTTTAAGCGCGTAGTAAAATACACGTCAAGGACGTGGAAGCCGCAGTCATTTGATTGTCAGATTTGTTGGGGACATTTGTGGCTGAAGGTAGGATGATGAAAATGCTCTTTGTCATAAGCCCTTGTGTGCTGACTTAGAAAGGTGATTAATTTGTCAGCGCATTCCTTCACCACTACCTCTGTTGGCGTCCTTGGTGTCACGACATAATTCTTCTGTCGTGGATTGTACTGGCTATCGGAACTGTTATATATTGTAGTTGTTCCATCTGGTAGGTTTGTTTCCAGGAGCATCCAGTGCTCATGATAAAGGAAGGGTAACATGATGAACTTCAGCGTTGTGTGCTGTAGAAAGGAGACCAGTGCTTCAGTTGTGCCGATGTTCTTGAGCTTTAGAAGATCATCTTTCATGTACGGGGATGCCATATATGTAGTGGGGTTATTTTCGCCGAGTAGAAACTGGTAAGCGGCCATAAGGCTTATGGAGAGGGATCCTTTAACCTGTAAAGTCTCTCGAAGCGTGTCTGCCATAACTAAAATGTCCCTAGACATGAATACGAGCTCATCCTTTTCGGCTGAAAGCCGCGTCATAATGAGACGTAGTTCGAGGTCGTTGAGACCTTTGCAAGCACTGTGATCGAAGTCAGGAAAGGTTGGTTCTATGGCTGACAAAGGATCAATGTCTCCTTTACTTTGCTCGGTAGCTAAGGCCGGGTCCGTTGATTTCTCCAACTCTTTTAGAGTTTGGCAGAACGGTCGCCTTTGTGGGCGTTGGATAGCTGAAAAAAGGTAACGAGGGACATCAACTGGAGCCATTGTTGGGTCCTTGAAGAACCTTCTATCACAGATGAGTTCCATGGCGTAACGCCCTCGCAAAGAATGAAAATCTTCAACGATTAGGTCCGCAAAAGGGATTTCTTGGTTCAGCGCTTGGATGTGACGTATGGTGCAGAAAGCGCAATCCCCAGATCCCTCAGCAGCTTGAACTTTAGGGTTTATTATTTGGAACCAGGGTTGGCTCCAGTCTTGGCGGAACGATGGGCGTGCAACCCAAATTAACTTAAGCAGTCGGAAGGGTATACATCGTGTTTCACCTGCTGCTTCACCAACGAAGTTTATTGTACCGATGGGTAGCTCAGCGCCGCAAAAATTATAGACCTTGGTATTCCGAGCTTCGATGTCGACAATCATAAATAGCCAATGGTCTGAGACTTGAAAGGGCACGATAAGATAACGTGCCCGTCGTGCTAAACTGGCACGCAGCCGCTCGATTGATTTTGCTGATATGTCTTTGTATAAAAGGCCAATAGATAGAGCAGGCGAGGTGTTGAAAATGGGTTGCTGCCTCTTAGAACTTCTATACATTTCTATACAGTTGGTGAGAAGGACGTGGAAAATTGCCATCGACATCGTTCACCGAGGTCGCAGGATGTGGTGGAAGTCTTCTCTTGTCATCTTGCGCATGGTTTTGGTGTTATTGTAGATGATGTCGTCCCCTTCCTTTGCATCGTCCACAATAGTGTTCAGTATAAAAATGTCCTGAGCATCTAATGTGGAGATGGCCACCATATCAAGATCATGCATTTTGTTTGGTAAAGGTGGTGGCGGGGGAAGCTCCTGTGGAGGGGGAGAAGCGGGTTGTACCAGGGCTTCTGCATGGCTTTGTAGATCGTCTTCCGAGTCGGAGGCAGAATCGAGGTCTTCATCTGTGTCTAAGCTTACTTGTTCTGCCTCGTCCTGGTCAGGGGGGGAAGGCGCCGACAAGTCGAGCGTGGAGAGAGGTGGGGCGGTTTTTGTGGGCGGGCTTGCGCTGGTTCCTAAAATATATTGTTGAAATTCAGCGTAAGCCACGTCTTTGGTTGACTCCCCGATGGACCCCAGAGTGGAATAATCAAGGAATTGGTCCCCATATGAAATGTTAACATTATCATTGTGTGGGGACTTGGGGTGATGTTCACCGTCATGGTGGCCTTTGTCGGAACCTTTGTGAGAAGGTTCTGTTGCATTGCCTGGGTCCTCTCCATCATCAGATTTATCACCTGAGGAGGTGGTATCATTGTTCGAGTCAGCAGATGAGTCAGAGTCATCTTCTTCTTTGTCACTATCGCCATCCTTGTCGACCGCTGCCGTGTCTGCTGGCTTTTTACTTGTGGTCTTTTTGCACCGCCGATGGGTGGCTTGTAACTCATCGAAATCCACTTGCAGATGCTCGTGTGTTTCGAGTAGTGCGTCGTGGGATTCTTTGAGATCATTATATCGACCCTTGGCGGAGAGGAGACGTGCTGTTAGATCTGTAACTTGAGCACACAGCTGTTGGATGTCATTATTAGTTGACTCCTCTTGGCGATTATGTAGCTGTGTGAGGGTGTTGTTGATGGTGTCCAAGCACGTGCTCAGAACGACTTGTTGTTGATGGAGCTCGTGGAGAGTCTTAGGCAGAGGTTGAGTCTGCGTAGAGATCTCATCGACTTGCTTTGCCGTCGCTTCTTGCTGGTGCATCGCTCCAAGGACTAGATCCGACAAGTTATTGTAGTGGCTGTTGATGTGCTCAACTTGCATAGCCACCTCATTTTTTCGTTGCTGAAACCCTTGGAGGATATTGGGCAAGGCTCTGTTCTTCTCTTCGATCATGGCCACCTGTTTCGATATTCCCTACACACAAGAAAAAATAATATGTAAAATGTTAGAAGGATCGGTGAGGAGGTTTCAGACGGTGTCGAATTGACGGCCGAATTCCCCACCAATATTGGCAAAAGGGACCCCAGAGGCGGAAGGGGTGGGTGGCTGGGGTCTATGTGGGAGGGTGGTAGTGCCTTGTGGAAGAGACACTGAGGATGCCCCGAGCTGCGTGATGACTATGGATGGAGTCACCAGTGGTGTCGGGGTGGTGGTGGATGTGAAAGGTGGTGGTATCTCAGGTGAAAGCGGTGGGAGTGATAGAGATGGGGTAGAAACTGTGGAGGGGAATAGGAAAGTGGTAAAGTCAAGCATAGGAGTGGAGAAGGGAGAGCCCGAAAGAAAAAGGGGTGAAGAAAAGGATGTGAATGGTTACGCGGATGTGGTGAAGAAGGGAGGAGTGGTAGATGTTGGAAAGGTGGAAGGTGGAGTGGTGGTGGCGGTTAGATGTTCATGTAGACTCTGAATGAAAGAGTCGATTGATGAGGTGGTTAAGACTTCTTCATGGAGGGTCTCGGCCTCTGGATTTGGCTTTGATGTTGGTGTCCCTGACAGCTGTTGTGCCTACAACTTCCTTCTGGAAGGTCGTTTGACAGGTATTTGTGATGGTCGATCTGCCGGGGCTGTGATACTGAGCTCTGTTTGTCCCGCTTTTGCTTTCTTGTCGGCCGCTTTTACCGAAGCTAAGAGTTGTGTAATCTCCTCGTCAGAGAAGAGGAGCTTTTCTGTGTCATAGTTTGCAAGCTCCGGAAGCGGGAGGAGCGTTCTTGATGACTTGACTGTAGGGCAGAAGACATAATGCAGTTTCACATCCTTTTCCTTGATAATGAAGGAGTTCTTCAAAGTTTGTTCATTGGTAAGGATGTCGCCCTTTATTTGCATGCAGCGAGGTAGGGGTCTGTCCATCTTAAGGTATTTTATGATGGATGTGACATGGCCCCCCATGCATATTTCCTTCCCCAGGGCGTAAGTTGATAATTTCTGGATTATTTGTCATCCAATGTTGACTGGACTTCCATTTAGGATGGACCAGAGAACAAAGAGATCTGAAATTATAACGTTTTCCCCTTCAGTCCTGGGGAAGAGTGCGCCAGCAAGAATTTTGTGTAGGGTGTGCAAGAATCCAGAATATATGTTCGATGCTTTGCACGTCTTAGCATCATAGGTGGGGATCCCGGTGAGAGATTTCCAAAATTTGTGTCTGTTGCACTTAGAGTGCTCAGTTACCACAGCCTTGGCTTTATTTAGCTGCTCCTGGTTGTCGATAAAAACTTCGTTCAACATGGTTTCTGTTAAGACAACCTTGTTGCCGAAGATATGGGTGACTAGCCTTCTGTCACCTCCATCACGTGGTCTATCCATGATGTCTACAGGTTCTTTGGTAAGGAAGGTGAAGAATTCTGTAGTGGGTTCAGAATAGGAGAGCTCAGGTACTAGACATAGCCTGGCGATATTGGCTTTGTCTAGCATTTTGAAAATGCGGTCATGGATCCCCATCTTAAGTAGTATGCTGGAGCAGACGTACTTAGTGGGTTTTAGGATTTTGTCAGTGGAGGGGGTGGCATGTATGAAAAGATTTTCTGGTGGTGGTGTTGTGGTGGTGACGGGAGGGAAAGTGGGGGTGGTAACAGGGATGGTGGTGGTAGGTTTTGCAAGGGGTTGATCCATAGCAGAGGCAGGGTGAACTTGTTTTCTTGCCCGTTTCTTGGAGGGTTGTCCAGTTGCAATTTCCTGGACCTTGCGTTTCCCCTTTTGTTTTTCGGCTGGGGATTCTTCATTGGAATTAGGCTTGTATTCCGAGCCTTCATCGTCATCAGAAGAAATTGCAATTTCTTCTTCAGGTGCCCCAGCCAGGCACATTTCGATGTGATCAAGGTCGCACAGGACTTGCATCATTTTGATATTAGGTGGCGTCTTTCCAGTCCTGTTGAAGTCATCTCTGATCTTCTGGAGTCTAGCTTGTTCTGCTAGCAGTTGCTCTATTGTCCAGATTGGAGATTCGTCAGAACGGGTGGCTTCCTTTACTGGTGATGCCATATCTGCAAAATGAGAGATCATGAATTAGAATGACATGTTTAGAAACAATTCATATTTTATTTGTATTTATGTGGTTTTATGTATATATATATATATTTTTTTGTATTTTTAGAGATTATGGAAATCCAAACGGTTTGAAGACCATTTGGTCCCAAACGGTTTGAAGATCGTTTGGCCCGGACCATTTTGTTTGAAGTTTTCCGTGAAACAACTTGAGCTTGGAATTGAAAAGGAGTACTTTGTCGCCGACGGCAATGTCTTTCCTCTTGAGATGACCGTCGTGCCACATTTTTGTATGCTCTTTATAGATTCTGGCACTCTGATAAGCAGTCATTCGGAGATCTTCTAGCTCCTGCAACTGGAGTTGTCTATTCCCTCCTGCACTTTTAAGATCGAAATTTAATTGTTTGATGACCCACCAGGCTTTGTGTTCCAGCTCTACTGGAAGATGACATGACTTCCCGTACACCAAACAGAACGGGGTTGTTCCGATTGGTGTTTTATATACAGTTCGGTATGCCCAAAGGGCATCAAGAAGTTTGGTGGACCAATCAGTGCGGTTTCTGTTCACCGTTTTTTCAAGAATTGCCTTTAATTGTCTATTAGATACTTCAACCTGACCACTAGTCTGCGGATGGTAAGGCGTTGCGACTTTGTGATTAACTCCATACTTTTTCAGTAAGGCTTCAAAGCTTCATTCCAAGAAATGGGTCCCGCCATCTGATATGACAATTCTGGGAACTCCAAATCTTGGGAAAATAATATCTTTGAACAATTTAATAACAAGCTTGGAATTGCTGGACATAGTGGGTACAACTTCGACCCACTTTGAGACGTAGTCCACCGTGACCAAGATGTAAGAGAAGCCATAGGAGGAAGGGAAAGGGCCCATATAGTCCACCCCCCACACATCGAAAAGCTCAATTTCCTACCACATTGTGAGGGGCATTTCGTTTCTTTTTGATATGTTGCCCGAGAATTGGCATTTGTTACAGGATTTCACAAAATCGTAGGAGTCCTTTGATATGGTGGGCCAGAAGAATCCAGATTGTAAAACTTTTATAGCTGTTTTCTTAGCACTCGTGTGCCCCCCCGTGGGTCCTGAATGGCAGTGCTCTAGGACCGGGGTTATTTCTTCTTCTGGCAAGCAACGACGAAAAAGTCTGTCAGCACAAAGATTAAACAGGTAGGGTTCATCCCAATAATATTGTTTTATATCATGAAGGAACTTCCTTTTGTCATGGTAGGAAGCAGAGGGGTGAATAATCCCTGTGGCCAGATAATTGAAGATATCTGCATACCAAGGGAATCCATGGGTGGCCTACATAAGCTGGTCGTCTGGCAGAGAATCCTGGATAGGGATTTTATCTTCTTCTTCAACCTCGATACGGCTGAGATGATCAACTACAACGTTCTCTACTCCACTTTTATCTTTAATCTCCAAGTCGAATTCCTGAAGCATCAACACCCAACGGATAAGCCTGGGTTTGGTATCTTGCTTTTGAATCAGGTATCGAATGGCGGAGTGGTCGGTATAAACGATGACCTTAGAACCGATCAAATATGAGCGAAAATTTTCAAACGCATAGATGACAGCCAGAAACTCTTTTTCTGTGGTAGTATAGTTTTTCTGTGCTTCGTCTAGCGTTTTGGATGCGTAGTAGATAACGTAGGGTTTCTTATCAATCCACTGTCCTAAAATAGCCCCTATAGCGTAATCACTTGCGTCACACATGATTTCAAAAGGCTGCGACCAATCCGGAGCTCTCAGAATAGGTGTGGAGATTAAAGCATTCTTGAGGGTGGAGAAACTTTGCATACATTCTTGATTGAAGATGAATTCAGTATCCTTAGTCATGAGTTGGGTCATGGGTTTTTCTATCTTTGAAAAATCTTTGATCAATCTTCTGTAGAATCCCGCATGACCCAGAAAAGCTCTCACTCCCTTTATATCTTTCGGTGGCGACAATTTCGAGATAACGTCAATTTTTGCTTTATCCACCTCGATCCCCATGTCACTCACCCTGTGCCCGAGGACGACACCTTCCGTTACCATGAAATGACATTTATCCCAATTCAGGATAAGGTTCGTTTCCTCGCAGCGTTGCAGAACTTGTCCAAGATTGATTAAACAGTTGTCGAAGGAATCTCTGTAAACTGAGAAATTGTCCATAAACACTTCCATGACGGATTCGGTTAAACCGGCGAAGATGGCAGACATACACCGTTCGAACGTAGCGGGTGCGTTGCACAACCCGAACGACATTCTTCTAAAGGCATATGTCCCAAAAGGACAGGTGAAGGTAGTTTTTTCCTGGTCCTCCGGGTGTATGGGTATTTGGTAAAACCCGGAGTAACCATCGAGGTAGCAAAAATATTTTTGATGAGCTAGGCATTCCAGGACTTCATCAAGGAAGGGTAGAGGGAAGTGGTCTTTCCTTGTAGCTTTGTTCAGCTTCCTATAATCAATACACATCCTCCACCCTGTTACAGTCCTGGTAGGCACTAACTCATTTTTGTCGTTGAGTACTACAGTAGTGCCCCCTTTTTTTGGAACAACTTGGACAGGGCTGACCCACTGGGAGTCAGAGATAGGATAGATTATGCCAGCTTTGAGTAATTTGAGGACCTCCAGATGAACTACCTCCTTGAGATTAGGATTCAATTTTCTTTGATGTTCGCGAGAGGGCTTGAATTCTTCAACCATTGGAAGTCTATGCAAACACAGGGCTGGATTTATGCCCGTTAGGTCAGTTATCTTATATCCAATGACCTTTTTATGCTTCCTCAGCTCATCCATAAGCCTTACTTCTTGATCTTCTATAAGGGTAGAGCTGATGATGACTGGGCATAGCTTTTCCTCATCTAAGAAAACATGTTTAAGCCCTATGGGTAAAGTCTTCATTTCAGGGGCTTTCGGTGGCTCAGCTGCTTCTATAATGGTAACGACTTTAAGTTCTTCAAAAGTGGCCTTTGGCGCTTCTTCGACCTTTTCTAGATGTTGCAGACACTGTTGAACTAGTTCATTTGCAGAGAATTCAACATCCGGATTAATTAGAACATTCTCCAGTTTGTCAGCTGGCTCGAATATTTCTAACTGTGACATTTGTTGAATTGTGTTAAGAAGGAAAACCTCCTCTTGGATGCTGGGGCCTTTCATGCTATTTAGGACTCGGAATTGAATTGCTTCTTTTCCGAGCCTAAGAATGATGGTGCCACCTTCGACGTCAATAAGCTCCCTGGCAGTAGCGAGGAAAGGTCTGCCAAAAATGATCGGGTATCTCAAGTCTTGTTTAATATCAATGATAACGAAGTCGCACGGAACGTAAGCATCCTTGCCTAACCTTACTGGGATATCTTCAATGATCCCCAGAGGTGCGGTTATGGTGGAATCAGCAAATTGAATAGTCATTGCGGAAGGTAGCAATTCGGTGAAACCCAGACGCTTGCACATAGAATAAGGCATGATGGATATGCTGGCCCCAAGGTCAGCTAATCCTTCTTTAGTAGATGTGTTTCCAATGCAACATTGGATTCTGAAGGAACCTGGGTCCTTCTTCTTTTTTGGAATTTTGTTTAAGATGATGTCAGAAGTGGTCTGAGCAAGCTTAATAGTTTCTTGCTCGTCGGTGATGTACTTTATTGATAATAAGGTCTTGAGGTATTTTCCCCAGGCTGGCACCTCGGAAAGAGCATCAAGGAGAGGGATATCAATGTATAGTTTCTTCATTGCCTCCTTGAACTTTTGAAACGTGGTGTCCATCTTCGTTTCTCACAGTCTACCTGGATATGGGATTCTTGTTTTATATTGGAAAACTTCAGGTTCTGCGGACCCTTGGTCTTTATCTTTGCCCTTTGTGCCCTCTGAGGGCTTCTCAATTCCCTGTTGCGGGTTCTCATTTGTCATAAAAATAGGTGTATCATAATTATCTAGAGTGATCTTGGTAGTCTCATGAAGAGTGCGTCCCGATCTTGTGGTGACAGCATTCAACTGTTCATGTCTGTTCTGTCCATGCTTAGGATTTGATTCGGGCAGCCCTGCAAATGTGCCTGCCGGAGGCTTCAATTGAGCAACAATCTGGGCAAGCTGGGCTTCTACTGCTTTTTTCTACGCTTGCTGATTAGCGAGCATAGTCTATTGAGATTGCAGCATCTGCCTTATCAAGGATATTTCATCTTCCGGTTGAGAAGGAGTGTTTTTCAGAGGACTTTGTTGTTGGGTTTGTTGAGATTGTTGCGGTGGTAGCGCCAGCTGAGGTTGTTGAGTATGCAACTGTGGATGGAGCAGAGGATGAGTGTACTGGTAGTAGGCCGATTGGTTCCTGGGGTAGTTAGCCCTAGGGAAGTTGTTCCTGGAATTCCCTTGATTTTGGTTGAAATTGTTTGGGAACCCAGGTGGTAGCCTACTAGAGGATCCACCCTGCGTCTGATGCTGTGGATTTGTAGTTCCCGCAGGGTTTCCATACTGAAATCCTGGATGATTCCTTGGCTGATTAGGGTTGTAGTAGACTTGTCCAAGGATAGAGTGGATGGAGTTGACTTGTTCCGGTAGTTGTTCTTCCGACTGGTCAGTAATAGGTTCATATGGTTGTGGTGGTGGATGCAGATCCATCATCACATTGTAAAGCATTCCGAAGGAGAGGGTCGGATGGTCATAAGCATGACAGGCCTCACAGGTCCCTGTGGCGGGCCTTGACTTGTTGAACCAAAGGATTTTTCTTCTTATCAAACTCTCCGAGAGAAGTCTCGAGAGCTTGTTGTTTATGAACTATAGTTTTCAAGGCTTCAGCTATTTCCTTCATCTCTATCGATTCCTTAGCTTTGTAGACCTTGAGGACACTTTTACCGGCTGACCGTCCCCAGTTGGACTGGTTTTCAGCTCCAAGTGTAACAATTTTCCAGGCATCCTCATAATTCTTTCTCATGAAGTTTCCTCCAGATGTGGAATCCAAAAACTATTTGATATCATCGCTCACTCCCCGATAGAAGGTTTCTATCAATTGGTTCTGGGAGATTCCATGATGGGGGCATTTCCGCAAAAGTTCTTTAAACCTCTCCCATGCTTCAACAAGAGACTCTCCGAGTAACTGAGAGAAGTGATTGATCTGCCCTCTGATCTCATAAGTCAGAGAGGGGGAAAGAACTTCTCTAAGAACTTTTCCTCTAGGGGAGCCCAGGTGGTTATTATGGGTTCCCTGTCGAGTGAGTTGTACCAACTCAGGGCCCTCCCAGACAGAGTGAAATGGAAAATATGAAGCATTATCGCATCAAAAGAGACTCCGGCTTGCGAAACCAGACGACACAGTGCCTTAAACCTTTTCAGATGATCCATGCAATCATCTCCAGAACCTCCGGAGAAAGATATACCTTGCATAATCTGGATCCACTGGGTACGAATCTCGAAGTTGGGAATATTGATAATCGGAGGTCGGACCGGGTGGTTATCCTCATAGTTCTTTGGGACAACATAATCCCTCAGTTGCTTGTTCCTTAACTCCAACTGAGTAGCTTGGGTTGCTTCCTCAGTTTCATCTCTGATGCGGGCTTGCTCTTCCGCACGAATCTCCGCTTGGATTTGGGCACGAGTGTCCACGATGAGTTGTTCCTGTTGAGCGGCGATAGCGGCGTTTACCCTCTCCATCACAAAAGAATCCTGGCGTTGATCGTCGGCCATTTTCCTGGCTCGTTGGTGATTAAGACAGATGCGGCGATGGAAACTTCTCTCTACCTCGGAGTCGTACTCTGGATCACGGGAGAATCCGAGATAATGCGATGATCGCATACACGTTTTCTACCTGAGTAGAGAAAAGAAAACACCTTTAGATAATGGTAAAGATATAATGGTTTCAAGAAGATATAGACTTATGAGTGTAAAATCCAAACCAACTAGGAAGGTACTAAATTAAATTACAACGTTCCGTTGTCCCCGGCAACGACGCCAATTTTTTATGGAGCATCCACTTACGTTGAATTGCGTGCACCAACTAAAAATCCTAAAGATAGTAAGTCTTTAGGTTTAGCCTTGAATATACTAGGTAAAGAACTCCACCCACGTATGCTAAGATATGTGGAAGTCTTATCGTAGTATAGTTAAGGGTCGAATCCTCAGGACAACAATCTTGTTGCAAGCAACAAGATGGAAAACGTTAGAATTTCACTTAATCACTTACTAGTAGGGACTTAAATCGAAAGTTGGGTTTTGTTATTTTAATCTAAGAACATGTAAAGTAAAGCAAGGAAGAAAATCTAATGAGTTAAACTATGATAAAAGTCACTAGGGTGTGATCGGTTTTTCACCGCCACTACACATGGATCAACTCATGCAAAGCAAAACATAACATGCAAAAGGAGTTTAGTCAGTTAGTATCTTTGTAGACTTAGTTTCCTTTCAGAGAACTAATTACGAGAAGTGCGGGAATGTTGAAATGCCAGCCATTCCCGAACAAATGGTCACCTACTTTGCATCATTCCCCTCGCAAAGTGTGTTCCTCGACTTACCAAGGTTGCACTTTCATACGTCAACTGATTCCATTTCCTAGTATGAAAGTGCAACGAATGATAGTGAGTTTACTCCACTTCTTGAGCTACACTTCTAGATACCGAAACAGATGCATGGTGGATACATGCATCAAGAACCAACATACAAACGAGTTTCAAATCTAATAGTACAAACGTAGACAATTCATACTAAAAGATAGAGGATAACACAAGTTGGAGATCAAGCAACATGCATTCATTAAACGTTTGATGTCGAACTAAAAAGATAAGAACTCTATATTGCAGATTATGGATTACATTTACATGTTATGAAAACATGGGTAGCGGGGCTACTCCCCGCACCCTAGTGAAAGAGACTACTCGCTCATAACTAGGACAAAGAAGGAGGCAAGAAGAGAGAGAAAGTGCATCATCCCCATAAAGGAGAGAGGAAAGTCAACCACTTGGAAAGAGAGAAACGATCCACCAGCTTCACAGGTTGCGTGATGACAAGATCTCCCTCTTCCCACCTTCTTTGGCGGGGAGAGAGAAAGCAGCTTTGAGATGGATTATGGGTCTCAGATCGGCAGCCCCAGGGCGGAGGATGGAAATCGCAAGAGCTCTGGAGTGATTGAGGTAGCCTTTGGACGTCTAAAACTTCATGCCTGGTTGAGGACCCTTGGGGTGTTATTTATAGGCCTTAAGTGAAGTCCAAATGGTTTGGAGACCGTTTGGACCTCAAGACCGTTTGGATCTTGAAACCGTTTGGACCTCAAGACCATTTGGACCTCAAGACCGTTTGGACCTTGAGACCGTTTGGACCTCAAGACGGTTTGGCTTCATGCGGTCTCGGGACCGTGTGACTCCATGCGGTCTCGGGACCGATTGGACCTCAAGACCGTTTGGACCTCAAGACCATTTGGCTTCATGCGGTCTCGGGACCGTGTGACTCCATGCGGTCTTGGGACCGTTTGACTCCATGCGGTCTCGGGACCGATTGGCTTCATGCGGTCTCGGGGCCGATTGGCTTCATGCGGTTTTGGGACCGTTTGACTCCATGCGGTCTCGGGACCAATTGGCTTCATGCGGTCTTGGGACCGTTTGACTTCATGCGGTCTCGGGACCGATTGGCTTCATGCGGTCTGAGGCTGAGTTAGTCTTTTATGATATTTTTTGTGTTTTTCAGCATATATAAAAGGGAAAAGTTAGTCTGATAATATATTTATAATAAGAGGGAAAATTTAGGGATTATGTATATATTTAATTTAGAAAGAGTGTGGAAAACTAAAGAAAAAGACTGATATAATCATCAAAGTTGGAGGTTATCAATATCCCATGATTTTAGATTCCATCCAAGACAAACTCTCCCATTAGGTGATGCATCGTGATTAGATATCCACTTCTACCCAACTGGGAACAAATTATTAACTAACTCTTTGCAATGATCTTTGATTTTTGTTTCCACTAAACAAGCGATTGGTGCTTGTATAGAATGGATAACGTTTCTTACCACCTTCCTCTTTTGTGGCTTGCAGGAGCCACATACATTAGACATGAAGAAGGTCATTGGTGACTCTTCTTGGACGACTGAGTTTTACGTATCTCAGTCACCCTAGAACCACCTCCACCTCCAACACTCGTATGTATGTATGTATGTATGTATGTATATTCTCATATCATTTTCATATTATATACACAAGTGAAAAAGAACCAATTACATACACAATAAAAAATTAGAACATATCACTATAGATAGCTCCCTCTTTGGGCCACACAATCATGTTGTTTTCTACATCACCTATTATCTCATGGTCAGAGTGGGCATGTGGAGGTGGTGACTACTTTTAAATATCATATACAAGCCTGATAGACACATGAACCAAATTGGTGGGCCTTGGATGACCATGAATCATGTCACCTGGAAAGGTTGGGTAAGCCTCACCTAGTGCAGTGAAGAAAATATTATATGTTCACCTATAAGGCTATTATATCACAAAAAATACATTGAGCGTGCTAGCTGGCGGGTCCATGTGATTCCTCCCAACAACCTATGTCGTAGGCGGTCCACCTCGTATAAAAAGAGGGGGTGACACTAGTACAATATGACTAGATTAAGAATGAGAAGCATGATACTCTCTCATGGACAAAAGAGTCTATCTTCAGGTTGTTTCCTATGTACTTCAACAAATTTATAAATTAATCAAGACTAATAATAAACTCTAGAGTGTAGTGATTTGGATTTAGCATCCATAGTCAATCCATTCTATGATCATATGGTAGACGTGTTAGTATGTATGTCCATAGAGCAAGTCATGTGATGATTGTAATGGGATACTTTGTAAATGATTTGAATAATAATAAAGGCAATTTCCGATCTATATGTTTTGACTATTTCTGAGATGATAGTGTAATATGATAGATGTCTAAAGAATTGTTTTACTCAATGAATTATGCTTTTGGGTTGAGGACCTGAATGATGAGATCACATGGATGTTAAGAGTATACATTCTTGTTTAGTCCCTAGTCGGTTGTTATTGTGGAAATAACCATAGACATCAATAACACTAAAGACTAGATTGTGGGTTGTTTGATGACAGAATCTCATTAGTCATGATATTGTGATATCAAACCAAGCACATAGGTACTTATTAGAGAACAAGTATACCGGACAAACCCACCGTGAGAGTGACACATGGAACCATAATTTGGTAGTCACACTCAGCTCTCACAGTGATGGTGGTGAATGTGATTCTTCGACCTAAAATAACTACACTCCACACACGTCGTTGGGTACACTTTGACATCATCAAACACAATCCTGAAACATGGGTTGTAAATAAGGGTGATGATTGGGTGACTTTGACACATGGGGCATTTGAGCGGTGAGTGATAGATATGGTATTTGTCCCTCCTAAGGGAGTTTAATGTCCATGGCCACTTGATGAGTAGGATTGAGAAAGGCATGTGCATGCACGTGTGAATCAATATGTGTTGTTGATGTCGCACACATCTCACCCAGTCTGCTCTGAGATCAAGGAAATGGATGAACGTCGAAAGGAGGATTGTACCATGCCTTGAGTTCATTCAGGACATTACTGACAAAGGAATTATACATTCATTGTAACACCATTCATGGATTGTAGGATTGAAAATTATTCTCCAACTTTCTCTTTCACTTGGGTAGCACTGATGTGTGACTAGGCACCGCTCTTTGCTTGTGAAGTCATAAATGTTATGGACTTTCACTACCAACGTGAAATGGACCTACAGGGTAACACACACAAGATTTAACTTGGAAGAGGAGTTTATCCACAAATGATGTTTAGATTGATTACTAAAGGAGTTTGGTAGTTCAATTAAACACTCAGTTGATTGATAGCTCAAATCATAGTGTTTAATGTGTTGGACCAATTGATTAGAGTATCAGATTGATTGAAACTGCGATCGACTGATTTTGCACAATCTGCACTTCCAACCGATAGGCTCATGAGATGAACCGATCGGCTCAGGTTAGTGAACTGATCGGCTCAATTGTTGAACGGGTCGGCTCATGTGACCAATGGAGATCGTTTGGAAAGTTGATTTTGCAAATACAATTTGTTTCACTTGTATAAATTCAATTTGGACAATGATTAATATATGATTAATTAAAAACAAATATGAAAGTCAATTTGAGTTGGACCAGGACCATGAACCGATCAACTCAGAAGTGAACTGATCAGCTCAGGTGCTCCAAACAATCGGTTCAGGTGTGAACCGATTGGCTTAGACCACCAACTGACTGTTTCAAGGTTGAAACGATCGGTTCAGGTGACGTAGTTGGTTGTTTTGTGGAAAATCTCAAACCCTTCTACTCCTGTTTAGTCCTGCATTGCCTGGGGTAGAGAACCCTGTCCCATGATCCTCCTATATATGTAGGGGTATTGGGGGCTTCTCAAAGTACAACTCAGAACACCAGTTGTTCTGCAAAGTTGTCGTTCTCTCTTATTTTGGTAACCAAGAGAGAGCCCGAGCAGGTGCTACCTGATAAGGGAGGCACAACAAGGGAAAGACAACTATAGAAAGGCAATTGGTTGTAGGAGAGTGTGTTGGTGACTAGTACGCCGAAAGGAGGGTACGACACCTTCCGATTCCTTATGGGACAAGGAGATCGTAGTTCCAGGCAGTCCGTGTGGACGACTAAAGAGGTGGGAGACTTCTGTCGCTCGGAGGACAGTTGTCAATCCCGACAGTCCCGATGAGACCATGGAGATGCACAGACACCATCTAAGACCGGAGGTGAAGACCGCGCAAGACGCGAGGCAACATCGCCGAGCAAGCCTCGAGACAAGTTACGCCTCTACAAACCATCCTTCCTATTGTATAGATGTTAACGTGATTCCTTTATTCTGGGTTTGGGAGAAGAAATTTTTGTTTGCGCTGCCTTCTCTGTCTCCCCTAAAACCCAACAAGTGGTATCAGAGCCACGTCATCTGCTCTATACTTTAGGATTATCGATATGAGCGATTTTGGTTTGTCGCCTTTATTTATTGCATACGATGCGAATAAAATTGGCTTTATGCATGTCCAATCCTAAATCCACAAATCCCAATATACATATAGGATATGTAATATGAATGCACTCGATACGCGTCACCCTTAAACGAGTTTTGTGGTGGATGTATAGCCTACTTATAGCCAATAAACCCTATGTTTGTGTGCTTGGTTGAATGTGGTTGCTTGCATCTCGGTCTGCGCACCAATTCTCTATCTCTCATTCCTGATGTATCTCGAGATAACTCGAGATTTCTTTCCTACCTTTGCTCCCCCGAATGTAACTTGAGGTTTCCTTTTTCAAATGTAAAATAGGATAGAATTTTATTTCTTATTATGTTAAAGAATGGCAAACATCTTGATGATCGGTTCGAGGGGCGAGAGGAGTGGGTGGCGACCTGAGGAGATGCACGACGACCAATTAACCAATCGGCTAGAGGTTCCAGTCGATCGGCTAGTGGCACCCAACCGAGCAACCTGATGGTGAGAAGATCAATCATGGAGATGAGTTGATCAAACCCAGAAGGGCAAAGGACAGAGTTCATCTTGTAAGGGTTGCATGTCATGTGGACCTAGATGACTGTTATTCCTCTTGGGTCAAGGAATCACATTAGGATGGCCATAATCATTGCTTTTATCGTTTTACATATTTTCTGTGGGATATAGCATGTATATGATACTTACTATATTGTAGTGATTGGATATGTATATGTACCTATAAAAATCAAATCCCTCATCTAAATATTAAGTCTTTTATGCCTTCCATTAGCGGAATACATGAAAAACTTGATCGACCAAGCGTAGGTTACGCCAAAGCGTGGTGCACCATCTATGTCATGGAAGTTTGAATGGTAAGCATGTAGGTTTTGTCAAAGTAGGGTGGATGTTTACCGTGTCGGCTTTTGGGTTAGACATAACTGGTGATTCTTAGAGCGTCTAAGCCCAGAGGCAACGAATGTTAATAGTAAGGTGTTGTGCATGTTCATTCATCAAGAGTTTCATATGATGCAATTGGCATGATGGCCTACCTAAATAGTCAAGTTATGGGTGATCAGCCAAAGCTGACTCATGACTTGATGAAATACAGATCTTGACCCACTAGAAGATTGTACGTTGCAATTTTCCGAATTGATGGTGAGGGTTGTCAATTTGAATCAAAATAGTGGGAGCGGTAATTAATTAAAGGCCTAATTGACTATTGTCAAATTTTATTCAAATGAAATCAAAAGGAGTTTTAACAAATGCAATTTTCTCTTGTAGAATGGAAAAAGAATCATCTTTTAAAATGGGTAAATTAATTGAGATAAATTCCATAATTGGTTGGGGATTGTGAGAACTGTTCTACACAATCTAGAAAAACTGGTGGCCTTTGAATCCACTCTATGTGCGCTTAAGACGAAGGATAGTTCATTGATGGAGATCAATGGAACATAGTCTAAGGAAAAAGATGAGGGAGAGAAGGGTTCTCTTGCCAAACCAATGTCAGAATCTTTTGCGCTGAAAACATGGAGGGGATGGAGGGAACGATGGAAGAAGAAGCAAGAGATAGAGATGTCTACTTCATGTGTATACATGATAGAGATTAACTTTACTACTTCTTTGTCATGGGTACTTGATACCGGATATGGATCTCACATTTGTTCAAATGTGAAGGATCTTAAATGAAGTAGGCCTTTGGGGAAAGGCGAGGTTGAACTATGTGTTGCCAATGGGGCAAGTGTTGCCGCCAGTGCCGTAGGAAGCTATGAGTTAACTCTACCAAGTGGGCTAATAATAGAGTTGAAGAACTGCTATTATGTACTTGCCATAAATAGGAATATCATTCCCGTCTCTTGTTTGGACAAGGATGGTTTTTAATTTCTTATTAAGAATGGAAAGTGTTCCATTTCAAAAGATGGGATCTTTTATGGCAGTGCCCCAATGTCTTATGGTCTATACTTGATAGATCTAGAGACAAGTGTATACAACGTAAACACCAAAAGGCAAAAACTCAATAACTCATACAAAACGTATCTTTGGCATTGTCATCTAGGGCACATAAATGAGAAACACATTTCTAGACTCCATAAAGATGGTTATCTAGACTCTTTTGATTATGAATCAATAGAGACATGTGAATCTTTTTTGTTGGGAAAGATGACCAAGACTCCTTTTTCAGGTAAAGGTGATAGAGCTAGTGATCTATTAGGACTCATGCATACTGATGTATGTGGGCCTTTTAGAACTAATGCCAGAGGTGGGTATCAGTACTTCATTACCTTTACTGATGACTTCAGTAGGTATGGCTATGTGTACCTGATGAAACATAAGTCAGAAACCCTTGAAAGATTCAAGATTTTCATGAATGAAGTACAGAACGAACTTGGTAAAAGTATTAAAGCACTTTGATCCGATCGAGGTGGAGAATACTTAAGCCAAGAGTTTGAGGACCTTCTACGAGCCCATGGTATTGTATCACAATGGACTCCGCCTGGAACACCACAACATAATGGTGTGTCTGAAAGAAGGAATCACACTTTACTGGATATGGTGCGATCAATGATGAGTTTTGCTGATCTTCTGATTTCCTTCTGGGGTTATGCTCTTGAAACCACTGTGTTTATATTTAACCGAGTACCATCTAAATCAGTTCAAAAGACACCATATGAGATATGGACTAGGAAGCGTCCCAATATGTCTTTTATGAGGATTTGGGGGTGTGAGTCTTACCTCAGGAAAATGTTTCCTGATAAGCTTGGACCCAAGTCCGATAAATGTTATTTTGATGGATACCCCAAGGAAATGAGGGGATACTATTTATACCACCCAACTAACAACAAAGTGTTTGTTGCCAGAGATGTTGTGTTCCTAGAAAAAGAATTGATTTGCAGAGGAAACAGTGGGAGGAAAATAGAGCTTGAAGAGGTTCAAGCCCAACAAGAAAACATTGAACCAGTAGATGTACAAGAGGAACATAGAGATTCACAAGGTGTTTTGGAATCTCAATCTCCTCAAGTAATACAAGGACCTCGTAGATCTAGTAGGACACGCCTTGAACTTGAGAGGTTTGGATACCTTGTGACTCAGGAAGGCGGTGAGTTGATCATAGATGATGATCTAACTACCTATCTAGAGGCTATGGAGGGACCAGCTTATGAGAAATGGCTTGAGGCCATGAAATCTGAGATGGAATCCATGTACTCCAACAAAGTATGGACTTTGGTGGAACCACCTAAAGGGGTAAAACCCATAGGGTGCAAGTGGGTCTTCAAGAAGAAGACTGACATGGATGGAAATGTGCAAACTTATAAAGGCAGATTTGTTGCAAAGGGTTTTCGACAAGTTCAAGGTGTTGACTATGATGAAACTTTTCTCCAGTTGCCATGATTAAGTCCATCAGGATTATGCTTGCTATTGCGGCATACTATGACTATGAGATTTGGCAAATGGATGTTAAAACCACATTCCTTAATGGGAATATAAATGAAGATGTGTACATGACACAACCTGAAGGTTTTGTAGATCCAAAGAATGCCAATAAAGTCTGTAAGCTACAAAGGTCAATCTATGGATTGAAGCAAGCATCTCGGAGTTGGAATCTTCAATTTGATGAGGAAGTCAAAGTGTTTGGCTTTATTCAAAATGAAGATGAGCCTTATGTGTACAAGAAGGTTAGTGGGAGCATGAACACATTCCTCATATTGTATGTAGATGACATACTATTGATGGGGAATGATGTCTCAGCCTTAGAGAAGGTATAGACTTGGCTTGGGAATACTTTCTCAATGAAGGATTTGGGATAAGCATCCTACATTCTAGGAATCAAGATCTATAGAGATAGATATAAAAGGCTTCTCGGACTAAGTCAAAGCACATACATTGACAAAGTGTTGAAGCAGTTTAGCATGGATAATTCAAAGAGAGGCAACATCCCCATGCTACATGGAGTCACCGTCTCTAGAGCTCAATGTCCCCAATCTTGTGAAGAGAGGGGGCGTATGAATGGGATCCCATATGATCACCATCAGATCCATCATGTACGCTATGTTGTGCACACGCCCAGATGTCTTGTATGCCCTTAGCATGATGAGAAGGTACCAGTCAGATCTCAGGGATGCTCACTGGACAGCCGTAAAGAACATCCTCAAGTACTTGCGAAGGACTAAGAATCAGTTCCTTGTATATGATGGTGAGGAAGAACTGGTTGTAAAGGGTTACACCGATGCGAGCTTACAAACCGAAAAAGATGATTACAGATCACAATCAGGATTTGTGTTTTTCCTAAACAATGGAGTTGTGAGCTGGAAGAGTTCCAAGCAAGAAATAGTTGCCTATTCTACTACAGAGGCCGAGTATATTGCTTCTTCGCATGAAACAAAGGAAGTTGTGTGGATCAGGAAGTTCATCTCTGAACTTGGTGTAGTTCCCAGTAGCTGTGATGCAATTGAGCTCTATTGTGACAATAATGGAGCTATTGCTCAAGCTAAGGAACCCAGATCACATCAGTGGTCCAAGCATATTATGTGATGCTTCCATCTCATATAAGAGATCATACACCAAGGAGATGTGAAGATTTGCAAAGTACCAACTGAAGACAACATAGTTGATCCACTGACTAAGGCCCTTTCTCAGCAGAAGCATGATGGTCATGCTAGGTCACAAGGATTGAGGTTCCTAGGTGACTGGCTCTAAGTGCAAGTGGGAGTCTATTGGTATGTATGCCCATAGAGCAAGTCATGTGATGATTTTAATGGGATTCTTTGTAAATGATTTGAATAATAATAAAGGCAATTTCCGATCTATATGTTTTGACTATTTCTGAGATGATAGTGTAACATGATAGATGTCTAAAGAATTTTTTTACTCAATGATGTATGCTTTTGGGTTGAGGACTTGAATGATGAGATCATATGGATGTTAAGAGTATACATTCTTGTTTGGTCCCTAGTCGGTTGTTATTGTGGAAATAACCGTAGACATCAATAACACTAAAGACTAGATTGTGTGTTGGTTGATGACAGAATCTCATTAGTCATGATATAGTGATATCAAACCAAGCACATAGGTACTTGTTAGAGAACAAGTGTACCGGACAGACCCACCGTGAGAGTGACACATGGAACCATGATTTGGTAGTCACAGTGAGATCTCACAGTGATGGTGGTGAATGCTTGAAATCACTACACTCAACAAATGTCATTGGGTACACTTTGAGATCATCAAACATAGTCCTAAAGCATGGGTTGTTATAAAGGTGATGATTGGGTGACTTTGACACATGGGGCTTTTGAGGGGTGAGTGATAGATATGGAATTTGACCCTCCTAAGGGAGTTTAATGTCCATGGCCACTTGATGAGTAGGATTGAGAAAGGCATGCACATGCACGTGTGAATCAATATGTGTTGTTGATGTCGCATACATCTCACCCAGTCTGCTCTGAGATCAAGGAAATGGATGAACGTTGAAAGGATGAATGTACCATGCCTTGAGTTCATTCAGGACATTAGTGATAAAGGAATTATACATTCATTGTAACACCATTCATGGATTGTAGGATTGAAAGTTGTTCTCCAACTTTCTATTTCACTTGGGTAGCACTGATGTGTGAGTAGGCAAAACTCTTTTCTTGTGAAGTCATAAATGTTATGGTCTTTCACTGCCAACGTGAAATGGACATGCAGGGTCACACATATAGGATTTATCCTGGAAGAGGACTTTATCCACAGATGATGTTTAGATTGATTACTAAAGGAGTTTGGTAGTTCAATTAAACACTTAGTTGATTGATAACTCAAAATCATAGTGTTCAAGGTGTTGGACCAATTAATTAGAGTATCAGATTGATTGAAACTGCGATTGACTGGTTTTTCACAATCTGCACTTCCAACCGATCGGCACATGAGATGAATCGATTGGCTCAGGTTGGTGAACCGATCAGCTCAATTGTTGAACCGGTCGGCTCATTTGACCAATGGAGATCGTTTGGAAAGTTGATTTTGCAAATATGATTTGTTTCACTTGTACAAATTCAATTTGGACAAAGATTAATATTTGATTAATTGGAAACAAATATGAAAGTCAATTTCAGTTGGACTAGGACCACAAACCTATCATCTCAGAAGTGCACCGATCGGATCAAGTGCTCCAAACGATCGGTTCAGGTGTGAATCGATCGGCTCAGACCACCAACCGACCATTTCAAGGTTGAAACAATCAATTCAGGTGACACAGTTGGTTGTTTTTTGGAAAATCTCAAACCTTTCTACTCCTCTTTAGTCTCGCATTGCCCGGGGTAGAGAACCCTATCCCATGAACCTCCTATATATAGGGCTATTGGGGGCTTCTCAAAGTACAACTCAGAACACCAGTTGCTCTACAAAGTTGTCGTTCACTCTAGCTTTGGTAATCGAGAGAGAGCCCAAGCAAGTGCTACCCGATAAGGGAGGCAAAGCAAGGGAAAGGCAACTGTAGAAAGGTAATTGGTTGCAGGAGAGTGTGTCAGTGACTAGTACGCCGATAGGAGGGTACAACTCCTTCCGATTCCTTGTGGGACAAGGAGATCAGAGTTACAGGCAGTCTGTGTGGGTGAATACAGAGGCGGGAGACTTCGGCCGCTCAGAGGACATATGTCAATCCCGACAGTCCTGGTGTGACCAGGAGCTGCACAGACACCGTCCAAGACTGGAGGTGAAGACCGCGCAAGCCACGAGGAAACGTCGTTGAGCAAGCCTCAGGACAAGGTACGCCTCTACAAACCGTCCTTCCTATAGTATAGACGTTGACACGATTCCTTTATTCTGGGTTTGGGAGAAGGAATTTTTGTTTCCGTTGCCTTCTCTGTCTCCCCTAAAACCCAACAAGATGAGTATTAAATTAGGTGTTAGGTAATAAGTCAATTTCAAAATAAAATAGGTTTGAATTGAACCCTAATCATTTAACATTCATATTGATAAATGTGTACCACTTATCCCATTCTTGAACACTTAATCTCACTAGTTTGTGTATAATGTGTATTCAAATTCATGAAATTATGATAGTATTTTCCATAGTTCCCAAGTCCACTGATATATATATATATATATATATATATATATATGGACAAATATCCCCCTACATATGTACCCAGAGAACAAAAGGGGAAATGTTGCTGAAATTTCTAGAGATCAAACACACATTAGACCTAACTTCTAAGTGATATCATGTCTCCAAGAACAGTCCCAAATGAAGGATTGTCCACAATTTGCTCCTAATGTGTAAATTTGAGATGGGTTTCCAAGCCAACATACTATAGGAGTTAGGGTTTACAAAATAGGGTATATTGTTTAGAATAGGCTTTAGGGTTAATTGAGTAAATTTCTATCAACTTTTATGGAAATAAAGTTGATTTAGAATTTTGATCAATTCATATCAATCTTACTATATTAATTCCAAGGTTTGATTATGTATCCATACTAACATTTGAATTGCTAACAATATTCAATTGTACTTAAAATATATAATAAATGAAGATTCAACACAATTATCATACCAAATAATGAACTTATATATCCATACTAAAATTTGAATTTCTAAAAATAAACAATACGCTTAACATAGATAATGAACGAGTATTCATCACAATTTTTATACCAAACAATGTACTTTTTATCCATACTAACATGCATCATAATTTTCACTATAGTTGAGAATAAATCAAGCAGGAGAAGGAGGAGATCGTGAAGGATGAGAGGGGAAAGAAGAGGAGAGGGAGAAGGGGGGAGGTGGAAGACATATCTCTTCTTCAAGTAATTGAGGAAGTAGTGGCATCGACTGAGGAGCAGGAGGCAATAATGGTGGCAGAGGCTTTGATGACAGTGATGGCAGTGGTTGAAGAGGTTGTGGTAGTTGTTGTGGTAGAAGTTATGGTGACAATGGCAATGGCTGTGGCGGTAGAGGCAACAACAACATCAGAGGAGAAGGGGGAGTGTTAGTAGAGGAGAAGGAGGAGCTCTGGTGGAGGAGCAGGAGGAGAGTCGGGTGAGGAGTCTGTTGCAATAGGGGTTGTGAAGATGCAGTAGAGGGGTTATGGAGGAGGAGGAATTGTTGGAGGAATAAAAAGGGATTTTTATATAAGGAAGAAAGACCAAAACGTGCGATGAAGTAGAGAAAAAGGTTTTTTCATGTGTAGTTAAGTGAAAGTTAGTTGTTGGATACTACAACAAGCCAACTAATAATACTTTATTCTTTGGTTGTAGGGGGGAATTGATGTCATAGATCAATCTATGTCTTCAGTTTCTTAACAAAAAACTGACGCCATATACACTTATCTCTGATAAAAAAAACCGATGTTAAAATCGATGTCATTGCTCTATATTTTTCTTCGATTAGCCATGTTAAAATCGATGCAATATGTACTTATCCCTAATAAAAAGTACTTACATTGCTAAGACTGTAGGCATCGGTTGCTGGTGAAAAATTGATATCATAGCTCTACCTATGTCGTTGATCACCCAAAAAAAATGAAGCCACTTGTATTTATCCCTGTCAAAAAATGCCAAACTTGCTAACACTTGTTTTGTCAAGTTAATGAAAATAACTGGAAACATAACTAAATTTGGGGGGAAATATTTTTAATGGGGAACATGGAGAGAGAACTTATTGTTTCAATTCTTTTGAAAACATCGACACCATGTGTTTTTAGAGGTACAAATTTCCCCGGTGGATGTGATTTACAATGTTGATTTTTTGGATTGAGACCGCCGACATAGTCTTTTTGGCGGCAAAAATTATTTCACAAGAAGGAATTTGTCATCAATTTTTCTAAAATTGACACAATAGTACTATATAAAGTTTTTTATCTGGAAAATTGAATTTTGTGTGCTATCATAGACATTAGAAACAAACAAAAGAAAATGACATTAAAATAAAAGCAGTACATGTGTTTTCTCTTAGTTGGCAAGAGTTAAGAAGTAGTGACATTTGTGTTATACCAACCCAAATTATTGGCATGTAGTGTCAATTTTATGTAAAAAATGTTAAAAAAAGAGACATCAGAGGTCAAAAATGTACTAGTGATGTGAGTCAATATATGATATTGAGCTCACAATTCTGAGCTGATGCTCCTTCTAGAGTAGGTCATGGACAATGTTTCCTATTTGTATAAGTTCATTTTAATTAAGTGGTAAGTAGTAGTAATAAAATACTGGGACAGATCTCCAACCCCCGCCACGCGTGAAGACAATATATTGCTCCTCCATTGTCCATATCAATATATGTATCAACCTTGGGTTACATATATTTCAAAAATCATTAAATCTAATATATTAAAAAATTTTGTTGTGATCCTAAGATTCATCATACAATGATTATAATATGGATGCATCCTAATGATTTTGATTATTAATAAATGACAACTCAACTTATTATTTTTTTTAGTATTTTGACAATTAATAAATGTAACAATGTCCTATGAATATTTGACTTGATGATATATGATTTTCACAAGTATATTGAGTGATGAATGTGTCTCTTTAGTCATGATATTGGATAACAGCAGACATGCATGGGTACTTGTTGGAGAACAAGTTGTACATGAGAAAACTACTTTAAGATTGATACATGGAAGACATGTCAAGGCGTTTAGAGTCATATCATAATGTGACAATGGTGAAAGTGGTCTATAGACCTGTATTCACTACATTAATCGTAAGTTGTTATTTGTACTTCTAAACTAGCCCAATGTGACTCTGAATAAGGGTTGAAATAGGTGGTGATTTGGTGATTTGACATGTGTGCATCATTTTGAGTGATATAGATGGAATTTGTTCCTCTATTGGACTAATATCTTAACAACTTTATAAGTTAGACTATGCAATGAGTACCCATTCTCATGTGAGTCAATATATCATATGGATATCACAATATATAAATAGTCTGCTCTAGTCCAAAAAACATAGATTGAATGATAAGAGGATGAAAACTACATGTCTCTGTTTCAATCAAGATATCTAACACAAAGGGATTATGTCATAGACTGGGAAATCTATGAATCACAAAATATACCAAACTGTGAATGTGGAAGCATGAGAATAAATGAACAATAAACTTGATGCATACAACATAAACGATGTCAACATACACCGTGTAATATTATTACAAAATTTATTATTACAATTTACATTTACATATTGAAAGAAAAAATTTACAAGTCTATGGCCAAGTATAGTAACTAGGATCTTTACACAATAGGTACAACATGTACACTTACTTACAAGACATATTTTCTCCCATGCTACATCTAAACCTAAAATTCTAAAAATAGTAAAACAAAGTCAGCACAAACTTGATGAGTCGTTGTGCCAATAAAGGACATATATATTAAAAATAGAAGCATAGAATATTAAATAAAACATTGCTTGCAGGAAACTTGATTAAGGCTTAATTGTTTTGATAAAATTTTATAGTGAGTTTTCCCATCATGTTGATATAAATAATTTATATAGATCCATTACCTCAACAAGATCAAGAAGGTCACTTGTCTACATCTCTCATTTTAGAATGAGGAGGTCACTATTTTGTGCAAGATCCATCACTCCAACAGAAGGAGGTCACTTGTACCCAATATCATCATCATCATCATCATCAATATCATCATCATCATCATCATCATCATCATCATCATCATCATCATCATCATCATCATCATCATCATCATCATCATCATCGTCATCATCATCATCGTCATCGTCGTCATCATTATCATTATCATCATCATCATCATCATCATCATCATCATCATCATCATCATTTAGGACATAATAATGGGAAATCAATTATGTTCATGATTATTTACAAGAGATATATAGAATTGCAATAGATTATTTAATAGAAAATGCATTACACAAACTAGTTCAAACACCAAGAAATTTATAAAACATATCAAACTGGTCAAGAAGTGAAATAGAGTACATTAGGCCTAATATATGCTTCTAGTCCAAATGCACTAGACATTCAACAAGGAGGATAGTCCTAGGTACCTGAATTTAGAGATTCCTAACATACCCATGATCATCTAGTACTTTAGTCAATGCCTGAATAATAGCAATTAATCAACATTAATATATGGTTCATCATTGTTACTAGTATTTAGATCAAATTAGGGTTTTGACCAAACACATGTTCCAACTGACATTAAAGGTGTGTCAAGCATTTTTCTTCTGATCAAGAGGTCATACTAAGGGGTCTTATCAAAATTCATATTTTTATGATGATTGGACTATTTTCTAGAATTAAAATGGGAGTGAAAGCACTTGATATATTTTAATGTCAAAATACCTAACATTTGGAGATTCCATAAAGATAAGAGTCAACATATATCTTTTATTATGAATATAGATCCTAATTTTAATTTTGAGAAATTATCTTAAAACATCCTAAAAGCAACATTATCATCTATATTATAAATGTTCATTAAATATTCTACAACATCCTAATATAGGGATCTAATAGTAGTAGATGTGGTATTTTTATGAGTCAGGGGGTGTTTTCTATGCATTTTTCTGGCACAATTAATTTACTAAGATTCTCATAAGATAATGGGTAATAATATGGGTTTAACTGCATAATTCCCTTTTGAGATATCTTGGGCCATCATATCTTCCTTTTGTATGTCCCAGATTGAAGAAAACCTAGCTAGAAATCATCCCTAGACATTCCCTTGCTAGGTCATGCTTTAGATCCATAAAGTGAAGGATCTATGAGACCCTCTCACCAGATAGACACCATACCAAACACACCCAATTGGGGATCTTTGACTTTACCTCTGAAGACCAATCCTCGTGACCGTCCCTTTTTGCAAAATAGGGTGCAACCATAGAAGGGGTCTCGGGCGAGGACTAGTTGTGATTTTGGTCACATTGGTTTGTGAATTTCTTAGGAATCGCCATCATCGTGTGGGGTAGGAGTTTGACGGTAGGGTCTCATGACATGGGGCTCTATGGGGCTTCACTACCACACCTGCTTCTGGGATTGTGGAAAAGGAAATGTGAAGAAGAATGGATATTCCTCCCTAGTACCCTTACTCGACTCCTGCTACTAGGAGAAATTATGTTGAGGTTTTAGAATCCCATCGGTGCCCTCCAACAAAATGGTATATTCCAAGATCTTTGGCCTGACCTTGCCTCCATTATTTGTGAGTTTGGGTTCAGGGGCTATAGGGAAACTTCAACAGGGCCAAACGGCCCTATCATCAACTTCCTCATGCCATCGAGGTACTTCCTGTAACATCCCAGGATTTGAGGCCTCAGATATAATGATCTTAAAAGGAATCATTGGACTATCCATATCACTAAGGTGCACCTCCTTTTCTGGGAGCCCATTACTAAAGGTCTCCATAGTTAAGTGTGCTCAACTTGGAGTAGTACTAGGATGGGTAACCAGTCGAAAGTTGACCCCGGCTTGCCTGTGAGTGAGGAAAAAACACACAGTTAAGGCTAGTGGTGGTCTGTGGGGCCAGTCATAATTCTTGAAACTATACTAGAGCCTTGGGCTGTGGGTCCGGGTGTTACAAATGGTATCAGAGCCAATTCCCCTCCAGTAGGTGGGGCCCACATGAGCATGTGGCATACCAGTCTTGAGTCGTACGGTCCAGGCATGTAGGAAAGGGCTATCCATGGTGATGTAGCCACCCTTGTGCTGGTATTCTGTGATCGGGAGCTGGGTGTCCATGGGACATGTTGGGTCAGCATTGGAATGGGGAAATATTATGAGGCCACATAGGTAAGCCTTGACGAGGACGTCAAGAGTCTTAGTGGGGAAGATTGTAACATCCCAGGATTTCAGGCCTCAGATATAATGATCTTAAAAGGAATGATTGGAATACCCATATCACCAAGGTGCACCTCCTTTTCCGGAAGCCCAATACTAAAGAACTCCATAGTTAAGCATGCTCAACTTGGAGTAGTACTAGGATGGGTGACCAGTCATGAAGTTGACCCTGGCTTGTGCATGAGTGAGGAAAAATCGTGCAGTTAAGGCTAGTGGTGGTCTGTGGGGGCAATCGTCTTTCTTGAAACTCTACTAGAGCCTTGGGTAGTGGGCCCAGGCATTACACCTCCCATCCCATTAAAACCGCCTTTTGACCATATTTGTTGCCTACTTGACAATGAGGTTGTTGCTGCTTTTACAATGCAGAATGCAGAAATGATGGGGGAAGATCTGGTTGCACCAGTCATCCAACCTTATGATATTAGGGGCATGTAATTCCTCCTTAGATGAGATAATCTATTTGAATGGTTCATGTTCTAGAACACTCTATGGTGAGTATATGGCATGCACACCAATTTTCCAGCCAACAACCTCCATGGAAATCAAAGGTGGAAGATGATACATGGGTCATGAGGACACTAAATGCCTGTTTAACAAATATATGATAAATCACTTTGGTCTAAAATATTGAATTTATTCATTTAGTCATGATATATCATTCTTCCAAGCTTGCACAAACTTATCTAGGAACCTCATTCATTTGTGAAACTATAGACATAAAATCATAATCTGCTAAAGTATAGTCTAATCAAGTTTGAGGCCCAAAATACAATATTTTCCAATCAAATAATTTCTTCAAATAACATCATATTTAAGGTCGTATGGTCAAATATAATTATTGCTTGATCTGTAATATAAATCACACAAATTCCATAATCTTGTATAATCACAACGCAACCTCGGGATCAATTTTCAACCATTTGCATCCATGTATATAAATAATGGATGTTTAACCTTATAGTTACCTTTCTGACTAACAAAATCTATTCATAAAAATTGAAATCAAGTGGATGTCCTAATCTTCAATTGTGTCTCTACTAATAAATTTGTATGAAAGGACACTACAAAAAAATACCCAATTGTGACATTTGAGAAATGTCGGTAGAAAATATAAATGCCACTAAAAGTATTTAGTGATATTTGTTGACACATAAAAAATTCCTATGGTACTAATGTCACGAGAGATAGTGGCATAAGTTGTAAATGCCACAAAACATTTGATTTTATTGGCTCTCAATATATGCCACATAAATGCCACTATAACATCAATTGACTTTTATACAAATGCCATTATAACATCAATTGGATTTTTTACATGTGCCACTAATGTGTATAAGGATGTTTTATGAAACAGTTCTTGTTGTGTAGAATAGAGTATGAAAATGCCACTATAATGGCATAAGTATTGTATATGATAGGATCTTATGGTTTCTGACAATTCAATTTGTTGGGTTTTAGGGGAGACAGAGAAGGCAGCGGAAACAAAAATTTCTTCTCCTCGAATCCAGTATAAAGGAATCACGTCAACGTCTATACAATAGGAAGGATGGTTTGTAAAGACCTACCTTGTTTCGAGGCTTTCTCGGCGACGTTACCTCATGGCTTGGATGGTGTCTATGTAGCTCCTGGTCTCATCGGGATTGTCGGGATTGACAACTGTCCTCCAAGTGGCAAAAATCTCCCACCTCTACAGTCATCCACACAGACTTCCTAGAACTCCGATCGCCTTGTTACACAAGGAACTGGAAGGAGTCGCACCCTCCTATTAGTATACTAGTCAACAATACACTCTCCTGCAACCATTCGCTTTTCTGCAGTTGTCTTTCCCTTGTGTTTCCTCCCTTATCGGGTAGCAGTTGCTCGGGCTCTCCTCGTTACCACAACTAGAGAGAACGACAACTTTGCAGAGCAACTGGTGTTCTGAGTTGTGTTTTTGAGAAGCCCTCAATACCCCTATATATAGGAGGGTCATGGGATAGGGTTCTCTACCCCGAACAATGCGAGATTAAAGCAGGAGTAGAAAGATTCTAGATTTTCCACCAAACAACCAACTGTGCCAGCTGAACCGATCGTTTCAAGCATGAAACGGTCGGTTGGGGACCTGAGTCGATCGGTTCACACCTAAACCGATTAGTTGGGGCACCTGACCCGATCAGTTCAAGAATGATCTGATCGGTTCATGGTCCTAGTCCAACTCGAATTGACTTTCATGTTTGTTTCCAACTAATCAAAAATTAGTTCTTGTCCAATCAAATTTGTAGACGTGAAACAAATTTGTATTTCCAAAATAGTCTCCTAACTTTCCCAACTTGCTCGTTTGGACCTGTTGAGCTGATTGGTTCAACCCTTAGACTGGTCATCTCAACCTGTCTTGAACCGATCGATTCATCACATGAGTCGATCAGTTCACCAAGCTGAGCAAATCGGTTCATCATATGAGCCGATCGGTTGGGAGTGCAGACTGTGCAAAATTAGTCAATTGCAATTTCAATCAATCTGATATTCTAATCAATCGATCCAACACCTTGAACACTATGATATTGAGATATCAATTGATTGAGTGTTTAATTGAACTACTAAACTCCTTTAGTAATCAACCTAAACATCATTTGTGGAGAAACTCCTCTTCCAGGTAAAATCCCATGCGTGTGACCCTACAGGCCCATTTCACATTGGCAGTGAAAACACTTATGACTTCACAAGCAAAGAGCAGTGCCTAGTCGCACATCGGTGCTACCCAAGTGAAATAGAAAGTTGGAGAACAACTTTCAATCCTACAATCCGTGAATGGTGTTATAGTGAATGTATAATTCCTTTGTCATTGATATCCTGAATGAACTCAAGGCATGGAACAGTCATCCTGTCAACGTTCATTCAATTTCTTGATCTCTAAGTAGATTGGAGGAGATATGTATTACATCAATATCGCATACTAATTCACACATACATGCACACACCTATCTCAATCCTACTCATCAAGTGGCCATGGATATCAAACTCCCTCAAGAGGGACAAATCCCATATCTATCACTCACCCGTCTAAAGCCCCATGTGTCAAAGCCACCCAATCATCACTTTATAACAACCCATGTTTCAGGACTATGTTTGATGATGTCAAAGTGTACCCAACGACATGTGTTGAGTGTAGTGATTTCAGGACGAAGAATCACACTCACCACCATCACTGTGAGAACTGACTGTGACTACACTGTTATGGTTCCATGTGTCAAACTCACTGTGGGTTTGTCTGGTACACTTGTTCTCTAACAAGTACCTATGTGTTTGGTTTGATATCTCCATATCATGACTAATGAGATTCTGTCATCAACCAACACCACAATCTAGTATTGTGTGTCATTGTTGTCTATCTACCTTCCACAATGACATCCGACTAGGGACATAATAAGAATGTACAAGCTCTTAGCATCTGTATGATCTCATCATTCAAGTCTTAACCTGATAGCATACGTTATTGAGTATTGTCATTCTCTAGACATTCAATTTGTTCTATCATTATCTCATATGACTAAACCAGAAAGAATTGGAAGCTTTCCTTTAATGCTCATCAAATCAATCTCAATGTATCCCACCAATCATCCCATGATTGGCTCTCAGGGCATACATACCAACAGACTCCCACTTGCACTGTGATCCAATCACCCTTGAATCATATTCATTGTGATCTTCAAACATGACCCACATGTTATTGTGCTCTAGTGCTAACATAGTGAGTTATGGCAACACCTTTCCAAAGTTAGTATTAATTGCATGTCTCTCATCTCTTCGTTGTACGTCGCACGTATGAGATAGAGTTGTCGTAATATGTGATCTAGTATTCCTTTGCTAACCTTTAGCCACATTGCATGACCATGTACTTCTTACTTGTCATCAATAACCAGAATATCTATAAGTTCATCTCATGAACTTCCATATCCATATAGCATCCACTAATGTTCTCTAACACATGGATACACGGCTTTTCCTTTTAAACAACTTTACTGGAACGTTTCCATTTACCAACAAACATTCACTTTTATATATCCCATATATTTTGCGATTCATTTTATGTCCTTTTCGGAGGTTCGCATCAGTGTAACTCTTTACAGTGAACCCTTCCTTATTTCCATAGGACTATTAATTATCAAGTACTTATCAAGTTCTTATGGTATTCCAGTAACCCTTACTTGAAGTAGACATACATCCACTCGTCATGTCCCACATACGAGTTCTCAGGATGAGCACATCATATTGTCATGTCCTACATATATGATGATGAATGCATTTTATTCTTGCTATGTCCATACGTGCAAGATAATGGGATAATTACATACTTGATAGATCCATATCTATTCTTAGTGTTACCATTCTTCATAAGAATTGGACACTTAGCCTTGGGATACTAACTCCATGTAACATGGATAAGTTTTCTCCCACTGAATCTGTGCATATTGAACCCTTTAGTATATATTGCCAATGTATGCTCTCCTTTTTCAGGTCAAGAGGTTTTCGAGAACTATCTCTATAGATCTCTATTCCTATTGCATAGGAAACATCTTTATCTTCCCTAAAAATATTTTCCACTTTGGATTTCCATTCTAGAATATTTCATTTCACATCAACATGTGGAATGTGAATATGCTCCCACTAAATCACAGACCCCTTCTTTATCTTTGACATATCAGTCAAACACTTTGACTATATCATCAAAGTAAAGATCCAGCTCTGAGTTTCTTGTACTCAATCAATCACATCGATTAGTCCATTGTAACTTGTAGACTTCATTTGCATTAATTGATTCGTAAACCTTATTGGTTGTGTGATGTACACATCCTTGTTTTATTCCTCAAAGGAATGCGGTTTTAATATCCATATGCCAAATCTCTTAGTCATTAAGTTGCAATCAACAAGCATCATCCTTCTCAAAATGTTATCCATGTGTCTTAACACTTAAGACTCATTCACACTTATGGATTTCATCCCAATGGGTTCTACCATCAAGGTCATGCCTTATGGTTTACATAGAAGTCATTTAGAATGTAATGGTCATAAACCATAACTCAAAATCCAGTTCCTCATATTCATCTGGATAGTTGACTCATCACATGACCAACTCATCACTAAGATAATCGGGGTGTATCTGTCAAGGATATAAGAACTCACAACTCCTTGTGATTCTTAATGTCCTTTATTAGTGTAGGATATTCTTTATTTAAGAAGAAATTAGTTATTTGATAATCATCCTCTAATTCATTAGAGTATGACTCCTTTTGATTTAGACATCACCATGCCTTAATCACAAGCTCACTATTATCATAATCACTCATAAGGATCTCAAACATTTGGTTGAAGTATTTCATTCATTAATCTCATCAAGAATTAACACTTTACCAAATTCGTACTTCATCTATGCTATTCTTGAACACATCAAGATATTCATATTGGTATTTCTCTAAACACCGCTTGAAGTATTAGCATTAACTCTAATAGATATGTAAATACATCACATGTATTATACCTAATAGGATAATCAATCTACCACTATGACTAGTGAAGATTGATAATGTCCAAGAGATTCATGTCTCTTACTGGCTCTCTAACCAAAGAGAGTATAGACTTATCCATCATATGGAATCTAGAAATGAATTTCTCACGATTTATGCTAATTTGATTGGTTGAGTTATCAATAACTTTTAGGTATCATTTTATCTTATGCATACCTAGTACCACAACATAAGCAAGGCATTGCCACAATGATTGAAACATCAACTTTATTAATTGCCATCATTGTCATACAATATGAAAAAATTAAGGTGTTTCTATCCATTGGAAAATATGAAATAGCGGTTCATAACTCTATTACATGCCTTCAAGGCTGAAAATAAACTAAAGTACTCCTATCTATGGCGGAAACACTTGCCCCATTTATTGAGTGCTTTACATTTTATATCTTGGTATCATATACCTTAAAAATGTTACAAGTTTATTTCATGACACCTTCAGGTGGAGACGTCCGTCGCCTCCTTCTTCTTTAGTTCTTCCAGATAGAGTGGACAATTCCTTTTGCAATGTCCTAGCTTTTGACAATGGTGGCAATTGCCTCTCTTGGTCACGCCTCCCTTAGCCTTGAGAGTTGAAGATGAATTGGGTTGTTGGCTAGCATCAGAACCTTTCTTAGCCTTGCCCTTGCCCTTACGCTTGGACTTGCCTTTCTTGTTGTTGATCATCATCACAGACTTAGGCTTGTCCTTCTTCATTTGTGCCTTGGCTGTCCTCAACATGCCCAACAACTCTGTCAATGGCTTGTCAAAGTTGTTCATGTTGTAGTTCATCACAAACTGACTGTAGGATTTATGCAATGATTGCAGTATCACATCAGTAACCAACTCTTGGCTCAGGGGAAATCCCAGCCTTGTCAGGTTCTCTACATACCCAATAATTTTGAGCGTGTGAGGACCAACTGGATCTCCTTCTGTCATGACACACTTGAATAGTGCCCTGGAGACATCATATCTCTCTTGTCGTGCTTGATCTTCATACATGTTCTTGAGCTTTTGAATCATCTCAATGACACCCATGTTCTCATGTTGTCTTTGCAACTCATGGTTCATGGAGCACAACATCAATTACTTTTCATCAATGGCATCTTCAGAATGCTTCTTATAAGCATCCCTTTCTACCTTTGGTGCGGTAGGAGCAGGTTCCTCTGGTGTTGGAGTATCCAGGACATAGAGCTTTCACTCTTGAGTGAGAACAATTCTCAATGTCCTAAACCAGTTGTGGAAGTTAGTCCCATTCAACTTGTCCTTTTCAAGGACCGATCACAATGAAAAGTAATTGTTGTTTGTTGTCATTTGTACTAAAAAAAGGAAATATATGCAATTTTAGTCCAAACTCAATTTTGACTTATTTGATTGACTTAAAAGTTTGATGATATAATTAGGACTTTAATTAATTATCGTTGCCACTATTTTTGTTCAAATTGATAGCCCTCACCATCAATTCGGAAGATTGCAGCGTACAATCTTCTAGTGGGTCAAGATCCTGAAATCCTCTTAGTCATGGACCAGCTAGGGCTATCACCCACAACTTATATCTTCCAGGTAGGCAACTTTTGCCAATTGCATCGTATGCAACTCTTGAAAGATGTCATATGCAACTCCTTGCCATGATCACCTCCATGGTGCTAGATCCTATCTAGGTTATCTTGTTAAGTTTGACCCAAAGCCAACACGATGAATATGCACCCTGCTAGGGTAGACCCACATATCCTTCCTTCGCGCTTCCACGAGATAGACGGTGCACCACGCTAGGGACTGCCCACACTTGGCCGATCAAGCTTCTCACATGTGTTGCATTTGGAAGGCATCTAAAACTTTAATATTTAATGAGGGATTTGGTTTTATAGGTACATATACATATCCAATCACCACAATATATAGTATGTATCATATACATGCTATATCCCACAGAAAACATGTGAAACGATAAAAGCGATGATTATGGCCATACTAATGTGATTCCTCGAGCCAAGAGGAATCACGGTCATCTAGGTCTACATCACATGCAACCTGTCCATGATGAAGTGCTATAGCTGTCCGAGTTGATCAACTCATCACATGAATGACCTGCTCACCCTGGTCGATCATCTGGATGCCACCAATCGATCGGTTGGCTCCTCCAACTGATTGGTTTGCCTGGTCTTCGTCCATCTCCTCGTGGCCACCACTCGATCGTATCGCTCCATGAACCGGTCAACAACCGATCAGTTCAGTCCTTGAACTGATCATCTGGAACGCCAACCGATCAGTTCACGCCTTGAACCGATCGTCTCAGTTGTGTCAGGTTGTCCTCCGTTCTTTGACATAACAGGAAATAAAAGATCTATCCTATTTTACATTTGAATAGGGAAACTCCGAGTTACATTCGGGGGGAGCAAAGGTAGGAAACAAATCTCGAGTTATCTCGAGTTACATCGGGAATAAGAGATAGGGAATCGGTGCGCAGACCGAGATGCAAGCAACCACAATCAACCAAGCACACATACATAGGGTTTATTGGCCATAACCACACTATACATCCACCACAAAACTCATTTAAGGGTGACGCATATTGAGTGCATTTATATTACATATCATATACGTATATTGGAATTTGTGGATTTGATATTGGACATGCATAAAGCCAATTTTATTTGCATCGTATGCAATAAATAAAGGTGACGAACCAAAATTGATCATATCGATAATCCTAAAGGATAGAGTAGTTGACGTGACTCTGATACCACTGTTGAGTTTAAGGGGAGATAGAGAAGGCACCGGAAACAAATATTTCTTCTCCCCGAACCCAGTATAAAGGAATCACATCAACATCTATACAGTAGGAAGGATGGTTTGTAGAGACATACCTTGTCCTGAGGTTTTCTTGGCGACATTACCTCACGGCTTGTACGGTCTTCACCTTCGGTCATGGATGGTGTTTGTGCAGCACCTGGTCTCACTAGGACTGTCGGGATTGATAGTTGTCCTCCAAGCGGCATAAATCTCCCACCTCTACAGTCGCCCACACAGACTTCCTGGAACTCCGATCTCCTTATCGCATAAGGCACCGGAAGGAGTCGCACCCTCTTGTCAGTGTACTAGTCACCGAAACACTCTCCTGCAACCAGTCACTTTTCTATAGTTGTCTTTCCCTTGTTGTGCCTCCCTTATCAGGTAGCACTTGCTCAGGCTCTCCTGGTTACTACAACCAGAGAGAACGACAACTTTGTAGAGCAACTGGTGTTCTGAGTTGTGTTTTTGAGAAGCCCCCAATACCCCTATATATATAGAAGGGCCATGGGACAGGGTTCTCTACCCCGAGCAATGCGGGATTAAAGCAGGAGTAGAAGGATTCAAGATTTTCCAAAAAACAACCAACTGTGCTAGCTCAACCGATCATTTCAAGCATGAAATGGTCAGTTGCGGACATGCGCCGATCGGTTCACACCTGAACTGATCGGTTGGGGCACCTGAGCCGATCGGTTTATGGGTTCTCCTGTGGGTTAACCCAGAGCGTATATTATTGAATATGTGAGGTTTCTCCTAGCCAAAAATAGAGAAGATTCGAGTGCAGCTGTGGTTGCAGACTCGGGATATATAGAGCATGGTGAACAGGCCCATGGATAAGTGTGATAGAGCATGAATGTGTTCATGGTTCAGGGAGCACGGTGAACTGGCCCGTGGCTCAGATATACTAGCGTCGAGTCCTGTACCAAGGCGGGCTAGAGAAAGGGTAGCATGCGGGAGCTGACCCTGTGGCTGAGGCCACTTAAGCATGAGACTGCGGTCTTGCTTTGGTTCTCATTGTTGGTATGTATGCCCTGAGAGCCAATCATGGGATGATTGGTGGGATACATTAATATTGATTTGATAAACATCAAAGGCAAGCTTCCAATTCATTCTGGTTCAGTCATATAAGATAGTGATAGAACAGATTGAATGTCTAGAGAATGACAGTACTCAATGACGTATGCTTTTAGGTTAAGGACCTGAACGATGAGATCATACGGATGCTAAGAGTTTGTACATTCTTGTTATGTCCCTAGTCGGATGTCATTGTGGAAGGTAGATAGACAACAATGACACAAAAGACTGGATTGTGGTGTTGGTTGATGACAAAATCTCATTAGTCATGATATAGAGATATCAAACCAAACACATAGGTACTTGTTAGAGAACAAGTGTACCGGACAGACCCACCGTGAGTTTGACACATGGAACCATAAGATGGTAGTCACAGTCAGTACTCACAGTGATGGTGGTGAGTGTGATTCTTAGACCTGAAATCACTGCACTCAACACATGTCGTTGGGCACACTTTGACATCATCAAACGCAGTCCTGAAACATGGGTTGTTATAAAGGTGATGATTGGGTGGCTTTGACACATGGGGCTTTTGATGGGTGAGTGATAGATATGGGATTTGTCCCTCCTAAGGGAGTTTGATATCCAAGGCCACTTGATGAGTAGGATTGAGATAGGCGTGCGCACGCATGTGTGAATCAGTATGTGATATTGATGTCATACATATCTCCTTCAATCTACTCTGAGATCAAGAAAGTGAATGAACGTTGACATGATGACTGTTCCATGCCTTGAGTTCATTCGAGATATCAGTGACAAAGGAATTATACATTCACTGTAACACCATTCACGGATTGTAGGATGAAAGTTGTTCTCCAACTTTCTACTTTCACTTGGGTAGCACTGATGTATGACTAGGCACTGCTCTTTGCTTGTGAAGTCATAAGTGTTATGGACTTTCACTGCCAACGTGAAATGGACCTGTAGGGTCACACACATAGGATTTAACCTGGAAGAGGAGTTTTGTCCACAAATCAATGTTTAGATTGATTACTAAAGGAGTTTAGTAGTTCAATTAAACACTCAATCAGTCGATAGCTCAATATCATATGGTTCAAGGTGTTGGACGCATTGATTGGAGTATCGGATTGATTGAAATCGCAATTGACTGATTTTGCCCAACCTGTGCTCCCAACCGATCGGCTCATGTGATGAACCGGTCGGCTGAGGTGTTGAACCGGTCGGCTGGAGTGTCCAGGCCGATCGGCTCATGCCCAGGTTGAAACGACCGGTTCAAGAGTTGAACCGATCGGCTCAACAGGTGCAACCAACCAGTTGGGAAAGTCATGTCGGCAAGAATTTTCCTTTGGTTTCAAATTGCCCAATTCGATTGAGAATAACATTGGTATACGATACCAATTGAGAATGAAACAAGGAAAGTCTTTTTGAGACGGATTAGGACCATGAACCGATCAGTTCAGGGCACCAACTGATCGGTTGGAGTGCCCCAAACGACCGGCTCAGGTCCAACCGATCGGCTCAATGGCCGAACCGATCGGTTCAGTTGTGAACTGATCATTTCAAGTTGCGAACCGGTTGCTTTTTGTGGAAAATTCTCGAACCCTTCTACTCCTGCTTTAGTCCCATATTGCCGGGCACAGAGAACCCTGTCCCATGACCCGCCTATATATATAGGGGTATTGGGGGCTTCTCAAAGTACAACTCAATGCAAGCCGATTGCTTTGCGAAGTTGTCGTTCTCTCTGGTTTTGGTAACCGTGAGAGATCCCGAGCAAGTGCTTCCCGCAAAAGGGAGGTGCAGCAAGGGAAGGACAACTGCAGTTGCAACTGGTAGCAGGAGAGTGTGTTGGCGACTAGTACGTCAACAGGAAGGTGCGACTCCTTCCACTTCCTTGTGGGACAAGGAGAGTGGAGTCCCAGGTGGTCCGTGTGGACTACTATAGAGGCAGGAGTACACTACCGCTCAGGAGGACAACTGTCATCCGATAGTCCGATAGGAGGAGGAGTCGTCAGTCCCGGTGCGACCAAGAGCTACACAGACGCCGTCCAAGACCGGAGTTGAAGACCCCGCATTACACGAGGTATTGTCGCCGAGCAAGCCTCGGGACAAGGTATGATTCCACAAACCATCCTTTCCTATTATATAGACGTTGACGCATTTCCTCGGTATGGGTTGGGGAGAAAATTTTGTTTCCGCTGCCTTCTCTGTCTCCCCTAAAACCCAACAGTGGTATCAGAGCCACGTCAACTGCTTTATATTTTAGGAATATTGATATGATCAATTTTGGTTTGTCGCCTTTATTTATTGCATGCGATGCGAATAATATTGGCTTTATGCATGTCCAATCCTAAATCCACAAATCCCAAATTACATATATGATATGTATTATTAATGCACTCGATATGCGTCGCCCTTAAACGAGTTTTGTGGTGGATGTGTGTAGCATGATTATGGCCTATAAACCCCTATCTGTGTGTGGTTGTTTGTGGTTTCTTGCATCTCGGTCTGCGCACCGATCTTCCCTCTCTTATTCCTGATGTAACTCGAAATAATTCGAGATTCTTTCCTACCTTTGCTCCCCCCGAATGTAACTCGGGGTTTCTTCTTTTAAGCAATGTAATAAATAGAATAGGATTTTATTTCCTGTTATGTCAAAGACCGGCGGAAATCAAGACGACAACTGAAACGATCGGTTCAAGGCGTGAACCGATCGGTTGACGTTCCAGACGGTCGGTTCAAGGAATGAACCGATCGGTTGATGACCGGTTCGAGGAGCGAGACGAGCGGGTGGTGGACATGACGAGATGCACGACGACCAGGCGAACCGATCGGTTGGAGGAGCCAACCGATCGGCTGGTGGCACCCAGACGACCGGCTAGAGAGTACAGATCATTCATGTGATGAGTTGATCTACTCGGATGGCAAGGCACAAAAGTTCATCTTGTACAGGTTGCATGTGATGTAGACCTAGATGACCATGATTCCTCTTGGCTCGAGGAATCACATTAGGATGGCCATAATCATCCCTTTTATCATTTTGTGCATGTTTTCTGTGGAATATAGCATGTATATGATACATATTATGTATTGTGGTGATTGGATATGTATATGTGTATAAAACCAAATCCCTCATTAAAATATTAAGTTTTAGATGCCTTCCAAATGCGACACACGTGAAAAGCTTGTTCGACCAAGTGTGGGCACGCCCTAGCGTGGTGCACCGTCTACCTCGTGGAAGCGTGAAGGATGAATGTGTGGGTCTGCCCAAGCAGGGTGCATATTTCATCGTGTTTGCTTTGGGTCGGACTTAACAAGGTGACCAAGATAGGATCTAGCTCCTTGAGGCATGGAGATGATCATTGCAAGGAGTTGTAGATGACATCTTATCAAGAGTTCCATATGATGCAATTGGCAAAAGTTGCCTACCTGAGAGATCTATGTTGTGGGTGACAGCCCAAGCTGGTCCATGACTTAGAGGATTTCAGGATCTTTCCCACTAGAAGGTTGTACGCTGCAATCTTCCGAATTGATGGTGAGGGCTATCAATTTGAAGTAAAATAGTGGGAGCGATAATTAATTAAAGGCCTAATTTTATCGTCAACTTTTCAAATCAAGCAAACAAGTCAAAAATGAGTTTTTGGACTAAAATTGCATATATTTCCTTTTGTTAAAATAAATGGTTAATCAACAAATCACTTTATTTGCGATCGGTCTTTGAAACCAACAAATTAAATGGGAATAATTCCACGACTGGTTAGGATGATGATGAGAAGTGTTCTTAATCAAAGAGCGGAAGCTCTAAGTCCTAGTTATACCAGAACCAGATGAACTCGATCCCACCACATCAATGGCTGAAAGTATGCTTATGGAAGCATACTGAGGATGACATTGATGAGGAGTGCTTGATGTTGTGTTCTCTGAACTATGAGTTGCAGAGACAACATGAGACATATGATGTCTCCAAGATACTGTCCTAGTATGTCATGACAGAAGGAGATCCAGTAAGGTATTAACACACTCAATGTGATTGGGTATGTGGAAAACCTGACTAAGAAGAATTCCCTCTGAGCCAAGAGTTGGCTATTGGTATGATACTGCAAGTGTTGCAAAATCATACAGTTCATGATAAACTACAACATGAACGACTTTGACAATCGTTGACAAAGTTGTTGGACATGTTGAGGATAGTAGAGGCAAAGATGAAGAAAGACAAACCATAGTCTTTGATGTGATCAAAGAAAAGGTAATTCTTAAGGGCAAGGACAAGGGCAAAGCTAAGAAGTGTTCTGATGCTAGCCAGAAATCCAAACCGTCTTCAGCCTCAAGGCACATGGGGAAAGGGTGTATGAGGGATTGCCCTCTATATCTGGAAGAACAAAAGAAGATGAAGGAGGGAATGGAGATCCCCACCTAAGGTATCATGAAATGAACCACTTCTTTATCCGAGGTATATGATACCAAGATATGGATCTGTCATATATGATATGCAATATCCACAAAGAAGTGATGGCCTTTGTGAAAGGACCAAGAAAGAAGTACCCATCATTGGAGCAAGTGTTGCTGCCATAGATAGGAGTATCTTTCAGTTTATTTCAGCCTAATGGGCACGAAATAGAGTTGAGAACTGCTATTTCATATATTGCCAATAGATTGAAACACTTTATTATTGCATATTGTATGACAATGATGGCAATTAATAAAGTTGATGTTTCAATCTCAAAGATATGATCTTTGTGGCAATGCCTTGTTTATCTTGTGATACATGGTATGCATAAGATAAAATGATACCTAAAGTTATTGATAACTCAAACAATCAAATTAGCATCAATCATGAGAAATTCATTTCTAGTTTCCATATGATGGATAAATCTAGACTCTTTTGGTTAGAGAACCAGTAAGAGACATGAATCTCTTGTACATGATTAATCAATCTTCACTAATGGTAGTGGGAGAATGATTGTCCTATTAGGTATAATACATGTGATGTATTTACATACCTATTGGAGCGAATGCTAATACTTCAAATGGTGTTTAGAGAAATACCAATATGAATATCTTGAAGTGTTCAAGATTATCATAAATGAAGTACAAATTTGGTAAAGTATTAATTCTTGATGAGATCAATGAATAAAATACTTGGACCAAATGTTTGAGATCCTTATGAGTGATTATGATAGTGTATCATAGTGAACTCATGATTAAGGCATGGTGATGTCTAAATCAAGAAGGAATCATACTCTAAGGAGTTAGAGAATGATTATCAAATAACTAAATTCTTCTTAATAAAAGAATACCCCACACTAATAAAGGAAATTAAGAATCACACGGGTTGTGAGTTCTTATATCCTTAATAGATACACCTCAATTATCTATGTTATGAGTTGTTCATGTGATGAGTCAACTATCAAGATGAATATGAGGAACCGAATCTTGAGTTATGGTTTATGACCATTACATCCTAAATGACATCCATGTGAACCATAAGGTATGACCTTGATGGTATCACTCATTGGATCATATCCATAAGTGCAAATGAGTCTTAAGTGTTAAGACACAAGGATAAAATTTTGAGAAGGATGATGCTTGTTGATTGCAACTTAATGACTAAGACATTTGGCATATGGATACTAAAACCGCATTCCTATGAGGAATAAAACCAGGATGTGTACGTGACACAGCCTATAAGGTTTATGAATCCACTAATGTAAATGAAGTCTATAAGTTACAATGGACTAATCAATGTGATTGATTGAGTACAAGCAACTCAGAATTGGATCTTTACTTTGATGATATAGTCAAAGGGTTTGACTGATATGTCAAAGATAAAGAAGGGATCTGTGATTTAGTGGGAGCGTGTTCACATTCCACATGTTGATGTGAAATGGAAATGTTCTAGAATGGAAATCCAAAAGTGGAAATTATCTTTAAGGAAGATAGAGATGTTTCCTATATGATAGGAATAGAGATCTATAGAGATAGTTCTCGACAAATCTCTTGACCTGGAAAAGAGAGAGCATACATTGGCAATCTATACTGAAGGGTTCAGTATGCACAGATTCAGTGGGAGAAAACTTGTCCATGTTATATGGATATTAGTATCCCAAGGCCAAGTGTCCAATTCTTATGAAGAATGGGAACACTAAGAATAGATATGGATCTATCATGTATGTAATCATCCCATTGTCTTGCATGTATGACATGGCAAGAATAAAATGCATTCATCATCTTGTATGTAGGACATGGCAATATGATGTGCTCATCCTGATAACTCGTATGTAGGACATGACGAGTGGATGTCTGTCTACTTCCAATAAGGGTTATTGGAATACCATAAGAACTTGATAAGTACTTGGGAAGTACTAGTTCTATGGAGATAAGGAAGAGTTCGATGTAAAGAGTTACATTGATGCGAACTTCCGAAAGGATAGAAAATAAATCACAAAATATATATAGGATATATAAAAGTGAAAGTTTGTTGATAACTGGAAGTGTTCCAATAAAACCATTTCAAAGGAAATGCCGAGTATCCGTGTGTTAGAGAACATCAGTGGATACTATATGGATCTACAAGTTCATGAGATGAACTTATAGATATTCCACTCATTGATGACAAGTCTGGAATCCTTGATCATGCAATGTGGCTAAAGGTTAGCAATGGAATACTAGATCGCATATTACGGCAACTCCATCTCATACGTGTGACGTACAACGAATAGATGAGAGAAATGCAATTTATACTGACTTTGGCAATGTGTTGCCATTACTCACTATGTTCGCACTAGAGCACAGTAACATGTGGGACATGTTTGAAGATCACTATGTATATGATTCAAGAGTGATTGGCTCGCAGTGCAAGTGGGAGTCTGTTGGTATGTATGCCCTGAGAGCCAATCATGGGATGATTGGTGGGATACATTAAGATTGATTTGATAAACATCAAAGGAAAGCTTCCAATTCATTCTGGTTCAGTCATATGAGATAGTGATAGAACAGATTGAATGTCTAGAGAATGACAGTACTCAATGATGTATGCTTTCAGGTTAAGGACCTGAACGATGAGATCATACAGATGCTAAGAGTTTGTAAATTCTTGTTATGTCCCTAGTCGGATGTCATTGTGGAAGGTAGATAGACAACAATGACACAAAAGACTGGATTGTGGTGTTGGTTGATGACAGAATCTCATTAGTCATGATATAGAGATATCAAACCAAACACATAGGTACTTGTTAGAGAACAAGTGTACCAGACAGACCCACCGTGAGTTTGACACATGGAACCATAAGATGGTAGTCACAGTCAGTACTCATAGTGATGGTGGTGAGTGTGATTCTTAGACCTGAAATCACTGCACTCAACATATGTCGTTGGGCACACTTTGACATCATCAAACACAGTCCTGAAACATGGGTTGTTATAAAGGTGATGATTGGGTGGCTTTGACACATGGGGCTTTTGAGGGATGAGAGATAGATATGGGATTTGTCCCTCCTAAGGGAGTTTGATATCTAAGGCCACTTGATGAGTAGGATTGAGATAGGCATGTGCACGCATGTGTGAATCAGTATGTGATATTGATGTCATACATATCTCCTTCAATCTACTTTGAGATCAAGAAAGTGAATGAACGTTGACAGGATGACTGTTCCATGCCTTGAGTTCATTCGGGATATCAGTGACAAAGGAATTATACATTCACTGTAACACCATTCATGGATTGTAGGATGAAAGTTGTTCTCCAAATTTCTACTTTCACTTGGGTAGCACTGATGTATGACTAGGCACCGCTCTTTGCTTGTGAAGTCATAAGTGTTATGGACTTTCACTGCCAATGTGAAATGGACCTGCAGGGTCACACACATAGGATTTAACCTGGAAGAGGAGTTTTGTCCACAAAGCAATGTTTAGATTGATTACTAAAGGAGTTTAGTAGTTCAATTAAACACTCAATCAGTCGATAGCTCAATATCATATGGTTCAAGGTGTTGGACGCATTGATTGGAGTATCGGATTGATTGAAATCGCAATTGACTGATTTTGCCCAACTTGTGCTCCCAACCGATAGGCTCATGTGATGAACCGGTCGGCTGAGGTGCTACACCGGTCGGCTGGAGTGTCCAGGCCGATCGACTCATGCCCAGGTTGAAATGACCGGTTCAAGAGTTGAACCGATCGGCTCAACTGGTGCAACCGACCAGTTGGGAAAGTCATGTCGGCAAGAATTTTCCTTTGGTTTCAAATTGCCCAATTCGATTGGGAATAACATTGGTATATGATACCAATTGAGAACAAAACAAGGAAAGTCTTTTTGAGCCGGATTAGGACCATGAACCGATCGGTTCAGGGCACCAACCGATCGGTTGGAGTGCCCCAAACGATCGGCTCAGGTCCAACCGATCGGCTCAATGGCCGAACTGATCGGTTCAGTTGTGAACCGATCATTTCAAGTTGCGAACCGGTTGCTTTTTGTGGAAAATTCTCGAACCCTTCTACTCCTGCTTTAGTCCCATATTGCCGGGCACAGAGAACCTTGTCCCATGACCCGCCTATATATATAGGGGTATTGGGGGCTTCTCAAAGTACAACTCAATGCAAGTCGGTTGCTTTGTGAAGTTGTTGTTCTCTCTGGTTTTGGTAACCATGAGAGATCCCTAGCAAGTGCTTCCCGCAAAAGGGAGGTGCAACAAGGGAAGGACAACTGCAGTTGCAACTGGTAGCAGGAGAGTGTGTTGGCGACTAGTACATCAATAGGAGGGTGCGACTCCTTCCACTTCCTTGTGGGACAAGGAGAGTGGAGTTCCAGGTGGTCCGTGTGGACTACTACAGAGGTGGGAGTACACTACCGCTCAGGAGGACAACTGTCATTCGATAGTACGGTAGGAGGAGGAGTCGTCAGTCCTGGTGCGACCAGGAGCTGCACAGACGCCGTCCAAGACTGGAGTTGAAGACCGCGCATTGCGCAAGGTATTGTCGCCGAGCAAGCCTCGGGACAAGGTATGATTCCACAAACCATCCTTTCCTATTATATAGACGTTGACGCGTTTCCTCGGTATGGGTTGGGGAGAAAATTTTGTTTCTGCTGCCTTCTCTGTCTCCCCTAAAACCCAACACTCATGCACTGACTACGAGGTGGGAGGTCGTGGAGTCCGGCTCTTCCATTGACCTTGTATGGCACCGGCTCCGGGTTTCGCAGCCGTCGGTTGGATTTGAGTGGTGCGATCACTTCCTCAGGGCATAATAACACGTAATCTAGTCGAATAGTATTTAATGCTTAAGGCAAAACATGGAAAATTGGTTGAGTCCTTGCTTGTGTAGTTGATCTTGTTATACATTGTAGTTACTTATATGTTCCTTATGTTATGTGGTAAGATCTTATAAATCTTATCTTTTTATTCATGTTCCATAAAGAAATACTTGGTTATATTCATTCCATACACCTTGGTAAGCTTGATGGTAATAACAACCTTGCTCTATAGACTGCTCTTACTGTACGTTTTATCAGTTATCTGTTGTTGCTTTAACCTTTTTGAGGTTTTATGGTTCTGGCGGGGTGTTATGTTTCTCACTGGGACTGTGTGTCTCACCTCGTTGGTTTACAACCTTTTTAGGTGTTCGCTCTAGACGTGGTGGTGGTCGTGGGGTTACGGCCGAGCAGTAAGAAGAGGAGCAGTAGAAGGCAAGAGATGGATATGCTGTTATTTTGGTTGTTTTGTAGTAGAGTCTTAGAGTCATCCCTGTAGTCTCAGGTCCTCAAAGGTGTTTTGACGTTGTTTTACGATGAAGTTTTGTATATCCTACTACTGGCCGGATGTGGCCCTTTATGTATGTATATAAACAGGTGATGAACTCATGTGATGACAAGATAGATGATCCGTTAAGCTGTGGACACGTATCAAGACTTGTAAATGTTTATATAACCTATTTTCTTGCAGGATGAGGATCTGAATGTGATAGTTTCTTGGTTTATCTGTTTTCCGAAATCAGTTTTAATTACCCCATGTTTTTGGTAATCTAGTGGTTTATGGTGTTTTCCGCACATTTTCACGTGGAGCCTCGCTGTCTGTGTGATAGCGGGATGTGTCGCCGCAAGCTTGGTATTAGAGTCCTAGGTTCACTGTGTCTACAGGGATCTAGGACTAGGTTGTGTCTGTTCTTGTGAGTCCTCTAGATTTTCTTACAATCATCTTCTGCCCTTAGTTGAAGAAAAAGCCAAGATGTCTGGAAACCATGAAGAACATGCTGCCGAGAGAAGCGACGATGCATCAGTTGATGGACATGAAAGGTAGGCACATGAAGATCAGGTGCCTGAGGTCCCCCAACTTGACCCATCCATTCTCGAAAACCCTGCCTACTAACAGCTTATGGGGCAGATGATGGCTACGATGAATCTCATGGTAGAGAGATTGCCAATGCCTCCACTGAGAGCCCAGGCTCCCCATGGTGAAACATCGGGTATTGTGAAGACCTTTGAGCGGCTTCGCCGAGTCGGACTTTGGACTATGCTGGGACGGTTGATCCAGCGGATGTAGATCTGTGGCTGATAGGTGTTGAGAAGGCCTTCCGGATCCTCGACATCCCCAAAGCAGACAAAGTCAAGAACACTGTCTAACTTCTGAAGGGAAGTGTTGGTCACTAGTGGACCATCGAGGAAGAGAAGCGACCTGGTGACGTGATCGGTTGGGAGGTTTTTCGACGTGAGTTGGTTAGCAGATACTTTCCGAAGACGTATCTAGATGAAAAGATTAGCCAGTGTGAGTGCCTGCGCCAAGGAGTGATGAACATCACCGAGTATGAAGCTAAGTTCATGGACCTGTTAAGGTTTTGTCCTCACATGGCGGCGACAGACGACGGACGGATCAGACGTTTTGAGAAAGGCCTGAGTGCTGAGCTGACAACACCTGCCTCTACGTTGGAGAACCAAGAACGGTTTGCCACATTTGTGGAATCTGTCCAGAGGATTGAACGGTCAGTCTGGGAGAAGAGAGAGTCCATGTCTAAGAAGAGGCCTGCTCAGTTTCAAGGATAGAGGTTTGGTGTCTTCAAGAATCCAAGGTTTTCAGCACCTTCTGGGTTAAGAGGTTCCAATGCACCGTCATAGTGGTCCCCGAGTAAGGGAAGAGGATATGTTTCTTCACCATCAAAGGCACATAGTACAGCTTCAGTGGCAGTGACAGGGCCATCTAGGCCACAGTTTGAGGATAGGGCATGCTATATCTGCAGATAGACAGGGCATTTCAAGTCAAACTGCCCAAGGAGAGATGTTGAAGTGACACAACAGCCAAGGTAGAATCAGCAAGGGGCAGATAGACAGCAACCCAGTAATAGCAGAGGATGAGGACGCGGTCAAATGTCACAAGTGGGATCATCTACTCAAGGAAGTAGAGGACGTGGGCAGCAAGCAACGGCTCGATTCTATGCTATGAGTCAGTCGGAGGCGCTAGTCAACCCGTGAGTGGTGGCAGGTCAGATAGAGTTATTTCATTCTGATTTGTCTTCTTCTTACTTTATATCTGTTTTGGTTGACCCGGGTGCTACACACTCTTTTATCGCACGTTCTATGCTTGATAACTGTCTGTTACCTGTTAGCTGTAAGAAAGATAGCTTGTTGTTAGAAACCCCTCTTGATGGTTCCTCGATGCTTCAAGAGGAGTGCCCATCTTGTGTCTTATCGTTTTCGGGATGCAGTATACAGGTGGATCTTATACCACTTGATATGTGTGGGTTCGATGTGATCCTTGGGATGGATACCTTAGAGAAGTATAAGGTTGTGTTGGACAGTGGTTCCAAGCAGGCACTGTTTGTTGATGATAGAGAGAAGTGGATCTTCCAAGGAGATAGGAAGATTATTCCGACATGTCTAGTGTCATCTATGGTGGCAGAAAAGTTGTTACGGCAAGGATGTAAGGCGTTCTTAGCTCATTTTATGGATACCAAGGTATAGGGTCCTAGTCTTGAGGAGGTGACGGTTGTCTGAAAGTTTACATATGTGTTTCCTGATGAGTTCTCCGGTGTTCCTCCACCCCGAGAGATTGATTTCGAGATCAATTTAGTCCCAGGAACCCAGCCAGTTGCACAAACACCGTACAAGGTGGCTCCAGTAGAGATGGCAGAGCTAAAGAAGCAGTTACAAGAGTTGCTGGAAAAAGATTTCATCCGACCGAGCACGTCACCTTGGGGTGCTCCAGTGTTGTTCATTAAGAAAAAGGACGGATCCATGCGGCTATGCATAGATTATCGGCAGCTGAACAAACTCACGATCAAGAACAAATACCCGTTGCCAAGGATAGATGATTTGTTCGATCAGTTGTGTGGTTCTACCGTGTTTTCAAAGATTGATCTACAGTCCGGATATCATCAGTTGAGGATTAAGGCGGATGACATACCAAATTCAACTTTTAGGATGAGTTATGGTCACTTCGAGTTTGTGGTTATGCCGTTCGGGCTAATCAATGCGCCTGCTGCTTTCATCGATTTGATGAAGAGGGTGTTTCGTTCATTTCTAGATCAGTTTGTTGTAGTCTTTATAGATGACATTTTGATCTAAAGTCAAGACAGTCAGAAGCATGAACAACATCTTCGACAAGCATTGAATCTCCTTCTCCAACACCAGTTGTATGCCAAGTTTGGTAAGTGTGAGTTCTGGTTGAAAGAAGTAACTTTCTTGGGTCATGTGATATCTGCAGAAGGACTTAAAGTGGATCCGAAGAAGGTGGAGTCTGTTGTAGAATGGGAACAGCCGAAGACGCCGACAGAAATTCGTAGTTTCCTGGGTTTATCAGGATACTACCGGAGGTTTATAAAGGACTTCAGTGTGATTGTGTTGCCAATGACAAAGTTAACTAGAAAGGATGTACCTTTTGTCTGGAATGATCGTTGCCAGCAAGCTTTCCAAAGTTTGAAGGAGAAGCTGACTAGTGCTCCAGTGTTAGTCCTGCCAGAGCCTGGAAAGGGTTATGTTATTTTCTGTGATGCTTACAAGAAGGGCTTAGGATGTGTGCTGATGCAGGAAGACCATGTAGTTTCTATTGCTTCGTGGCATCTTAAGAAACATGAGGAGAACTATCCGACTCATGATTTGGAGTTGGCAGCTGTGGTTCATGCGTTAAAGATTTGGAGACACTATCTTTACGGGGAAGTGTGTCAGATATTTACAGATCATAAGAACTTGAAGTACATCTTCTCGCAGAATGAACTAAACATGCGACAGTGCCATTGGATGGAGCTAATCAATGATTATGACTGCACCATCGAGTATCACCCTGGTAAGGAAAATGTGGTAGTTGATGCACTTATTGAAAAGTCTTCTTCTCTTCCCACAAAAGGGGCATAATTGAGTTCCTTAGTATGTCATAGACGAGATTTGTTTATCTCCTTACGATAGATGAATGTCCAGATGGAAGTTTCTTTGTTAGCAAGACTTTTGGCACAGATGCAAGTCAAGCCTATGCTGAGACAGCAAATCAAAGACGCACAACAAACAGATGATACAGTGCAGTTGATCAGGTCAGAGATCGGCAGTGAAAAGCGTGATGGGTTCCATGAGTCTGAGGATGGATTAGTTTGCTATCATGATAGGATGGTAGTCCCCGATGCTGATGATATGAGGAAGCTAGTGCTTGAGGAAGCACACACATTGATGTATGCTATGCATCCAGGAGTCACCAAGATGTATCACAATCTGAAAGACCTATATTGGTGGCCTGGCTTAAAGAAAGATGTAGCTGATTTTGTGGCTAGGTTGTGGTTTGCCATCAAGTCAAGGCAGAGCATCAGAAGTCGGCAGGTACGTTTCAACTTATGCCAATAATGCATTGGAAATGGGATCACATAACCATGGATTTCATAGTTAGTCTGCCCAGGACAACTAAGAATCATGCTTCCTTCTGGGTGACAGTGGACAGATTGACGAAGTCTGCCCATTTCATACATGTGAAGACAACACATACAGCCGAGAAGCTCACTCGTGTATATGTAGATGCGATAGTACGCTTGCACGATGTACCAGCAACAATAGTTTCCGACAGAGGTCCTCAATTCATGAGTCGTTTCTGGGAACAGTTGCATAAAGCATTGGAAACACAGTTGAGGTTTAGCATCGCTTTCCACCCACAGACAGATGGACAGTCTGAAAGGACTATTCATACATTGGAGGATCTTCTTCGGGATTGTGTTTTGCAGTTCCTAGGTAGTTGGGACGTACATCTCAGTTTGATAGAGTTCGCCTACAAAAATAGTTACCAGCGGAGCATTGACATGGCTCCTTATGAGGCCTTATATGGTAGGAAGTGCAGATATCCTTTATGTTGGTATGAGTATGGTGAGTATCAACTTTTGGGTCCTGAGTTAGTACATCAGACAACAGAAAAGATCAAAGTGATACAGCAACAACTAAAAGCAGCACAAGACAGGCAGAAGCCTTATGCAAACAATCGCCGACGACCTTTGGAGTTCCAGGTAGGAGAAAAGTATATCTGAAAGTCTCGCCATGGAAAGGTGTGCTAAGGTTTGGCCGAAAGGGTAAGCTAGCACCCAGATATATGGGGCCATACCCGGTCATAGCATGTGTTGGCAAGGTAGCTTACAAGTTAGATCTACCACCAGAGTTGCACAGGTTACATCCAGTATTCCACATAAGCATGTTGAAGAAAAGTCATCCGGATACAGGGACAGTGATACAGCCAGTCGAGGTTGAGCTTGATGACGATGTGACCTATGAGGAAGGTCCTGTGATGATCCTTAACAGAAGAGTAAAGAATCTGAAAAGGAAGGACCTAGTTCTAGTAAAGGTTCTTTGGCATCATCGTGGCATTGACAAAGCCACGTGGGAGCTTGAGGAAGATATGAGGAGGAAATATCCCTCACTTTTCTCTTCAGATTTCGGGGATGAAATCCCTTTATAAAGGGTTATAGCTTGTAAAGACCCTGACCTCCATTTAGGGATTATCATGTTTTCTTTGCTAACCCTAGTGCTTAGTTGCTTGCTAATCACCTTTAGTGGTGATTAGGGTTTGTTTGTGCTTTGTTGAGAGCTGGAGGTGCTACTTGCAATTTACCCAAGCCTAGGGTTGTTGAGTAAGTTTGTCACCTTGAGAGGTGTTCCTCTCTCTCATTGCTTCCTCTAAGTGTTGAGAGGAAGGGTTTGGCTCGTTGCTTGAGTTTTGTTGGGCTTGGATGTGCTTGTAGGGCCTTGAGATGCCTTGCTTGAACCTTGCCCTTGCTTTGCTTGACCTTGTGTCGGCCATAGGTGTGCCGGCCATGGTAGTGTCGGCCTGAGTGTGACGCCTAGGTGGTCTGTCGGCCATGAAGATGGGGTGTGTCATCCATGGGCCCCCCTTTGACCCTTTGACCTCGTTTATGTCACCACTAGTGGACACTTGGCGCATGATGCTTGCATGTGGCAATGGCCTTGGACATGTGTTTAAGGCAAGATAGAGTGGTGGCATTGCCATTGGACAAGTGTCCCTAGGTGGACAACACCTTGCCTTGTCTTACCTTGGTTTCTCTTCCATCCTCTCCTATATATGTGTTCCCTTTCTCTTGTTAAGGATCCCTTTAGTTCCTTAGTTTCCCCTCTCCCTTAGTTGCACGACACCTCTTCCTTTGCAAGCTTGGTAGCCGATCCTTATCTTGGAGTCTTCTTCTTCCTCTAGTGGTGGCCGAACCCTAGAGTGCTTTGTTATCCTTCTTGTAGTGGATCTTGGATCTAGGAGCTTGGATCTTGCTTAAGGCGGGTTACATAACTCCTAACCCTAATAATATTACCTTCTTCTATATTCTTGTATGTTTCATATGATCATATCGGCCATGTATGTTGCTAGATGTGTTTCTTTCTCAGTTGCACCTAGTTGGCCAAACCATGTTTTAGGGTTTCCTTGTTAAGCAACACTCCTTTCCCTCCTTGGTCTAGAGAAGTGAGCTTGAGCTTTAGTAATATGAGCAATACCCCTCTCTCGTTTAAGTTGAGAGGTGAGCTTGTGTTCTAGTTGCTTGAGCAACACCCTCCTCTCACCATGGATTCGAAAGGTGAGCTTTTTGGTAGATGTAGACCTATGTTGAAGTTGATCCTTGTGGTTGCTCGAATTGTGATAGAGATTGTGCAAGACCCCTCTCTCTTGGTTGTTGAGAGGTGAGCCAATCTTCTTGATCAATCTAGGGTTCGGTACCCTTGTGCTTGAGGTTTTTGATGATCTTGTTGGGCTGCATCTTGCACGATATGTGTAAAGACCAAGTCTCTACTATTAAACATGATAAACAAATCTTCAATTGTGTAGCAGCGGAAATTTAAATCTTGACTTTATTCAAAATGTATAAAGAGTACATTACCAAATTTTCCCAAACGGTAGTACAACTTTATACAAGAAACTAGGATCTAGGTAGAGGAAAACTTAACTAATACAACATTGTCTCCAAACAAAAACAACTTGAAACATAACAACAACTATGATCATATATGTTCGTTTTCCTTAAACTCCCATCCTTAGTATTAGGTTCACCAAGCTTCCATGCGCACTCTGATCCTAGCCTGGATGGTTGGGGTCATCCAGCAAGAGAAGGATAAAAAGTTATGTGTTAAAAATAGGAATAAGGCAATCAATAAGCTAAGCAAAAGAATTCCATTAGGGAATTTCAAGAAGAGAGAGACCAATGAGTAAATAAGAACTTAGAATACTGCCACATTTTAATATCAACAAATATCACAATTGCATGAATATAAATTATGACACAACATCCTCTCAATGTAGGGTGAGGCACCTACCGGACCTCACCAATGGCAGGGGGACTAAAACCCCAGTGCCTAAAAAGTGGCAGGGGGACTAAAACCCCAGTGCCTAATATATAAAATGGCAGGGGGACTAAAACCCCAGTGCCCGGCAGGGGGACTAAAACCCTAGTGCCCAGTCGGTGGTTTGTACTCATGTACACTACATTGTCAATTGGCCAATAACTATATCATGCATAAACATTCACTTGGCAGTAGAGTGAAAAGTATATCAAGATAACAACATAGCATTGGGAATAAAACCCAACAAATAAATAAATAGGCCATCATAGGCCACCACAATATCCAAGAACTCCAATGAGTCAACAAGCAACAACATTATACAATGTTTCCAAGTATTTCAAAAAGATGAGCCAACACTGGCCAAGACAAGATTAAATATTTCACATAAGTGAGCCCCAACTGCAATTGATTCATCAAAGAAGTAAAAGAGCCAAAAATGCATTTAGGAGAATAATAAGGCTAGCACAATAATGATTGTGGGGTTGGAAAAGTCCCAACTGAAGGATAGGTATTTTGCACAATTACATTCCACTTTCATTTCACATTCAACATAGATGTTCACAAATAGCATCCACATACTAAAATAGGGCTCACATACTAAAATAGGTTCCACATACCTATTTTATTTATTTACCATCACACTCACCAAGTTGATCGCATCACCATTCCACATCCCCTAGTTACATAATTACACATGAATTAATACATATAAGGCTTAAAGCATAGGGAAAACCCTAATTTTACAAAACCACGATTTAGGGTTTAAAACCAAGCCCAAAAGATTAGTCATATTCTCCTGAAAAATAAAACATATTTTATTACCTAATTTGGGGTTAAAATGAATTTATTATGTATTTTAGAACATTTTATACTCCTAAAAAGCATTCAAGGAAGAAGATCCCATGGCGCCGCCTAGGGTTTCTCCGTAGGCGATCGGCGGGGGCGTTCCGGATGAGGAAGGTGATGGTGATCCAAGACGGTTGGGTACCATCCCCCTGGGCACGACAGACATCACATTGACCTATGCGACCAGCAGGAACGGTTTGCTGCAACAAAGTCCTGGAAACGCAGGCATGGAGATCGATGGAGATGTTGCACCATCCACCGCTACATCCTGGTTTGTCCTCCCCGCCGCACACGGCAGTTTCCCAGAGAGAAGAACAGCAGACCCACCCATCCTACAAGGACTCCATGGGCCTGGGGAACAACCTGCTTAATAAGCAAGGTTTCATCCACATTGACGTCGATCAAACAGCAATTACCTTAGGACTTGAAGATATCATCTCATCGACAGAGGACGATTTTCCTTCCTTCGACGTACGGAAAGAAGTTCTGGACGATCTGTTGAAACCTTGGAAGTTCACAGTCATTGTCAAGCTTTTGGCCTGGGAGATTGGCTTCCTCACTTTGCGAGACAGAATCAAGTCCCTTTGGAAACCGGTGGGAGGATTCAATCTTATTGACGTTGATAATGACTATTTCATTGTACAGCTTCAAACGGAAGATGAATACATCAACGCCCTTACTGGAGGCCCCTGGCCTATATTTGGTTCTTACTTAACAGTTCAGCGTTGGTCTCCCACCTTCTCCCCAGTGCTGGCTTCCCCTCCAAGGCTGGTTGCCTGGGTACGTATTCCGCACCTTCCTATATATCTATACCAAGAGAACTTCCTGACAGAGATCGAAGATAGGCTAGGGAAGACAATTAAGATAGACCCAAACACTAAACTTCAACGGCGGGGAAGATTTGCAAGGCTGGTGGTCGAATTAGACATGGCCAAGCCGCTGGTCCCGATGATCTCCATCGCCGGTACCAGATACAAGGTCAAGTATGAAAATATTCCTTTTATCTGTCTGCAATGTGGCTGTGCCGGTCATGTCGAGAAGGAATGCAGAACAAGAATAGAAGAAGAGAACAAAACAAGAGTAGCGACACTGGAGTCGGGCTCGCTAGTTCCTAAACCATCACCGCAGAGGAGGGAAGGGTTCTTAGAATCAATTCATGCCCAGCCAGTTTTCCGGAAACCAAGGAATAATGGAAACCCTAATACCCAGAAAAGAGCTCAAGGCACGTCCAATAGATTCATCAATCTAGATGACCAAGATGATGAGGAAGACGACCAAGACCCCTCCGCGGTCAAGGAGATTGCTGAACGAGTTGCGGGCATCGACTGGAACAAACGGAAGACCGAACAACGTCACCAAAAGAAGCAGAGGGATCTTTCCAGAACTAAGCGGACGAAGGAGGCAAGCAAGGAACAGAATCCCACTCAGCAACACCCGCCGGTGCAACCCTTCAACATAGATCATACGGTAGCAGTTCCATCCAGAGACACGGTTCTGCAAGGAAGGGACCAACAGACTCACTCGTTCCTCTCTACGACCTTCTCGGTTGGAAGGACAGACAAGGCGGCACCTCCCTACATCTCCTACAGAAGCCCAGGCAAGAAATCTATGGGAATTCACCTCTGCAACAGGAAAGTGATTCACGCGGGTGACCCGGGAAGGGCAACCACCAGGAAGAGGGGGAAATAATCCCTACTCCAGGATCTTGAAGAAGAAGTGAGAGGTATGGGCTCATCTACCCTGGAAGAGAGTTCTAGATGAATATAGTCGCCTGGAACACCCAGGGTATCTGCGACGAAGATACCCAAAATGCAGTTAAGGACCTGAGGCGGAAGTATAAGGTTTCAGTGATGGCACTCTTTGAAACAAGATGCAGCGGCAAGAAGGCGGACCGCATCATCCGGATGTTGGGCTTCTCTTCCTCTCACAGGGTGGAGGCAGTTGGTTATGCTGGTGGGATTTGGATCCTGTGGAACAATAGCATTTCCATGGAGATCCTCCTCTCACACAAACAATTTGTTCATTGTAAAGCAGATGATCACCTATATACATTTGTGTATGCAGGCACGACAAGGAATTATAGAAACCTTCTCTGGAACCAGCTCACACATCTCGTTCGTACAACCTCCACTCCATGGGTGGTTATAGGAGATTTCAATGTGGTATTGTATTCTTCTGAAAAATTCAGGAGTTCCTCCTTCGACAGAGCTAATAGCAATGATTTTATAAAGGCCATGGAGGACTGCCAACTACAGGATCTCGGTGCACAAGGAGCTTGCACCACCTTCAGGCGTGGCCTTCTTCACGAACGTCTGGACCGGGCTTTGGGCAACCAAGCATGGATTGATATGTCGGACTTCAACCCGATTCAGGTCCTGGAGAGAAACCACTCTGACCATGCACCTTTTCTCATCTAATCTGTGTCTCCCTCTGCTAGGGTTGCCCAAAGTTCCCACTTCAGAACGTCTGCTAGGTGGGAGACGAATGCAGATTTCCAACCCTTCTTGGCGGAGAGGTGGGACACATCTGCTCCCCTCCAGGAGGCTGCAACCTGATTTCTTCCGGTGGTGTCCAATTGGGATGCCAAGCACAACAAAGAAGCAAGACGTATGTAGAATAGAATCAGTGACAAGATAAAATATAATCAAATGCGCTTAGCAATATGTTTTGATATGTCTACAGCGAGGGAGACGATAGAGTTCCAATCCAAATTGGATGCAATATTGCGGTGAGAGGAGGAGGATTGGCAACAACGAGCTCATTTTGATTGGGTCACCCTTGGTGTTAACAACACAATTTTTTTCCAAAACCTCGTCAAGACGAGAAGGCGTATGAACAAGATCGTCCGGCTGCAGGACAGCGAGGGTTCCTGGGTTGAAGACGAACACCAAATTAAACAGTTCATCCTGTCTTTCTTCTCAAATGTTTACACTGACCCGGACTCGGAGGCGAGGAAAGAGGCCAGTAGAAGATTCCTAGGAGCCTTCCCTTCCTGCCCGGAGGCGCTCAAGATCAGTCTAGGAGCACCACCTCTCCAACAAGAGATACTGGAAGCTCTGCAATCGATGGCTCCGTTAAAGGCACCCGGCCCGGACGGGGTAGATTCCCATTTTCTTCAACGACACTAGTAGCTGCTCAAAAATCAGATCATCGATTTTGTATATAACCCTTTTGCAGGTCGACTTTTGCCCCCCGGCGCGACTAACTCATCCCTGGTATTGATTCCCAAGAATCCTCACCCTTGCACTTTCTCTCAGCTATGTCCGATCTCCCTCAATAATGTGTGCACTAAACTCATCTCGAAGATCATAGTTGGACGCATCAAACCGTTTCTCAACAGCTAGATTTCCCCTTTCCAGTCCAGTTTTGTTCCAAGCCGGCACATCGGAGATAATACGAAACTATTCCAAGAGATAGTTCATTCCATGGAGGCAACAAATTCCAGGAAGAATTACATTGCGATCAAACTTGATCTTGTCAAGGCTTTTGACAAGATGAGTTGGGCCTTCATTGAAGATACCCTTAATCGTACACCCCTGCCAAGAAATCTAATTTCAATTATCATGGATATCATCACATCAGGTGCCACATCCATTCTCTGGAACGGGGAGAACATTGGATCCTTCACGCCCTCTTGTGGAGTCAAGCAGGGGGATCCCCTCTCCCCTTATATCTTTTTCCTATGCCTGGAAAGGTTTAGCCAGTTGATAGAAGCTGAGATAACAAGGAATGAATGGAAACCCATTAGACTCACGAGGAAGAAGATTCCCATCTCTCACATGAGTTTCACAGACGACATTGTTCTATTTGGTGAAGCAACCCTCCACCAGGTCGAGGTGATCCAACGTTGCCTCAAATCGTTCAGCAGAGCTTCAGGTCAGTTTCTCTCGCATGACAAATCAACTATCTTCTTCTCGTCCAATACACCAAGAAACATCCGGAACCAGATTTGCAGGAAGCTGAAGATCAAAGAAACTCTTGATCTTGGCAGGCACCTAGGGATACCCATCATTCACAAAAGGAAGGGGAGGCACCATTATCAACACTTGCTGGAGAAGCTTCAATCACGCATTTGTTCTTGGCAAAATCGTTTCATGTCCCTGGCGGGCAGACTTACCTTGGATAAGTCAGTTCTCATTTCACAACCATGCTATACCATGCAATTGTTTCTCCTCCCATTATTCTACTGTGATAAAATCGACCAAATTGTTTGCAATTTCCTCTGGAATGGTCTGGGGAACAACCGCCGCCTGAACGTGGTGTCTTGGAAACATGTCACTAAACCTCCCCGCTGTGGGGGTTTAGGAATTCACAATTCTAGGGATTACAATAAGGATCTCTTTATGAAGATGGCATGGAAGTTCCTACAGAACAACGACCTCCCCTAGATTCGAATCATGAAGGCTAAGTACACAAACCATGGTACCAGCAAATCCTCAGGCTCCCATGTTTGGAGAGGAATCCGATCATCCCTTCCTTTCCTACTGAGTAACTCACGCTGCCTTGTTCTCTCTGGTTCAGACACAAATGTCTGGAGGGACGCATGGATTGGAGATGGCATCATCCCGACCTTGCAGGCAGATAGAACGATTCCAGAAGATATAAGCGACCTCCAAGTATCAAGTCTAGTCATGGACGATGGGACATGGGACACTGGCTTTCTTGCTTACTGGTTTACAGCTAACACAATACAGGACATCTCGCAAATGCCTCCTCCTCAAGCTCACTATGGCGAAGACAAGTGGGCATGGGTACCCTCACATAATGGTAACTACACGGTTAACTCAGCTTACCAGATCCTCAGCGGCAATGAGACTCATCCCTCGCTTGATCACTACTCATCCATCTGGGCGCTTCAGGTTCCCCACCGTGTTAAAATGCATATCTGGCTGATGAACAGGCAGCGCCTGTTAACCAATGTTCTTCGTCACAAGAAGAAGCTTGTGGACACCACCACCTGCACCAGATGCAATGCCAAGGATGAGGACATCCTACACGCTCTCCGGGATTGTACGGTTTCGTGGAACACCTGGAACCTCATCCGGCCCCCTGGAACAGCACAATTCTTCTCATGTAACACTGTAGAGGACTGGATTGGATATAACTTGACATCCACCCATATACCAAATGATTGGAGAGTGACCTTCAGTATAACGTGATGGATTATTTGGAAGCACAGGAATGCCACTATCTTCGAGATTAAAGTTACACCTCCAACGGTTCTAGCGACGATCTGCAGAGGAGAGGCTCTAGTTGTGAATCGAGCATTCGGCAATCGGACTAACCATACCCAGAGCAGGAAACATGTCTTGTCTGAAAAGGTTTTCATCAATTCAGGGACAACCATCATCAATGTTGATACTACGGTGGATGGGAAGCATAAGAAGATGGCAGCAGCTATGATCGTCCGAGATAGTATGGGTAGATGGAAGGGAGGCTCGTCTGAATTTTTCTGGGGATCTGATCCGATGAGAGGTGAACTCTTAGCTATATCTAAAGCTCTGTCATTCCTAAAATCCCAGGGAATCTCGAATGCAGTTCTTCTGAGTGACTCAAACCGGCAATTGAATGGTCTCTCGACAAAGCAGATCCTCCTGAAGCCTATAAGCTGCATGTCCTTTTGATCCGGGATCTGGAATCGATGGTGGAAGGCGTCAAGTTGTTCCATGTCAGATGAGCAAGGAATACCTTAGCAGATATCCTAGCCAAGCACTGCCTCAAGCAACCGGATGTTTTTCCTTCTCTCGCAGAATGCCCTCCTTTTCTCCAGGAGGCTTTTCAGGAGGATCTCAATAGTTTTTCTTCTACTTTCGAAGTTGATGTAGGTTTAGTTTCTAGTTCTATGTTGACCAACATGAGTTGGATGTACTAAAAAAAAGCCTTCAAGGCAAACTTCAAAAAATTATTTAGAATCAAGCTTCAAAAACCACAAAATCAGATTCTACATGAAAAATCCTTCCCATCGACTATTTATTCGTATTTTTCTGACCAAGGATTCATTTATTATGAATTAAATGATCTCAGCCAATCACAAATTTGGAAAAAGCCTCAAAGGAAAAAATAAAATCAATTGAGCGCCACAGTGGTCGGACCCATGATGACATGGGCCAATCAGCTTTGGCCATGTCAGCCGATCCAGGCTCGCTAGGCCTCGGTCAAGGGCGGATGAACAGAGATGCAAAAGACCATTTTGCCCATTGGTCGACAACTTGATTTAAGCCAAGCTTCGAGGGTAGCAAGGTCATTTGGAACCATCATTTTGTTTGTGTAAGAGGGGAAGAACAAGGGGCGGAAAGGCGATATTTCCCCTGTGATAAAACGCTAATGATTGAAGCAGCGGGGGCTCCAGGGTCATTTGATGATCCTCATCGTTCCTTCTTCTGGCCATGGCTGCGAGCAGCACAGCCTGGAGCTCAGCTCCTTGGCTCCTGTTCATTGTTGTGCGCGAAGTGCTCGACCGAGAGAGGGAGAAAATATCCCAGTGTCATCGTGAATTCATCGAACCAAACGAAAGAGCAAATCCTGCTCAGGTGTACGGAAACTAGCTTCACCGTAGGTGGAACAGGGGAAGGCCGATTGGGGAAAGACCATGGCGAGAACTTCTCCGAAAGAAAAACTAAGGTCGTGGGCACGTTCATGGGTCCATGGTGAACTGGAAGAACTACTTTCCGTGGGCGGAGGTGCACAGGATCTCTAAACCCGAAGGGGCGTCGGCGGAGGTCACCAGCGGCCCTATAGGACCGAACAATCAGGGTCGTCGCGGGATAAACTGAGCGTGCAGAAATGGAGAAGTAAGGTCGATGAACGTTACCTAGGCTTTAATTGATTGGAGGCATCGTCTATCTTGGTCTATCCATGGCCGTCGTCAGAGAGGAGAGCCAAGCCAGTCACGGCACCTCGGGCAAAGAGAGGTGGAATTAGAGGAAGAAGAAGGTAGGTCGGGGTCTGAGGGTTGTTTTCCAGTCCTTGAATAGGCGCGGGAGTGGGTGAAGGTCCCTCTGCGTGCCCATGGTGGAGACGAACCGAGAAGGCACGTTGGGTGTTTCCCCCTTACGGCATGAGAGGAGGTGAGTGAACTCTCAAAATATTCGTCGTGAAGAGACGAAGCGACCCGGAGAGAAACCAACTGGAACAGTGCAACGTGGAGAGAGAGAGCGATCAGGGAGCTCGGCGGTTGGGTCTGCTCTAACGGCTGGAGGAAGAAGAAGGGTTCACATCCATTGGATAGAGCGGGGAACAAAACCTGACCACCGGATGGCGGGTCCAAGGTGGAACCGGGCGCGTGACAGGAAAATAACCAAACAATAGTGCGACAAATGATATTAATGAAATCGATGGTTACACTATATTAAAAGCTTATAAAATGGATTTGAAGGGTCAAATGAACTCCAAAAGCCACCAAATTTGGACCATAGGTTCATGTTAGCATTTAGAACGATGCTATATAATTAGATTTCGTATTTATATCCAATAAGGCCCTTAATAAATACATTGCTCATTAAAGTGTATTTTAACACATTAAAAGGTGTGAATTATTATGAAATAACTATATTAATGCAATTAGTGAGTCAAATTCGAGGTGATAGTTATATATGAGTATTAAGAGAAAAATATCAACCTTTAAATATATTTTCACACATTTATATTCAAATTGGAGGAGAGAGAAAGTAAAGAGGTTAATATACTCATAATTAATTCAAATTCTTATTATTATTAATATATTTATCCAAAAAAAAACTCCAAATTAATATTATCTACTTATAACCATCCTTAATGACCAAATTACATTATTAACCTTCACTTATCTCCTAAATTGGGTTATTTGTGCAAACACCCCTTCATTATCTTAAATGATGGGAAAAGGTGATTTTAAACATTGAATTGTGCTCAAATTGCACAAGGGGTCCAAAAAGAATATAAAACAAGGGAAATTTATGAAAAAGGTCCAAATGGACTAAAAATCCAAGAAAAGATCAAAAGTGGGTAAATTGCAGGGAAGACCCTGAATTTCAATATGTTACAGTACACCACCCCTTAAAGAGGATTTCGTCCCCGAAATCACAACAAGAGGAAAGAGAGGGTGTGTGTGCAACATCCCAACCTTAAACAACTAGGTTATAACCCTTAATCTAGGGTACAACACACAATCTACATAAGTCAGGTATTACTAAGTTTTCCACAAAACCTATAGCCTTTTATCAAACTTAAGTTAATTAACATTTTTGCCTTATTAATATAATCTACATCCTGAAGAGGTATCTTATATATTATACCACTACTTGTGCCACATTTTATTCAAAACAATTACATCTCAATTTTTTATCATGTGTATTTCCTCATCAAGGGTTTTAAGCACAATTAGGGTTTACCAAGCCATTTCAACATTAATTAATGTATTAGATCAAAAATCTTAATAACATGAATTCATTTTCCATTATCCTCTTAAACTATCATGTACGGTTATAACAAATTATTTTGTAGAAAAAGGTTAATATTATCCAACAAGTTATTAAGCCTATTATAATTCCAAATAATTTCCATATTACACATTTTCATATCATCTTTCATACTAATATTAATGACATCATTAATCATTTTCATCCATTACACTTTGTATTATAAATTATTCATATTTTACATCACATTAGGCATTTTATGAATATTTATGTGAGTCCAATTATTCGTTATCATGTTTGAGTCATTATACTCATTTTCTTGAATAGGATGTAACACATTAAATATTAATGAATTAATTCATATATCAAGTTATGATGTGGTGCTCATTAGGGAACAAGGTGATATACCTTATATGTATATTGATAACTTTGTGACTATAATCCATTTACATGCATTAAGGTATATTATGTGATGATGACACCTAATGTCACTAATGTATCATGAAAGGCATTAAGGGTCTATATATGTGTATATGTTGTCAAAACTAGATGATTACATATTAGGGTTTAGGTCGACATGATTATTACATATTAAAGCATCCTTAGGGTGCATTATCCCTACATATTTTACCATTAGGGTGGCATATTCAACGTTATGTATATTCACCATTAGTAACTTGTTTATTATGTGCATCAAGCCTATATTAAGGTTCCAACATATGAATTATATGACTTATTAATTTGTTCGTAAACAAACAAGATGAATTACAATTATATTATGTTTTTTCAACTCTCACTAATCCCATTTCTTAAGGAGTTAGGGTTTCTTTATTGAGGGACTCCACCCCCCTAAAGAGGATATTGTCCTCGAAATCAGCAACTCCAAAATCTATCAAGGTACTAACACTACCATTCCACTTAAAGGGTTGACTAAGTCAAACTATTCTAAGGGTATAAGATCCAACATTAGAAGTCTTACTAAACTCGATCTTCCAACTCAAGGTATAAGATAGGGTACACTTAAACCTAACATGGTAATCTAAGACTCATATATGGTACCTAAAGGTCACAAGATGGTTTTTGTTTTGGAAAAGGTCAAATCACAATATAAGGGTTATAAAGGTTACTCAACAATAAGGTAATATGTCTAAGGGTAGACTATTTCGAGCTGTCCATTTCAGATCAGGCCAGGCCAGGTCATATGAGCTCAGGAGTCCTCATTACCAAGCTAGTGGGGTGGAGGAAAATATTGCCAGCCCCTAAGCTCTGACCCTTTCTACACACCATCACTTCAACTTCTTGCTCTGATAGCTATTCAATAGACAATTCACCAAAAATTTGACAAATTTTATTTCTAATATGAAATTATTATGGTCCTAAATCAAATTTTCATCATTGGTTCACTCTAAGGTGAAAAGCTTACTAAAGGAAACTAGATGAGATAAGGGTTCTATCTAGGATACAAATTGAATTAGTCAAGAATCTGACTACCTTGATGCTCTGATACCATGCTGTAAAGATCAATTCTCTACTAATTAACATGATAAACAAATCATCAATTGTGTAGTAACGGAAATTTAAATCTTGACTTTATTCAAAATGTATAAAGAGTACATTACCAAATTTTCCCAAATGGGAGTACAACTTTATACAAGCAGCTAGGATCTAGGTAGAGGAAGACTTAACCAATACAACATTGTCTCCAAACAAAAAAAACTTGAAACATAACAACAACTATGATCATATATGTTCCTTTTCCTTCCACTCCCATCCTTAGTCTTAGGTTCACCAAGATTCCATGCGCACTCTGATCCTAGCCTGGATGGTTGGGGTCATCCAGCAAGAGCAGGATAAAAAGGTATGTGTTAAAAATAGGAATAAGGAAATCAATAAGCTAAGCAAAAGAATTCCATTAGGAAATTTCAAGAAGAGAGAGACCAATGAGTAAATAAGAACTTAGAATACTGCCACATTTTAATATCAACAAATATCACAATTGCATGAATATAAATTATGACTCAACATCCTCTCAATGTAGGTTGAGGCACCTACCGGACCTCACCAATGGAAGCGGGACTAAAACCCCAGTGCCTAAAAAGTGGCAGGGGGACTAAAACCCCAGTGCCTAATATATAAAATGGCAGGGGGACTAAAACCCCAGTGCCCGGAAGGGGGACTAAAATCCCAGTGCCCTGTGGGTGGTTTGTACTCATGTACACTACATTGTCAATTTGCCAATAACTATATCATGCATAAACATTCACTTGGAAGTAGAGTGAAAAGTATATATCAAGATAACAACATAGCATTGGGAATAAAACCCAGGAAATAAATAAATAGGCCATCATATGCCACCACAATATCCAAGAACTCCAATGAGTCAACAAGCAACAACATTATACAATGTTTCCAAGTATTTCAAAAAGATGAGCCAACACTGGGTAAGACAAGATTAAATATTTCACATAAGTGAGCCACAACTGCAATTGATTCATCAAAGTAGTACAAGAGCCAAAAATGCATTTATGAGAATAATAAGGCTAGCACAATAATGATTGTGGGGTTGGAAAAGTCCCAACTGAAGGATAGGTATTTTGCACAATTACATTCCACTTTCATTTCACATTCAACATAGATGTTCACAAATAGGATCCACATACTAAAATAGGGCTCACATACTAAAATAGGTTCCACATACCTGTTTTATTTATTTACCATCACATTCACAAAGTTGATCGCATCACTATTCCATATCCCCTAGTTACATAATTACACATGAATTAATATATATAAGTCTTAAAGCATAGGGAAAACCCTAATTTTACAAAACTAAAATTTAGGGTTTAAAACCAAGCCCAAAAGATTAGTCATATTCTCCTGAACAATAAAACATATTTTATTACCTAATTTGGGGTTAAAATGAATTTATTATGTATTTTAGAACATTTTATACTCTTAAAAAGCATTCAAGGAAAACTTCGAAAAATCATTTAGAATCAGGCTTCAAAAACCACAAAATCAGATTCTACATGAAAATTCTTTCTCATCGACTATTTATTCGTATTTTTCTGACCAAGGATTCATTTATTATGAATTAAATGATCTCAGCCAATCAGAAATTAGGAAAAAGACACATAGGCAAAAATAAAATCAATTCAGCGCCACAGTGGCCAGACCCACGATGACATGGGCCAATCAGCTTTGGCCATGTCAGCCGATCCAGGCTCGCTAGGCCTCGGTCAAGGGTGGATGAACAGAGAGGCAAAAGACCATTTAAGCTAAGCTTCGAGGGTAGCAAGGTCATTTGGAACCATCATTTTGTTTGCGTAAGAGGGGAAGAACAAGGGGCGGAAAGGCGATATTTCCCCTGTGATAAAACGCTAACGATTGAAGCAGCGGGGGCTCCAGGGTCGTTTGATGATCCTCATCGTTCCTGCTTCTGGCCATGGCTGCGAGCAGCACAGCCTGGAGCTCAGCTCCTTGGCTCCTGTTCGCTGCTGCGCGCAAAGTGTTCGACCGAGAGAGGGAGAAAATATCCCAGTGTCACCGTGAATTCATCGAACCAAACGAAAGAGCAAATCCTGCTCAGGTGTGCGGAAACTAGCTTCACCGAAGGTGGAACAGGGGAAGGCCGATTGGGGAAAAACCATGGCGAGAACTTCTCTGAAAGAAAAACTAAGGTCGTGGGCACGTTCATGGGTCCATGGCGAACAGGAAGAACTACTTTCCGCGGGCGGAGGTGCACAGGAGCTCTAAACCCGAAGGGGCATCGGCGGAGGTCACCGGCGGCCCTATAGGACCGAACAACCAGGGTCGTCGTGGGATGAACTAGGCGTGCGGAAAAGGAGAAGTAAGGTCGATGAATGTTACCTAGGCTTTAATTGATTGGAAGCATCGTCTATCTTGGTCTATCCATAGTCGTCGTCAGAGAGGAGAGCCAAGTCGGTCACAACGTCTCGGGCAAAGAGAGGTGGAATTAGAGGAAGAAGAAGGTAGGTCGGGGTCTGAGGGTTGTTTTCCAGTCCTTGAATAGGCGCGGGAGTGGGTGAAGGTCCCTCTGTGTGCCCATGGTGGAGACGAACTGAGAAGGCATGTTGGGCGTTTCCCCCTTACGGCACGAGAGGAGTCGAGTGAACTCTCAAAAGATTCGTCGTGAAGAGACGAAGCGACCCGGAGAGAAACCAACTGGAATGGTGCAACGTGGAGAGAGAGAGATCGGGGAGCTCGGCGGTTGGGTCTGCTCTAACGGCTGGAGGAAGAAGAAGGGTTCGCATCCATTGGATCGAGCGAGGAAAAAAACCTGACCACCGGATGGCGGGTCCAAGGTGGAACTGGGCGCGTGACAGGAAAATAACCAAACAATAGTGCGACAAATGATATTAATGAAATCGATGGTTACAATATATTAAAAGCTTATAAAATGGATTGGAAGGGTCAAATGAACTGCAAAAGCCACCAAATTTGGACCATAGGTTCATGTTAGCATTTAGAACGATGCTATATAATTATATTTCGTATTTATATCCAATAAGGCCCTTAATAAATACATTGCTCATTAAAGTGTATTTTAACACATTAAAAGGTGTGAATTATTATGAAATAACTATATTAATGCAATTAGTGAGTCAAATTCGATGTGATATTTATATATGAGTATTAAGATAAAAATATCAACCTTTAAATATATTTTCACACATTTATATTCAAATTGGAGGAGAAAGAAAGTAAAGAGGTTAATATACTCATAATTAATTCAAATTCTTATTATTATTAATATATTTATCCAAAAAAAACTCCAAATTAATATTATCTACTTATATCCATCCTTAATGACCAAATTACATTATTAACCTTCACTTATCTCCTAAATTGGGTTATTTGTGCAAACACCCCTTCATTATCATAAATGAGGGAAAAAGGTGATTTTAAACATTGAATTGTGCTCAAATTGCACAAGGGGTCCAAAAAGAATATAAAACAAGGGAAATTTATGAAAAAGGTCCAAATGGACTAAAAAGCCAAGAAAAGATCAAAAGTGGGTAAATTGTAGGGAAGACCCTGAATTTCAGTATGTTACAGCACAGCACCCCTTAAAGAGGATTTCGTCCCTGAAATCACAACAAGAGGACAGAGAGGGTGTGTGTGCAACATCCCAACCTTAACCAACTAGGTTATAACCCTTAATCTAGGGTACAACACACAATCTACATAAGTGAGGTATTACTAAGGTTTCCACAAAACCTATAGCCTTTTATCAAACTTAAGTTAATTAACATTTTTGCCTTATTAATATAATCTACATCCTGAAGAGGTATCTTATATATTATACCACTACTTGTGCCACATTTTATTCAAAACAATTACATCTCAATTTTGTATCATGTGTATTTCCCTCATCAAGGGTTTTAAGCACAATTAGGGTTTACTAAGCCATTTCAACATTAATTAATGTATTAGATCAAAAATCTTAATAACATGAATTCATTTTCCATTATCCTCTTAAACTATCATGTACGGTTATAACAAATTATTTTGTAGAAAAAGGTTAATATTATCCAACAAGTTATTAAGCCTATTATATTTCCAAATAATTTCCATATTACACATTTTCATATCATCTTTCATACTCATATTAATGACATCATTAATCATTTTCATCCATTACACTTTGTATTATAGATTATTCATATTTTACATTACATTAGGCATTTTATGAATATTTATGTGAGTCCAATTATTCGTTATCATGTTTGATTCATTATACTCATTTTAGTGAATAGGATGTAACACATTAAATATTAATGAATTAATTCATATATCAAGTTATGATGTGGTGCTCATTAGGGAACAAGGTGATATACCTTATATGTATATTGATAACTTTGTGACTATAATCCATTTACATGCATTAAGGTATATTATGTGATGATGACACCTAATGTCACTAATGTATCATGAAAGGCATTAAGGGTCTATATATGTGTATATGTTGTCAAAACTAGATGTTTACATATTAGGGTTTAGGTCAACATGATTATTTGACACAAAAATTTGACAACTTTTATTTCTAATATGAAATTATTATGGTCCTAAATCAAATTTTCATCATTGGTTAACTCTAAGGTGAAAAACTTACTAAGGGAAACGAGATGAGATAAGGGTTCTATCTAGGAGACAATTTGAATTAGTCAAGAATCCGACTACCTTGATGCTCTGATACCATGCTGTAAAGACCAATTCTCTACTAATTAACATGATAAACAAATCATCAATTGTGTAGCAGCGGAAATTTAAATCTTGACTTTATTCAAAATGTATAAAGAGTACATTACAAAATTTTCCCAAATGGGAGTACAACTTTATACAAGCAGCTAGGATCTAGGTAGTGGAAGACTTAACTAATACAACATTGTCTCCAAACAAAAACAACTTGAAACATAACAACAACTATGATCATATATGTTCCTTTTCCTTCAACTCCCATCCTTAGTCTTAGGTTCACCAAGCTTCCATGCGCACTCTGATCCTAGCCTGGATGGTTGGGGTCATCCAGTAAGAGAAGGATAAAAAGGTATGTGTTAAAAATAGGAATAAGGCAATCAATAAGCTAAGCAAAAGAATTCCATTAGGGAATTTCAAGAAGAGAGAGACCAATGAGTAAATAAGAACTTAGAATACTGCCACATTTTAATATCAACAAATATCACAATTGCATGAATATAAATTATGACTCGACATCCTCTCAATGTAGGGTGAGGCACCTACCGGACCTCACCAATGGCAGGGGGACTAAAACCCCAGTGCCTAAAAAGTGGCAGGGGGACTAAAACCCCAGTGCCTAATATATAAAATGGCAGGGGGACTAACACCCCAGTGCCCGGAAGGGTGACTGAAATCCCAGTGCCCTGTGGGTGGTTTGTACTCATGTACACTACATTGTCAATTGGCCAATAACTATATCATGCATAAACATTCACTTGGAAGTAGAGTGAAAAGTATATATCAAGATAACAACATAGCATTGGGAATAAAACCCAAGAAATAAATAAATAGGCCATCATAGGCCACCACAATATCCAAGAACTCCAATGAGTCAACAAGCAACAACATTATACAATGTTTCCAAGTATTTCAAAAAGATGAGCCAACACTGGCCAAGACAAGATTAAATATTTCACATAAGTGAGCCACAACTGCAATTGATTCATCAAAGAAGTAAAAGAGCCAAAAATGCATTTATGAGAATAATAAGGCTAGCACAATAATGATTGTGGGGTTGGAAAAGTCCCAACTGAAGGATAGGTATTTTGCACAATTACATTCCACTTTCATTTCACATTCAACATAGATGTTCACAAATAGGATCCACATACTAAAATAGGGCTCACATACTAAAATAGGTTCCACATACCTGTTTTATTTATTTACCATCACATTCACCAAGTTGATCGCATCACCATTCCGTATCCCCTAGTTACATAATTACACATGAATTAATATATATAAGTCTTAAAGCATAGGGAAAACCCTAATTTTACAAAACTACGATTTAGGGTTTAAAACCAAGCCCAAAAGATTAGTCATATTCTCCTGAACAATAAAACATATTTTATTACCTAATTTGGGGTTAAAATGAATTTATTATGTATTTTAGAACATTTTATACTCTTAAAAAGCATTCAAGGCAAACTTTGAAAAATCATTTAGAATCAGGCTTCAAAAACCACAAAATCAGGTTCTACATGAAAATTCTTTCCCATCGACTATTTATTCGTATTATTCTGACCAAGGATTCATTTATTATGAATTAAATGATCTCAGCCAATCAGAAATTAGGAAAAAGACACATAGGTAAAAATAAAATCAATTGAGCGCCACAGTGGCCAGACCCACGATGACATGGGCCAATCAGCTTTGGCCATGTCAGCCGATCTAGGTTCGCTAGGCCTCGGTCAAGGGTGGATGAACAGAGAGGCAAAAGACCATTTAAGCCAAGCTTCGAGGGTAGCAAGGTCATTTGGAACCGTCATTTTGTTTGCGTAAGAGGGGAAGAACAAGGGGCGGAAAGGCGATATTGCCCCTGTGATAAAACGCTAACGATTGAAGCAGCGGGGGCTCCAGGGTCATTTGATGATCCTCATCGTTCCTGCTTCTTGCCATGGCTGCGAGCAGCACAGCCTGGAGCTCAGCTCCTTGGCTCCTGTTCGCTGCTGCGCGCAAAGTGCTTGACCGAGAGAGGGAGAAAATATCCCAGTGTCACCGTGAATTCATCGAACCAAATGAAAGAGCAAATCCTGCTCAGGTGTGCGGAAACTAGCTTCACCGAAGGTGGAACAGGGGAAGGCCGATTGGGGAAAAACCATGGCGAGAACTTCTCCGAAAGAAAAACTAAGGTCGTGGGCACGTTCATGGGTCCATGGCAAACTGGAAGAACTACTTTCCACCGGTGGAGGTGCACAGGAGCTCTAAACCAGAAGGGGCTTCCGCGGAGGTCATCGGCGGCCCTATAGGACCGAACAACCAGGGTCGTCGCGGGATAAACTGAGCGTGCGGAAATGGAGAAGTAAGGTCGATGAACGTTACCTAGGCTTTAATTGATTGGAGGCATCGTCTATCTTGGTCTATCCACGGCCGTCGTCAGAGAGGAGAGCCAAGCTGGTCGCGGCACCTCGGGCAAAGAGAGGTGGAATTAGAGGAAGAAGAAGGTAGGTCGGGGTCTGATGGTTGTTTTCCAGTCCTTGAATAGGCGCGGGAGTGGGTGAAGGTCCCTCTGTGTGCCCATGGTGGAGACGAACCGAGAAGGCACGTTGGGCATTTCCCCCTTACATCATGAGAGGAGGCGAGTGAACTCTCAAAAGATTCGTCGTGAAGAGACGAAGCGACCCGGAGAGAAACCAACTGGAACGGTGCAACGTGGAGAGAGAGAGAGATCGGGGAGATCGGCGGTTGGGTCTGCTCTAACGGCTGGAGGAAGAAGAAGGGTTCGCGTCCATTGGATCGAGCGGGGAACAAAACTTGACCACCGTATGGCGGGTCCAAGGTGGAACCGGGTGCGTGACAGGAAAATAACCAAACAATAGTGCGACAAATGATATTAATGAAATCGATGGTTACACTATATTAAAAGCTTATAAAATGGATTTGAAGGGTCAAATGAACTCCAAAAGCCACAAAATTTTGACCATAGGTTCATGTTAGCATTTAGAACGATGCTATATAATTAGATTTCGTATTTATATCCAATAAGGCCCTTAATAAATACATTTCTCATTAAAGTGTATTTTAACACATTAAAAGGTGTGAATTATTATGAAATAACTATATTAATGCAATTAGTGAGTCAAATTCGAGGTGATAGTTATATATGAGTATTAAGAGAAAAATATCAAACTTTAAATATATTTTCACACATTTATATTCAAATTGGAAGAGAGAGAAAGTAAAGAGGTTAATATACTCATAATTAATTCAAATTCTTATTATTATTAATATATTTATCCAAAAAAAACTCCATATTAATATTATCTACTTATATCCATCCTTAATGACAAAATTACATTATTAACCTTCACTTATCTCCTAAATTGGGTTATTTGTGCAAACACCCCTTCATTATCATAAATGAGGGGAAAAGGTGATTTTAAACATTGAATTGTGCTCAAATTGCACAAGGGGTCCAAAAAGAATATAAAACAAGGGAAATTTATGAAAAAGGTCCAAATGGACTAAAAAGACAAGAAAAGATCAAAAGTGGGTAAATTGTAGGGAAGACCCTAAATTTCAGTATATTACAATATGGCTTGGGTATGGTGATGCAGGATACCCTCTCTTGATCTAGAGTTTGGGTTGATGTGATGAGGTTGTGTTGGGCGTTATACCTTGGTCCTTGTTTTGTGTGTTGGGCATTGTGCTTTGTTGAGTGCCCTGCCCGATACACTTATCTTGGGTAGTGGCTTGGTGTCTGTTGTACCTTGAATGATATGAAGCTCAGTAGGTTAGCCTTGTGCTGGGCACCATGGTTGGGTGGTGATAACCTATGTAGTAACACATGGATGCCCGACACCCATGGATGACCAATACAGATGGATGCATGACACACTTGATGAACGACATGCCCTTAGACTTAGCGGCACGGTGTGCTTAGAGTTCTTCCTAGTGGCACAACACATAGGGTTGCATGATACACCTTGAGGTGGTAGCCCGACATCCTTGCTAAGTGCTTGGCCGATATGTAGCTAGATTTCTTGGTCGATATGAAGCTGGAGTGCTTGGGCGATATGAGGAAAGTTCCCTTCCCGATACCACTTCTAGTGTGGGTGCCCTTCCCGTCACACTTCTTGTGAGGATAGTGGGTACTTTTAGTGAGGGTCATGTTCCACCTAGAAACTCATCTGTTAGTTCCTTATCATGTGATCACATATTTGTTGATTAAGAGCTATGCTTTATGGTTCATGAACCTTTGACATGTTTGGTAATGGTAAGGTGGTTGATATAGTAGAACGCACATATGTAAGCATGACATATCTGAAACTCTAATGACATGATATTACATGTGTTTATGGTCATCTTGAATCATGTATATATAATGATGAGTAAATGATAAGATTGGAAGTATATGAGTTGTTTCACATGATGATGTGACCAATGTCTTTGGCCATAGGGTTGAGGCATGAATGATAAAGCATAATCATCAATGTTGCCCTATGTTTGTTAATATTATCCTTCTATTAATCCATGATGATTGTGTATACTAACCATGCAGTTGTTTCATACAGATGCATAGCCACGAAAAGGGCTATGAGGTATATATATTTGAATAACACTGCTTTGATGGTCACTCTTGATGATGAGATAACATGCATCACATGTATGATGTGTTTTGGTCTGAGGACCTGAGTTGGGATAAAGTGCCTAAGTTGAGGTGTTATCCTTTGATGATGATCTGGGATTGTTATCCCAAGTGATGAGAATGCCTTATGAGGCAGTGGTTTCTTGTGATGAGGGATTGAGATCCCAGAATAACATGATGGTGGTAACAATAATGTAGCTTTATGTTATGCATGTGTTGCTACCTGGTTGCCTCAACAATCCACTTAAAATATACTAACTAATCACAGTGGAACATATCATGTAGTTTGCCCTGGACATAGATCCATCATCGTCAGTAGCTGGTGATGGTGAAATGGGTTCTCTTACAGGTTAACCCGGAGCGCATATTATTGAATATGTGAGGTTTCTCCTAGCCTAAAATAGAGAGGATTCGAGTGCAGCTGCGGTTGCAGACTAGGGATAGATAGAGCATGGTGAATAGGCCCATGGCTCAGTGTGATAGAGCATGAATGCGTTCATGGCTCAGGGAGCACGGTGAACTGGCCCGTAGCTCATATATACTAGTGTCGAGTCCTGTACTAAGGTGGGCTAGAGAAAGAGTAGCCTGCGGGAGCTCACCCTATGGCTGAGGCCACTTAAGCATGAGATTGCAGTCCTGCTTTGGTTCTCGTGCACTGAGCACGAGGTGGGTGGATGGGCTTGGAAGCTTAAAGAGCTAGAGGAAGTACCCATGGAGTTTGGGAGGTCAAGTTCTTTTCTCATAGTGATTCCTTGTGCAAATTCCAGCTTGGTGAGTTATGTTTCTTTGCTGTCCATTTCTTTGAGCTCTCTTATTCATCTTCTACTTACTCTCTCAGACATGGATCATACCTTGGATGAATGCTGATTAGGATGTGGTTCTCTCTCTTTCCTTTTCTTCTTGAGCTATCATAACCTTGGCACCTTCTTCTTTCTTGAGGTGATGTTGAGTTTGAGTTGGGACTCTTGATGGACTATCTTCCACCTTGAGAATGTGTTCTTTGGATATTTGATCATGGAGCTTGAACCCTTTATGGAGACATTCTTAAGGTGGGTTATATAACTCTTAGCCTTCTTTGTTATTGTCACTCTATCATGTGCTTATATTGATTCCCATCTATACATCATTTAACTCATATATGTTAGTAGTTTATGATGGTCTTGAGAAAACTATTTTGGTGAAGGAATATCGTTGAGGTTTCTGTCCATATCTTGCCATGATAATAAAGGGACTACCCATCCGATAGGTTTAGGGTGTTATCTTGTCATGACCAGGATGATATCTTGGTATGCCAAACCGTGACACCTTCATTGAGTGAGAGGCCATCATGGAAATGCCTACCCGTCACACTTTCAAGTAAGGTTTCACGTCACACTTTCTAGTAGGGTTGCTCGATATACTTCAAGAAAAGCTAACCCGACACTCCATTAAGGCCCCACCCAACACCTAGATGTGTCAACCCGATCACTATGATGTGGTCACGAGGTGAAACCGATATCACATGATGAGGGTGAAAGGGTATGCTCAGATATCCAATGATGTACACATATGAGAAATGCATAACATAGAATACTGTTGTTTTAGATAAGGTATGATCAATCTTAATTACCTCTCCTAAACCTAGTGCACCATAGGATGGTGTTACTACAAGTGGTCCATCCTTAACCAAAGAGATTAGCCTCAAACTCTCCAACAATGTGGGAAGTGATGGATGTACGGTTCAATGGTTGGGTATCCATATGATAACCTTAATCATGGAAAAATATGACCCATATTCTCATCTTAATGAAAGATTATAAAACATGACAAGTGTCTACTATATTTCCTTTTCATATAATCTTGACTTGTAAAGTGAGGTTATTGACACAACTATGTGTATATATATGATAGTGGGGATGAGCCTTTTTGGAATCAAGGGGTGTTAGTTTTGTGTAGAAATCATATAAACAAGTCTAATGATCTAATAGGTGTCTTATGTATAACTTGATGTAAAGACCTATGGATATGTAATCTAAGGTTTGACTTTCCTTAGTATGATATGTGGTTAATGATTTGTGAGGAGTAATAACATATGGGTCACAAAATGATGAAACATTTTGAATGGTTCATGGTCAACATGTTTACATAAAGCATGGTTGTAATACATATGTACATATGTGCTATGGTGATACCTAGTGTTGATGACACAATAATCTATTCATATCTAACTAATGTTGTTCAAGCCTGAATAAATATCAAGAAAATGGGAATTACTGTGATTAGGGTTTGGTGATCGAACCATGAAGTTAAACTCTAACCGGGTACATGTGGAGAGCAATGACCTTGGTTTTAAGGGTAGGTCATATTATGATATTATACTCTCTCTCATAAATTACATGACTTTAACCTAGTGGGTTAATTTGGTGTTATAACTTATGAATACTATGAAGATGGTTAAATAATATTAAGCTTTGGGTATGAACCTTGATAAAGGAAAACGAGAAGTATGCATATGTGAATGTTCATACTTGGTTATATTGTCTAAATATACTCCAACTTATGGGAGGCTGTGAAAGTCAATGGTTTGATATAGAATGATGCTTGAGAAACTTATATGGAATAAGCATGAAGCCTAATCCTAAATTAGAGAACTTATGATGCATTGCTTGATTTATTTAAAGGTGTTTAATGTGTTTCTCTCTCTAAATGTAATAGCTAATGATTTCTTTGGCAAGTACATGTGATGTGGCATAAATGATGATTGACATGAGTAATACGTATATGCTCAATGAAACATAATGAGATAACCATGAAACACAAGTGTTATGTGATGGGTTATAGGACCTGGAAAGGGCTTAGTTCCTAGCTGGTATGATATTCTCTAGCACTGGAAGGAGGCATTGACATCTCATAATGATGTGACATTGGTGGTAGCTTTGAGAGTCTGTGTAACAGTGGTGATGGTATTGTGAACAACAATGATACACACATTATGTGGTGGTAGTGTGACAAGCTCACAGACCTACATATTTACATATGTTGAAGGTTTGTTGTGCCCTTATCTTATATAGTTTGCTATGATTTTATATGTTTTATCTTGATTTATGTTGAAACACACTTTAATTGGTCTAATTAACCAAGTGCAATCTAATCATGTAGCTTGCCCTGTGCCATAGATCCATTCCAGTGTCAGTATTGCTGGATGGTGAAATGATTTTAACTTGTAGCGCATATTTTTTAATATGCATGGTGCAAATTGAGTATTCCCTTGCATCCTTAATTACAGGATTGTGTGAGACGACCATGCGTGAGTCGATCTCGTTGTGATATGGATGGCCATGCGTGAGCCACTCCTTCTTGTTAGAACGACCATGCGTGATCCCATTCTCATAGCACCGTTACCTGTACCCAGGTGGGATAAATGTTATATGGGAGGTCATGCATGAGCCAACCCCTTTGATGTGACTATATGTCACTTTTGTAGTTGACATATATGTCTTTGCGGTGTTCTCATGTACTGACCACAAGGTGTGGAGAGGTTGTGGATTCCTTCTCTTCCATTAGACCTTGTATGGAACTGATTTCAACTTTGCAGTGGTCAATTGGATTAGGGTGGTACAACTCAAATCCTCAGGGAAAAATAAAATATGTAATTAGACATGTAGTATACGTGTATAGGATCACATACCAAAACATTGGTTGAATCCTTGTTTTGCTTTTATACTGCTTAGTTTATAACAACTATACAAGTTCTTCATATTCATTTTGAATTATTAGTTGTTCAACTACTCATTGGCAAGTGCATATTACATCTCTATTTACTTTAATTATGAGATATATGTCATTTAGTTAATTCTTTTAAACCTACTCAGTATGTTAGCCTATCTACTTAGTTATTTGTGATAATAATAGAGTTGGCAGAGAGTTATATCTCTCGCTGGGACTTTTATCTCACCCTACTGGTTAAATACCTTTTAGATGGACGTGCATGTCAAATTAAAGATTGGATAGCTAAGGATATGATAAGAAGAGAAACTTTACTTGGTGGGTCATGGTATATGGATAGTGTCTAGTAATAGTGTCCTATGTGTCGCCCCTGTACACTTAGGTCCTTGGGGGTATTCTTGATGTGTTTTTTAGACATGATACATGGTTTTTGGTTTGTGTGCCTTTGGTGGTAGTTACATACATGTAGAACTGTTATTTTATGTAATAGGTTGATTGGAAAATGATGGTGTAGCACCTTGAATATATGTTATGAAATGTATGTGTTGACTCTTGTGTAATAAATCTCATCTCATGGTGCTTGTTGTAAATCAATTTTAATTTCTTATGATTTTCAATGATCCGCTATTAATGGTTGATCATGGCTTATCTTTTTAGTAATCTCTCTTCATGTAGCAAAGGGTATCATAGATGAAATGATGACAGTCGCAATCAAGGGACCATAGTTTCTTTCTTCTGGAGATCCCTGGTCACATCACTTTATAAGAGTATATCAACTCATCCAAGAATCACATGGATGAGAAACATCTTTTTATTAAAATAACTAGAATTGATTATGTTGAAACAAAGTTTCCCACATGGCTAGATCCCATGCCCTAGAGTGTAACTACTTAAACATAGTTTAAAGAATAGAAGAAAAAAGTAGATAACAAGGAATGCCCTTTTTCTTTGGAGTCCCTCCTCCTTTTATACGGGGATAGCAGGGGGAAAAACCTATAGGAATAGTTGTTGGCGGCGGCTAGGTTATCGACTCTTTGGTGTCGGTCGAACTACTACATTTAATCACTTACTTCAACTTGAAGTCACATTCTCAAACCTTAACTACAATGATGATTTTATTATTTCAACATCTTACCAGTCTTCAGTTGAATGATTTCCACCACATAAAAGCATAAGGAATTGGCCATAATTCTTGGTCAAAGGAGTAAAACTTTGAAATTTTAATTGCTTGCCCACAAATGGAGTGATTTATTGAGTTGTCTTCTTTAATATTTGACCACGTGACTCCCATTGTTGTTCATTCCCAAAACAACAAAACAATTGGCTAGGAAGGCCACCTGACCGGTTGGAAATCTGTCGAACATATAATTCTCCTACAAAGCATTCAATTTATTTTCCAACGCATACTTGTGCATTAAATTATGCCATCAGATGTACATGCTATGATCTTTTTTGCATGGGGTATATATAATTGACTATTGGAAATCGTACAAATATATTCCAAGAGTATTTAATCATTGGAGTGATTGGGCCATTTTCCTAAAAAAATGAAGCATATATAACTAAAACTCCAACTAAAGAGAGAAAATTTAAAATAAGACAATTAATTCTAAAACTAGGAAAATAATCAACAAAACAATCCTTAAATGATATCTAATAGATGTTAATAAAACTGATAAATACACATTTATCAAAACACCCTGAGACATAAATGTTTACTTGTCCTCAAGAAGGAAAATCACAAATTATTCCAATTTATACTAGTTTCAATCTCACAACAAACATTTTCCTTCACCAACATTATATGCCTAATCGTATCACTCTTCATTCTCCTATTGGTTTCTTTCTCACTGCACAAGTATTCTTCCTCCTTCCTCCTCTATTCATTTCTCCGCTGGTTCTTCCTTCAATTTTCTTTGTCATCTTCATTTCTTCTCCTCTGAACCACTTTAAACGCGTCAATTTCTTTCATCTTCCCCCAATTCAATGCTATCAATTCCCCCCTTCTTCTTCTTCTTCTCTTTGCTCTAGTGATGGTCCTATTCTCATGCTCTCCATCCTCCTCTTGTCTTACTCTCTTTTCTTATTCTTCCTTCCTCCCCTCTTCTCCTTTTCTTCCCCAACAACCATGGGCTTTGGATGTACATGTGGGTATAGGTGTGCTTCCTGTAAGGGCAATGTGTACATTGAACGTTTGAGTGGAAATTAAATATATCTGATTTAAATATATATTGATTACTATCCTTTTGCGAATAACTGGACAAAATTATTTTCTACTATATATAGTTCGGATTGTGCATAATTTGCAATGTATCCTTTATTAACTTTGTTTACTTTTATTTTATTAATTAACAATATAATTAACTTAGGTTGTGTTTAAATTGTATTGTATTTATTTTATACCTTGATCAACGGATTGAATTACATTTTTGTCTGTACTTATTTGTTTAAATTTTATATACTTGTTTTTGTGCTTGTTTTATTGTGCATTGCTACGGTCTCTTTGTGTCTTTGGAAAGATGGATAAATAGTTTCATGTGCATGCCAAATTTTGTCAATTGTGTGAATAATTTTAGAACATTTCAAAGTCTACATAAGTTTTCACTCATAAATTTTAAAATCTTCCAAATAGTCACAAATGTCAAACCAAATGTTTCTCTTTACACAACAACCATTAAACACGTACTTTTAAGAATGTTCTCTAACATGAAAAATGATATCAAGTGATGCATTTGTTAAAATTGTTATTTATGATGATTTTAAATTGTTTTGAAGACATCATAATAATTTTTTTGTAAACATTTAAGAATATTTGAATATTGTAAAACATTTACCTCTGCAAAACATTTTATGGTCTTGAATATTTTACCTTTGATTTATGGATACAATTGAAGTTGATTTTTAATAATTTCCATTGAATATCCATTCTAGACATTTTTTTGTGGTGGGATGGAGAAAAGAGATGCCAAGACAAATAGTATCAGAGAGGTTTCCCACGTGGTTGAACATTGAAACCAGATTTTCTTGTGAAAGGAACATTCTTTAAAGTATTTTTAATGGTCTTTTTGTACTTATTTTTTTATAAATCTTGTAAGTCCATGGAGAAAGTGGTTCTTAACATGTTTCATAGTCTTTATATAATATTTAAGAAAAATTAAAATGCGTTTGATTTACTTATATTTATATTTTTTAATTTCTTATATATAACACTAAATAGTCATCTACTTGAATAAATGAGTTATTTTAAAATCATAACCCTAAATAGTCATGTGTCACTGTCTCTAACTTCAACTGGTCATCATATTTAGGAAAATCTCCAATATCTCAAAATATTTGGTCATTTTTTATGGTTGCCAATTCTTGATTGGTTGATTGTATAGAAGCTTGGTTTGCATTCCAATTCATCATAGAAAATTCATGACTTGTTGATTTCATAGATACACTAGACACTTCTGCTAGGATAACAACTCAATGATGTATGAGTGTGGAAAGAATTTGACCCATCACATAGGCTGGCCCACTATATGATTTAAAATGTCAACTCTAGTATGCAGGTAGATGGGGGTAGAGGGTTTACATTGTCTATGGGAGTCACTAAGTGGCTCGTCTATAAGGATGGTTCTCTTCTAAATAAAAAAGAAACCTCTATTATGTATGACCTTCATTTTAGTGACATTCCCAACTGTATGCATACTAGTTATAACTTTCTTTCTAATCAATCTATTGCAGAGGATGATTGAAATAAACTTATTAGTGTTTCAAAGGTAGGCATATTTGTTCTTCAAGGATGGTGTCAATTCCAAACTGCGTAATCTTTTTCAATAAGTAACTGTGACGGAACAGTTCTTACAGAAACCCCAATACCACTGCCAAGATAGTGGTAGAGGGATTGAAGTGTCTATCCCTGGGCATCCCAAATGGATATCACACACTTCATATACAATAAGAAATAATAACTTAGGAACACAAGTGGAGATAGAAAAAACTAACCAACCCATTTTATGCTTTTGTAGATTTGTCCTTGTCATCATAGTTTGTCGAGTGCAGAAGTGATCCTAATCATATATCATGTTCTCCTAAACCAAAAATCTTGACCAAAAGTCAACAAAAAACATTGGGAATGGTTATAGAATAATAAGAGACTATATATATATATATATAAAAGAAGAACCACTTGACATTATTATGCAAGTAATATATTAACAAAATGATCATGATCAACAAGTGTAAGTTTCTAAAAGAAAACAAAATAAAATATACTTCGTAACAAGAGTCAATCACCTCATATAACAGGAGTGGGAGAAAATACTAATAATGTATCACTTAACCCTAAAGGAAAGGCCAAGGCCTCATAACCATAAGGGAAAGGAAAAAGGGTGCCATTTTACCCCTATTAATGAAATGGGAAAGGCTCATACAAAACAATAGCAAGGAAATAAGGGGAGTATATTTGCAAGTCCAAATAACCAAATAGAAGAACAATCAATATACATATATAAATTCAAATCTCTAGTCTTTGAGAATGAGGTAGCTCAACCATGTATGTTGCCAAGTGTTTTTATACATAGGGAACAATATTATACACTAAATTAAAACATTTGATGCCAAAAAGTTAGAGTATACACACCTTTTAAAATAAGAACTTAATTCACAAATTTTAAGATATTAGGGAGTAAGGTCAAGACCTAGTAATAGATGTGTAGCTTTTAGTCAGGATTTGATGTTCAAGAAATTTGGTTTCTAAAAGGAGATTAGGATATTTGTTCCACATGCCCATATGAGAATAATTCTCTCTCAAAAAATAGTCTGATGTTATAAGTTACTAACATTGGCAAATATCAACATATGGGAAAATTATTTCATTGAGCCATTAGAATGAAAAAAAACCCTTAAATAAGTCTCATATCCATTCTACCAAAGTGCAATATGACAAATCTCGCAACAGATCCTGTGATGATCCTGATTTTAGGGTTTTGATACTCAATCTAGTATTTGAGACATAATTGGTGTAAAATGATTTATTTTGGAACTTGAGGTTTGGTGCGCTCCCGCTAGAGGCTTGCAACAAGTGCAATCCACGAGGTCGGGTTGGCACGGGATGAAATGGGATCTTTGCTTTCAAAATTTGTATGGTCCCACACTAACTACCTACTTCTACTAAGACATTACACCTGCAAGCGCACGGGGTCGTGTCGTAGTATAGGTGAGGTGGCAAGTACGGGGTCGATCCGTGAGGATAAAGGGGGCACTAGAGTTAGATGGCGTGAGCTACGTTCCTAGTGCGGAGAGTAGGGTTGTTAGGGTTTTAAGGTTGATTGGTTGTTAATTACGCTAAGAGAGCAAGTATGAAAAGCAATGTGAAACTAAGTTATCAAAAGACTAAATTAGCAATCTGAGTTAACAAGCTATCTAAACATGAGCAAGAACAGACTATACTAGACTAAGCAAGCAACTAGCAATTGAGAACCTAAGTTAACCACTAATCAAGATCAAAAACCTAAATTACCACTTAGCTAACAAAACTAGGCAATTAACTAAGTTAACTAAAGCAAATGAACTACACTAGCATTAACAAGCAAACTAGGCAATTAGGGTTTTAAGCAATTAGATGAAGGAGGTGGGCCGTTTGGGAATGTGACCTTGACATTAGTTGGGGGATGTCACCATAATAAGCAATTAACATATCTCATTCTAGATTACCAAACCAAACAACAAGGTGGGTGCTATGAGAATTTACCCTAAGCTACTAATTGGAGAACTAGGGCTAGGTGTAATTCTCATAGGACGTACCAAGTCTAGGTCTCTAGGATAAGTGGTATTAGTCAATTGAGGACCAAGGGTAAGGATGGGAGTAGAGATGAGGGTATTTGACCTCATTCCACTAGCCACCTCAACCTTTAGGAAATCCTAGGCAATTGCACTAATCACACTTATACTAGTCACTTACAACTCACAATTGCATGTAGGAAGAAGGTGATTATGTAGGAAGATAGGGGGCTAGCTAGGGATCTGAATTAAGGACCTAGGAGCCAATCCTATGATAGCTACATAGAAACCAAAACACCCTAGAGACAAATGTCTTCAAACACCACAAGGCAAGCAATTAATGCAATTAAACATTGTTCATGACTAGTTTGAGATTATAGGTAAGAATTCATCATTGTGAAATTTATTATTTTATTCATATAATATTTTTATCTTACTATATCAAGACTCCTTTCGATATCCAATTGGATACTTTTTTCTCTTTTATTTGTCTTCTTCCCTAATTTTTTCCAATCATTATTTTTATGCATATATCAACATTTTAATTCTGACATCCCATTTGTCTTCTCTTGTGGGGTATGCTTCCAACACCTTAGGTATATAGCAAAAAGGTATGAACCATATATGACTAGGACACAACCAGATGTAGCTGATCTTTCTTGGGAGGTAGATAGAAATAGTTGATTTACCCTTTGTGGTTTATGTTCCTATAGTTACTTTCATGTACACTGGTTCACTGAATTTTACCCACCTTTCATAGACTAGTTTTCCATGCATTTCATTCATAATTTTTCATTTTGATATTATTTATGCATTTTTATCATAGTTAGCCTTTGAAATACTATTGCATCAATTATTAAGTAATATATATAATTATGTCAATTGCTCATATTTTATTGAGACTTACATTGGTTTTACCACATTTCAGGCAATTGGAGCACTTATAAAGAAGATTGGGCTATCGACACCACCATCGGTGGCACTAACATAAGGTGAAATTCTAATAGGTTTGTTGAAGAAATCTTGGTTCTACCGAGAGGAGATTTGGCACTACCGAGTTAGTGTTCAAGACCACCAAAATAGTAAATCGGTGTTACCAAATCATGATCTAGAGAGCAATAGGAACTAAGTTTATCAATTTGGTAATACTAACCCGCTACTCAGTAGTACTGACATTTTATCAATAGGAGAATTCAAAAATCACAAAATAGAAACTAGGTTCTACCGACCTGCCCAACGATAGTACTAACATTCAACAAGGGTTTTGGGACAATTAGAGACTCAGTGAAACTGACTTTTTATTAGTGGTACTGACTTATTATGGTTAGTGCAGATTTCATATTACAACGGATCCAACATCCTAGACTTAAAGATAGCCAAATTCCCACTTTTGACCTAAGGGGGTTCTTCTAGAGCTATATATCAAGTTTTGGTCTATTGCAACTGAGCACAAAGTCGAAATAGGATACACAAAGGATATGACCATGTCCTGGGCCATGCAGGCACTTCCACAGAGTGGAAATACATCCAGAATGGTGCAGATTAAGACGCTATATAAAACAGATCATATGTACATGTTTCTCCAGGGGTTACATTAGTTTTCTCATGTTTCCCACATTTTTCTTCTTACCTTCCATGGATATTACAATGGAAATAATGTGAGGCTAATCCCCTTTATTCCTTAGACCCAGAAGTTGTTTGATTATGCATTATAATTGACTTCAATGAATTAATACATATGTTTAATTGAGTGTGGATATAATTCTATAATATCTTAATGAATTTTGTGTGCTTGATCACCACAATCAATTATTTAAACCATTAATTAATTCGTGATAGCGATTAAGGGTTGGATACATCATTGAATCGCATAGTTGATATTGTACCTCATGATAGGGCCTACAACTATGAAGGGAATATCCTATACATATATTAAATGCAGTTATTTAACTCTTAAATTGCTACTTGAGTAGGATTTGCTTTAGTATAGGTAGTGTATTATGTTGTGTAAGTGAGTTATATTTGTCACATGATTCATGATAAATAGTTCTTAAGGAATTGGAGTAAATTGCAGTGTAAGAATGGTGAAAGGACCCATCCAATTTGTGATCACAAACTACTTAATTTAGTTTTCAATTCTTACAACCAGTTTAATCAAACAGTCAATCACTTTTTCCCTAGGTCTAGTTGAGTAGGCTACAATTAGTATTAGTTCTAGTTTAGCATTTCTGAAACTTTGACATTTGTCCCTCATAGGCATATACTACTTGGCATGTACATTTCCATTTTGCATGCACAATTTGAGCTTGTCAAGTTTTGTCCCCATTGTCGGGAAAACGACAAATCATGTAGTACGAGTGTTGTGACTGGACACTCTACGGCATTTCTTTTCTTTTATTTACATTTAAAATTTATTTGTTTTAAATTGAGCATAATTGAAAACTCTTCTTTATATAATCGAGTAATATTCACATTCTTACTCACAACTATTGCATTTTTAGGTTCTAGTGTATGGTTTAGACTAGAACTGCCGACTATGGGGAATGAACTTTGTAGGGTATAAGTTGAAAGAACTTCTTTATAGGGAAAAATAGTACGGCAGTTCTCCAGAAAGATTTATCCATACTCCACAACTATAGGTAGAGCAAGCAATGGCAAGAATAGAAGATCATAATGTAGAAGAGCAATTTGGAGTTGATCTTGTAAAATCGACTGTCTAGTAGAATATTAAAGCTTCATCAGCCACAACACAACTTAGGCCAATTATAAAGAAGGCAATCAATGTGGGAAGATACAAAATAGATCCAGAACTGGTGGCACTCATTAAATCTTAATCATTCCATGGCCACGACATTAAGGAACCAATGGCCCAAATCAACAATTTTGTGGAGAGTTGTGATATGTTAAAAATCGACATGGTACTGATGGCAATTGTATATATGAATCTATTCTCATTCTCACTATAAGATAAGGCAAAGTCTTGGTTCTTAAACCTTGGAGTGAAATGATAGACACACTTTTGAAAAGTACTTCCCTGCACAGAAGACGCATGACCTCATTGGGTGGATCTACAACTTGAAGAAGCATGTTGATTAGTCTTATTTAGAGGCCTGGGAGAGATTCTATATTATGTTAAGGAAGGTCCCTCATCATTAGATTGACCTATATGGCTAGTCTAAGACATTCTATTATGGTTTGCATAAGGGGGAGAGAACCACCCTTCACACTATAGGGGAATGATTCTTTCTCAACAACAAGGAAGCCAAGTCTCATGAAATCATGAAGAACATGGTCAAAGTTCTTTCATGAGGTGAAGAGAGATAACTTCTAGCAACAGCTAAAGTGTTGGAGAGTCCATCAAGATCATAGTTCTTAAAAAGAATATGGACATACCTGCATGTAAATTAGATCAAAAAGCAAACACCTCATCTTGAGGTGAAGAAGAAGAGTGCATGTATGTGCATCAGAAGAACCACAAGGGAAGAAATGAGTATGCATGGAGGAAGGATCCTAAATTTTCATCAAATTATCCTAATAAATTTTATCATAACCTATCACAAGCACATCAACCCAAGCCACAATAGGGTAATGCACAACAACAATATCAGCAGGACATGGGTCCTAGAAAGATAGACTACATTGAAGACATGTTTGGAAGGTTGATTAGTTAGAATGAGACACTACTAGACCAAACAAAAAGAGAGAAGTAGAATCAACGGGCACAGATTCACAGTATAGAAAATTAGATTTCTCAGTTAGAAGCAGAAGTGGATGATGTGGATTTTATCACACCACAAATTTACTAGGAATGTAATTTATAGAGTATAGAAAAACCAAAGTGCAATAATGCCACCCGCAAGAGGACGGGTCGTATTGTAGTATAGTTGAGGATCAAATGCCAAGAGATAACTTGTTTAAGAATTATCTGATTGAAGTAACCTATCAAGAACTAGCATTTATCACAAAGATTGAATTTGGTTATTTAAATAAGATTAAGATAATGACAAGAGCTAGTTTTAGACTCTAGTTATCAATAGATGGAAAAACTAGAATGGAACTGGGTTTCACTGCCACTACCCAAATATGTGCATTCATTCAAATCCAAACACACATGAAGGTATAATTGGAGTTATGTAAGTTTCCCCGTTTGGCGTTAGAAACTTGCATGAGTAGATATCCCTATAAGTTTGATGTATCATTACTTACAAATCATATATCCACTGCTCTGGAGACTTCCCTTTAGAAGTTTTTGTCAGGGCATCAACCAAGGCTAATTGGTATTCATATATTGAACATTAAAGTTCTCCTGGTGTAAGACTATAATAAATCACATAAAGTGGGTGATCAAACAACAAAACATGTATTAAATGGTTAGCTGTGAATTAAATGAGCACATACAAGTATTGGAATGTGAATGAAATTGCAAGAAACATGTACTGGGTCTAATCCCCACACTCCAGTGAAAATACTACTCCCTCAACGTGACGAGGTTAATATCACTAGTAGAGGAAAGGGACACAGTCATGGTCATGATTATATTAAGAGAAGCTCAGTGTGGTGTGTGATGGAAAATTCCTTCCTTCTCTCTCTCTTCTAGGTGCTAATCCTAGCTTGAAATTGAAGTAGGTGGACAATAGTAACTCAGGGAAGAGATGGATTACCTTAGATAAGGAGGTCAATAGCTTGGAGTTGTTGAAGGTCGATAGCCAAGCTAGGTCGATAGGCCTAGACTTGATCTGATCTCCACATCAACCTTTTGGTATATTCTATCTTCAAAATTTGTGATATGAGTTGAAGTATTGTTTTGGAGGCCTATTTAAAGTGTCTTATCTGTCAACCACTAGTGCTTTCCATCTATGTCGAGCAGTGGTTATCGATCGATGGATGTGACTCTTGGGCATCACTTGTCGATGTTTGAGGTCAACAGGTCATCAACCTTGGGGGTCGAGGAGGTTGTCAAACGACGTTTGATGATGTTGTTTGTTAATGAATGTGTCGACATCAGTATGTGGATGGATTGATATCTTTTCATCTATAGATTGATGATGTTATTTAAGGGCAGAAGTTGATGGGTCATCGACCCTGCTCCTCGATGAATCTGAATGTTGAGCTTCTGATTGCCGACCATAGTATGTCGACTTCCTAACTATCAACCATGTGGATCGATGGGCTATCAACCTAAAAGGTTGAGAAGGCTGTCGAGCATTGATAACTGAAAATATTTGAAGGTCAATTGGTAGGGCAATCGATGGGTCAATTTTTCCCTCAGGCACAAAAAATTTCCATCGATCTACCTTCTGGACCCCCTAGGAAAACTTGTTGTAAAGTGATAGAATTCAAAACCTATAGAGGAATTCAAGAAAAGTATCAATCACTATAAATAATTATAAAACACTAAGTAGATTGAAACAAAACTATTCTAGTGAAAACTAGGCTATACGAATACTAAAATAGACTAATAATGTAGAGAAAACTGGGATGAATATACACTCATCAGTTGCATCCCTAAAGAAGCATGGCTAGCAAGGATTTCAATGAAATACATATATTCTAATTGGGAATCAATATGTGAGGGAAGTGCTTCTCTGTAGTGACAAGGTACTAATTAGAGATCAAGAGGTAGATTCTAAAATAGACACAATTGCAGATGATATCAGGGAGGTTCTTGAAACAATTTCTCTAGAGAAACCATAGGATGCCACACCACAAGAGGAGAGCCTAGATGAGGAGTCTACTGATAAGAAGGAGAACAAGAGTTAATCCTACATTCCACCGCACCAAAGAAAAATTGTCACTCTAGTACCGTTTCCAAACAATTTGAAGGTCAAAAAGGTTGATCAACAGTTTAAGAAGTTTCTAGAAACATTTAGAAAGCTCTAGATCATTCTACCATTGGTTGATTCTATTGAGCATATTCCTTTCTATGGCAAGTTGTTGAAAGTCATTATTAACAAGAAGAGAAGGGTAGCTGATTTAGATGTTTTTTTTCCTTAAAGAGGAAGTCACTACATTGATACAAAGAAAGCTACCACAAAAGACACAAGGTCCAAGATGTTTCAACATACCGTGCTACATTGGTAGGGTGAAGTTTGGGGACGCACTTTGTGATTCAGGGGCAAGCATAAATTTGATGTCACTGACTACATTAAGGAAATTAGGACTCAAAGAATCTTGGAAAAGAAACATGACTATTCAGATATTAGATAACTTTGTAGTGAGATCCATTGGCATCTATGAATTCAAGTATGCTATCATTTGATCTCTATCACATATTTATTGTTACCTGTCTATTTCATTTTTGTTCACTTTGTTATTATGTATCTCTTGTCACTTATTACTGTGTGAATTCCCACTCAAATATTTATTTTAGAGAGACAAAATATAGGAGGAGGGAAGCAGGGAGTCAAATGAGGAGGATATAGGAAAGCAAGACAATGGATCAATGACATGGTGTTAGACCAAAGATAATAAATCAATTACACACGGAAAAAAATTACTTCCCACTACTTTCCTTCTCCATGCTAAATTTTAGCTTTCTCTCTCACTGACAAATTCCCTCCTCCATTTGTGTTCAATGTGTTATAATGTCTTCTTCCACATATATTTTATTTTGTTCAAATTTACTTTGTTGTCATACATTAATGTCTTATTTCCACTACTTCTCTCAATCATATTGTTTCTTTCTCTCTTTCTTAGCAATACTTTCCTCAAGTTGTAACCACATGTGTTGTAATTTGTTATTTTTCACATATTAGTATGTTACTACCCTCCTTCATTTTTGTTGAAGTGTGTTATAATATGTTTCTAGTCAAAATTTAATGTGTTATTTCCCTCACACATACTAATTTTTGAGAGAGAAGATACTTGAGGATGGAAATGAAGAGTGAAATGAGTAGGAGGGATGAAAATAATATGTTGGATAAAGATAACAAGATGCCATACATTGAAAACAAATCTATTTCATGCAAAAATAAATTGTTGACCACAACTTCCCTCCTCACTTTTAGTTTTCTCTGAATTTCTTTCCACTACTTCCCTCCTCCATTATTGTTCAAATGTGTTACAATTTTTTTTTCACATATTAATTTTTTTCATTCACATATTGTTTGTTTCTTTCTCTCTCTTTTAATTAGTTCAATAACATCCCAAATTTTAAGAAAAAGGGGCTTGGATAAATTTTTTAGATGAAAATATGTTTATAAACTAAGGCTAGAAGAACATGAGGGCCCTTTACAAAATTTCCATACAATTGGTTTCTATTATTAAAAATATGAGCCCAAGTGATTTCTTCTCCTAATATGATAAGTTTTGAGGCATTAAATTGATTTCACATTTATTTTGCTATTTTTTGTTAAATAAAGTTAGAAGGACATCTTATTCATCCTACTCTCCACATGTAGGAATCATCTTGAGAAAGAATTTACATCTACTGCTAATAAGATGCAGTCCATTCCTGCCTAACACAAGACCATGTGAACCTATTTATAGAAAACCCAAAAGAAGAATTGGTAAATACAAACACACAAGAGTTGTCGTAGTAAACAAAACAAAAGAAAAACACTATAGAAGCATCCCATCCTTTATGTATCTGTCCATTTAGTCATTATATATGATATATTTCTTCTCTCTAAGATAGAACAACCTCTAACTCTCATGGGTAAGAGGATGGGTTCAATAATCAGAATGTAACATTTTCTATGAATTCCCAAAATTTGGAGCTCCCTGGGAACCTAGTTAAGAGCTCTGGGATAAAAAAACCAATATTGGCATGCTCCTCATGATCAGATTAATTTCTCATACCAGATTGATCAATCTCCATGGGCAATCCTTTGGACCCTAGATATAATTCACAACAGTCCTATCTTCTATGTCCATGACCAATATGATCATATTGTAATCTTTAGCCATTTTCATGGAAATGATGTATCCTTGCACATACGACTCACAATGGTCTTTACCATTGACCCAATATCCAAAAGTTATTCTGATATAACCACGAGAATTTTTATGCATCATGAAATCGAATGCCGCCTAGCCCCTCTAGGGTGGATGGAATAGCATGTGGTAAGATTGAACTCAAGATTTTCCATGTCTAGCTTTTGCCATTTTAGGAGGTAGATGTGTTTCATTCAAGTTTCTAGAGTTTCATGTCCATCCAATCCATTATAAAAAGAAGATACATCTATCTTCTTGAAACACTACTTGGAGATCGTCATGTCCACATCAAATGAAATTGATTACCACAATATGTTCCAATCTATGGGAATTACGCCATTAATGATTTTACACAGCAAACTATTAGCTTCAAGAGTGACCCTTGTGCTCCAAAACTAAGGTTTTGATGATAATTTGGGTCCTGAGTCAACTATGACAATCTTGTCTAATAGGATTATGAACTTTCCATTTCTTGTCGGAGTTCCAAGAAAGGATACCATAAATAGCAAGACACAAGTCAAGCATCATAATCAATCCTTGATCAAAGATGACTTGTGAGAGAGTAATATAATCCCACCCATGGTCATCTCTCTAGAAATTAGCAACTTAGAAATCACAAGAGACATCATTAGGATCTCTGGAAAACTGGCTCATGCTAATAATGCACCACTAATCATGCCAAAAAAGACAAATTTCCTCTATCTATAATCCATTAACACCAAGATAACACCTTTAGAAATTTCCTACAAATATTCTTATAATATGGGGATGCAAAGGTACCCATTTTTAGAGAACCTGGATATGTGCCGCTATGATTAGTATGTGTTCTCTTGTATTAGCTCCTACAAAAACTAACCCATAGTGTATTACCTGTCAAGATTCCCAACATGCCTTATATCTAAAACCCTTTCCAGTGAATTCAACAAAGTGAACCCTAAACCTCCTAACTCCAGTGGCCTTGATACTCTATCCCAATAAATCCACTCTCTACTTGAGGTGTTATCTTTGTCACTCCAAAGGAAGGTTGATATTATAATTTTAATCTTCTTGATAACTCCACATGGGACATCGATAGCACCCTTACATATATAATGATGGAAGAAAGATTGTTCTCAATGAGAATTTCACAATCGACAAAAAAAAACAGATTTGCGTTCCATAATGTAACTTTTTGTTTAATCTTTTCAAATAGGAAGTCATAATGTTGAACCTTTGATCAACCTTTCACTATAGGAACACCTATGTAGTTGAAAATCCCACCCCCTAAGTGTGGGATATGTAGACTGTAAGAAATTTCCTACGCAACTGTGTGTCATCATTGCCACATAAAAAACTTGACTTGACCTTGTTCACCATCTTCCCAGATATGACCTCCTAGGATGCCAAAAATATCATTAATAGTCGAGAGTGAGCTATCTGTGGCTTGTGTGAAAATGATTACATCATTTGTGTATAATAAAATAGTTGGTGCCTCCATCTTCCCTGTTGTTTTGAATCTAATAATAGAACTTTCTACTGTAGTGCTTTTGATTCTCCTACATAATGACTCATCAAATAATATGAAAAGAAGGGGAGAAACTGGATTGCCAAGTTTGATGCCCTTGAACATTAAAACAAAACCAGTTGTGTAGTTATTAAGAGGTCCACTCATCCATGTATCTAGGAAGAAGTTGATACATAGGAAAATGACCTTGGTTATCATCCCAAATCTATCAAGCACAACCCGTAAGAAGCATAAATCTTCTAAGTCATATTCTTTGGACATATCATACTTGATAACAACATTGGTGCATTTTTTATCACCTTTATTCATGCCATAGATTATTACATTAGCCAATCTAATATTATGCAATATGTAATGTCCCTAGATGTATGCACCCTATTCCTTAGATATCATGTGATGGATAATTCTCATCATGTGAATACTAAGAATTTGAGCAAGGATACAAAGAGACACATTCTCAATTGATATGGAGATAAGAGCAATACAGTAACATAAAAGGCTTCCATGGAATTGATTGCCTCTATAAAAAAAGTTTTGCTAGTTGTGTGAAATCATCTTTGAAGACATCCCATGCAGCGATGTAGAAGTTTAGGGAAAATCCATTAGGTCCCATCATAACACTTATTCCATCATCATCATCAGTCTGAAAATATTCTGAAAATATCATCAATATCCATCAATCATTAGGGTGAAATTGTCGTCTCCATATAGAATAAGTGGAATATTTTCAAGGGATAAGGCATCATCCTCTGTGCATTTTTGTGACAGATGGCTATAAAAATCTTTGAAATACTTGGCTACAACATGAGCCATTTGAACCAGATCATTAATCGATGCTCTGTGATTGATAGATAGGTATGGAGTGTAGCGTCTCTTCTTTTTTGCTTTAATGAGTGCATTTTGGAAACATGTATTTCTTTCCCCGTCATTAACCAATTAATCATTGCTTTGGACTTTAATAGTGACTCTTATTGGGAAATAATCGTCACTAGTTCTTTTTTGACTTCGACAAGATTATGTTCATTTGCTCTGTTGGGTTTCTCATCAAAAGGAATATGCAACATATGAATCACATCCTCTAGATCTCTTTTAAAAAAAGATAATTTTTAATACTGAGAATCCAAGTGCTCATTAGAGTACATGATAATCGTTATGCAACTTATGTAACTTGTATAAAGTACTTATGAATACTTGTGATATTTTTCCTTGAACAGAATAAACATACATGGAATAATATAAGGACTTCAGACTTGAAACTAATTCCATATGAGAAGATAATGACCAACACAAGATAATACCTACTTACAAAGAGATTTACTTAGTTATGCCTCAGGTTCTCACATGATTTCCTAGCCAATACGTTTTTGAGTTTATCATCTACAAAAACTAGTAGTAGTCCTATAGGTGTAGAAATTTTAGACTTATCAAGAGTAGTGGGGCTCTTAACCTATTATAATTGGATCATTCACATAAGTATGTGATGTTGGAAAGGCCATGTGCCTATATATTAGTCCATCTAACATTGTTTTCCCTAACCAATTTATCATTAATTAACATGGAGACAATGGTCAAAGATACAACAAAACTATGTATCGAGGTGTCCCTCACTCCATCATGGAGGTTGGAAGATTCATAAATCAATTTCTAATCCATGTTCGGCCCAAGTGAATGATTCCAATGGCTATAGGAGCCAGCCCAAAACCTCGCCACCATAACATGTATTCAAGGCAACGACTTCCCATCCAATCACACTTTTGAAGAGGCATGGGGTAGTGGTTCTTCAAGCATACCAATATGCCTTGAGAAAATAGAGATAGAGATAGAGATCGAGTGGAGATATAGAGGTAATCAAAGACAAGCCTTATGGCCCCTGATTCTCGATACACCCTTGAAAGAAGGTTTGTCGGTGGTGGTGGTGGTGTTTCTTACATGAATTGAAGGAATTTCTTGAAGGGATAATAGTTGAATAGGTCATTTGGCACTTGAGCGACGTAGAGGGGTGGTGTTCCAACCTATAACTACCTCACTTTTTCAGCATCCCCCAATTAAGGAAGACCCAAAAAGTTAAGAGCCATTACCTAAAATCCAAAGGATCTAGATCTAACCAAATAACAAATGATAGTAAATAATCATCATTAATTCAAATATCATTTACAAAATACTCCTCTAAGGAGTTGCATGAGATTTCTATCGTTGGGAACTGTACATATGATAACTATATGTTAAGAAGTATATATCCATCATATATTGATATCTTCATATTTAGCATGTCCCTAAAATGTTGTGAAACCAAAGGAATGGATCAGTATATCAAAATATACAGTGTACGTGGGGTGCATGCAAAAGTATGCAAGTACATAAAAAAATATACTCCATCAAATACTTACAAATAAGAATTGACATTTTCTTCACATATTCTTATCTTTATGTGATACTCATAGTGGCATTATAACTAAATGAAATGTAAATAAACATCCAACAATTGAATTGTTAGATTAAAAAAGGTTCATGTATGGATCTGAGTGTATAACCTTCCATTAGATCTATGGGACAGTAAAATGTTTGAAAGAGTTGGATGATTTATGTGTTGTCCTATTAAAATGGATGGACCTACCAAGCCTTTCTCTAGAGCTGAATATGCTCTTTTTCAAGTTCTAATGTCATCAAAGCTAAGTTCCCTAATTTTATTGATCAGATTAGTGATGTCGAAAGTTGTATCTGTTGTATGAATGATACTCATGCTCTGTTAGTGGCATGTTTGGTAGTGATGATTTCTATGATCTTCCAAGTATTTAAAAATTGAGATAAAACTATTGATAAGATATTTGGTACGAAGTCTCATGTGTACATAAAGATTGTTAATAAGATGAATGATGAGTCTCAAGTTGTTCATTTGACTAATGCTTTGAAAGTCACAATGATTTTCTAGTTGATCAGTTATCTCTTTCTATGGGTGGGGGAGGATCTATTTCATCAATAGCTATTCTAATATTTATTAATAGAAATCGAATGGATTCGGTCTTATACACATGCGAGGAAGTGTTGGATAAATTGGATATTATGATAAATCCCCTTTGTTTCGATGATGACAAACATTTCATTCTTATTTATCTAACGAGCTACTTGAGCGTGCAGGATGACACAACTATAAGGGAAATCCAACATGAAGTATTTATATTTTCATGCAAATGTAATCATTGTAAAAACTTGTACAGAATTATAATGTACAAGTACTTAGAATCGCATGTAAATCAAGCATTGGATTTTCCCTAGCTAAACACCTTAGTCATCCATTCAATAGGATCACATAATGCACACTTATGCACACACTTAGTATCTAAATTGAAAGATTGAAAACAGAGTCAATCTCGGTCGACCACACTCCTCGACCGAGACACTCTCGGTCGACAAACCTCTCGACCGAGATTGACCAAAAATAGCCGTTAGACACAGCAGTTAACAATTGCAAATAAACGTTAATCCAGAGAGCCTGTCGGTCGACAAATCCTCGACCGACTGGACATCTCGGTCGACAAGTCCTCGACCGAGATGGTCTCTGACAGCAACTGCAGAATTAATTAACTAGTCGTTGCTAATGCACCTAACTTATTCCTAACGGCTAGTTAAGCACTAGGAACCCCTAGAAGTTGTCTAGAATGTCCTTAAGCATACTTAGGCCATTCCTATAAATAGGACAAGCCATAGGACACTATGACACACTTCTTACACTTGCTATACTTGAGAAAATACTTGAGCCCTCTTGTGCAATCTGTGTGAACTGAGCTGTGTGATCAATTGGCCATTTTTCTCCTTTGCTAAAGCTCGTCCTATAGGCTAGATTTTCCTAACCCTAGCAATCACAAGTCCATCATATTGGCTAGGAAAATCCAAACGCTTGATCTAGGGAAATCAAGCCTTGAGCTACAAGGATAAGTTGTATTTTCTTTTATTCCTTTCTCGTTCCTTTGTATTACTTGTACTCTCCTTGCTACTCCAGGTAGGAGGCTGCGGATTGGAGAGGTTGAAGCTCTTCGTGTGAAGAGGAGGACTTTGGACTACTTCGGAAGGCTGTCTTGACGGGAAGCTACTTCAGGAGGAAGGCTACTTCAAGGGGGAGCTTGAAGTTACTTCAAGGAAGGCTGCTTCGAGGTTGGCAAGACTACTTCAGGGTGAAGGCTGTCCAAAGGGTGTTTAGAAAGTATTGTAAATTTTATGTAACATCCTTGAGAGGTAATAAAATTTAGTACTTTCAAAATCCCGGTTGGGTAAGCAACCGGGTAGTGGACTGACTCCTTAGTATTTGCTAAGGTGGAACCACTCTAAACACCTGTGTTCCTCTTCTCAATCTTTACTTTGGTTGTTTGAGTTTAAAATTATTTTAAAATCTCTCTAAAACTCTATTCACCCCCCCTCTAGAGGTTTTTCAGGAAGGTAATTAAAAAAAGAAGAAACATGGATTCTTTTGAAGATAAAGATGCTAGGAAGAAAATAAAATCTCCTCCAATGTGTGCTTCTAGCATGTTGCTGGTATCTTTTATAGAACATCTCAATCTGGGTATTCTCCTATGCAAAATGAGTTTGGTGGTTTGGAGACAATCAATGAAGATCTTGAGGTTGTTAGGTCAATATCCCAAGGCCAAAATGAACTTATCTCTCTCTCTTTGTATCTTCTTGGAATGTTAGGAGAATCTGTAATAAGATCCATGACATCCATGAAGAGATTAGAAGGGAGAATAGTGACATATTTACTGTTAATGAGTCAAAATTAAGAAAGGAGAAAGTTAATAGCTTAATGAATAATTTTTTTTTATGAATATTATTTGATTTTGAACCAGGACCTCACATTTTGAGTAGAGTTATCATTTTGGAAAAGTAGTGTTTGTAAAGTAGTAGAGAATGATCAAGCTATTCATGTGAAGATTCAATGTGATGACGTTGAGTTATTTTTAAAAGTCATTTATGGTCATAATGATGATCTTGATAAAAGGGGGCTTTGGCAGTTTATTGATGGAATCAATCATACTATGTTGATCCCCTCGTTCATAAGGGGACTATTATGTTGTTAGAAAGTCTTCTGAAAGAGTTGGGAAACAACCTCCGACTAAAGTCTCTATGGATAACTTTCATGGTTGCGTTCTTGATTGTGGTCTTTATGAATTGGACCTGAGTGGGCCTCACATGAGATAACCATCAATGTGGTGATGGGTTTGTTACGTCAAAAATTGAAATGATGTTGTATAATTATGTGTTTATTAATCACAATGAATATTTCCATGGGGAATGTATTTATAATATTATAAGCGATCATAATAGAATTATTTGGAAATTAGTAATCCTAGAACTCAAAAAAGTCCATTCAGGTTTATTAATGCTTGGCTCTCTCTTCCAAACATCTACTTTTTTGTAAAGGATGCTTGGAGCATACACGATGGGTGTTATGCTACTTATAGACTTTACAAAAAATTACGGAATCTTTAGATCTTGCTTAAAAGATGAAACAAGAAGTTGGGGATATTTTTGAGAGAGATTCTATAGCTAAAGAGGAATCTGGAGCTTCCCACTCGAGTGGTGATCTTGATCCTTTTGATGAAAATAAGTGGATTGTTGCTAAAGATCTAAGGTTTGAAGCTATAAGAGCTTTGTATGCTAAAGAATCCTTCTTGAGGTAGAAATGTCTATACAATGGCTAAGGGAAGGAAATTCAAGTACTAACTTCTTTTATTCCTCTATGAAAACCCAAAGATCAAGGAACTCTATTAGAAGCCTTATGATTGATGATGTTGAAGTTATTAACTCTTCTTTCCACTCCTTTTATTTTGATCTATTTTGTAATGTTGGTCGCTTTGATGATGTTTGGAAGGGAGATTGGTTCGTTCCTAAAATATCTCAAGACCAAAGAGTCAGTCTTATTTCTCTTGTATCTAGGAAATAAATTCATGATATAGTTGATCAGATGAATATTTATAAAGCCCCTAGTCCAAATGTCTTTAATGGTTTTTTCTATAATAAAACTTGGTCCATTATTTGTGAGGACATTTTTGAGGCTGTTAAGGAATTTTTCCATAATGGTTTACTTCTCAAGGTAGCTACATAAACTCTATTTCTACTATTCCTAAAGGGTCTGATTCCTCTTCTATTTCTAACGGGCACGCCATTGCTTTAGGAAATGTTTTTTACAATAGCATCTCCAAGGTTCTTGCTAATAGGCTTCAACATGTGTTGCCTTTTATAATGGATGAGAATCAATGTGCTTTTGTTAAAGGTAGGAGTATAAAATAGGAAATATTATTTAAGAATGAGATTCTTAGTGATTTTAAGAAAAGCCACAACTCACATATGTGTATCTAGGATGATATCTCCAAGCCCTATGATTCAATTAGTTGGAGATTTTTATTCTCTATTTTGTACAAGATGGGGTTTCCTTCATTATGTATTAATTGGCTTGATATTATCTTCTACTCCCCTTCCTATCAAATCTTGGTTAATGGTGAGCCTATTGGCTCCATTTGGCTGACCAATGGTATTAGGCAAGGGGACTCTATCGTCCCTTATCTATTTATGATATTTATGCAAGAGTTTATTGAAATGATGAAAAACAAGGTTAAGGAGCAGGATATATATTGTGATTGGGCTTCTAGGAATGTAGGTTTATCTCATCTTATTTTTCCTTATGACTTTTTGGCCTTCTCCAAAGCTGATACTAAGAGTGTTGTTAATATCTCTAAGTTTTTTGCTAATTTCATAAAAATGCCAAGGCTTAAAGTGAATCATATTAAAAGTTATGTTTTCTATAGTAAGAAAGTTGATCATTCTCATATGTGTGATGTATTGGGTATTAAGGAAGGTGATATGAACACATCCAAATATCATGATCTGCCTCTTTTTGGAGGGAATCTTTCCAAAAAGCATTATTCTGCTCTTGTTGATAATGTTAAAAAGAGGCATGAATCCAGGAAACTTGTCTTTGGCTGGAAAAGTAGAACTCATTAATAAACCCTATCTTCAATAAATTTTTATGGGCTTTTCTCTTTACCTATTCCTAGATCTATGTTGGATGAGATTGACAAATTTCCAGAGACTTTTTTACAGGGGCACACAAATACTAAGAAAAATCTTCATTTGATCAAGTGGGAAAAATCACCCTTCCTAAGGAACAAGGGGTTTATGATTAAAGAATATCAGAGATTTTGATAAGGCTTGCCTTATCATGAATCTCTAGGATATATCCAACAAAAAGGACTCACTCTGGGTTACCCTTCTTATTGTCTGATCAGTTCCATTAAATAGAATGGGAACTAGAAGGTTAATCCTGGTAGAAATTCTCATGTCATCACTGAATATTTGAATAATAATTTTCCTATTTTGGGCCAAAATGATTTTATATATTTTATTGGACACAAAATTGTTAAACTCAAGCTAGATTGGAACTCTACTCGAACTAAGGGGTCTTCGAATGAAGGTTATTATTGGATTTGGAGCTGCCAAAGCCATATGACTCGCCATTGTCCATTTATGGAAAGTTAGGCAAAACAAGTTTCCCTGCTCTGATTATACAAGAAGTAGAGTAATTTGGCTGCCTTGATTTGTTTTCTTTGCATGGGTTCTTATGAGGATAGTAACAATTTATTCTTTGAATGTATATGTGATAGACTGGATCTTTCTCTCTTTTCCAATATGTAATTCTAGACCCTACCTTGCTCAAGGTTCCTGTCTTACCTTTAATGTCATAATAGAATATGATTTGATGCATAATTGATAACTACAGAGTACAATTGATACTTTGGTGACACCCAATTGATTCTAATGTAGTTCTAAATCCTACCACTAATCACCATCATTTCCAATTATGTTGAGATAATTTTTGAACACATACCTGCCTGATTCTCATGATCATCTTGTAGAGCTTATTCTCACAATTCCAATGCATATCATTTCATCAAAATGGGAGCTTCGATGGGAAAGTTATGTCCAGTTGGAGGCCATGACTTTTGAACTTGCTTTTAAATCTTTTTCTACCCTCCTTGGGTCTTGGGCCAGTTGTTTTGGGCTAAAGATTTAACATCATACCACTCAGGCCCTCGTTCTTTTCCTTGCCTATGTCTCCTTCTTCTCACACATGCACTTTCCAGCCATTTCAATTGACAATACTTAAAAGGTATTTTCCTTGGATCCGACTTCTGTTCTACATACATTATTAGTACTTTTTATCTGTAGTGTTATAATTTTGAAGAAAGACAAGAATGAAGAAACTATAGCACTTCAAAGATGTTAACAGAATATGACTTATAGAGTTAATGTAAATATCACATGTAATTAATTAGTTCCCTATTAAGATGGTGGATTGATATTTTCTATTCGATGTTTACATGGTCTTCCCACAAAATCGTTTCAGAAACTAGGTGATGTGAAATGAAGCGATCAATATAATTGAAAAGCATAATGTAGACATAATAATTCATAAGTGATCTCCTTAAAACAGACATAATAATTCATAATGTAGACTATGATAATTGTTGGTATAATGACACTCGTCTTACTTTCCATCTAAGTCTGATTTGTATTTCTCAAGCTGTCTCTGAAAACATGTAACATCGTTATATATACTTATTAAAAATATATAACATCGTTATATATACTTAGAATTGTTAGTACTAATATTTTGCAGTCTCTTTCCACCCACAACAATCACTATGGCCTGGGCCTCGACCCCCCTGTCCTTTTCCCTAAAACAGAATAGTTGGACATCACCCTAGACCATCGTACACTAGCACAACTCACCATTACTAGATAGTGGCGTCATTTGAACAGAAGACGCTACACGACTGGTCAAGTGACTTTAAAGTATGGAACCTCAACAACTGTAATCGACGTTCAGTATGATGGCGAATGCACTTTAAGGTATCCACAACAAGTTGGCTTGTGTGGATTTAGAACATGCTAATTGGCTGAGAGGACCAGGTCTGGCTTCCGAACATGCTAATTGGATTCGTCTACGAGGGACTCCCTCCACGACACAACATCATCAACAAAATGGCCAAGTTACCAGTCAAATGGGTGTCTCAATTCTTGATAAAATTTTGTTACTTTTAAATAAGGAAATCACCAATAAATGTATTTTTTACTATTTTTGTAGAATGAAATTTTGTTACTTTTAAATAAGGAAATCACCAATAAATGTATTTTTTACAGTATATGTCACAATTCACCAGTCAAATGGGTGTCACAATTCTTGATGTTATATTTTTTACTATTTTTGTAGAATGGATAAGTCTTGGATAGCAGAGGATGACCAAACGAGTAGTAAATACCTATGTGGAGTATCCAACTTTAGGATTTCGCTTTTCAACATTCAACGATTAGAGACAAGATTGTATGCCCTTGTAGAAAGTGCACTAATGTATACCAGGTCACCAGACAGACTGTATTGAGTCATCTATTGTGGAATGGCTTCTTACAAAGCTATATTTCTTGGGCTTTTCATGGAGAAGATGCCGATGTTGAAATGGATGCTCCAACTGATCAGGGTTATTGTCTAGATGATGAAAATTTACAAGATATGTTGCATGATGTTTTTTCGAGTTTCAGTGAAGACAAAAATATGGAAGGAGTACAGTCGGCTACTGATCAACATATAAATGCTGACAAAATTTATATCTTGTTAAAGGATTCTGAGACAGAATTATATCCAGGGTGCAAGAAACTTACCAAACTTGCTTGCATCCTAGAATTCTATCACCTGGTTTGTCTTAATGCCTTGAGTAAGAAATCATCATCTATTTTTCTTAAGTTCTTTAAAAAATGCTACCAGAAGGAGAACAATTACCTAATTCCTTTTATGAGCTAAAGAAGACAATAAAGGAGTTGGGATTACATTATGTGAAGATTCATGTTTGTCGAAATGGTTGCATGCTGTTTTGGAAGGAGTCTGCTGATAAAGACGTCTGTGATACATGTGGAGAATCAAGATGGCTAACGAATTCAACACCAGATGATGATGATGAGGAGCTAGTAAACAAACCCAGAAGAACACCTGCCAAAGTGCTCAGACACTTTCCAATTATACCACGGCTGAGGACGTTGTTCATGTCATCAAAAAACTCTTCCTTAATGAAGTGGCATGTAGAAGAATATGAAAAAGATGACAAATTAAGACACCAGATAGATTCACCTGCATGGAAAACATTTGATGTTATGCATCTAGAATTTGTTGCAGATGCTAGAAATATTCGATTGGGACTTGCCACTGACGGATTTAATCCTTTTGGGACAATGAGTAATTCTCATAGTACATGGCCTGTTGTAATTATTCCATATAATTTACCTCCTTGGTTGTGCATGAAGCAACAATATTTTATGTTGTCCCTACTAATTCTTGGACCATCTTCGCCACAGAATATAGATGTTTACTTGCATCCATTGATTGATGAGCTGAAAGAACTATGGAGTACTGGTGTACAAACATATGACGCTAGAGCCAAGGAATTCTTTCAGATGCGTGCTTCTTTATTATGGACTATTAGTGATTTTCCAAGATATGCACATCTATCTGGTTGGAGTACTAAAGGCTACAAAGCATGCCCTTATTGTAATAAAGATACTATCTCACATTGGTTGCCACATAGCCGTAAAGTTTGTTACAGAGGACACCGTAAGTTTCTGCCAGCTGGCCACAGATTCTGGAAAGAAGCTAGGGCATTTGACGGTGAGAAAGAATTTAGGAGTCCACCTAAACCTCCTTCTGGAGCTGAAATCTTGTCACAATTGGATGGCAGAAGCACTGTAATTGGTAAGAAAAGGCCGAGAGGTAAAGATTCAACACACAATTGGGATAGGAAAAGCATATTCTTCGAGCTACCATATTGGAAATCTAACATTGTAAGGCACAATCTGGATGTCATGCACATTGAGAAGAATATATGTGAGAGTATTGTTGGAACATTGCTAGGTCTGAAGGATAAAAGTAAGGACAACTTGAATGCAAGGAAGGATTTGGAGGATATGGGAATTAGATTTCCGCTTCATCCACAAACTATTAGCACACATTCCATACTACCTCCAGCTTGCTATACGATGAGAAAAGAAGAAAAAAATATCATTTTGCAACCTCCTAAAATCTGTCAAAGTTCCAGATGGGTATGCAATCTAATATATCTAGATGTGCACAGCCGACGGATCAGAAGATGCTACCAATGAAAAGTCATGATTATCACGTGTTGATGCAACAACTTCTGCCATTAGCTGTCACTGTGTCTTTGCCCAGTAAGAATGCTAAGTCATGTATTATTAATCTTTATCGCTATTTTCAGAGGTTTTGCACTAAACTCATAGATCCAAATGATTTTGCTGCATTGGAAAATTCAATAGATGTGACACTTTGTGAGATGGAGAAGATTTTCCCTCCATGTTTTTTTGACATAATGGTGCATCTATCAGTCCATCTTGTTTTTGAAGATAAGATAGCTGGCCCTGTTCAGTATCGTTGGAAGTATCCAATTGAAAGGTAACTTTTCATACGTCGTGATGACTTCACCTATTGGAATTTAATTTGTCATAATATTTTTGCCAACTTTGTTATAAGGTATCTGCAGACCCTAAAAGGATATGTTCGTAATAAAAGATATCCAGAAGGATCAATAGCAGAAGGATATATAGCTGAAGAGTGTCTTACTTTTTGTTCAAGATACTTGGATGGAGTTGAAACAAAATTAAATCGGCCAAATAGAAACGATATTGACGAAATAAATTTGGAAAACGAGCCAACACATGACAGTGATGATTGGTCAATTTTCTCGACAGTAGGTCGTGGTGTTGGTAAAATGATAGCATGTGTCTTGGATGAACATACATTGCAACAAGCCCATAAGCATGTACTATTCAATTGTGATGCAGTTGAACCCTACATTAAGTAAGTTAGTGACAATTGACTTCTATTATTAAAATATTATTACATATCCCAATTACACATTGCACATATTTTGTTTTCAGGAAGCACTATGATATCATTAGGCTAAAACATCCTCATAAGTCCTTAAAGGAGGTACAGAGAATACATAATAACTCATTTGATGGATGGTTTAAGGAACATGTAAGTTAATTTGTCATAATTAAATTTATTATGCTTCATGATTAAATACTAACAAACTTTTCTTGTGTTAGATTGAGACACTCCTAAGAACAGAGATGGTGGATGATAAAATCAAGTTTCTTTCTCAAGGTCCACATCAAATGGCTGTTAAGTACAAGGGATACATTGTCAATGGTCACAGATTCCATACCAAAGAAAAAGATCGACATCTAGCAACACAAAATAGTGGAGTCTTTCTGGTAGCTAAGACTGATTGTTATGCTAAAATCACTGACCGTAATCCAATTACTAGAGATGTTACCTACTATGGTGTTTTGAAGGATGTTATTGTGCTCAATTATTATGAAAACTTTAAGGTGACATTATTTAAGTGTGATTGGGTGGACATCTACTCCAAGAGGACATCAAGCATGATGAACATGGGTTGACTCTTGTTAATTTGAGACGACTTCAATCAACTGGAGAACCGTATGTAGTGGCATCTAAAGTTGGACAATTATTTTATGTAGAATATTTCACTGCAAAAGGGTGGCATTTTTCTGTAAAGATTCCCCCACGAGATACGTTCAACATGGAAGATCCATCTTGTAGTGAGACTGTCGAAACTTATTTGCAAGGTGAACCTAGAGATGGGCCATCAATGACAATAGAGGATGAAAATGCAGACTGTGACATAGTTAGATTGGATATGGAAGGAATTAGTGTTGATAGTTCAACAATTGAGAAAGACCAATCCCAAATTCAGCAGGATGACGGAAGTGTATATCAAAGTGATGAGGATGACAGTTTTGAATGAGAAAATTACAAAGTAGCAACCAATGTTTATTTTAGTTTGTCGTTATTATTTGACATATATATGCCTGTTTCATTGGAATGAAGTTTCCATTGTCTGAAATGTATCTGACATATTTTAGTCGCATGCTTCTATGGGTGTTGGATTATCTCGCATATTCTCGAGAGAGAAGGTTGTCTGATTAGCTCCTTCGATGTATTGCAGCCTAGCCAAAGTGGTATCTAAAAGTAGTATCTAAAGTAGTATGTTCTGCTTAAATTCTGATGTCCAACTTACTAACAATGATGATCACCTTTTGCCTTGCCTTAATGTAGGTGTATGCAATCATATTTTCATTTTTATGCAATCCTCTTCACTAACACTGCTGCTAGCTCTGCGGTTACTGATATGTTGACAATGACTTGGTGTACCTCTGTAGTTTTGCGTCCTAATTTCTCTGCAGAGGTACATTAAGTCTTTCTCAACATGTCAGAACTATGCTCTGGTGGAGAAGTCTACGAAGAAGCCTCAAGAAAGAATGGTTTCTCCAAGAGATTAAAGGTTATTCTCGAGAGATAAGGTTGTCTGATCACCTATGTTGATGTAGTGAAGCCTAGCCAAAGTAGTATGTAAAAGTAGTATCTAAAGTAGTATGTTCTGCTTAAATTCTGATGTTATACTTACTAACAATGATGATCACCTTTTGCCTTGCCTTAATGTAGGTGTATTCAATCAGACTTCATTTTTATGCAATCCTCTTCACTAACACTGTTGCTAGCTCTGTTGTTACTGATATGTTGACAACGATTTCGTGTACCTATGCAGTTTTGTGTCCTAATTTCTCTGCAGAGGTACATGAAGTCATTGTCAACATGTCAGAACCATGCTCTGGTGGAGAAGTCTATGAAGACGCCTCAAGGAAGAATGGTTTCTCCAAGAGATTAAAGGCCATTCTTGAGAGATAAGGTTGTAAATGTCTTTTTGCTTCCTACTCTGGAAAGTCTTCTTTCATGTTTTGCAGTTACTTGTTTTTTACATGTGGTGGTTTCCATGACTGGTGATGGTGTCAATGATGCACCTGCTCTGAAAATGGCAGACATTGGTATTGCCATGGGAATTTCTGGAACTGAGGTGATTATATTCTCTATGGGAATTTGTATATCTATCTTCTTGTCTTTTAGTAATTATTATCAATAATGTTGTTTCTTCTCTTTTTATGTGTCGGTCCAGGTTGCCAAGGAGGCTTCAGACATGGTTCTTGCTGATGATAACTTCAGTACAATATTTATTGCAGTTGACGAAGGGAGATCTATCTATAACAACATGAAGGCCTTCAGCAGGTTCTGCTCTTATTAATCATTTTATGCTTTCTTACCTTACGAAAATTCTTTCAACTTATTATGTATAGACTATAGTTTTATGAGAACACTAGACGAGATTGAGTTTGATTATAATATTTTGCTTTTACATAATTGTCAAGATTGTCAGCTTTGCCCCCTTTCTATAATCTACTTAGTTGTGTGCTTAGCTAAATGTCTAAAGCTTTGCTGTGTGGCAAACTCTATTCAGCTGACATAATGTTAATGGTACATTTGAAATTATCACCCCTGTCGAATTTATTAGGAGTGGTGAGAAGGTGGGTTCTTGTGAGGCTGCCCTTCTTGCAAAGCTCAGCATTAGGCCCTTCTCATATGGACTGGTTGTGATGTCAGTTTATGATAGTGGATCTGTATTCAGCCCTGAGGTCCTTGACCTTACTGAAGATGACCTTATTATAAATTTGGAAATGGTGCTATCTTCCCTGATACTATCGTATTGCATGCTAGTGCTATAAGTTTTTTTGTTTTACATTTGCATGCAAGTGCTCAACTTTTTGCTCACTTCATGGAAGGATCCTAGCAAGTTTGCAGTTGTTGCTGCCCCTGCTGCTGCTTCAGGCTATGTAGTTTCATCTTCAGAAGAATACCAATTGAGCATCTTCAACTGATAATATCAAACTCTTTATGAATGGCTTTCCAAGAAACATCAATATTACGATTGCAATCCATATGTTCTCGGAGATTCCTTTCCATCCATACATGATATTAACCTTCTTACTCTTGGAACTGAAAAGATCACACCAATCCTTAGGCACTCTATCAAACATCTGGGTAAATATAGTTAAATTTCAAAGGCCTTTAGTATACAGACTGTCATAGAATGATTTGTTACCCTAGGTCCACACTCCTAATGGCTACAAATCCAATGGTGAGTGGACTTGGGCATCCATCCGTAGAATGGCACAAATATTTCACATGCAATATATATGTAAAAGAAATAACAAAAAGACTAAAGAGATAACAAGATACCAAACATGGAGATAAGAGATACGTACCCATTTCGATATTCAAGTATACCCACTTGTGATTCATTTCTTATCTCAGAGTCTTTGAGTGCAACAGATCTTCACTTGGAAACTACAAATTCGATAAACAAAATATATCAATACGAGTGCATTGGGTACACTATGAAAAACATGTAACCACAATTTATGAGTAATATAAAATTTTCTTGGCAAGAAACATCATAATAACAAGAAGTAGAAATAAGGTGAGAAAACTTAGTGACATTGTTTTATACAAAGCATGATATAGGTGCATTTATTCATTATATCAACCGTAGGCTGTTTGATTTTCTTCCCATTGGAAGATTCTATAAGTGTGCTAACAAAGCTAACCCTGTTATTTTTTTGTTGGTCGGTTAAACTCGTGCTATTTTTTTTTCATTTTTTTTTATTGTGATAGTATATGCAATGCATTCATTTCCCAAAGAGAAATGAGAGAAAGGAAAACGATATATCTATACATGTGTATGTCATATTATATAGAATACTATAATATGAATTAGATATTTACACAACAAAATATAATAAATCCACGAAGATCCATGGTCAGATAAAATAATTCCATCATCCCGATCTTCAGGCGTCTCTCCAGAGAAAGAAGAGTGAAATATGAGCCAGAACCGTAGGAGCATAGACTGCCCATGCATTCCATAGTCATCTTTGAAAAATTTAGCAAGCAATATATTTGTACACTAAACAAAAGTGCACATCTATAACTGATCAAAACTAGAAGAATGATCAACATAAGAAATCAGTAGAGACATAATTCTATGCATTCCGTGAGCCATGAGAAGTAGATTATATCTATAGGCATGACCCTCATATAAAGAACACAAGTCAAAACCAAAATTTGCGAGATCACAAGATCTTTAGAGAACCACCCTGGACATAGACTTTAGAAGTAGCAAAATGTATTGTAGAATACAAGAACAGAAAATTAGAAAATAGGAAATAAGAAGATTATAGAGTTGAGAAAGATAGAGATCATCCACAAGGGCCATAAAGAAATCAATTAGAAAGAAGAGGCATGCTAGAAGATAGAATTCCACACTTTTTAGCAAGCTTTTAAGATGTTGATGTGTACCTGATAATTCCATGCAGACCATAAATGGTAAAAAATAATGGCCACAAAGGTCTTGATCTTAATGTTATTGTAGATAATAAAAGAATTCTAGTCCTTAGGAGTTGATAAAGAAGGATACATGGCACACAGTTTTCTCCAGATTTCAAGTGCAAAGGGGTAATTAAAAAGAATATGTTCATTACTTTCATAGCCTAACTTACAAACAATACAAGTCAAGGCTAGTTGTATGCCTCTCCTCCTAGTATAGTCTGAAGTTGGAAGTTGATTTAAGTAGGATTTCTAGAGATTAATAAGACATCGTTGAGGAGCTTTACATGACCCGATCCTTTTGAAGATATCAGAAGGAACACTTTTGGGCCTGACATGGTTCCAAATTGTTTTCAACTTTGGACTTACCTTCCCTAAAAAACAAAAGTTTGTCACAGTCAGCGAAAGCCAAATTCAGGTCCATGAGGACAGATACCAAGACAATGGAATTTCAAGAATTTGTGATATTCCAATTTCCATTTGAGATTACCATATTGACTTATAGTATCTAGGTAAACCACACTTGATAAAAGGGTCATAGTCAAAAAATCTGGTAAGGAATTCACCATTAGCCCAAGGATCCAACAATAGAAATAGATTTGATCCATCACCAATGTTATATTCAATAGAACCATAAAAATATTCTCTAACACTGAGCAACTTGTTGAAGAGCCATTAAAAGTTAGAAGAATCATAGATGGACCGGAAAGAGTCCTTTCTTAAGTACTTTTCATCAATCCATTTTACCCACAAGGAGTGTTTTTTGTTGCTAAGTCCCATGCATTAAAAATCAAATAGGAAAAAGAAATGTTTCTGCTTCTCTTAATGGATTGACCTCCATGTTATTTAGGTAAAGTAGCTGTATCCCATTTTACAAGGTGAATATTCCTTTTGTTCTCAAAAGAAGATAAAAGTAAAATCGTGTAGATCTAATCAATCTCTTCTAGCACAGAACAGGGAATAGGAAATGAAAACAACCAGTAAATCATATTAAAGAGTGCAGACTTAATCAACTCCAACCTTACAGCCATAGTATCCTAGATTTTCATCTTTCAAGCTTCCTCTTGATTTTATCAATGAGCTCAGAGAAATAAAACTTAGAGAGCTTCCCAACAAAAATAGGAGTGCCTAAATATTTAGAGGGAACGGGACCCTCATCAATAGAAATGATATTGGAAAGGTTTCCCTTGTCAGTGTCTTTACTAAAGAAAACAAAACTCTTAGAATTATTGATAAAGAGACCTGACATTGAGCCAAAACCAGCAAGAACTTTGTTGATATTAGAAAAACTGTGAGAATCCTTCTTAGAGAAGATCAAATGAGAAACATGAAGATCTTTGGAACCTTGAATAGGGTAGATGTCCTTCCTTGTAACAACATCATTCATAAGAAATGAAAACCCTTGCATAGCCAAAATGAAAAGATAGGTTTCAATAGGGTCACCCTAACTAATACCATTGGAAGGATAAAAGGAATTAGAGGGTTCTCCATGAAATAAAATTTGGTAGGAAGATGATAGCAAGATATTTTCAATACAACTAATCCAAACAATCAGAATGTCCATCTTGTACATCACATAGAAAAGATATTTCCAATTGACCAAGTCATAAGCCTTCGTGATATCAACCTGGATACACATCTTGTTTGTATTTTTATGAAATTACAAGTGATTTCATTATATAAGAGAATGTCATCATTCACAAATCTAACTTTGATGAATGCACATTGGTTCAAGTCTACTATGGAAGGTAGGACAGACTGGATCCAATTAGCCAAATGTTTTGAGAGAATATATCATTACAAAGGGCAATAGGCAACCAATTTTTGATATCTGAGGAATCACTAGCCTTAGGGATTAGAGAAATGAAGGTTTTTTTAGCTTCAGGGAGCATTTAGGAATTTGAGAAAAACTCCTTTATAGCAAGACTGATGTCAGGGCTGATGATAGGCCATGATTTCTTAATAAAATGTCCATCAAACCCATCAGGCTCAAGGGACTTATCCTTAGGGAAGAGACGATGTCATCAATTTCTCTCTGGCAAATAAGAGCTGCAAGAAGATTTATCTATGTATAATTAAGAATAGGTCCACTGTAAGCACCTTTCCAAGCATGACCAACATCATTTTTATTGAGCAGATTAGAGTAGTAGTTAGTAACATGAGAACTAATCTCCTTCGAATCATAAGAAATCTCATCATCAATGTAGAGTTTGGTGATTTGATTTCTTATTCTCACTGTGTTTATAGAAGAATGGAAAAAACTTGTATTGGGATCTCCTTATCTTAGCCAATGAATTCTCAATGTTTGCTTGAAAAGGGATTCCTCACTAAGAGTACTTGAACTGTAATCTTTCAAAAAGTGATCTCTCTAAGGGAATTACATATAAGGCTTCAACATTAGCCGCCTTAGAAACATCACAGAGGTTCCCAATAACATCCCAGTTCCATATTTTCAGCTTAACTTTCATATTACAGAGCTTCCTATATACTTTGTATATAGAATAGCTAGGGACCACGATCTCCCAAGCTACTTTGACAATATCAAGAAAACTATCATTGTTTTTCCATGCATTAACAAATCTAAAAGGTACCATAACTTTGTGGGACTTACCTATATGAAGAGAAATAATCTTGTTGTCACTAACAATATTAGAAAGGATATGCCCATTGACAACAGAATTGATAGAAAGAAAGTTGGAGTTAAAAAGGACTTTGTCAATTTTTGTGGTAGTGAAGTGTAGACCATGTTGCTGACTATCCCATGTAAAAAAAGGCCCCTATTAGTCCATTTCAAACAAGCCACAGTCAAGAAGACATTCGTTGAAGTAATCAATCGATTTCTTGGTTGGAGGTTGCTTGCCTATCTTCTCCAACTCTTTTCTAACTGCATTGAAGTCACCGGGGATGATCCATTGATTGTCAATGCCATTATTAATAGACTCAATAGCATTCCAGAGCTTGACTCTATCATTCTCACCATTGTGCACATATACAATAGTAAGATTTAAAGAACGATCACCATAAGACACAAGAGTATGTATGAATTGGTCACCTTCATTAATTTTGATAATATTGCAACAATTCTCTTTCCAAAGAATAAAAATTCTACCTAGAACATGGGAATCGTGATTGCAAATCCATTTGTATTGAATAAAGTACTTATTCCATAAGGATGGGAGTTTTGTTCCTTCTGAGCTTAGTTTCATTGAGAATTAAAATCTCACTCTGTAGCCTTGTCATCCCTCCTAGACACCAATAATTTTATTACTGATTCCTCTAACATTCCAGGAGGAGATGTGGAGAGGAGGGTTCATTTAATAACTTTGGCTATTGAGATATCAGCCTAATCGTTGAATTTCATTGATGGCCTCCTGGTCATTTAGAAGACAAGGAGAGAAAGCCAAATGTTGAAAGAGTCTAGAACTAATCTTCTTACCTTTATTAGGGGGATGCTTGGATATATTGCAATATTTAGAAGAACAATCAATAGAAGTACTAGTGTTAAACACAGAAAAAGGAATATAAGGATTAGAACTCTTTCTAGAAAAAGAAACTAGATCGACATTGTGATGGAGCCCTAGGGGGTTCAGAAACTGATCTGAGGAATTATCGTCAGAAGGTAGAACCGACTTCTCTAGTAGTGTGGAAACTATACTACTGTCCAATGTGGTAGTAGGAACAACAAGAACTATACAAAATTTGCATTCATGTTTTTCATGACCATAGAACAAACCCTTGAGCATATGTGGGGGATCCATTCGTAGAAAAGATCAACAGAATGAGATGAACCATTATCAACCTACAAAGTGATAGAGACCAAGAAACTCGATGAAGAAGGAACTAAAAAACGGATCCTTGCAAATTCAAAACTAGAACATGAGGTAGTAGCTTCCTCAACACATAAAAGAGTACCCAAAAATGAGACAATTCATTCAAACATACGCTTATCCCAAAGCTCATTAGGGAGGTTGTAAATGTGGATCTAAATAGGATCATTGTTCAGAGCTACTCTAGATAGAACTTGACCAGGTGTCCATTTGGATAGAATGAGAGTGAGATTCATAAGATACCATGGACCAACATTTATAACTCTTTCTTGGTCAACAACTTCCAAGAAATGAACATTGAAGAAGCCATCACCTTTGTCAATAGCCTCCACAAAGCCTCCTGGTTTCCATAGCCAGTAGGAAAAATCCACAAGTGTTGGAAAATGAGAATTAAATCCAAGGACATAACATGCCAAACAATATTTCCATCTACAAACATTCTCAATGGGCTTGAATGCTAGGAAAATGATGCTACCATCCTTAATAGAAACATGAATACATTTTAGACTCAAATGAGAGACCTCACTTGACAATGTGGAGTTTTCCAACTAGTCCTTTGGGATATGCATGAAGAATAGAGGAGGACGAGTAGTTTTTAGGAGTGTTATCACTCTTCTTTTTCCAAATATGAGGTTGATCGAGAGCCCTAGGTTGGTGGTGCTTAATCGCCAGAGTGTGTTTCATCTTCAAATCTTTCAAACTAATATTTCTTTTCGCTAACCCTATTCTTAATGGACCTCAAGGCCATCACCAAGATATAACCCTTGTATCGTAATGATCCACCTTATCTTAACATCTCAAGTAAGGCTCACAACCTGGTGTCCTTACCCTAAAATGTCAGGCAGGTGCAACATGATATATATTGGATTTCTGTAAATTATGTTCAAGGTTTTTCAATATACTAAAATCATCCTAAAAGTAGTATCCATAGGGAACATTAGCTCAAACAAGTATTTATCTAGCCAAGCATTAATACAAGCATACATACAAACAAGTCGATATCATCGTAAGGTCAAGAGATTAAGTGTACCATGTGAGTAGTAAGAAAATTATAATAAGATCTCTAGGGATGGTCCAACCTGAGGGAACCTAAGATGCATTAGATATAACATGGGGTATTAGAACAGGATTTTGATAAAAAAAATCATCATATCATTCATGTGGATGTTCCCCTAGACCTAGGTTTCAAGTATTTCAACCTTAGTTCCAAACAAGCATGCAAGTATTCAATCATAGACCATAAGTCATACCATCACCATAGGTCTAGGTGATACATCCAAATTATGAGTGATGTTACATGTAGGTAAACTCCAGTTTACAGATAGAGTAAGAATGAGATTTGGTTTATTATCATGTTTCAACATTCAACATCATGATTAAATCATATTATATCAATTCCATGCAATAGAGTCATGTTTCCAATTCATATAAGAATTGAGAGAATAAGATATATCATGTTTCCTTTTAGTGCTAAAAGATAATGATTCTACTGCTTTGGACATGATAAAGCATGTTATTTGCATAATAGTCATATTTCAACATCTAGAGATAACTAGGTCAACTAAATCCTGTAGTGCACAAAATAGGTACTTGGGTGTATAGGGTAAAAGTGGGCCACTAGCATGAGGTCTTAGGTCATTATGTCACAAATCATAATAGAAGTCAGGAATTTCAAGATTTCAATATTAGACGACATCCATCAAAGATGAGATTGAACACTTCATCAAGTTTTAGCATGCATACACATAAGAAGTCACCTTTTGGGTCAAGAATGAGAATTTATGTCAAAGTAAACATTAGGGTTCATTTTAAAGGATCCAATACCTAAAGTATATAAGGACATAATTAAAGTTACTAATTTAGGGAATTTGAAAGACTAGAGAGCATTATTGATACATATGGAGCAAGATTGGGGTTGGTTACTAGTTATAAACCATAAAGGCATCATCTTTACTAAAACAAAGATCAGACATGAAAAATCAGCAATAGACATTAGCCCTTAGAAAGGTAGTGTTTGTCTAATCAAAATGATAAATAATATTTTTATTTTTAGGTTTAGGGTTAGGAAGTTATGAGGGTTTAAGTTTTTAGAACATTTAATTTGGATTTAGGGTGATATACATTAATTGGGACCAGATTTGGGCTACATCAAAGAGCGGGTGTGAGCCTAGTGGCCTCCAATCTCTAGCCACAACTATAGAGTTACATCTGAGGATGTGAGATCACCTACCACCGATACCTACCGCCTCGTAACGCCCCATGTTTCCATAGTACACTAGTGCTAATGTAGTGGCGGATCATTGGATCTGGGCTCACCCTAGTCCTCTCCTCGATCGACGGTCTGGGTGAAAAACCACTTCTCCATATCTATGACTTGATGGTTGTGTGATCCTTGCGTTGCGCCGGCAAGAAGGCAACTGGGAAAGTAGTTGTTGGATATGAGAAGCGGGTTGGGGCATTATCTTGTAGTAGGGAGTGGGGGTGTGAGTTGGGAACGAGTGTCATTGGCCTGGAGCTATTTCTCTACCTCCTTCTCTTGGTCATCTTCCTCCAGATTTCCTTCGTAATAGTACCTCTAGGGTCGATTTTTTCCTTAAAACCGACCCTAGAGGTACTTATTCATGTGTGAAATAGTAAACTGGATCCTAAGTTTATCTCGGTCGACAATATTGTCGACCGAAAATCCCTCTAGGGTCGGTTATAAAGGAAAACCGATGCTATAGGAGCTTATACGAATGAATCTGGCTCTCTCTCGATCGACAAATTCGTCGACCGAGAAATAGCCAGATTTCATTCGTATAAGTACCTTTAGGGTCGGTTTTTTGCTTATAACCGACCCTAAAGTCCAATTCAGTCGACAATATTGTTGACCGAATAGACTTCTAAGGTCGGTTATAAGCAAAAAACCAACCCTAAAGGTTGCTTATACACTTGAAATCTGACTCCTTATCGGTCGTTGAATTTGTCGACCGAGAAAAGCTCTAAGGTCAGTTTTAAGTACAAATCCGATGCTAGAGGTGCTTATACATGCGTGAAGTAAACTGGATCCAGAATTGTTATTAGTCGACGAATTTGTCGACTGAGGATCCTTTAGGGTCAGTTTTAAAGGAAAAACTGACCTTAGAGGTGCAGAACCGAAGAGGACTTTAGGGTCGGTTATAAGGATAAAACCGACCCTAAAGGTGCTCGTATATGTGAAATCCAGCTCTTATTCGGTCAATGAATTTGTCGACCGAGGAGCCCTTTAGGGTCGGTTATAAGGATAAACCGACCCTATAGATCGAGGCGTGAAGCCAAAAATCAAGCAATTTTTTTCCACGGGAAACTTGTAAATGAATTTCTAAACCAATTGTCTATAAGGTCGCTTATTTTATAAAAACCGACCCTATAGAGATGCACTACAAGGTCGGTTATTTTAAGAAAAGCGACCCAAGAGGTCTTAAGCGGTGCCCGCATTTTTTATAGACATATAAGGTCGGTTAGTTGGAAAACCGACCCTATAGAGATGCACTACAAGGTCGGTTATTTTAAGAAAAAGCGACCCAAGAGGTCTTAAGTGGTGCCCGCGTTTTTTATAGACATATAAGGTCGATTATTTGGAAAACCGACCCTATAGAGATACACTACAAGGTCGGTTTTTTTAAGAAAACTGACCCAAGAGGTCTTAAGTGGTGCCCGGTTAGGGGTATTATAATTATAAACCCCTAGCAAGGATTTCGTCCCTGAAATCCCAAATGAAGGAAGACAATTATCATTCATGCCACATGTCATCAAATCTCCACATAACATCTTAATGTCATGGAGATTCCATAGAACTTTGACCAGTACAAAGTCCTTCCTCTTAGGGTTATCATTTGAATCTGTCATACAAGACATATATTCAACTGCTTTTTCATTATTGACTTGCAGTATATATCTGGTGTCAGATAACACCTTCTATATGAAAGAAGTGTTATTCACACTTTGAATGATTCAGGTGTCAAACCCCACTTAATTTTAGCATTTCTCTTTCATGGAGAGATTATGGTTACGTTTTGTCACCCACTTGGGATTTACATGGCTTATCATATATTTTATGTGCCATTCTAATCTGTTTGACACAACACAAAACTTTCTTACGACTTGTACCAATTTTCATATCAGTTGTGCATTCCCTTGTAATAAGGAGAGACCACTTATTAAATAAGAACTTATCTTAGAGATATCTCTAGATGTTATGAGTAATCTGCTTCAACAGATCTAGATAGGGATATATTCAGGAATTATCCTTAGCTTGATAAGCTTCTTCCCAAAATGACTCTTCAACTGTTTCTTCAAATAATACATCTTTATCAAGGTTATGTTTATGCAAAGCATAAACTCCTAATATATGATTTTCCTAATAGAGTTATCTCAAAATAGGCCCCTCTACATAACCAAACATTATTCATCTTATCAGGAGTCATATTCTCACTCTCCCATACCTTCTGGCACATCTTGGATACCATAATTTATTAGCTTGGTATCCTTCACATGTGTCGAAAACACATCATATCTTTATCATATCCATTTCTCTATTGTTATTACAAAATTCAACATACAAAATGATCTTTCTTTTATCTTGGGACATAATGCATTACACATATCATTATCTTGGAACCAAAGTCCAGGACAAACTGATATTTTTCTAAGTATCCATCAACATATTACTTCTAACTCATGCATATCAAGTATCCTCAGACTCACTTGATTGCAATGTTCCTGAAAGATAAGAACACAAAGAAACATATTCCTTTCATCATCCCATCATTACGCAGGGTTGTTTATCAAAGAGGAGATATCATCATCTCCTAAGATTATTACATGAACTTTCACCGTTAATAAGTTAATTACACTTGTTACTTCTCAGGTTCCTTGCCATCTACATAAGAATTATTTGGACAATTACATATCATCATCCCTTTCTTTATTATTGACTAACATGTTCACGAGTATTTCATGATTTTATCACATTTCCCATTTCCACACTATGGGAAAAATCTTTACTATTCACACAGGCTTTATCAAATAGGGATCGTCTCCCTTGTTCTCATTCTCTTATCATGAGGATTATATTCTTTTACTTCGTCATACACACAGACTGATCTGAGATCATATTAGATCCCACTTTATTGCACTTAGAATGTGATACAAATGTCTGTACCATATTTCTAGTTTCATTATACTTACTAGATTATCTCAGAATGACTACTTAATCAGTGTATCCATCCTAGAGCAAACAAATCTTAAGTACCCACCTTTCGTATGTGCCTTATCTATGTCATTCTCAAAGGTATTCCCATAAACTTTATTCGTATCATCCTTAAGAATATGTTTGAGTTTTCTGGCAATCCACCTTATGCTGACTTTGTATCCCAAATCACTCAACATTTTCTTAAGAAGAATATTGAGGACGACTTAGGTTACACATGGGATAGAAAACCCCAAAAGATAAGTAAAAATACGGTGAAAAAGATGGGAATCGACTTTGGCCACAAAAGGGCTAGGACTGAAGGGGAGACATCCATCCAAGACATACCTCCACCACCTCCTCCTACCAACCTACCCCATGATCCTATTACAAACACCTTGACATACATTGCTGGATCCCAATATCACCTAAGTAGGCAATTGGATTATAATCACCATGGCATGACTTATTTAAACCAAAGGATGCAAGCTCTCTCTCCTAACCAACCTGATGAATATCCCTATTCCCTTAATCATGGCATGATAAATCCATACAATCCTTCCTACAACTACTATCAAATTCCACCTCCACCATCTCCTGATCTCACACGTACTCAATTTTCCCCAATTCAACTTCAAGACATTGCTGCCCACTTTTTCTTTGATCATGTTCCCACCTTCTTGGAGGCTTATGCCTTAACCAAGACAGGTGCCTTGGAGTGGCAGACACTGGTCAAATATTATGGAGTTGAGCCCTTTCTTGGAAAAGATCCAGATATTGATGTAATCCTTCGGTCTTTTCAGTGAGATTATGAGATATCTTTGTAATGATTGTAATGGATATCTTTTTATAAAGCAAGTATGTCATGCTTCATCTTATAAAGAGTATGGGCATTAAATTGTTATGAATAAAAGTGTTTTCCCTTCATTTGGACATATACATGTTATATAAGAATATTGTTATTTCAAATGATTGAAAAATAAATTATGGCTAAATTTGACAAAGCATCACTTGGTTTTAAAATTAAATATCTCTTTAACAGAGAGCATAGCATAAAATTAAGAGGGAGAACTAAATAGTCATACAAAATGATTATATTGGATATAATGTAAAATCTTGTACAAGTACTTAATTTAAACATTGAAACAGGGTTAATCTCAGTCGAAAAACTACTCGACCGAGACATCTCGGTCGACATATTTATCGACCGAGAATGAGAGCCAGATTTCCTTTCGTGCGTGTACAAGCATCTCTAGGGTCGGTTTTTTCTTTAAAACCGACCCTAGAAGGTCTCTCGGTCGACAATATTGTCGACCAAAATGAGTTTTGGATCCAGTTTAGTTCACGCATGTATAAGAACCTCTAGGGTTAGTTTTTTTTACTTTTAACCAACCCTAGAGCTCCCCTCGGTCGACGAATTTGTCGACCGATATCATCTCGGTCGACAAAATTGTCGACCAAGAATGAGAGCCAGATTTTCTTTGTGCGTGTATAAGCACCTCTAGGGTCAGTTTTAAAAAAAAACGACCCTAGAGAGTCTCTTGGTTGACAATATTGTCGACCGAGTTTAGTTTTGGATCCAGTTTATTTCACGCATGTATAAGAACCTCTAGGGTCGATTTTTTAATTTTTTAACCGACCCTAGAGATCCTTTTGGTTGACAAATTTGTCGACCGGAAGAAGAGCCAGATTTCCTTTCGTGCGTGTATAAGAACCTCTAGGGTCGGTTTTTTCTTTAAAATCGACCCTAGAGAGTGTCTCGGTCGACAAATTCGTCAACCGAGAAGTCTTTGTTGTTACCTCTAGGGTCGGTTTTAACCATATAACCGACCTTGTAGGAGGCATCCTCGGTCGACAATATTGTCGACCGAGAAGCTTGTTCGGGCATCGCTTACCTATTGGGTCGGTTGTTTTCAAATAACCGACCCTACAGGTTTCGAGGGTAACAAAGAGTCGAGGTCTCATTTTCCCTCCATTCTCGCTGCCAAAACCTAGTTCTTCTTTTCTCTTTTGCCTCCATTTTCGTACAGCCAAAGCTTTTCCCTCCATTCTCGCTCGGCCAAAGCTTCTCCTTACCAAAAGAGCTGCCGCGCCGCCAAAGCTTTGCCAAGAAGGTCGTCATCGTGTTCGAAGGGAGCTCGTAATAAAAGCCTTGCCTCCTCTCCGTGAAACCCTTGCCGCCTCTCTGCGTCGCCAAGCCTCCTCTCCGCGAAAAGAGCTCGTCGTCGCCGCCTCTCCACACTTCCACGAAGATCGCCGCCTCTCCGGGAAGGTCGTCACATCCTCCACGAAGGTCGCCGTCATTTCCAAGTAAGGCCGCCGCCTTGTTCCCTCATTCCTGAGTTCGTCCCCGCCACCATGGAAGCGTCCAGGTCCAATCTCGGTTGACAATTTGTCGATCGAGAGCACAGCTGCACGCGGCGTCCAGGTCCACTCTCAGTCGAGAATTTTCGACCGAGGGTGGACCTGGACACCGTGTGCCGGTGGGCTCTCGATCGACGAATTGTCAACCGATATTGGACCTGGACTCCTTTAACTATACAGTTATATGGTTTGAATACATCCCACTTCCTTAATCAATTGCTTAACACCCAATTTTGTTAGTTGCATGCTAGCCTAGCCCTCTTCTACTTTCCTTAGTGTTAATTTCTTAAAGAAATTTCTCTAGTTAGTGTTACTTAACCTGTTTTTAGTTGTTTAGTTAGTTGATTTCCTAGTTAGTGTATGATTTCTTTGTTTAGATAATTTCTCTAGTTAGTTGATAGATCAGGGTTGCCATTATTAGATTAGTGTAGTTGCTTGTTCTTTCTAGCTTGGCCTAATTGCTTGCCATTTCCAATCTTCAACTAGTTTCTCTCTCTTGCTAGTGTATTGATCATTTCTTTCTTAGTCCATGATATCTAATTTTCCAGGGCTGGTCTAGATTTTAAAATTTTTCCTTCCATTTGCTTACATCTTAGTGTAAACAATCATACCCCCATTTAAACCATAAAAATTGTAGCTCTATGCACTAGAAGTATGGATAATGACATCATGACTGGAAGGAAATCCTTAGATTATTAGGAGTAAACTTTGGATACTCCCAAATTGACACTTTAGGGTTGATGCATGAAATAATGCATTTATATATTAACTTAGAAACCCGTTCAAAATTTACTCATTAGGAGTAAACTTTGGATAGTCCCCGGTTTGGGACTATTTTTGGATATTTAATCTCACTTAGGATGTACCTGTATATTGAATGTTTAGTTTTGTAGATTATTTCAGTAGGATTTCTTCATTTGTTCTCTGGGTACATATGTGAGTGGTTATTTTCCATTTACATCGGTGTACTTGGAGAACTTAGGGGAAATGCTGCTGAAATTTTCTTCAAAACTAAACATACATTATACAGTTACTAGTGAGATTAAATATTCAAAAATGGGATAGGTGGTACACTTTAGTATATAAGTAATTAACTTCCTATCAATAAAAACTTACAGATTATTATAGTATCAATATTAAACTGTTAGTTTTATAATTAATTTTAATGTGATATAGAAAATGGATCGAAGTTGGATGTCTATCAAGAACCGTTGTAGTCCAGAATTTGCCAAAGGTCTTGATGAATTTATCAGATTTGCTGAGGAACATAGGAAACTACCTACAGATAGGCTATATTGTCCATGTAGAAATTGTTGTAACAATTTGAAAGTTGATACTGGTGAGGAAATTAAGAATCATGTCATATGCAATGGGATCATACAAGGTTATAATGAATGGTATTGGCATGGAGAGAAATTGAATTATGGATCAGAAAATGTCGATACTAATAGTTGTGGCATAGAAGATATAGATAATGATGATAATGTTAATGATGAACGGATTCAGGACGATATGGTTGATGAGATGCTACGTAGTTTTCGGGACAATGTCATTGATCCACCTTCTTTATTTGCAAACATTGTCCATGATGCTGAAAAACCATTATATAAGGGTTGTACTAAGTTCATGAGGTTGAGTGCTGTGATGCGATTATATACTTTTAAAGCTCAAAACCATTGGAGCGATAAGAGTTTCACTTCACTGTTGTCTTTGTTAATGGAAATTCTTCCTGAAGGCAACGAGCTTCCAATTTCAACAAATCAAGCAAAGAAAATAATGTTCCCAATGGGAATGGAGGCTAAGAAGATTCATGCATGTCCAAATGATTGTGTGTTATTTCAGAAGGACTACAGTAATTTGATAAATTGTCCAAAATGTGGTGCGTCAAGGTACAAGACTACAAATTCAGCTAAGGCTAAAAATGGCTCTCCTGCCAAGGTGATGTGATATCTACCAATAATACCACGATTTCAATGCTTATTTGCTAATACAGAAGATGCGCAAAATTTGTCTTGGCATGGGGAGTTAAAGGTCAATGATGATGGCATCCTACGACATGCATCTGATTCACCACAATGGAAGAAAATTGATTTATTATACCCTCAATTTGGTAAAGAACCAAGAAACCTAAGACTTGGGCTCTGTACAGATGGAATGAATCCCTATGGTACATTAAGCAGCCAACATAGCACGTGGCCTATTATGATTGTTATATACAATCTTCCTCCTTGGTTGTGTATGAAAAATAAGTATGTGATGTTGTCAATATTGATATCAGGGCCCAAGCAACCTGGAAATGATATTGATGTTTACCTTCAACCTCTAATTGATGACCTAATGAAACTATGGGAAGAAGGTATTATGACATATGATGCTTCACGTAAAGAGATCTTCAGTTTGCGTGCTATGTTATTTTGCACGATTAATGACTTTCCAGCTTATGGAAATTTGTCTGGATATAGCACAAAAGGATACAAAGCATGTCCTATTTGTGAGGAAAATACTAATTCAATCAGACGGAAACATGGTGGTAAAATCGTATATCTTGGTCATTGGAGATTTCTCCCACCAGTGCATCCTTATCGAAGGCAACGCAAAACCTTTAATGGGTCAACTGAGGAACGAAGTGCTCCTAAACCTATACCAGGAAATGTTGTATATGATAGGGTGAAACATATTGTTAATGAATTTGGAAAGAGTTCAAGTAGTCATACACTCGCATGTGACAAATATCTATACACGAAGAGGTCAATATTCTGGGATCTTCCTTATTGGAGATATTTGGCAATTAGACACTGCATTGACGTCATGCATGTTGAAAAAAATATTTGTGATAGCATCATCGGTATGCTATTGAACATACCAGGAAAGACTAAAGATGGCATCAAATCTAGAAAAGATTTAGAATTAATGGGTATTAGAAAAGAATTATCAGTGGAGATCAGGGGTCGCCGCACATATCTGCCACCGGCTTGTTACACTTTGTCAAAGAAAGAGAAAAAGACTTTCTGTGAGTGCTTGTATAATATTAAGGTTCCACAAGGATACTCTTCTAATGTTCGTAGATTGGTATCAATGAATGATCTGAAACTGATAGGTCTCAAATCTCACGATTGTCACACCTTAATGCAACAAATTTTACCTATGGCTATTTGATCTATATTGCCGAAGCATGTAAGGTTTGCAATCACAAGACTCTGTTTCTTCTTCAATGAAATATGCAACAAAGTGATACATCCTGATACTCTCGATAAATTATAGAAATATGTAATTGTTACCATGTGTCAGCTTGAAATGTACTTTCCTCCTTCATTTTTTGATATCATGGTTCATCTTGTAGTACATATTACAAGGGAGGTGAAGATGTTGGGTCCAATTTTCTTACACTGGATGTATCCATTTGAACGGTACATGAGTGTTTTTAAAGGTGATGTTCGGAATCGTTATCGTCCTGAAGGGAGTATTGTTGAGGGTTACGTGGCTAGGGAGGTGATGGACTTTTGTAATGATTTTTTGAATTGCAATGAAACTTGTAGCGATCAAAAAAATTCCCATCACACTAGATCTTATTGTGGCAAAGGAACTCTGGGAGGACGAGTGAAAGGAATCAGTCATGAGTTGTGGGAACAAGCACATTTGTATATTTTACACAACATCGATGAAGTTAGTAGCTACATCACAGAACACAATGATCTTATCAAGAGAAATCATCCGCGATCCAGTTCAATGTGGCTTGCAAGAGAGCATAATCGAACATTTATTAGGTGGTTTGAAGAGAAAGTATTTAATCAACTATCTGAATCACCAAATAATATTGCTGAGAACATAAAATGGCTCGCCTTTAAGCCAAAAATGGATGTCATGTCATATGAAGGTTATGACATTAACGGATTTTCATACTACACAAAGCGTCAAGATGAAAGTAGTGTAGTTCAAAATAGTGGGGTCTCTGTTAAAGCTTGTTCATTGTATTTTGCTAGTGCCAAAGATAAAAGACCACGCGAAGCTGAGATGTCATATTACGGCATCATTGAGGACATATGGGAAATGGACTATACAAATTTTCGAGTTCCTATATTTAGGTGTAATTGGGTTGACAACAACAAAGGAGTTTTAGTAGATGAGTTGGGTTTCAAATTGGTGAATTTTGAAAAGATTGGTTACAAAGATGAGCCATTCATCATGGCAGACCAAGCAAAACAAGTATTCTATATTGATGACCCGGCAAATAAAAATTGGTCTGTCGTTCTTAATGGAAAAAGACAGTTTACTTTAGATCCTATAAATTAGAAGAATACTATGAAAGGTATGATGATTCCAGTCCATTCTCAGTTGGTTTGCCAAGTGTAAATGTTGAAGATAACACCGATGAATATTATAAACGTCAAGACCATGCTGAAGGAATTTTCCTTGACTAACAACTCAACCAATACTAAAGGCATGTATTCTTTGAATTATTTATTTTATTATCATGTATACCTTATCACTTGTGCTTTTATTATCACTTATTTTTTTTATCATGTATACTTGCAGGTTCTAAAATGGCGAGTGAAGATGAACATTCTGAGCATGAGCACCATGAGGATGATAGTGGTGATGCTAAGAAAAGTAGAGGTCCTACATTGATGCGTAGGCTGCAGGAGCTCAGGGCTAAAGGGGATAAATTGCCAGTCCAGTTTGATATGACAGGAGCACCTATTGGGGAACATGCTAGTGCTTTCAAGCATTACGTAGGGGCGACCGCACGCAGTAAGGTGTCAATAGATATAGAAAATTGGCATGATGTTCCTAATGCCAAAAAAGACCACATATGGAAAAATATATCTGTGAGTGGAAGTGATATTATTTTAATATGTTTTTTATCTATTGATTCTAATTTAGTTTGCTTGGAATTAATTCCTTTTCAAAACAACATTATTAATTGCTTCTTTTGTATGTATAGGGTGTTTTTCATCTAAATGAAAAAGATCACAAGAAAAGAGTGCTACAACGTTGTGGTGTACGATGGAGGGGTTTTAAGACATATCTTGTAAGGGAATTTATAAATAATCCTAAACAAAAGAAGAAAGCTACATATGTATATACTATTATAGATCCTGAGGTGTGGGAAAGATTTGTTGCAGCTAGGAGATCGGAAGAGTTTCAGGTAATAAAGATTGTGATGTATTGTATGAATATTTAATTTTATACAATTAAGGAGGTGGATATTTTTATACATGTTTGCCAAGTCTAAATTGCAATATCTCATTTTAAATGATCAGGCTATTCACCAGGCTCAAAAGGAAAGACGGGCTAAAAATGTGCATGACCATCACTTGGGGCCCGGTGGTTATGCCTTCCGCCGCCAACTACAAGAGAAGCAATCCTCTTCTGGAGAAGAATCTAGTACAACTCAAGTTGAGCGACCACCCCGACACATGACATGGATTGATGCTAGAAAGAATCGAGCAGGTGAAAATGTCAATCCTACAACTAAGGAGGTGGCACAAAAGATGGTAGGTTTATCCCAACTAAGTATTTATATCTAATTGATATTGTGATTTAATATTTTTATTAACTAGGAATAGATTGATCTCCACGAGCAAAGGAAGGAAGGAAAGTTCATCCCAACTGGCTACATGGATGAACTAGCAGTTGCTCTTGGTACGAAGGAGCATCCTGGCCGTGTTAGGGGATTAGGAGCTGGCATAGGATTCAAGTCTTATTTTGGCCCTTCGCAATCTAAAATAGGTCGTGTAGGAGATCTTACACAAGAGGATCTTGAAGCATTAGTAGCGCAGAAAGTAAAAGAAATAATGTCTTCATTTCAGCCTACTCAACCTTCTCAACCTATTCATACTGCGCGTCTCTCAAGTGATGAGGTACAAGCCCATGCTCCAGTTGTAGAAGGTCATGGGAGCACTCTCGATGACCCACCACAACAATCTGCAGTAAGTTTTTGTTCTATATGTTGTGTTAGTATGATAAATATATGATAATATATATAGTTGTAACATGTATCTATTCTACTATTTCTTATATAACTTATATTATTTCAATCTAGGTTGGTATGAACTGTAAACTTGTAGTGGAGGTTCCAGAATATAATGTTGTGGCAGCGGGCAAGGTGTACAACCTTGGTGGTACATTGCATTGCCAACAAATTACTGATGACATTTGCCGTGTGTCCATCCATCTTGTGTATGACGGAATGGGGGACAAACCACTACCCGTACCTAATCCTGAATATAGTACAGTTGAAGAAGCTGAGAGTGCTATGGTGGGTTGGCCTAGACACTTGGTTATCAATGACAAGGTATACCTTATTTCTACCATATTTTTCATATTTGACTACCTATATGAACTCATGTAATATACGTATGTAATTTAATTAACAGGTTTGTAAACCAAAAAGTAAAAATTCTACTAGTCGTCCTCCTATGCCCAAGCCGTCTTTCATTCCTGAAGCTACATTCGACGAATTGGGAAGCAAATGTAAATGTTTGTGTCGATACTTAGCCAACCAAAGGTCAGGATTACAAATGTTGGTCAATTTAACAGAAGATGCAGTTGGGAGGGATTTTGAGAATTTAATTTTTCTTGATGATATTATAGAGTTGTTCCAGTATGATTGGCTAAATACTTGGGTAATAGAAGTATGGATAAGGTAATGATCTATCAATATATATATCAAATTCCAATACACATTTTTAGCTTAGTTCTATATATGGAAATAATTACAAATGTTTTACAGCCATTTATATACTGAGATCACAAACTTTGATATAAAAAATGTTGGATTCTTAGTTCCTTCAATCACTAGTCAAGTGGAGATGAATTTTGAGGATGTGAATGAGTACTTATCTACTGCATTCAAATATTTTGCTAGTGAAGGGAAGGAAATTATCCTAATTCCTTTTAACGTGCAGTAAGTATTATTATTCAATATAATTTTAATAATGAATAAAATTATTTATTTTAATATTTGTTTTATTCTTACTCAGAGGTAGACATTGGGAATTAGTGGTGATTTCCCCTAAATTGATGACTCTTTATTATCTTGACCCAATGGGTAAAACAACAAGGAGTCACAAACTGAAATTTCCAGCTATGGAGTAAGTATAAATTTAGTCAATGCTTCAACATGATATTTCTATTTAGAATTTCTATTTTACCAACTATTATATAATTGATAGGGGTATAAAGGCTTTTCGTGATGCTGGAGGACAAATACCAACAAAATTAAAGACATTGACTTTGAAAAATGTCAAGGTAGCTACTTTGACAACTGCTTAGTCTTATATGTATTAATTTTCAATTCTAATATGTCAACTCTTATAGTGTTATCTCAACTGCTTTTTATAGTAGTTTACTAACATTAAGTATAATTCGTTATTTGTAGTGTCCTATGCAAAATAATGACTGGGCTTGTGGCTACTATGTAATGAAATATATGCAAGCTATTGTCAAACAAGCATCACATGACATTCAGACTATAAGTCAGGTAATAAAGAATAACATCATAAATTTACAAGTGATTGTAGTCATTTTATAAAATATTATCATGTGCATTTTCTGTTACAGATCTTTACAACTCAGCCTTACACCCTTGTGGACTTGAATGAATTCCGAGAAGAGTGGTCAGATTCTTTTCTAAATGAAGTCAATATAGCATTGGATTAAATATGTCAACTCCATTTATGTATGTGGCCCTTTCATTTTACTTTTGTATCTGATTAATATCATCTCAGACTTGCAATCTATCATTTTGTAAATTTTTATGTGATTATGAATCATTTTTGTCATGAATGTGTGGTTTTGAATGGTGATGGTTGAGCATCAATGCTCCCCTCTCCCAGAATATATGCATGTTCTTGTTCTTCTGTTCTATTTCATTTTCTGCAGAATTTTTTTTAAAAAAAATTGTAACTTCTAGCGTCGGTTTTTTAAATAACCGACCCTAAAGATTGAATGACCACTTCAGTGTGATCCTCGGTCAAGAAAATTTTCGACCGAAAATATTTCGGTCGACAATTTTCTCGATCGAGAGAGTGTTACAGGGTCGGTTTTTTGGAATAACCGACCCTAAAGATTGAATAAAAGACTTCAGAGTAATCCTCGGTCGAGAAATTTCTCATTGCTTTGGATCAACTGGTTCGGACTGCAGGGACTGTTGCTCGCTACATGGACCAACCTGACGCAGATCGGGATCCTCAGAAGTCATTAGAGTCTTTTTGCTTTGTTTCTTAGGAAATGAATAAGTGAGAGGTGTGGTATTCCTGATTGGTTTGCATGGATTCATGGTGATGGCTCATTGCTCATCACCCGCGTGATCACCTGTGTGACAATACTTTCATGTTTAAATAATTATGGTTCAAACCCTCATGAGTATCGACAGGTTGTAGTGGATTTGCTTAATCTTGCTGGGAAACTCTTTGATCTTGCTTTGGCAGAATTCTACCTGACAGGTGGGGGTTTGTTTTGAAACGACATGGATCAGGAGAATTGATGTTTTAAACTATTTTTCTTAACCTTAGCATTTATTATCAAGTTTAATTTGGATGTTATCTTTTTGTTCTTTGAGCATAGCCTTGCTTGAGGACAAGCAAGTTTTAAGCTTGGGGTAGTTGATAACACCCAAATTAGCGCATATTTTCTATGCATTTTATCTATAGTTTTGTGCCACTTTAGTCTTAATATGCACTCTTTTGCTCATGTTTTATGATTTCTGTCTCACTTTAGATAAAAGTAGTAAAAATAGCTAATAATGTAGCTAATTAGCCAATTTTTGACTTACAGGTACTGAAACTAGCTAATTTTGGGACTCTCAAGTACCAAACCTGAAAAGATAAGAATTCCAGTAGCTGGCCGATATGGTATGCCTGATACGGTTGCCCAATACGGTCCGCCCGATACAGTTGCCCGATACAGTTGCCTGATATGGTCTGCCCGATACGGTCTGCCCAATACAGTTGCCCGATACGGTCGCCCGATACGGTCGCCCGATACGGTTTAGAGAGAGAGAGTCGAGGAGTCCAGAGGGACGAAGAGAAGACCCAAGGGCCGAGATCTGATCTTCACAAAGGCCGAGGAGCGAGAGCCACCTCTCCTCTACGGGCTATATCTCTTCCATCTTCTCTTTCATTCTACTGCATTCCTTTATTTCTTGTACAAACGATGTTTATCCATCTTTGTTCGGTGCCAGCTATGCTTGTCTATGGCTAGTTAGCTCCTTCTTGGCTATGTAGCCCGATCTGGGCATGTTTATATACTTTTGCCTTCAGCAAGTAGATTCATATCAGATCTAGTATGTTGCATGTTCTATATTCTCTTTCCAAGTTATGATTGCTAGTTTGGTTGATTTCTTACTCGCTTGAACTGCGGTTTCTACCTGTATCGAGAGATCTTTTGTAGGAATAGCTAAGAGACGATAGTTTGGATATGAACCTGAGAGGAGGACGATCCAAGGTATTATGTTCCTAACACCCCGGAATATCCTAAGACCCAATAGGGAACTTAGTGTAGTCCGAGGTGTTGATATGTCATTCCTCGAGAGAGGGTCATCGACATATTGTTGATGGTTTTAGTCACGCATCGCGAGAGCGAGTGGGACGACCCCACAGGACAGATGCCACCGTGCATACTAGATGCTTGCTTGGGTGTTCAAGGGTTGTCTACGCCCAAGAACGAGTGCATAGACTGTCCTGTTTGTGGTTACATAGCCAGGAACTCTCTTTCTCTGTTTAGTAGAATCACGAGCTCTATTTTGTTTTGTTTTCTTTTCTTTGTTTTGTTGTATATCATGACAACCCGCTAGACTAGTTCTAGCACTTACTTTTATCGACTATCGTCTTGGCTTATCTGACTAAAGAACGAGATCCGTGGTGTCCTAAACGTCACCACATCCCTGTGTTCGACCTCATATATCTACTTCGACCCTGTAGTAAAGTTGCGGGGGCCTAGAAGGTTTCGAGTTATAAATTTAAAGCTTGATTCCTTCCTTTATCCCGCGTTCATTTCCGGACGCGTGAAAAAGGTCGATCAATTTCTCAATGGCCTTCATCAATCCTATACTCAATTTGTAGATTTATCTTAGGAAGAAACAACTTTTCGACTCTGGAAGATTTCTTCTCTCGTATCAAACAATTTGATGCCTAACTCTTCTTTTCAACTCCATCAGATGGCAAGTGATAATTGTTGTGATCTTTGGTGGTTGTAAATGTATCCCACTACCAAAAATCACTTTTTAAAACAAGTTACACAACCTATAGGAGAAATTATATTAGAAGCATGATCATTTCTATGGCCCCAATCATGGCACTAGAACTGCCCATATTGCCCAAGGATCAGAAAATTTGTCTACCACCATCTATTTGGTTGAGCAAGAGGAACTTTCATAGGTCTCTAAACATGCTCCTCCATAACCACATGATCTGGGGATTCTTTGACCATGCAATCCACTATTACATCTTTGAAAATTTTGACCTTGATCAAGGTAATGTTGAGGCCTCCATGATACATTCATTTCTTCCTAGATTGTTGATCTGGGACCACCCGACCTATAGTTGATCTGATACACCTCATTTCTTCCACAAAACCTTAAATTCTAACCCGCCTATCACTCTAGAAGATGGGTTTATTAAAATTGTTCAACAATGTGGGCATGTTTATATATCAACTATTCCTAAATTTCAATTTCTTCATTATGTTCCACATTTTCCTTTTATTTTAGTGATTGTTACTAAGTTAGTTGAAAACTTTATTTGCAGCATTGCCATTGGTAGAAATGGTTTTGTGTTGAAAAATTGTCACATTCTCAGGACTAATGGATCTAGATTTGAAGCCAATGACATTTATTATTTTGATGATGTCATTCCTTCCTCTGTCCTTCTTGTAAGAAAAGATCTTCAGCTTCACCAGTGATATGGTCATCTCTTTCTTGTGAAGTTGGATAACCTGAAGTCATCTTTATCTTAGTTTAAATGGGCTGCCATGTGGCTCATATTAGTTTGGAAAGCATCATAGGAGTTCCTTTCCTAGAAAAACTAGTGTAGGTTTTAAAGTAGTTTCTAATTTATGAATGGTGACATTTTTGATGCTTTTAGAAGAACTAGTTTTAATGAATTTTGTTAATTCACTAATTTTTTTTATGATTTCTCTCTTAATACATGGTTGTATCTATTTTAATATTGTAAGGAAATGACTGGTGTTTTTAAATATTTTATAAAATGATTTCAACAAAATGTAATAAATCCCCTAAAATATTCTAGACTCACAATCCTTTAGAATAAGTTTCATCATAGGTATCTTTGCTTTTCTCTTGAACTTGAACAACCCATCAACGTTCCTACGATCACAACCAACAATAAAAGGGTTGGTAGAACATAAAAATCATTTTTTTCTTGACATCTCTCATGCTCTTATATTTTAAGGCAAATTGCCAAAGCCCTATTAGTATGAAACTATTCTCATAGATTACTACCTTATCAATCCACAACCACCATCTGTTCTTTGAAACAAAACCCCCATTTCAGTTTTTTTTCAGGGACAAATGACTTTTCATCTTTCTTTACGTGTTTTATAGTGTACTATTTTTGGGCTTAACCTTTACCCAAAATAAGGTAAACCGATCACTACTTTATCCAAATGATTCTCTTTATCTCTTCTACCTTTCAAAAAGTTTTTCACTGGAATAGTCCAAGCAACTTTTATGCATATCTTTACCGATGTTAGTTTTCATAAATCAAATATGTTCTTTTATTATACTCACCATCCTCTTCGCATTAACCTCAACCTCACACTGAGTTTGTTGAGCTTGATCTTTCTGACCCAATGGATCATGAGCCCATCACCCATCCCTCTACCTTTCCTCATCAATCATTACATTAAAGACCCCAAAGTTCACGTCTGAGGATCTATCACACCTTGTCGCTCTCACAAAAGTATTCACTCTTACACTTGTCATCATTCTATATCTCATATCTCTTGTCTATCCAAACTTTCCTATATTGCTGAATACATTCCCAGCAACTTGAATTTATTCAGATTCTAAAAAAATATTGTGAGGTAGTGTAGTACCCTAGTTGGAAAGCTGCAATGCTCGAAAATGATAGTGTTACATGATAATAAGACTTGGGTTCTTGTCCTTCATCCTCTGGACAAAAATATTTTCTATTGTACATGGGTATTCTCTATCAAATATAGTTCCACTGGATCAATGGACTGACTTAAAGATTGGCTTGTTGTCAAAGTATTCACTCAGATATATTATGTGGATTTCTTTGACACCTTCTTAATGATCACTCGTATTGCTTGAATCAAAATTGCAATCTCCCTTCCCAAACACGTGGACTGACATATGTTCCATATTCACATAAAAAATGCCTTCTTTCATGGTTATTTGGAGGAGGAAGTGTATAGAAAACAACTTTTGGATTTTTTACTCAAGGGGAAGTCTCCACAAATGTCATCTCAGATGCCCTTTATATTGCCTCAAGCAATAACAACGGGTCTGGTACACAAAACTCAGTGGAGTTCTTGCAAGCATGGATTTTTCCAGATGATCCCATGATCAATGTATCTTCTTTCGGTCTTCTCAAGCCGGTACCATCATACTCGACATCTATCTAGATGAAATCATAATCACTAGTCATGATGCCTATGGGATTTCAACATTGAAGTAGACACTTGAGAAACATTTTCATATCAAGGATCTAAGGCAACTTTGATACTTATTGGGAATGATGTTGTTATTTTCTCGTCAAGGAACTTATTTATCACTATGGAAGTATGTCCTTGACATTTTGAAGGACTATATGTTGTATTCTAATCCCCACCTATGGTATTTTATGACAGGGTAAGAAGCAGTATGTTGTGGTTCATTCCAACACTAAGGCGGAATATCATGCATGGAACATGCCTATTGTGAAACTCAATGGGTGATTCCTATTCTTCAAGAATTAATTTTTTCTCTCTCCTTTTCATCAACTCTAAAATGTGATAATCAAACAACTAATCATATAGCTAATAATAAATCTTTTCATGAATGTACAAAATGCATTAAGGTTGATTGCCACCTGGTGAGAGACTTGATTCGTGACAAGAAGATCATGTGCAATATATAAAGACTAAAGAATAAATTGTTAATATCTTCACCAAACCTCTTCCACCACCTTCCTCGTTCTACTATATGTGTGGCAACCTAGGAATATATAATATATACTATCCAAGTTGAGGGGAATGTTGGTCGAATCTTACTTTAGTAACTTTTTCTTGTATTAGCTAGTTGGGATTCCTCTTCTTAGACTCATTAGAATTAGTTTATTTTGTATTGTATTGTGTCTTCGAACATCATATCTTAAGACAAAGCTATATATATGACTCTTTATAACCTTGATTCTATCATAATAAGAATTTGTCTTTACAAATCCTATATAACTCACGACATACACCACACTAATAACAACCCAAGTAGCACATATTTTGTTTTTATTATCTAACGTAATAAATGTTCATTACAACAGCTGGATGTGAAGCGGCACTACACGTTTGTACGATGTCTTTACTTTTAAGAAGTTATTATTAGTTAGAGATGTCACAAAAATTATTCAAATTAGTTCTGGATAATTCACATTCAGGTCGATACATGCTCAACCATAAATTGATCCTAGACTGAATTTCTCACAATCCACGAACCAATTAACCCATACTTAAACCCTAATTCTATAGCTTTTAATATATATTCAAATAATGTTGTGTTCAATTTATTAAATTATGATATACATTCATTTGATCCTCTACTAGAATACGGATTATGTAAATTTTATAACCCAAAACTGAACTAAATAGACATAATCTAAACCTCGAATCGGATTAAATTTAATTTTGCCATGATCCTCGATATTGATAGTTAATCAGCATGGGAAAACCTGTGAACCATTACTCCCGAGACAGACTAGGCTGGATATCCTAAATCCCTATACTGCGTTGTATTTAGGACGCGTTTCGTTAGCTGGATTTACTAAAATCATGTATTTTGTCCATCTTGTATTTTTGAAATACTACATTTTCAAAATCCCGCAAAATAAAATTTTATATTTGGTTTGCTGGATTTTGTAAGTGCGGGATTTATCTGTTTTCATGTCTGTTGTCTTGTCCGTGATGAATTTTGGCATCCAAGAAAATTTTGATGGAGACCAAAATACGAGATTCCTATTCTGTCTGAAAATCCGGAGATTAGACCAATTTCTCCAATCCCGCAAACCAAATACAAAATTTGCAGAACTGGCGTCTAAAATACAATCCTACCGCAAAATCAAAGTAACCAAACGTGTCTTAGTCAGAAAAATCCATACCTGTGACCCATTTCTCCCATACATATTGGACCGTAGGTTTCATATTAGTCGGACATGGATGAGCTTTTCAGCTACTTTTTAACAGTCAGAAAAATTTTTTTCTATTTAAAAACCCTCTGCTCACAGTGACGCAACTTCCACCACACTCTCTAATTGGCTGCCTGTAAAATGACCACAAATAAAAAAAATGATCTCTTGTATACCCACCGCTAAGTACGGCTCCCTGCATGTACATACTATTAGCTATAACAAATGGCACCATATTTGATCTTGAAGCAACTAACCATAATGCGTCAGAACAGATTAATGGCAGCCAGTTCATGGTACTTTTAGATTCTCTGCTTCAATAGCAACATCGACCAAGGTCAAATTAGAACACGTAGTAATGCAAACCACGACCGCAGAAGGTACTACAAATTAACCAATCACAGAGACTAGATTTAGTTCAATTTTGTTAGTAGAAACGTCATTTAATATCTAGTGTGACTTTTCCACTCATAACTTAATTTACATGCTTTACCATCCACACTGATCGCATTCGACTTATATTTGTGCACGTGACTTAGGGCTCGTTTGGTTGCCACCAGTTGGAAGACAACAGGTGATTTTGGTAACAGGAATTGTAAAACAATATAATTGATGTACAACTCTTTCATTTGGTTGTTAGTTCATTTTCTAACGTTTGGTTCCATATAGTCTGAAGCTATGCTCACCTGCGGTCAAAACACCGCCCTAAAAATTCATGTTCGCCGCCATAATCCTGGCTGTAATTGGGAGAATGTTATTGAGGAGAGCAGCATACAGATAGATGTTCCGCTGCTCCATATCGGAAAATCAGATGCTGATGTCCCATGGAAAACCAACCGCGAGCTAAATGGGCGCAGTCAGTTTTCTGGAAATTTATACGTGGATGAGTACTGCCGTGCAGTTGGATTTCTAGGTGTGGGTTCCAGCTACGTCCAACCAAACCCTTGCAGTTGTAAAGCACATTGAGTTGGAACTGCATGTCTTCCAATGCAGTCCAACCAGACGGGGCCTTAACCTCAACTCCATAAACTTCTGTACTAACAGAAAATGGACAAGAACATGGTCTTGTTGGAGATAAGGGGAAATGCATAGTGGGAAGGGCAGGTTATAAAGTTGAACGAACGTAAACGACGTACAAATTGAGCAAGGTCTAGGATTTGTTGGAGATACGGGGAAATGCATGATGGAAACAGGGTGCTCATACAGTGATGCATGTTTCTGGGCTTGTGGAACAGGAAAGATTCTCACCGTTTATTAGCACCCTCGAACAGTCAAACCCGTGGTCAAATCATATTTGACACTTGGTTATCAATGACAAGGTATACCTTATTTCTACCATATTTTTCATATTTGACTACCTATATGAACTCATGTAATATAAGTATGTAATTTAATTAACAGGTTTGTAAACCAAAAAGTAAAAATTCTACTAGTCGTCCTCCTATGCCCAAGTCATCTTTCATTCCTGAAGCTACATTCGACGAATTGGGAAGCAAATGTAAATGTTTGTGTTGATACTTAGCCAACCAAAGCTCAGGATTACAAATGTTGGTCAATTTAACAGAAGATGCAGTTGGGAGGGATTTTGAGAATTTAATTTTTCTTGATGATATTATAGAGTTGTTCCAGTATGATTGGCTAAATACTTCGGTAATAGAAGTATGGATAAGGTAATGATCTATCAATATATATATCAAATTCCAATACACATTTTTAGCTTAGTTCTATATATGGAAATAATTACAAATGTTTTACAGCCATTTATATACTGAGATCACAAACTTTGATATAAAAAATGTTGGATTCTTAGTTCCTTCAATCACTAGTCAAGTGGAGATGAATTTTGAGGATGTGAATGAGTACTTATCTACTGCATTCAAATATTTTGCTAGTGAAGGGAAGGAAATTATCCTAATTCCTTTTAACGTGCAGTAAGTATTATTATTCAATATAATTTTAATAATGAATAAAATTATTTATTTTAATGTTTGTTTTATTCTTACTCAGAGGTAGACATTGGGAATTAGTGGTGATTTCCCCTAAATTGATGACTCTTTATTATCTTGACCCAATGGGTAAAATAACAAGGAGTCACAAACTGAAATTTCCAGCTATGGAGTAAGTATAAATTTAGTCAATGCTTCAACATGATATTTCTATTTAGAATTTCTATTTTACCAACTATTATATAATTGATAGGGGTATAAAGGCTTTTCGTGATGCTGGAGGACAAATACCAACAAAATTAAAGACATTGACTTTGAAAAATGTCAAGGTAGCTACTTTGACAACTGCTTAGTCTTATATGTATTAATTTTCAATTCTAATATGTCAACTCTTATAGTGTTATCTCAACTGCTTTTTATAGTAGTTTACTAACATTAAGTATAGTTCGTTATTTGTAGTGTCCTATGCAAAATAATGACTGGGCTTGTGGCTACTATGTAATGAAATATATGCAAGCTATTGTCAAACAAGCATCACATGACATTCAGACTATAAGTCAGGTAATAAAGAATAACATCATAAATTTACAAGTGATTGTAGTCATTTTATAAAATATTAGCATGTGCATTTTCTGTTACAGATCTTTACAACTCAGCCTTACACCCTTGTGGACTTGAATGAATTCCGAGAAGAGTGGTCAGATTCTTTTCTAAATGAAGTCAATATAGCATTGGATTAAATATGTCAACTCCATTTATGTATGTGGCCCTTTCATTTTACTTTTGTATCTGATTAATATCATCTCAGACTTGCAATCTATCATTTTGTAAATTTTTATGTGATTATGAATCATTTTTGTCATGAATGTGTGGTTTTGAATGGTGACGGTTGAGCATCAATGCTCCCCTCTCCCAGAATATATGCATGTTCTTGTTCTTCTGTTCTATTTCATTTTCTGCAGAAATTTTTTTAAAAAAAATTGTAACTTCTAGCGTCGGTTTTTTAAATAACCGACCCTAAAGATTGAATGACCACTTCAGTGTGATCCTCGGTCAAGAAAATTTTCGACCGAAAATATTTCGGTCGACAATTTTCTCGATCGAGAGAGTGTTACAGGGTCGGTTTTTTGGAATAACCGACCCTAAAGATTGAATAAAAGACTTCAGAGTAATCCTCGATCGAGAAATTTCTCATTGCTTTGGATCAACTAGTTCGGACTGCAGGGACTGTTGCTCGCTACATGGACCAACCTGACGCAGATCGGGATCCTCAGAAGTCATTAGAGTCTTTTTGCTTTGTTTCTTAGGAAATGAATAAGTGAGAGGTGTGGTATTCCTGATTGGTTTGCATGGATTCATGGTGATGGCTCATTGCTCATCACCCGCGTGATCACCTGTGTGACAATACTTTCATGTTTAAATAATTATGGTTCAAACCCTCATGAGTATCGACAGGTTGTAGTGGATTTGCTTAATCTTGCTTGGAAACTCTTTGATCTTGCTTTGGCAGAATTCTACCTGACAGGTGGGGGTTTGTTTTGAAACGACATGGATCAGGAGAATTGATGTTTTAAACTATTTTTCTTAACCTTAGCATTTATTATCAAGTTTAATTTGGATGTTATCTTTTTGTTCTTTGAGCATAGCCTTGCTTGAGGACAAGCAAGTTTTAAGCTTGGGGTAGTTGATAACACCAAAATTAGCGCATATTTTCTATGCATTTTATCTATAGTTTTGTGCCACTTTAGTCTTAATATACACTCTTTTGCTCATGTTTTATGATTTCTGTCTCACTTTAGATAAAAGTAGTAAAAATAGCTAATAATGTAGCTAATTAGCTAATTTTTGACTTACAGGCACTGAAACTAGCTAATTTTGGGACTCTCAAGTACTGAACCTGAAAAGATAAGAATTCCAGTAGCTGGCCGATATGGTATGCCTGATACGGTTGCCTGATACGGTCCACCCGATACAGTTGCCCGATACGGTTGCCTGATATGGTCTGCCCGATATGGTCTGCCCGATACGGTCGCCCGATACGGTCGCCCGATACGGTTGCCCGATATGATCTGCCCGATACGGTCGCCCGATACGGTTTAGAGAGAGAGAGTCAAGGAGTCCAGAGGGACGAAGAGAAGACCCAAGGGCCGAGATCTGATCTGCACAAAGGTCGAGGAGCGAGAGCCACCTCTCCTCTACGGGCTATATCTCTTCCATCTTCTCTTTCATTCTACTGCATTCTTTTATTTCTTGTACAAACGATGTTTATCTATCTTTGTTCGGTGCCAGCTATGCTTGTCTATGGCTAGTTAGCTCCTTCTTGGCTATGTAGCCCGATCTGGGCATGTTTATATACTTTTGCCTTCAGCAAGTAGATTCATATCAGATCTAGTATGTTGCATGTTCTATTTTCTCTTTCCAAGTTATGATTGCTAGTTTGGTTGATCTCTTACTCGCTTGAACTGCGGTTTCTACCTGTATCGAGAGATATTTTGTAGGAATAGCTAAGAGACGATAGTTTGGATATGAACCTGAGAGGAGGACGATCCAAGGTATTATGTTCCTAACACCCCGGAATATCCTAAGACCCAATAGGGAACTTAGTGTAGTCCGAGGTGTTGATATGTCATTCCTCGAGAGAGGGTCATGGACATATTGTTGATGGTTTTAGTCACGCATCGCGAGAGCGAGTGGGACGACCCCGCAGGACAGATGCCACCGTGCATACTAGATGCTTGCTTGGGTGTTCAAGGGTTGTCTACGCCCAAGAACGAGTGCATAGACTGTCCCGTTTGTGGTTACATAGCCAGGAACTCTCTTTCTCTGTTTAGTAGAATCACGAGCTCTATTTTGTTTTGTTTTCTTTTCTTTGTTTTGTTTTATATCATGACAACCCGCTAGATTAGTTCTAGCACTTACTTTTATCGACTATCGTCTTGGCTTATCTGACTAAAGAACGAGATCCGTGGTGTCCTAAACGTCACCACATCCCTGTGTTCGACCTCGTATATCTACTTCGACCCCGTAGTAAAGTTGCGGGGGCCTAGAAGGTTTCGAGTTATAAATTTAAAGCTTGATTCCTTCCTTTATCCCGCATTCATTTCCGGACGCGTGAAAAAGGTCGATCAATTTCTCAATGGCCTTCGTCAATCCTATACTCAATTTGTAGATTTATCTTAGGAAGAAACAACTTTTCGACTCTGGAAGATTTCTTCTCTCGTATCAAACAATTTGATGCCTGACTCTTCTTTTCAACTCCATCAGATGGCAAGTGGGAATTGTTGTGATCTTTGGTGGTTGTAAATGTATCCCACTACCAAAAATCACTTTTTAAAACAAGTTACACAACCTATAGGAGAAATTATATTAGAAGCATGATCATTTCTATGGCCCCAATCATGGCACTAGAACTGCCCATATTGCCCAAGGATCAGAAAATTTGTCTACCACCATCTATTTGGTTGAGCAAGAGGAACTTTCATAGGTCTCTAAACATGCTCCTCCATAACCACATGATCTGGGGATTCTGTGACCATGCAATCCACTATTACATCTTTGAAAATTTTGACCTTGATCAAGGTAATGTTGAGGCCTCCATGATACATTCATTTCTTCCTAGATTGTTGATCTGGGACCACCCGACCTATAGTTGATCTGATACACCTCATTTCTTCCACAAAACCTTAAATTCTAACCCGCCTATCACTCTAGAAGATGGGTTTATTAAAATTGTTCAACAATGTGGGCATGTTTATATATCAACTATTCCTAAATTTCAATTTCTTCATTATGTTCCACATTTTCCTTTTATTTTAGTGATTGTTACTAAGTTAGTTGAAAACTTTATTTGCAGCATTGCCATTGGTAGAAATGGTTTTGTGTTGAAAAATTGTCACATTCTCAGGACTAATGGATCTAGATTTGAAGCCAATGACATTTATTATTTTGATGATGTCATTCCTTCCTCTGTCCTTCTTGTAAGAAAAGATCTTCAGCTTCACCAGTGATATGGTCATCTCTTTCTTGTGAAGTTGGATAACCTGAAGTCATCTTTATCTTAGTTTAAATGGGCTGCCATGTGGCTCATATTAGTTTGGAAAGCATCATAGGAGTTCCTTTCCTAGAAAAACTAGTGTAGGTTTTAAAGTAGTTTCTAATTTATGAATGGTGACATTTTTGATGCTTTTAGAAGAACTAGTTTTAATGAATTTTGTTAATTCACTAATTTTTTTTATGATTTCTCTCTTAATACATGGTTGTATCTATTTTAATATTGTAAGGAAATGACTGGTGTTTTTAAATATTTTATAAAATGATTTCAACAAAATGTAATAAATCCCCTAAAATATTCTAGACTCACAATCCTTTAGAATAAGTTTCATCATAGGTATCTTTGCTTTTCTCTTGAACTTGAACAACCCATCAACGTTCCTACGATCACAACCAACAATAAAAGGGTTGGTAGAACATAAAAATCATTTTTTTCTTGACATCTCTCATGCTCTTATATTTTAAGGCAAATTGCCAAAGCCCTATTAGTATGAAACTATTCTCATAGATTACTACCTTATCAATCCACAACCACCATCTGTTCTTTGAAACAAAACCCCCATTTCAGTTTTTTTTCAGGGACAAATGACTTTTCATCTTTCTTTACGTGTTTTATAGTGTACTATTTTTGGGCTTAACCTTTACCCAAAATAAGGTAAACTGATCACTACTTTATCCAAATGATTTTCTTTATCTCTTCTACCTTTCAAAAAGTTTTTCACTGGAATAGTCCAAGCAACTTTTATGCATATCTTTATCGATGTTAGTTTTCATAAATCAAATATGTTCTTTTATTATACTCACCATCCTCTTCGCATTAACCTCAACCTCACACTGAGTTTGTTGAGCTTGATCTTTCTGACCCAATGGATCATGAGCCCATCACCCATCCCTCTACCTTTCCTCATCAATCATTACATTAAAGACCCCAAAGTTCACGTCTGAGGATCTATCACACCTTGTCGCTCTCACAAAAGTATTCACTCTTGCACTTGTCATCATTCTATATCTCATATCTCTTGTCTATCCAAACTTTCCTATATTGCTGAATACATTCCCAGCAACTTGAATTTATTCAGATTCTAAAAAAATATTGTGAGGTAGTGTAGTACCCTAGTTGGAAAGCTGCAATGCTCGAAAATGATAGTGTTACATGATAATAAGACTTGGGTTCTTGTCCTTCATCCTCTGGACAAAAATATTTTCTATTGTACATGGGTATTCTCTATCAAATATAGTTCCACTGGATCAATGGACTGACTTAAAGATTGGCTTGTTGTCAAAGTATTCACTCAGATATATTATGTGGATTTCTTTGACACCTTCTTAATGATCACTCGTATTGCTTGAATCAAAATTGCAATCTCCCTTCCCAAACACGTGGACTGACATATGTTCCATATTCACATAAAAAATGCCTTCTTTCATGGTTATTTGGAGGAGGAAGTGTATAGAAAACAACTTTTGGATTTTTTACTCAAGGGGAAGTCTCCACAAATGTCATCTCAGATGCCCTTTATATTGCCTCAAGCAATAACAACGGGTCTGGTACACAAAACTCAGTGGAGTTCTTGCAAGCATGGATTTTTCCAGATGATCCCATGATCAATGTATCTTCTTTCGGTCTTCTCAAGCTGGTACCATCATACTCGACATCTATCTAGATGAAATCATAATCACTAGTCATGATGCCTATGGGATTTCAACATTGAAGTATACACTTGAGAAACATTTTCATATCAAGGATCTAAGGCAACTTTGATACTTATTGGGAATGATGTTGTTATTTTCTCGTCAAGGAACTTATTTATCACTATGGAAGTATGTCCTTGACATTTTGAAGGACTATATGTTGTATTCTAATCCCCACCTATGGTATTTTATGACAGGGTAAGAAGCAGTATGTTGTGGTTCATTCCAACACTAAGGCGGAATATCATGCATGGAACATGCCTATTGTGAAACTCAATGGGTGATTCCTATTCTTCAAGAATTAAATTTTTCTCTCTCCTTTTCATCAACTCTAAAATGTGATAATCAAACAACTAATCATATAGCTAATAATAAATCTTTTCATGAATGTACAAAATGCATTAAGGTTGATTGCCACCTGGTGAGAGACTTGATTCGTGACAAGAAGATCATGTGCAATATATAAAGACTGAAGAATAAATTGTTAATATCTTCACCAAACCTCTTCCACCACCTTCCTCGTTCTACTATATGTGTGGCAACCTAGGAATATATAATATATACTATCCAAGTTGAGGGGAATGTTGGTCGAATCTTATTTTAGTAACTTTTTCTTGTATTAGCTAGTTGGGATTCCTCTTCTTAGACTCATTAGAATTAGTTTATTTTATATTGTATTGTGTCTTCGAACATCATATCTTAAGACAAAGCTATATATATGACTCTTTATAACCTTGATTCTATCATAATAAGAATTTGTCTTTACAAATCCTATATAACTCACGACATACACCACACTAATAACAACCCAAGTAGCACATATTTTGTTTTTATTATCTAACGTAATAAATGTTCATTACAACAGCTGGATGTGAAGCGGCACTACACGTTTGTACGATGTCTTTACTTTTATGAAGTTATTATTAGTTAGAGATGTCACAAAAATTATTCAAATTAGTTCTGGATAATTCACATTCAGGTCGATACATGCTCAACCATAAATTGATCCTAGACTGAATTTCTCACAATCCACGAACCAATTAACCCATACTTAAACCCTAATTCTATAGCTTTTAATATATATTCAAATAATGTTGTGTTCAATTTATTAAATTATGATATACATTCATTTGATCCTCTACTAGAATACGGATTATGTAAATTTTATAACCCAAAACTGAACTAAATAGACATAATCTAAACCTCGAATCGGATTAAATTTAATTTTGCCATGATCCTCGATATTGATAGTTAATCAGCATGGGAAAACCTGTGAACCATTACTCCCGAGACAGACTAGGCTGGATATCCTAAATCCCTATACTGCGTTGTATTTAGGACGCGTTTCGTTAGCTGGATTTACTAAAATCATGTATTTTGTCCATCTTGTATTTTTGAAATACTACATTTTCAAAATCCCGCAAAATAAAATTTTATATTTGGTTTGCTGGATTTTGTAAGTGCGGGATTTATCTGTTTTCATGTCTGTTGTCTTGTCCGTGATGAATTTTGGCATCCAAGAAAATTTTGATGGAGACCAAAATACGAGATTCTTATTCTGTCTGAAAATCCGAAGATTAGACCAATTTCTCCAATCCCGCAAACCAAATATAAAATTTGCAGAACTGGCGTCCAAAATACAATCCTACCGCAAAATCAAAGTAACCAAACGTGTCTTAGTCAGAAAAATCCATACCTGAGACCCATTTCTCCCATACATATTGGACCGTAGGTTTCATATTAGTCGGACATGGATGAGCTTTTCAGCTACTTTTTAACAGTCAGAATTTTTTTTTTCTATTTAAAAACCCTCTGTTCGCAGTGACGCAACTTCCACCACACTCTCTAATTGGCTGCCTGTAAAATGACCACAAATAAAAAAAAATGATCTCTTGTATACCCACCGCTAAGTACGGCTCCCTGCATGTACATACTATTAGCTATAACAAATGGCACCATATTTGATCTTGAAGCAACTAACCATAATGCGTCAGAACAGATTAATGGCAGCCAGTTCATGGTACTTTTAGATTCTCTGCTTCAATAGCAACATCGACCAAGGTCAAATTAGAACACTTAGTAATGCAAACCACGACCGCAGAAGGTACTACAAATTAACCAATCACATTGACTAGATTTAGTTCAATTTTGTTAGTAGAAACGTCATTTAATATCTAGTGTGACTTTTCCACTCATAACTTAATTTACATGCTTTACCATCCACACTGATCGCATTCGACTTATATTTGTGCACGTGACTTAGGGCTCGTTTGGTTGCCACCAGTTGGAAGACAACAGGTGATTTTGGTAACAGGAATTGTAAAACAATGTAATTGATGTACAACTCTTTCATTTGGTTGTTAGTTCATTTTCTAACGTTTGGTTCCATATAGTCTGAAGCTATGCTCACCTGCGGTCAAAACACCACCCTAAAAATTCATGTTCGCCGCCATAATCCTGGCTGCAATTGGGAGAATGTTATTGAGGAGAGCAGCATACAGATAGATGTTCCGCTGCTCCATATCGGAAAATCAGATGCTGATGTCCCATGGAAAACCAACCGCAAGCTAAATGGGCGCAGTCAGTTTTTTGGAAATTTATAAGTGGATGGGTACTGCCGTGCAGTTGGATTTCTAGGTGTGGGTTCCAGCTACGTCCAACCAAACCCTTGCAGTTGTAAAGCACATTGAGTTGGAACTGCATGTCTTCCAATGCAGTCCAACCAGACGGGGCCTTAACCTCAACTCCATAAACTTCTGTACTAACAGAAAATGGACAAGAACATGGTCTTGTTGGAGATAAGGGGAAATGCATAGTGGGAAGGGCAGGTCATAAAGTTGAACGAACGTAAACGACGTACGAATTGAGCAAGGTCTAGGATTTGTTGGAGATACGGGGAAATGCATGATGGAAACAGGGTGCTCATACAGTGATGCATGTTTCTGGGCTTGTGGAACAGGAAAAATTCTCACCGTTTATTAGCACCCTCGAACAGTCAAACCCGTGGTCAAATCACGTTTCTTGCCGTGCGTCTACTACCTTCCGTTGTTGGTTGTTTTCTTCTGAGGATCTGGAGTGTGAGCTGTCATGGCTTTCTTGAATTCAGCATCCGCCCTTGCCCCCACAAGAACCGGCAGCCTCGATTCTTCTGCTTCCAGACGCCCGGTCCATTTGAAAACCGAACTAGGTTTAGGTAACGTTTCTAATGTTTCAGGTACCAGATTTCGCATCCCAGTCAGTTTTTCGCATAGATTGGCTTCCAGCTGTCTGGCTTCCTCCAAGAGCAAGACGGCTTCTTTCCTACGAGCGAAGGCTGCTTCAAGGTTAGAAGGATCGTAAGGTGGCAACTCACGAAACCTCTGTTCCATCATTATGCGGCATTCCTCCTTTTCAATTAAGGCTGCTTCCATAGCTTGGACTTCTTTCCATGTATAAGTGGTTGGCTTGGGTGGTAATGGGATTTTGTCGTCCTTGTCCAACTTTGGAGACTGTCGGCTTGCGACTTCCGAAGAAGTTGAAGTAGTCGAGGCGGACTTCTTCAGTAGAAGTGGAGACCGGTCGTCCAGATTTTCAGACTCATTCGGGACGTCGTGGGAGTTGCTCCCAAACCATCCCAAAAACCCGGAAAAACAACCACCCTGTAATAATAAGAGATATCGTTATCATGGCCTGAAAGACAGAAGGTAGATCAAGAGATACAATCACTATGGTAATCAATGAAATTAGACAGGTACTACTCTTAGAGAAAAACTAAAATGTCAGCAGCATACCATTTCCTTTGTAATCTGTTCGACAATGCTTCAATGACTGGAAGACATGATCTTCAGGGAGATCAGCCGCAGCAGATATATAGCAGTATGGGATATAGGCATGTTCAGTGCTAGCTTTTATGGCACTGTTTAGCTACACACCAGTACCGATATATTGTTCTTTAGCTGACTTCTATGGCGGACCGCATGCCCCAAGGCCCCCAATGTGTTGACATATAGGGCAGTTCCTTACACGATGAACTACTTGAATATAGTAGTCAACGAATCGGCTGAGCTTCTCCCGCAACCTACCCCTAGCTTTTATGACACTGTTTAGCTACACAGCAGTACCGATATATTGTTCTTTAGCTGACTTCTGTGGCTGACCGCATACCCCAAGGCCCCCAATGTGTTGACATATAGGGCAGTTCCTTACATGCTGAACTACTTGAATATAGTAGTCAACGAATCGGCATGAGCTTCTCCCGCAACCTACCCCACGCCTAGCCTGGTACGTGGTCGTTGACTTCCATGGATATTGGCTGGATAAGGGGTGGATCACCAACTCACATGCTCTGTTCCCTCCATATAATTTGCAATGCGCACAGCGGACCCGACTGTGAAATATGATCGCAAAACTGAAGCCATGGAAAAGCTTCTGAAGTTCTTCATTTGCTTGGAAGATCTTTGAATGATAGAATGTTGTTAAATGTTAAGTGGTTACTAGCAGGGAGTGATGTACTCCATGGACGCAAATCCATCTGTCAACGTCTTCATCATGTTGTTAAAACCAAGGGTCTATCGTTGAAAGGACAAAGTTGGAAACCCTGGGGTTGGTCGAGCTCCATTACAGATATATCAGCAAACAGATCTGACAAGAGGAAACTGGAAGTTAGCTCCCTTGAAGAAGGGGAAGTAGTTGATGATGGAGGGGAAACTAAGAGATCTGGAAAATCTCCTTTTCAGGCGTTTGATGGGGAGGGGCTTAATGCTAGCCAGCACTACACGACGGACAAAGCTTTGGCTGAACTTGTCTTACCTTGCATTGATAGAAGTTCTAACGAATCTCGCTGTCAGTTTGCTGCAGAGTTGATTAAGCAGTTAAATAATATTGATGGTTATATAAATTCTTATGCTCGGATGGGCGGTAGGCAGACTCAAGCAGCATCTTCTGTAGTGGAATCATCTGCTAACAAGGGAAATACTCGTAAAGGTACACGAGGAGGAAGCCCTGGCATGGGAAGAAGATTAACATCATCTAATGATCAATCACCGGCACCTGTTGGCGCATTACGAGCTTCCATTTGGCTGAGATTGCAATTTGTTTTGAGATTATTCCCTGTTATATGCTCAGATAGGGATTCAAACCGCAATTTGAGGCGTGCTTTGGTTTCTGTATTGCTCCATCTCCTAGGTACACAGGTTGTCTATTATGACACAAATCTGGCTTTTAATATGCAAAGATGCTCTCCTAAGAGGGAATTGGAGACTGCAGCTGAAGTAGCCCTCCACACCTCGTCAGATCTTTCTGGTGACAGTCTGTTTGATAAACCAAGTTGGCTAAAGACAAAACCAGTTTCAAAGTCAACTACGAAGTCCACCAGGGAGTTTTCTATGTTTGATCGCGAGGTTGTGGAAAGTTTTCAGGCAGATCTGGATAGAATGTTAATGCCAGCCAGCATCCGAAGGCGAATCCAAGCTGCAATGCCAGTGCTTCCGTTGCCTCCGTCTTTGTCAATATCTTGCCATCCTCCTGTAGTATCATCAAAGCTTCTTTCTTCTTTACAACAAGTCTTTTCAACCTGTGGGGGTCACGAAACCAATTCTGCTACACCCCAAAGAAATGCTTCCACGAGGAATTCCAATAATGTGGCTGTGGGAAATAAACCATCCTTTTCCTTGGATTCAGAAATAGAAATTGATCCATGGACCTTACTAGAATATGAACATCCTCTTCAAACAGCGCTGGGTGTCTGGGTAGTGCTGGTGGGGACCATTCCAATCTCAGAGCCTGCCACTGGCTAAAGGGTGCGGTGAGAGTGAGAAGATCCGACCTCACTTACATTGGAGCAACGGATGAGGACACGTAACTCCGTAGTCCCTCTTTTTGTTGTATAATTATTGTTTTGGCGATGGCACACGGGATAACCCACGCACCTTGTTAAACCATCCTCGCGCTCAGCCGGAGCACGTCCCTCCACGACCACATGCGCACAGCCACAGCCGGGATACTCGGATCAGGAGCTGGTCAAGTGGAGACGGACTCCACGCAGGGCACGCCACCACAGTCCTGAGAGTTCAAACTGCTGTAAATCTGTTTTGTAATTCCTGTAATCACGGAATCAGTTGTCACCGTGTACTCTATTTAAACCTGTATAACTCTCCATTAATGCAAGCGATAATAGAGCAAGAGCTAACGCTCCCAAAAGTTCAACACGCCTCAGGGCCGGGGAGGAGCATCATTTGCGGCAGACGCTAACCACTAAGAAAATTTGTTCATGAGATGGTCAGCGCTGGATCCGCTGCAGGACTGTTTAAATAGAGTGGCAGATCATCCACTCACCTCAGTCGGCTACGCTGTTAGTAGGTTTGAAAAAATTGGAAAGGAGTGGAGTACTTGACATTAGTTGAAAACCAGTCTGACTTGACGAATTTTCGTGTTAATTCTTGGCAAACTGGTTACACGTACCGTTTCAGTACAACAAATGTTAGTTAGATGTCTCCTCTGTCAACTTCCAAACAACTGCCACTAAACAAGGGCAGTTGGAGAGTCTCCATTCACGGTTCATGGGGACTGTCTGAGTCTTTCGTGTTCCATTAAAAAAAAAACGAACAAGGGACACCTAGCCTTCCACAACACCCCAGTAGCTTTCTTAATAGTGTCACTTGTATCAGGATGAATTACCACCAATTGCTTACATGGAATAACGCATTTATGTGTCATACATAGCAGCAAACACACACTACAACAATTTTGAATAGAAGCCAGACAACCATATATATATAAAAAAAAAATTTGTTTCAACATTTTGCCAATTAATGAGTATTCCTTGCTTGGCAAATTGTCTTAGCCAAGTATCATAAGGCAGTACTGCCGACATTCAAATTGGTGGACTCTTTCGACTCTAAACATCTATTGGAATTGAAAATTTAAACACCGATCGTTGTTTTGCTCAGCATATATCCGTAACTATGGGAAATAACAGTTTTCCTTGCTCCGTGCATTAAATATAGTACACATGAATAAACTAACAGATAAATTATATATCTAACTATTGCTTATCTGAATACAATTTAAGGCAGGTCAAAAGATCAAATTTGCCTAAGACGCCCCGAATCCCATGATCCTCGCTGTTGGCTGTCATTCTTCCATTTTGACTCCACTTTAATGGCTTTATTTGCTTCCTATTTCCAATCCATCAACATTTAGATACAGATGTAGAATCATGAAGTATTCAAAATGGAAAATTTTAGCCATAGGTACTGATCCACCCGCTGGCATACCCAGAGTATAGAAAAAAGAGAGTTTTAATGCATTCCACACCTACAACCAGTTTTTTATATTATTGTCATGTAAAAGTCATGCAATGGCATGCAAAGTGCATTTATTGTATCCACTCCCCAATTAATTACACATGTGATATCCCACCCACTACAGATTACGAGAGTATTCAGATTTAATTTTTTTCGTTCCAATTCGTTCCATTTTTTTTATAAAAGGCTATATTGCCTCTCGATTTCTCATTAGTCCAGAATCCATCTCAAATACGTAAGTACTATACTTGTAAAATGTGTTACTAGTATTGTACGTCATGTATTGTACGTCTTGTATTATCATATTGTGTAAAGAATAAAATGTATACAATACATGTAAAATGTGTTGTTAGTACTGTATATCTTGTATTATGCGTCTCGTATTGTACGTCTTGTATTGTAATGTTGTACTGTACTTTTTGTAGTACAAAATGTGGTTGTTAATATTGTGCTTCTAGTACAATGTGTCTATTAGTACTGTATTTTATTACACAATTTTATCAAACACTACTTTTAAATGTATGAAAATTGGATTGTTAGTACCATATTTTATGTACAATTTGGTTGTTAGTACTATACTTTTTGTATGACATTAGAAACTATAGCACGACAGTACGCTCTGGCAGGATTGACGAAAAGTTGGAAAGCAGACGTACAAAACTAGTGTGAGAATGTCGGTGGGCGGAATGAAGCTGGAGAGAGGAGTTGCAAGAAAGAAAATAAATTTTCAAAATTGATGATGAAGAGGAGTGGAGAAAGAATTTTGGGACTTTTTAGCTTCTGCATGAAGTTAGTTGGTGTGGAGTTCATTTGCATGAGAGAAAAATGGTTGGGATCAGCCTTTTATAGACTCCCAAGAATCGGGGATGTGGGCGGGTGTATAACTTACAGTGGGTAGCGTTACTCTTATAAAATTAATGAAAAGGACAATCAATTAGTGAAGCACAAAGCACGTATTATTTCGATATGCTTATAGTTTTTATTCCTACTTAGACTAATAATTTGTGGCTATTATTAGATTACGGGCATGTTTAAGCATAAATGAATCCAAAGTGATTTATATAAATTGTAGATTATAAATGAACCAATATGATTTATATTATTTCATGCACTTGAAATTTCATAAAAATAATTTGTTTTTACGAACATTAATGAACAATTACCTCCAAATTTAGAAAGATGTGACTAAGCTTAAATATAGTGAAGAAAGTTGAAATCATATTATGTGATGGAACCGGTAAAAGGATACAAAGTCTAAATTACAATCCAATACACATACAAGTAATTGAGATCAAATGTTAAATCACAAGGTATCCACTTCTTTAATATTAGATATTTAGCAACTAGAATTTGGCAGAGTATTATATTGGACTAGTATTAAGTTACTATATTTTGCACTACTTATATTATACTATATTAACATATGAAAATCCATATTCTGTTAATCAAGAAAAGCCCAGACAAGCACTTACAAAATGTAGGACTATCAATGAGCCCCACCTTAAACACTTAAGGAAACATGCACATGAAATCTATTTAGATTATCTATAATGAGGAGTTAAATATAACAATAATTTCTCAAGCATAGAATTCCAATACTTCCATATTTTAAAAGATAATAACATATCAATAACCATGAGAACTAACATCATTGAAGAAAATACTATAGAAATGATCCTTTTGGTTAAAGATTTCAGAAGTATATTTACTAAGATAAGGCACCCTTAGAAGAAAGACCAAGGGTGGTCCATTAGATAGGAGGTCTTGGGTTCTAATCCTCTTGGGCAAGAATATAAGGAAAAAACCTCATGCAAACACACCGGCCAGGGGCTAGATTGCAACATGAATTCATGCAACTGAGCATGTCATGGGGGATTTTTTCCACCACATGTATGGTCTTACGATTTACTCTATTGGAGTGGGTCCAAGGTGACCGTTCTCTGGAGTGGTTCCTTGAGATTTTAAAGGAGGACCAAAATGAAAAAACATTTGAGAATATAAAATATTAAGCCAATTACTTACAATAATGTGGAAATGCTAAGTCTATATACAAATTATGATGAACTGTATCACGACACCGCACCCCAACATCAGAGCATAATCACATGCTAGTGGAAAAGTCAAAATAATGAAAAACCACTAGAGGGGGGGTGAATAGGGTTTTACGAATATTTTAAGGTAACTTAACTCAAACAACCAACCACAAAAATATTGGGCAAGGGGACAAGGATTTAGAGTGGTTCAAACCTTAGAAAATACTAAGGCAGTCAATCCAGTACCCGATTGCTTACCCAACCGGGATTTTGAAAGAATTAAATTTTATTACCTCGCAAGAATATTACATAAAATTACAATTCTTTCACCAAACGCTTCGGACAGCCTTCACCTAGAAGTAGTTGCCCCAACCTTGAAGCAGCCTTCTTGAAGTAACTTCAAGCTCCCCCTTGAAGTATCCTTCCTCTTGAAGTAGCTTCCCGTTGCAACAACCTTCTTGAAGTAGTCTAAAGTCCACCTTCTCCACCGAGAAGAACCTTCTCTAATCCGCAGCCTCCAACCCTAGGAGTAGCAAGGAGAATACAGAAGATAAAAGGAACAAGAAGGAAAAATAGAAATTAGAATACCACTTGTAGCTCAAGGCTTGATTTGCCTATATCAAGCGTATAGATCTCCTAACCAATGAATATTAAAGTGTATGTTTAGTGGATAGGAGATGCTAGCCTATAGGACACGAATTTGGAGCAAGGGAATGTGTAGCCAATGCTAGTGTTACTCAATTGCTCAAAATAGATTTCCAATTGCAAGTGTAAGCTCAAGTATTGCACAAGTGTATATGTATTTAGGTGTCCTAAGGCATGTCCTATTTATTGGAATGACCTACAAGTGCTTAAGGATGTTCTAGACACTTTCTAGGGGGTTCCAAGTGCTTAACTAGCTGTTAGGTACATTTTAGTTTCTTTAGCAATGACCAGTTAATTAATTTTGAAAGTTGCAGACAGAACACATCTCGGTCGAGAAATTGTCGATCGAGAGTCCTTCTCGGTCGAGGACTTGTCGACCGAAGGACTGTCTGGAGCAAGTGTATGCAACGTTCATCTCCAACTGCCAACTGCCTTGTCTGCTATGTCTAATGGCAACCTGGGTCTTTCTCAGTCGAAGAGTTTGTCAACCGAGAGTGTCTCGGTCGAGAATATTGTCGACCGAGATTGACCCTGTTTCAATGTTTTAAACTAGGTACTAAGTTTGTGTATGAGTGAGCAGATGTGACACTATTGAAGGGGATGACCTATCTAAGTGTTGTGATTGGCTAAGGAAGATCTAACGCTTGATTTACATGATGTCTAAGTACTTGTGCATTATATACTTGTACAAGTTTTACAATTGATTACATTCATGAAATAAAAGCAATTTAGCATATAGATCTTCCAAATATTTGTCATCCACTTTATTCCTGCAACACTCAAGTAGCACGTTAGATTGACAAGAATGAAATGTTTGTCATCATTAAAACAAAGGGATTATACTATTGTCCAATTTAGCCAACAATCTCCCCCTTTTTGAAGATGACAAACATTTCCTAAATATAAAATAAGAAAATATAAATCATGTGAGTTTCATACCTGAAATTTACCTTTTGTAGCCATTCTTGTTTTGCAAGTGAATGCTGGCCGAAATATTATGAAACTCATTTTAATTTTATGTTTTTGATTTTATATTATGTCCCCCCCTTTGTTATTTCAAAAAGATATCCAAGATAATCATTTAGAATGACTTTTTGTTTTAATTTTATGCTATGCTCCCCCTTAAAGTTAAATTCAAGGGATTAATATATAAATGTAATCCATTTATTGTCGAATTTAGCCACAATCTATTTCTGAATCATTTGCAAAGGATGTTAAGCCTTGAAATGATATGAGTTCCTTTTAAGTTCATGGCTTTTATGTATTGATTTCTGATGGAGGTGGGACTTACACTAAAAGATCACTCTTCCAATGGGAGTCCCAAAGATGCACCAAAAACCCTAGGGAGTTGATGTTCTCTCTAGGTTTACCTAGAACTGGTGCTTAGATAACAACTCCAACCCCATAAGAGTATGGAAGCCTTATCATAGTACAAATTTAGGATCGAACCCAAAAGACAACGGTCTTGTTGCAAGCAACAAGATGAAAAACGTATAAAACTTCACATAGCTACTCACTAGTTGGCACTTATATCGAAAAGTTGGATTTTGATGGTTTTAAACTAAAACATGAAAAGTAAAGAAAGCAAGCAAATCTAAGAGTTAAACTATGATAAAGATCACTAGGGTGTGATCGGTTTTTCACCGCCACTACACATCGATCAACACATGTAAAGCAAAACTTAACCTGCAAAAAGAGTTCGGTCAGTTAGTATCCTTGTAGACCTAGTCTCGTTTTGGATAACCTAGCTACGAGAAGTGCGGGAATGTTGCAACGCCAGCCATTCCCGATCAAATGGTCACATTACTTTACATCATTCCCCTCGCAAAGTGTGTTCCTCGACTTACCAAGGTTGCACTTCCATACGTCAACTGATTTCATTTCATAGTATGAAAGTGCAACGGATTATAGTGAGTTTACTCCACTTCTTGAGATACACTTCTAGATACCGAAACAGATACATGGTGGATACATGCATCAAGAACCAACATGCAAACGAGTTTCGAATCTAATAGTACAAACGTAGACAATTCATACTAAAAGATAAAAGATAACACAAGTTGGAGATCAAGCAACAAGTATTCATTAATCGTTTGATGTTGAACCGACAAAGATAAGAACTCTACATTACAACCTAAGGATTACATTTTACATGATATGAAAGTATGGGTAGCGGGGATACTCCCCGCACCCTAGTGAAGAAGACTACTCCCTCATGACTAAGACCAAGAAGGAGGCGAGAAGAGAGAGAGAGAACATCATCCCCACAAGGACGGAAGAAGGTCAACCCCTTGGAGAGAGAGAGAAACGATCCAACAGTCTTCGTAGGTTGCATGATGAGGAGGTCTCCCCTTCCCACCTTCTTGACGAAGAAGGAGAAAGCAGCTTCAGGATGGAGTATGGACCTCAGACCGACAGCCCCAGGGCGGAGGATGGAAGTGGCAAGAGCTCTGGAATGATTGGGGCAGCCTTTGGATGTATGGGCTCTCGTCCCCTTGGAGGACCCTTGGGGTCTTATTTATAGGCTTTGAGTGAAGTCCCAACGGTTTGGAGACCGTTTGGACCTCAATACCGTTTGGGGCCTCAAGACCGTTTGGGGCCTCAAGTCCGTTTGGACTGTGAGACCGTTTGGCTTCAAACGGTCTTGAGACCGTATGAACTCCATGCGGTCTCGGGACCGTTTGGCTTCATGCGGTCTTGAGACCGTTTGAACTCCATGCGGTCTTGGGACCGGTTGGCTTAATGAGGTCTCGGGACCGTTTGAACTCAATGCGGTCTCGGGACCGGTTGGCTTCATGCGGTCTCGGGACCGTTTGAACTCCATGCGGTCTCGGGACCGGTTGGCTTCATGCGGTCTTGAGACCATTTGAACTCCATGCGGTTTCGGGACCGGTTGGCTTCATGCGGTCTTGAGACCGTTTGAACTCCATGCGATCTTGGGACCGGTTGGTTTCATGCGGTCTCGGGACCGTTTGAACTCCATGCGGTCTCGGGACCGGTTGGCTTCATGCGGTCTCGGGACCGTTTGAACTCTATACGGTCTCGGGACCGGTTAGCTTCATGCGGTCTTGAGACCGTTTGACTCCATGTGGTCTTGAGGCTGGGTTATTCTTTTATGTTTTTTTTTGTGCTTTTTCTGCATATATAAAAGGAAAAAGTTAGTCTGATGGTGTATTTACAAAAAGGGGTAAAATTAGGATTATGTATAGTTTAAACTTAAAAAGAGTATGGAAAACTAAGGAAAAAGACTAAGATAAACAACTAAAATAGGAGGTTATCACCCCCTAACTTAGAGTCTAGCTTGTCCTCAAGTTAGATAGAGCTGAGACATGTAATGGCGAGGCGATTTTAATTAGGATTTCCATACTCTTGCTTCAATTCTTGACCTGAGTTCCCCTGGGGTCATATCAAGTCTTATTGCATGCCTTGATTCTTTTGGATTTCGAGAGTTGCTTGGATCTCAGGTTCTTTCCGTATCTCAAAGTTTGCATTGGGACCACCTTATTTTGTGCATGGTGTTGACTCTAATCAGCTTTATACCTCTCTGAAAAACCTACTAGAAGCTAGAGAGGGTATGAGGGTTGGCTAAAGGCTTTGAAGTGTAGCTCCCCCTTCAAGTGGGGGAGGGGCTGTCTATGCTTTTTAGAATCTCACTACCGGGCACGACACATCTACCTTTATGAGGGCAGCTGAATGTACCGGCCGGGCGAGTCCTTTATGAGCCTTTCATATACTTGGAAACTTTAGGGTTTCACTATCGGGCACGACACATCTGCCTTTGTGAGGGCAGCGGAATGTGCCGGCCGGGTGAGACCTTCGTCAGTTCTTCGTATAGATCCTTATGCGTGGCACAACTCTCATAATTTTATTCGTCTCTCTGGCTTTTATTCAATAACTCACAGGCTTGGGTTTTGTGATTTTTGATAATTTATTTTGGGCGGCCAAGCCTTTTTTATTTTGAAGAGAGGAAAGCTGTTCTTAAAGTTTTTCAACGTGCACTTATTTGGTTTGTGGTCCACTTGCAAAACTTTTTGATTTGGAAGTTGCCTGATTTCCCTCTCATCCTCGAGATCTTGGCTTATTTCTGCCTTGATTTTGACTTGTGGAGAGTCAGATGAAGAATTGAAGCAAAAATATGAAATCACTAGTGGGTGGAAATTGATAATTCTCCATTCGATGTCTAAGTGCTATTTACTTATAGGGACTAACATGATTCTAGAGTTAGTTGAGGTGACTATTTTTGAAAAAGAAATTAAGTAAAAAAAAGAATTGTAAAAAGAATTGTTTAAGAGAAAATTTAAGAATAAAGAATTGTATGGAAAGTGTTAGATAGAAAGAGGAGTGTAGAAATTGATACCTCGCCCTTGTCTAATGTACCCCCCCAACTTATCACGCACTCTGTCCCCAGAGTGGCAAAGTGATAGGTTGAGAAGTCATTAGGACAAGGGCTGCGGGTTAAGGTAAATCTTCATTTGCTCCCGAAGAACAAAGTAGATTGGATGCGAACTGTCCTCGTAAAGTGTGGTAGTCCACGTCAGTCATTTCCTCTACTGGTCTTTGAAGAACAATGATGGTGTACATCCAGTAGAGGATGTGGAAGCCACAATCGTTCGATTGTCATATTTACTGGGGGCATTTGTGGCAGAAGGCAGGGCGATGGAAATGTTCTTTGTCGTACTCCTTTGTATGCTGACTCAGAAAATTGATTAATTTCTCGGCGCACTCCTTTGCAACTACTTCTGTTGGCGTCTTTGGCATCACGACGTAGTGTCGCTATCGAGCATTGAACTGGCTATCGGAACTGTTGTATATTGTGGTTGTTCCGTCTGGGAGGTTTATTGCCAGGAGAATCCAATGCTCATGATACAGGATGGGTAACATGATGAACTTCGGCATTGTGTGTTGGAGATATGAGATCAGTGCGTCGGTTGTGTCGAAGTTCTTGAGCTTTAGGAGATCATCTTTCATATATGGAGACGCCATGTATGTGTCTGGGTTGGTTTGGCCAAGTAGAAACCGGTAGGCGGCCATGAGGCTGACAGAAAGGGATCCCTTATCCTGTAGAGTCTCTCGCAGTGAATCTGCCATTACGAGTATGTCTCGAGACATGTATACCAGGCCATCTTTGTCTGCGGAGAGTCGCGCCATAATGGTACGCAATTTGAGGTCGTTAAGACCCCTGCAAGCATCGCGATCAAAATCAGGAAATGTTGGGTTGATGGTGTAAGCAGGATCGCTCTTGCTTTTATCTGGCTCTGGCGACTTGGTCTGTTCTGACTCTTTCAGAATTTGTCGGAAAGGTCGCCGTTGTCGTCGCTGGACAGCTGAGAAAAGGTCCTGAGGAACATCATCTGGTGACATAGTTGGGTCGTTGAAGAATCGTCTATCACAGATGAGCTCCACTACTACAGAAGTGCCTTTTAGTGTCGGTTGTTTAACCCCCTTTGGCGTCGGTTTTGGAACGACGCCTATGTGGGCGCCGCTAAAAGGGTGGACACTTCAGCGTCGGTTAAAAAACCGACGCCTATTTAACATAAAGGCGTCGATGTTTTATAAAACACCGACGCCAAAAGGGTTCCCGCCACAGAAAACGGCGTCATCTAGGACGCTTTCTGCGTCGGTTATATACTACAAAACCGACGCAGAAAAGTGTCCTAGATGACTCCCATTTCCTGTAGCGCGAACACTTTTGGCGTCGGTGTTTTATAAAAAACCGACGCTGTAAGTCTGTACTGACGGTTATCGGTAAATAACCGACGCCTATATCTATTTTTTTTTTTATAAATCTGTTTGCAGGCCTGCTGTGGCTGGTCAGCAGGATGAGAACCTGCAGTTCAGTTTTCTGAACTGCAGGTTTACGACATCCATTGATATCAGCCTACAAACAGGCCACAAACCTGCAAAATTAACATAAAAAGATTCACACAAGTAGATACATTCAGACATCAATTCAATTGTCACGTTCACACATATAGAATCATTCAAATACATGTTTTAACATTCAGAAATATTCATTTACAAAGTATCATTCATCATCACTATCAACATCCCAAGTATATCTTACAGTTGCCACTGTTTGTACAACTATTGCCCATTCTTCTCTTACTTCATCTAATGCTTCCCTCGTATATGGAGCATGTACATTTTTTAAGTGTTTGCCTATAGTGTGGTCAGTTTTAAACACCTGCAAAGAGAATGATGTATATAAGTAATAATATAAAAATAAGATTGATATATTTTATACTAACTAATGAGACTATATATAATACCTCATGTATGGTATCGATGTCTTTCTTCGCCTGTGTATGGTATAGAACTCTCCTCCAGTATCTCCCTCACAGACTCCTGTGCGGAGAGGGACATTCCAACTCGAGATATCATCTTCCGTTGCCTCCTCCGCAGCAATATCCTTATCTCTGAACGTTTCTCGTAGGATTCTGAACCCCTCCTTCCCTCTACTACATCGAAGCCATGCCACAGTTGAACCCTTTCACCGAGCCCTACCCGGCCAAACAGACGTCGCCTGAAGTACCACCGTCGTCGTCGTCTCCACCTCCATCGCAACTTGCTGTGCTAGTCCTGGCAGTTTATCACCCCACATGCTTTCCTCACCAGTTCCTGCCGCTAGACGACCACACAATGGAATCCAAGAGGATATGCAGGCGTTCGCCACAGACTATAGGATGAGTATACTCAGCTTATAGGCTTTGGCGAACTCCTGCATATCCTCTTGGATCCATTGTGTGGTCGTCTAGCGGCAGGAACTGGGGAGGAAGGCATGTGGGGTGATAAACTGCCAGGACTAGCACAGCAAGTTGCGATGGAGGTGGAGACGACGACGACAGTGGTGCTTCAGGCGACGCCTACTTGGCCGGGTAGGGCTCGGCGAAAGGGTTCAACTGCAGCATGGCTTCGATGCAGTAGAGGGAAGGAAGGGGTTCAGAATCCTACGAGAAACGTTTAGAGATGAGGATATTACTGCGGAGGAGGAGGAAACGGTAGACGATATCTTGAGTTGGAATGTCCCTCTCCGCACATCAAGTTGCTCCGCGCATCTGAAAATGTCATTAAAAAGGCAAACATTTAGCATTTGTATTAACTAGAAAAAGGAAAACATTTAGCATTTGTATAAACTAGAAAAAGGAAAACATTTACCATTTGTATAAACATACATGTCTCTAAAATTGTGATCTTTTATCAATTAACAATCCTTCATTGTGATCTCCGCGCACATATAAGTCATCATTAGCTTCAATATTTTGTGGAGTTGGCAACCCAACTGAGAATGGACTGGAGTCATCATACTTATCATAGTACTCTTCTTCATCTATAGGATCTTCAATGAACTGTCTTTTACCATGAAGAACAACCGACCATTTATCATTTGCAGGATCATCGATATAGAATATTTGTTTTGCCTGTGATGCCAATATGAATGGTTCAGCCTTCTCGCCAATCATTTCAAAGTTCACCAAAGTGAAACCCAATTCATCCACTATAACTCCTTTGGTGTTATCAACCCAATTACATTTAAAGAGCGGAATATTGAAATCTATGTAGTCAAACTCCCAAATGTCTTCAATGACACCGTAATATGACATTTTAGCTTCACGTGGACTCTTATCCTTTGCACTTGCAAAGTACATAGTTGACGCTTGAAGAGTGACCCCACTATTTTGGACGACACTCTTATCATCTTGGCGCTTTGTGTAATATGTGAATCCATTAATGTCAAACCCTTCATAAGACATAACATTCGGTTTTGGTTTAAAGGCGAGACATTTGATAGTTTCTGTAATATCATTTGGTGTTTGAGATAGTTGATGTAAGACTTTATCTTCAAACCACTTAGTAAAAGTCTTATTATGCTCTCTAGCAAGCCACATTGAACTTGCTCGAGGATGTTGTCTCTTTATGAAATTGGTATGTTCCTCGATATAAACACTCACTTCGTCCATATTATATAAAATATACAAGTGAGCTTGTTCCAACTGCTCACGGCTGATTACTTTCACCCGTGATCCCAAAATTCCTTTGCCCTCCTCAATATTCGTGTCATTATCAGGAGTGTCATTACCACTGAGAAAGTCATTGCAGAAATCCATAACCTCTCTCGCCACATAACCTTCAATAATACTCCCTTCAGGACGATAACGGTTTCGAACATCACCTTTAAAAACGCTCATGTATCGTTCAAAGGGATACATCCAATGCAAGAAAACCGGTCCCAAGATTTTCACTTCCCTAGTCAAGTGGACAACAAGATGTACCATGATATCAAAGAACGAAGGAGGGAAATACATCTCAAGCTGACATAGGGTAACAACCACTTCTCTTTGCAAAATATCGAGAGTATCAGGGTCAATAACTTTGCTGCATAGACTGTTGAAAAAGAAACAAAGTCTGGTAATTGCAAACCTTACATGCTTCGGCAATATAGATCGAATTGCCACGGGCAATATTTGTTGCATTAGAGTGTGACAATCATGAGATTTAAGACCTATCAACTTCAGATCTTTCATTGATACCAATCTACGGATGTTGGATGAGTAACCATGTGGCACCTTAACATTTACCAAGCATTCACAAAAAGTTTTCTTCTCCTTTCTAGACAACGTGTAACAAGCGGGAGGTAAGTATGTTCTTTTATTACCCATTTCACGTGATTATGTTAATTCTGACCTTATTCCCATTTCACGTAGGTCCAGTCTGGATTTTATCCCATCTTTAGTCTTACCTGGTATATTTAATAGAGTACCAATGATGCTATCACAGACATTTTTCTCAATGTGCATTACATCGATACAATGCCTGACTGACAAAGAACTCCAATAAGGAAGATCCCAAAATATTGACTTCTTTTTGAATGAAGAATTGTCACTCCGTGTGGCCATACTACATTGTGATTTCTTACCAAATTCATTGACAATGTCTTTTACTCTTTCATAAACAACATCTCCTGGTATAGGTTTAGGTGCACTCCGTTCATCATTCAATCCATTGAATGCTTTGCGCTTCCTACGATACGGATGGAATTTTGAAAGAAACCTTCGATGACCAAGATATACAGTCTTGCCGCCATATTTTAGTCTTATTGAATCAGTGTTTTCTTCACATATAGGACATGCTTTAGCACCTTTGACACTATATCCAGACAAATTCCCATATGCCGGAAAGTCATTAATAGTGCAAAACAACATAGCATGCAAACGAAATGTCTCTCTTGCAGAAGCATCATAGGTCATCACACCTTCAGCCCAAAGTTTCTTTAAGTCATCAATCAAAGGTTCAAGATAAACATCGATATCATTTCCGGGTTGTTTAGGGCCCGATATCAACAATGACAACATAACGTACTTATTTTTCATACACAGCCAGGGAGGAAGATTGTATATAACAAGCATGACTGGCCAAGTGCTATGTTGGCTGCTCAATGTCCCGTACGGATTCATCCCGTCTGTACAAAGCCCAAGTCTTAGATTCCTGACTTCTTCACCAAATTCAGGGAACAATACATCAATCTTCTTCCACTGTGGGGAATCAGACGCATGTCGTAGGATCCCATCATTATTTTTCTTAACATCTGCATGCCACCTCAAATTCTTCGCATCTTTCGGATTTGCAAACAAGCGTTGAAACTGTGATGTTATAGGTAGATACCACAACACCTTGGCAGGAGAACCAGTTCTGGACTCCCCCGAAGTCGTCAATTTATATCGTGACGCACCACATTTTGGACAATCTTTCAAATCTACATAGTCCTTTTGAAATAATACACAATCATTCGGGCATGCGTGTATCTTTTTGGCCTCCATTCCCATTGGGCACAACATTTTCTTTACCTGGTATGTTGAGATTGGCAGCTCGTTTCCTTCAGGAAGAATTTCTTTCAACAAAGTCAACAATTCAGTGAAGCTTTTGTCGCTCCATCTATTGTTAGCTTTCAACTTATACAATCTCAGCACAGCGCTAAGCTTCGTAAACTTAGCACAGCCTGTGTATAACGGTATCTCAGCATCATGCACAATGTTTGTAAAGATAGGAGGTGGATCGGTGTGCTCTACCCTACAACTATCCAGCATCGCATCAACAATGTCTGCTGGAACTGGTTCGTTCACATTTACATCATCGGAGGCAGTTTCTTCTTCCACCCAAGCACTGCTATTGACATCTACTGGATTCGATTTTGAAATCTCTCCATGCCAGTGCCATTCTGTATAGCCTTGTACAATCCCGTTGCACATGACATGACTTTTGATTTCCTCACCAGTGTTGAGTTTCAAGTTGTTACCGCAATGCCTACATGGACAGTAGAACCTATCTGTAGGTTTTTTCCTATGTTCCTCGGCAAATCTAATAAATTGATCAAGACCAGATATAAACTCTGGGGTGCAACGATTACGAATGGACATCCATGATCTATCCATTCTATGATCAGAGAAAGCAAGTATATATTAGGAAAGCAAGTATATATTAGGAAACAAGTATATAAGCAAGTATGTCGTATTACAGTTCATCATTAAGAAAGATATAAGCAAGTATGTCGTATTAAAATAGACTAAACAATAAAAGAATTTTTTTTTTAGGCAAGACAATATGAGAAAATAGTAGTGTAATCATGTAAATGGGAACATTCATGGGAACACACACTTCAGTTATAAGCATTCATGTAGCAACTTACATTTCCATTCATGGGAACAAACACTTTAGTTATAACAATAACTAAACAAAGGGGTTGGTGTACCCCTAAACATGCGCATAATTAAAAAAACTATTACTACAGACAAGTCTAGATAGATAGACAACTAAATACTACACCAACATGGTCCCGCATGCATCAGTAACTTCTTTTTGATGATGAAGCTGTGTCACGAAGCTCCTCACTGTATTTAGACGAATCTGAACTGATAGGGGCCTCAGATTCTGATTTGTCTGAGCTGATATGCGACGCCGTGCGCTCATACCGCAGAAGATGATCGAGGGTGTCGCAGTTGTTGTTGGTTATCCAAACTTTGATGGAATTATCGCCAACTGGACGGAGAAAAAGCCTATTCCAACGGACCAAATACAGCTCTCCAATCCAATCATGCCAACCGGATTTTGATACAAGATTTCCCGCCAAATCATACTCAACCTCGATTACATGTGAATAATTTCCAAAAGTTAGGGTCACTTTACCAGGCATGTAGTGTCTTCCTTTTAGAAAACGCCAATGTTTGGGTATGACCAATTGGTTTAAGGAACGATCATCTAGGATGATGTCCAATTGTTCTTCAATAGGGAACGTTAACATTGACATAGAGGCCCAATTCATAGTCATTGTTATGGGAAGACAGAGACTGCACAATATTAGTATTAACAAAGTGTAAGTACATATAACGATGTTATATATTTTCAGAAAAAGTTGTATAACATCAGTTAACCTTTTAAACAAGTATATATTAGGAAACAAGTATATATTAGTCAATCTTGGACGGGTTTCTAGGCCAACAAACACATTTGATGTCAATCTTATATATAATAAATGTGTACCACCTATCCCATCCTTGAACACCTAATCTCACTTACGATGTAAGTGTATAATGTGTATTTGGTTTTCAAGAAAATTTCGGCAGCATTTCCCCGTTGTTCTCTAAGTACATATGTACTTAGAGAACAAACGGGGAAATGCTACCGAAATTTTCTCGAAAACCCAATACACATTATACACTTACATCCTAAGTGAGATTAGGTGTTCAAGAACAGTCCCAAACTGGGGACTATCCAAGATTTACTCCTACTGAGTAAATCTTGGACGGGTTTCTAGGCCAACAAATACATGTGTTGTCATTCTTATATAAACCCTATAATTCATGAAATCATTCTAATTCAATTTAATATGTTGGGATCACATAATTATATAATGACATCAGAATATATAGAAGAATCATAATTAACATGATTAACAACATGCTCATCAAACTAGGGTTTTCTTGAATATCATCTAATAAATCAAGAATTTCATAGTTTCAAACATGCAATAATTCACAATGCAATGTTATAAACTATAGGCAACATGGATAGATGAAATAAATAAACATCCAGCATCTATCACTTATTCAATCTTCAAAAAACCTTGACAAACATCCAACATCTATCACTTATATAATTTGCATGTATATACACCCTAAAGTGCCACAAATCATATAATAAAACTATCATGTTATGATATTAGGACCACTTAAAGCAGATTAGGCACATTAAGCAAGCAGAGTAGGGAGCCAATTTCGTGCAAACAGATTAGGTCAGCACATAAAGAACCAATTTCGCGCCTGGGTAGGTCTGCAGGTACCTGGGCAAGAAGAGTAGGGTGAGGTCGAGCTGGTTGAGTACGTGGGTGGCGGCCGACGAGCTCCAGAACCAGCGGCAGTGACTCCGACGAGCAAGAGCGTCAGCCGCAGCAGGCAGGCAGGCGGCCAGGCGGCGGCAGGCAGGCAGCGGCCAGGCGGAGGAGAAGGAGAAGGGGGTACGGCGGCGCCGGTTCTCAGGCGTGGCAGGCAGGTGGGCACCAGGCGTTGCGGCGGCGCCGGTTGTCAGGCGTGGCGGCGGCGCAGGCGGTTGGAGCAGGGGCGCCGGTTGTCAGGCGTGGCGGCGGCGCAGGGGTGCCAGAGAAGAAACGCGTCGGAGAGGGGCGCCGGAGAGGGGACGCCGGAGATGGGGCACCGGAGAGAAGCGCCGGAGAAAAATCGCCGGAGAAATCGCCGCAATAGGGAAATAGGGTAGCAATGAGGGGATGAGTCGGGCGATCGAAGGTTATGAAGTTCCCCAATAGCGTCGGTTGTTGACAACAACCGACGCCTAAACATATTTACCGTCGGTCGTTGGCAACATCCGACGTCCATTTGGACGATATTTTCGTGAAAATGTTTGGCGGGAACCCCATTCAGCGTCGGTTAGTAAAGGACGACCGACGCGGAAAAGGACACTTTTCGCGCAAATTTCCATCGCACATAAGCGTCGGTGTTTTAACTAAATAACCGACGCCGAAAGTGACATTATTTTTTCGCTCGAAAATTGGATGAAATAATGCGTCGGTTTTGCATAAACAACCGACGCTGTATACAAAGCGGTACCCGTGTTTGGCTGGTCTTTGAATATAGACGTCGGTTCTTTGAAATAACCGACGCCTTTAATATAAGGCGTCCGTGTTCCTTAAAAACCGACGCCCAGAAAAGCGACACTGAATGCTATTTCTGTAGTAGTGCTCCATGGCATAACGTCCTCATAGGGAATGAAAGTCTTCAGCTACCAGGTCGTTGAATGGGATTTCCTGGTTCAGCGCTTGGATGTGTCGGATGGTGCAGAAAGTGCTGTCCCCAGATCCCTCGGTGGCTTGGACTGGAGGGTTTATGATTTTGAACCATGGTTGGCTCCAGTCTTGGCGAAGAGATGGGCGTGCAGCCGAGATTAATTTAAGCAGCCGAAAGGGTATACACCTGGCTTCTCCTGTTGCTTCTCCTACGAAATTTATTGTGCCGGCTGGTATCTCGGCGCTACAGAAATTGTATACTTTGGCATCCCGAGTCTCAGTATCCAATATCATAAAAAGCCAGCGGTCCGAGACTTGGAAGGGCATTGTAAGATAACGTGCCCTTCTTGCCAAACCGACACGCAGCCGCGCAACCAATTTTTCGCGTATGTCTTTGTATAAAAGGCCAAAAGACAAAGCGGGCGAAGCATTAAAAACTGGTTGTTGCCGCTTGTGACTTCTATATGTTTCTATACAATTGGCGAGGAGGACACGGAAGATCGCCATTGGCATCGTGGACCGAGGTCGTAGGATGCAATAGAAATTTTCGCGTGTCAACTTACGCCTGGTTTTGGTGTTATGATAGATTATGTCTTCCCCCACTTTTGCATCGTCCACTATAGTGTTCAGTATAAAAATGCCCTGAGCATCTAAAGTAGAGATGGCTGCCATATCTAGGTCGTGCATTTTGTGCGGCAGAGGAGGTGGCGGGGGAAGCTCTTGTGGTGGAGGAGAAGCAGGTTGTTCGAAAGCCTCTACATGACCCTCTAGATTATCATCCAAGTCATAGGCAGAGTCAAGATCCTCGTCCGTGTCTAGACTTACTCGGTCTGCCTCATCATGGTAAGGGGGAGAAGGTGCTGAGAAGAGAGCAGAGGTTTTTGGCGGGCTGGCGCTGGTTCCTAGTATGCACTGTTGTAACTCAGCGTAGGCCGCGACCTTGGCAGCTTCCTCGATGGACCCCATAGCTGAATAGTCAAAGAATTGATCCCCATATGACATGTTGACATTGTCGTTGTGTGGGGACTTGGGGTGATGGTCACTGTCCTGGTGACCTTTGTCGGACCGTTTTTGGGAGGGTCATGTTGCATGCCCGGGGTCTTCTCCGTCATCATGCTTGTCGTCCGAAGATGTATCTTTGTTGGAGTCAGCAAATGAGTCGGAGTCGTTGTCTTCTTCATCATCGTCATCTTTGTCATCCGCAACTTCGTCTGTTTGCTTTTTGTTGGCAGACTTTTTACACCGCCGATGAGTGGCTTGTAGCTCGTCGAAAGCCACTTGCAGATGCTCGTGTTTTTTAAGCAGTGCATCGTGGGCTTCTTTGAGGTCTGTGAATCTTCCCTCGGCGGAGAGGAGACGTGCTGTCAGTTCTGTGACTTGGGCACGTAGCTGTTGGGTTTCATCATTATTTGCCTCCTCTTGGTGATGATGTAGCTGCGTAAGTGTTCCATCAATGGTAGCCAAGCGCGTGCTCAGGGCCTCTTGATGTTGCTCAAGCTTGCGGAGATTCTCTGGCAGAGTTTGAGTTTGTTTGGAGATCTCATCGACTTTTTGTGCTGTAGCTTCTTGCTGACGCGTTGCTCCAAGGACCAGGTCCGGCAGGTTGTTGGTGTGGATGTTGATGTGCTCAACTTGCTTAGCCACTTCGTCCTATCGTTGCTGGATGCCTTGGAGGAAGGTAGGCAAGGCTCGGTGTTGTTCGTCGATCTTGGTTACCTGTCGTGATAAATCTTGTACACAAGAAAAAATAGAATTTAATATGTTAGAAGGATCGGTGAGGAGGTTTCGGACAGCGTCAAATTGACGGCTGAATTCCTCACCGATGTTAGTAAAAGGGACCCCAGGAGCGGAAGGGTGAGACGACTGGGGTCTGTGTGGGACGGTGTTAGTGTCTTGCGGAAGAGACACTGATGATGCCCCGAGCTGCGTAGTGACTGTGGATGTAGTCACCAGCGGTGTCGGGGTGGTGGCGGATGTGAAAAGTGGTGGTATTTGAGGCGAAAGTGGTGGTAGCAACAATGATGGGGTGGAAACTGCGGGAGTAAATGGAAGGGTGGTGAAGTCGGGCATAGGGATGGAGAAAGGGAAGTCCGACGTAAAAATGGGTGAAGAAGTGGATGTGAATGGTTGCGTGGATGTGGGGAGGAAGGGAGTGGTAGATGTTGGAATGGTGGAAGGCGGAGTGGTGGCGGCAGTGGTTAGCTACTCGTGGAGACTCTGGATAAAAGAGTCGATGGAGGATGTTGTTAAGACTTCTTCGTGGAACTGCTCGGCCTCCGGATTTGGCCGAGATGTTGGTGTCCCCGACAGCTGTTGGGCCTGCAACTGCCTTCTAGAAGGCCGTTTGACAGGCATTTTTGTAGGTCGAGCTGTCGGGGCTGTGATACTCATCTCTGTTTGACCTGTTGTTGCTTTCTTTTCAAGTTTTTTAACCGAAGCTAGCAGATGAGTAAGCTCCTCGTCAGAGAAGAGGAGCTGTGTCATATCATAGAGTGCTAACTCCGGGAGTGGGAGGAGAGTCCTTGATGACTTGACCAAAGGGCAGAATACATAGTGTAGTTTTCCATCCTTTTCCTTGATTATGAACGAGTTCTTCAGAGTTTGCTCGTTGGTGAGGATGTCGCCCTTTAGTTGCGTGCAGCGGGGTAAAGGTTTGTCCATCTTAAGATATTTGATGATAGATGTGACATGACCCCCCATGCAAATCTCTTTCCCCAGGATGGAGATTGAGAATTTCTGGATCAGATGACGGCCGATATTAACTGGCTGTTCGTTAAGAATAGACCAGAGAACAAAAAGATCGGAGGTTATAACGTTCCCCCCCTCTGTCCTGGGGAAGAGTGCGCCAGCGATGATTTTGTGTACAGTGCGCACAAAACCAGAGTGTATGTTTGACGCCTTGCACGTCTTTTCATCGTAAGTGGGGATCCCGGTTAAGGATTTCCAGAATGTATGTCTGTTGAATTCTGGATGATCGGTTCCCACTGTTTTAGCCTTTTGCAGCTGCTCCTGGTCGTCGATAAAGATGGAGTTCAGCATATTCTCTGTTATGACGACCTTGCTGCCAAAAATTTGGGTGACAAGCCTTCTGTCACCCCCGTCCCGAGACTTATCCGTGCTATCAACGGGCTCCTTGGTCAGAAAGGAGAAGAATTCTGCGGTGGGTTCGTAGTAAGATACTTCAGGTATTAGACACAACCTGGTGAGGTTGACTTTGTCTAGCACGTTGAAGATACGATCATATATCCCCATCTTGATTAGTATGCTGGAGCAGACATACTTGGTAGGTTTTAGGGTTTTATCGGTGGAGATGGTGGTTTGGATGCAGAGGTTCTCTGGTGGTGGTATCGTGGTGGTGATGGGAATGAAAGTGGTGGTAGTGATAGGGATAGTGGTGGTAGGAATGGTGGTGATAGTGGTAGTAGCAGCGATGGTAGCTACAGGGATGGAAGGTTTGGTGAGGGGTTGGTCCATAGCGGAAATGGGTCGAACTTGTTTTCTTGCCCGCTTCTTGGAGGGCTGCCCAGATGCAGTCTCCAAGACCTTACGTTTCCCCTTGTGATCTTCGGCGGCGGATTCCTCCTCAGGATTCGGTGTGTAATCCGAACCTTCGTCGTCATCAGAGGAGATTTCTTCTACTTCTTCTTCAGATGCCTCAGCTAGACATTTGGTGAGGCGGGCAATCTCACACAAGACATCCATCATTTTAGTCTTTGGTGGGACTGCTCTGGTGGTGTTGAAGACATCTCTGATCTTCTTGAGCCTGTCCAGCTCTTCGATCATTTTCTCCCTTGTATGAGAGGGAGCAGCTCCCGAGCCGGTAGTTTTGTTTTCTAGTGACGCCATTTCAGAAAAATAAGAGTTTATGAATTAGAGCAAAAGATTTAAAACAAATAAGATTTTATTTGTAGTTATGTCTTTTGTAATTTTGTGAAAGATTAATGGATGTGGAGACCAAACGGTTTGGAGACCGTTTGGTCCCAAACGGTTTCGAGACCGTTTGGTCCCAAACGGTTCGGAGACCGTTTGGTCCCAAACGGTTTCAAGATCGTTTGGTCCCAAACGGTTTCAAGACCGTTTGGTCCCAAATGGTTTGAAGACCGTTTGGTCCCAAACGGTTTGAAGACCGTTTGGTCCCAAACGGTTTGAAGACCGTTTGGTCCCAAACGGTTTCAAGACCATTTGGAAAACAAAAAGTCGGAGGGTTGCCGGCGCAGGTGAAGACGAAGGTGAACTGGCGCGGAGGCGGAGGGTGTGCCGGCGACGAAAACGGCGGTGAAACCAGTGATGTGATGAAAACGGCAACGGTGAAGACGGCGATGACGACGGTGATGCAGACGATGGTGAAGAAATCGTCGAAGACGATAGTGGTCTGAATCGAAGGTGATGACTTCGGTGAAGATGGTGGAAGATAGAATCAGTGGCGTCGTGAGAATGATGGTGACGTGCGGATGGTCATTAAAACTGTCGGCGGAGAAGGCGGCGATGGTGGAACAGATGGTGAAAGCTCAGGAACGGCGACGAAGGCGGTAGGGAAGAAGGGCGGCGTGCGTCGTGGTCGCCGGACTACCTTGCAGGTGGTTGGTGAACGTGAGTGTGATCGCGTGGGAGCAAAGGAAGCAGAAGCAAAAGAACAGTTCTTCGCACAAGCGATCGAGAGAGTTCGAAAGTTCGAAGAGAGAAAGACGAAGGGGTAGGGTTTATATTTATAGGGAACGGTTAGCGACCCTTTGTATTCCAAGCGGTTTCGAGGTCGTTTGGCTCCAAACGGTTTCAAGACCGTTTGGAGTCCAAACGATTTGAAGACCGTTTGGTCCCAAACGGTTTGAGGACCGTTTGGTCCAAACGGTTTCAAGACCGTTTGGTCCCAAACGGTTTGAGGACCGTTTGGTCCAAACGGTTTCAAGACCGTTTGGTCCAAACAGTTTCAAGACCGTTTGGTCCCAAACGGTTTCAAGACCGTTTGGTCCCAAACGGTTTGAGGACCGTTTGGTCCCAAACGGTTTGAGGACCGTTTGGTCCAAACGGTTTCAAGACCGTTTGGTCCAAACAGTTTCAAGACCGTTTGGAGTCCAAGCGGTTTCAAGACCGTTGGGCTCCAAACGGTTTGGAGTCCAAACGGTTTCAGGACCGCTTGGAAGGACAAAGGCGGAAAAGATTTTATATTTTTATGTTTGTTTTTGATTTATATATATTTTTATGTTGGTTGTTTTTTTTTATTATTTTTTTTATAGTTTTAGTTATGTAGATTTTTTTGTATTTTCATAAGATAAAGCTAAGGGAAATTAAAGAGCAGAACATAGAGTAGAAATCTTGGGTTGCCTCCCAAGTAGCGCCTTGGTTTTATGTCGCTGACTCGACGAAGTTATAACATTGTCATGCTGTTGGCATAGTATTTTATTGTTCATGTCTATTCGGCCCATGTTTAGGGTTTGACTCGGGCTGCCCAGCAAAAGTGCCTGCCGGAGGCTTCAACTGTGCAGCAATCTGGGCAAGCTGGGCTTCAACTGCCTTCTGTTGGGCTTGTTGGTTAGCCAGCATGGTTTGTTGAGATTGTAGCATATGTCTTATCAAAGATGTCTCATCCTCCGGCTGTGCAGTAGCATATTTCTGAAGACTTTGTTGTTGAGGCTGCTGAGTATGCAACTGTGGATGAAGTGGGGGATGAGTGTACTGATAGTAGGCTGATTGGTTTCTAGGGTAGTTAGCCCTAGGGAAATTGTTCCTTGGGTTCCCTTGATTTTGGTTAAAATTGTTTGAGAACCCAGGTGGTAGCCTACTATCAGACCCCCCCTGTGTCTGATGTTGTGGATTCGCAGTTCCAGAAGGATTCCCGTACTAGAACCCAGGATGGTTCCTTGGTTGACTGGGATTATAGTAAACTTGTCCGGGAATAGTATGGATGGAGTTGACTTGCTCCGGAATCTGATCTTCAGCTTGATTGGTAATGGACTCATATGGTTGTGGTGGTGGATGCAGATCCATCATCACATTATACAACATTCCGCAGGAGAGAGTCGGATGGTCCGAAGCATGACAAGCCTCACAGGATCCTGTGACGGCTTTGACTTGATGAACCAGCGGGGTTTTGTTCTTATCAATTTCCCCTAGAGTTGTCTCGAGGGCTTGCTGTTTATGAGCAATTGTTTTCAAGGCCTTGGCTATTGACTTCATTTCTATGGATTCCTCAGCTTTAAAAACTTTAAGGATGCCTTTTCCAGCTGACCGTCCCCAGTTGGACTGGTTTTCAGCTCCTAATGTAACAATCTTCCAGGCATCTTCATAGTTTTTCCTCATAAAATTTCCTCCAGACGAGGAATCTAGGAACTGTTTAATATCATCGCTTACTCCCTGATAAAATGTTTCTATCAGTTGATTCTGTGAAATTCCATGATGAGGGCATTTGCGTAGAAGTTCCTTAAATATTTCCCATGCCTCAGCGAGGGTTTCCCCAGGTAGCTAGGAGAAGTGATTGATTTGCCCTCTGATTTCATAGGTCAGCGAGGGTGGGAAGAATTTCTCTAGGAAATTTTCCTCTAGAGGGGCCCAAGTGGTTATAATAGGTTCTCTGTCCAATGAGTTGTACCAACTCAAGGCCCTTCCAGATAAGGTGAAATGGAACAGGTGGAGCATTATCGCATCGAAAGCGATACCGGCTTGCGGGACCAGGCGGCATAATGCCTTAAACCTTTTCAAATGGTCCATGCAATCGTCTCCTGAACCTCCAGAGAAGGAGATTCCTTGCATAATCTGGATCCACTGGGTCCGGATCTCAAAGTTTGGGATGTTGATGATCGGAGGCCGGACCGGGTGGTTATCCTCGTAGTTTTTCGGGACTGCATAGTCCCTCAGTTGCTTGTTTCGTAACTCGAGCTGAGCAGCCTCGATCTCTGCTCTTATGCGGTCTTGCTCTTCTGCTCATATCTCCGCTTGTATTTGGGTACGGGTGTCTGCGATAAGTTGTGTCCGTTGTGCGGCGATGGAAGCATTAACTCTATCCATTATCAAAGCAGCTTGGTGCTATTCGTCAGCCATTTGTCTAGCGCGTTGGCGATTGAGATGGATTCGGCGGTGGAAACTTCTCTCTACCTCGGAGTCGAACTCCGGATCAGGGGAGAATCCACGACTATGCGGTGATTGCATGCACGTGTTCTACCTGAGTAGAGAAAAGAGAACACCTTTTAGATAATAGTGAAAATATGAAAGTTTCAATAAGATATAGAGTTATGATTCAAAAAGAAAGTGTAAAATCCTAACCAACTAGAAAGGTACTAAGTGAAATAACAATGTTCCATTGTCCCCGGCAACGGCGCCAATTTTTTGATGGTGCTGGGACTTACACTAAAAGATCACTCTTCCAATGGGAGTCCCAAAGATGCACCAAAAACCCTAGGGAGTTGATGTTCTCTCTAGGTTTACCTAGAACTGGTGCTTAGATAACAACTCCAACCCCATAAGAGTATGGAAGCCTTATCATAGTACATATTTAGGATCGAACCCAAAAGACAACGGTCTTGTTGCAAGCAACAAGATGAAAAACGTGTAGAACTTCACTTAGCTACTCACTAGTTGGCACTTATATCGAAAAGTTGGATTTTGATGGTTCTAAACTAAAACATGAAAAGTAAAGAAAGCAAGCAAATCTAAGAGTTAAACTATGATAAAGATCACTAGGGTGTGATCGGTTTTTCACCGCCACTACACATCGATCAACACATGTAAAGCAAAACTTAACCTGCAAAAAGAGTTCGGTCAGTTAGTATCCTTGTAGACCTAGTCTCCTTTCAGATAACCTAGCTATGAGAAGTGCGGGAATGTTGCAACGCCATCCATTCCCGATCAAATGGTCACATTACTTTACATCATTCCCCTCGCAAAGTGTGTTCCTCGACTTACCAAGGTTGCACTTCCATACGTCAACTGATTCCATTTCATAGTATGAAAGTGCAACGGATGATAGTGAGTTTACTCCACTTCTTGAGATACACTTCTAGATACCGAAATAGATACATGGTGGATACATGCATCAAGAACCAACATGCAAACGAGTTTCGAATCTAATAGTACAAATGTAGACAATTCATACTAAAAGATAAAAGATAACACAAGTTGGAGATCAAGCAACAAGTATTCATTAATCGTTTGATGTTGAACCGACAAAGATAAGAACTCTACATTACAACCTAAGGATTACATTTTACATGATATGAAAGTATGGGTAGCGGGGCTACTCCCCGCACCCTAGTGAAGAAGACTACTCCCTCATGACTAAGACCAAGAAGGAGGCGAGAAGAGAGAGAGAGAACATCATCCCCACAAGGACGGAAGAAGGTCAACCCCTTGCAGAGAGAGAGCAACGATCTACCAGTCTTCGTAGGTTGCACGATGAGGAGGTCTCCCCTTCCCACCTTCTTGACAAAGAAGGAGAAAGCAACTTCAGGATGGAGGATGGACCTCAGACCGACAGCCCCAGGGCGGAGGATGAAGTGGCAAGAGCTCTGGAACGATTGGGGCAGCCTTTGGACGTCTAGGCTCTCGTCCCCTTGGAGGACCCTTGGGGTCTTATTTATAGGCTTTGAGTGAAGTCCCAACGGTTTGGAGACCGTTTGGACCTCAAGACCGTTTGGGGCCTCAAGACCGTTTGGAATGTGAGACCGTTTGGCTTCAAACGGTCTTGAGACCGTATGAACTCCATGCGGTCTCGGGACCGTTTGGCTTCATGCGGTCTTGAGACCGTTTGAACTCCATGCGGTCTCGGGACCAGTTGGCTTCATGCGGTCTCGGGACCGTTTGAACTCCATGCAGTCTCGGGACCGGTTGGCTTCATGCGGTCTCGGGACCGTTTGAACTCCATGCAGTCTCGGGACCGGTTGGCTTCATGCGGTCTTGAGACCGTTTGAACTCCATGCGGTTTCGGGACCGGTTGGCTTCATGCGGTCTTGAGACCGTTTGAACTCCATGCGATCTCGGGACCGGTTGGTTTCATGCGGTCTCAGGACCGTTTGAACTCCATGCGGTCTCAGGACCGGTTGGCTTCATGCGGTCTCAGGACGGTTTGAACTCTATGCGGTCTCGGGACCGGTTAGCTTCATGCGGTCTTGAGACCGTTTGACTCCATGCGGTCTTGAGGCTGGGTTATTCTTTTATGATTTTTTTTGTGCTTTTTCTGCATATATAAAAGGAAAAAGTTAGTCTGATGGTGTATTTACAAAAAGGGGTAAAATTAGGATTATGTATTGTTTAAACTTAAAAAGAGTATGGAAAACTAAGGAAAAAGACTAAGATAAACAACTAAAACAGGAGGTTATCAATTTCTCACCGATTTTACAAGGGATGTTAAGCCCTGAAAATGATATGAGAATCCCTTAGGCTTAGAGTTTATGGAAGGTGTCTCTAACCAAAAGCACGGGATGTTAAGCCCAGATTTGTTTAGAGAATTCCATTAAGAACAAGATATATATCACATTCATCAAATTTGTAGATTCCTTTATTTTCATGATCAAGATTATTAATACTAAGGTCATAACAAGCTTCAAATGATGTTTACAAAGTTTTGTAAGCTTCTTTATCAAGATAGTTTGTGTGAGCTCCCCCTTAATCTTATAGTCAAATTTAAGAATTCTAAGTCACAATAGGTTGTTAAGATTTGATTTTGACCTTTTATTAGAGTTTTTGTACTAAAGTCATGTTTTCAATATGATGAATATCTTTTGAATCAAGTTACTAAGATTAAGTGCAGTAAAATGATGTACAAATAAGCATTTTGTCAAGCTTATTTTAGGTCGACCTTGACTACGACCATAGCGCCCCTTGGTCAAAGTTAATTTCAACCAAGAAGCAAATTCTACAGATTTCTCATTTGAACATTCATTTGTGAAGTATAATTTCTACAGATTTTCAATTTAAAATGCATTTATGCCATGAAAATTTACTATTTATGCAAAATGGCATCTTCATATGAGCTGAAACACAATGATCATGGCATAATAATTATGATAGAACAGTAGTAACATATCCACAATGCAATGATCAAGATTGTAGATAATGATCATGTAAACTAAATTTCAATATACATAGTTCCTATATAGATAGACCAAGAAATACTTAGGATAAACCAAAATAATCTCATTTATGGATTTTCAAGTTTAAGACACACCATGAACATGCTTGATAAACGTTTTCAATCAAAGAATAAGGTTTGTTCAAAATCAATCTTCATATAGCACTTTTTGTAATGAATTTCATATTCATAATGTTATACTTTAATTCAACAATTCATGATGCTAAAGATCAATATGTCTTGATGAAAATATGGTCTCCAATATTCATTCTTGATTTGCATATTAAATCAATTATTAACAACAAATTGATAGCAAACTAGATTAATTAAAAACAGGTTCAGATTTATTGCAAACTTGAAAACAAGAACCTGCTCGGTCGACTATTTCTCGACCGACAATGTTCTCGGTCGAACAGTTTCTCGACCGAGAATGTTTCTGTACTGTTTCAGAACTGTTTTCAGTAAACAAGAATATGAAAGTTAAAGCTCGATTGTGTTGAGATATGACATTTGTATATCAAGAGTCAGTTTAGGTCAAATCTCAACTAGTCAAATTTAAACTTCTAAGTTTTAGGAACCCAAGCTAGATCATCATTCCTTTTCTTATATGGGCATGAAAAAGAGTAGTGTCCAAGACGCAAACAATAATGAAAACTAATAGAGTCAATCTCATTTCTCTTTCTAGGAGTTGAGTTGTTCTTGGGTACATACATGGATTGATTCTTTAACACTTGTGTCCTTCTCCAACTAAGTTTTTGATAAGATTTTCCCTTAGTCTTATAACCTAGTCCTCTTCTTCCAATTTGACGATAAGAATCATTTAAGATATTATAAAGAATGTTATTGTTACTCAAGCTACTCACTTTTTGTTGTAACTTCATAATCTCATCCATTTTCTTCTTGATATCTAATTTTGCTTGATCTAGATTAGATAACAAAGAATCTTTTTCTTTCACAATAATATCATAATCTAGATGTGTACACAAAATAGGTTGTTTTTGAAGATCATTTATTTGAGTTTGCAAGTTTAACTTTTCAAGAGAAAGAAGATTACAATTTGCTTCTACAAATTTTAGCTTAATATCATAATCTTCAATAGCCTTTTTGAGATCTTCATTTTGAGATGTGAGAGCAAGAAGTTTAGCATTTAACTCATCATTTACTTTATTTGATTTCTTAAATTTCTTCTTGCACTCAATATATTTCTCATGTGTATCTTGAAGGCTAGCAATTAGATCTTCTTTTGGTAGATCAAAAAGACTTACCTCTTCTTCTTCTTCTTCTTCTTCTTCTTCTTCTTCATTTGTTGTAGCAATAAGACATTCTACTTCTTCTTTTCCATCATCACTATCATCACTTGAATCATCCCATGCAGCTTTATATGCTCTTTCTTTCTTTTTGTGAGATGATTTGTTTCCTTTCTTGAGTTTTGGACAATCACCTTTCATGTGTCCCTTTTTGCCACATTCAAAGTACCTAGAAGAAGAAATACTAGAAGTTTTGTTAGTTTTAAAACTTTTATACTGCTTACCATTTACAATGAGAGTTTCTTCTTCACTATCATCTTCACTTGTATCATGATTGTTCTTGGTTGATGCTTTGAATGCAATGTCCTTCTTTCTTCCTTGTTGAAGTTCATGTTCTCTTCTTTCTTCCTCTTCTAAAGTTGCCTCATGTGCTTCTAGATTGCCAATGAGTTGCTCCATCCTTAAGCGGGTGAGGTCATTTGCTTCTTCAATGGCCGTCACTTTGGGCTTGTACTTGGGAGGGAGAGATCTAAGAATCTTTGACACCTAGTCTTCCTCACTAATTACTTTTCCTAAGGCATTAAAACCATTTATAATAAAAGAAAATTTTGCATACATTTCACTAATAGATTCATTTTGATCCATACGGAATTGTTCAAATTTCTGTTTACGCATTCCAATTTTAGAATTTTTAACTTGAACGGTTCCTTCATATGTTATAGAAAGTCTACGCCATATTTCATAAGCTGTTTCACAATTTGATATTCTATTAAATTCTCCAATGGAAATTGAACAATAAAGTATACTTACAGCCTTTGCATTCATTTGGGCAAATTTTACCGTATTAGCATCCCAATTTGCATACTCCATTTGAGGAAGTTCATAAGGAGTTGATACCATTCTCCATAAGTCCCAACTGATCCCTTGGAAGTAAAATTGCATCCTCCTCTTCCAGTAGGTGTAGTTAGTTCCATCAAAAGCTGGAGGCCTAGCCACAAGTGTTCCTTCCAAGTTGAGATTGTTGAGCAACCCGTCACCCATTCTTTATGACTTGATTAGAGCTCCTTGAAGCCTTCTCTGATACCAATTGAAAAACCACTAGAGGGGGGTGAATAGGGTTTTATGAATATTTTAAGGTAATTTAACTCAAACAACCAACCACAAAAATATTAGGCAAGGGGACAAGGATTTAGAGTGGTTCCAACCTTAGCAAATACTAAGGCAGTCAATCCACTACCCGATTGCTTACCCAATCGGGATTTTGAAAGAATTATATTTTATTACCTCGCAAGGATATTACATAAAATTACAATTCTTTCACCAAACCCTTCAGACAGCCTTCACCTAGAAGTAGTTGCACCAACCTTGAAGCAGCCTTCTTGAAGTAACTTCAAGCTCCCCCTTGAAGTAGCCTTCCTCTTGAAGTAGCTTCCCGTTGCAACAACCTTCTTGAAGTAGTCTGAAGTCCACCTTCTCCACCGAGAAGAACCTTCTCCAATCCGCAGCCTCCAACCCTAGGAGTAGCAAGGAGAATACAGAAGACAAAAGGAACCAGAAGGAAAAATAGAAATTACAATACCACTTGTAGCTCAAGGCTTGATTTGCCTATATCAAGCGTATAGATCTCCTAACCAATGAATATTGAAGTGTAGGTTTAGTGGATAGGAGATGCTAGCCTATAGGACACGAATTTGGAGCAAGGGAATGAGTAGCCAATGCTAGTGTTGCTGAATTTCTCAAAACATATTTCCAATTGCAAGTGTAAGCTCAAGTATTGTACAAGTGTATATGTATTTAGGTGTCCTAAGGCATGTCCTATTTATAGGAATGACCTACAAGTGCTTAAGGACGTTCTAGACACTTTCTAGGGGGTTCCAAGTGCTTAACTAGATGTTAGGTACACTTTAGTTGCATTAGCAACGGCTAGTTAATTAATTCTGAAAGTTGAAGATAGAACACATCTCGGTCGAAGAATTGTCGATCGAGAGTCCTTCTCGGTCAAGGACTTGTCGACCGAAGGACTATCTGGAGCAAGTGTATGCAACGTTCATCTCCAACTGCCAACTACCTTGTCTGCTGTGTCTAATGGCTACCTGGGTCTTTCTCAGTTGAAGAGTTTGTCGACCGAGAGTGTCTCGGTCGAGAATATTGTCGACCGAGATTGACCCTGTTTCAATGTTTGAAACTAGGTACTAAGTTTGTGTATGAGTGAGCAGATGTGACACTATTGAAGGGGATGACCTATCTAAGTGTTGTGATTGGATAAGGAAGATCTAATGCTTCACTACTACAGAAACGGCCTTTGGCGTCGGTCGTTTAACCCCATTTGGCGTCGGTTTCCGACCGACGCCTATGTGGGCGCCGCTAAAGGTCGAACACTTCGGCGTCGGTTTTTTAACCGACGCCTATTTAACATATAGGCGTCGGTCGTTTAGTAGATAACCGACGCCAAAAGGGTTCGCGCCACAGAAAACGGCATCATCTAGGGCACTTTCTGCGTCGGTGTTTTAGTAAATAACCGACGCCACTATGGAATATAGCGTCGGTCTTTTAGTAGATGACCGACGCATAAAGTGCCCTAGATGACGCCATTTTTTGTGGCGCGAACACTTTTGGCGTCGGTTATATACTAAACGACCGACGCCTATATGTTAAATAGGCGTCGGTTTGATATGAATATCCGACGCCATTTCCAGGACTGCTTTGGCCACATCAGGCGTCGGTTTATTGAAAAAACCGACGCTGTAGGTCTTTCCTGACGGTTTTCTATAAATAACCGACGCCTATTTATATTTTTTTTTTTTCATATCAGTTTGCAGGCCTGCTGTGGCTGGTCAGCAGGATGAGAACCTGCAGTTCAGTTTTCTGAACTGCAGGTTTACGACATCCATTGATATCAGCCTACAAACAGGCCGCAAACCTGCAAAAGTCACAAGCAAAATTCTACACAAGTACATACATTCAGACATCAATTCAATTCTCACATTCACACACATATAGAAACATTCAAATACATGTATTAACATTCAGAAATATTCATTTACATAGTATCATTCATTATCGCTATCAACATCCCAATTATATCTTACAGTTGCCACTGCTTGTATGGCTTTTGCCCATTCTTCTCTTACTTCATTTAATGCTTCCATCGTATATGGAGCATGTATATTTTTTAAACGTTTACCTGTAGTGTTGTCAGTTTTAAACACCTGCAAAGAGAATGATGTATATATATAAGTAATAATATAAAAATAATATAAGATTGATATATTGCATACTAACTAATGAGAATATATATAATACCTCATGTATGGTATCGATGTCCAATGCGGCATATTTGATAATCATCTGCATAAATCGCATCACATAGTATGCGCATGCCCATCCATTGTCTTGTGTAGCACACTATAAATTGAAACATACAAAATAATACAACTAAGCACAATTCACATCAATAATATATATATTTGAGTCGGGAACTTACTTGTACGTTCTGCCAATTTATTGGCTGGTTCTTTTTCCTTGGGACCGTTCCTCCAGCCTTTTTGAATGCATCTAAACCCCTACATGTTAATATAACACAATAAATTGCATAAGTAAATAGTAATGTAATAAAAGATGTTAACGGATATAAAAATGAAATATTTCTCACCAGAATAATGGCATTCTCATTACGTGTCCAATTTTAGTGTTCAATGTACTCCCCGCAGGATCTAGATAATAAACAGTGAATGTCCCGGGGACAATGACTAGTAACTCCCAATGTCTACCGCTAGAAGTAAGAAGTTAACAATTAATAACTCAAAATGCAAAATAAAAATGGAATTTTCTTAAGTCCAAATTATAAATAAAGTAAACTTACTTGACATTGAATGGAGCTATTATTATCGTCTTCTTTTGCTGACCAAAAATTGTAAAAGCATCTATACAGTATTGTTGAACATTATCAGGGTCTTTAGCTACCAAACTAATCAATGATGGAATCAAAAATCCCACATGATCAAATGCAAATTGTTTGCAATGATCTTCGACTAGGTAGCTGCAAAACATATAGGCGTATGCATTAATATATAAGAAACCAGATCACCGGATCTTACACAAGGTATATGGATGTATAAACAAGATCTCACCTTATCCATGTCTCTATCATTGATGTATTCAGCCAATCATACATAAACAGCTCAATAATATCTTGTATAAATAAAGAGCTATCGTATGATTGACCTGCATAATCTGCATCTAAAGAAATAATTATAGGGCAATGTACATTATGTGCCCGTAGCCAACATGCCATTCCCCTACAAGCAGGACCTAACGGGTATGTTAGGTCAGTTGGAACCCAATCGGGTAATGCGGGAAGTGGAAGTGGAGGCCTAGGTGCTCCTGGTGTCTTCTTTTTAACCTGTACATATAATTTCAGATCAGTTGACATCATATATACACATTAACAGTCTAAATCAATGTAAATTTATCTTACAATTTCAGTCGTGTAGACGACATCTGCTTTGGGCCACAATATCACCCCGCCTTCTGCATCAGCAAGTCTATCAATATCCGGGTGGGGATATGGCAATGTAGCTTCTCTCCAATCAGGTAACACACGTATCGGGCTCACACGAACGTAGCCCTGTGGCATTGGAGTCCCGTGAAACATTGCCCCAGGAAGGGACGGGTAAGCCTGCGCCTCTGCAACAACGTAGTCTTGCATTCTTAAGCGGCATGGCTTCAATGCCTACAAATTTACGTAAAGAATATTATACATATATACATATCATCTTGAAAACATAACAACTTGAAAAGACTAACTACAATGTCATAAACAATACTTACAGCAGACGTGCTAGGCGATGGGTCTCCAGGATTACTCGCAGTCTGTGCATCAGGAGAAGAGTGGGTCGCCATAGGCGTATTGGAAGCCTGAGATGCCTGCCACCGCAGCAATTCTTCCTTGACCTTCTCAGCAACTACATCGTTGATCTTCTTAGCAACTAAATCCTCAACTCTCTTATTCTCCTATACATGGATAAAAGAAACATTAGCTTCTTATTAATGAATTTCCTTTTGCAGTAACATTCTAAAAAAAGAATAGGTTACCTCTTCTTGAGAAAGTCCCGCTCTGGGTTTGCGCTGGGATGGCCCAAAGAATGCTTTGATGCCAACACCAGCGCCGGCACCTCTAACACGTCCAGGATGCTCTGGGTTACCCAGAGCAACTGTCAATTCATCCCTTGTGCCCTGAGGGATGAACGTGCCTTGTTTCCTCTGCTCGTGCAGCTCCCGCTAATCACCATAAACAGAAATTGGTAAGTTAACACCACAAATAATCAATATTCAAACGATTTCTCTAAGAGTTGTATTTTACCATTTTTGCAGCCGCCTCAGCAGTTACAGGCTTCTTTATTTCACCCTTCTTGTTTTGCCTGCCAGCTATCCAGATATCATGGCGAGGTATGGGTGTGGCAGACTCCTGAGTAGGAGCAGACTCCTGAGTAGCCGCAGACTCCGCCTGTAGTCTTTGGCGAACGCTTGCATAGCCTTTTGGACCCATAGTGTGGTCATGCACATTCAGTGCACGCCTTGCTTTTTGTGCGTCACTGAGGGCCTAGTTAGTATGCACATTAATGATTTGGTTAGTAGCACTAAATGCTAATCTTGAATAGGTGAATACAATGTATATTAATTAAATTAGGAGTGACGCCTAATACCTTGAATTCTTCAGATTTTCTTGAAGCAACAAAATTGTCCCAATCTTCTTTGTCCAAGAAGTTCCATTGTTCAAGGGCTGACTTCTTCTTCTTATCACCCTCTTTTATGTATTCTCTGTTTAGATTTGTCCTATAATTCCTAAGCATCTTTCCAGCGCGTTGCATCACATTTTTACGATGCAACTTCTCATCCAATGCAAACAGATTCTGTAAAATAGAAATGTTATTAACTAGTATCCAAAATAGAATTGCAAATAATAGAATTTGTAATCTACAAAATAGAATTGCAAATAATAATAACTCACGCATAAATCCTTCCATATCAAGTCTTTTTTCCCTTGAGGAACTTTATGCCAATTGTCATACTTAACACCACAATGGCTCCGAGTGGTACACCCAAGATAGTTCACAAAATTATTGCGGTTCACTCCAATTGGATTTCCTCCATTATCAAACTCCACCACCAATTTAGATCCACTACCACTTAGCGCTAATAACTTCTTCAACAGAGTGATGCCCCTTTTCTTGTTAAGTGTCTGGTGTTGCGCATCAAGTTGCTCCAGTGCTTCAGTGGGTACAGGTGCATCAACCTAAAATTTGACAAAAATAAAACACACTAACTTAGCCCAATATAGAAATATAGGATATATGACATAACTAGAAGATAATGAATTTTATAGAAATACAAGATATGTTTTTAGAACTTACATTAGTATCCTCGCCATGCTCGTCATGGACAGCATGCTCATCATGGACTTCATGCTCATCATGGACATCATGCTCATCATGGTCAGCCATCTGAAAATGTCATTAAAAAGGCAAACATTTAGCATTTCTATTAACTAGAAAAAGGCAAACATTTAGCATTTGTATTAACTAGAAAAAGGCAAACATTTAGCATTTGTATTAACTAGAAAAAGGCAAACATTTAGCATTTGTATAAACATACATGTCTCTAAAATTGTGATCTTTTATCAATTAACAATCCTTCATTGTGATCTCCGCGCACATATAAGTCATCATTAGCTTCAATATTTTGTGGAGTTGGCAACCCAACTGAGAATGGACTGGAGTCATCATACTTATCATAGTACTCTTCTTCATCTATAGGATCTTCAATGAACTGTCTTTTACCATGAAGAACAACCAACCATTTCTCATTTGCAGGATCATCGATATAGAATATTTGTTTCGCCTGTGATGCCAATATGAATGGTTCACCCTTCTCGCCAATCTTTTCAAAGTTCACCAAAGTGAAACCCAATTCATCCACTATAACTCCTTTGGTGTTATCAACCCAATTACATTTAAAGAGCGGAATTTTGAAATCTATGTAGTCAAACTCCCAAATGTCCTCAATGACATCGTAATATGACATTTTAGCTTCACGTGGACTCTTATCCTTTGCACTTGCAAAGTACATAGTCGACGCTTGAAGAGTGACCCCACTATTTTGGACGACACTCTTATCATCTTGGCGCTTTGTGTAATATGTGAATCCATTAATGTCAAACCCTTCATAAGACATAACATTCGGTTTTGGTTTAAAGGCGAGGCATTTGATAGTTTCTGTAATATCATGTGGTGTTTGAGATAGTTGATGTAAGACTTTATCTTCAAACCACTTAGTAAAAGTCTTATTATGCTCTCTAGCAAGCCACATTGAACTTGCTCGAGGATGTTGTCTCTTTATGAAATTGGTATGTTCCTCGATATAAACACTCACTTCATCCATATTGTGTAAAATATACAAGTGAGCTTGTTCCAACTGCTCACGGCTGATTACTTTCACCCGTGATCCCAAAATTCCTTTGCCCTCCTCAATATTCTTGTCATTATCAGGAGTGTCATTACCACTGAGAAAGTCATTGCAAAAATCCATAACCTCTCTCGCCACATAACCTTCAATAATACTCCCTTCAGGCCGATAACGGTTTCGAACATCACCTTTAAAAACGCTCATGTATCGTTCAAAGGGATACATCCAATGCAAGAAAACTGGTCCCAACATTTTCACTTCCCTAGTCAAGTGGACAACAAGATGTACCATGATATCAAAGAACGAAGGAGGGAAATACATCTCAAGCTGACATAGGGTAACAACCACTTCTCTTTGCAAATTATCGAGAGTATCAGGGTCAATAACTTTGCTGCATAGACTGTTGAAAAAGAAACAAAGTCTGGTAATCGCAAACCTTACATGCTTCGGCAATATAGATCGAATTGCCACGGGCAATATTTGTTGCATTAGAGTGTGACAATCATGAGATTTAAGACCTATCAACTTCAGATCTTTCATTGATACCAATCTACGGATGTTGGATGAGTAACCATGTGGCACCTTAACATTTACCAAGCATTCACAAAAAGTTTTCTTCTCCTTTCTAGACAACGTGTAACAAGCGGGAGGTAAGTATGTTCTTTTATTACCCATTTCACGTAATTCTGTTAATTCTGACCTTATTCCCATTTCACATAGGTCCAGTCTGGATTTTATCCCATCTTTAGTCTTACCTGGTATATTTAATAGAGTACCAGTGATGCTATCACAGACATTTTTCTCAACGTGCATTACATCGATACAATGCCTGACTGTCAAAGAACTCCAATAAGGAAGATCCCAAAATATTGACTTCTTCTTGAATGAAGAATTGTCACTCCGTGTGGCCATACTACATTATGATTTCTTACCAAATTCATTGACAATGTCTTTTACTCTTTCATAAACAACATCCCCTGGTATAGGTTTAGGTGCACTTCGTTCATCATTCCATCCATTGAATGCTTTGCGCTTCCTACGATACGGATGGAATTTTGAAAGAAACCTTCGATGACCAAGATATACAGTCTTGCCGCCATGTTTTAGTCTTATTGAATCAGTGTTTTCTTCACATATAGGACACGCTTTAGCTCCTTTGACACTATATCCAGACAAATTCCCATATGCTGGAAAGTCATTAATAGTGCAAAACAACATAGCGTGCAAACGAAATGTCTCTCTTGCTGAAGCATCATAGGTCATCACACCTTCAGCCCAAAGTTTCTTTAAGTCATCAATCAAAGGTTCAAGATAAACATCGATATCATTTCCGGGTTGTTTAGGGCCCGATATCAACAATGACAACATAACATACTTATTTTTCATACACATCCAGGGAGGAAGATTGTATATAACAAGCATGACTGGCCAAGTGCTATGTTGGCTGCTCAATGTCCCGTACGGATTCATTCCATCTGTACAAAGCCCAAGTCTTAGATTCCTATCTTCTTCACCAAATTTAGGGTACAATAGATCAATCTTCTTCCACTGTGGGGAATCAGACGCATGTCGTTGGATCCCATCATTATTTTTCTTAACATCTGCATGCCACCTCAGATTCTTCGCATCTTTCGGATTTGCAAACAAGCGTTGAAACCGTGATATTATAGGTAGATACCACAACACCTTGGCAGGAGAACCAGTTTTGGACTCCCCCGAAGTCGTCAATTTATACCGTGACGCACCACATTTTGGACAATCTTTCAAATCTACATAGTCCTTTTGAAATAATACACAATCATTCGGGCATGCGTGTATCTTCTTGGCCTCCATTCCCATTGGGCACAACATTTTCTTTACCTGGTATGTTGAGATTGGAAGCTCGTTTCCTTCAGGAAGCATTTCTTTCAACAAAGTCAACAATGAAGTGAAGCTTTTGTCGCTCCATCTATTGTTAGCTTTCAACTTATACAATCTCAAGACAGCGCTAAGCTTCGTAAACTTAGCACAACCTGTGTATAACGGTATCTCAGCATCATGCACAATGTTTGTAAAGATAGGAGGTGGATCGGTGTGCTCTACCCTACAACTATCCAGCATCGCATCAACGATGTCTGCTGGAACTGGTTCGTTCACATTTACGTCATCAGAGGCAATTTCTTCTTCCACCCAAGCACTGCTATCGACATCTACTGGTTTCGATTTTGAAATCTCTCCATGCCAGTGCCATTCTGTATAGCCTTGTACAATCCCATTGCACATGACATGACTTTTGATTTCCTCACCAGTGTTGCCTTTCAAGTTGTTACCGCAATGCCTACATGGACAGTAGAACCTATCTGTAGGTTTTTTCCTATGTTCCTCGGCAAATCTAATAAACTGATCAAGACCAGATATAAACTCTGGGGTGCAACGATTACGAATCGACATCCATGATCTATCCATTCTATGATCAGAGAAAACAAGTATATATTAGGAAAAGATTAGGCAACATTTCCCTAGTATATAATAAATGTGTACCACCTATCCCATCCTTGAACACCTAATCTCACTAGTAAGTGTATAATGTGTATTGGGTTTTCGAGAAAATTTCGGCAGCATTTCCCCGCTGTTCTCTAAGTACATATGTACTTAGAGAACAAACGGGGAAATGCTACCAAAATTTTCTCGAAAACCCAATACACATTATACACTTACATCCTAAGTGAGATTAGGTGTTCAAGAACAGTCCCAAACCGGGGACTATCCAAGATTTACTCCTAATGAGTCAATCTTGGATGGGTTTCTAGGCCAACAATAATAGATATCTACAATGAAGCCGGATTCCATACAAACAGTATATAATTTAGTGATTGTTCATTCTAATTTATACCAATGTACAAGTAATATAAAAAACAATGATTGTTCACATTCTAGGCCAACAAACACATGTGATGTCATTCTTATATATAATAAATGTGTACCACCTATCCCATCCTTGAACACCTAATCTCACTAGTAAGTGTATAATGTGTATTGGGTTTTCGAGAAAATTTCGGCAGCATTTCCCCGCTGTTCTCTAAGTACATATGTACTTAGAGAACAAACGGGGAAATGCTACCAAAATTTTCTCGAAAACCCAATACACATTATACACTTACATCCTAAGTGAGATTAGGTGTTCAAGAACAGTCCCAAACCGGGGACTATCCAAGATTTACTCCTAATGAGTCAATCTTGGACGGGTTTCTAGGCCAACAAACACATTTGATGTCATTCTTATATATAATAAATGTGTACCACCTATCCCATCCTTGAACACCTAATCTCACTAGTAAGTGTATAATGCGTAATTGGTTTTCAAGAAAATTTCGGCAGCATTTCCCCGCTGTTCTCTAAGTACATATGTACTTAGAGAACAAACAGGGAAATGCTACTGAAAGTTTCTCAAAAACCCAATACACATTATACACTTACATCCTAAGTGAGATTAGGTGTTCAAGAACAGTCCCAAACCGGGGACTATCCAAGATTTACTCCTAATGAGTAAATCTTGGACGGGTTTCTAGGCCAACAAATACATGTGTTGCATTCTTATATATAATAATTGTCTATAAACTACATGCAACATGGTTAATCCTAATCAACAGAGCATTATTAAATAATAAATCAAGAAATCAATAGTTTCAAACAAAAGGTCTAGGAATCTTTACTAGACATTATATGTATCCCTAATCATCATATTTAACATACTACATTATTTTGAACATCCAGATCAGATTAAGATCATACTATGTTATAACATATTATCGAAGGAAACATATTCTTCATGTAGTGTTGATTCTAGAAGTCTAAGAAGGGAATCTGAGAATTTTAGATGCTTACAGTCTCTAAGGGATAGAAGTAAGGAATAATTTATACCTTTTCTAGTTAAGGATTTTGTAGATACTTGGACTAGTCCTAAATGAAGAAAGTTGTATCTTAGATTATTTTTTATCATGTTTAGATCTCTTTCAGATAGAAGTTGTATGCATTCCTATGAAGGTGTAACTCATATAGTTTTTTCAGTATCCTTAATGTAATAATTAGATATCAAATGAAAACTACCTTTTGAGTAAATGGTGGCGTAGGAAGGTCCAGTTTTGCATTGGAATGAATGGTGACATAGTAAGGGGCAATTTACATTTAGATAATCGATAGAAGTGAGTGACTAGAGGTGAATTAGGGTTTGTAATTAAAGGGTGTATAATTTTCTTAGGATTTAAAGGAGAATATCTACATAAAATTGCAATAAAAAACAACAACATGATGAACATGATGAATATGATATCAAATGAAAACTACCTTAGTCAGAGATAAAGATGTGTCTAAGAACAGTTATCAAAATTTCTAGTATATAGTTCTTTTTTTATAATTGTCTAAGAACACTGACTCCAGAAAACCAGTTGGTGCATACCTGTTGGCGCGGGAGGCAGCGGGAGTCAGGTGGAAGCTGATGGCGTGGCGGCGAGCTCCAGGTGTCAAGCAGGCGTCAGCGGCGCCGTCAGCGGCGAGCTCCAGTCAGGCAGGCCGCGGCGGCGATCAGCTCCAGGCGTCAGGCAGGCTGAGGCGGCGAGCTCCAGGCTCGTCAGGCGTCGGCGGCGAGCTCCAGCAGCAGTGGCGGCAGAGAAGGGGGCGCCGGAGTAGCAGTGGCGGCACGACGGCGCTGTCGTGGAGAAGAAGGAGAAGAGAATCGACGGCGACAGGGTGGGAAATCGACGGAGAAGCAGAAAAAGGGCTCGCAATGAAACAGAAGAAGAGGAAGAGTCGGGCATCGCGGGTTATAAAGTCCCAAATAGCGTCGGTTTTTTACAACAACCGACGCCTAAACGTCTTTAGCGTCGGTTGTCTGAGAAAACCGACGTCCAACTGGGCGATAATTTCATGAAATTGTTTGGCGGGAACCACCTTCAGCGTCGGTTATCCTTTAATCACCGACGCTGAAGGTGACACTTTTCGCGCAAATTTTCATCAGACATAGGCGTCGGTTTCTACCTAAATAACCGACGCTGAAAAGGACACTATTTTTCGCGGGCGACTTTAAGCGTCGGTTTGTTATAAACAACCGACACTGAAGACAAAGCGGTACCCGTGTCTGGCTGGTCTTCGAATATAGACGTCGGTTTTCGTAAACAACCGACGCCTAACATAGAAGGCGTCGGTTTTTCTTAATAACCGACACCCAGAAAAGTGTCACTGAATGCTATTTCTGTAGTAGTGCTTGATTTACATGATGTCTAAGTACTTGTACATTATATATTTGTACACGTTTTACAATTGATTACATTCATGAAATAAAAGCAATTTAGGATATAGATCTTTCAAATATTTGTCATCCACTTTATTCCTACAACACTCAAGTAGCACGTTAGATCGACAAGAATGAAATGTTTGTCACCATCAAAACAAAGGGATTATACTATTGTCTAATTTAGCCAACAAATAACCCATAACTATAAAACCCATCAACCTCTTTTACCAGCAAACTCTTGGACCACTCCCCTAGTCTAACTACGCATTGATGCTCTAGGCCAGATAGCCATTTACCCTTAAGGTTAGAAAGACATCGACCCTATGGGCCATATTGCCATTAACCCCTAGGTTATACAACCATCAAACCCTAGGTAAGGTATCTGTGGACAACCTAGTTAGATATCCACTGACTGCTAGGTTAGAGAGCCATTGATAACTAAGGACACATCATGATTGACCCCTAGGTCAGAAAGCCATCAACCACCTAGGGCACATAGCCACTGACCCCTAGGTGAAAAGGCATTAACCACCTAGTCAGACAACCATCAATGCCTGGTCTAATATCCATCAACCCTAGATAGAGTGAAACATCAAACCCACCCTAAAGTGTGCCATAGATCCTACTATGATGAAAACAATCTAACTCACTTAGACCGAGCCATCAACCTCACTCACCATCCAACCCTAAAATCCATTGATGCAAGAGTACAAGGGTAAAACACCAAGTAACAAGAACATGCATACAACACATATCTCATCAATATAACACAAGCACATGTGACCAACTATGCTCTTAGTTTTACGTAATTGCAATTAATTCCACATTTATTCAAGAATTTATGCAATTTGGGAAAATAATATGTGATTAGAGGATCTAGTTCATATTACATCAGGTATGAGTGTATTGTAGTGTCGATCCTAGGCAGTAGTGTAGCATAAGTATGACAAGGGTTGACACATGTAGTGGTAAGATGGGTCACGATGTAGACTGGTAGGCTGACGATGTGATGCCAATGATGGTGATCTCCTAGTCACTGAGGAATAGAAATTTTTTTGAAGAAAATCTTGTGTTTGTACGTAACTTTGTCTCTGCCTTCTAGATATTTGTAACAAACTATCAGAAATATCACTACAAATACTCAAGCTCATTTCCGTTAGCTAAGAAGAGGGTTACAAGGATGCGAAAGCTACCCATACAAGGAAGGTTGAAAGTCAACACAGATGCTACATGGAAATAAAATGAATGGAGTGGGATAGGAATCACAATAAGTGATCACAAATGCAAGCTGGTTGTGACCCTTTAGAAGACAATCAAAGTTTGTTTCTAAGTACTCATGGATTAAGGTGTCACCACCAGGGAGGGGATGCATCTATGCATATAGTTGGGCTTCAATGTAGTTCAAGTGGAGAAATACTTAAAGGCCCGTATCAAAATGATCAAAGAGGGGGAACCGATAGATGACACATAGACTTGATCATCAATGAAATGATGCACCTTTATGAGAGTATAGAGGCTTTTAAACATAGGAATGTACAATGATAACTTAGTAAGGTAGCACATTTCCTCATTATTCAATACCATAGTTTATAAGAACCACTACTACTTTAGGCATATGTTTCATCAAGACATTGTTGTAATAGCATTCACTTGAATTAGTGGAAGTTGTTAGATATTATAACCAAGATATTTCATATATGCATGATATTTCCCAATTAATGGTTTTAACATCAATGCACTTTTGAATTCTTTAAGCATGTTTTAGGTAATTGGATCACTAATTGATGGAAGAGAGTGAAGGAGCTTGATCACATGAAATTCCCAACCTTCGAGGAGCCCAAAGTCAGACCAAGAGCCTCCCTAACCTACCTCAATTGACAAAAAATCAAAGTTGAACAAAAAACATCATGGATGTCCAAACTCAAGACTATGTTCCTAGAGATAACCTCAAAATTGTCGTGGTATTCAGTCACTTATATCTATTCAAGATAAAAGTAGGGGTAATGCAAAGGAAAAGGACCCCCATCAGTGCATTCATGCTCACTAGAGTGACAGTGGTTAGCTAAGGCTACCATGACCATTTCACTGTCAATGACTATGCTAGCAAGCCAGTGTCATGCCCAATTTGGCCACCATGACCTCCCCCTACATCCTCACCATGGTCGTTGTACTCACCATGATCGTTCTACTTTCATTCCACCATAGTCATGGTATCCATCACGACCATTCTACCTACATCATTTATCTAATTTTTCCCTAATATTTGTCCACCTCCACCACGACCATATCCATATACCACAAACATTTCCCATACACACACCATGAACATTTTTCAAAGAACATCCATGCTACCCACCTAACCCAAGTCCTACCCAACACTACATTTACCACACCAACTCCAGTTTCCTCTGACCTACCTGGACCCATATAGAATCTTTAATTGTGGCTAGGGATCAAGGTTATCTACTACTAGCATTTGTTTCCACCCTTTGGCCACCACATATAACTTATTCACCTACTCCCACTTCCATTACTACTCTCCTACCTTCAAAACACTAGTTGTCTAGGGTTTCTGCCCTTGTTATTCCATTTCCCATGCTCTTGGACCTTTATTTCTTTACAAAGAGGTAAATAAATAGAATCCTTCGCCAACATTCATGTCTTTATACTTCTCTTCTCCTTCTTCTTTCCCTTTTTCTTTTACAATGTTTAGCTAAGCCCCATTTGTGTGCTTTTTGGTGGGGATGCATGTGTAGCTATGATACCATGCTAGGGAAAATATGATGCAAACACTTTGATTTCATTTGTTAATGCTATATTATTGTTTTTTCTCATATATAACTCTTGTTTTTGTTGATTTTGGATAACACATAAGGAATATAGAAAATAAGGAATATGAGAACACAAGGGGGGAAAGCTTAAGTCCAACTAGCATATCTTTAGCTAGTGTCATATCCTTCCCATGTTTCAATCTATTCCATTAAACCTAGGTGTGAGATATGTATTATTCCTGAAATGCACTTAGCATGAATTGTGTTAAGTGGTTGGATGAGAGGTGGTAGGAGGTGAAACACCACTCTCCTGCACCCCATACCATCTATAGAAACTAAGTGTATTAGGATAATCATTCCTAGAAACACGGAATTTGGTAACCTTGATTTAATTCTACCTATCCTCTATCTAATTGAGCCTTTTCAGGTTTGATTGGGAGTGATAGGGACTAGATCCCCCATATACACCCTCTGCCACCCAAGGCCAACTATTAGAATAGGGTTACCCATCCTTATTTCCCATCTTTTTTTTCTTGATAGGATTGTTGTTGGATGTGATTGCTTGATATTAACCTACCATGGTTGATAATTGCCTTACCCCCCTCCACAACATCCCACTACCATGATTAACTTATTAAACTATAACTTCTTAGTATTATCCGATCTATATTAGTTCAAAGGAATTTTCATCCTAGTTATTCATTGCTAGAGTAATTGGATCTTGTTCTTAGTTGCTTGAGATAGGTTTTTCTAGTCAGATGCCTAATGTATCTCCTTTTTTCCTCCTAATATAATGGACAATCAAAAGCAACTAATTGTCCTAGTTTGATCAAATAGACTGGTTATTGATAATTCTCTCTTGTTATGTGATGAGTAGGATTGCTACGTGTAGTTCAATGTTAGTTGTCTTTCTTTCTTTGATTGTTAGCCCCAATTTCTAGTGACAATCTATATTCCATTCTTTCCATTCCTTTTACATGTTCACCTATTTAAAAACCCATACTAAAGATAAATCATCAAAGCCCTAATCTTGACACTAGGAACCTAGTGAGAAAAAAAATCTGGAATGCTCCCACTCTTTTTGGGGAACACAAACCCATTTGTTTCATCTTTATACCTACATATCAAGCCCTTGTGCTTGTAGATTATATATTGAGAGTGTGCCCCCACACTAAGTATTTTCAAGACCAATGCGCTTAGGCGCACCGCCCCTAAAAAGACGTGTGTTCAAATTAGTACTAATTATGGAAGAGTCAAAAAACCTATTCACTGTATCCTTGCTCCATGTTCCTCATGTACCATAAATAATCTCCCTCACACAGACTGGATAGTGATCAACTTCATGTTCAAAATCAATAATATCTTAGTATTCATATGTCTCCATCTACCTCTACAAATGTTTATGTCTTTCTAGTCTCCCACTTGCCAGAATAGGCCTTCAAGTAATAGTGGATTGGATACCCACAAGATCCACTATGTGAACATTGAATTTTTATCCTAGTCATATATTGAAAATTGCATCTCTAAAGAAATATTTTTCTTTAAGGACCCAAAAAACTAGAGTTTCCTTCTTAGTGAGGATACCACAATTATTTTATAAAGGGGCATTTCAAAGAAAAATTTAGTTTGGGAAACACATCCCTCCCTCCTTTTTTTTCCTTACAATGTTTTTCCCAACTACCTCATGACATCTTTCCTTAAGTGTCTTTTGCAACCCACTAGAATCTTGATATTGCATTGTGGATCTCATCCAAAAGTATGGATAGCAGGTGAAAATATTGATCGCATACTTGGGAATAACCTTCACAATAGATTTATCGGTGCCTCTTTTCTAGGCTTGGATAGTTATTTCTTTTTTATCCTTGAATCTTCCCCAACTGTGAGTCTTTTATATAATTTAAATCATGCTTCATAGCTTTTCCAATAGTTGTACGAAGACCCAAATGTTTTATGTGTTTTCTAGCTTCTTTAACTTGTAGAAAGATCTTTATTTATTCTCTTTGTAGTAGTTTATTTTTTTATTGAAATATTCCTTTGTCTTGAATAAATTTATTTTCTCACATTGGTGGGAGATTTAATCTACTTTTGAGCATTCATTGACATTGGTTTTAGTAAATATAATATTATCATATGCAAGTTACAGTGTAAAGTATGAGGTGTCATTCTGCTAATACAATGATATGTGGAAATTATTTTTGCAGATTTGAGTGAAGTATAAAAAAGCTTGGCTATCAAAAATAAAAATATAAGGAACGAGAGGGTTACCCTCTCATAGTCCTCCTGAAGGCCAGATGGTTGTTGTTATATGTCCATTAATGGAAATAATGTGCTTCACCAAGGACATGCAATTCAAGACTCTACTTATCTATTTGTTACCAAAGCCAATTTTCAAAAGATGTGGGATAAAAAAGCTTCATATTGTTCTAGGGTTTTGCCATATGTAGTTTCAACACTATTCTGGCATGCCCACCTTGTCCAATCTTCATGGGATAGAATCATTCATACATTATAAGTGAAATATTAGTTACAGGGCATTCCACTATAAATACACTTTGGTTCTCTATATCAATTTATTCATGAGAGGTTTATTCTATTTTACTTTTTTATAATCTTATATTAGTCAATGAGTAGTAGCCTAGTTGGTCGCAGCTCGGGGCCCCTTGCAAAGGGTCCCCAGTTTGACTCCCACTGCAAGAGGTTCTAGAAAATGAATTTTCCACAATGTCATCCGACCTATGATGTGACTTATTGAGATATCAATGTGCGGGCGCACGGGTCTCTCGGGTTTTCCATCTATGTTATTTGGACCTTCGCCTAGGGGGTGGGTTTCCCTCGACAATCAAAAAACAATCGTATATATTAGTTTGCAAAGACTGTGTGTTATCATCTCACAAGTTCCTTGGGTTTCTTTGCCTTCAAGCTCATCATCACAATTGTAGAGTCTACATTTTCTAAGGACATTTCTTCTTTCCACCAACTCTTGATGTAATTAGCTACATACTTCAAAATGAAATGCCAACATCATAGAAAGAGCATACTTTCCTTCCATCTGGAAAGAAGAACTTGTTTGGATGCATGTTCATAATGTCATCCTAGATATCAACATCAATAATATCATATTTACAATGTGCCATAGTTTATCAATCAACTTTTTTCCAAATACCACTACAAAATGTGATAGTTTTCTGATTGGGAAAGAAACCCCATAAAAGTCAAAAATAATTAGATCAATATCCTCATCATCAGTTTTTAAAGATCCCACCTATAACATCCCAAATTTAATAAGAGATTTAAAAACAAATCCCCACTAATTAATTTCAAATTTTGGTCCTTCTAGTAATTTACCCAAATAATCAATACCTCATTTGGAATAAGATATGAAGAGAGAAGAGCAAATTTATTTCTCCTTTTACCTATTTATGCATAAATAAATTCAAGAAATATAAGAAACAACTTTCATCCTTTCTCTATCCTCTCTAAAAATATAATCCTCACGTAATGGAGAAAACCCTAACTAATATACCGTAGATTTTAAAATAGGATTACAGTTGGATTCCTTTGGTCACAAATCGATTAGGAAACCCTTTTCACCAAATTAAAGTGTTTTTATCACTTAGTATGTACTTCAAGATGACACTTCATAATTGATAGTCAAATTAGAAAATTAATAGTCAAAGTTTGAAGTAGACCCTAAAATTTTGTCATAGATGAAATCTGGGGTTGTTTGACATCTTTTGACCCCTATAATGATATTAGGAAACTTTTAAATGGTTAAATTTAATTAATTGATCAATGTGACATAGATAGCCTTAGCCTCGCATCAGACCTCAGATCCACCTTTCGCTCATCATCGTGGGCGCAATAATTCCAAACTGAACATGAGTTTTACACACCCATATGAGCCATGGACTCTCTGTCCCAAGCTTCCTCAACTTCTTGCAATCGTCAAGGCAACCTGCCCCTTCATGTATAAATATAACCTTAAACCTCTCTATATATATGATATAAAGGACATTTCAGGAGCCTGACAGTGAGGAGGTTGGATTCTGTGGGTTGTGGTGGATGTCCAGAGAGGGTCAACGAGTCTTGTCTCCACTAGGAAGAAGGAAAATCTGATTGGAAATGATTACTAAAGTTCTCCTTCTGCGACAGTTCTTGGAACCATGTTTTCTGTGGAAGGCAGCGACAAGTCTCCCTCTAAGCCGCAATCATTGGTGCTCCATATTGGGAAGCGTAGATGGGTCTTTGGGAGGGTTGTAGAGCTCCTCCATCTCTATCACAACCTGACATATTTGGAGAAATCATCGTCCGCCCATAGAGCTGTAGATGCTTGACCGCGCCACCTTGACTTGGCTGAGATCCTGGAGGTTCCATCCATGTCGTCGGAGGACCAGGAACACCAACGTGGCTTGCCATCACCCTCACACCTGGGATCGAACCTCTCTGGACAAATCATGCAAGTGCGAGATCGGGCAGGTCACGGGGTTGAAGGCAACTTTAGGTGGAAAGTCCAAAAGACCCTCGCGTGAGTGGGGACTTCTTCAATGGGGAAAGGGGTATATAGGTCACTTTGATCTTTCTTTAGCACCTTTCGTCATGGCACACAATGCTGAGAAGGACACATGCTATTGGCCAAACTGGAGATGCGAGGAAAAGGCTTGCGGTCTAAGTGTGCTAATGTGGCAGACTCCCATTGGCCTAAGTAAGTTGTTTTTACAAATAATATTGTAATTAAATTATAGGTTGGATTATAACAAAACTATATACCAATTTGATCAGAAAAATTCAAGTAATGCAATAAAATATTTTCAAGATCTAGATCTTCTTATAGTTCGAAAAGTACCTAATGTTACCAACTTTAAATGTGCTAGATGTATAAAAAACCCATAATTACTTGGTTTCAATGATCATGATATGTTTAAATTGTCTTAATAGTCAAAGTCTAACCTTTTTGGATAAAATATCATCTTGGATATAATTTAGGATTAATAATTCACATGTTAGGGTTTTAGGTGATAAATGGAATATAGATTGATATGTTGATGTTATGAACATGGTGTTTAGGGTTTTCAAACCCCAAGGACATGATTAGGGTTTACTCAACCTAGGAAGGAAGAACATATCTCCTATAAATGTAAGGTAAGTAGTCCATGCTAATTGAACATAAGTAATGTTTTCTTTTATGAATGTATGTATGCAATGAATGTTATGAATGTATTATTAATATTTCTTGAAGTCAATGAATTTATGATGAATTGAGTGTAATATTTTAATGTTCATATTATTGTATTATCTTCATGAACATTAAGTTTAAAGTCAATAATAAGATTTAAGAAATATTTAAGAGAAAGTTAAGAGTTTTAAGAGAAAGATAAAGCTCAAAGACTCTTATATAAGATCCTAATCAAGATGCTCTTGGGAGCAAAACTAAGAGGCACTTTGGTGCATAAGAGAAGAGGCACTCCGGTGCAACCCAAGAGGCACTTCAGTGTAATCCAAGAGGCACTTCAATGCATAAGAGAAGAGGCACTTTGGTGCAAAACCTGTGGATTCTTATATAAGTCAAGATAAAAGAAGTAACTTAAAAGAAATTGTGTTCCTTTTTCAAACTCTAATGTTTAAAGTTTGTTTTTAGTTTACATGCTTTCCTTAAAGTTATAATATGTTCAATTCCATTATTTGTTTTATGCATGGCTAGGGGCACGATGCGTGTAGGTAAGGAGCAAGCTTAGGAGGAAGAAGCTTTTGACATACAAGGAATAGCTCAATGAATCTTTGAGAAGAAAGACCTAGTGGGGTGCCTTTTACCAAGATGATCCTGAGAATTATATATCTTTACATTATGTATAGCCTTGTTATCAAAATAGATAGATGAACTTCATGTAGTTTTCCTTTTTCCAAAACTATGTATGAATCTATTTTCCAGCTAATGCATGGTGATTTAATTATCTTATTGCTATTGCATATCATTTTTTATAATGTTCCACCAAGCCAAGTGACCCATGTTATGGACAACATAGGGTTTGCTTATGTTGTCATGTATGTACTTGAAGGGGCGTTACAATATGATATCAGAGAAATTTGGTAAATGGCTACTAGGAAAATATGATTCACATAGTCACCCTAAATAATATATAGGAAAGGACTTTAAGAAAGAGTATCAAACCCTAAGATAATGAGAGTTTTCACCCTAGAGTAGAAATATATATTACGGATATATGTATATCTAATTTATATCTTAAGCATTGACCTAATATTACCTAGTGTCATATCCTCTCTTATCTTAGTGGTTGGTGCACACCATGTGAGGAATGTGGAGGGATGTCATAAGCATTAGGCTTATTATGCATCTTTCCCATTCATAATAGTATGTGTTGTATGGGATATGTATGCTCTTAGGTTGGTGAAGGGTAGCATGATAGGATCTCTCATCGTTGGGTATGTGCCTGATCTACAACTACCTGGGGATGTCAAAAATATGGGCAATACAAAAGACCTAAAATAGATTGTTATCTACACCTAATGTTAGAAAGTCTTGACCTAGGTACAATGATGGATTGGTTCCATAAACCCTAAGTATATTTTGAGAAGGAGACTAAGGTAATAATTAATTCATGCCCACATAATCATTATAAAATTTAGATGCCTTGTGTTAGATATTTCTTGCGAACATAATTGAACCTTGAAATGTTAAACCATCATTGAAGAAGAGGTAAGAAAACCCCTAAGGTGGGTAGTAGCCTAAAGAAAATTTTTAGGACAACATTTATTTAAGGTGGGAAGAATTGTAACATTCCAAATTTAATAAAGGCTTTAATAACAAATTCCCACTAATTAATTTCAAATCTTGGTCCTTATTGTAATTTACCCAAATAGTCAATACTTCATCTGGAATTAGATATCAAAAGATAAGAAGAAATATATTTATCCTTTCCCTTATTTATGCATAAATAAATTCAAGAAATATAAAAAAAAATTTCATCCTTTCTCTCTCCTCTCTAAAAATACAATGCTCACGTAATGGAGAAAACCCTAACTAATATAGTTGATTTCAAAATAGGATTAAAGATGGACTCCTTTGGTCACAAATTGATTAGGAAACCCTTTCACCAAATTAAAGTGTTTTTATCACTTAGTATGTACTTTAAGATGACCCTTCATAATTGATAGTCAAATTAGAAAATTAATAGCTGGAGTTTTAACTAGACCCTAAAATTTTTTCATAGACAAAATATGAGGTTGTTAGACATCTTTTGACCCATAAAATGATATTAGGAAACTTTTCAATTATTACATTTAAGTTATTGATCAATGTGACATTAATAGCCTTAGCCTCGCATCAGACCTCAGATCCACCTTTTGCTCATCATAGTGGGTGCTACAATCCCAAACTGAACATGAGTTTTACACACCTAGATGAGCCATTGACTCTCTGTCCCAAGCTTCCTCAACTTCTTGCGATCATCAAGGCAACTCGACCCTTCATGTACAAATATAACCTTAAAGCTCTATATATAGCCGATATAAAGGACATCTCAGGACCCTAGTGGTGAGGAGGTTGGAGTATGTGGGTTGCGGTGGAACTCTAGAGAAGGTCAATGAGTCATGTCTCCACTAGTAAGAAGGAAAATCTGGTTGGAAACGATTACTAAAGTTCTCCTTCTACCATGCTTCTTCAAACCCTGTTTTTAGTACAAGGCAGCGACAAGTCTCCCTCTAAGCTGTAATCCTCAGTGCTCTATATTGGGAAGCGTAGATTGGTCTTCAAGAGGGTTGCAGAGCTCATCCATCTCTGTCACAACTTGACATATTTGGATAAATCATCTCCCTCCCGTAGAGTTGCAGATGCTCGACCTCGCCACCTCGACTTGGCTGAGACCCCTGGAGGTTCCATCAATGCCATCAGAGGACGAGGAACACCAATGTGGATCTTCGTCACCCTCATGCCTAGGATCAACCCCCCCGGATGCCTCACACAAGCACGAGATCGGGAAGGTTGCGGGGTTGAAAGCGAGTTTAGGTGGAAAGTCCAAAAGACCCTCATGTGAGTGGGGACTTCTTCGTCGGGGAAAGGAGTATATAGGTCACTTTGACCTTTCTTGAGCGCCTTCCATCATGGCATGCAATGCTGAGAAGGCCACATGCTATTGGATAGATTGGAGTCGTGAGGAAAAGGCTTGCGGTCTAAGTGTGCTAACATGGCAGTCTCCCATTGGCCCAAGTAAGTTGTTTTTACAAATAATGTAGTAATTAAATCGTAGGATGGATTATAACAAAACTATATACCAATTTGATCATAAAAATTCAATTAATGCAATAAAATATTTTCAAGATCTAGATCTTCTTATAAATCAAAAGGTACCTACTGCTACCAACTTTAAATGTGCTAGATGTATAAAAAAATCCTAATTCCCTAGTTTTAATGGTCATGATATGTTTAAATTGCCTTATAGTCAAAGTCTAACCTTTTTGGATAAAAATATCATCTTGGATATAATTCAAGATTAATAATTCAAATGTTAGGGTTTTAGGTGATAAATGGAATATAGATTGATATGTTGAATGTTATCAACATGGTGGTAAGGGTTTTCAAAACCCAAGGACATGATTTGGGTTTACTGAACCTAAGAAGGAAGATCAAATCTCCTCTAAGTTCAAATTAAGTGTTCCATGCAAATTGAACATAAGTAATGTTTGCATTTATGAATGTATGTATGCAATGAATTTTATGAATGTGTTATCTATATTGCTTGAAGTCAATGAATTTATGATGAATTGAATGTAATATTTTAAAGCCCATATTATTGTATCATCTTCATGAAAATTACGATTAATGTCAATAATAAGATTTAAGAAAAATTTAACAGAAATTTTAGAGCTTTAAGAGATAGATGAAGTTCAAAGACACTTATTTAAGATCCTAATCAAGAGGCTCCTCGAAGAAAAACTAAGAGGCAATTCGATGCATAAGAGTAGAGGCACTCTAGTGCAACCCAAGAGGCACTGCGGTGCAATCGAAGAGGCACTTCAATGCAAAAGAGAAGAGGTACTTTGATGCAAAACTCGAGGATTCTTATATAAGTCAAGACAAAAGAACTAACTTAAAAGAAATTGTGTCCCTTTTTCAAACTTTAATGTTTAAAGTTTATTTTCAGTTTACATGATTTCCTTAAAGTTATAATATGTCCAGTTCCACTTAATTTTTGTTTTATGCATGGCTAGGGGCACGATGCCTGTAGGTAAGGAGCAAGTTTAGGAGGAAGAAGCTTTTGACATATAAAGAATAGCTCAAGGAATCTTCAAGAAGAAAGACTTAGTGGGGTGCCTTTTACCAAGACGATCCAAAGAATTAGATATCTTTACATTATGTACAACCTTGTTATCAAATTATATAGATGAACTTCATGTAGTTTTCCCTTTTCCAAAACTATGTATGAATCTATTTTCCAATTAATGCATGGTGTTTCAATTATCTTGTATATGTTGCATATCATTTTTTGTAATGTTCCTCCAAGCCAAGTGACCCATGTTATGGACAACATAGGGTTTCCTTCTACTGTCATGTTTGTACTTGAAGGGGCATTACAATATGGTATTAGAGCAATTTGGTAAATGTCCACTAGGCAAATATGACACACATAGTCACCCTAAAAATATATAGGAAAGGACTTCAAGAAAGAGTATCAAACCCTATGATAATGAGAGTTTTCACCCTAGAGTAGAAATATATATTAGGGATAGATGTATGTCTAGTTTAGATATTGGGCATTGACCTAATCTTACCTAGTGTCATATCCTCTCTTATCTTAGTGGTTGGTGCACACCATGCAAGGAATGTGGAGGGATGTCATAAGCATTAGACTTATTGTGCATCTTACCCCTTCATAATAGTATGTGTTGTATGGGACATGTATACTATTAGGTTGGTGAAGGGTAGCATGATAGGATCTCTCATCGTTGGGTATGTGCCTGATCAACAACTACATGGGGATGTCAAAAAGATGGGCAATACAGAATACCTAAAATAGATTGCTATCTACACCTAATGTTAGAATGTCATGACCTAGGTACAATGATGGATTGGTTCCATAAACCCTAAGTACAGTTTGAGAAGGAGACTAAGGTAATAGTTAATTCATGTCCACATAATCATTATAAAATTTATATGCCTTGTGTTAGATATTTCTTGTGAACATAATTGAACCTTGAAATGTTAAACCATAATTAATGAAAAGGTAAGAAAAACCCAAAGGTGGGTAGTAGCCTAAGGAAAATTTCGAGGACGACATTTATTTAAGGTGGGTAAAATTATAACATCCCAAATTTTATAAGGGATTTACTAATAAATTCCCTCTAGTTAATTTCAAATCTTGGTCCTTATTGTAATTTACCCAAATAATCAATACTTCATCTGGAATAAAATATGAAGAGATAAGAGGAAATATATTTGTCCTTTCCCATATTTATGCATAATTAAATTCAAGAAATATAAGAAAAAACTTTCATCCTTTCTCTCTCCTCTCTAAAAATACAATCCTCACATAATGGAGAAAACCCTAACTAATATACCATTGACTTCTAAATAGGATTAAAGTTGGACTCCTTTGGGAACAAATTGATTAGGAAACCCTTTTCTCCAAATGAAAGTGTTTTATCACTTAGTATGTACTTTAATATGGAACTTCATAATTGATAGTCAAATTATAAAATTAATAATCGAAGTTTGAACTAGACCCTAAGATTTTGTCATAGACAAAATCTGAGGTTGTTTGACATCTTTTAACCCCTATAATGATATTAGGAAACTTTTAAATTGCTAAATTTAATTTATTGATCAATGTGACATAGATAGCCTTAGCCTCACATCAGACCTCAGATCCACCTTCTGATCATCATCGTGGGCGCAGAAATCCCAAACTGAATAGGAGTTCTACACACCCTGATGAGCCATGGACTCTCTATCCCATGTTTCCTTAACTTCTTGCGATCGTCAAGGCATCCCGACCCTTTATGTATAAATATAACCGTAAACCTCTATATATAGCTGATATAAAGGACATCTCAAGAGCCTGACGGTGCGAAGGCTGGAGTCTGTGGGTTGCGGTGGATCTCCAAAGAGGGTCAATGAGTCCTATCTTCGCTAGGAAGAAGGAAAATCCAGTTAGAAATGATTACTAAAGTTATCCTTCTATGATAGTTCTTGTAACCCTATTTTCAGTGGAAGGCGGTGGAAAGTCTCCCTCTAAGCCACAATCCTTAGCGCTTTGTATTGGGAAGCGTAGATGGGTCTTTGGGAGGGTTGTGGAGCTCCTCCATCTCTATCACAACCTAACATATTTGGAGAAATCATCACCCTCCCATAGAGCTGCAAATGCTTGACCTTGCCACCTTGACTTGGCCGAGAACCCCAGAGGTTCTGTTGATGCCGTTGGAGGACAGGAACACCAACATGGCTCACCATCACCCTCACGCCTGGGATCGAACCCCCCCAGATGACTCATGCAAGCGTGAGATCAGGTAGGTCGCAGGGTTGAAGGCGAGTTTAGGTGGAAAGTCCAAAAGACCCTAATGTGAGTGGGGACTTCATTGTCGGGGAAAGGGGTATATAGGTCACTTTGACCTTTCTTGAGCGCATGCCATCATGGCACACAATGATGAGAAGGCCACATGCTATTGGCCAGACTAGAGTCGCAAGGAAAAGGCTTGCGGTCTAAGTGTGCTGACATGGTAGTCTACCATTGTCCCGAGTAAGTTGTTTTTACAAATAATGTATGATGCGATGATTTTGAGTCGCATTTATAGACCTGTTTGATATGTGTTGTATGCTTTTATTAGTCATTTTTATGGTTAATGTTGCATAATTCATCCACTTTGGTCTTTGCTACTATTTTATGTCAAACCCCCTTTATTTCATCATTTTGAGCATTAATTGTCAAAATATTATTATTTGTGTGAATTTATGTGATCTTGTGTTTGAATTTCAGGACAAACGAGTATTTGCTTCCGTCGATACCATCGACGGAAGTCGATACCATCGACGGAAGTCGATACCATCGACATGATCACAGGTTGCCAGTCGAAAGGAGCAGCAAAGTGTCGATGCTATCGACAGGGATGTCGATGGTATCGAGTCACCTTCAGGTTTCTGGCGAAGAAGCAGTCGATAGTATCGACACCAAGTCGATACCATCGACACAAGGATGCTACATCGACACAAAATGACTAAACCGTCGCTACAGGGTAGTCAATACCATCGACCCGCGTCGATGGTATCGAGACTACATCAGACACTCAGACGAAAAGAAAGAAGGGTTGCCGCTACCACACTGGGTCGATACCATCGACACACGTCGATGGTATCGACACCTCAGATATGCGTTTGATTCAGATTGATCCCAATCGGACGACCGTGGTTAATGAGCGACCTAATGGGGGAGTTATACCTAATGACGGCCGCCGAGACGTGAGGATCATCTCATTAGCCATTGCACGAGTACTGAGGAGAAGGAGAGAGGAGAATGGAGGCCAGAAGATCATACCAGTTGATTCGGACGCCGCAGAAGACAGATTTTACCACCGAAAGGCGGGAGAGCACGTGTTCTATGCAAAGGATCAACCGGTTCTTCTCCGTTCAGGGGTTTCACCTCTCAATTCAGATTTTCCACATGATTTCCCTTATCTCTACCTTGTACTTGTTTGAGATGAACATGCGAGGCTAATCCCCTTCGTCTTTAGGCCCGGGAGTAGCCCGAGAATTCATTGTATGACAGTTTTATAATAGTAATTCATATTTTATCTCTTAAATCCGTGGTATAGTTTCGTTTTCTCCATATATTGTTATGCTTGATCACCATAATAATAACCTAATGCCTTTAATCACTTTGAAAGAAGGATTAACGGCTGAAAAGAGACGAAATTTACATTAATCGACAAATCCCTTGACCAAGGTGGTGTAAAATTAATGGTGGATACTGAGAGATCGTTCATAATGCACCTAGTTTAGGGTATAGGTTACTACGACGGTGGAACCGAACTAAACCGAGGTAGTGAATTGCACCAAGACAGTGGGTAATTCTGTTTTCAGGCCACTACCCGGATAGAGAGATAAAATCGAGGCATTATATAAAATCTAATACAATGAAAACCCGCGGTGAAACCGCAATCCTAAAGATACCCTTTTGAATTGATTAAATTAACATTTAATCGATCGTTTGTTTCGTTTTTGTTTTTATTTTCTTTTAATTTTAACAACAACCCTCAATTTGTTATTCGGCTTAGCTGATCGCAAATAGTTAGTAGGAGTCTCCAACAATTTCGAGTATCCCTGTGTTCGACTCGGGCCTCACAAAGGCCTGTACTACTCGACGCGTTCACTTGCGTTTTAGCGCACAATAAAATTGCGTCAAGTTTTTGGCGCCGTTGCCGGGGATACGGCAAATTGTTGGCACTTTGAGTGCTACGAGCGGCCACTCTAGGCCACAATTTTTTTTATTTTGAAACAACTTCAAATATTTTCTTTCTATTGTTCGTTAATTTTTATACTCGTCAAAGCACTGTACTGAACTGAAGTTTCCTATTTCAGGTATGTTGCATGGTGCAGACGCGTAGTACTGACTACGCGCGGCACGCACCAGAGGTTCCATTGGCAGGTTCAGAAGACAAGGGTGACCACAGTCAGGACCATCAAGAGGAAGTACATTCTGAATCCGAACACGAAGAGATGGCCGACGAACCGACGATTTGGGCAAAGATCAAAGCTTCTTCCGCATCTACCTCTAAAGGGCCGATAAAGAAGCAAGCAATCAATATACCGACATATAAGATTGATCCGGGTCTAATTAATTTGGTGAAGTCTAACGCTTTCTATGGTTTGAAAAATGAGGATCCCGTCGCGCACCTGAGTCAATTCGTGGAGAACTACGATATGGTGAAAATTGACAGATTTCCGCAGAATGCGCTCTACTTGAAGCTTTTCCCGAGTTCATTAGCGGGAATTGTGCGAGAATGGCTACACAACCTAGATGTTGAATTTGTGGAGTCCTGGGACCATATGGTGGACGTCTTCTTTGAGAGGTTCTTCCCTCCTGAGAAGACTAACGACATGATCTGAAAGATTCATAATTTTACCCAACAGGCCGCTGAGACATATTCTGAGACTTGGGAGAGATTTCAGGTCATGCTGAGGAGGTGCCCGCATCATGGACTAGATAAGGAAACACAGGTGAAAATCTTCTATTTTGCTCTCTCCAAGCACGATAGAAGCAACCTTGATTCAGCTGGGTCAGGATTCTTTTTGAATAATACGGACACCAGATGTTGGGAGATATTAAAGAACATGGCTAGGAAACAGTCCTGGGATGACAGAGGTGTTGTGGAGCAGGTCAGAGTTGCCGGAGAATCCAAAGTAATTAAGGAGTTGAATGATAAGTTAGATCTTCTAGCCAAGAAGCTGCTATCTAAGGAAGATGCATCTGAGGATGAGGAAGCCCAAGTGAAATTCATGCAACAACAGGGCTACAGAAACAATGACTATGCATGGAGGAAGGATAAAAAGTTCTCATGGAAGGATCTGAATAACTTTCTGCAAGATCCGGATGCCAAGCCACAGCCTACAGCCGTAGATAAGAACACCAAACTACTCAGTCAGATGGTGCAGTAGAACCAGGAGATGATGGCTATGTTTGGTAAACAATTGCAATCTCAAGGTGATATTCTAACCAAATTTGGGAAGACGTTACACAGCCATGGAGCACAGATGCGGGCATTAGAAACCACTGTGGCACAAATTTCAAGTGAAGTGGTGGCCATCAAGCACGCCAACCAGCAGAAACTGGTCGAGAATGCAAATGTGGCCCAAGCACACCATCAGGTCAAATACATGTCTGTGGTAAGTAATGAGGAGGAATTCCAAGTTTCAGAAGCAAAATATCAAAGCAAAATGAGGTTTGATACGGAAGCAACACCGGTGATACCGTATCCTCGCACTTATTATGGGCTGTCGGGCGGAAATAATTTCTTCAGGAAATCACAGCACGAGCCCATAATAGTTGCATCTCCACCTAGGAAAGAAGAACAATTGAAGGCTGTATGTGAACGTGCGGATACGTCCAATGCGAGAGAGGAACCACAACAAGTTATGAATGTTGATGATGTCTCGGCAAAGCCCACGCCAGAGGGAGTAATTGAAGCAAGCTTAGAGGAGCTGGCCCCGAAAAGCTCATATGTGCCACCTCACAGGCGTGTTAATGCAGCAGATGTGTCAAGTCAGGACAACCCGAAGCCGAAAAAGGAGCACCGACACTATATGAAATTCTTGGAAATATTCCGAAAGTTGCATATCAATATTCCATTAGTAGAGATGATAGAGAAGATTCCCGCTTACGGGAGATTTATTAAAGAAATCATCAATAATAAGAGGCGGATAAAAGACGATGATATTTGTGAGATGAATGAGACGGTGAGCTCCATTATTCACGGGAGTTCACCAAAGAAGAGAAAAGACCCAGGAGGCTTCTACATTCCATGTTCGATAGGTGGTCGACATTTTCCTAAAGCGCAATGTGATTCTGGCGCCAGCATAAATCTTATGCCTCTGGCGACGTTTCAGAAACTTGGGTTAAAGGAGATCAAGAAGTCGGCTGTGATAATTGAATTAGCGGATGGGTCTATAGTGAGACCATATGGAGTGTGTGAGGATGTTCTCGTCAAAGTGGATAGATTCATATTCTCGGTGGATTTTGTTGTCATGGATATGCCACAGCTCCAAAGCTGTGAAATGTTACTAGGAAGACCGTTTCAAGCGACGGCGGATGTCGTTACTGCCTTAGGCAGAGGTACACTATCTTTGGGAATTGGAGGAGATCGAGTTGAATTCAAACTACTGCAAGATCCTCTGAGCACATTCTCCAAAGTGAAAAGATGATGAGCTTCATGCCGTCTAGCCTAAGACGTTAAATAAGGGCGCTTGTTGGGAGGCAACCCAACCATTGGTGCCTTAGTTTAGTTCATTTACATTCATAGTTTAATTTGTTTTTACTTAGTTTTTCATGTAAAAAAGATACCATGATCGGTGTGTTCTTTGTGCAACTGGGGCAGAGTCGATACTATCGACGCACTGGTCGATGGTATCGACCATGGAACAGGTTGACGACTGCAGATTTCACACTGCGTCGATACCATCGACGACCTCGTCGATGGTATCGACCGACCTACAGGCAGATCGCAAAATCAAGGTCGATGGAATCGACATGCCAGTCGATACCATCGAGATCTCTGAAGATTTACAGAAGAAATCAACTCAGTGAAGTCGATACCATCGACGGGCGTGTCAATGGTATCGACACTTTCAAGTGAAAAAGGCGGAGGCCGGTCTCGCGAGGATTTACCCTAATTAGAAAAGTCGATACCATCGACCCTCGTCGATGGTATCGACCATTCACGTCACCGATCCGTGCAAACAAATCAACAGTGGTCACGGCTTCCACATCATCGATCCGGGTGCATCGTCGATACCATCGACCCATGTCGATGGTATCGACACGTCAGCGATCCGGGTTTCAAGATCCAGCCATCGACGACCGTCGATACTCGCGATGGGGGCGGATAGCATCGAAACGTGTCGATACCATCGACTCACGTCAATGGTATCGACGGGTCAACAGTGACACCGGCCAAGTCTATTTAAGGAGATTCATTACGTCAGTTGATGTCACACTTTCAAAGTGAGCTCTCTCCCTTGTGCCGAGCAACCCCCCGAGCCATCCAAGCCGACGAAGAGCAGCACCGAGCGAAGATCTTCATCGAGCGGAGATTCGATTCTCCAATCTTCACCGAGCTCTTTCTCTAATCCCTTTTCTCTAGCAACCATGGTGCATGTCGCTGGAGCGTCATCCTCTCGCGTGAATCCGATGGATATCACAGAGTTCGTGCCACCTCCTCCCGTGTCGGTGTCATGCCCGTGCATGGTCCACCCATCTATGGAGGTGAAGAAGATGTATGAAGAGATCTTGAAGAGGAAGATTGATCCTACCCGATATGTGGACCGGGAGATGATCCGAAACCTCGGATTTGAGGCCAACTTGGCCTACGTTCTGCAGGGGCGGGCAAAACGCACGAGCCAGAGGCCCGATGAGTTGCAGTACCATGCTGATGGCCAGCCGTTTTTCGGCGAGTGGCCAACCTACAAAGAGTTGGTGGCAGAGTTCATGGCGTCACTTGACGTCTGCGTCGTGCCAAATGACGTCGTCGCCACCGATCGTGAGTGGATCAAGGGCCGGGTGTCTTTCCGGCTGTTCAACATCGACTACAACATCACTCTCCAGCAGTTTAACGTAATATTCAACTGGCACCATTCTCAGTATGACCACCGACGTCCAGACAACCACATCAATTATGACAAAATCTTCGCTGAGCTGGTGATGGTGCTGGTGGGCAAGACAGTGAGCTACCATAATGCTGCGGTAGCGAATTTCGAGCACCCATTCGTCTGGGTACTACACCGGATGTTGAGTTCTACACTTTTTGCTCGTGGCGATCTGGCGCTGAGCAAATTTTAGGAGACAGATCTTTTCTTCTTATATCAGCTCCTGAAGCGCCAAGAATGCAACTGGGGCGCTTTCTTCCTGCAGTGGGTTCTAGCGGTGAAGAGGAGTACGAGGAAGGCCCCGATTCATTTCGGCGGGCTCATCACCAAGCTGGCACACTACCTCGGGCTCAACTTCTCTACTATGACCCCGCTTTCTACAAGGAGCAAGGTGAACGTGCAACATTTGCACCATTCTAACCTTATTCTTCTGCGGGATGGGTTGGCGTATGCACACTGCCACATCAACCACGCCTACCAGGAGTGTGTGCTGCCCGATCCGGTCTTCAACATCGAGGGGGCACACCACTTTCGATGGCCAATCATAGCCATCGCCGACTCTGATGAAGAAGGCGGCAACGACGGCGGCGACGACGGACATGATGACGAGGCTGAGGAGGAAGAGGAGGCCTTTACACCTCTTCGAGTACGAGTGGCACCCCGGAAGCATCCTCAGATGCATCCCGGTGCATCTTCATCATCACAGCCTACGCCGCCTCCCCCATAGCCCTCGTAGCCAAGCGAGGATGCCTATTCCATGCAAGGCATGTACACTATGTTGCAAGATATCCACCAGACACAGCAGCAACATATGGGAATGTATGCCGGTATTCAAGACACTACGAACCGGATACTGGACAACCAAAGGGCGATGTTCGAGAATGAACGTCTTCTCCTCGACAACCAACAACAGATACATACTCGGTTGCAATGGATGGAGATGCAGCAGGAGCCTTTCTACGACCATTATTGGAGCCAGAGTCACTTTGGAGGCTATCCACAACCTCCACCTAGGGCCCAGTTTGATCCAAGCTTCCAGGGGGAGTATTCTTATTGGGACCCTACGGCTCCACAGTACCCGCCTCCACCACCACAGGAGTGATCCGGTATCACTGTTCCAATCTTTAAGTTTGTTTTTGACTATGAGGCCATAGTCGAATTCAAGCTTGGGGGGGTAGTTGGAACAGCTTTATCTTTTAGTGCTTTTAGTTTTCAACTTTATTGTTTTTGTTCTTGTGATTTGTTTCTTGCAATTTTAGTTTTTATAGGATCCACATGCTATCTAGTGTAATCGTGGATGTCATAAAAGTTGTGTCATCTCATTAACTGTGCATAGTGTAATCGAGATGAATAGAATGACCAATTAAAAAAAAATGTCATTAACTGTGCAAGGGAAAAACAAGGGAAATTTAAAAATTTTTGTGTGTTTGAAAAGCTTGTCTTGTTTAACCTTGGGCACATATCCTATGAAAATGATTGGTTTTGTCAACTTTAAAACAATATTTCACAACTAGACTCCTAATGATTCATGAAAGTGGACGGAAATGGTTGTTTGAGCCTAAACTGACCAAATGGTAATGGGACTTTAATTGGATATAAGAGAGAGAAACCTCTAAACTACTACACAGGTCAGTAAGGAGGGACACATAATATCTTTCTAAGGTTCAGTCATCTAATCTTGTGATCTTTCCACCTCATTAATGTCCATAATCCACCCAAGAATTGGAAGTAAAGTGCAGTTTTAACTCTTTTTGCTTGCATAACATCTAGATAGGACTTGCATTGAATTTATTTCCATATGTTCTGCATAAAAAGGAAGGAAAAAAAATTAGAATAGTGATACATGCACATTACCCTTAGGTGCATGCCATGTAGCTGCATTCATAATTTCCATGCATAAAGTATATCATGTATCTCAATTTTTCTCCAATGGTGAATTAAATTGTCCCATACCTTCTAAGTAGTGCAAATTTCTGAGTATGAAGAAAATAAGCCCAACAAAATATTCATTATCAATTATGGATATGAGGGTTTGAAAAATTGAAAAGAGAGAAAAATGAAAAAAAATCTGAAAAATCTGCATAAGAAAAAAAAAGTTATTTAGAAGCAATTGGAATAAGAGGGAGAAAGGAACATAATATCACCTACATTTCAAGAATTATTGAGTACATGATGTAACTTAATTAGATATCCATCTCATTTTGAGACGGATGGTTAGTGCATGCATTATTCCACCCAATTTTAGGCATTAGGGCATTTTTCATGTGCATTTGCATCATGTAGGACATTTTTGTATTATGCATGTTGAAACAGTACAATACTTCCACTTTCTTCCATGATCCACCCATGTTCATCCACCAGTTGCTCAGATTGGTAGGCCACCGTGAATTTCTCCTCACTAATGAATATTAGGAGAACTGCTTCCATGTAGATGGTAGTTAGGGCGAGTAACGTAGTATAGGCGATCACAAGATGCACCAAGTCTGAACCGGCGAGTTTTATTATGTTAACTGCCCTATGTGATAGTGTTCATTAGTTTCGAGGCCAATTTCTTTTATGGATGATTACTGTCGCCTTCAGGGTAATTACCGTTCTGTGGTTAGAGAGGGCCGGTATGTGAACGTCCGGTGGGAGTCATATGGGACGTTGGTTGTGGTGTGTTGTTTTTCAGTTGACATTGGCAATTCTATTCTAAGGATTAGTTGCTCGAGGGCGAGCAACGTTCAAGCTTAGGGGAGTTTGATGTGATGATTTTGAGTCGCATTTATCGACCTGTTTGATATGTGTTGTATGCTTTTATTAGTCATTTTTATGGTTAATGTTGCATAATTCATCCACTTTGGTCTTTGCTACTATTTTATGTCAAACCCCCTTTATTTCATCATTTTGAGCATTAATTGTCAAAATATTATTATTTGTATGAATTTATGTGATCTTGTGTTTGAATTTCAGGACAAATGAGTATTTGCTTCTGTCGATACCATCGACATGATCATAGGTTGCCAGTCGAAAGGAGCAGCAAAGTGTCGATACTATCGACAGGGATGTCGATGGTATCGAGTCACCTTCAGGTTGCTGGTGAAGAAGCAGTCGATAGTATCGACACCAAGTCGATACCATCGACGCAAGGAGGCTACATCGACACAAAATGACAAAACTGTCGCTATAGGGTAGTCGATACCATCGACCCGCGTCGATGGTATCGAGACTACATCAGACACTCGGACGAAAAGAAAGAAGGGCTGCCGCTACCACACTGGGTCGATACCATCGACACGCGTCGATGGTATCGACACCGTCAGATATGCGTTTGATTCAGATTGATCCCAATCAGACGGCCGTGGTTAATGAGCGACCTAATGAGGGAGTTATACCTAATGACGGCCGCCGAGATGTGAGGATCATCTCATTAGCCATTGCACGAGTACCGAGGAGCAGGAGAGAGGAGAACGGAGGCCAGAAGCTCATACCAGTTGATTCGGACACTGCAGAAGACATATTTCACCACCGAAAGGCGGGAGAGCACGTGTTCTACGCAAAGGATCAACCAGTTCTTCTCCGTTCAGGGGTTTCACCTCTCAATTCACGTTTTCCACATGATTTCCCTTATCTCTACCTTGTACTTGTTTGAGATGAACATGCGGGGCTAATCCCCTTCGTCTTTAGGACCGGGAGTAGCCCGGGAATTCATTGTATGACAGTTTTATAATAGTAATTCATATTTTATCTCTTAAATCCGTGGTATAGTTTCATTTTCTCCATATATTGTTATGCTTGATCACCATAATAATAACCTAATGCCTTTAATCACTTTGAAAGAAGGATTAACGGCTGAAAAGAGATGAAATTTACATTAATCGATAAATCCCTTGACCAAGGTGGTGTAAAATTAATGGCGGATACTGAGAGATCGTTCATAATGCACCTAGTTTAGGGTATAGGTTACTATGACGGTGGAACCAACCTAAACCTAGGTAGTGAATTGCACTACGACAGTGGGTAATTCTGTTTTCATGCCACTACCCTGATAGAGAGATAAAATTGAGGCATTATATAAAATCTAACACAATGAAAACCCGCGGTGAAACTGCAATCCTAAAGATACCCTTTTGAATTGATTAAATTAACATTTAATCGATCGTTTGTTTCGTTTTTGTTTTTATTTTCTTTTAATTTTAACAACAACCCTCAATTTGTTATTCGGCTTAGCTGATCGCAAATAGTTAGTAGGAGTCTCCAACAATTCCGAGTATCCCTGTGTTCGACTCGGGCCTCACAAAGGCCTGTACTACTCGACGCGTTCACTTGCATTTTAGCGCACAGTAAAATTGCGTCAATGTAGTAATTAAATCGTAGGTTGTATTATAACAAAACTATATACTAATTTGATTAGAAAAATGCAAGTAATGCAGTACAATATTTTCATGATATAGATCTTCTTCTAATTTGAAAAGTACCTAATGTTACTAACATTAAATGTGCTAGATGAATAAGGAAACCCTAATTCCTTAGTTTTAATAATCATGATATGTTTAAATTGTCTTGATATTCAAATTCTAACCTTTTTGTATTAAAACATCATCTTGGGTGTAATTCAAGATTAATAATTCATATGTTAGGGTATTAGGTGATAAATGGAATATGGATAGATATGTTGAATGTTATGAATAGGGTTTTTTGGGTTTTCAAACCCCAAGGACATGATTAGGGTTTACTAAACCTAGGAAGGAAGATCAGATCTCGTTTAAGTGCAAGGTGGTGGTCCATGCTAATTGTACATAAGTAATATATGCTTTTATGAATGTATGTATGCAATGAATGTTTTGAATGTTTTTTCTATATTTCTTGAAGTCAATGAATTTACGATGAATTGAATGTAATATTTTAATGTCCATAGTATGGTATCAACTTCATGAACATTAAGATTAAAGTCAATAATAAGATTTAAGAAAAATTTCAGAGAAAGTTAAGAGTTTTAAGAGAAACAAAAAGTTCAAAGACACTTATATAAAATCATAATCAAGAGGCTCCTGGTAGAAAAACTAAGAGGCATTTCGGTGCATAAGAGAAGAGGCACTCCGATGCAACCCAAGAGGCACTTTGGTGCAATCCAAGAGGCACTTCAATACATAAGAGAAAAGGCACATCGGTGCAATTCCAGAGGCACTTCAATACATAAGAGAAAAGGCACTTCGGTACAAACTCGAGGATTCTTATATAAGTCAAGATAAAAGAAGTAACTTAAAAGAAATTGTGTTCCTTTTTCAAACTTTAATGTTTAAAGTTTATTTTCAATTTACATGCTTTCCTTAAAGTTATAATATGTTCAATTCCACTTACCTTTGGTTTTATGCACGGGTGGTGGTGTGATGCCCGCGGGTAAGGAGCAAGCTTAGGAGGAAGAAGCTTTTGACATACAAGGAATAGCCCCAGGAATCTTCAAGAAAAAAGACCTAGTGGGGTGGCTTTTACCAAGATAATCCAGTGAAGAAGATATCTTTACATTATGTATAACCTTGTTATCAAAATAGATAGATGAACTTGATGTAGTTTTCCTTCTGCCAAAACTATGTATGAATCTATTTTCCACCTAATGCATGGTGTTGCAATTATCTTGTTGCTATTGCTTATCATGTTTTGTAGTGTTCTTCCCAGACAAGTGACCCATGTTATGGACAACATAGGGTTTGTTTCCGTTGTCATGTATGTACTTGAAAGGGCATTACACCACCTTATCAAACATGTTTCGAATGGTGCTCCTCTACTTCCATTGAAATGATTTGTGGTGAAAATGGGTGGTGTTCTTATCACCTCCTCCCATCTTATTTATTGTCTTTAATGCATCAGATGTCTTCAACTTAGTAGTCTAGTGTTTATAGTTTATCCTCCAACTTTGCTTATGTTTCATGATTTGTGTAGTTTGGGGATCTCATTATTCTTCAAGGAGTCTTTTTTAGTGTCATTATCATTTTCACCAAATCTTTAAATGCACAAGCTTGGGGTTTCTCGCCACATCTTTTCATACGGTCATGGTAGGTAAATAGAATAATTTTTGCATGCTTTACTCACGGTATCATCATAGGTTTTCTCCATAGTCCACATGGGCTCAAAGACGAAAAAAAAGTGATGTTGCTTTTTTTGTGTCCCTTCTTATCCAAAGATTTACCAAGGGGAACATGATCTGACTAGAAGAATGACAAATCACTGACCCAAACTCTAGTGTAGTATGACATCCAAGTATTGCAAGACAAGGAGCTATCTAGTCTCCTACTCCATGTATGTGTCCTCAAATCTCAAGCACATGAACTCGTAGCCCTCATACTCGAGATCCAAAAAAGAACAATCATCAATGGCATCTTGAAAATTTGCAAGGAACCCATCCAGTTTCATTCGCTAGCTTTTCATTATTGCTGGTGATCTCATTGGAGTTTCCATATTGTAGGAACCATGCCTCCACTAAATCCAATGTTTTTCTTTTATCATGTTGTTCAAACCACCCACAAACACCCACTTCTCTTCAATTGAAATCATCTTTTGAACAAGTAATGATGTTTTCTATGTGATGATGTGAGTAGCTCGAAATTCCAAACCAACTTTCTTCAACCAGTGATCTAGTCCTCTTCAGACCTAAAACAAGTGAAGAAACGAGTAAAGATGATATGAAAATGCACAAAAAATCATTGAAAACTAAGAATGTAAGTTTAGTTAAACTAAGATGAATGTACATCGATTACTAAGGCGTCTTGTATGGACAAGCATGGTCTACCACGTTCATATTATGTTTTATATGTGATAATTATTTGATACATTGGCTTGAAATTCACTTATTTGATTTAAACTATCCAAGCAATAGTCATATGGCATCCTTCAACCAATGTATAGTTTTACCCTTTCCCCGTATATGTTGTTAGATGTGGATATGTCAACATCAGAAGTAACCACATAAATGTTCACATATCATTTGTTCATCCCTATTAAATTTTAATGGTGTGAGCCTTTCCCAAATAACAATTCTTTAAAAATCAATACAACTCCATACCTTTTTGTGTACATGCATATAGATTTAGGATGTTCGCATATGGACGAGTCGAGTCTCAAAAATATTCAGGTTTCCATTACATCACTGTTTCATCTAAAGTTAGGGGAGTGTGGACTGGCTACGATATCAGAAATTATTTAGGCTATTTTAGTAGAGACTGACTGTGGTTAGGCTGATCCGTCTATGTTCCACATTGCAAAGTGGGAAGATTAGGGTGTAGTTCATCAAAATTTATTCTCGGCCTAGATAGCTTTTGACATGAAAGCTACCAAACTGATTAAGGAGGCGTTCGGTTTAAATTAAGTACATAATTTATGTTTCTCAAGAAACTAAATCTAGCATTTATAGAAACAATATAACATTCGTATATACTGGCTTGACTTCACCGCGTTTCCTTTAAAAATATACTAGGCTTTGCTATATAACATTCGCAGAAGATGACTAACAATAAATAAATTTGAAGATACCTCTTTATTGTCACCGAGTTTGTGTAAACATTTCCCAATATGTGACCTTAAATTTTACATTATTAGCCCAGCTCGAGCCTTTTTCTTTCGAGCATACTCACATGGAAAGATAGGTATGATACTTGAAGGCTAATCCCCACTGCATTAAGGTCAAAACTTAACTACTCTTCTGCTTCAAATGAACCGATTTTCATTACACATCTGGAAAAGAAACTTGAAATCCGAATACCTTCGGAGCTGCAAAGAAGGGGTGCGGACAAGGTGTATCATAGGTAAGGTACAAAAACATGATCGTAGCTAACAACATGACAAATGTAATAAACACTTGCCAGATGTAAACTGAAGACCATAGAGCAAAAATAACCCGGAAGTGTGGATTGAACTTGTTTGACTACTCTACCCTATTTCTTTCCGTTGGTGGCTGTCGGTTTCGGAGTGGCCCCATGAGCTGACATGGCCTTGATGCGTCCGGGCTGAGGCGGAGGCGAGTCCAGCACCGAGCGAAAGGAGCATCCTGTAACTACCGTGTCTACTCTATCAAGGGCTAATTCATCCCGCGTTAGAGATATTGGCTCCGGAAGTGACGGGATTTGATCAATATCTTCCAGTTGCAAATGATATGGTTCGGCTTCGTCTTCGAAAGAGGATGGTACCGGGGAGGAGATGTCCTGCTGAAGTGGAGACGAGTCCAAAATTGTAATCGTGCCCGAAAATTTCTGGAACCATCTCAAACACAGAGATAGACAGCCACCCTGTCACAGGAGATACCAGTGATAATGGTTTCAGAAAAGGGGAAAAGATTTGAAGTGAAAAAAAAAAATCTTGTGCAATATAGCAAAACGAGAGAGTTCCAAAATTACGGTTGCTCCCAAGACGGAAAATGAAATTCAGCTGCTTGCATACCATTTTCTTTCCAAGTTGCTTTCTTCAAAGACCACTAGAGAAGATGTACTGGCCGGCCAGTCGATTCTGCTACTTTCGTGTTTGTGATACTTTCTTGGTTGGTTTTATAGAACTCTGCCCAGTGATGGACACAGCTGCCAAAAACATTGTTTAATTGACTTCTGGCTGACCACCGCCATTTTACCTAAATTAATGTCCTTTGAACGACCTCTTCCAGCTCATAATTCTTTCCATCATTAGAAGGAACTCAAACCTTTCGGAATAAAGTAGTCTATAAGTTGGCCGTGCTACATTGTCGTCGAAACTGCTTCGAGGGTTCTTCTGTACTGACTCCGGAAACACGGGTGAATGAAACACGGGTGAAACTGCTTCGAGGGTTCTTCTGTACTGACTCCGGAAACACGGGTGAGAATTAGGATAGAATTTGACTTACTCACGTAGTCACTTTTTTCTGTATAATGTGCAAATTCCTCGGCCACCAGTCCACCACAACGCTACCATCGATGAACCTGCGTTCCAAAACAATAGGGGTGTCTATTTTATCAATTCTTTTTCACTGATACAATATAAGTTCAGTTAATTAATTCTACGAGTCCGGATAGCAAAGAGATAAGGAATAGTTCTTTGTGATTTAAGCACTAGTACTACCAAAATCTCAAAAAAAATTGGTGGTCATAGTACCAAATGTTCATCGTGGGTAAGCATCCTCAACAAGCCTCATATTTAATGACAAAACATCATGACTACCTAGTAGCACAATGTTGTCAACTGAACTAGGTCAACCTCGTCACTCCTCATGTTGGTTCTCAAGGATTTGTTCTAGTGAATATGAGCTGTGACATATATCTCCTTCCCTAAAATGGATCATATGTGTATCCTTCGCCTTTGGGAAGATTACTCCATAACCTTGCATCAGTTTGTGGACAAGATATCATCATATAAATTTTTGATATTAGCGAATAATCGATTAAAAAGTTTGTCGTTGTCTTCAAACATCCTATTATCCGTTTCTCTTCAGATACACTAATGTATTTTTCGACTAAAATTTTTGAGGATGTGATATTATTTTGTTTGGATTTCAAGTGAAAATTACAGTTGATTGTTTCTTTTCTAATTCTTTCTAGATGTCCAAGAATGTGGAAATGTTTTGCCATATTGTTAGGGTGAAATCACAATGTAAGAATAAATGTTCTAAAATTCATATGAGGATCTACACAGTAGGAGAATAGTGGGTCCTTGAAATCCTCTTATGATCCTATTTTCTCTGGTAAGTATTTTATCATGTCCTATGAGTCATACGAGTATAATGAATTTGGATGGATATTTTATTTTTTCCGGATTTTTTTGTCATATTTTGTCATGATGTTGGGATGAATGAAAGTGTAATATGTTGCTTTGGGTGTATATTTTTTTCCCATTTTCAATACATGTGATTAGTTGGGTAGTTCGATCATGTATTGTCGACGTGTTCAGTCTCTATGTTGTTAAATTCTTCATGAACAATTCTTCTCAATAAAGTTTATCTATTTGGGTTGAGTTGGAGTAAACCTTTATCAAGTCAAACATGAGGGATGTTAATTTAAAATTTCATGTTGTTTGCACTATTACCAAAGAGCCATGGGATCAGATCAACATTGATATGTTTGAAGGTTTGTGGTGGCACTATGATACTATTATGTATGAAATAAAGGGTAATGACAAGATAACGTCATAAAGGAGATAGGCCCTTCATACTAATTATGTATCATAGGTTCTTGTTTTTAAAAAATATATCTAGTATGTGTGACCTCCATAAAGGTTGTTTGTTAAAGCACAGAGTTGCAATAATTTTTATTTAAGGTAATGTGACTGAAGTTTGATGTTGATAATACTCTTGACCGCTAATTGCTTAGGCTTGCATATTGTGTCCCAATTGACTAGGTGCACTTTTTCTTCTCTGTTGTGTTTCCCTGCAAAAACTTCATGTGTATAATGTCGATGCTTTTTAATTGCTTATTTTGAGATAGAATGTGATGTGGAGTGTGAGTTTTAGAGGGTAAATTGTCCAACCAAGCTCAGTGCTAGTGATTTACATACTACAAGTCTCTCTTGAGAAGTTGTTATATTGGGGTTACAACAAGTAGTGGGCAATGGGAATGGTGATAGAGGTAGATCATGACATCTAATTTGATATTTGGGTTCCTTGCTTTGCAACATGTGTACATACCTTCTACTTTTGATTATATGATATGAGTTCTTGAAATGAGGAATCTTGGAAGTTTATATCGAACCTGATAGTTGTGAGTAAATGTTGAGAATGTGAAAGGCGTTTATGATATTGTTATCATTTGTCTTGAGCAAGGGAATGTTGTCATTTGCATAATGTATTATCTGTCCTAGGCCAAGGATAGGATCACCAATAGTACATCTTCAGTACTGAGTTGAAAGAACTTGGATAGGATTTTAGTGACAAGGATGAATAGATATGGGGAGAGTGGATATCCTTGTCTTAGTCTATTAGAAATGATGAAGTATCCAAATATATAGTCAATTTATGATGGTAGAGAAGTGGAATGAGCTGATACATGAGTATATTCAATTGTTCCATCTATTTGGGAATCCATATCCTTGTAGATAGGATATTAGGAATTTCTAATTAATATTGTTAAAGGCTTTTGCAAAATCAAATGTAAGAGTGATGAGTTGGATCCTTCTTTCCAGACAAGTATGCATTATGTGGCGACCGTCTTGCGAAAACATGATTAACTAATGCGGAAGCGAATTATTTACAGCGGATTACTGAAAATCACTAAAAATTTAAAACTTTTTCAAAGAGATCCATTCACAGGAAAACTCTTTAACCAAGAACCAAAGTATTTCAAATTCATCCTGGCTCACAAGTACACAAACTGTACCATTCCTTCTCAAAGATTACAACATCAATTGTCTTATAAACATTATATACAGACAATATACAAATCTCGAGGCATCAAGCCAAAACCTCAGATTGATTCATAAGACACTGACTAAAAACTCCGAGGACCTAAGAGTACAGAGACGACACATAGGACTACTATCTGTATGACTAGACAGACAATATCTCCACCTAAGATCTTATTGATGTCCCTGTTGTTACTGTTGTTGTTGCTCTTTCCTTGCTCTAGGATTTCTACTTTGCCTCCCATGCATACCTAAAAATGTTTCCCACAGGGGTGAGACAATTGAAAATTGCCCCAGCGAGATATATAACTCTCTGCCAAAAACATTGTTATTACAGTTTATTAAATTAAAACTGAGCATGGGTTACTTTTACATTATCAGGCATAATTATTTATCATAGAACAAAATATGATAATCTCCATTCTCAAGGAGGTCATTGTATCTACCCATGGTAGATAAGTAATTCATCTGTCTACCTTGCAGAGAATATAAAGAAACATAATTAACATTTATCCATTAAGTAATGCACAAAGAAAATGCAACATCAGCCAATGAATCTCCGTATTCAATCCTTAAGCAAACATGCTATACGGATGATTACATTTTACAATCACACTTATGCCCTGAGGAGGTGAGCCGTACCGCTCAAATCCAACCTTCGGTTGCGAAACCCAAAGCCGGTGCCAGACAAGGTCCATGGAAGAGACAGACTCCATGACCTCCCCCATCTCGGTCAGTGCGAGACCACAAGCAGGACCGCAGTCTCTTGCTTAAGTGACCTCAGCCACAGGGTTAGCTCCCGTAGGCTACCCTTTCTCTAGCCCGCCTTGGTATAGGTCTCGTCACTAGTATATCTGAGCCACATGCCAGTTCACCGTGCTCCCTGAGCCATGAACGCATTCATGCTCTTTCACACTGAGCCATGGGCCTATTCACCATGCTCTTATACACATCTTGAGTCTACAACCGAAGTTGCACTCTAATCCTCCTATTTTTCGGCTAGGAGAAACCCCGCATATTCAACAATATACGCTCCGAATTAACCCGTAGGAAAACCCGTTTCACCATCACCAGCTACTAACGATGATGGATCTATGGCCAGGGCACTACATGATGAAATTCCACTTGATTAATTAAGTGCATTACCATATCTTTTAGCATCATCCATGTTTCAAACAAGAATTATTATAATAGATTCTACAAAGAAAGATACAATACATCTATCACATACTTTTCAAATCTTTAAAACACATGATACTTGGGATCTTAGTCCTTTATCACATTACTGGGAAGTCTCATCCCTTAACATTATCATCATCATGATTACTGGATCTGGGTAGTTAAACCCTTAGATCATAACATTGTTATTTCTGTAATAGATAACCATTACCTCTAGGTCCTCAGTCCAAGGTATTCATTTTACTTGTGTGCAAGTATTCACATGGCTCACCAGGCCATTACACATCTTGTCACCTCTCACTAGGCAACAACTTATTCACATGGCTCACAAGGCCATTACACATCTTGTCACCTCTCACTAGGCAACAACTTATTCACATGGCTCACTAGGCCATTACACATCTTGTCACCTCTCACTAGGCAACAACTTATTCACATGGCTTATAAGGCCATTGATCATTATACTTGTTATACAAGTATTTAACATGACTTACAAGGCTTATGCAATAAAAGAAATACAACCTTCCCATCATTAGGGTTAAGGTTTTCCATTATTAACCATTTAGGTTTTCAAGGTCATATTATCAATGATCAAACCCTAATTCATTGCTCCACACATCTAGGACCAAAGATTGATATCATAAGTATTCAATCATACTTATTTATTCTCATCATTTTTCATTAAATGAATCATCAATTCAAGGTATGAGTTCATTTCTCATCCTCATCATGGTATGATTACATCATACACATCATTTGGGCTTAACCCCATTCTCAAGGTACATTATTTAACACTCATCAATGTGCAACAACTCATTATATTTCATTATAATAGTTGCATAACACACATCGTATGTTTCTTACCCAATTATATTGGATTTGGAGTACATCAAGGCATATAAACCCTGAGGTGTTGAATGTGATAACTATCATATTTTGATGTATCACTTTCTCATCACTTCAGACTCTCCTGAATTAGCCATCTTATCTTGTATTAAGGTATTTCCCTTCTTAATACATTCCATCACTAATTACTTACCTATAGCATATAATGCATATGCCACACATTATAGTTGTCCAACTATCTTTAATGATATGGACTTGTCTAATGGTAAAGACATTGCTTACAATTAGGTTGCATATATTCAACCACATGAAATGTTACACCTTTATAAGGCCATTCCTTATATCTCATCATTAGGGTTTATTTATACCCTTACTTAAGATTAGAATTATGATTCATTGTCATATTATCCAAGATTAGGGATTTATGTATTATGAATCCTCATTAGAGTCTCACATGCCTTCACCCTTCTTATGGTCTCTTATCACAACATAACATTAGTACGTCATGTGGTGTTAATACTTAGTTAAGGTTTCTCATGGAATCACCATCAACTAGGGTTTCCACCATAGTTTCCCTTCTTTTTGGGTCTACTAGTCATCTCTATAAGGATTTCATTCAATTATCCATAATTGGAGATTCACTATTCATCCCAATTAGGGATTTACATCTCTTTTCCCTAAATTAGAGTTTCACTTATGATTACCCTAGATTAGGGCTATATCCTTACCCTGGATTAGGGTTTCATTTAGAATTGCCCTCAATTAGGGTTAAAATTCAATAACCCTGTCAGTTAGGGTTTATGTTCATGATTAGGGTTTCATGATCTCTTTACTTAAGGATCATACCCTTAATCACCACATGAATCATATTCATGTTATGAATTCATGCTAACATCATCTCAACTTGATAAGGTCACATCATCCCTTCAATCAAGTACACACAACTATGAATGACATAGTGTACCAAGTCATTGATCATATAAGCAATTAGGGTTCATCCCTTAATTGGCACTAATCACTTAGGTACTAATAGGGTTTCAATCTTTGTACCTTCATTGATTATCATTACTAATCATCATTGGATCAATGAGTCATTCATCATCTCTATTCTTGATATATTCAATCACCTTGGACCTCCATTACATAAGGTATCCAATTGAATTGATCAATTGAATCTACAATCAACTTTGACTACTTGACCCCCAAACGGTTTGAAACCGTTTGGTAAAGGTGGTGCTTGAGACCGTTTGCCCAAGTAGGTGAAGACCGTTTGCCCAAGTAGGTGAAGACCGTTTGGCCAAGTAGGTGAAGACCGTTTGCCCATCACATCATCAAAATCCAAGTCAACCAATTAGGGTTTGGATCATTGGATTGATCACCAAATCAACAATTGATTACACTTTCACTTAGTATCATTGGATCATCAATTGCTTAACCATACTCACCCCTAGACCTCCAAACGGTCTTGGGTGACCTCCTAACGGTCTTGAGACCGTTTGGATGAGATCCAAATGGTCTTGAGACTGTTTGGCTCATCCAACCGTTGGATTTTAGTGAAAAATCATTAGGGTTTGAGCTATTGAGTTGATCATCAAATCAGCACTTAATTGCAAAGTGATTTGGTACCTTTAGACCTTCAATTGGTCAACCATGCTTAACCCTAGACCTCCAAACGATCTTGGGTGATCCCCAAACGGTCTTGAGACCGTTTGGGTGATTCCCAAATGGTTTTGAAACCGTTTGGGTCAATCAACCCAAAACATCAACTCATTCCAATGCAAAATCAGCACTTACTCGATTAGGGTTAACACCATATCTTTTGCCCTTCAATCACTTAACCATATCCAATCCTAGACCTCCAAATGGTCTTGGGTGACCCCCAAACGGTCTTGAGAACGTTTGGGTAATCCCCAAACGGTTTTGAAACCGTTTGGGCTAATTAACCCAAAAAGTCAAATCAGCAAAGTTGAAAATCAGCACTTAATCCAATTAGGGTTTACCTAATTGATTAGCCTTAAACTCATGATGACTTTGGAATTAAACCATAAAATTTGGTGGGTCATCAACCAACATAATTAGGAACAGTATTCTCAAACGGTCAACCCTTGGTCAACTCTTTCAAATGGTTTTGAAACCGTTTGCCCAAAAAGGAAAATAAATCAAGTTGAAAATCAGCACTTAATCCAATTAGGCTTTGCCTAATTGATTGGCCTTCAACTCATGATTCCTTTGGAACTAATCCATAAAAGTTGGTGAGATATTAACCAAAATAATTAGGAACAGGAATCTAAAACGGTCAACCCTTGGTCAACTCACTCAAATGGTTTTGAAACCATTTTCTCCCAAATGGTTTCAAACCGTTTGCTCTCAAACGGTTTGGTGAAACCGCATGAGCAATTAACTCAAAACCGTATGAACCATGATTTCTTTGGAAAAAGTATCCAATATGATGTAATCATCATCTACCTTAGTCCCTGAAGTTCTAACAACTTCTGATTTCATGAAATAACCATTTTCAACCAGCAATTAAACAAGATAATGAAGGAATCATTGAAATTGCAAGATTAATGGTTGAATAACAATGAAAAAGGGATCAAGTTATAAAACTCGCCTCCAATTGAGCTCCAAAGCTCCATTTCCACGGAAACAATGGTGGATGCAACTCCTTTAGCCATTCCAAGGCTCGTCCTCAAGGTTTGAGTGAAAAGGAATGGTTAGAATTGAAGAGGAGATCGAATTAGGAAGAAATCCATAATTTACTTTCGATTTCCACCATGGAATCAAGGTGAAATGGATCAAGAACCTTACCAACAGGTTGGGGGTCGTCCTCCTGATCCTCCCAATCTCCCTTGGTCGTTTCCCAAGCAAGGAGAAGAAGTGGGGTCGAAAAAGCCTTCCATTTGGCTTGTAAAGGGTCTTTTTATAAGAAATTCAAGGAGAGAGAAAGTGCCTTATAAAAAAATCATTTAATCCCAACAATGTGGCCGCCTATTCCCCCTTATCTTCCTTAGGGATGAGGCTATCTTGTTTGCCTCTTATTACTCTCAATTATCCATGATTTAAAGAAAAGCAAATTAAGCACCTCAATTCATATTATATTAATACCCATATGTGAGTGGATATTTCTTTTTCTTATAAAATTGTGTGTGAGTTATCCACTCTCTTGGATATTTTCGTAGTCCTTGCAAGGCTCAAGGACGTCACATACACATATGAATACAACCATTTTAATTTTGGTTGATGGCCCTTTAATTAATACATTCATTTTTGTCCTAAATCGAATTAGGGTTTCAATTAGGATTAAATATTGATTATTTTAATATCAAGATTCTCTCTCCTCCAACTTAATTCAAATGAGGCTCCCCTCTCATTTTATTTTCTCTAAATGATGCCAAGACGCATTAAGGACCTTATTGAAATGGTAATTTGCAAATTGAACCCTAGGTTTTGGGTAAATTGCACTTTACACCAAAACTAGGTTTTAATGCACAAACATTGCTCTATCAGCTCTTTCTTGGTATTCTGGCTTCCATAATCCACACCTCAGCATCATCTTCACTCTCATGATGCTTCAACACATGAGGAACATATTATCATGCACAATTTGCACTTAAACCCCTCAACTTGGGTATTTTGCACATTAGTCCAAAATAAACAAAACATTGATTTCGACGATGTTCAAAAAGGACTAGAATTGCAACATAAGTTCCTCTTGAGGCCTAGTTACTTTTCATAAGATGATATTAAGCATTTAACCACATTTATTAATCAAAACACCTAGGGTTAAAGTATAACCCAGGTCAGGGGTGTTACAAATTATAAACCCCTAACAAGGATTTCGTCCCTAAAATCCCTGATAAAGGAAGACAGATGTATTTTCCTTCATCATACTATCTAGTCTTCACATAACATCTCCTTATTATGGAGGCACCATAAAACTTTGATCAGCACAAAGTGTTTCCATATAAGATTCTCATAGAATCAACACACAAGGCACATGCTCCATTGTTCCTCATCATTGACTATAAAGTCAACTTTATGTCAAACAACACTTCTCTTATTCAGAGAAACATCATACATTCTTTATTAATATCATGTTTATGAAGAGCATAAACCCCTAACATATGTTGTTCATATTGTTTTATACATCCAGACTAATTTCACAGTTGACCACTCCAGGTAGCCAACCTAACCCATCTAATAACTCTCAAATACCAGAATCTTTTACCTTAGTATCTATCACATGTGTTGGAAACACATCATATATATCTTTTCCTTTCATCTTGGAACATTAATTGTTTCATATGTCCTCATCTTGGGACCAAAGTCCAAGATAACTGATACTTTTCTAAGTATCCATCACATGAAAACCTTTATCTTATGCACATCAAGTGTCCTAAGCCCCACTTGATTTCCGTGTCCCTAAAAGGAAAGAAAACAAGGATTCATATTCCTCTTATTAATTCATGTATTTTCAACTATTATTGAACCATTTACTCTTTATCTCATCCTAGGTTCCTTGCCTTTAGCATTGGAATTTGTAAGGATGATTGCATGTCATTATCCCTTTCTTTATTATTATCTAGCATGTTTATGATCATCTCATGATCTCATCACATCTCCCATTTCCTCATTATGGGAAAGATCTGTATTATGCGGGAAGCATAATTGAACAGGGTTCATCTCCCTTATTCTTATTCTTATCTTATGAGGAGTACATTTTTAATTCCTCATACAACATGCTCATCTGAGATTATCTCAGACTTATCTTTCTTATGCATTGGAAATGACACATTTATTCATTCCAGATTTCTGATTTCATGATACTCATTAGATTCTCTCAGTATGACTACTTGATCAGAGCAATGAAAAAGACAACAATCTAAGAGTTTCCATACCCACTTTATCATCAATAGTTGTATACCTAGCCAGGGTATATAAATACTGAGATTAAGTGGTATGCACTTTGTATATTATCATATTCCTCCTTTTCATATTATCACAAGCATAAGACTTATCATCCCTGAATTTCATTCAGGCATCTCTTCTATACCTCATCATTTCTCAAGGAGGTAAGAACAACATAAAACATTTGTAATGTTTTACTATGCAAAACATAAGTCCTCATAGGACTAATCAAGGAAAGTTCAATCATTTCCTTTTGCTTCAACCTGCTGATGCTAATTACAAATCCTGTTGATATCTATAACATCATCATTGGGACTGGTAATCTAGGTTACAGTGCCAAAACTTGATCCACTATATACGTTACTGTTGCCCTAAGTTCTCCAACAATAATACTTAAAGAAGGATTTTCTTATTATAGTTGGATCAAATAGGGGATTCTCAGGAAATTGTCTCTCTCTTGTCTGTTCCCATGTGATGCGATGATTTTGAGTCACATTTATAAGCTTGTTTTATTTGTATTTTATGCATTTATTAGTCATTTTGGTGGTTAATGTTGCATAATTCATCTACTTTGGTCTATGATCCTTCTCTATGTCAAATCTCCCTTATTTCCGTATTTTGAGCATATATTATTACAAGAATATGTTTTGTTTCGGCTCATGTGGTTTCGTGTTGTAATTTCAGGAAAAACAAATATATGTTGTTGTCGATACCATCGACAGTGGTCGATACCATCGACATGACCACAGGCTGTCAGTCCCAAGGACCAGAAGAAAGTCGATACTAGCGACAGGAAAGTCGATGGTATCGATTTACCATCAGGTTGTTGGCGAGAACAGAGTCGACACTATCGACGCATCTGTCGATACTATCGACTAGTGGAGCTACAGTGACATAAAAGGACAAAACCGTCGCCTCAGGTTTGTCGATACCATCGACCAGCGTCGATGGTATCGAGATAGCATCAGGCACAACAACGAAGGGAAAGAAGAATTTCTGACATAGCGCAAGGTCGATACCATCGACCCGCGTCGATGGTATCGACACCGTCAGATACAAGTTTGCTTCAGATCGATATAAATCCGATGGCTGTGATAATTTGGCAACCTAACTCGGTGATTATACCTAATGACGGCAGCCAAGAGCAATCCATCACGTCATTAGCCGCTGCACATGTCCCGAGGAGGTGTTGAGAGAAGAATAGAGCCCAGAAGCACACCCCAGCCGTTCCGGACACCGAAGAAGACGTTTTCTACCACCGAAAGGTGGGAGAACGTGTATTCTATGCCAAGGAGCGCTTGGATCTTCTCCGTTCAGGGGTTTCATCACTTAATCACATTTTTCTCCATGTTTCCCTTTTTCTCTACCACGTTTTGCTCTGAGATGAACATGCGGGGCTAATCCCCTTTGTCTTTAGGACCGGGAGTAGCCCGAGAAATCATTGTATGACAATTTTATCATAGTAATTCATCTTTTATCTCTTAAATCCGTGGTATAATTTTGTTTTCTCAATTATATTGTTATGCTTGATCACCATAATAATAATCTAATGCCCTTAATTACTTTGAAAGAAGAATTAATGGTTGAAAAGAGGCGAAATTAATGTTAATTGACAAATCCCTTGAATAAGGTGGTGTAAGGTTAATGGTGGATACCGAGAGATCGATTTTAATGCACCTAGTTTAGGGTATAGGTTACTACGACGGTGGAACCGACCTAGACATAGGTAGTGAATTGTACTACGACAGTGAGTAATTCTGATTTCTGGACACTACCCAGATAGAGAGATAAATATGAGTGACTATATAGAATTTCATACAATGAAAACCCGCGGTGAAACTGCAATCCTAAAGATCTCATCTTGAATTGGTTAAACTAAACATTTAATCGATTGCTTTGTTTTGTTTTATTTTATTTTCTTTTAATTTTACAACAACTTCCAACTTTTTAATCGGTCTAGCTGATTGCGAGTAGTTAGTAGTAGTCTCCGACAATTCACGTGTTCCTGAGTTCAACTCGGGCCTCACAAAGGCCTATATTACATTGACGCGTACACTTGCGTTTCTACGCACGTAAAAAGCGTGTCAAGTTTTTGGCGCCGTTGCCGGGGAAACGACAATTGTCGGCACTACGAGTGCTGCAAGCGGCCACTCTAGGCCATTTTTTATTTTTATTAGTTTACAATCATTTCTAAAAATTCATAGTCTATATTCTAATGTTCATAATCATCAAGCATAGTACTGAACTTGAATTTTCACTTTGTAGGTATTGTGCATGGTGTAGACGCGTAGCACCGACTACACGCGGCACACACCAGAGGTTCCATTGCCGGGACCGGAAGACGAGGAGGAGGATATCAATTAAGACCATCTGGAAGAAATAGACTCAGAATCTGAACAGGAAGAGATGGCAGAGCCACAGACAATATGGGAGAAGATCAAGGCTTCTTCTTTATCTGCTTCAAAGGGGCCAATCAAGAAGCAGGCGATCAATATTCCGACATACAAGATTGATCCTGCGTTAATCAACTTGGTGAAGTCGAATGCATTCCATGGGCTCAAGAATGAAGACCCAGTCACGCATATAAGCCAATTTGTCGAGAATTGTGACATGATAAAAATAGACAGATTTCCACAAGATACTCTCTACTTGAAGCTCTTCCCGAGTTCTCTAGCGGGAAATGCACGTGAGTGGTTGCACAATCTGGATGATGAATATGTGGAATCCTGGAACCACATGGTGGAGGTTTTCTTTGAAAGGTTCTTCCCGCCCGAGAAGACTAATGACATGATCAGGAAGATCCACAACTTCACTCAAAAAGCAGGAGAGACCTACTCTGAGACCTGGGAAAGGTTTCAGATCATGCTTAGGTAGTGCCCGTATCACGGGCTTGACAAGGAGACACAGGTCAGGATCTTCTATTTTTCTCTCTCCAAGCATAATAGAAGTAATTTCGATTCCGCAGGCTCAGGATTCTTCTTCAGCAACATAGACGTGAGGTGTTGGGAAATCCTAAAGAACATGGCCAAGAAGCAATCGTGGGGCAACAGGGACGCCGTTGAGCATGTACGGGTTGCGGGGGAGTCAAAAGCAATCAAGGAGCTGAATGAGAAGATGGACCTTCTCGCGAAGAAACTGCTTGCAAAGGAGGATACTGAATCCGAGGATGAGGCACAAGTCAAATTCATGCGACAACAGCAAGGTTACAGAAATAATGATTACTCATGGAGGAAGGACAAGAAGTTCTCCTGGAAGGATCTGAACAACTTCTTGCAGGACCCCGATGCAAAACCCCAGCCGGTAGCGGAGGACAAGAGCACGGAATTTCTCAACCAAGTGATAAAGCAAAATCAAGAATTAATGACTACTTTTGGCCAGCAGATAAAGCAACATGGGGAATTTATGAACCAGTTCAGGCAGACACTACAGAGCCATGGGGCTCAGATGAGGACAATCGAGATGTCCATGGTGCAAATGGCAGCGGAGATAGCCAATCTGAAGAAGCCGGTGCTTCAAGGTTTTCCGAGTAACACAAATATTCTAGGAGGAAACCAACAGGCGAAGGCCATCTTTCTAAGGAGTGGCAAGAAGCTGTTAAACTGCAGAGCCGATGAACCAAGCAAACCCCAAGCAAAAATTGAAGGTGAGGCCACTGAGTAGCTGCCAATATCTGTTACACCTCGACCTCACAATTTCCTCAAATCATGAGATTAGGGCATAAGATAGGATTTATATGTAACACAAAGAACACCCTTAACTTTTTCTTTTCTTAAAAACTCTTGTTTCTTCGCATTGAACCACATAAAACATCTTAACAAGGGAATCTGAACATTTCCTTTACTAATCAAACTTTAATAGTAAAGATACATGTATAAACATTTATGATGTCTCTCACACATTATGCACATGAAACTTGCTAATTAGCATACATATCAAAGAGGAACAATATTACACATTGTAATTACAACACTCTCTCTAAACTCTTACTGAGGACCTAGAGTGACAAGGACCGACTGACTCAACTAATCTCATACTTGACTCCTGTGGAAGATCTACACTGATGCTCTGACCATCTTCAAGTCCACGCGGTTAACCCTAAAAATGTTTGAGTAGAGGGGTGAGCCTACTCGCTCAGTGAATGAGTACTTCATGGAAACAGACTAATGCACTAATGTGATTACAGATATAATTTGAGTAAACGATATGAAATTTAACAACAATAAATACTACACTGAGCAGTTCTAAAACAATATAATTGAAATAACAAAGAATGTAAATATTGCATCCAAAGAATAGCTACTAGAAGACTATGCTCTAGTCTTCCTTAACTCTTTCATTTATAAGGGACTCTGTGAACCTATATGATCATATTTTAGATTATGCCCTGATCTATGCAGTGTACTCTGCATAGAGACTCGCAGTGCACTATGACCACACCGTACAAGACTTAGCGACACACCCGGGAAATGCTAAGTCTGACGCCAACCCTGTTCTGCTACAGGACCACAGGCTCATCGGCCTTCAGGCTCATCGGCCTCACTGCACTAACATCGAGTGCTCTGGACTCCTCCTCTAACCTGAGTACACAGGCTCAGGGGGTCTGGGTTACCACCATGACATCGCACACGTTGTTGTTAAATAACCCCTATTTACTCCAGTGCCACCGTGACATCGCACGCGTTGATGTTGAACACTGTCTCTCTGTCCTGGTGCCACCGTGACATCGCACGCGTTGATGTTGGACACAAGTTTCACCCCTAAGAAGCAGACCTGTCAAAGGGGTTCTACGGTGTTCAGGGCACCTAAGTCTAACATTAACATTATAGGTACATTTTAAACAGAAATCATAGTTCATTTAACATTTCTCACAAGGCTCACACGGCCTGCCATATCATATCATAAGAAGCATTATAACTCATGTATTCAACATATATCATGTCTCAGTAACATCCCTTTCTAGGGCATGTCATATCTCATCACCTGCAATTTACGAGATATGTATTGAAAATAAGAAACCCTGCAGTATGCAGATATCAACTCAGAGAGAACAAGCATATAAAGATAAATGCACTAGAAACATACAATTCAACAATTAAGCATCACCACGTCTCATATCGAAACCTTTCATATCACCTTAACATGATTCATTGAACACCCTATCCTTAGGGTTTCATTTGCTTTATTCATTCATCACATGCCAACACCCTACTCTTAGGGTTTCATTTGCCTCATTCACCTTTTCATTTGCCTCATTCACTTGTCACATGACTCTCATAAGAATTTCATAGGATATAAGCATTCACTAAATAAAGATTGTTTCCAACAAATCATATGCAATCAATATAGACATGAAACCATAGAAATTTAACTAAATTTAGAGTTTCCATACCATTCACTGAGATATCATGTATCAAGAATAAAATTCAATAAGATAACCCATGAGGTACATCCTAACCACTTATAGGATTACCAGTCTTCTTTATTTAACTTTGACTCTTAAGTATTCATTTAGGGTTTGCTTCAACACGGTCGTGGTATCACCCCACGGCCGTGGCACATTCACCTCACCACGGTCGTGGATCTTCCCCCACGGTTGTGGTGTATAGAGATTAGGGTTTCAAAAGCATTCAGTATGGCCGTGCTACTTAGCACGCCCGTGGCATAGACCCTTCACCACGGTCGTGGTCACCCACCACGGCCGTGCCACAGCTCGATTGAGCTTTAACTTAGTGAAATCAAAGTCATGGACTTAGTGACGAATCCCAAAGGGTTTAGATATTTAAATATGATAGCCTTAAGCTTGATTAAGAGCATTTATACCTAGGTTTGGTTTAAGTCTAGATATCTCTTCAATTGGATTAAAACTCTAGTGAGATCTCAATTAGGTTAAACCCTAATTACATCATACGGTATAAATCTGAAAAGCATTCTTACTAGGATGTGTTGTACACGTTTCTGATATGAATTTACCATCTAAGAGTCATTCAAACAGAGAAAGAAATCTATATCATATCAATTTGCAACAACTTAAATCAAACAGACATTTCAGGTTTTAGAATTACATACTAAGCAATTAGGGATTTGGATGCTATAATCAAATTTCGTGCATTACACTGTTTGAAGGAAGAACCCACTCACCCCAAGGTGTGAAAATACCTCAAAACTGCAGCTCAACTCAAGGGATCTCAAACTCATATCAAATCCCTAGCAAATCTCCCAATTCTTCTTCCATTCAACTCGGAAACCTTGAAAATGAAGGATTATGAAGAAAGGGTGAGAAAAGAGGGAATTTCGACATCATCTTGGATCAAATCAGAGCATGGACGTAATATTGACATGAGAGAGAAGATTCACCATAAAAGTCTATGCAAAGAATCCAAACTTACTTGATTTCACCATTCCTGGAACCGCAAAACCCTAATTCAGCAATTCCTCCTCTTTCTCCACTCAAACCCTAACTCTCCCTCTCTCTCTAGATTTTCATTTCTCTGAAGTGAATGATGAAGAATGAGAGCTGCTTGTGTGTGTGGTTTCTCATATAGACCATTTGAGCTGCTTGGGTCAATTGCATATTGACCCCACACTCAACTTTTATTATATTGGCTGAATATTCAGTTATACAAAAGTTACTGTAATGCGTTTATTTCAGAGATCAAACCTTCTCCAAAAATTATGGGAATTTAGAACGTTGTGTATAATTGATCTATAAAGCTTCAGTTAAAAGTTGAGATCATTTGGAGTTACCAATAAATAAGTAAAAATAGAAAAGTGCACTGCTATCCAGAAATCTGCAGAAATGTCATTTGAAGCAAAAATGCCTTAGAACGGCCGTGCTAGCTGCCACGGCCGTGCAAGATGGACCCAGCACGACCGTGCTGCCTACCACGGCCGTGGTGCATTGATTTCAGCAGATTTGAGTAGAAAAGTTGGTTAATAGTTTAATTCTTTCAAAACGACCGTGTGGCCTTGCATGCCCGTGCCACCAAAGACCTAGCACGGCCGTGCTACCCACCATGGCCGTGCTACCCAAGCATCCAACTATCATTTCTATTTTTCTATGCCTAACTCTATCATTCCTTCCCAAATGAGCTCATTCGTTGAAAACCCTTATTTCAACCGACTAGAGTTTATACACCTCAAACCCTAATTATACAAAGAGATAACATGCTTGGGGTTTTTATTAGGTTTAACATATTATAATTGAGATATCATCATTAATTAGATTTAAGAAATGATCAATCCAATCAAATATGCAATCATCCAGGTAAACCCTAGTTTACCAATTAAGCTCAGATGGGGTCGTAACAACTCTCCCCCCCTTAGAATGTTTCGTCCTCGAAACATAAACCTGCAAGAAAGATACATTCAAGATTATTCTAAGCTTCTAAAGCCTTCCATGTCATTATATTCTTGTATTTCATACCTGAATGTAGTTTTCAACATTAGATCTTTTAATTCCTTACCAAATCACAACATATTTCAAATAGTTCTCAATGATATCAAGCAAATTCTTTATGCCACAGTCAAACATAGAATGCAAAGATAAACCACCACGCTTTCGCTGCGCAGTTCTGATACTCTGATACAACTATCTCAACTTATGCGACTCAGAAAGTTCTATTGTTCTGTATCACCTTTAAGTGACAAAAATGAGTTCACCATGCTGTTTTAAACTTTAATAAAGTGCTATTCAAATAGCAAAACAATCTTGAATTAAAAGACTAGATTCAACAATTAATTGCACAATACTATTCTTGGCATCCTCATTGGGTCATGGATGCATGAGGTGAAGCATTACCACCTCATTCCATACTATCCTATTTCGATCCTGGGACCTGTGGGTTATGGGCCCACACACAATTCAAAGTGTAACCATCGTATTATATCATTTTAGGGTTTCAACAACAGTAATAAAGTAATCCACAATTGTATCAGTCATTCAAGCATTAATCATACTCGATTACCATCACTTAGTTATATTAGAGCTAGGTATAACAAGCTACACCTCATTAGGGTTACTTGTCCAGACAATCTGATTATCATCCCTTTCTATTAATATGAGTAAATAAGTATGACTACCTTGTTCAGGGTATCTCTCCATGTGTTCTGACATCATCCAAACCGTATCATCATATCACAAATACACAATACTAGGATGCATATCTGGTATGAATTACTACAACTATCATACACCTTTAATTAACATATAGCTTGCACAAATACACTAAAATCATACATAGAACCAACTTACATACCTTAGTATGCCTTCAACAAAGCATACTTCTAAAAACGAGTTCACATATTACACAAAACTAGTGTTTTCCTTTATCTCTCTCCTCATTCTTTACTACTTATGTTTTGCTACCTCTCCTCCTCATTTTTGATCATATACAATAAACATCCCTAACATTAAAACATTCAAGGTAAGAATAGATTATTCATCATTCTTGCTATCACACAAGAATTTATTTCTTATCGCACTTCATCGTAATGTATGTCACTATTACATTCACTAGATGACCCTACCAAGGTAGTTATGCATCATATATGATTCATTTTCTTATCATTTCATTCCCACCTTGTTATTGTTAAGGAATATATGAGAGAGAAGATGATTTTGAGACTTAGAATTCTTGTATTCAAACATTCCTTTAATACCTTAAATATTCTTCATTTTTAAATCAAAGGGATCATGCATGGATCAAACACAGTTTCTCTTTCAATCAAGTTTTCCCTCCTGAATATAGTCTACCCTTGTATGACTTATTCATTCGTTAAACTACACCTATGTTCTTCACTTAGGAACTAGTTTGTTGTTCTAGTCTTATGAATTATATGATCATATGATTCTCTTCACTTTTAATCTTTTGAAGACTCTTCACTTCTATGGACCTATTGAATACTCAACTCTATTCTTCTATTTAGTCTTTGCTTTAGAGTTCATAAAAGCATTATACTCAATTATATGATCCATTCTTCATGATCGATTCTTACTATCTAGAACCTTACATACATTTCACATATCTTTTCTATATTTCATATGTATAATTCATATAATATTAATCAATAAACTGATTATAAACTTATATCATGTTTTATTATTCCCAATTAAGGTTTTCACATTTGAGACCCCAAAGTTGAACCTCAGATATCAGTTTCAACTAATTCTTAGTTGTTCTGATCTTGCCCATATGTTTCAACATCTTACTGTATGTACATTCTTACTCTGATGTGGGTCTAATTATTCAAATTCTATTCTTATTATACTATTGATAGGATTCATTAGATCCTAGTAACGCATCCTGCCAGCCGGACCAGGCCAAACCTAAAGTCCTAAAGCCAAGAACTACAAAGGATTACATTCTTCCTGAACTGCCACTCACAGCTCAGAAACTCGGTCGATTGGTCAGAAACTCGGCCGATTGCTTCACAACTCGGCCGATCCGCTTGAAACTCGACCGATCAACTTGCTGTTTGATTTCCTGAAAATGAAACTCGGCCGAATTACATACAACTCAGCCGATCAGTTTGTTGTTCGATTTCCTATTAAGGAAACTCGACCGAATCACATACAACTCGGCCGAATCGCGTACAGACTGAAAACCTAAACAGACCTGCTGATGTCAATTTCACTCGAATCAGCGGGCAAAACCATAGAAATAAAAGCTCATTCAAAGGTCAATTCTAGTCTACTTGTTACAAAGAATGAAATCAATAAATGCTACAATTGCATAGTGTACAACAGATATTAAAGACCCATATTTCAAAGTATTGAATATTTCAATTCAAACATATAAGAGCATTTCTATACATTTCCAACAAAAACAACATTATAAAATGTAAGTTCTATCTCCTTTTACATTTATGCTCTTAATTCTTGTTTCTTTTCTCGTTTTCTAACCCTAACATTTCTAGGGTTCCTCTCTAGCCCATTCTTCCACTGTATACCTGGCCAGGGTATACGTGAGAGAATAGACAGAGTAGCTTGTACTGTCTGATCCAAGTACTCAGATATCGGGCCAGGATATCCAAATACTCAAATCCCCAAAGCTAACATCAAACATCTCCTATCTGCCACACTTAGGACTCTAACTTACTAACTTAATGGTCCTTGACAACTCAACCTGGCTCTGATACCAAGCTGTTACACCCCGATCTCACAATTTCCTCAAATCATGAGATTAGGGCATAAGATAGGATTTATATGTAACACAAAGAACACCCTTAACTTTTTCTTTTCTTAAAAACTCTTGTTTCTTCGCATTGAACCACATAAAACATCTTAACAAGGGAATCTGAACATTTCCTTTACTAATCAAACTTTAATAGTAAAGATACATGTATAAACATTCATGATGTCTCTCACACATTATGCACATGAAACTTGCTAATTAGCATACATATCAAAGAGGAACAATATTACACATTGTAATTACAACTCTATCTCTTAACTCTTACTGAGGACCTAGAGTGACAAGGACCGACTGACTCAACTAATCTCATACTTGACTCCTGTGGCAGATCTACACTGATGCTCTGACCATCTTCAAGTCCACGCGGTTAACCCTAAAAATGTTTGAGTAGAGGGGTGAGCCTACTCGCTCAGTGAATGAGTACTTCATGGAAACAGACTAATGCACTAATGTGATTACAGATATAATTTGAGTAAACGATATGAAATTTAACAACAATAAATACTACACTGAGCAGTTCTAAAACAATATAATTGAAATAACAAAGAATGTAAATATTGCATCCAAAGAATAGCTACTACAAGACTATGCTCTAGTCTTCCTTAACTCTTTCATTTATAAGGGACTCTGTGAACCTATATGATAATATTTTAGATTATGCCCTGATCTATGCAGTGTACTCTACATAGAGACTCGTAGTGCACTACGACCACACCGTACAAGACTTAGCGACACACCCGGGAAATGCTAAGTCTGACGCCAGCCCTGTTCTGCTACAGGACCACAGGCTCATCGGCCTCACTGCACTAACATCGAGTGCTCTGGACTCCTCCTCTAACCTGAGTACACAGGCTCAGGGGGTCTGGGTTACCACCGTGACATCACACGCGTTGTTGTTGAATAACCCCTATTTACTCCAGTGCCACCGTGACATCGCACGCGTTGATGTTGAACATTGTCTCTCTGTCCTCGTGCCACCGTGACATCGCACGCGTTGATGTTGGACACGAGTTTCACCCCTAAGAAGCAGACCTGTCAAAGGGGTTCTATGGTGTTCAGGGCACCTAAGTATAACATTAACATTATAGGTACATTTTAAACAGAAATCATAATTCATTTAACATTTCTCACAAGGCTCACACGGCCTGCCATATCATATCATAAGAAGCATTATAACTCATGTATTCAACATATATCATGTCTCAGTAACATCCCTTTCTAGGGCATGTCATATCTCATCACCTGCAATTTACGAGATATGTATTGAAAATAAGAAACCCTGCAGTATGCAGATATCAACTCAGAAAGAACAAGCATATAAAGTTAAATGCACTAGAAACATACAATTCAACAATTAAGCATCACCACGTCTCATATCGAAACCTTTCATATCACCTTAACATGATTCATTGAACACCCTATCCTTAGGGTTTCATTTGCTTTATTCATTCATCACATGCCAACACCCTACTCTTAGGGTTTCATTTGCCTCATTCACCTTTTCATTTGCCTCATTCACTTGTCACATGACTCTCATAAGAATTTCATAGGATATAAGCATTAACTAAATAAAGATTGTTTCCAACAAATCATATGCAATAAATATAGACATGAAACCATGGAAATTTAACTAAATTTAGAGTTTCCATACCATTCACTGAGATATCATGTATCAAGAATAAAATTCAATAAGATAACCCATGAGGTACATCCTAACCACTTATAGGATTACCAGTCTTCTTTATTTAACTTTGACTCTTAAGTATTCATTTAGGGTTTGCTTCAACACGGTCGTGGTATCACCCCACGGCCGTGGCACATTCACCTCACCACGGTCGTGGCTCTTCCCCCACGGTCGTGGTGTATAGAGATCAGGGTTTCAAAAGCATTCAGTACGGACGTGCTACTTAGCACGCCCGTGGCATAGACCCTTCACCACGGTCGTGGTCACCCACCACGGCCGTGCCACAGCTCGATTGAGCTTCAACTTAGTGAAATCAAAGTCATGGACTTAGTGACGAATCCCAAAGGGTTTAGATATTTAAATATGATAGCCTTAAGCTTGATTAAGAGCATTTAGACCTAGGTTTGGTTTAAGTCTAGATATCTCTTCAATTGGATTAAAACTCTAGTGAGATCTCAATTAGGTTAAACCCTAATTACATCATACGGTATAAATCTGAAAAGCATTCTTACTAGGATGTGTTGTACACGTTTCTGATATGAATTTACCATCTAAGAGTCATTCAAACAGAGAAAGAAATCCATATCATATCAATTTGCAACAACTTAAATCAAACAGACATTTCAGGTTTTAGAATTACATACTAAGTAATTAGGGATTTGGATGCTATAATCAAATTTCGTGCATTACACTGTTTGAAGGAAGAACCCACTCACCCCAAGGTGTGAAAACACCTCAAAACTGCAGCTCAACTCAGGGGATCTCGAACTCATATCAAATCCCTAGCAAATCTCCCAATTCTGCTTCCATTCAACTCGGAAACCTTGAAAATGAAGGATTATGAAGAAAGGGTGAGAAAAGAGGGAATTTCGACATCATCTTGGATCAAATCAGAGAATGGACGGAATATTGACATGAGAGAGAAGATTCACCATAAAAGTCTATGCAAAGAATCCAAACTTACTTGATTTCACCATTCCTAGAACCGCAAAACCCTAATTCAGCAATTCCTCCTCTTTCTCCACTCAAACCCTAACTCTCCCTCTCTCTCTAGATTTTCGTTTCTCTGGAGTGAATGATGAAGAATGAGAGCTGCTTGTGTGTGTGGTTTCTCATATAGACCATTTGAGCTGCTTGGGTCAATTGCATATTGACCCCACACTCAACTTTTATTATATTGGCTGAATATTCAGTTATACAAAAGTTACTGTAATTCGTTTATTTAAGAGATCAAACCTTCTCCAAAAATTATGGGAATTTCGAACGTTGTGTATAATTGATCTGTAAAGCTTCAGTTAAAATTTGAGATCATTTGGAGTTACCAATAAATAATTTAAAATAGAACAGTGCACTGCTATCCAGAAATCTGCAGAAATGTCATTTGAAGCAAAAATGCCTTAGAACGGCCGTGCTAGCTGCCACGGCCGTGCAAGATGGACCCAGCACGGCCGTGCTGCCTACCACGGCCGTGGTGCATTGATTTCAGCAGATTTGAGTAGAAAAGCTGGTTAATAGTTTAATTCTTTCAAAACGACCGTGTGGCCTTGCATGCCCGTGCCACCAAAGACCTAGCACGGCCGTGCTACCCACCATGGCTGTGCTACCCAAGCATCCAACTATTATTTCTATTTTTCTATGCCTAACTCTATCAATCCTTCCCAAATGAGCTCATTCGTTGAAAACCCTTATTTCAACCGACTAGAGTTTATACACCTCAAACCCTAATTATACAAAGAGATAACATGCTTGGGGTTCTCATTAGGTTTAACATATTATAATTGAGATATCATCATTAATTAGATTTAAGAAATGATCAATCCAATCAAATATGCAATCATCCAGGTAAACCCTAGTTTACCAATTAAGCTCAGATGGGGTCGTAACAATATCGGTCCCAGAACCAGTTGAGGATATAGCAGTGGATGCTACTGAAAATCCTATTGCAGATGAGGAGGAGACGCAGAAAAGGACACCATATGTGCCACCGCATCAAAGGGCATAGGCTATCCCGGTCCCATACCCGAATAGTGCAAAAGCAAGGAAAGTAGACGCCCAGTTTAAAAAGTTTCTTGACACTTTCATAAAGATTTCAGTCAACATCCCATTATTGGAAGCAATAGAGCAAATCCCATCCTATGGCAAGTTTCTGAAAGACATCATTACTAAGAAGGGGAAAATCCCAGACACGGAGGTTGTGGTGCTTAAGGAGAAGGTGAGTGCCTTCATCATGGGCACATTGCCACCAAAGAGGCAGGATCCAGGCTATTTCAACATCTCATGTTAAATTGGAAAGGTAAAGTTTGTTGAAGCACTATGTGACTCCGGGGCAAGCATAAAATTGATGCCCCTTTCTACATTCAAGAAGCTTGGATTAAAAGAGTCAAGGTCGAGTAACATGACAATCCAACTGGCGGACAATTATATGGTGAAGCCATATGGTAGATGTGAAGATGTGTTGGTGAACGTAGATCGTTTTGTATTTCCAGCAGATTTTGTTGTAATGGATATGCAAGATGAACAAGGTAATGAGTTACTACTCGGACGACCCTTCCAAGCTACAGCTGACATGATACTTGAGATGGGGAGAGGTCATTTGACCATGGGCATCACTGATGATCGCTTCGAGATGGTCATGCCTTCCAGCACCACGTCATCTAAAGCCAAGGAGCAGTGCCACATGGTAAAGCATTTTGATCACAATATCTCACTTTGTCTAGGGAAGCCGTTTTTAGATATGGCTCATGTAATGACTAAGGTGGAGAAAGGGACATTGGCTGTGGACATCATGGAGCAGACCAAGGTGGTATCCCTTAGCAAGGCTATAGGTTTTCCGAATGATGAGGAAGAGGACATTCCCCCCTCTACTGAGGATGAGGCTATAACGAGTTCGGTTTTTGACGCATATCCAGAATTACCACTTGAAGCCTGCTTAGTCAATATCACACATGATTGGATGAGAAGCAAGTCACTGCAGGAGTGTGCCAAGATGCTTCAGGTGTTTCCGTGCTTCTATGCTAGGTACTATGAAGACTTATGCGAACTCCCACCGCCGCTTCAATCATCCTTAATCAGACCGCCAGAGTTGGAACTGAAGCCGTTGCCACCGCACTTGAAGTACGCCTTTCTAGCTGAGGAAGAAAAGCTTCCTGTGATTATATCATCTTATTTGAGTGCCGAAGAGGAGGACCAGCTGCTTATTGTGTTGAAGAACCACTGAGGAGCATTTGGGTGGTCAGTCGTAGATATCAAGGGGATCTCCCCTACATTGTGCCAGCACAAGATTTGGCTGGAGGAGGGAGCCAAGCCGGTGATTCAGCCACAACGTCGACAAAATCCGAGCATGATGGAGGTTGTCAAGAAGGAGGTGATTAAGCTCCTTTCTGCAGGTATCATCTATGCTATTTCTGACTCAACGTGGGTGAGTCCTACGCAGGTAGTCCCTAAAAAGGGGGGAATCACTGTTACCCATAATCTTCTAAATGAACTTGTCACGACCCGCTTGGTAACCGGGTGGCGTGTCTGTATCGATTACCGTCGATTAAATGCCGCTACGCTTAAGGATCACTTTCCTCTTCTGTTTATTGATCAAATTTTAGAGAATTTAGCCGGCCGATCGCATTTTTGTTTTCTGGATGGCTATTTGGGGTACAATCAGATCTTGATTGATCCTAAGGACCAAGAGAAGTCCACCTTCACTTGTCCTTATAGAACGTTTGCGTACCGCCACATGCCTTTTGGGTTATGTAATGCACCGACGAACTTTCAGCGTTGCATGCTCACCATTTGTTTTGATATGGTAGAACACTGTCTAGAGGTTTTTATGGATGATTTCTCTGTCTATGGTGCATCCTTTGACGAGTGTCTTTACAATCTCGATAAGGTGTTGCAACATTGTGAGGACACACATTTGGTCCTCAATTGGGAGAAATGCCACATGATGGTGAGTGAAGGAATAGTGCTAGGACATAAAGTGTCTAGCAAAGGTTTGGAGGTAGACCCGGTAAAAATCGAAGTGATTTCCAAATTGCCCCCACCGAATTCGGTAAAAGGGGTACGGAGTTTCTTAGGTCACGCCGGTTTCTATCGTCATTTTATAAAAGATTTTTCTAAAATCGCCAAACCTTTATCCGAGCTTTTAGACAAGGATGTTGTTTTTGACTTTAATGAAAAATGTCTACATGCGTTCAACGTGCTTAAGGAAAAACTGATTGCCACACCAGTTGTGCAAACACCGGATTGGACCAAGCCATTTGAACTAATGTGTGATGCATTCAATTTCGCGGTTGGGGCTGTTTTGGGGCAGCGGGTGGACAATAAACCCGCTGTGATTTTTTATGCATCTAAAACTGTGAATGACGCCCAACTTAATTACACGACAACCGAAAAAGAACTACTTGTCGTTGTTTTTGCTTTTGAAAAATTCCGGCAATATCTTGTTGGATCTAAAGTCGCGGTATGGACGGACCACGCCGCCATTAAGTATTTGATGGAGAAAAAGGATGCCAAACCTAGATTGATTAGGTGGATCTTACTTTTATAGGAATTTGATATTGAAATCAAAGATAAGGCGGGCATTGAAAATGTGGTCGCAGACCATTTGTCTAGGTTGGAGAGGGTAGATGAAAAGGATTTACACATACCCATTACCGAGATATTTCCGGACGAACAGCTTTTGAAAGTGAAATCGAAAGACCCGTGGTTTTCTTACATTGTTAACTATCTTACTTGCAAAATCATCCCAGATGATTGGACGTTCCAAGAGAAGAAGAAGTTTTTCCATTCTTTATGTTATTATTTCTGGGATGACCCTATTCTCTTGAAGCAATGCAGGGATGATGTCTTATGCAGGTGTGTACCGGAGGAGGAATACGAAAGTGTTCTTCATCATTGTCATACACTACCAACAAGGGGTCACCATGCTAGTTCTCACACTGCAGCTAAAGTGCTTGAGAGTGGCCTATATTGGCCTACTTTTTTCAGGGATGCTTACGAGTTTGTGCGGCAATGTGATTCCTGGAAAAGGGCGGGTAACATCTCGAAGAGACAAGAAATGCCCCTCAATGTATTTCAAGAGGTTGAGGTATTTGACTTGTGGGGTATAGATTTTATGGGACCCTTTGTGTCCTCAAATTCTAATTTGTACATTCTTTTGGCTGTTGATTATGTGTCGAAGTGGGTAGAGGCAATACCCACAAGGACTAATGATTCCGCTGTAGTGTGCAAGTTTGTCTAAGAATATATCTTCTGCAGGTTTGGTGTACCAAGGATGATCATTAGTGATGGAGGTACACACTTCCGGAATCAAAAGTTCACGGCACTATTGAGAAAGTATGGGGTCGAACACAACATTGGTACCTTGTACCACCCGCAAACTCAAGGACAAGTGGAGGTCTCCAATCGAGAGATTAAGAAGATCTTGGAGCGTACTGTGGCTTCCATGAGAAAGAATTCGAGTACCCTACTTCCGGATACTTTGTGGGTGTACAAGACGGCGTTCAAGACACCTATAGGCACTACGCCTTTTAGGTTGGCTTATGGTCGGGCCTGCCACTTACTGGTGGAATTGGACCATAAAGCGCATTGGGCGCTAAGGAAGCTAAATTTGAGTTACGATGAAGTGGGAAAGAAGAGGTTACTTGAACTCAATGAACTTGACGAGCTGCGGATGAATGCATATGAAAGCTCGCGGATTTACAAGGAGCGCACAAAGTTGATTCACGATCGCCATATTCAAATGTGCATTTTCAAGAAAGGAGACCGTGTCCTCTTGTTCAACTCCAGGCTGAAGATGCATCCTGGGAAGTTGAAATCCAGATGGAGTGGACCATTCACCGTAGAGGAGGTCAGACCACATGGCGCAATCATGGTGCGCGATGGCGAGACAACATTTCTGGTCAATGGAAAACGGTTGAAATTGTACTATGGTGAAGATTACACACGGAAAGTGAATGAGGTCAAACTCATTGCGCTTCCGGATGCATGATGAGCTTCATGTCATCTAACCTAAGACGTTAAATAAGGGCGCTTGTTGGGAGGCAACCCAGCCATCGGTAGTTTAGTTTAGTTTCTTTCACATTCATAGTTTGGTTTCTTTTGACTTTTTTTAGTGTAAAAAAGGTACCGTGATCGTTTGCTCTATGTGCAAGACTGAGGAAGAGTCGATACCATCAACCCTTGTGTCAATGGTATCGACATGGGTACAGGTTGGCGACTGCAAAAATCGCTCTGTGTCAATACCATCGACGACCTCGTCGATGGTATCGACATACCAACAGGCTAATCGCAATACGAGGTCGATAGTATCGACATGGGTGTCGATACTCGCGAGATCTCTGGAGACATTCAGAAGAAATCATCTCAGTAAAGTCGATAGCATCAACGGGCCTGTCGATGGTATTGACACAGTTATAGGAAGAAGGCGATGGCTGGGCCTCACGAGGGTGTTGCCCTAAACAGAAGTCGATATTATCGACTTGCGTCGATAGTATCGACGTGACACTTCACCGATCCGTGAGAGGAGATCAACGGCAATCACTGCATTGCGGAAGTCGATCTGTGGGACGGGTCGATACCATCGACACCTTTCGATAGTATTGACACTTCAGCGATCCGGGCCCCCCACATCCAGCCATTGACGACTGTCGATACCAACGACAGTACGGATTGTGCTACGCGTGTCGATACCATCGACCAGCGTCGATGGTATCGACGGGCACATAGCAGTGCCGACGTCAGTTATAAAAAGGAGGGTTTGTCGTCATATGACGTCACACCTACAACGAGTTCTTCCTCTACTTGTGCCGTGCGTCCCCCAGAGAAATCCGAGCCTGACTACAAGCATCCAGGAGCACGTTCTTCATCGAGCGGAGATTTCCTTCTCCGATCTTCACCGAGCTCCTTCTTCTACTTCTCCTCTTTCCGCAATCATGGTGCATGTTTCCGGTGCGTCTTCTTCACGTGCGAACCCAATGGACATCCTGAAGTTCATTCCGCCACCGACCGCATCGATTTCACGTCCGTGGATTGTCCACCCGTCCACGGAGGTCAAGAAGGTATATGAGGAGATCATGAAGAGGAAAATTGAGCTGACCCGCTATGTTGACCGGGAGATGATCCGCAACTTGGGGTTTGAGGCTAATCTCGCCTATGTTCTCAAGGGGCAGGCGCATCACATGGGAAGAATGCCCAACAAGATGGAGTTCCATGCTGATGGCCAGCCGTTCTTCAATGAATGGCCTACATACAAGGAGCTCGTCGCAGAATTCATGGCGTCATTAGATATATGTGTCGTGCCAAATGACATCATTGCTACGAACCGCAAATGGATCAAGGGCCGGTGTCTTTCCGGCTGTACAACAATGATTACAATCTCACCCTCAGGCAGTTCAACAAGATCTACAACTGGAACCATGGGCGAACTGACTAACGGCGGCCAGACAACCGGACCAACTACGACGCTATCTTCACCGAGCTCGTGACGGTGCCGCCGGGCAAATCAGTGAGCTACCACAACGCAGCAGTAGCAGACTTTGAGCATCTATTCGTGCGGATTCTTCACCAGATGTTGTGTTCCACTCTATTTGCTAGGGGTGATCTGTCTCTTATCAAATTCCAGGAGACGGACCTATTTTTCTTGCATAAGCTAATGAAGCACCAAGAGTGCAACTGGCGGACATTCTTTCTGCAACGGGTGTTGGCGGTAAAGCGGAGTACGCAGAAGGCTCCAATTCACTTTGGAGGACTCATCACACCGCTGGCCCACTATCTTGGGCTGAACTTCTCGACCTTGACTCCTCTCTCCAATAGAAGTAAGGTTAATTTGCAACATCTTCACCGATCCAACCTTATCTTGCTTCAGAATGGTTTACCTTATGCTCACTGCCATGTAAACCACACATATCAAGAATGCTCGCTTCCGATCCTATCTTCCATATCGAAGGGGCTCAACATTTCCGATGGCCCATCATAGCCATTGCTGACTCCGATGAAGACGGAGGCAACGAAGACGACAACAATGATGACGACGAGGCTGAAGCGGAAGAGGAGGCCTACACTCCTCTTCGGGCACGAGTGGCACCTAGGAAGCGTCCTCACATGCATCCGAGTGCATCTTCATCTTCACAGCCTCCGCCACCACCACCGCCTCGCAGCAAAGCGAGGATGTCTATTCTTTGCAAGGAATGTATGCTATGCTGCATGACATACAGCAGAAGCAGCAACACCAGACTGCGGTGTATACCGGTATTCAGGAGACTACGAATTGGTTACTTGACAATCAGAGGGCGATCTTCGAGAATGAGTGTCTCCTCCTCGACAACCAACAATAGATTCATGACAGGTTGCATAGGATGGAGATGCAACAACAACCCTTTTATGATCACTACTGGAGCCAGAACTACTTTGGGGGGTATCCACAACCTCCACCTATGCCCCAGTTTGATCCGAGCTTTCAGGGGGAGTACCCATCCTGGGACCCCACGACCCCATAGTACCCGCCTCTGCCAGAAGAGTAAGCGGTATCTCTATTCCAACATTTAAGATTGTTTTTGACTATGAGGCCATAGTCGAATTCAAGCTTAGGGGGGGAGTTGGAACAACTCTATCTTTTATTTTCTCAGTTTTAGTTTTATTTTGTTTGTTCTTGTCATTTATTTCTTGCAATCTTAGTTTGTTTGTAGGATCCACGTTCTATCTAGTGTAATTGTGGATGTCTTAAGTCATGTGTCATCTCATTTTCTTGTACATGGGAATTAAGGGAAAATTAAAAAAAATTGAGTGTTCGCAAGCTTGTATTGTTCAACTTTGAGCACATAACTTAAGAAAATGATTGGTTTTGTCAACTCTAACACAGAAAATCACAATTGTACATTCCTAATGATTCATGAAAAGTGGACGGAATTGGTTGTTTGAGCCTAAACTGACCAAATGATGATGAGACTCTAATTTGAAGTAAGAGAGAGAAACCTCTTAACTACTACGCAGGTCAGTTAGGAGGGACACATAATACTTTTCAAAGGTTCAGTCAATTAGTCTTGTGATCTTTCCACCTCATTGTTTTTCACAATCCACCATAAGAATTGGAAGTACTTTACGGTTTTAATATTTTTGATTGCATCTCATGTAGATAGGTCTTGCATTGCAACCACTTTCACATGTTTTGCATGAAAATAAAAAATAGAATAGTTATACATGCACATTATTCTTAGGTGCATGCCATTTAGCTGCATTCATAATTTTCATGCATAGAGCACATAATGTATCTTATTTCTTCTTTAAAGGTGATTAACTTGTTACATACCTTCTAAATGCTTCAAATATTTGAGCTATGCAGAAAAAGTAAACCCAACAAATTATTCATTGTCAATTGTGGATATAAGGGCCTGGAAAAGAAAAGAAAAAAATGAAAAATGAAAGAAAAAAGAAATTATTGAGAAGCAAGTAGAATAAGAGGGAGAAGGGAACATAGTCTCACCTACATCTTAAGATGAGTAAGTACATGATGTATCTCATTTTGAGACTGGATGTTAGTGCATGCATCATTCCACCCAATCATAGGCATTAGGGAATTTTCATGTGCAAATGCATCATTTAGGGCATTTTTGTTCTATGCATGTTGAAACTGTATAATGCTTCCATTTCTTTCATTTAGCCACCCATTCCATCCACTTGTTGCTCGAATTGGTAGGCCACCGTGATTTTCTCCTCACTAGTGAATATCAGGAGAGCTGCTTCCATGTAGATGGTAGTTAGGGCGAGCAACGTAGTATATGAGATCACAAGATGCACTGAGTCTGGACCGGTGAATTTTATTATGTTAACTTCCTTATGTGATAGTGTTCATCAGTTTTGAGGTAGATATCTTTTAAAGATGATTATTGTCGCCTTTAGGGTAATTATCATTCCATGGTTAGTGATGTCCGGAATGTGAATGTCCGGTGGGGATCATATGGTGATGTTTGTTGTGATGATCTGTTCTTTAGTTGACTTTGGAAATTCTATTCTAAGGTTTAGTTGCTCGAGGGCGAGCAATGTTCAAGCTTAGGGGTGTTTGATGCGATGATTTTGAGTCACATTTATAGGCTTGTTTTATTTGTGTTTTATGCATTTATTAGTCATTTTGGTGGTTAATGTTTCATAATTCATCTACTTTGGTCTATGATCCTTCTCTATGTCAAATCTCCCTTATTTCCATATTTTGAGCATATATTATTACAAGAATATGTTTTGTTTCGGCTCGTGTGGTTTTGTGTTATAATTTCAGGAAAAACAAATATCTGCTACTGTCGATACCATCGACAGTGGTCGATACCATCGGCATGACCACAAGCTGCCAACCGCAAGGACCAGAAGAAAGTCGATACTAACGACTGGAAAGTCGATGGTATCGATTTACCATCAGGTTGCTGACGAGAACAGATTCGATACTATCGACGCATCTGTCGATACTATCAACTAGTGGAGCTACAACGACACAAAAGGACAAAACCGTCGCCTTAGGTTTTTCGATACCATCGACCAGCGTCGATGGTATCGAGATAGCATTAGGCGCAGCAACGAAGGGAAAGAAGAATTGCCGACATCACGCAAGGTCGATACCATTGACCCGCGTCGATGGTATCGACACCGTCAGATACAAGTTTGCTTCAGATCGATCTAAATCTGACGACTGTGATAATTTGGCGACCTAACTCGATGATTATACCTAATGACGGCAGCCAAGAGCAATCCATCATGTCATTAGCTGCTGCACACGTCCTGAGGAGGTGTGGAGAGAAGAACGGAGCCCAGAAGCACGCCCCATTCATTCCGGACACCGAAGAAGACATTTTCCACCACCGAAAGGCGGGAGAACGCGTATTCTACGCCAAGGAGTGCTTGGATCTTCTCCGTTCAGGGGTTTCATCACTCAATCACGTTTTTCTCCATGTTTCCCTTTTTATCTACCACGTTTTGCTCTGAGATGAACATGCGGGGCTAATCCCCTTTGTCTTTAGGACTGGGAGTAGCCCAGGAAATCATTGTATGACCATTTTATCATAGTAATTCATCTTTTATCTCTTAAATCCATGGTATAATTTTATTTTCTCAATTATATTGTTATGCTTGATCACCATAATAATAATGTAATGCCCTTAATTACTTTGAAAGAAGAATTAATGGTTGAAAAGAGGCGAAATTCACATTAATTGAAAAATCCCCTAAACAAGGTGGTGTAAGGTTAATGGTGGATACCGAGAGATCGATTTTAATGCACCTAGTTTAGGGTATAGGTTACTACGATGGTGGAACCGACCTAGACATAGGTAGTGAATTGTACTACGACAGTGGGCAATTCTGATTTCAGGCCACTACCCAGATAGAGAGATAAATCTGAGTGACTATATAGAATTCCATACAATGAAAACCCGCGGTGAAACCGCAATCCTAAAGATCTCATCTTATATTGATTAAACAAAACATTTAATCGATTGCTTTGTTTTGTTTTATTTTATTTTCTTTTAATTTTACAACAACTTCCAACTTTTTAATCGGTCTAGCTGATTGCGAGTAGTTAGTAATAGTCTCCGATAATTCACGTGTCCCTGAGTTCGACTCAGGCCTCACAAAGGCCTATATTACATTGACGCGTACACTTACGTTTCTACGCACGTAAAAAGCATGTCACCATGCACCTCTTCTTGGTGCAACATTGCTGCTCTCAGCAGCAATCTCCTCATGTGACCCAGTCATCTTTAAGTTCTTCTTCTCTTATACGAGAAGAAGACACTATTAGATACACTGGATGACACCAGAACAGACTCTACTACCTTAGTCCTATGTCTCTATAGACTCAACGAACCTAGAGCTCTGATACCACGAATTGTGGCGACCGTCTCGCAAAAACATGATTAACTAATGCGGAAGGGAATTATTTGCAGCAGATTATTGAAAATCACTGAAAATTTAAAACTTTTTCAAAGATATACATTCACAGGAAAACTCTTTAACCAAGAACCTAAGTATTTCAAATTCATCCTGGTTCACAAGTACACAACCTGCACCATTCCTTCTCAAAGATTACAACATCAAGTGTCTTATAAACATTATATACAGATAGTATATGAATCTCGAGGCATCAAGCCAAAACCTCAGATTGATTCATAAGACACTGACTAAAAGCTCCGAGGACCTGAGAGTACAGAGACGACACATAGGACTACTATCTGTATGACTAGACAGACAATATCTCCACCTGAGATCTTATTGATGTCCCTGCTGTTACTGTTGCTCTTTCCACTACTACAGAACCTACCTTTAGTGTCGGTTATTTAAGGCCTTTAGTGTCGGTTTCTGAGCGACGCCTATGTGGGCGACACTAAAAGGTCACCCATTACGCGTCGGTTCCAGAACCGACACCCAAACTCTTCGCACGCGACCGAAAATGCGCCATCAGGGGACTATAGGAGTCGGTTATTAGATAAGAAACCGACGCCCAAACCCTTCGTGCCACAGAAAGGGCGCCATCTTGGGCGCTATCAATGTCGGTTATAAGCCAAAAATCGATGAAATATGTCTTCGCGCCAAAAGAATATGTGTCGGTTACATTTAAATAACCGACACTGTAACGTTATGTGTCAGTTGTTTACAATTACCGACGCCTGTTATTGGCGCCAGCTTGGGCACTATCAGTGTTGGTTTTTAGTAAGAAACCGACACCATATATGTTCGCGCCACAGGAAATAGGCGCCGGTTATATCTAAAAAACCGACATTATATCATTGTGTGTCGGTTTTTTACAAATAACCGACGCCTATTGTTTTTTTTGTCAGTCTGCAGACCTGCTGTGGCTGGTCGCAGGATGAGAAACATGCAGTTCAGTTAACTGAACTGTAGGTTTTACGACATCCATTGATATCAGCCAACAACAGGCCACAAACCTACAAATTTAACAACAAAAATATTCACACATGCATTTAGCAATACAACATGCAGTTCCATTTTATTTTCACACATTTAGAAACATTGATGTAGCTAGCAATCTGTAGTTCCATTCATTCACATTCACACATGTAGAAACATTCATATAGTAACCAACACTTTCATTCATTTTCACTCAGACACATGTAGAAACATTCACACATATTATAATTTAGAAATTCATTTACAAAATTGCCACTATTTGTATGGTTGTTGCCCATTCTTCTCTTACTTCATTTAATTCTCCCATCGTATAGGGAGCATGTACATCTGGTAAGTCCGTTCCTGTAGTGGGGTCAGCTTTAAACACCTGTAAAGAGAATGATGTATATATATAATTAATGAGCTATAAATAAGATTAATATATTTCATATTATCTAATGAGACTATATAATACCTGAGAAATACAATCGATGTCCATACAACATGACAGACTAACACATATATAGTACATAACAACAACATCGTCGAATTTACATACAACACTAGCTTAGTACATATATAGTGGGACTTATAAGGTGACGATCCCACCTGGTACAATAGGCACTACTACAGAAACGGCCTTTGGCGTTGGTCTTTTAACCCCATTTGGCGTCGGTTTCCGACCGACGCCTATGTGGGCGCCGCTAAAGGTCGAACACTTCGGCGTCGGTTTTTTAACCGACGCCTATAATACATATAGGCGTCGGTCTTTTAGTAGATCACCGACGCCAAAAGGGTTCGCGCCACAGAAAATGGCGTCATCTAGGGCACTTTCTGCGTCGGTGATTTACTAAAAGACCGACGCCTATATTCCATGTAGCGTCGGTCTTTTAGTAGATAACCGACGCATAAAGTGTCCTAGATGACGCCGTTTTCTGTGGCGTGAACCCTTTTGGCGTCGGTTATATACCAAAGACCGACGCCTGGTTGTTTAAATAGGCGTCGGTTCGATATGAATATCCGGCGCCATTTCCAGGACTGCTTTGGCCACATCAGGCGTCGGTTATCTATACATAACCGACGCTGTAGGTCTTTGCTGACGGTTTTCTATAAATAACCGACGCCTATTTATATTTTTTTTTCATATCAGTTTACAGGCCTGCTGTGGCTGGTCAGCAGGATGAGAAACTGCAGTTCAATTTTCTGAACTGCAGGTTTACGACATCCATTGATATCAACCTACAAACAGGCCGCAAACCTGCAAAAGTCACAAGGAAAATTTCACACAAGTACATACATTCAGACATCAATTCAATTCTCACATTCACACATATAGAAACATTCAAATACATGTATTAACATTCAGAAATATACATTTACAAAGTATCATTCATTATCGCTATCAACATCCCAATTATATCTTACAATTGCCACTGCTTGTATGGCTTTTGCCCATTCTTCTCTTACTTCATTTAATGCTTCCATCGTATATGGAGCATGTATATTTTTTAAGCGTTTACCTAAAGTGTGGTCAGTTTTTAACACCTGCAAAGAGAATGATGTATATATAAGTAATAATATAAAAATAAGATTGATATGTTTCATACTAACTAATGAGACTATATATAATAACTCATGTATGCTATCGATGTCCAATGCGGCATGTTTGATAATCATCTGCATAAATTGCATCACATAGTATGCGCATGCCCAGCCATTGTCTTGTGTAGCACACTATAAATTGAAACATACAAAATAATACAACTAAGCACAATTCACATCAATGATATATACATTGGAGTCGGGGAGTCAGGAACTTACTTGTACGTTCTCCCAATTTATTGGCTGGTTCTTTTTCCTTGGGACCTTTGCTCCAGCCTTTTTGAATGCATCTAAACCCCTACATGTTAATATAACACAGTAAATTGCATAAGTAAATAGTAATGTAATAAAAGATGTTAACGGATATAAAAATGAAATATTTCTCACCAGAATAATGGCATTCTCATTACGTGTCCAATTTTAGGGTTCAATGTACTCCCCGCAGGATCTAGATAATAAACAATGAATGTCCCGGGGACAATAACTAGTAACTCCCAATGTCTACCGCTAGAGGTAAGAAGTTAACAATTAATAACTCAAAATGCAAAATAAAAATGGAATTTTCTTAAGTCCAAATTATAAATAAAGTAAACTTACTTGACATTGAATGGAGCTATTATTATCGTCTTCTTTTGCTGACCAAAAATTGTAAAAGCATCTATACAATATTGTTGAACATTATTATGATCTTTAGCTACCAAACTAATCAATGATGGAATCAAAATCCCAAATGATCAAATGCAAATTGTTTGCAATGATCTTCGACTAAGTAGCTGCAAAACATATAGGCATATGCATTAATATATAAGAAACCAGATCACCGGATCTTACACAAGGTATATGGATGTATAAACAAGATCTCACCTTATCCATGTCTCTATCATTGATGTATTCAGCCAATCATACATAAACAGCTCAATAATATCTTGTATAAATAAAGAGCTATCGTATGATTGACCTGCATAATCTGCATCTAAAGAAATAATTATAGGGCAATGTACATTATGTGCCCGTAGCCAACATGCCATTCCCCTACAAGCAGGACCTAACGGTTTTCTTCACATATAGGACACGCTTTAGCTCCTTTGACACTATATCCAGACAAATTCCCATATGCTGGAAAGTCATTAATAGTGCAAAACAACATAGCGTGTAAACGAAATGTCTCTCTTGCTGAAGCAACATAGGTCATCACACCTTCAACCCAAAGTTTCTTTAAGTCATCAATCAAAGGTTCAAGATAAACATCGATATCATTTCCGGGTTGTTTAGGGCCCGATATCAACAATGACAACATAACGTACTTATTTTTCATACACATCCAGGGAGGAAGATTGTATATAACAAGCATGACTGGCCAAGTGCTATGTTGGCTGCTCAATGTCCCGTACGGATTCATCCCATCTGTACAAAGCCCAAGTCTTAGATTCCTATCTTCTTCACCAAATTTAGGGTACAATAGATCAATCTTCTTCCACTGTGGGGAATCAGACGCATGTCGTAGGATCCCATCATTATTTTTCTTAACATCTGCATGCCACCTCAAATTCTTCGCATCTTTCGGATTTGCAAACAAGCGTTGAAACCGTGATATTATAGGTAGATACCAGTTTTGGACTCCCCCGAAGTCGTCAATTTATACCGTGACGCACCACATTTTGGACAATCTTTCAAATCTACATAGTGCTTTTGAAATAATACACAATCATTCGGGCATGCGTGTATCTTCTTGGCCTCCATTCCCATTGGGCACAACATTTTCTTTACCTGGTATGTTGAGATTGGAAGGTCATTTCCTTCAGGAAGCATTTCTTTCAACAAAGTCAACAATGAAGTGAAGCTTTTGTCGCTCCATCTATTGTTAGCTTTCAACTTATACAATCTCAACACATCGCTAAGGTTCGTAAACTTAGCACAACCTGTGTATAACGGTATCTCAGCATCATGCACAATGTTTGTAAAGATAGGAGGTGGATCGGTGTGCTCTACCCTACAACTATCCAGCATCGCATCAACGATGTCTGCTGGAACTGGTTCGTTCACATTTACGTCATCAGAGGCAATTTCTTCTTCCACCCAAGCACTGCTATCGACATCTACTGGTTTCGATTTTGAAATCTCTCCATGCCAGTGCCATTCTGTATAGCCTTATACAATCCCGTTGCACATGACATGACTTTTGATTTCCTCACCAGTGTTGACTTTCAAGTTGTTACCGCAATGCCTACATGGACAGTAGAACCTATCTGTAAGTTTTTTCCTATGTTCCTCGGCAAATCTAATAAACTGATCAAGACCAGATATAAACTCTGGGGTGCAACGATTACGAATGGACATCCATGATATATCCATTCTATGATCAGAGAAAACAATTATATATTAGGAAACAAGTATATATTAGGAAAAGATTAGGCAACATTTCCCCGCTGTTCTCTAAGTACATATGTACTTAGAGAACAAACGGGGAAATGCCAACAAACACATTTGATGTCATTCTTATATATAATAAATGTGTACCACCTATCCCATCCTTGAACACCTAATCTCACTAGTAAGTGTATAATGTGTATTTGGTTTTCAAGAAAATTTCGGCAGCATTTCCCTGCTGTTCTCTAAGTACATATGTACTTAGAGAACAAACGGGGAAATGCTACCGAAATTTTCTCGAAAACCAAATACACATTATACACTTACATCCTAAGTGAGATTAGGTGTTCAAGAACAGTCCCAAACCGGGGACTATCCAAGATTTACTCCTAATGAGTAAATCTTGGACGGATTTCTAGGCCAACAAACACAATAATAGATATCTACAATGAAGCCGGACTCCATACAAAAAGTATATAATTTAGTGATTGTTCATTCTAATTTATACCAATGGACAAGTAATATAAAGAACAATGATTGTTCACATTCTAGGCCAACAAACACATGTGATGTCATTCTTATATATAATAAATGTGTACCACCTATCCCATCCTTGAACACCTAATCTCACTAGTAAGTGTATAATGTGTATTGGGTTTTCAATAAAATTTCGGCATCATTTCCCCGTTGTTCTCTAACTACATATGTACTTAGAGAACAAACGGGGAAATGCTACCAAAATTTTCTCGAAAACCAAATACACATTATACACTTACAACCTAAGTGAGATTAGGTGTTCAAGAACAGTCCCAAACTGGGGACTATCCAAGATTTACTCCTAATGAGTAAATCTTGGACGGGTTTCTAGGCCAACAAACACAATAATAGATATCCAGAATGAAGCCGGACTCCATACAAACAGTATATAATTTAGTGATTGTTCATTCTAATTTATACCAATGAACAAGTAATATAAAAAACAATGATTGTTCACATTCTAGGCCAACAAACACATGTGATGTCATTCTTATATATAATAAATGTGTACCACCTATCCCATCCTTGAACACCTAATCTCACTAGTAAGTGTATAATGTGTATTGGGTTTTCAAGAAAATTTCGGCAGCATTTCCCCGCTGTTCTCTAAGTACATATGTACTTAGAGAACAAACGGGGAAATGCTACCAAAATTTTCTCGAAAACCCAATACACATTATACACTTACATCCTAAGTGAGATTAGGTGTTCAAGAACAGTCCTAAACCGGGGACTATCCAAGATTTACTCCTAATGAGTCAATCTTGGACGGGTTTCTAGGCCAACAACATGGTTAATCCTAATATGTTGGGATCACATAATTATACTGGTAGGATTTTAATAGACATGATAAGTACCTAATCTATAGAGCATTATTAAATAATAAATCAAGAATTTAATAGTTTCAAACATGCAATAATTCACAATGCAATGTTATAAACTATAGGCAACATGGATAGATGAGACTAGAGTTCATATTAGAATAAAAATTAGCAACTTAGGACAAAGTGTGTTACCTTTCAATCTGTGTAACCTAGGGTTCAGAATATCATGATTTACTTAATGTGATAATCATAAGGACTTTATAATTTGCATGAAATAAATAAACATCCAACATCTATCACTTATTCAATCTTCAAGAAACCTTGACAAACATAGGAAGTAAATACATGTAATCATAAGTACAACCACGTACCTTGATGGTGATCCATGCAAATCATACATTAATTCACTGAGTATATTATCCAAGCAAATAAGAAAACCAAGCAATTAACTTTTGTTGCATGTATATACATCCTAAAGTGCCACAAATCATATAATAACATTAAATGCTACTCAAGTCCTAATCTAGAGTTTAGGTTTCCTTATTATCCTGTTATCATTAGGGTTATTCTTGAACCCCCAATTCCTAAGTTCATTGATTTAATGACATAAAAAGATCTAGTTCATATTATGTTTAGCCATGATATTAGGACCACTTAAAGCAGATTAGGCACATTAAGCAAGCAGAGTAGGGAGCCAATTTCGCGCAAGCAGATTAGGTCGGCACATAAAGAACCAATTTCGCGCCTGGGTAGGTTGGCAGGTACCTGGGCAAGCAGAGTAGGGCGAGGTCGAGCTGGTTGAGTACGTGGGCGGCGGCCGGTGAGCTCCAGAACCAGCGGCAACAACTCCGACGAGCAGGGAGCGTCAGCGGCGACAGGCAGGCAGGAGGCCAGGTGGCGGCAGGCAGGCATCGGCCAGGCGGCGGCAGGCAGGCAGCGGCCAGGCGGAGGAGAAGGAGAAGGGGGTGCGGCGGCGGAGGAGAAGGACAAGGGGGCACCGGAGTAGCAGTGGCGGCACGGCGGCGCCGTCGTGGAGAAGAAGGAGCAGAGAGTCGGGCGACAACAGAGAAGAAATCGCTCGCAATGAAATAGAAGAAAGGGGAAGAGTCGGGCGATCGAGGGTTATGAAGTTCCCAAATAGCGTCGGTTGTTTACAACAACCGACGCCTAAACATCTTTAGCGTCGGTTGTTTGAAACAACCGACGTCCAATTGGACGATATTTTCATGAAATTATTTGGCGGGAACCACTGTCAGCGTCGGTTATCAAAGGATCACCGACGCTGAAAAGGACACTTTTCGCGCAAATTTCCATCGCACATAGGCGTCGATTTTTTATCTACATAACCGACTCCGAAAGTGACACCATTTTTTTCGCTCGAAAATTGGATTTCGCGGGCGACTTTAGGCGTCGGTTTGTTATAAACAACCGACGCTGAATACAAAGCGGTACCCGTGTCTGGCTGGTCTTCGAATATAGACGTCGGTTTGTCTAAATAACCGACGCCTTATATTATAGGCGTCGGTTTTCCTTAATAACCGACGCCCAGAAAAGCGACACTGAATGCTATTTCTGTAGTAGTGAGGTTACCGACAACTACATGTTACGACTGGGAGGTCGTGATTCAGCTACAGTATGCATTGGCAGGAGGACAAACAGATCACCATATGTTTGTCCTCATATGGTGATCTGTTTGTCCTCCTGCTAATGCATACGTTGCTGAATCACGACCTCCCAGTCGTAACATGTAGTCGGTAACCTGTTTTAGCAGGTGGTATCGTCACCTTAGTCCCACTATATATGTACTAAGTTAGTGTTGTATGTAAATTCGGCGCTGCTGTTGTTATGCACTATATATGTGTTAGTCTGTCATGTTGTTATATGAATCTGAACCACTTGTGTGTGCTGCACTTTATGTATTGTATCTGTATCCTGCTTCTCTTCATTGGGGCTTCTTCCTGCATATCCTGCATATCCTGCATAGCTATGTCATGTCTGTCCTGCATAGCCTTCTTCCTATATTTATTTTTCAATGAGAATACAAACAAAAAATATTAGTGTAGAGTTAGTGAAATACTGATCAATGTCTAGAATTGGAATAGATCAAGAACCTACTCTCAGCATCGCGTATGTAATCTCGGGTGAGATTGGTCCTATAGTTCTTTAGCACCCTCCCACAATGTTTAGCATTTGTATTAACTAGAAGATAATGAAACATCAAATCAGAAAATGATATTGATATTAAAAAAGTAAACATTTAGCTTCAATAAAAAAATATAAACATGCATGCCTCTAAAATTGTGATCTTTTATCAATTAACAATCCTTCATTGTGATCTCCGCGCACATATAAGTCATCATTAGCTTCAATATTTTCTGGAGTTGGCAACCCAACTGAGAATGGACTGGAGTCATCATATTTATCATAGTACTCTTCTTCATCTATAGGATCTTCAATGAACTGTCTTTTACCATGAAGAACAACCGACCATTTATCATTTGCAGGATCATCGATATAATATACTTGTTTCGCCTGTGATGCCAATATGAATGGTTCAGCCTTCTCGCCAATCTTTTCAAAGTTCACTAAAGTGAAACCCAATTCATCCACTATAACTCCTTTGGTGTTATCAACCCAATTACATTTGAAGAGCGGAATTCTGAAATCTATGTAGTCAAATTCCCATATCTCTTCAATGACACTGTAATATGACATTTTAGCTTCACGTGGACTCTTATCCTTTGCACTTGCAAAAAACATAGTCGATGCTTGAAGGGTGACCCCACTGTTTTGGACGACACTCTTATCATCTTGGCGCTTTGTGTAATATGTGAATCCATTAATGTCATACCCTTCATAAGACATAACAGTCAACTTTGGTTTAAAGGCTAGCATTTGATAGTTTTAGTAATATCATCTGGTGTTTGAGATAGTTGATGTAAGACTTTATCTTCAAACCACTTAATAAAAGTCTTGTTATGCTCTCTAGCAAGCCACATTGTATTGGCTCGAGGATATTGTCTTTTGATGAAATTTGTATGTTCCTCGATATAAACGTTCACTTCGTCCATGTTGTGTAAAATATACAAATGACCTTGTTCCAACTGCTCACGGCTGATTACTTTCACACGTGATCCCAAAATTCCTTTGCCAAATAGCTCGTCAATATTCTTGTCATTATCAGGAGTGTCATTACCACTGAGAAAGTCATTGCAGAAATCCATAACCTCTCTCGCCACATAACCTTCAATAATACTCCCTTCAGGCCGATAACGGTTTCGAACATCACCTTTAAAAATGCTCATGTATCGTTCAAAGGGATACATCCAATGCAAGAAAACCGGGCCCAAGATTTTCACTTCCCTAGTCAAGTGGACAACAAGATGTACCATGATATCAAAGAACGAAGGAGGGAAATACATCTCAAGATGACATAGGGTAACAACCACTTCTCTTTGCAAATTATTGAGAGTCTCAGGGTCAATAACTTTGCTGCAGAGATTGTTGAAAAAGAAACAAAGTCTGGTGATTGCAAACCTTACATGCTTCGGAAATATAGATCGAATTGCCACGGGCAATATTTGTTGCATTAGAGTGTGACAATCATGAGATTTAAGTCCTATCAACTTCAGATCTTTCATTGATACCAATCTACGGATGTTGGATGAGTAACCATGTGGCACCTTAACATTTATCAAGCATTCACAAAAAGCTTTCTTCTCTTTTCTAGACAATCTGTAACATGCGGGAGGTAAGTATGTTCTTTTACTACCCATTTCACATATTTCTGTTAATTCTGACCTTATTCCCATTTCACGTAGGTCCAGTCTGGATTTTATCCCATCTTTAGTCTTACCTGGTATATTTAACAGAGTACCAATGATGCTATCACATACATTTTTCTCAACGTGAATTACATCGATACAATGTCTGACTGTCAAAGAACTCCAATAAGGAAGATACCAAAATATTGACTTCTTCTTGAATGAAGAATTGTCACTCCGTGTAGTACATTGTGATCTCTTACCAAATTCATTGACAAAGTCTTTTATTCTTTCATAAACAACCTCCCCTGGTATAGGTTTAGGTGCACTGCGTTCCTCATTCAATCCATTGAATGCTTTGTGCTTCCTACGATACGGATGGAATTTTGGAAGAAACCTTTGATGACCGAGATATACATTCTTACCGCCATGTTTTAGTCTTGTTGAATCAGTGTTCTCTTCACATATAGGACACGCTTTAGCTCCTTTGACACTATATCCAGACAAATTCCCATATGCTGGAAAGTCATTAATAGTGCAAAACAACATAGCATGCAAACGAAATGTCTCTCTTCGTGAAGCATCATAGGTCATCACACCTTCACCCCAGAGTTTCTTTAAGTCATCAATTAGAGGTTCAAGATAAACATCGATGCCATTTCCAGATTGTTTAGGGCCCGATATCAACAACGACAACATTACGTACTTATTTTTCATACACAGCCAGGGAGGAAGATTGTATATAACAATCATGACTGGCCAAGTGCTATGTTGGCTGCTCAATGTCCCATACGGATTCATCCCGTCTATACAAAGCCCAAGTCTTAGATTCCTGACTTCTTCACCAAATTCAGGGTACAATACATCAATCTTCTTCCACTGTGGGGAATCAGACGCATGTCGTAGGATCCCATCATTATTTTTCTTAACATCTGCATGCCACCTCAAATTCTTCGCATCTATCGGATTGGCAAACAAGCATTGAAACCGTGATATTATAGGTAGATACCACATCACCTTGGCAGGAGAACTAGTTTTAGACTCCCCCGAAGTCGTCAATTTATACCGTGATGCACCACATTTTGGACAATCTTTCAAATCTGCATAGTCCTTTTGAAATAATACACAATCATTAGGGCATGCGTGTATCTTCTTGGCATCCATTCCCATTGGGCACAATAATTTCTTTACCTGGTATGTTGAGATTGGCAGCTCGTTTCCTTCAGGAAGCATTTCTTTCAACAAAGACAGCAATGACGTGAAGCTTTTGTCGCTCCATCTATTGTTAGCTTTCAACTTATACAATCTCAACACAACGTTAAGCTTCGTAAACTTAATACAACATGTGTATAACGGCATCTCAGCATCATGAACAATGTTTCTAAAAATGGGAGGTGGATCGATGTGCTCTACCCCACAACTATCCAGCATCGCATCAACGATGTCTACTGGAACTGGTTCATTCACATCTACGTCATCGTAGGCAATTTCTTCTTCCACACAAGCACTGCTATCGACATCCACTGGTTTCGGGTTTGAAATCTCTCCATGCCAGTGTCATTCTGTATAGCCTTGTATAATCCCGTTGCACATGACATGAGTTTTGATTTCGTCACCAGTGTTGACTTTCAAGTTGTTACCGCAATGTCTACATGGACAGTAGAACCTATCTCCAGTTTGTTTCCTATGTTCCTCGGCAAATTTAATGAACTGGTGAAGACGAGAAATAAACTCTGGGGTGCAGCGATTGCGAATGGACATCCATGATCTATCCATTCTATGATCAAAGAGAAAACAAGTATATATTAGGACAAGATTAGGGTCTAGGGTTAACAAATACATGTGATGTCATTATTATATATAATAAATGTGTACCACCTATCCATTCTTGAACACCTAATCTCACTAGTAAGTGTATAATGTGTATTGGGTTTTCAAGAAACTTTCGGCAGCATTTCCCCGTTGTTCTCCAAGTACATATGTACTTAGAGAACAAACGGGGAAATGCTGCCAAAATTTTCTTGAAAACCCAATACACATTATACACTTACATCCTAAGTGAGATTAGGTGTTCAAGAACAGTCCCAAACCGGGGACTATCTAAGATTTACTCCTTATGAGTAAATCTGGGATGGGTTTCTAGGCCAACAAATAATGTATTGTCATTCTTATACCTAAAATCCTAGTTCTTCAAGTTAGGGTGATTATTGATGTCTTTAAAAGCATGATTGGCAATTTAGGGAAAAGTTCATCATTTACATTCCAAGCATGTCACATGTGTGCATTACAGTTCATCATTAAGCAAGATATAAGCAAGTATGTCATATTAAAATAGACTAAACAATATGAGAAAATAGTAGTGTAATCATGCAAATGGGAACATTCATGGGAACACACACTTCAGTTATAAGCATTCATGTAGCAACTTTCAGTTCCATTCATTAATCTCTTTTTACATCCACACACAGGGGTGTACCCCTAAACAATAACTAAACAAAGGGGTTGGTGTACCCCTAAACATGCACATAATTAAAAAAACTATTAATACAGACAAGTCAAGATAGATAGACAGCTAAATACTACACCAACATGGTCCCGCATCAATAACTTCTTTTTGATGATGAAAATGTGTCACGAAGCTCCTCACTGTATTTAGACAAATCTGAACTGACAGGGGCCTCAGATTCTAATTCCTCATAGATGATATCCGACGTCGTGCGCTCATACCGCAGTAGATGATCGGGGGTCTCGTAGTTGTTGTTGGTTATCCAAACTTTGATGGAATTATGGCCAACTGGATGGAGAAAAAGCCTGTTGCAACGGACCACATGCATCTCTCCAATCCAATCACACCAACTGGATTTTGATACAAGATTTCCCGCCAAATCATACTCAACCTCGATAACATGTGAATAATTGCCAAAAGTTATGGTCAGTTTACCAGGCATGTAGTGTCTTCCTTTTAGAAAACGCCAATGTTTGGGTATGACCAATTGGTTTAAGGAACGATCATCTAGGATGATGTCCAATTGTTCGTCAATAGGGAACGTTAACATTGACATAGAGGCCCAGTTCATAGTGACTGTTATGGGTGGACAGAGACTGCACACTATTAGTATTAACAAAGTGTAAGTACATATAACGATGTTATATATTTTCAGAAAAAGTTGTATAACATCAGTTAACCTTTTATTGCTTGTCATAACCAACTTTATTGTGTTAGACATGATAGCTTGAAAAGAAGTCTACAAATGTACTTAGAGAACAAACGAGGAAATGCTCCTAATGAGTAAATCTTGGACGGGTTTCTAGGTGCTTACTAAAATAGAACCATTATATGGAACTAATCCTACATTATACACATACTTTTCCTGAGTAAGATAATGTGCACTTCATGGAATTATTAAGATCTGAATATATATAAGTTGTTTCTATCTACTTTGATGGGATTTTATAACATTCGAGTCTTCCATTTATAACATTAAGATCTGAATATATATAAGAATCCCATTTGATACACACGATTGAGAATCTTTCACGATACTAGGAAAATACACTAACTAGATATTCATTTAGGTGTTAGACATCAATATGTGTATGAGCCCTAATTAAAACTGATTCTCATAGGAAGTAAATAAATTAAAAAAAAATGCCCATCAGTAGGGCGGCACCTTGAGGGAAGACGAGCAGAGGAAGAAGAAGATGGGAGGGCGGGCACCTTGAGGGAAGAGGAGCAGCGGTCGGAGCAAGTCCTAGCAGATTTTGGCGGCAAAGAGAGGAGCGGCGGAGAGGGCGGTGAGGCTAGGAGACCTAGCTGCTACCGACGACGGCAGAGAGGGAGGCCGCCGGGCAGGCAGGAACCGACTGCTTCTCGCTCGATGGCGACGAGCGGCGAGCACGAAGGAAGGAGCGGCGGCGACGGAGCACGACGGCAGAGCACAAATGGCAGGAAATGGCGGCAGCGGCGGTAGGGAGCAAGAAATCGCCGGAGCTAGGGAAATCGGGAACGAAATAGGGAAATGGGAAGAATCGTTCGGGCAGGGTGAGCTATTAAGTTGAAAATACGTGTCGGTTATTTAATAAACCGACAACTAAACCAACAGTGTCGGTTTGTTTGCAACAACTGACACCTATACTATATTATAGTCATCGGTTTTTGATTAAACAACAACCGACAACTATTCCTATCTCACGGATACCATTTAGTCGTCGGTTATTAAGTTACGAACCGACGCAATATGTAAAATATTGGAGCCAATTTTTTCGCTGGAATTTTGGGTTTGGCGGTTGAGTTTAGGTGTCGGTTGTTTATTAATTAACTGACACTTAATAAAAGCGGTACCCGTGTCTGGTCAACCTTCATGGGTTGGATGTCGGTTTCTGTTAAAAACCGACACAGTAGGGTTTATGTGTCGGTTTTTGTATACAACCGACACCTTGAAAACCGACTTTATAAGCCATTTCTGTAGTAGTGTTCCTTGTTTTAGGTTTTCTGCTTTGCCTCCCATGCATAACTAAAAATGTTTCCCATGGGGGTGAGACAATTGAAAATTGCCCCAGCGAGAGATATAACTCTCTGCCAAAAACATTGTTATTGCAGTTTATTAAATTAAAATTGAGCAGGGGTTACTTTTACATTATCAGGCATAATTATTCATCATAGAATAGAATAAGATAATCTCCATTCTCAAGGAGGTCATTGCATCTACCCATGGTAGATAAGTAATTCATCTCTCTACCTTGCAGAGAATATAAAGAAACGTAATTAACATTTATCCATTAAGGAATGCACAAAGAAAATGCAACATCAGCCAATGAATCTCCGTATTCAATCCTTAAGAAAACATGCTATACGGTTGATTACATTTTAAAATCACACTTATGCCCCGAGGAGGTGAGTCGTACCACTCAAATCCAACCTTCAGTTGCGAAACCCAAAGCCGGTGCCATACAAGGTCCATGGAAGAGCCAGACTCCATGACCTCCCACATCTCGGTCAGTGCGAGACCACAAGCAGGACTGCAGTCTCTTGCTTAAGTGACCTCAGTCACAGGGTTAGCTCCCGCAGGCTACCCTTTCTCTAGCCCGCCTTGGTACAGGTCTCAACGCTAGTATATCTGAGCCACGGGCCATTTCACCGTGCTCCCTGAGCCATGAACGCATTCATGCTCTTTCACACTGAGCCATGGGCCTGTTCACCATGCTCTTATACACATCTTGAGTCTACAACCGAAGTTGCACTCTAATCCTCCTATTTTTGGCTAGGATAAACCCCGCATATTCAACAATATACACTCCGGATTAACCCACAGGAAAACTTGTTTCATCATCACCAGGTGCTAACGATGATGGATCTATGGCCAAGGCACTACATGATGAAATTCCACTTGATTAATTAAGTGCATTACCATATCTTTTAGCATCATCCATGTTTCAAACAAGAATTATTATAACAGATGCTATAAAGAAAGATACAATACATCTATCACATACTTTTCAAATCTTTAAAACACATGATACTTGAGATCTCAGTCCTTTATCACATTACTGGGAATTCTCATCCCTTCACATTATCATCATCATGATTATTGGATCTGGGTAGTTAAACCCTTAGATCATAACATTGTTAATTCTGTAATAGATAACCATTACCACTAGGTCCTCAGTCCAAGGTATTCATTTTACTTGTGTGCAAGTATTCACATGGATCACCAGACCATTACACATCTTGTCACCTCTCACTAGGCAACAACTTATTCACATGGCTCACAAGGCCATTACACATCTTGTCACCTCTCACTAGGCAACAACTTATTCACATGGCTCACAAGGCAATTACACATCTTGTCACCTCTCACTAGGCAACAACTTATTCACATGGCTTACAAGGCCATTGATCATTAACTTATTATACAAGTATTTAACATGCCTTACAAGGCTTATGCAATAAAAGAAATACAACCTTTCCATCATTAGGGTTATGGTTTTCCATTATTAACCATTTAGATTTTCAAGGTCGTTATCAATGATCAAACCCTAATTCATTGCTCCACACATCTTGGAGAAAAGATTGATATCATAAGTATTCAATCATACTTATTTATTCTCATCATTTTTATTTAAATGAATCATCAATTCAAGGTATGAGTTCATTTCTCATCCTCACCATGGTATGATTACATCATACACATCATTTGGGCTTAACCCCATTCTCAAGGTACATTAATTAACACTCATCAAGGTGCAACAACTCATTACATTTCATTGTAATAGTTGCATAACACACTTCATATGTTTATTACCCAATTATATCGGATTTGGAGTACATCAAGGCATATAAACCCTGAGGTGTTGAATGTGATAACTATCATATTTTGATGTATCACTTTCTCATCACTTCAGACTCTCCTGAATTAGCCATCTTATCTTGTATTAAGGTATTTCCCTTCTTAATACATTCCATCACTAATCACTTACCTATAGAATATAATGCATAGGCCACACATTGGAGTTGTCCAACTATCTTTAATGATATGGACTTGTCTAATGGTAAAGACATTGCTTACAATTAGGTTGCATATATTCAACCACATGAAATGTTTCACCTTTATAAGGCCATTCCTTCTATCTCATCATTAGGGTTTCTTTATACCCTTACTTAAGATTAGAATTATGATTCATTGTCATATTATCCAAGATTAGGGCTTTATGTATTATGACTCCTCATTAGAGTCTCACATGCCTTCACCCTTCTTAGGGTCTCTTATCACAACATAAGATTAGTACGTCATGTGGTGTTAATACTTAGTTAAGGGTTTTCATGGAATCACCATCAACTAGGGTTTCCACCATAGTTTCCCTTCTTTTTGGGTCTACTAGTCATCTCTATAAGGATTTCATGCAATTATCCATAATTGGAGATTCACTATTCATCCCAATTAGGGATTTACATATCTTTTTACTAAATTAGAGTTTCACTGATGATTACCCTAGATTAGGGCTATATCCTTACCCTGGATTAGGGTTTCATTTAGAATTTCCCTCAATTAGGGTTAGAATTCAATAACCTTGTGAATTAGGGTTTATGTTCATGATTAGGGTTTCATGATCTCTTTACTTAAGGATCATACCCTTAATCACCACATGAATCATATTCATGTTATGAATTCATGCTAACATCATCTCAACTTGATAAGGTCATATCATCCCTTCAATCAAGTACACACAACTATGAATGACATAGTGTACCAAGTTATTGATCCTATAAGCAATTAGGGTTCATCCCTTAATTGGCACTAATCACTTAGGTACTAATAGGGTTTCAATCTTTGTACCTTCATTGATTATCATTACTAATCATCATTGGATCAATGAGTCATTCATCATCTCTATTATCGAGAGATTCAATCACCTTGGACCTCCATTACAAAAGGTATCCAATTGAATTGATCAATTGAATCTACAATTAACTTTGACTACTTGACCCCCAAACGGTTTGAAACCGTTTGGTAAAGGTGGTGCTTGAGACCGTTTGCCCAAGTAGGTGAAGACCGTTTTTCCAAGTAGGTGAAGATCGTTTGGCCAAGTAGGTGAAGACCGTTTGCCCATCACATCATCAAAATCCAAGTCAACCAATTAGGGTTTGGATCATTGGATTGATCACCAAATCAGCAATTGATTACACTTTAACTTAGTATCATTGGATCATCAATTGCTTAACCATACTCACCCCTAGACCTCCAAACGGTCTTGGGTGACCTCCAAAAGGTCTTGAGACCGTTTGGATGAGCTCCAAACGGTCTTGAGACTGTTTGGATCATCCAACCCTTATATTCTAGTGAAAAATCATTAGGGTTTGAGTTATTGAGTTGATCATCAAATCAACACTTAATTGCAAAGTGATTTTGTACCTTTAGACCTTCAATTGGTCAACCATGCTTAACCCTAGACATACAAATGGTCTTGGGTGATCCCCAAACGGTCTTGAGACCGTTTGGGTGATTCCCAAATGGTTTTGAAACCGTTTGTGTCAATCAACCCAAAACATCAACTCATTCCAATGCAAAATCAACACTTAGCCGGTTAGGGTTAACACCATATCTTTTGTCCTTCAATCACTTAACCATATCCAATCCTAGAGCTCCAAATGTTCTTGGGTGATCCCCAAACGGTCTTGAGACCGTTTGGGTAATCCCCAAACGGTTTTGAAACCGTTTGGGATAATTAACCCAAAAAGTCAAATCAGCCTAGTTGTAAATTAGCACTTAATCCAATTAGGGTTTACCTAATTGATTAGCCTTCCACTCATGATTCCTTTGGAATTAATCCATAAAATTTGGTGGGCCATCAATTAATAGAATTAGGAACAGGATTCTCAAACGGTCAACCCTTGGTCAACTCTTTCAAATGGTTTTGAAACCGTTTTCCTAAAAAGGAAAATAAATCAAGTTGAAAATCAGGACTTAATCCAATTAGGTTTTGCCTAATTGATTGGCCTTCAACTAATGATTCCTTTGGAACTAATCCATAAATTTTAGTTCTCTATTAACCAACATAATTAGGAACAGGAATCTCAAACAGTCAACCCTTGGTCAACTCACTCAAATGGTTTTGAAACCATTTTCTCCCAAACAGTTTCAAACCGTTTGCTCTCAAACGGTTTGGTGAAACTGCATGAGCAATTAACTCAAAACCGTATGAACCATGATTTCTTTGGAAAAAGTATCCAAGATGATGTCATAATCCTCTACCATAGTCCCTGAAGTTCTAGCAACTTCTGATTTCTTGAAATAACCATTTTCAACCAGCAATTAAACAAGATAATGAAGGAATCATTGAAATTGCAAGATTAATGGTTGAATAACAATGAAAAAGGGATCAAGTTATAAAATCCGCCTCCAATTGATCTCCAAAGCTCCATGTCCACCGCAACAATGGTGGATGCAACTCCTTTCACCATTCCAAGGCTCGTCCTCAAGGTTAGTGTGAAAAGGAATGGTTAGAATTGAAGAGGAGATCGAATTAGGAAGAAATCCATAATTTATTTTTGATTTCCACCATGGAATCAAGGTGAAATGGATCAAGAACCTTACCAACAGGTTGGGGGTCATCCTCCTGATCCTCCCAAGCTCCCTTGGTCATTTCCCAAGCAAGGAGAAGAAGTGGGGTCGAAAAAGCCTTCCATTTGGCTTGTAAAGGGTCTTTTCATAAGAAATTCAAGGAGAGAGAAAGTGCCTTATAAAAAAATCATTTAATCCCAAAAATGTGGCCACCTCTTCCCCCTTATCTTCCTTAGGGACGAGGCTATCTTGTTTGCCTCTTATTCCTCTCAATTATCCATGATTTAAAGAAAAGAAAACTAAGCACCTCAATTCATATTATATTAATATCCATATGTGAGTGGATATTTCTTTTTCTTATAAAATTGTGTGTGAGTTATCCACTCCCTTGGATATTTTCGTGGTTCTTACAAGGCTCAAGGACGTCACATACACATATGAATCCAACCATTTTAATTTTGGCTGAAGGCCCTTTAATTAATATATTCATTTTTTCCCTAAATCGAATTAGGGTTTCAATTAGGATTAAATATTGATTATTTTAATATCAAGATTCTCTCTCCTCCAACTTAATTAAAATGAGGCGCCCCTCTCATTTTATTTGCTCTAAGTGATGCCAAGAAGTATTAAGGACCTTATTGAAATGGTAATTTTCATATTGAACCCTAGGTTTTGGGTAAATTGCACTTTACACCAAAACTAGGTTTTAATGCACAAACATTGCTCTATCAGCTCTTTCTTGGTATTCGGGCTTCCATAAGCCACACCTCAGCATCATCTTCACTCTCATGATGCTTCAACACATGAGGAACATATTATCATGCACAATTTGCACTTAAACCCCTTAACTTGGGTATTTTGCACATTAGTCCAAAACAAACAAAACATTGATTTCGACAATGTTCAAAAAGGACTAGAATTGCAACATAAGTTCCTCTTGAGGCCTAGTTACTTTTCATAAGATGAGATTAAGCATTTAATCACATTTCTTAATCAAAACACCTAGGATTTAAGTAAAACCCAGGTCAGGGGTGTTACAAATTATAAACCCCTAACAAGGATTTCGTCCCCGAAATCCCAGATAAAGGAAGACAGATGTATTTTCCTTCATCATACTATCTAGTCTTCACATAACATCTCCTTATTATGGAGGCACCATAAAACTTTGTTCAGCACAAAGTGTTTCCATACAAGATTCTCATAGAATCAACAGACAAGGCACATGCTCCATTGTTCCTCATCATTGACTATAAAGTCAACTTTGTGTCAAACAAAACTTCTCTTGTTCAGAGAAACATCATTCATTCTTGATTAATATCATGTTTATGCAGAGCATAAACCCCTAACATATGATGTTCATATTGTTTTATACATCCAGACTAATTTCACAGTTGACCACTCCAAGTAGCCAACCTAACCCATCTGATAACTCTCAAATACCAGAATCTTTTACCTTAGTATCTATCACATGTGTTGGAAACACATCATATATATCTTTTCCTTTCATCTTGGAACATTAATTGTTTCATATGTCCTCATCTTGGGACCAAAGTCCAAGATAACTGATACTTTTCTAAGTATCCATCACATGAACACCTTTATCTTATGCACATCAACTGTCCTAAGACCCACTTGATTGCCATGTCCCTGAAAGGAAAGAAAACAAGGATTCATATTCCTCTTATTAATTCGTGTATTTTCAACTATTATTGAACCATTTACTCTTTATCTCATCCTAGGTTCCTTGCCTTTAGCATTGGAATTTGTAAGGATGATTGCATGTCATTATCCCTTTCTTTATTATTATCTAGCATGTTTATGATTATCTCATGATCTCATCACATCTCCCATTTCCTCATTATGGGAAAGATCTGTATTATGCGGGCAACATAATTGAACAGGGTTCATCTCCCTTATTCTTATTCTTATCTTATGAGGAGTACATTTTTAGTTCCTCATACAACATGCTCATCTGAGATGATATCAGACTTATCTTTCTTATGCATGGGATATGACACATTTATTCATTCCAGATTTCTGATTTCATGATACTCATTAGATTGTCTCAGAATGACTACTTGATCAGAGAAATAAAAAGGACAACAATCTAAGAGGTTCGATACCCACTTTATCATCAATAGTTGTATACCTGGCCAGCGTATATAAATATTGAGATTAAGTGGTATGCACTTTGTATACTATCATATTCCTCCTTTTCATATTATCACAAGCATAAGACTTATCATCCCTGAATTTCATTCAGGCATCTCTTCTATACCTCATCATTTCTCAAGGAGGTAAGAACAAAATAAAACATTTGTAATGTTTTACTATGCAAAACATAAGTCCTCATAGGACTAATCAAGGAAAGTTCAATCATTTCCTTTTGCTTCAACCTGTTGATGCTAATTACAAATCCTGTTGATATCTATAACATCATCATTGGGACTGGTAATCTAGGTTACATTGCCAAAACTTGATCCACTATATACATTACTGTTGCCCTAAGTTCTCCAACAGTAATACTTAAAGAAGGATTTTCTTATTATAGTTGGATCAGCTAGGGGATTCTCAGGAAATTGTCTCTCTCTTGCCTGTTCCCATGCACCTCTTCTTGGTGCAACATTGCTTCTCTCAGCAACAATCTCCTCATGTGACCCAGTCATCTTTAAGTTCTTCTTCTCTTATACGAGAAGAAGACACTATCAGATACACTGGATGACACCAGAACAGACTCTACTACCTTAGTCCTATGTCTCTGTAGACTCAACGAACCTAGATCTCTGATAACACTAATTGTGGAGACCATCTCGCGAAAATATGATTAACTAATGCGGAAGCGAATTATTTGCAGCGGATTACTGAAAATCACTGAATTTTTTTTTCATAGAGATCCATTCACAGGAAAACTCTTTAACCAAGAACCAAAGTATTTCAAATTCATCATGGTTCACAAGTCAACCTGTACCATTCCTTCTCAAAGATTACAACATCAATTGTCTTATAAACATTATATACAGACAATATACAAATCTCAAGGCATCAAGCCAAAACCTCAGATTGATTCATAAGACACTGACTAAAAACTCCGAGGACCTGAGAGTACAGAGACGACACATAGGACTACTATCTGTATGACTAGACAAACAATATCTCCACCTAAGATCTTATTGATGTACCTGCTGGTACTGTTGTTGTTTCTCTTTCCTTATTCTAGGATTCCTGCTTTGCCTCCCATGCATACCTAAAAATGTTTCCCACGGGGGTGAGACAATTGAAAATTTCCGCAGCGAGAGATATAACTCTCTGCCAAAAACATTGTTATTGTAGTTTATTAAATTAAAACTGAGCAGGGGTTATTTTTACATTATCAGGCATAATTATTCATCATAGAATAGAATAAGATAATCTCCATTCTCAAGGAGGTCATTGCATCTACCCATGGTAGATATGTAATTCATCTGTCTACCTTGCAGAGAATATAAAGAAACATAATTAACATTTATCCATTAAGGAATGCACAAAGAAAATGCAACATCAGCCAATGAATCTCTGTATTCAATCCTTAAGCAAACATGCTATACGGCTGATTACATTTTACAATCACACTTATGCCCTGAGGAGGTGAGCCATACCGCTCAAATCCAACCTTCGGTTGAGAAACCCAAAGCCGGTGCCATACAAGGTCCACGGAAGAGCCCGACTCCATGACCTCCCACGTCTTGGTCAGTACGAGACCACAAGCAGGACCGCAGTCTCTTGCTTAAGTGACCTCAGTCACAGGGTTAGCTCCCGTAGGCTACCCTTTCTCTAGCCCGCCTTGGTATAGGTCTCGACGCTAGTATATCTGAGCCACATGCCAGTTCACTGTGCTCCCTAAGCCATGAATACATTCATGCTCTTTCAAACTGAGCCATGGGCATGTTCACCATGCTCTTATACACATCTTGAGTCTACAACCGAATTTGTACTCTAATCCTCCTATTTTCGGCTAGGAGAAACCCCCAATATTCAACAATATACGCTCCAGATTAACCCGCACGAAAACCCGTTTCACCATCACCAGCTACTGACGATGATGGATCTATGGCCAGGGCACTACATGATGAAATTCCACTTGATTAATTAAGTGCATTACCATATCTTTTAGCATCATCCATGTTTCAAACAAGAATTATTATAACAGATGCTATAAAGAAAGATACAATATATCTATCACATACTTTTCAAATCTTTAAAACACATGATACTTGGGATCTCAGTCCTTTATCACATTACTGGGAATTCTCATCCCTTCACATTATCATCATCATGATTACTGGATCTGGGTAGTTAAACCCTTAGATCATAACATTGTTATTTCTGTAATAGATAACCATTACCTCTAGGTCCTCAGTCCAAGGTATTCATTTTACTTGTGTGCAAGTATTCCCATGGATCACCAGGCCATTACACATCTTGTCACCTCTCACTAGGCAACAACTTATTCACATGGCTCATAAGGCCATTACACATCTTGTCACCTCTCACTAGGTAACAACTTATTCACATGGCTCACAAGGCCATTACACATCTTGTCACCTCTCACAAGGCAACAACTTATTCACATTTCTTACAACGCCATTGATCATTATACTTGTTATACAAGTATTTAACATGCCTTACAAGGCTTATACAATAAAAGAAATACAACCTTCCCATCATTAGGGTTAAGGTTTTCCATTATTAATCATTTAGGTTTACAAGGTCATATTATCAATGATCAAACCCTAATTCATTGCTCCACACATCTAGGAGCAAAGATTGATATCATAAGTATTCAATCATACTTATTTATTCTCATCATTTTTCATTAAATGAATCATCAATTCAAGGTATGAGTTCATTTCTCATCCTCATCATGGTATGATTACATCATACACATCAATTGGGCTTAACCCCATTCTCAAGGTACATTAATTAACACTCATCAAGGTGCAACAATTCATTACATTTCATTGTAATAGTTGCATAACACACTTCATATGTTTCTTACCCAATTATATTGGATTTGGAGTACATCAAGGCATATAAACCCTGAGGTGTTGAATGTGATAACTATCATATTTTGATGTATCACTTTCTCATCACTTCAGACTCTCCTGAATTAGCCATCTTATCTTGTATTAAGGTATTTCCCTTCTTAATACATTCCATCACTAATCACTTACCTATAGCATATAAAGCATAGGCCACACATTAGAGTTGTCCAACTATCTTTAATGATATGGACTTGTCTAATGGTAAAGACATTTCTTACAATTAGGTTGCATATATTCAACCACATGAAATCTTTCACCTTTATAAGGCCATTCCTTCTATCTCATCATTAGGGTTTCTTTATACCCTTACTTAAGATTAGAATTATGATTCATTGTCATATTATCCAAAATTAGGGCTTTATGTATTATTACTCCTCATTAGAGTCTCACATGCCTTCACCCTTCTTAGGGTCTCTTATCACAAAATAACATTAGTACATCATGTGGTGTTAATACTTAGTTAAGGTTTCTCATGGAATCACCATCAACTAGGGTTTCCACCATAGTTTCCCTTCTTTTTGGGTCTACTAGTCATCTCTATAAGGATTTCATTCAATTATCCATAATTGGAGATTCACTATTCATCCCAATTAGGTATTTACATCTCTTTTCCCTAAATTAGAGTTTCACTTATGATTACCCTAGATTAGGGCTATATCCTTACCCTGGATTAGGGTTTCATTTAGAATTGCCCTCAATTAGGGTTAGAATTCAATAACCCTGTCAATTAGTGTTTATGTTCATGATTAGGGTTTCATGATCTCTTTACTTAAGGATCAAAACCTTAATCACCACACGAATCATATTCATGTAATGAATTCTTGCTAACATCATCTCAACTTGATAAGGTCATATCATCCCTTCAATCAAGTACACACAACAATGAATGACATAGTGTACCAAGTCATTGATCCTATAAGTAATTAGGGTTCATCCCTTAATTGGCACTAATCACTTAGGTACTAATAGGGTTTCAATCTTTGTACCTTCATTGATTATTACTAATCATCATTGGATCAATGAGCCATTCATCATCTCTATTCTCGAGAGATTCAATCACCTTGGACCTCCATTACATAAGGTATCCAATTGAATTGATCAATTGAATCTACAATCAACTTTGACTACTTGACCCCCAAACGGTTTGAAACCGTTTGGTAAAGGTGGTGTTTGAGGCCGTTTGCCCAAGTAGGTGAAGACCGTTTGGCCAAGTAGGTGAAGACCGTTTGGCCAAGTAGGTGAAGACCATTTGGACAAGTAGGTGAAGACCGTTTTCCCATCACATCATCAAAATCCAAGTCAACCAATTAGGGTTTGGATCATTGGATTGATCACCAAAGCAGCAATTGATTACACTTTAACTTAGTATCATTGGATCATCAATTGCTTAACCATACTCACCCCTAGACCTCCAAACAGTCTTGGGTGACCTCCAAACGGTCTTGAGACCGTTTGGATGAGTTCCAAACAGTCTTGAGACCGTTTGTCTTATCCAACCCTTGGATTCTAGTGAAAAATCATTAGAGTTTGAGCTATTGAGTTGATCATCAAATCAACACTTAATTGCAAAGTGATTTGGTACCTTTAGACCTTCAATTGGTCAACCATTCCTAACCCTACACCTCCAAACGGTCTTGGGTGATCTCCAAATGGTCTTGAGACCGTTTGGGTCAATCAACCCAAAACATCAACTCATTCCAATGTAAAATCAGCACTTAGCCGATTAGGGTTAACACCATATCTTTTGTCCTTCAATAATATCCAATCCTAGACCTCCAAAAAGTCTTGGGTGACCCCCAAACGGTCTTGAGACCATTTGGGTAATCCCCAAATGGTTTTGAAACCGTTTGGGATAATTAACCCAAAATGTCAAATCAGCCAAGTTGAAAATCAACACTTAATCCAATTAGTGTTTACCTAATGGATTAGCCTTCAACTCGTGATTCCTTTGGAATTAATCCATAAAATTTGGTGGATCATCAACCAACATAATTAGGAACAAGATTCTCAAACGGTCAACCCTTGGTCAACTCTTTCAAATGATTTTGAAACCGTTTGCCCAAAAAGGCAAATAAATCAAGTTGAAAATCAGCACTTAATCCAATTAGGCTTTGCCTAATTGATTGGCCTTCAACTCATGATTCCTTTGGAACTAATCCATAAAATTTGGTGAGTTATTAACCAACATCATTAGGAACAGGAATCTCAAACGTTCAACCCTTGGTCAACTCACTCAAATGGTTTTGAAACCATTTTTCTCCCAAACGGTTTCAAACCGTTTGCTCTCAAATGGTTTGGTGAAACCACATGAGCAATTAACTCAAAACCGTATGAACCATGATTTCTTTGGAAAAAGTATCCAAGATGATGTCATCATCATCTAACTTCGTCCCTGAAGTTCTAACAACTTCTGATTTCATGAAATAACCATTTTCAACCAGCAATTAAACAATATAACGAAGGAATAATTGAAATTGCAAGATTAATGGTTGAATAACAATGAAAAAGGGATCAAGTTATAAAACCCACCTCTAATTAGGATTAAATATTGATTATTTTAATATCAAGATTCTCTCTCCTCCAACTTAATTCAAATGAGGCACCCCTCTCATTTTATTTTCTCTACATGATGCCAAGAAGCATTAAGGACCTTATTGAAATGGTAATTTGCATATTGAACCCTAGGTTTTGGGTAAATTGCACTTTACACCAAAACTAGGTTTTAATGCACAAACATTGCTCTATCAGCTCTTTCTTGGTATTCCGGCTTCCATAAGCCACACCTCAACATTATCTTCACTCTCATGATGCTTCAAAACATGAGGAACATATTATCATGCACAATTTGCACTTAAACCCCTCAACTTGGGTATTTTGCACATTAGTCCAAAACAAACAAAACATTGATTTCGACAATGTTGAAAAAGGACTAGAATTGCAACATAAGTTCCTCTTGAGGCCTAGTTACTTTTCATAAGATGACATTAAGCATTTAATCACATTTCTTAATCAAAACACCTAGGGTTAAAGTATAACCCAGGTCAGGGGTGTTACACATTATGTCACCAATTGTGATGTATGCAACTTGTTTACTTTGACCTTTACCGAATGTATTTTATTGAAGGATGATGATATCATGAAGCATGGCATTAAATCAAGTATGGAATGTTTTAGTAATTATATAAATGGATGCATTGATCTATACAATGGGTATAAAGTTACTAATCATAAGGGGTATGTGTTGGTTATATTTCCTGAGAGCCTTCATGTGTTGATTATAAAATAGATAGATAGGTAGATAGATAGATAGATAGAGAGGTTTTCTTGAACTTAACCCAATCCTTTGAAGACTTGCCTCATTGGAGAAAACATTACATGGGGTTTATATTTTATATAGTTAGATCTATTCTCCTAGGATTATGATGAAATATTGTTACAATCCATCTAAATCCTAAATATTTCTTACTATTTAGTGTAATGACTTTATTCCATGTTAGTGATTCATTGATCCTTAGGTTTAGATTGGTTAAACATTATCCTTATCATTTTCATTGTAGTTTCAATGTATATTTGATGCCAAAAGATTCTTAGTGCAAAATCTAGATAGGTATACATAACTATACAAAGTTGTCATAAAACATTTATTCTTTTTTACTTTATCATGCATAAATATTATTAGTTGGATTAGACTAGAATTTTTTGAAAATCTATCTAGTTTTTATCTTAGTGAATATACTTTCATCTTAGATATTCAAATGATTTTGGAATACTTTAACGTCACCAATATTGATCCAAAGTAACTCCAAGATTGGTAACTCGAGAAAATGTTGGCTCTAGGGTTCAGGCACTGAGGGGAGGCGCCAGGGGTCAAAATGCCAGACCGTCTGACAATGGGGATCTGAGGCAAAGGTACCACTAAGGGGCACATGCACGAGGCTCTGATGGGACACAGGAGATGCAGACAGACGAGGATTCACAGACGTGACACACTAAAAAACCTAGGTTTAAAGTTTGACTATGACCTGCGACGACAAGGAAACCAAGCGGTATGAGGATGCCAAATAGAGGTTGCCTTGGATACCTTGAGGCTACCAGTTATGGGAGAAACCTTCCCACCTTTAAACCAAAATATGACTGCCACGGGGGAAGCAACTCACACAACTAAAACCAAAAAACTTGTCTCTTTTATCAATGTTCTTAATGGAGGGAGTAACTCAATCTTGGGATTCGAGGGATTAGAAATAACATTGATAAAATATGATATTGTTGTTAGAACAATTGATGGCACCCCCTGCTTTGAAATTGGTGAAAATAAATACAATGACATAATAAACCTTAGTGCTATTCGGTGGTTGTGTCAAAGTGTTGGCAAGAGAAGTAGGATTCCTAACCCTGTAAAATAGAATAAAAGCAATGTGGAACCCAATAGATAGTGTGAGGTTGATTGACTTGGAAAATGACTATTATTTAGTCTAGCTACTGAGGGAGGATGACTATTTAACAACTTTAACAGGAGGTCCATGGCCTCTAATGGGGTCATACCTGCTTGTTTAGCTGTAGGATCGCACTTTCATCCCATCCGATGAGAATCCTGGGTTTTTGCTGATGTGGGTCCAAATTTAGAAATTACCAATCTTTCTCTACCAAATATGCATCTTGGAAGAGGTTTGCAATCAAATTGGTACTACTATGGAGGTGGATACTAATACTGAACTAAAGAGATGGGGGTGGTTTTCCAGGCTTGCTATGAAACTCGACACCACTAAGCCGCTCATGCCTGTTGTACATATACAGGGTGAAAAATATACCCTGGATATGAAAACCTTCTAGCTATTTGTATGCACTGTGGACGTCTTGTACATTAGGAGGACTCTTGTGGGAATGGCAACACAAGCAAACTGTCAGGCGCACAGTGAGGAACAAGAGGTTACAGAGGAAATGTTAGTTTCATTGGGATATTTCTCAGAAGCCATGTATGCAAGACCCATCCAGCACAAAGAAGGAAGGAACAACCAGCCGCACAACCAAAACAAAATACACACAAGTAAAAAATTTGGTAATATAGCAGAGGAAGAAGATGAACCAGAAAAATAGGCAAACCAACAAGCAGTGGAAGACAAGGTGACGAGAATTGACTGGAGACAAAGGAATATGAATCACCTAAGACATATTCAAAAGGGAAAGACAACACTGAAGAGGACTATACCTCAAGCTCGGACTGCCAGAAGCATGTCAATCAGCAAATGTAGGGGGGCCCAAGGGTGACTGGATGAACGAACCAACAAAATCAAGTTACAACAATTAACTCTAAAGACGAGATGATCATTACTGGGTCAATCGGGCAGTGGACTTTTTGCTTTGGGAAAGGGATGCCTATATGGAATAATACACCACAAGGAGGAGAAAATGTGGGTATTCACCTTCATAATTGGAAAATCTCCTCATCAGGGGAAATCCTTAGGCATGGATCCATAAAACGTGGGAAGAAACACCATGAGGTTTCTCAGGAGGTTGAGGATGGGGTGAACAAGCCCAAGAGACCAACCCACAAGTTGACTTATGATTTGTGCATCTTGGAACATATAGGGCATCTTCTCATCTGAAACCCAAGATACTATCAGAGATTACAAAAATCGTTATCACATTGACATTTTATCAATTATTGAAACTTAAATGAGTGGGGAAAGGGTAGAGGGAGTCATTCAGGGACTGGGATATGATGCATCACATAGAGTGGAGGCACAAGGGTTTAAAGGTGGCATATGGGTCATGTCAAAGAATAGGGTGGGCATAGTGGATATTCTGGTGGTCCATCATCAGTTTGTACATTGCCTCATCAATTTCAAAATGTTTATTTCTTTTGTGTACGCAGGCACAAAGAAAGGTTTGCGTAGGAAGCTTTGGGGTCATATTAACACTATCATAGCTGCTACGACACTTCCATGGATGGTGATGGATGATTTCAATGTTGTACTACACATAGACAAAAAAAATGGTAGTGAGAACTTGAGTATCTCTAGCTGTCGATAATTTGTTGAAGCCCTAACTAATGCATGCTTAGATGATTTAGGCGCCTAAGGTGCAAGGATGACTTTTAAACGAGGTTGTTTGTAGGAGAGGTTAGATCAGGCATTCACTAACATGGAATGGGTGAACAGATACCCTACCACATATGTTGAAGTACTCCCTAGAATATTGTTAGATCATGCACCCATCATACTGCGAAAGGAGAAGATATGAAGACGCAACATCAAGACACATCTCTAGACAAGCAATAGATTGATGAAGCGGGCCTCTTTCCCACATCTTGAGAGTGCATGGGATGGAGACATGGACTTCACCAGCGTGTGTGACAAATTTATACAGACCGCAACAAGGTGGGAAAGAAACAAAAGGTAAAAGGAAAGCAAGCATAAAGATCAACTGCTTTGAGAGATTGGAAGAAAACATGATCTTCTTAGCCACAGATTCACACGGGAGTTGGATCCCCAAATCTGTCAATTACAACAAGAATATATGGATATACTTAACATGCAAGCAGAAGAATGGAGACAAAAGGCTCGGTGTGATTGGTTATGACTGGGCAATACAAATACCAATTACTTTCAGGCTATTGTATGGGGGTAAACAAAGAAGAAACACAATTACAAAGCTAAAAAACAATGGGGAAGAGTGGATTGAAGATAGGTCAGCGCTCAACAACCTGGTTCGCAACCACTTAATGAACCAATCTATGGAAGAAGGTGATACAAAACGAACCTTAAAGGCACAATGCTACCCTGGCATTTTTCCACAATTGACGGATGAGAAAACAAATGAATGAGCGAGGAGCCAAGATGAAAATGAAATCTACACTATCAACTGTAAAATGAATCTAATCAAGGTGCTAGGCCCTGACAGAATAGATACAGGGTTCATTCAAAACCAATGGAAACTATTAAAAATTCATTATCCATGACATGCTAAAGTGTTTTACAGGGAATGTCATACCACCCAAAATGGCAAACTATATAGTGGTTCTCATTCCAAAGAATAGCACCCTGGATACCTACTCATACCTATGGCCAATCGCTCTCAACAACGTAAGTTTCAAGCTTCTGTCCAAGGTCATCATCGAACGCATCAAACTGTACCTAAATAACTGGATATCTCCCTACCAATCAAGCTTTATTCTGGGAAGGAGAGTTTCAGATAATATCAATCTTGTGCAGGAGGTTATTCACATAATGAGGGCGACATCTATGGGGCAACAAAGCATGATGGTGATGCTCGATTTGGAAAAAGCCCATGACATGATAAGCTGGGTATTTATTCGTGACACTCTGAGGTGTACTGCAATACCAGAAAATATCATTACCATCATCATAGGTATTATCACCTCTGGTAATATCTCGATATCTTGGAAAGGAGACACATTGCAACCCTTCTATCCTTCAGGAGGAGTGTGTCAAGTTGATCCATTGTTACCCATCATTTTTGTACTATGCCCAGATAGGCTGTGTGAAGACATAGTGAATGAAGAGAAATGTGGGAGATGGATCCCTTTAAAAATTACCAGGAGAGGACCCAACATATCCAACCTGTGTTTTGTAGATGACATAGTCCTTTTCTGAGAAGCATCCTTAGAACAAGCCACTACTATGAAGAAATCTTTGAAGAAATTCAAAGATGCATCCGGACAGAGGGTAGCTGAAGAAAAACCATCCATCTTTTTCTCCACACCACTGACGTCGTGAAGGCGCATATGCTGGCATTTGCACATTCGACCTACAGAAAATCTAGGGAAACATCTAGGTGTGACAATTTTACATGGGATGGCTAATAAAGCTATGTACCTTAATACCATCAACACCATTGAAGAAAGAATATCCTCTTAGGTGAATAGGTGTTTGTCCCTAGATGGGTAGGTTACGCTGGACAAATCTTCTCCCACTTTAGTACTGACTTATCTGATGCAGACCACAATTCTCCCAATCTTAGTATGTTACTGAATTGATGCAGGTATTAGGAACTTTATCTAGGGAGGTTCATCTAGACGAACGAAGATCAACCCCATTGCCTGGAAGAAAATCATCACCCCCAAACATGAAAGGGGGCTGCGAGTCAGACCAGCAAAAATCTAAAATGATGCCTTACTCTTCAAGAACATATGTGATGTTTGCACCAATAGGGAAATTCACTGGAGGCAAGTCAGGACAGCTAGATATGTACAACTAAAAGATAGGGGTATGCAAATAGGGTCAAGTTTATGGAAATTCGTTGTTGTACACATGGCATGCATGAGCAGATCAATTGGGAGAACCATCATGAATAGTGAGTTGACATCAGTCGGGAGGGACAAATGGGTCAGAGCGACCTACTATCCTGAGCTACTACCCAATTATGAAATTCCAACGGACCTGGAAGGTTTGAGGGCTAGCTCAATGATGAAGGATGATGGGTGGGATGATGAGTTCATACGGTACTAGTTTGAGGAAGAAACAACTGGGAATATATTACACATGATCCCACAAATGTATGCTGGTGAAGACACTTATGTCTAGATTGGGGAAATTTGGGGCTTTTTCAACTCCAAATCAGTTTTAAAGAGGTTATTGAAGCATACTAGGAAAGCAATAGATGGTCCAATATTGCATCAAATATGGAACCTCAAGGCACCATTTAGGATCAAGTTCTTCGTATGGAAAACCATTCATGATGGAAGGATGACAAATAGAAACAAGCGGACAAGGGGCCTCACGAACTCAACATATTTCCCATGATGCAATATAGAAGAATAGACTACACTCCACGTGTTGAAGGACTACATTTTTTTCGAAGCAATTTGGGACTGAGTCAATGTTCTTTGCCGACCAGGCGTCACCAATCAAACTAATCTTAGATCCTTTTTATTACAAATTTGAAAGGAGACCGGTGAGAACACACCGGATCTACGTGGTTTGTGATCACGATTGATCTACTATGGAAATGGAGGAACCAATTTGTATTTCAAAACTTTACTATACAATTTGTGCAGGATGTTAACAGGTTGAACAACAGGTTCAATTGGTTATGAGGGTACTCTTTGATGACAATACGATAAGGATGCATCTGCCACTCATGCATAATGCCTAGTCCCATCTGCAACCTAGAACCCTAAAAATGAACGTAGACACCTCTGTACGGAAGAAACAAGGAAGAGCAACTACTAGCTACATATTACAGAACAATGTTGGGCAGTGGATTAGTGGAGGAGTACAAGAGGCAAGCTCCATGGACGTCCTTGAGGCAGATCTTAGTGAAATCCTACAAGTTGTGCATGCTATGCGAGACATGCTCAAACCAATCATTATTGAATTTGACAACAGTGTCACCTACAGGTTCCTCAATACTAACCAACCAGACTTCCCTGTATTTAAAACCTTTAAGGGAGGCGCTCCAACAATGTCGATTTGTAAAACAAGATCTAGTCCTAACCTTCATCCCTAGAACTGCAAATCTCCATGCTGATAGGTTAGCCAAATGGACGACAAAGTCTACCCTAAGAAAGTGTTCTTCAAACTCTTGTCTAGAGTTCACCTCTAAGATGTACAGGGAAGAACTTAGGATGAATGGGAGAATTGATGTACAGGGTGGGTTTCCTGGATGAAGAGTAGGATGATTAGAACTCTCAGAATTTTTTTTGATCCAAATACAATAATCAAGATCAAGATGAATGAATTATTTACTTCTTGTAAAAACTGTATTAAAATCATTCATTAAGTTTCATTATCTCATATAAATCTATTTGTTTCATGGGATAGTCCTCATAATATGTTAACACCTTTATATGTCTCAAATGAGTGTAATATTTTAAAAGATCAATATATATATATATAGAACTATGGATTCACTAACCCTAAATAACTTTATTTATATTAGTTGATATACCTTTTATAAACTCAAATTTCTATTATATAAATTTATTAAAATATTCTTTATTTTGGATAGTCAAAATAATGACTTGAACATATTATCATCACCATCATCATCTAGTCCTAAATCGCAATCATGTTGGATCTGGATACATGGGACCTTGTTTTCCAATCAACTATGTGTCATCTCATATTCTGATAAAGATGTAAATATTCAAAATCTCTCTTCACAAGTTAATTTAGTAAAGAACGTCTTCTAATAACATTGCTTGACTCAACAACATTTCTTCAAGTACACATTTTAGTCTTTCTATGCTGCATATGTTTGTACCATTTCAGACGACCCTCATAGTACTTGTCCTCAATGATTGCCACATTCTTTTTGTTCTAGATATGTTCTTTTCTCAAGACATTTTTCATTCTCTTCCCTCACATTCATTTATATGTACATATATTCCACATTCAAACTTTGGAGACCTTTTTTGTTCACTACCCAACATTGACATCAATACAAGTTGGCTAGCCATATAGGTATTCTATAATAACTCACTTTCTGATCTGGTGGGGTATTATGGTCCCATAATACTTTATTTTCACTTTCTCATTAGAACCATCCTATTGTGGTATTATGATAAACACCATTTTGAACATCATTGTCCATTTGAATATGAACTCCACCAATGCATACAATCCATCCAACTTGGGGCCACCATTCAAATTTCTAGACAGACTAAAAGTGTATATCATATGCTTAGTTTGCATCAACTAATCATGAATGCACTATATTCCAACAAATTTCTCCAAAATAAAACTATAACATCCAACCCTCAAATGATTTCAACAATTTACACAATACCACCAATAAAGAACATGTGACATGGATTGTCATTCTCAACATACTTTGTCAACTCACCCGTAACAATAACAAAATATATGCACTTAGTGATGATCCCTTATGTACCCAAACAATTATAGGAAACATTGATGTCTCTCCCCCAATTATCATAACCCTTGTAGTTGAGATATCCTACATGTCTACAATAATGTCAAAGTATTATATCGATACAAATTTTTTCTCTAAAACTAAATACAACACATCCATGGTAGTTAATAATATGCCTTTTCTAAATCAATAAAAGTGTATGGACATCACTTTTCTTTTCTCTATACTTCTCCATAAGAATCCTTATAAGAAAAATGACATCTATTGTTTATCTTCCATGCATGCAACCAAACTAGTTGTCTAAAGTTTGTGCTATAGATCTTAGCCTTTCCTCAATATTCCACTCTCAAAGCTTCACAATGCCACTCATCAACTAGTTACCTCCATAATTAGTGTATCTCTTAACATCATTTTTCTTTTTCTTGTATACACGTAATAAAGTATTATTTTGTCACTCTTTTGCTATTTTCTTGGTGTTATTAATCTTAATGAAGACTTTTTTTGACTACATATCAATTTCATGTCCACATCCATACATAAATAAATATCCCTCTGAACCTCAATATCTTTCTCATTTTGTATTTTTTAAAATCATTATTAAACTCAAATAATGAAACTCATAGTGTATATTTGACATTTTTTTGCATTCATATCACATGAGTCTCTTCCATTATTTAAATTATTTTCATTGTAAATCTTATAGAAGTAGTTTTTTTTATTCATTCCATCATCACCCTTTACCCACAAATCCGCCATCTTCATTCTTGATAAACTTTACTTGACTCAAGTATCTTCATTTCTTTTATCTTATATGTGTCACCACCCAAATAAACAATAAAGAGTGGGACTCATAGGGGATCCACTCCCTACTAAAATTTGAAGAATAAAACATCCATTCTAAATACAATCATAGGTATGATTTTTTTAGGTGTAAAATTTCTAAATCTCAATAATGGTATTCAAAACAACCAAAGTGTAGCAGCGGAATAAAAGTAATGACTGTATTCAATTTTCTAAAAGATTAAAAAAATACATTATAATCTCCCACATATGGTTTACATATATGATAAAACATAAGGATCTAGATAGAGGGAAATTTAAACCATATCCAGTTTGTCTCCAAGCATCAACTTCATGAGTTAGGTCCATGATGAAAGCCATGTATTCCTCAACCTAATCCTAGGCTGGTCCTCCATTCTCCTATTCTGCAACTCTGATCCTAGGCCTGGGTGGTTGGGATCACCCAACAAGAGGATAAAAATGGTATGCGTCAAATAAGGAACAAGAACAAGATATAAATAACACAAGATATTATGGTGTAAAGATTCAACTATACTAAAGAGAGTCAAGGGTATGAGGCACATAACAAAAGATTCCTACTAAAATATCACATATTAATAATGAATCATGAATGATTAGTATTGTGTCTTATTGTCTAAAGAAGGGATGAGGAACCTACCAAGCTCAACCTAAAATAGATGAAGGAAGAATTATCACATTCCCAATCACCTATATATATATATATATATATATATATATATATATATATATATATATATATATATAAGTGGGGAGAATTATCACATTCCCTAAGGTAAATTATCACATGCCCAAAACTATGGGTGGCTAGTATAGAGGTACACTAATTTAGCTAAAAAGTCATTACACCATCATCCTCAAAATGAATCACATGTCAAGATTAAGCAACAATATAATAGTGATATGGCAGGGGGTACAAAACCCAAGCAAGTAATGAAGTAAATGTGCCAAAAGGAGAAAATATAGGAATAAGAGCTTAAGTACATGCCTCATTGGTGAATTAGGATTGGATAAAAAATATACCAACTTAAGGGTAAGAATGAAGATACCTCTTTTTCGAGTTCAATTATCAACTTTCACCACTTTTAGATTGTCCAAGTTCAATCTTTGCCTATTTCTAGTTATTCACACACATTAGGGTTTTTAAATACATAAAAGTGTACTGAAACCCTAATTCTAGAATTTTTAATCAAAACTCGGATTTTGGCTCTAAAAACCTCATAAATTTATTTATTAGGTTCTCCTAATCAAGAAAACATATTTTTATGTCCAATTTGGAGATCATATGATAAAGTTACAATTTCTATGAATTTTAAGTGTTAAATTCATTCTCCAAAAACCATCCTTTGAAAAATATGGAAATCAAGTGTTGATACTATTTTTATTAAAAAGAACACATTTTTTTATTCCAAAACATAGTTTACTTTAATTTTTGGACAACCAGCACAAAAGTTAAGATTTTAAAAAATAGACCAATCAGAAAAACCGAATAATCCAAATAAGTGAGAAATTGCGAGAAAGAGAGGGAAAGAGGGGTCAGGTCTGTGTGACTTGGCCCAATCATAGGAAGCCAAGTTATGGGCCAAAGGCCATGTCACCCTCATCTAAAACTAGATATAGTTTTTATCATCCCAAAATTTTGAAACTTGGCCCTTAAGTCAATTCAGACGTTATCTTTAACCAATTAGTCTTCCTTTTATGAATTTTAGCCCATTATCTGATATTACCATTATTTCTCATATTTAAATAATTCAATATGACATTGACATTCTTAAAGCATTATTATTCATTCCTTTTTCTCTTCCTTTCTCCAAAAGGCTAAGGAATGTTCTAGAATGAGTTTATTTACTATTATCCCTCTAAAGTGGTAAATTTGCATATTAGACCCTGATTGACAAATTAAATGAGGTATTTGTGCATAAACCCATACATTGGCATAAATAGTGATCAAATTCATCCCAAACCACTAATAATTCCACAAATTTAACGTCATAGACAAAAAGGATAGAAAGGAAAGGAAAAGAATGGGAAAAAGGCCAAAAAGTGAATATACCTAGATTTCATTTCATTACAACACTCCACCCCTGAAAAAGGATTTTGTCCCCAAAATATCAAGCAAAAGGAGAAGGGTGAGTACATAACATCTCATATCTAAACAAACCATAAAACTTCCTCCAAAACTTTTACTAACTAAAACTCCTTGTTCATTAACTTCTTAACTTTAGAGTTCAAAAACATTGTAGGCAAGGTTCTACTATTAAGATTTCTTTTTATTAGATGTAACATAATTAACAATTTTGTCATATTAGCATTATATTTTCTATGATATTACATCAACCTTATTATTCTTAATATTATGTCCTATTATATGTACTTTGTTGCCACAAGAGTTATATTTTATTATTATGTATGAAATCCTGTATAAGTGTACTAAAACCCTAATTCTAGACCTTTTTAGAAAAACATAGATTTTGGCTCTGAAAACCTCACCAATCAATTTATTAGGTTCTACTGATCAAGAAAACATATTTTTATATTCACTTTGGAGATTATATGATACAGTTACAATTTCTATGAAATTTTTTTAAGAACCAAATTCATTCTCCACAAATTATCCTTCGAAAACATGGAAATCTGCATTGAAACTATTATTGCTAGAAAGAAAATATTTTTTGAATTCCAAAAAATATTTTACTTTAAGTTTTGGACAACTAAAGAAAAAGTTATGATTTTTATAAAAGAGACCAATACAAAAATTGAAAAATTCAAATAAGCGAGAAATTGTGAGAAAGAGAGCAAAAGAGGGGTCGGGTCTGCTTGACTTTGCCCAATCATAGGCGGCCAAGTCATGGGTCAAAGGCCATCTCACCCTCGTCTAAAACAAAAGAAAACCAAACTAAAAGACCTTCGTACCCTTGAATGAGAAATAAAGGAAAGAAGAGAGAAGAAGGGGAAAATCAGGGAATCCACGAGAGGGTATCATCCCCTTCCTCAGTCACACCATGAGCGGCAAGTTTCTAGCAACAACTTGTGGAGGAAAATGAGGCAAAATCATGAGAGATAATTATTCAAGAAAATAAAGACACATAATGAAAGAGGATGTCATGCACGAACACACCACACTCCTTGATTGAGTTGGTAGTATAGTTGAGGTCCAAGGTGAGGAGCTACAAAACTAAGGAAGGAAAATTGGATTGGGTGTGGTCGAGCAGGTGGTGTGCAAGGAACTTAATAGAGGGGATGGTTGTGGAAAGGTGAGACGGACACAAGGGAACAATCACCCATATATATACTCATGTTCTAGGGTTACTTCGTGTTGGCCATGAGAGACATGTAGCCCAATATTTGGGCATTTCTTGGGTTCTCAACCATCAGTCTTAAATAAGGGCTCATATGGTGTGGCGACACATCCCTCTATCACACAAACAACGAGGTGCCATGCGAAAACGTGCGGAAAACACCATAAACCACTAGATTGCCAAAAACACGGGGTAATTAAAACTGATTTTGAAAAATAGATAAACTAAGAAACTATCACATTCAGATCCTCATCTTGCAAGAAAATAGGTTATATAAACATTTACAAATCTTGATACGTGTCCACAACTTAACGAATCAACTATCTTGTCATCACATGAGTTCATCACCTGTTTATATACATACATAAAGGGCCACATCCAGCCAGCAGCAAGATATACAAAACTTCATCATAAAACAATGTCAAAACACCTCTGAGGACCTGAGAGTACAAGGATGACTCTAAGACTCTACTAAAAAACAACTAAAATAGCTGCATATCCATGTCTTTCCTTCTACTGCTCCTCTTCTTGCTGCTCGGACATAACCCTGCGAACACCTAAAAAGGTTGTAAACCAACGGGGTGAGACACACAGTCCCAGCGAGAAACATAACTCCCTGCCAGAACCATAAAACCTTAGAAAGGTTAAAGCAACAACAACAGATAACTAATAAAACGTACACTAAGAGCAGTCTAGAGAGCAAGGTTGTTATTACCATCGAGCTTACCAAGGTGTACAGAAGGGATATAACCAAGTATTTCCTTATGGAACATGATTGACAAGATAAGATTTATAAGATCTTACCACATAACATAAGGAACATATAAGTTACTGTAATGTATAATAAGATCAACTACACAAGCAAGTCCTCAACCAATGTTCCGTGTTTTGCCTTAAGCAATAAATACTATTCGGCTAGATTACATGTTATTATGCCCTGAGGAAGTGAGTCGCACCACTCAAATCCAACCGACGGCTGCGAAACCCAGAGCTGGTGCCATACAAGGTCAATGGAAGAGCTGGACTCCATGACCTCCCACCTCGTGGTCAGTGCACAAGAACCAAAGCAAGACCGCAATCTCAGCTTAAGTGGCCTCTACCATAGGGTCAGCTCCCGCAGGCTACCCTTTGTCTAGCCCGCCTTGGTACAGGACTCGACGCTAGTATATATGAGCTACGGGCCAGTTCACCGTGCTCCCTGAGCCATGAACGCATTCATGCTCTATCACACTGAGCCATGGGCCTGTTCACCATGCTCTATCTATCCCTAGTCTGCAACCACAGCTGCACTCAAATCCTCTCTATTTTAGGCTAGGAGAAACCTCACATATTCAACAATATGCGCTCCGGGTTAACCCGTAAGAGAACCCATTTCACCATCACCAGCTACTAACGATGATGGATCTATGTCCAGGGCAAACTACATGATATGTTCCACTGTGATTAGTTAGTATATTTTAAGTGGATTGTTGAGGCAACCAGGTTGCAACACATGCATAACATAAAGCTACATTATTGTTACCACCATCATGTTATTCTGGGATCTCAATCCCTCATCACAAGAAACCACTGCCTCATAAGGCATTCTCATCACTTGGGATAACAATCCCAGATCATCATCAGAGGATAACACCTCAACTTAGGCACTTTATCCCAACTCAGGTCCTCAGACCAAAACACATCATACAGGTGATGCATGTTATCTCATCATCAAGAGTGACCATCAAAGCAGTGTTATTAAAATATATATACCTCATAGCCCTTTTCGTGGCTATGCATCTGTATGAAACACCTGCATGGTTAGTATACACAATCATCATGGATTAACAGAAGGATAATATTAACAAACATAGGGCAACATTGATGATTATGCTTTATCATTCATGCCTCAACCCTATGGCCAAAGACATGGGTCACATCATCATGTGAAGCAACTCATATACTTCCAAGCTTATCATTTACTCATCATTATATATACATGATTCAAGATGACCATAAACACATGTAATATCATGTCATTAGAGTTTCAGATATGTCATGCTTACATATGTGCGTTCTACTATATCAACCACCTTACCATTACCAAACATGTCAAAGGTTCATGAACCATAAAGCATAGCTCTTAATCAACAAATATGTGATCGCATGATAATGAACTAACAGATGAGTTTCCAGGTGGAACATGACCCTCACTAAAAGTACCCACTACCCTCACAAGAAGTGTGACGGGCAGGGCACCCTCACTAGAAGTGGTATCGGGCAGGGAACTTTCCTCATATCGCCCACGCACTCCAGCTTCATATCGACCAAGAAATCTAGCTACATATCGGCCAAGCACTTAGCAAGGATGTCGGGCTACCACCTCAAGGTGTATCATGCAACCCTATGTGTCGTGCCACTAGGAAGAACTCTAAGCACACCGTGCCACTAAGTCTAAGGGCATGTCTTTCATCAAGTGTGTCGTGCATCCATCTGTATTGGTAATCCATGGGTGTCGGGCATCCATGTGTTACTACATAGGTTATCACCACCCAACCATGGTGCCCAGCACAAGGCTAACCTACTGAGCTTCATATCATTCAAGATACAACGGACACCAAGCCACTACCCAAGATAAGTGTATCGGGCAGGGAACTCAACAAAGCACAATGCCCAACACACAAAGCAAGGACCAAGGTATAACACCCAACACAACCTCATCACATCAACCCAAACTCTAGATCAAGAGAGGGTATCGGGCATCACCATACCCAAGCCATATTGTAATATACTGAAATTTAGGGTCTTCCCTGCAATTTACCCACTTTTGATATTTTCTTGGCTTTTTAGTCCATTTGGACCTTTTTCATAAATTTCCCTTGTTTTATATTCTTTTTGGACCCCTTGTGCAATTTGAGCACAATTCAATGTTTAAAATCACCTTTTTCCCTCATTTATGATAATGAAGGGGTGTTTGCACAAATAAACCAATTTAGGAGATAAGTGAAGGTTAATAATGTAATTTGGTCATTAAGGATGGATATAAGTAGATAATATTAATTTGGAGTTTTTTTTTGGATAAATATAATAATAATAATAAGATTTTGAATTAATTATGAGTATATTAACCTCTTTACTTTCTCTCTCCTCCAATTTGAATATAAATGTGTGAAAATATATTTGAAGGTTGATATTTTGCTCTTAATACTCATATATAACTATCACCTCGAATTTGACTCACTAATTGCATTAATATAGTTATTTCATAATAATTCACACCTTTTAATGTGTTAAAATACACTTTAATGAGCAATGTATTTATTAAGGGCCTTATTGGATATAAATACGAAATCTAATTATATAGCATCGTTCTAAATGCTAACATGAACCTATGGTCCAAATTTGGTGGCTTTTGGAGTTCATTTGACCCTTCAAATCCAGTTTATAAGCTTTTAATATAGTGTAACCATCGATTTCATTAATATCATTTGTCGCACTATTGTTTGGTTATTTTCCTGTCACGCACCCGGTTCCACCTTGGACCCGCCTTACGGTGGTCAAGTTTTGTTCCCCGCTCGATCCAATGGACGTGAACCCTTCTTCTTCCTCCAGCCGTTAGAGCAGACCCAACCGCCGATCTTCCCGATCTCTCTCTCTCCACGTTGCACCGTTCCAGTTGGTTTCTCTCCGGGTCGCTTCGTCTCTTCACGACGAATCTTTTGAGAGTTCACTCGCCTCCTCTCATGCCGTAAGGGGGGAATGCTCAACGTGCCTTCTCGGTTTGTCTCCACCATGGGCACACAGAGGGACCTTCACCCACTCCCGCGCCTATTCAAGGACTGGAAAACAACCCTCAGACCCCGACCTACCTTCTTCTTCCTCTAATTCCACCTCTCTTTGCCCGAGGCACCGCGACCGGCTTGGCTCTCCTCTCTGATGACGGCCGTGGATAGACCAAGATAGACGATGCCTCCAATCAATTAAAGCCTAGGTAACGTTCATCGACCTTACTTCTCCATTTCCGCACGCTCAGTTTATCCTGCGACGACCCTGGTTGTTCGGTCCTATAGGGCCGCCGATGACCTCCGCCGATGCCCCTTCGGGTTTAGAGCTCCTGTGCACCTCCACTTGTGGAAAGTAGTTCTTCCAGTTTTCCATGGACCCATGAACGTGCCCACGACCTTAGTTTTTCTTTCGGAGAAGTTCTCGCCATGGTTTTTCCTCAATCGGCCGGCCTTCCCCTGTTCCACCTTCGGTGAAGCTAGTTTCCACACACCTGAGCAGGATTTGCTCTTTCGTTTGGTTCGATGAATTCACGGTGACACTGGGATATTTTCTCCCTCTCTCGGTAGAGCACTCTGTGCGCAGCAGCGAACAAGAGCCAAGGAGCTGAGCTCCAGGCTGTGCTGCTCGCAGCCATGGCCAGAAGAAGGAACGATGAGGATCATCAAATGACCATGTAGCCCCCGCTGCTTCAATCGTTAGCATTTTATCACAGGGGCAATATCGCCTTTCCGCCCCTTGTTCTTCCCCTCTTACGCAAACAAAATGATGGTTCCAAATGACCTAACTACCCTCGAAGCTTGGCTTAAATGGTCTTTTGCCTCTCTGTTCATCCGCCCTTGACCGAGGCCTAGCGAGCCTGGATCGGCTGACATGGCCAAAGCTGATTGGCCCATGTCATCGTGGGTCCGGCCACTGTGGTGCTCAATTGATTTTATTTTTGCCTATGTGGCTTTTTCCTAATTTCTGATTGGCTGAGATCATTTAATTCATAATAAATGAATCCTTGGTCAGAAAAATACGAATAAATAGTCGATGGGAAAGAATTTTCATGTAGAATCTGATTTTGTGGTTTTTGAAGCCTGATTCTAAATGATTTTTCGAAGTTTGCCTTGAATGCTTTTTAATAGTATAAAATGTTCTAAAATACATAATAAATTCATTTTAACCCCAAATTAGGTAATAAAATATGTTTTATTGTTCAGGAGAATATGACTAATCTTTTGGGCTTGATTTTAAACCCTAAATCATGGTTTTGTAAAATTAGGGTTTTCCCTATGCTTTAAGACTTATATATATATTAATTCATGTGTAATTATGTAACTAGGGGATATGGAATGGTGATGCGATCAACTTGGTGAATGTGATGGTAAATAAATAAAACAGGTATATGGAACCTATTTTAGTATGTGAGCCCTATTTTAGTATGTGGATCCTATTTGTGAACATCTATGTTGAATGTGAAATGAAAGTGGAATGTAATTGTGCAAAATACCTATCCTTCAGTTGGGACTTTTCCAACCCCACAATCATTATTGTGCTAGCCTTATTATTCTCCTAAATTCATTTTTGGCTCTTTTACTTCTTTGATGAATCAATTGCAGTTGTGGCTCACTTATGTGAAATATTTAATCTTGTCTTGGCCAGTGTTGGCTCATCTTTTTGAAATACTTGGAAACATTGTATAATGTTGTTTCTTGTTGACTCATTGGAGTTCTTAGATATTGTGGTGGCCTATGACGGCCTATTTATTTATTTGTTGGGTTTTGTTCCCAATGCTATGTTGTTATCTTGATATACTTTTCACTCTACTTCCAAGTGAATGTTTATGCATGATAAAGTTATTGGCCAATTGACAATGTAGTGTACACGAGTACAAACCACCCATAGGGCACTGGGGTTTTAGTCCCCCTGTCGGGCACTGGGGTTTTAGTCCCCCTGCCATTTTATATATTAGGCACTGGGGTTTTAGTCCCCTGCCACTTTTTAGGCACTGGGGTTTTAGTCCCCCTGCCATTGGTGAGGTCTGGTAGGTGCCTCACCCTACATTGAGAGGATGTTGAGTCATAATTTATATTCATGCAATTGTGATATTTGTTGATATTAAAATGTGGCAGTATTCTAAGTTCTTATTTACTCATTGGTCTCTCTCTTCTTGAAATTCCCTAATGGAATTCTTTTGCTTAGCTTATTGATTCCCTTATTCCTATTGTTAACACATACCTTTTTATCCTTCTCTTGCTGGATGACCCCAACCATCCAGGCTAGGATCAGAGTGTGCATGGAAGCTTGGTGAACCTAAGACTAAGGATGGGAATTGAAGGAAAAGGAACATATATGATCATAGTTGTTGTTATGTTTCAAGTTATTTTTGTTTGGAGACAATGTTGTATTAGTTAAGTCTTCCTCTACCTAGATCCTAGTTGCTTGTATAAAGTTGTACTCCCGTTTGGGAAAATTTGGTAATGTACTCTTTATAAATTTTGAATAAAGTCAAGATTTAAATTTCCTCTGCTACATAATTGATGATTTGTTTATCATGTTAATTAGTAGAGAATTGGTCTTTACAGCATGGTATCAGAGCATCAAGGTAGTTGGATTCTTGACTAATTCAAATTGTCTCCTACATAGAACCCTTATCTCATCTAGTTTCCCTTAGTAAGCTTTTCACCTTAGAGTTAACCAATGATGAAAATTTGATTTAGGACCATAATGATTTCATATTAGAAATAAAATTTGTCAACTTTTTGGTGAATTGTCTATTGAGTAGCTATCAGAGCAAGAAGTTGAAGTGATGGTGTCCAGAAAGGGTCAGAGCTTAGGGGCTGGCAATATTTTCCGCCACCCCACTAGTTTGGTAACGAGGACTCCTGAGCTCATATGACCTGGCCTGGCCTGATCTGAAACAGACAACTCGAAATAGTCTACCCTTAGACATATTACCTTATTGTTGAGTAACCTTTATAACCCTTATATGGTGATTTGACTTTTTCCAAAACAAAAACCATCTTGTGACCTTTAGGTACCATATATGAGTCTTAGATTACCATGTTAGGTTTAAGTGTACCCTATCTTATACCTTGAGTTGGAAGATCGAGTTTAGTAAGACTTCTAATGTTGGATCTTATACCCTTAGAATAGTTTGACTTAGTCAACCCTTTAAATGGAATGGTAGTGTTAGTACCTTGATAGATTTTGGAGTTGCTAATTTCGAGGATGAAATCCTCTTTAGGGGGGTGGAGTCCCTCAATCAAGAAACCCTAACTCCTTAAGACATGGGATTAGTGAGAGTTGAACAAACATAATATAATTGTAATTCATCTTGTTTGTTTATGAACAAATTAATAAGTCATATAATTCATATGTTTGAACCTTAATATAGGCTTGATGCACATAATAAACAAGTTACTAATGGTGAATATACATAACGTTGAATATGCCACCCTAATGGTAAAATATGTAGGGATAATGCACCCTAAGGATGCTTTAATATGTAATAATCATGTTGACCTAAACCCTAATATGTAATGATCTAGTTTTGACAACATATACACATATATAGACCCTTAATGCCTTTCATGATACATTAGTGACATTAGGTGTCATCGTCACATAATATACCTTAATGCATGTCAATGGATTATAGTCACAAAGTTATCAATATACATATAATGTATATCACCTTGTTCCCTAATGAGCACCACATCATAACTTGATATATGAATTAATTCATTAATATTTAATGTGTTACATCCTATTCACTAAAATGAGTATAATGACTCAAACATGATAATGAATAATTGGAATCACATAAATATTCATAAAATGCCTAATGTGATTTAAAATATGAATAATTTATAATACAAAGTGTAATGGATGAAAATGATTAATGATGTCATTAATATGAGTATGAAAGATGATATGAAAATGTGTAATATGGACATTATTTGGAATTATAATAGGCTTAATAACTTTTTGGATAATATTAACCTTTTTCTACAAAATAATTTGTTATAACCCTACATGATAGTTTAAGAGGATAATGGAAAATGAATTCATGTTATTAAGATTTTTGATCTAATACATTAATTAATGTTGAAATGGCTTAGTAAACCCTAATTGTGCTTAAAACCCTTGATGAGGGAAATACACATGATAAAAAATTGAGATGTAATTGTTTTGAATAAAATGTGGCACAAGTAGTGGTATAATATATAAGATACCTCTTCAGGATGTAGATTATATTAATAAGGCAAAAATGTTAATTAACTTAAGTTTGATAAAAGGCTATAGGTTTTGTGGAAACCTTAGTAATACCTCACTTATGTAGATTGTGTGTTGTACCCTAGATTAAGGGTTATAACCTAGTTGGTTAAGGTTGGGATGTTGCACACACACCCTCTCTCTCCTCTTGTTGTGATTTCGGGGACAAAATCCTCTTTAAGGGGTGCTGTGCTGTAACATACTGAAATTCAGGGTCTTCCCTACAATTTACCCACTTTTGATCTTTTCTTGGCTTTTTAGTCCATTTGGACCTTTTTCATAAATTGCCCTTATTTTATATTCTTTTTGGACCCCTTGTGCAATTTGAGCACAATTCAATGTTTAAAATCACCTTTTTCCCTCATTTATGATAATGAAGGGGTGTTTGCACAAATAACCCAATTTAGGAGATAAGTGAAGGTTAATAATGTAAATTGGTCATTAAGGATGGATATAAGTAGATAATATTAATTTGGAGTTTTTTTTGGATAAATATAATAATAATATTAAGAATTTGAATTAATTATGAGTATATTAACCTCTTTACTTTCTCTCTCCTCCAATTTGAATATAAATGTGTGAAAATATATTTGAAGGTTGATATTTTGCTCTTAATACTCATATATAACTATCACCTCGAATTTGACTCACTAATTGCATTAATATAGTTATTTCATAATAATTCACACCTTTTAATGTGTTAAAATACACTTTAATGAGAAATGTATTTATTAAGGGCCTTATTGGATATAAATACGAAATATAATTATATAGAATCGTTCTAAATGCTAACATGAACCTATGGTCCAAATTTGGTGGCTTTTGGAGTTCATTTGACCCTTCAAATCCATTTTATAAGTTTTTAATATAGTGTAACCATCGATTTCATTAATATCATTTGTCACACTATTGTTTGGTTATTTTCCTGTCACGCGCCCGGTTCCACCTTGGACCCGCCATCCGGTGGTCAGGTTTTGTTCCCCGCTCGATCCAATGGATGCGAACCCTTCTTCTTCCTCCAGCCGTTAGAGCAGACCCAACCGCCGAGCTCCCCGATCTCTTTCTCTCCACGTTGCACCGTTCCAGTTGGTTTCTCTCTGGGTCGCTTCGTCTCTTCACGATGAATCTTTTGAGAGTTCACTCGCCTCCTCTCATGCCGTAAGGGGGAAACGCCCAATGTGCCTTCTCGGTTTGTCTCCACCATGGGCACACAGAGGGACCTTCACCCACTCCTGCGCCTATTCAAGGACTGGAAAACAGCCCTCAGACCCCGACCTACCTTCTTCTTCCTCTAATTCCACCTATCTTTGCCCGAGGCGCTGCGACCGGCTTGGCTCTCCTCTCTGATGACGGCCGTGGATAGACTAAGATAGACTATGCCTCCAATCAATTAAAGCCTAGGTAATATTCATCGACCTTACTTCTCCATTTCCGCACGCTCAGTTCATCCCGCGACGACCCTGGTTGTTCGGTCCTATAGGGCCGTCGGTGACCTCCGCCGACACCCCTTCGGGTTTAGAGCTCCTGTGCACCTCCGCCCACAGAAAGTAGTTCTTCCAGTTCGCCATGGACCCAGGAACTTGCCCACGACCTTAGTTTTTCTTTCAGAGAAGTTCTCACCATGGTTTTTCCCCAATCGGCCTTCCCTTGTTCCACCTTCGGTGAAGCTAGTTTCCGCACACCTGAGCAGGATTTGCTCTTTCGTTTGGTTCAATGAATTCACGGTGACACTAGGATATTTTCTCCCTCTCTCGGTCGAGCACTTTGCGCGTAACAACGAACAGGAGCCAAGGAGCTGAGCTCCAGGCTGTGCTGCTCGCAGCCATGGCCAGAAGCAGGAATGATGAGGATCATCAAATGATCTTGGAGCCCCCGCTGCTTCAATCGTTAGCGTTTTATCACAGGGGCAATATCGTTTTTCCGCCCCTTGTTCTTCCCCTCTTACGCAAACAAAATGATGGTTCCAAATGACCTTGCTACCCTCAAAGCTTGGCTTAAATGGTCTTTTGCCTCTCTGTTCATCCACCCTTGACCGAGGCCTAGCGAGCCTAGATCGGCTGACATGGCCAAAGCTGATTGGCCCATGTCATCGTGGGTCCGGCCACTGTGGCGCTCAATTGATTTTATTTTTGCCTATGTGGCTTTTTCCTAATTTCTGATTGGCTGAGATCATTTAATTCATAATAAATGAATCCTTGGTCAAAAAAATACGAATAAATAGTCGATGAGAAAGAATTTTCATGTAGAATCTGATTTTGTGGTTTTTGAAGCCTAATTCTAAATGATTTTTTGAAGTTTGCCTTCAATGCTTTTTAAGAGTATAAAATGTTCTAAAATACATAATAAATTCATTTTAACCCCAAATTAGGTAATAAAATATGTTTTATTGTTCAGGAGAATATGACTAATCTTTTGGGCTTGGTTTTAAACCCTAAATCATGGTTTTGTAAAATTAGGGTTTTCCCTATGCTTTAAGACTTATATATATTAATTCATGTGTAATTATGTAACTAGGGGATATGGAATGGTGATGCGATCAACTTGGTGAATGTGATGGTAAATAAATAAAACAGGTATGTGGAACCTATTTTAGTATGTGAGCCCTATTTTAGTATGTGGCTCCTATTTGTGAACATCTATGTTGAATGTGAAATGAAAGTGGAATGTAATTGTGCAAAATACCTATCCTTCAGTTGGGACTTTTCCAACCCCACAATCATTATTGTGCTATCCTTTTTATTCTCATAAATGCATTTTTGGCTCTTTTACTTCTTTGATGAATCAATTGCAGTTGTGGCTCACTTATGTGAAATATTTAATCTTGTCTTGGCCAATGTTGGCTCATCTTTTTGAAATACTTGGAAACATTGTATAATGTTGTTGCTTGTTGACTCATTGGAGTTCTTGGATATTGTGGTGGCCTATGAGGGCCTATTTATTTATTTCCTGGGTTTTATTCCCAATGCTATGTTGTTATCTTGATATATACTTTTCACTCTACTTCCAAGTGAATGTTTATGCATGATATAGTTATTGGCCAATTGATAATGTAGTGTACATGAGTAGAAACCACCCACATGGCACTGGGATTTTAGTCACCCTTCCGGGAACTGGGGTTTTAGTCCCCCTGCCATTTTATATATTAGGCACTGGGGTTTTAGTCCCCCTGCCACTTTTTAGGCACTAGGGTTTTAGTCCCCCTGCCATTGGTGAGGTCTGGTAGGTGCCTCACCCTACATTGAGAGGATGTTGAGTCATAATTTATATTCATGCAATTGTGATATTTGTTGATATTAAAATGTGGCAGTATTCTAAGTTCTTATTTACTCATTGGTCTCTCTCTTCTTGAAATTCCCTAATGGAATTCTTTTGCTTAGCTTATTGATTGCCTTATTCCTATTTTTAACACATACCTTTTTATCCTTCTCTTGCTGGATGACCCCAACCATCCAGGCTAGGATCAGAGTGCGCATGGAAGATTGGTGAACCTAAGACTAAGGATGGGAGTTGAAGGAAAAGGAACATATATGATCATAGTTGTTGTTATGTTTCAAGTTGTTTTTGTTTGGAGACAATGTTGTATTAGTTAAGTCTTCCTCTACCTAGATCCTAGCTGCTTGTATAAAGTTGTACCCCCATTTGGGAAAATTTGGTAATGTACTCTTTATACATTTTGAATAAAGTCAAGATTTAAATTTCCGCTGCTACACAATTGATGATTTGTTTATCATGTTAATTAGTAGAGAATTGGTCTTTATAGCATGGTATCAGAGCATCAAGGTAGTTAGATTCTTGACTAATTCAAATTGTCTCCTAGATAGAACCCTTATCTCATCTAGTTTCCCTTAGTAAGCTTTTCACCTTAGAGTTAACCAATGATGAAAATTTGATTTAGGACCATAATAATTTCATATAAGAAATAAAATTTGTCAAATTTTTGGTGAATTGTCTATTGAATAGCTATCAAAGCAAGAAGTTGAAGTGATGGTGTCTAGAAAGGGTCAGAGCTTAGGGGCTGGCAATATTTTCCTCCACCCCACTAGGTTGGTAAGGAGGACTCCTGGGCTCATATGACCTGGCCTGGCCTGATCTGAAATGGACAACTCAAAATAGTCTACCCTTAGACATATTACCTTATTGTTGAGTAACCTTTATAACCCTTATATGGGGATTTGACTTTTTCCAAAACAAAAACCATCTTGTGACCTTTAGGTACCATATATGAGTCTTAGATTACCATGTTAGGTTTAAGTGTACCCTATCTTATACCTTGAGTTGGAAGATCGAGTTTAGTAAGACTTCTAATGTTGGATCTTATACCCTTAGAATAGTTTGACTTAGTCAACCCTTTAAGTGGAATGGTAGTGTTAGTACCTTGATAGATTTTGGAGTTGCTGATTTCGAGGATGAAATCCTCTTTAGGGGGGTGGAGTCCCTCAATCAAGAAACCCTAACTCCTTAAGACATGGGATTAGTGAGAGTTGAACAAACATAATATAATTGTAATTCATCTTGTTTGTTTATGAACTAATTAATAAGTCATATAATTCATATGTTTGAACCTTAATATAGGCTTGATGCACATAATAAACAAGTTACGAATGGTGAATATACATAACGTTGAATATGCCACCCTAATGGTAAAATATGTAGGAATAATGCACCCTAAGGATGCTTTAATATGTAATAATCATGTTGACCTAAACCCTAATATGTAATCATCTAGTTTTGACAACATATACACATATATAGAACCTTAATGCCTTTCATGATACATTAGTGACATTAGGTGTCATCATCACATAATATACCTTAATGCATGTAAATGGATTATAGTCACAAAGTTATCAATATACATATAAGGTATATCACCTTGTTCCCTAATGGGCACCACATCATAACTTGATATATGAATTAATTCATTAATATTTAATGTGTTACATCCTATTCACTAAAATGAGTATAATGACTCAAACATGATAATGAATAATTGGACTCACATAAATATTCATAAAATGCCTAATGTGATGTAAAATATGAATAATTTATAATACAAAGTGTAATGGATGAAAATGATTAATGATGTCATTAATATGAGTATGAAAGATGATATGAAAATGTTTAATATGGACATTATTTGGAATTATAATAGGCTTAATAACTTTTTGGATAATATTAACCTTTTTCTACGAAATAATTTGTTATAACCGTACATGATAGTTTAAGAGGATAATGGAAAATGAATTCATGTTATTAAGATTTTTGATCTAATACATTAATTAATGTTGAAATGGCTTAGTAAACCCTAATTGTGCTTAAAACCCTTGATGAGGGAAATACACATGATACAAAATTGAGATGTAATTGTTTTGAATAAAATGTGGCACAAGTAGTGGTATAATATATAAGATACCTCTTCAGGATGTAGATTATATTAATAAGGAAAAAATGTTAATTAACTTAAGTTTGATAAAAGGCTATAGGTTTTGTGGAAACCTTAGTAATACCTCACTTATGTAGATTGTGTGTTGTACCCTAGATTAAGGGTTATAACCTAGTTGGTTAAGGTTGGGATGTTGCACACACACCCACTCTTTCCTCTTGTTGTGATTTCGGGGACGAAATCCTCTTTAAGGGGTGCTGTGCTGTAACATATTGAAATTCAGGGTCTTCCCTGCAATTTACCCACTATTGATCTTTTCTTGGCTTTTTAGTCCATTTGGACCTTTTTCATAAATTTCCCTTGTTTTATATTCTTTTTGGACCCCTTGTGCGATTTGAGCACAATTCAATGTTCAAAATCACCTTTTTCCCTCATTTATGATAATGAATGGGTGTTTGCACAAATAACCCAATTTAGGAGATAAGTGAAGGTTAATAATGTAATTTGGTCATTAAGGATGGATATAAGTAGATAATATTAATTTGGAGTTTTTTTTGGATAAATATATTATTAATAATAAGAATTTGAATTAATTATAAGTATATTAACCTCTTTACTTTCTCTCTCCTCCAATTTGAATATAAATGTGTGAAAATATATTTAAAGGTTTATATTTTTCTCTTAATACTCATATATAACTATCACCTCGAATTTGACTCACTAATTGAATTAATATAGTTATTTTGTAATAATTCACACCTTTTAATGTGTTAAACTACACTTTAATGAATAATGTATTTATTAAGGGCCTTATTGGATATAAATACGAAATCTAATTATATAGCATCGTTCTAAATGCTAACATGAACCTATGGTCCAAATTTGGTGGCTTTTGGAGTTCATTTGACCCTTCAAATCCATTTTATAACCTTTTAATATAGTGTAACCAATGATTTCATTAATATCATTTGTCGCACTATTGTTTGGTTATTTTCCTGTCACGCGCCCGGTTCCACCTTGGACCCTCCATCCGGTGGTCAGGTTTTGTTCCCCGCTCTATCCAATGGATGCGAACCCTTCTTCTTCCTCCAGCCGTTAGAGCAGACCCAGCCGCCGAGCTCCCTGATCTCTCTGTCTCTCCACGTTGCACCGTTCCAGTTGGTTTCTCTCCGGGTCGCTTCGTCTCTTCACGACGAATCTTTTGAGAGTTCACTCGCCTCCTCTCATGCTGTAAGGGGGAAATGCCCAACGTGCCTTCTCGGTTCGTCTCCACCATGGGCACGCAGAGGGACCTTCACCCACTCCCGCGCCTATTCAAGGACTGGAAAACAACCCTCAGACCCCGACCTACCTTCTTCTTCCTCTAATTCCACCTCTCTTTGCCCGAGGCGCTGCGACCGGATTGGCTCTCCTCTCTGACGATGGCCGTGGATAGACCAAGATAGATGATGCCTCCAATCAATTAAAGCCTAGGTAACATTCATCGACCTTACTTCTCCATTTCCGCACGATCAGTTTATCCCACGACGACCCTGGTTGTTCGGTCCCATAGGGCCGCCGGTGACCTCCGCCGATGCCCCTTCGGGTTTAGAGCTCCTATGCACCTCCGCCCGCAGAAAGTAGTTCTTCCAGTTTGCCATGGACGCATGAACGTGCCCACAACCTTAGTTTTTCTTTCGGAGAAGTTCTCGCCATGGTTTTTCCCCAATCGGCCTTCCCCTGTTCCACCTACGGTGAAGCTAGTTTCTGTACACCTGAGCAGGATTTGCTCTTTCATTTGGTTCGATGAATTCACGATGACACTGGGATATTTTCTCCCTCTCTCGGTCGAGCACTTTGCGCACAACAGCGAACAGGAGCCAAGGAGCTGAGCTCCAGGCTGTGCTGCTCGCAGCCATGGCCAGAAGAAGGAATGATGAGGATCATCAAATGACCCTCGAGCCCCCGCTGCTTCAATCGTTAGCGTTTTATCACAGGGGCAATATCGCCTTTCCGCCCCTTGTTCTTCCCCTCTTACGCAAACAAAATGATGGTTCCAAATGACCTTGCTACCCTCGAAGCTTGGCTTAAATCAAGTTGTCGACCAAGGGGCAAAATGGTCTTTTGCATCTCTGTTCATCCGCCCTTGACCGAGGCCTAGCGAGCCTGGATTGGCTGACATGGCCAAAGCTGATTGGCCCATGTCATCGTGGGTCCGGCCACTGTGGTGCTCAATTGATTTTATTTTTGCCTATGTGGCTTTTTCCAAATTTCTGATTGGCTGAGATCATTTAATTCATAATAAATGAATCCTTGGTCAGAAAAATACGAATAAATAGTCGATGGGAAGGAATTTTCATGTAGAATCTGATTTTGTGGTTTTTGAAGCTTGATTCTAAATGATTTGTCGAAGTTTTCCTTAAATGCTTTTTTTTAGTACATCCAACTCATGTTGGTCAATAGAGAACTAGAAACTAAACCTACATCAACTTCGAAAGCATAAGAAAAACTATTGAGATGCTCCTGAAAAGCCTCCTGGAGAAAGGGAGGGCATTCTGCGAGAGAAGGAAAAACATCTGGTTGCTTGAGGCAGTGCTTGGCTAGGATATCTGCTAAGTTATTCCTTGCTCATCTGACATGGAACAACTTGACGCCTTCCACCATCAATTCCAGATCCCAGATCAAAAGGACATGCATCTTATAGGCTTCAGGAGGATTTGCTTTGTCGAGAGACCATTCAATTGCCAGTTTTGAGTCACTCAGAAGAACTGCATTCGAGATTCCCTGGGATTTTAGGAATGACAGAGCTTTAGATATAGCTAAGAGTTCACCTCTCATCGGATCAAATCCCCAGTAAAATTCAGACAAGCCTCCCTTCCATATACCCATACTATCCCGGACGATCATAGTTGCTGCCATCTTCTTATGCTTCCCATCCACCGCAGTATCAACATTGATGATGGTTGTCCTTGAATTGATGAAAACCTTTTCAGACAAGACATGTTTCCTGCTCTGGGTATGGTTAGTCCGATTGCCGAAAGCTCGATTCACAGCTAGAGCCTCTCCTCTGCAGATTGTCGCTAGAACCGTTGGAGGTGTAACTTTATTCTCGAAGATAGTGGCATTCCTGTGCTTCCAAATAATCCATCACGTTATACTGAAGGTCACTCTCCAATCATTTGGTATACGGGTGGATGTCAAGTTATATCCAATCCAGTCCTCTATAATGTTACATGAGAAGAATTGTGCTGTACCAAGGGGCCGGATGAGGTTCCAGGTGTTCCGCGAATCCGTACAATCCCGGAGAGTGTGTAGGATGTCCTCGTCCTTGGCATTGCATCTGGTGCAGGTGGCGGTGTCCACAAGCTTCTTCTTATGATGAAGAACATTTGTTAACAGGCGCTTCCTGTTCATCAGCCAGATATGCATTTTAACATGGTGGGGAACCTGAAGCGCCCAGATGGATGAGTAGTGATCAAGCGAGGGATGAGTCTCATTGCCGCTGAGGATCTGGTAAGCTGAATTAACCGTGTAGTTACCATTCTGTGATGGTACCCATGCCCACCTGTCTTCGCCATAGTGAGCTTGAGGAGGAGGCATTTGTGAGATGTCCTGTATTGTGTTAGTTGTAAACCAGTAAGCAAGAAAGCCAGTGTCCCATGTCCCATCGTCCATGACTAGACTTGATACTTGGAGGTCGCTTATATCTTCTGGAATCGTTCTATCTGCCTGCAAGGTCGGGATGATGCCATGTCCAATCCATGCGTCCCTCCAGACATTTGTGTCTGAACCATAGAGAATAAGGCAACGTGAGTTACTCAGTAGGAAAGGAAAGGATGATCGGATTCCTCTCCAAACATGGGAGCCTGAGGATTTGCTGGTACCATGGTTTGTGTACTTAGCCTTCATGATTCGAATCTAGGGGAGGTCGTTGTTCTGTAGGAACTTCCATGCCATCTTCATAAAGAGAGCCTTATTGTAATCCCTGGAATTGTGAATTCCTAAACCCCCACACCGAGGAGGTTTAGTGACATGTTTCCAAGACACCAGGTTCAGGCGGCGGTTGTTCCCCAGACCATTCCAGAGGAAATTGCGAACAATTTGGTCGATTTTATCACAGTAGAATAATGGGAGGAGAAACAATTGCATGGTATAGCATGGTTGTGAAATGAGAACTGACTTAGCCAAGGTAAGTCTGCCCACCAGGGACAGGAAATGATTTTGCCAAGAACAAATGCGTGATTGAAGCTTCTCCAGCAAGTGTTGATAATGGTGCCTCCCCTTCCTTTTGTGAATGATGGGTATCCCTAGGTGCCTGCCAAGATCAAGAGTTTCTTTGATCTTCAGCTTCCTGGAAATCTGGTTCCGGATGCTTCTTGGTGTATTGGACGAGAAGAAGATAGTCGATTTCTCATGCAAGAGAAACTGACCTGAAGCTCTGCTGAACGTTGGATCACCTTGGCCTGGTGGAGGGTTGCTTCACCAAATAGAACAATGTCGTCCGCGAAACTCATGTGAGAGATGGGAATCTTCTTCCTCGTGAGTCTAATGGGTTTCCATTCATTCCTTGTTATCTCAGCTTCTATCAATTGGCTAAACCTTTCCAGGCATAGGAAAAAGATATAAGGGGAGAGGGGATCCCCCTGCTTGACTCCACAAGAGGGCGTGAAGGATCCAATGTTCTCCCCGTTCCAGAGAATGGATGTGGCACCTGATGTGATGATATCCATGATAATTGAAATCAGATTTCTTGGCAGGGGTGTACGATTAAGGGTATCTTCAATGAAGGCCCAGCTCATCTTGTCAAAAGCCTTGACAAGATCAAGTTTGATCGCCATGTAATTCTTCCTACAATTTGTTGCCTCCATGGAATGAACTATCTCTTGGACTAGCATCGTATTATCGTCGATGTGCCGGCTTGGAACAAAGCTGGACTGGAAAGGGGAAATCTAGCTGTTGAGAAACGGTTTGATGCGTCCAACTATGATCTTCGAGATGAGTTTAGTGCACACATTATTGAGGGAGATCGGACGTAGCTGAGAGCAAGTGCAAGGGTGAGGATTCTTGGGAATCAACACCAGGGATGAGTTAGTCGCACCGGGTGACAAAAGTTGACCTGCAAAAGGGTTAGATACAAAATCGATGATCTAATTTTTGAGCAGCTGTCAGTGTCGTTGAAGAAAATGGGAATCTACCCCGTCCGGGCCAGGTGCCTTTAACGGAGCCATCGATTGCAGAGCTTCCAGGATCTCTTGTTGGAGAGGTGGTGCTCCTAGACTGATCTTGAGCGCCTCCGGGCAGGAAGGGAAGGCTCCTAGGAATCTTCTGCTGGCCTCTTTCCTCACCTCCGAGTCCGGGTCAGTGTAAACATTTAAGAAGAAAGACAGGATGAGCTGTTTAATTTGGTGTTCGTCTTCAACCCAGGAACCCTCGCTGTCCTGCAACCGGACGATCTTGTTCATACGCCTTCTCGTCTTGACGAGGTTTTGGAAAAAAAATGTGTAGTTATCACCAAGGGTGACCCAATCACAATGAGCTCGATGTTGCCAATCCTCCTCCTCTCACCGCAGTATTGCATCCAATTTGGATTGCAACTCTATCGTCTCCCTCACTGTAGACATATGAAAACATATTGCTAAGCGCATTTGATTATATTTTATCTTGTCACTGATTCTATTCTACATACGTCATGCTTCTTTGTCGTGCTTGGCATCCAAATTGGACGCCACCGGAAGAAATTGGGCTGCAGCCTCCTAGAGGGGAGCATATGTGTCCCACCTCTCTGCTAAGAAGGGTTGGAAATCTGCATTCGTCTCCCACCTAGCAGACGTTTTGAAGTGGGAACTTTGGGCGACCCTAGTAGAGGGAGAAGCAGATGAGATGAGCAAAGGTGCATGGTCAGAGTGGTTTCTCTCCAAGACCTGAATCGGGTTGAAGTCCGGCATATCCATCCATGCTTGGTTGCCCAAAGCCCGGTCCAGACGTTCGTGAAGAAGGCCACACCTGAAGGTGGTGCGAGCTCCTTGTGCACCGAGATCTTGTAGTTGGCAGTCCTCCATGGCCTTTATAAAATCATTGCTATTAGCTCTGTCGAAGGAGGAACTCCCGAATTTTTCAAAAGAATACAATACCACATTGAAATCTCCTATAACCACCCATGGAGTGGAGGTTGTACGAACAAGATGCGTGACCTAGTTCCAGAGAAGGTTTCTACTATTCCTTTTCATGCCTGCATACAGAAAGGTATATAGGCGATCATCTGCTTTACAATGAACAAATTGTTTGTGTGAGAGGAGGATCTCCATGGAAATGCTATTGTTCCACAGGATCCAAATCCCACCAGCATAACCAACTGCCTCCACCCTGTGAGAGGAAGAGAAGCCCAACATCCGGATGATGCGGTCCGCCTTCTTGCCGCTGCATCTTGTTTCAAAGAGTGCCATCACCGAAACCTTATACTTCCGCCTTAGGTCCTTAACTGCATTTTGGGTATCTTCATCGCAGATACCCTGGGTGTTCCAGGCGACTATATTCATCTAGAACTCTCTTCCAGGGTAGATGAGCCCATACCTCTCGCTTCTTCTTCAAGATCCTAGAGTAGGGATTGTTTCCCCCTCTTCCTGGTGGTTGCCCTTCCCAGGTCACCCGCGTGAATCACTTTCCTATTGCGGAGGTGAATTCCCGCAGAGTTCTTTCCTGGGCTTCTGTAGGAGATGTAGGGAGGTGCCGCCTTGTCTATCCTTCCAACTGAGAAGGTTGTAGAGAGGAACGAGTGAGTCTGTTGGTCCCTTCCTTGCAGAACTGTGTCTCCGACCGGAACTGCTACCGTATGATCTATGTTGAAGGGTTGCATCGGCGGGTGTTGCTGAGTGGGATTTTGTTCCTTTCTTGCCTCCTCCGTCTGCTTGGTTCTGGAAAGATCCCTCTGCTTCTTTTGGTGACGCTGTTCGGTCTTCCGTTTGTTCCAGTCGACGCCCGTGACTCGTTCAGCAATCTCCTCGACCGCGGAGGGGTCTTGGTCGTCTTCCTCATCATCTTGGTCCGCTAGATTGATGAATCTATTGGACGTGCCTTGAGCTCTTTTCTGGGTATTAGGGTTTCCATTATTCCTTGGTTTCCTGAAAACCGGCTGGGCATGAATTGATTCTAAGAACCATTCCCTCCTCTGTGGCGATGGTGTAGGAACTAGCGAGCCTGACTCCAGTGCCGCTACTCTTGCTTTGTTCTCATCTTCTATTCTTGTTCTGTAGTCCTTCTCGACATGACCAGCACGACCACATTGCAGACAGATAAAAGGAATATTTTCATACTTGACCTTGTATCTGGTACCGGCGATGGAGACCATCGGGACCAGCGGCTTGGCCATGTCTAATTCGACCGCCAGCCTTGCGAATCTTCCCCGCCGTTGAAGTTTAGTGTTTGGGTCTATCTTAATTGTCTTCCCTAGCCTGTCTCCGATCTCTGTCAGGAAGTTCTCTTGGTATAGATATATAGGAAGGTGCGGAATACGTACCCACGCAACCAGCCTTGGAGGGGAAGTCAGCAGTGGGGAGAAGGTGGGAGACCAACGCTGAACTATTAAGTAAGAACCAAATATAGGCCAGGGGCCTCCAGTAAGGGTGTTGATGTAGTCATCTTCCGTTTGAAGCTGTACAATGAAATAGTCATTATCAACGTCAATAAGATTGAATCCTCCCACCGGTTTCCAAAGGGACTTGATTCTGTCTCGCAAAGTGAGGAAGCCGATCTCCCGGGACAAAAGCTTGACAATGACTGTGAACTTCCAAGGTTTCAACAGATCGTCCAGAACTTCTTTCCGTACATTGAAGGAAGGAAAACCGTCCTCTGTCGATGAGATGATATCTTCAGGTCCTAAGGTAATTGATGTTTGATCGACGTCAATGTGGATGAAACCTTGCTTATTAAGCAGGTTGTTCCCCAGGCCCATGGAGTCCTTGTAGGACGGGCGGGTCTGCTATTCTTCTCTCTGGGAAACTGCTGCGTGCGGCGGGGTGGACAAACCACGAAAGTCGGTGGATGGCGCAACATCTCCATCGATCTCCATGCCTGCGTTTCCAGGACTTTGTTGCAGCAAACCGTTCCTGCTGGTCGCGTAGATCAATGTGATGCCTGTCGTTCCCAGGGGGATGGTACCCGACCGTCCTGGATCACCATCACCTTCTCCGTCCAGAACGCCCCCGCCGGTCGCCTGCGGAGAAACCCTAGGCGGCGCCATGGGATCTTCTTCCTTGAATGCTTTTTAAGAGTATAAAATGTTCTAAAATACATAATAAATTCATTTTAACCCCAAATTAGGTAATAAAATATGTTTTATTGTTCAGGAGAATATGACTAATCTTTTGGGCTTGGTTTTAAACCCTAAATCGTGGTTTTGTAAAATTAGGGTTTTCCCTATGCTTTAAGCCTTATATGTATTAATTCATGTGTAATTATGTAACTAGGGGATATGGAATGGTGATGCGATCAACTTGGTGAATGTGATGGTAAATAAATAAAACAAGTATGTGGAACCTATTTTAGTATGTGAGCCCTATTTTAGTATGTGGATCCTATTTGTGAACATCTATGTTGAATGTGAAATGAAAGTGGAATGTAATTTTGCAAAATACCTATCCTTCAGTTGGGACTTTTCCAACCCCACAATCATTATTGTGCTAGCCTTATTATTCTCCTAAATGCATTTTTGGCTCTTTTACTTCTCTGATGAACCAATTGCAGTTGGGGCTCACTTATGTGAAATATTTAATCTTGTCTTGGCCAGTGTTGGCTCATCTTTTTGAAATACTTGGAAACATTATATAATGTTGTTGCTTGTTGACTCATTGGAGTTCTTGGATATTGTGGTGGCCTATGATGGCCTATTTATTTATTTATTTATTGGGTTGTATTCCCAATGCTATGTTGTTATCTTGATATACTTTTCACTCTACTGCCAAGTGAATGTTTATGCATGATATAGTTATTAGCCAATTGACAATGTAGTGTACATGAGTACAAACCACCCACTGGGCACTAGGGTTTTAGTCCCCCTGCCGGGCACTGGGGTTTTAGTCCCCCTACCATTTTATATATTAGGCAGTGGGGTTTTAGTCCCCCTGCCACTTTTTAGGCACTAGGGTTTTAGTCCCCCTGCCATTGGTGAGGTCCAGTAGGTGCCTCACCCTACATTGAGAGGATGTTGAGTCATAATTTATATTCATGCAATTGTGATATTTGTTGATATTAAAATGTGGCAGTATTCTAAGTTCTTATTTACTCATTGGTCTCTCTCTTCTTGAAATTCCCTAATGGAATTCTTTTGCTTAGCTTATTGATTGCCTTATTCCTATTTTTAACACATACCTTTTTATCCTTCTCTTGCTCGATGACCCCAACCATCCAGGCTAGGATCAGAGTGCGCATGGAAGCTTGGTGAACCTAAGACTAAGGATGGGAGTTGAAGGAAAAGGAACATATATGATCATAGTTGTTGTTATGTTTCAAGTTGTTTTTGTTTGGAGACAATGTTGTATTAGTTAAGTTTTCCTCTACCTAGATCCTAGTTGCTTGTATAAAGTTGTACTCCCGTTTGGGAAAATTTGGTAATGTACTCTTTATACATTTTGAATAAAGTCAAGATTTAAATTTCCGCTGCTACACAATTGAAGATTTGTTTATCATGTTTAATAGTAGAGACTTGGTCTTTACACATATCGTGCAAGATGCAGCCCAACAAGATCATCATAAACCTCAAGCACAAGGGTACCAAACCCTAGATTGATCAAGAAGATCGGCTCACCTCTCAACAACCAAGAGAGAGGGGTCTTGCACAATCTCTATCACAATTCGGGCAACCACAAGGATCAACTTCAACATAGGTCTACATCTACCAAAAAGCTCACCTTTCGAATCCATGGTGAGAGGAGGGTGTTGCTCAAGCAACTAGAACACAAGCTCACCTCTCAACTTAAACGAGAGAGGGGTATTGCTCATATTACTAAAGCTCAAGCTCACTTCTCTAGACCAAGGAGGGAAAGGAGTGTGCTTAATAAGGAAACCGTAAAACATGGTTTGGCCAACTAGGTGCAACTCAGCCAGAAACACATCTAGCAACATACATGGCCGATATGATCATATGAAACATACAAGAATATAGAAGAAGGTAATATGATTAGGGTTAGGAGTTATGTAACCCGCCTTAAGCAAGCTCCAAGCTCCTAGATCCAAGCTCCACTACAAGAAGGATAACAAAGCACTCTAGGGTTCGGCCACCACTAGAGGAAGAAGAAGACTCCAAGATAAGGATCGGCCACCAAGCTTGCAAAGGAAGAGGTGTCGTGCAACCAAGGGAGAGGGGAAACTAAGGAACTAAAGGGATCCTTAACAAGAGAAAGGGAACACATATATAGGAGAGGATGGAGGAGAAACCAAGGTAAGACAAGGCAAGGTGTTGTCCACCTAGGGACACTTGTCCAATGGTAATGCCACCACTCTATCTTTCCTTAAACACATGTCCAAGGCCATTGCCACATGCAAGCATCATGCACCAAGTGTCCACTAGTGGTGACATAAATGAGGTCAAAGGGTCAAAGGGGGGCCCATGGACGACACACCCCATCTTCATGGCCGACACACCACCTAGGCGACACACTCAGGCTGACACAACCATGGCTGGCACACCTATGGCTGACACAAGGTCAAGAAAAGCAAGGGCAAGGTTCAAGCAATGCATCTCAAGGCCCTACAAGCTCATCCAAGCCCAACAAAACTCAGGCAACGAGCCAAACCCTTCCTCTCAACACTTAGAGGAAGCAAGGAGAGAGAGGAACACCTCTCAAGGTGAAAAACTTACTCAAAAACCGTAGGCTTGGGTAAATTGCATGTAGCACCTCCAGCTCTCAACAAAGCACAAACAAACCCTAATCACCACTAAAGGTGATTAGCAAGCAACTAAGCACTATGGTTAGCAAAGCAAACATGATAAGCCCTAAATGGAGGTCAGGGTCTTTACAAGCTATAACCCTCTATAAAGGGATTTCATCCCCGAAATCTGAAGAGAAAAGCGAGGGATATTTCCTCCTCATATCTTCCTCAAGCTCCCACGTGGCTTCCTCAACGCCACGATGATGCCAAAGAACCTTTACCAGAACTAGGTCCTTCCTTTTCAGCTTCTTTACTCTTCTGTTAAGGATCATCACAGGACCTTCCTCATATGTCACATCGTCATCAAGCTCAACCTCGACTGGCTGTATCACTGTCCCTGTATCCGAATGACTTTTCTTCAACATGCTTATGTGGAATCCTGGATGTAACATGTGCAACTCTGGCGGTAGATCTAACTTGTAAGCTACCTTGCCAACACGTGCTATGACCGGGTATGGCCCCATATATCTGGGTGCTAGCTTACCCTTTTGGCCAAACCTTAGCACACCTTTCCATGGCGAGACTTTCAGATATACTTTGTCTCCTACCTGGAACTCCAAAGGTCGTCGACGATTGTTTGCATAAGGCTTCTGCCTGTCTTGTGCTGCTTTTAGCTGTTGTTGTATCACTTTGATCTTTTCTGTTGTCTGATGTACTAACTCAAGACCCAAAAGTTTATACTCACCATACTCATACCAACATAAAGGAGATCTGCACTTCCTACCATATAAGGCCTCATAAGGAGCCATGTCAATGCTCTGCTGGTAACTATTTTTGTAGGAAAACTCTATCAAACTGAGATGTACGTCCCAACTACCTAGGAACTGCAAAACACAATCCCGAAGAAGATCCTCCAATGTATGAATAGTCCTTTCAGACTATCCATCTGTTTGTGGGTGGAAAGCCGTGCTAAACCTCAACTGTGTTTCCAATGCTTTATGCAACTGTTCCCAGAAACGACTCATGAATTGAGGACCTCTGTCGGAAACTATTATTGCTGGTACATCGTGCAAGAATACTATCACATCTACATATACACGAGTGAGCTTCTCGGCTGTATGTGTTGTCTTCACATGTATGAAATGGGCAGACTTCGTCAATCTGTCCACTGTCACCCAGAAGGAAGCATGATTCTTAGTTGTCCTGGGCAGACTAACTATGAAATCCATGGTTATGTGATCCCATTTCCAATGCAGTATTGGCATAGGTTGCAATGTACCTGCCGACTTCTGATGCTCTGCCTTGACTTGCTGGCAAACCACACACCTAGCCACAAACTCAGCTACATCTTTCTTTAAGCCATGCCACCCATATAGGTCTTTCATATTGTGATACATCTTGGTGACTCCTGGATGCATAGCATACATCGATGTGTGTGCTTCCTCAAGCACTAGCTTCCTCATATCATCAGCATCGGGGACTACCATCCTATCATGATAGCAAACTAATCCATCCTCGGACTCATGGAACCCATCACGCTTTTCATTGCCGATCTCTGACCTGATCAACTGCACTGGATCATCTGTTTGTTGTGCGTCTTTGATTTGCTGTCTCAGCGTAGGTTTGACTTGTATCTGTGCCAAAAGTCCTGCTAACAAAGAAACTTCCATCTGGAAATTCATCTATCGTAAGGAGACAAACAAATCTCGTCTATGACATACTAAGGAACTCAATTATGCCCCTTTTGTGGGAAGAGAAGAAGACTTTTGAATAAGCGCATCAGCTACCACATTTGCCTTACCAGTGTGATACTCGATGGTGCAGTCATAATCATTGATTAGCTCCATCCAACGGCGCTGTCACATGTTTAGTTCATTCTGCGAGAAGATGTACTTCAAGTTCTTATGATCTGTAAAGATCTGACACACTTCCCTGTAAAGATAGTGTCTCTAAATCTTTAACGCATGAACCACAGCTGCCAACTCCAAATCATGAGTTGGATAGTTCTCCTCATGTTTCTTAAGATGTCGCGAAGCAATAGAAACTACATGGTCTTCCTGCATCAGCACGCATCCTAAGCCCTTCTTGGAAGCATCACAGAAAACAACATAGCCCTTTCCAGGCTCTGGCAGGACTAACACTGGAGCACTAGTCAGCTTCTCCTTCAAACTTTGGAAAGCTTGCTGGCAACGATCATTCCAGACAAAAGGTACATCCTTTCTAGTTAACTTTGTCATTGGCAACACAATCACACTGAAGTCCTTTATAAACCTCTGGTAGTATCCTGATAAACCCAGGAAACTACGAACTTCTGTCGGCGTCTTCGGCTGTTCCCATTCTACAACAGACTCCACCTTCTTCAGATCCACTTTAAGTCCTTCTGCAGATATCACATGACCCAAGAAAGTTACTTCTTTCAACCAGAACTCACACTTACCAAACTTGGCATACAACTGGTGTTGGAGAAGGAGAGTCAACGCTTGTCGAAGATGTTGTTCATGCTTCTGACTGTCTTGACTATAGATCAAAATGTCATCTATAAAGACTACAACAAACTGATCTAGAAATGAACGAAACACCCTCTTCATCAAATCGATGAAAGCAGCAGGCGCATTGGTTAGCCCGAACGGCATAACCACAAACTCGAAGTGACCGTACCTCATCCTAAAAGTTGAATTTGGTATGTCATCCGCCTTAATCCTCAACTGATGATATCCGGACTGTAGATCAATCTTTGAAAACACGGTAGCACCACACAACTGATCGAACAAATCATCTATCCTTGGCAACGGGTATTTGTTCTTGATCATGAGTTTGTTCAGCTGCCAATAATCTATGCATAGCCGCATCGATCCGTCCTTTTTCTTAATGAACAACACTGGAGCACCCCAAGGTGACGTGCTCGGTCAGATGAAATCTTTTTCCAGCAACTCTTGTAACTGCTTCTTTAGCTCTGCCATCTCTACTGGAGCCATCCTGTACGGTGTTTGTGCAACTGGCTGGGTTCCTGGGACTAGATTGATCTCGAAATCAATCTCTCGGGGTGGAGGAACACCGGAGAACTCATCAGGAAACACATATGTAAACTTTCGGACAACCATCACCTCCTCAAGACTAGGACCCTTTACCTTGGTATCCATAACATGAGCTAAGAACGTCTTACATCCTTGCCGTAACAACTTTTCTGCCACCATAGATGACACTAGACACGTCGGAATAATCTTCCTATCTCCTTGGAAGATCCACTTCTCTCTATCATCAACAAACAGTGCCTGCATGGAACCACAGTCCAACACAACCTTATACTTCTCTAAGGTATCCATCCCAAGGATCACATCGAACCCACACATATCAAGTGGTATAAGATCCACTTGTATACTGCGTCCCGAAAAAGATAAGACACAAGATGGGCACTCCTCTTGAAGCATCGAGGAACCATCAGGAGGGGTTTCTAACAACAAGCTATCTTTCTTACAGCTAACAGGTAACAGACAGTTATCAAGCATAGAACGTGCGATAAAAGAGTGTGTAGCACCCGGGTCAACCAAAATAGATATAAAGTAAGAAGAAGACAAATCAGAATGAAATAACTCCATCTGACCTGCCACCACTCACGGGTTGACTAGCACCTCCGGCTGACTCATAGCATAGAATCGAGCTGTTGCTTGTTGTCCACGTCCTCTACTTCCTTGAGTAGACGATCCCACTTGTGACATTTGACTGCATCCTCATCCTCTGCTATTATTGGGTTGCTGTCTATCTGCCCCTTGCTGATTCAGCCTTGGTTGTTGTGTCACTTCAACATCTCTCCTTGGGCAGTTTGACTTGAAATTCCCTATTTGTCCGCAGATATAGCATGCCCTATCCTCAAACGGTGGCCTAGATGGCCCTGTCACTGCCACTGAAGCTGTACTACGTGCCTTTGACGGTGAAGAAACATATCCTCTTCCCTTACTCGGGGACCACTATGACGGTGCATTGGAACCTCTTAACCCAGAAGGTGCTGAAAACCTTGGATTCTTGAAGACACCAAACCTCTATCCTTGGAACTGAGCATGCCTCTTCTTAGACATGGACTCTCTCTTCTCCCAGACTGACCGTTCAATCCTCTGGACAGATTCCACAAATGTGGCAAACCGTTCTTGGTTCTCCAACGTAGAGGTAGGTGTTGTCAGCTCAGCACTCAGGCCTTTCTCAAAACGTCTGATCCGTCCGTCGTCTGTCGCCGCCATGTGAGGACAAAACCTTAACAGGTCCATGAACTTAGCTTCATACTCGGTGATGTTCATCGCTCCTTGGCGCAGGCGCTCACACTGGCTAATCCTTTTGTCTAGATACGTCTTCGGAAAGTATCTGCTAACCAACTCACGTCGGAAAACCTCCCAACCGATCACCTCACCAGGTCGCTTCTCTTCCTCGATGGTCCACTAGTGACCAACACTGCCCTTCAGAAGGTAGATAGTATTCTTGACTTTGTCTGCTTCGGGGATGTCGAGGATCCGGAAGGCCTTCTCAAGACCTATCAGCCACAGATCTACATCCACTGGATCAACCATCCCAGCATAGTCCGAAGCTCCGACTCGGCGAAGCCGCTCAAAGGTCTTCACAATACCCGATGTTTCACCATGGGGAGCCTGGGCTCTCACCGGAGGCACTGAGAATCTCTCTACCATGAGATTCATCGTAGCCATCATCTGCCCCATAAGCTGTTAGTAGGCAGGGTTTTCGAGAATGGCTGGGTCAAGTTGGGGGACCTCAGGCACCCAATCTTCATGTGCCTACCTTTCATCTCCATCAACTGATGCATCATCGCTTCTCTCGGCAGCATGCTCTTCATGGTTTCCAGACATCTTGGCTTTTTCTTCCACTGAGGGCAGAAGATGATTGTAAGAAAATCTAGAGGACTCACAAGAACAGACACAACCTAGTCCTAGATCCCTATAGACACAGCGAACCTAGGGCTCTGATACCAAGCTTTTGGCGACACATCCCGCTATCACACAGACAGCGAAGCTCCACGTGAAAACGTGCGGAAAACACCATAAACCACTAGATTACCAAAAACACGGGGTAATTAAAACTGATTTCAGATAATAGATAAACCAAGAAACTATCACATTCAGATCCTCATCCTGCAAGAAAATAGGTTATATAAACATTTACAAGTCTTGATACGTTTCCACATCTTAACGGATCAGCTATCTTGTCATCACATGAGTTCATCACCTGTTTATATACATACATAAAGGGCCACATCCGGCCAGCAGCAGGATATACAAAACTTCATCATAAAACAACATCAAAACACCTATGAGGACCTGAGACTATAGGGATGACTCTATGACTCTACTACAAAACAACCAAAATAACAGCATATCCATCTCTTGCCTTCTATTGCTCCTCTTCTTACTGCTCGGCCGTAACCCCACGACCACCACCACGTCTAGTGCGAACACCTAAAAAGGTTGTAAACCAACGAGGTGAGACACATAGTCCCAGTGAGAAACATAACACCCCGCCAGAACCATAAAATCTCAAAAAGGTTAAAGCAACAACAGATAACTGATAAAATGTACAGTAAGAGCAGTCTATAGAGCAAGGTTGTTATTACCATCAAGCTTACCAAGGTGTACGGAATGAATATAACCAAGTATTTCTTTATGGAACATGAATAAAAAGATAAGATTTATAAGATCTTACCACATAACATAAGGAACATATAAGTAACTACAATGTATAACAAGATCAACTACACAAGCAAGGACTCAACCAATTTTCCGTGTTTTGCCTTAAGCAATAAATACTATTCGGCTGGATTACGTGTTATTATGCCCTGAGGAAGTGAGTCGCACCACTCAAATCCAACCGACGGCTACGAAACCCAGAGCCGGTGCCATACAAGGTCAATGGAAGAGCCGGACTCCACGACCTCCCACCTCGTAGTCAGTGCATGAGAACCAAAGCAAGACCGCAGTCTCATGCTTAAGTGGCCTCTGCCACAGGGTCAGCTCCCGCATGCTACCCTTTCTCTAGCCCTCCTTGGTATAGGACTCGGCGCTAGTATATCTGAGCCATGGGCCAGTTCACCGTGCTCCCTGAACCATGAACACATTCATGCTCTATCACATTGATCCATGGGCCTGTTCACCATGCTCTATATATCCCGAGTCTGCAACCGTAGCTGCACTCGAACCTTCTCTATTTTTGGCTAGGAGAAACATCACATATTCAATAATATGCGCTCCGGGTTAACCCACAGGAGAACCCATAAACCGATCGGCTCAGGTGCCCCAACCGATTAGTTCAGGTGTGAACCGATCGGCGCATGTCCTCAACTGACCATTTCATGCTTGAAATGATCGGTTGAGCTAGCACAGTTGGTTGTTTTTTGGAAAATCTTGAATCCTTCTTCTCCTGCTTTAATCCCGCATTGCTCGGGGTAGAGAACCCTGTCCCATGGCCCTTCTATATATATAGGGGTATTAGGGGCTTCTCAAAAACACAACTCAGAACACCAGTTGCTCTACAAAGTTGTCGTTCTCTCTGGTTGTAGTAACCAGGAGAGCCTGAGCAAGTGCTACCTGATAAGGGAGGCACAACAAGGGAAAGACAACTACAGAAAAGTGACTGGTTGCAGGAGAGTGTTTTGGTGACTAGTACACTGACAAGAGGGTGCGACTCCTTCCGGTGCCTTATGCAATAAGGAGATCGGAGTTCCAGGCAGTCTGTGTGGGCGACTGTAGAGGTGGGAGATTTATGCCGCTTGGAGGAAAACTATCAATCCCGACAGTCCTAGTGAGACCAGGTGCTGCACAAACACCATCCATGACCGAAGGTGCAGACCGTACAAGCCGTGAGGTAATGTCGCCAAGCAAACCTCAGGACAAGGTATGTCTCTACAAACCATCCTTCCTACTGTATAGATGTTGATGCGATTCCTTTATATTGGGTTCGGGGAGAAGAAATTTTTGTTTCCGGTGCCTTCTCTATCTCCCCTTAAACTCAACAGTGGTATCAGAGTCACGCCAACTACTCTATCCTTTAGGATTATCGATATGATCAATTTTGGTTCATCACCTTTATTTATTGCATACGATGCAAATAAAATTCGCTTTATGCATGTCCAATCTCAAATCCACAAATTCCAATATACGTATATGATATGTAATATAAATGCACTCAATATGCGTCACCCTTAAATGAGTTTTGTGGTGGATGTATAGTGTGGTTATGGCCAATAAACCCTATGTATGTGTGCTTGGTTGAATGTGGTTGCTTGAATCTCGGTCTGCGCACCAATTCCCTATCTCTTATTCCTGATGTAACTCGAGATAACTCGAGATTTGTTTCCTACCTTTGCTCCCCCCGAATGTAACTCGGAGTTTCCCTATTCAAATGTAAAATAGGATAGATCTTTTATTTCCTGTTATGTCAAAGAACGGAGGACAACCTGACACAACTGAGACGATCGGTTCAAGGCGTGAACTGATCGGTTGGCGTTCCAGATGATCGGTTCAAGGACGGAACTGATCGGTTGTTGACCGGTTCATCGAGCAATACGATCGAGTGGTGGCCACGAGGAGATGGACGAAGACCAGGCAAACCAATCGATTGGAGGAGCCAACCGATAGATTGGTGGCATCCAAATGAGTTGATCATTTGGACCAGACCCACATATGTGATGAGTTGATCAACTCAGATGGCTATAGCACTTCATCATGGACAGGTTGCATGTGATGTAGACCTAGATGACCGTGATTCCTCTTGGCTCGAGGAATCACATTAGGATGGCCATAATCATCGCTTTTATCGTTTCACATGTTTTCTGTGGGATATAGCATGTATATGATACATACTATATATTGTGGTGATTGGATATGTATATGTACCTATAAAACCAAATCCATCATTAAATATTAAAGTTTTAGATGCCTTCCAAATGCAACACACGTGAAAAGCTTGATCGGCCAAGTGTGGGCAGGCCCTAGCGTGGTGCACCGTCTATCTCGTGGAAGCGCGAAGGATGGATATGTGGGTCTACCCTAATAGGGTGCATATTCATCGTGTTGGCTTTGGGTCAAACTTAACAAGATAACCTAGATAGGATCTAGCACCATGGAGGTGATCATGGCAAGGAGTTGCATATGACATCTTTCAAGAGTTGCATATGATGCAATTGGCAAAAGTTGCCTACCTGGAAGATATAAGTTGTGGGTGATAGCCCTAGCTGGTCCATGACTAAGAGGATTTCAAGATCTTGACCCACTAAAATATTGTACACTGCAATCTTCTGAATTGATGGTGAGGGCTATCAATCTGAACAAAAATAGTGGCAACGATAATTAATTAAAGTCCTAATTATATCGTCAAACTTTTAAGTCAATCAAATAAGTCAAAATTGAGTTTTGGACTAAAATTGCATATATTTCCTTTTTTTAGTACAAATGACAACAAACAACAATCACTTTTCATTGCGATCGGTCCTTGAAAAGGACAAGCTAAATGGGACTAACTTCCACAACTGGTTTAGGACATTGAGAATTGTTCTCACTCAAGAGTGAAAGCTCTATGTCCTGGATACTCCAACTCTAGAGGAACCTGCTCCTACCGCACCAAAGGTAGAAAGGGATGCTTATAAGAAGCATTCTGAAGATGCCATTGATGCAAAGTGATTGATGTTGTGCTCCATGAACCATGAGTTGCAAAGACAACACGAGAACATGGGTGTCATTGAGATGATTCAATAGCTCAAGAACATGTATGAAGATCAAGCACGACAAGAGAGATATGATGTCTCCAGGGCACTATTCAAGTGTGTCATGACAGAAGGAGATCCAGTTGGTCCTCACACGCTCAAAATTATTGGGTATGTAGAGAACCTGACAAGGCTGGGATTTCCCCTGAGCCAAGAGTTGGTTACTGATGTGATACTGCAATCATTGCATAAATCCTACAATCAGTTTGTGATGAACTACAACATGAACAACTTTGACAAGACGTTGACAGAGTTGTTGGGCATGTTGAGGACAGCCAAGGCACAAATGAAGAAGGACAAGCCTAAGTCTATGATGATGATCAACAACAAGAAAGGCAAGTCCAAGCGTAAGGGCAAGGGCAAGGCTAAGAAAGGTTTTGATGCTAGCCAACAACCCAATTCATCTTCAACTCTCAAGGCTAAGGGAGGCGTGACCAAGAGAGGCAATTGCCACCATTGTCAAAAGCTAGGACATTGCAAAAGGAATTGTCCACTCTATCTGGAAGAACTAAAGAAGAAGGAGGCGATAGACGTCTCCACTTGAAGGTGTCATGAAATAAACTTGTAACATTTTTAAGGTATATGATACCAAGATATAAAATGTAAAGCACTCAATAAATGGGGCAAGTGTTTCCGCCATAGATATGAGTACTTTAGTTTATTTTCAGCCTTGAAGGCATGTAATAGAGTTATGAACTACTATTTCATATTTGCCAATGGATAGAAACACCTTAATTTTTTCATATTGTATGACAATGATGGCAATTAATAAAGTTGATGTTTCAATCTTTGTGGCAATGCCTTGCTTATCTTGTGGTACTTGGTATGCATAAGATAAAATGATACCTAAAAGTTATTGATAACTCAACCAATCAAATTAGCATAAATCGTGAGAAATTCATTTCTAGATTCCATATGATGGATAAGTCTATACTCTCTTTGGTTAGAGAGCCAGTAAGAGACATGAATCTCTTGGACATGATCAATCTTCACTAGTCATAGTGGTAGATTGATTATCCTATTAGGTATAATACATGTGATGTATTTACATATCTATTAGAGTTAATGCTAATACTTCAAGCGGTGTTTAGAGAAATACCAATATGAATATCTTGATGTGTTCAAGAATAGCATAGATGAAGTACGAATTTGGTAAAGTGTTAATTCTTGATGAGATCAATGAATGAAATACTTGAACCAAATGTTTGAGATCCTTATGAGTGATTATGATAATAGTGAGCTTGTGATTAAGGCATGGTGATGTCTAAATCAAAAGGAGTCATACTCTAATGAATTAGAGGATGATTATCAAATAACTAATTTCTTCTTAAATAAAGAATATCCTACACTAATAAAGGACATTAAGAATCACAAGGAGTTGTGAGTTCTTATATCCTTGACATATACACCCCGATTATCTAAGTGATGAGTTGGTCATGTGATGAGTCAACTATCTAGATGAATATGAGGAACTGGATTTTGACTTATGGTTTATGACCATTACATTCTAAATGACTTCTATGTAAACCATAAGGCATGACCTTGATGGTAGAACCCATTGGGATGAAATCCATAAGTGTGAATGAGTCTTAAGTGTTAAGACACATGGATAACATTTTGAGAAGGATGATGCTTGTTGATTGCAACTTAATGACTAAGAGATTTGGCATATGGATATTAAAACCACATTCCTTTGAGGAATAAAACAAGGATGTTTACATCACACAACCAATAAGGTTTACGAATCAATTAATGCAAATGAAGTCTACAAGTTACAATGGACTAATCGGTGTGATTGATTGAGTACAAGAACCTCAGAGCTGGATCTTTACTTTGATGATATAGTCAAAGTGTTTGACTGATATGTCAAAGATAATGAAGGGGTCTGTGATTTAGTGGGAGCATATTCACATTCCACATGTTGATGTGAAATGAAATGTTCTAGAATGGAAATCCAAAGTGGAAAATATTTTTAGGGAAGATAAAGATGTTTCCTATGTAATAGGAATAGAGATCTATAGAGATAGTTCTCGAAAACCTCTTGACCTGAAAAAGGAGAGCATACATTGGCAATATATACTAAAGGGTTCAATATGCACAGATTCAGTGGGAGAAAACTTATCCATGCTACATGGAGTTAGTATCCCAAGGCTAAGTGTCCAATTCTTATGAAGATTGGGAACACTAAGAATAGATATGGATCTATCAAGTATGTAATTATACCATTATCTTGCATGTATGGACATAGCAAGAATAAAATGCATTCATCATCTTATATGTAGGACATGACAATATGATGTGCTCATCCTGAGAACTCGTATGTGGGACATGATGAGTGGATGTCTGTCTAGTTCAAATAAGGGTTACTGGAATACCATAAGAACTTGATAAGTACTTGAGAATTAATAGTCCTATGGAAATAAGGAAGGGTTCACTGTAAAGAGTTACACAGATGCGAACCTCCGAAAAGGACATAAAATGAATCGCAAAATATATGGGATATATAAAAGTGAATGTTTGTTGGTAAATGGAAACGTTCCAGTAAAGTTGTTTAAAAGGAAAAGCCGTGTATCCATGTGTTAGAGAACATTAGTGGATGCTATATGGATCTGGAAGTTCATGAGATGAACTTATAGATATTCTGGTTATTGATGACAGGTAAGAAGTACTTGGTCATGCAATGTAGCTAAAGGTTAGCAAAGGAATACTAGATCACATATTACGACAACTCTATCTCATACGTGCGACGTACAACGAAGAGATGAGAGACATGCAATTAATACTGACTTTGGCAAGGTGTTGCCATAACTCACTATGTTAGCACTAGAGCACAAAAACATGTGGGTCATGTTTGAAGATCACTATGAATATGATTCAAGGGTGATTGGATCGCAGTGCAAGTGGGAGTCTGTTGGTATGTATGCCTTGAGAGCCAATCATGGGATGATTGGTGAGATACATTGAGATTGATTTGATGAACATTAAAGGCAAGCTTCCAATTCTGTCTGGTTCAGTCATATGAGATAATGATAGAACAGATTGAATGTCTAGAGAATGACAATACAAAATAACGTATGCTTTCAGGTTAAAGACTTGAATGATGAGATCATACATATGCTAAGAGCTTGTACATTCTTATTATGTCCCTAGTCGGATGTCATTGTGGAAGGTAGATAGACAACAATGACACACAAGACTAGATTGTGGTGTTGGTTGATGACAGAATCTCATTAGTCATGATATGGAGATATCAAACCACACACATAGGTACTTGTTAGAGAACAAGTGTACCGGACAAACCCACATTGAGTTTGACACATGGAACCATAATAGGGTAGTCACAGTCAGTTCTCACAATGATGGTGGTGAGTGTGATTCTTCGACCTGAAATCACTACACTCAACACGTGTCGTTGGGTACACTTTGACATCATCAAACATAGTCCTGAAACATGGGTTGTTATAAAGTGATGATTGGGTGGCTTTGACACATGGGGCTTTAGACGGATGAGTGATAGATATGGGATTTGTCCCTCTTAACGGAGTTTGATATCCATGGCCACTTGATGAGTAGGATTGAGATAGGTGTGTGCACGTATGTGTGAATTAGTATGCGATATTGATGTAATACATATCTCCTCCAATCTACTTAGAGATCAAGAAAGTGAATGAACGTTGACAGGATGACTATTCCATGCCTTGAGTTCATTCAGGATATCAATGACAAAGGAATTATACATTCACTGTAACACCATTCACAGATTGTAGGATTGAAAGTTGTTCTCCAACTTTCTATTTCACTTGGGTAGCACTGATGTGCGACTAGGCACTACTCTTTGCTTGTGAAGTCATAAGTGTTTTCACTTCCAATGTGAAATGGGCCTGCAGGGTCACACACATAGGATTTTACCTGGAAGAGGAGTTTATCCACAAATGATGTTTAGGTTGATTACTAAAGGAGTTTAGTAGTTCAATTAAACACTCAATCAATTGATATCTCAATATCATAGTGTTCAAGGTGTTGGATTGATTGATTAGAATATCAGATTGATTGAAATTGCAATTGACTAATTTTGCACAGTCTGCACTCCCAACCGATCGGCTCATATGATGAACCGATTGACTCAGCTTGGTGAACTGATCGGCTCATGTGATGAATCGATCGGTTCAGGACAGGTTGAGATGACCAGTCTAAGGGTTGAACCAATCATCTCAACAGGTCCAAACGAGCAAGTTGGGAAAGTTAGGAGACTATTTTGGAAATACAAATTTGTTTCACTTCTACAAATTTGATTTGGACAAGAACTAATTTTTGATTAGTTGGAAACAAACATGAAAGTCAATTCGAGTTGGACCAGGACCACGAACTGATCGGCTCATGCTTGAACTGATCGGGTCAGGTGCCCCAACTAATCGGTTTAGGTGTGAACCGATCGACTCAGGTCCCCAACCGACCGTTTCATGCTTGAAACGATCGGTTCAGCTGGCACAGTTGGTTGTTTGGTGGGAAATCTAGAATCCTTCTACTCCTGCTTTAATCTCGCATTGTTCGGGGTAGAGAACCCTGTCCCATGACCCTCCTATATATAGGGGTATTGAGGGCTTCTCAAAAACACAACTCAGAACACCAGTTGCTCTGCAAAGTTGTCGTTCTCTCTAGTTGTGGTAACGAGGAGAGCCCGAGCAACTGCTACCCGATAAGGGAGGCAAAACAAGGGAAAGACAACTGCAGAAAAGCGAATGGTTGCAGGAGAGTGTATTATTGACTAGTATACTAATAGGAGGGTGCGACTCCTTCCAGTTCCTTGTGTAACAAGGCGATCGGAGTTCTAGGAAGTCTGTGTGGATGACTGTAGAGGTGGGAGATTTTTGCCGCTCGGAGGACAGTTGTCAATCCCGACAATCCCGGTGAGACCAGGAGCTACATAGACACCGTCCAAGACTGGAGGTGAAGACCGCCAATCCGTGAGGTAACGTCACCGAGAAAGCCTCGAAACAAGGTAGGTCTTTACAAACCATCCTTCCTATTGTATAGAAGTTGACGTGATTCCTTTATACTGGGTTCGAGGAGAAGAAATATTTGTTTCCGCTGCCTTCTCTGTCTCCCCTAAAACCCAACAAATTGAGTTGTCAGAAACCATAAGATCCTATCATATACAATACTTATGCCATTATTGTGGCATTTTCATACTCTATTCTACACAACAAGAACAGTTTCATAAAACATCCTTATACACATTAGTGGCACATGTAAAAAAGCCAATTGATGTTATAATAGCATTTGTATAAAAGTCAATTGATGTTATGGTGGCATTTATGTGGCATATATTGAGAGCCAATAAAATCAAATGTTTTGTGGCATTTACAACTTATGCCACTATCTCTCGTGACATTAGTACCATAGGAATTTTTTTATGTGTCAACAAATATCACTAAATACTTTTAGTGGCATTTATATTTTCTACCGACATTTCTCAAATGTCACAATTGGGTATGTTTTTTGTAGTGTCCTTTCATACAAATTTATTAGTAGAGACACAATTGAAGATTAGGACATCCACTTGATTTCAATTTTTATGAATAGATTTTGTCAGTCAGAAAGGTAACTATAAGGTTAAACATCCATTATTTATATACATGGATGCAAATGGTTGAAAATTGATCCCTAGGTTGCGTTGTGATTATACAAGATTATGGAATTTGTGTGATTTATATTACAGATCAAGCAATAATTATATTTGACCATACGACCTTAAATATGATGTTATTTGAAGAAATTATTTGATTGGAAAATATTGTATTTTGGGCCTCAAACTTGATTAGACTATACTTTAGCAGATTATGATTTTATGTCTATAGTTTCACAAATGAATGAGGTTCCTAGATAAGTTTGTGCAAGCTTGGAAGAACGATATATAATGACTAAATGAATAAATTCAATATTTTAGACCAAAGTGATTTATCATATATTTGTTAAACAGGCATTTAGTATCCTCATGACCCATGTATCATCTTCCATGATTTCCATGGAGGTTGTTGGCTGGGAAATTGGTGTGCATGCCATATACTCACCATAGAGTGTTCTAGAACATGAACCATTCAAATATATTATCTCATCTAAGGAGTAATTACATGTCCCTAATATCATAAGGTTGGATGACTGGTGCAACCAGATCTTCCCCCACCATTTCTGCATTCTGCATTGTAAAAGCAGCAACAACCTCATTGGCAAGTAGGCAACAAATATGGTCAAAAGGTGGTTTTAATGGGATGGGAGGTGTAATGACTGGGCCCACTACCCAAGGCTCTAGTAGAGTTTCAAGAAAGACGATTGCCCCCACAAACCACCACTAGCCTTAACTACACGCTTTTTCCTCACTCATGCGCAAGCCAGGGTCAACTTCATGACTAGTCACCCATCCTAGTACTACTCCAAGTTGAGCATGCTTAACTATGGAGTTCTTTAGTATTGGGCTTCCGGAAAAGGAGGTGCACCTTGGTGATATGGGTATTCCAATCATTCCTTTTAAGATCATTATATCTGAGGCCTGAAATCCTGGGATGTTACAATCTCCCCCACTAAGACTCTTGACGTCCTCGTAAAGGCTTACCTATGTGGCCTCATAATATTTCCCCATTCCAATGCAGACCCAACATGTCCCATGGACACCCATCTCCCGATCACAGAATACCAGCGCAAGGGTGGCTACATAACCATGGATAGCCCTTTCCTACATGCCTGGACCGTACGACTCAAGACTGGTATGCCACATGCCCATGTGGGCCCAACCTACTGGAGGGGAATTGGCTCTGATACCATTTGTAACACCCGGACCCTTAGCCCAAGGCTCTAGTGTAGTTTCAAGAATTATGACTGGCCCCACAGACCACCACTAGCCTTAACTGTGTGCTTTTTCCTCACTCACAGGCAAGCCGGGGTCAACTTCCGACTGGTTACCCATCCTAGTACTACTCCAAGTTGAGCACACTTAACTATGGAGACCTTTAGTAATGGGCTCCCAGAAAAGGAGGTGCACCTTAGTGATATGGATAGTCCAATGATTCCTTTTAAGATCATTATATTTGAGGCCTCAAATCCTGGGATGTTACAGGAAGTACCTCGATGGCATGAGGAAGTTGATGATAGGGACGTTTGGCCCTGTTGAAGTTTCCCTATAGCCCCTGAACCCAAACTCACAAACAATGGAGGCAAGGTCAAGCCAAAGATCTTGAAATATACCATTTTGTTGGAGGGAACCGATGGGATTCTAAAACCTCAACATAATTTCTCCTAGTAGCAGGAGTCGAGTAAGGGTACTAGGGAGGAATATCCTTTCTTCTTCACATTTCCTTTTCCACAATCCCAGAAGCAGGTGTGGTAGTGAAGCCCCATAGAGCCCCATGTCATGAGACCCTACCGTCAAGCTCCTACCCCACACGATGATGGTGATTCCTAAGAAATTCACAAACCAATGTGACCAAAATCACAACTAGTCCTCGCCCGAGACCCCTTCTATGGTTGCACCCTATTTTGCAAAAAGGGACGGTCACGAGGATTGGTCTTCAGAGGTAAAGTCAAAGATCCCCAATTGGGTGTGTTTGGTATGGTGTCTATATGGTGAGAGGGTCTCATAGATCCTTCACTTTATGGATCTAAAGCATGACCTAGCAAGGGAATGTCTAGGGATGATTTCTAGCTAGGTTTGCTTCAATCTGGGACATACAAAAGGAAGATATGATGGACCAAGATATCTCAAAAGGGAATTATGCAGTTAAACCCATATTATTACCCATTATATTATGAGAATCATAGTAAATTAATTGTGCTAGAAAAATGCATAGAAAACACCCCCCGACTCATAAAAATACCACATCTACTACTTTTAGATCCCTATATTAGGATGTTGTAGAATATTTAATGAACATTTATAATATAGATGATAATGTTGCTTTTAGGATGTTTTAAGATAATTTCTCAAAATTAAAATTAGGATATATATTCATAATAAAAGATATATGTTGACTCTTATCTTTATGGAATCTCCAAATGTTAGGTATTTTGACATTAAAATATATCAAGTGCTTTCACTCCCATTTTAATTCTAGAAAATAGTCCAATCATCATAAAAATATGAATTTTGATAAGACCCCTTAGTATGACCTCTTGATCAGAAGAAAAATGCTTGACACACCTTTAATGTCAGTTGGAACATGTGTTTGGTCAAAACCCTAATTTTGATCTAAATACTAGTAATAATGATAAACCATATATTAATGTTGATTAATTGCTATTATTCAGGCATTGACTAAAGTACTAGATGATCATGGGTATGTTAGGAATCTCTAAATTCAGGTACCTAGGACTATCCTCCTTGTTGAATGTCTAGTGCATTTGGACTAGAAGCATATATTAGGCCTAATGTACTCTATTTCACTTCTTGACCAGTTTGATATGTTTCATAAATTTCTTGGTGTTTGAACTAGTTTGTGTAATGCATTTTCTATTAAATAATCTATTGCAATTCTATATATCTCTTTTAAATAATCATGAACATAATTGATTTCCCATTATTATGTCCTAAATGATGATGATGATGATGATGATGATGATAATGATAATGATGATGACGATGACGATGATGATGATGATGATGACGATGATGATGATGATGATGATGATGATAATGATGATGATGATGATGATGATGATGATGATGATATTGGGTACAAGTGACCTCCTTCTGTTGGAGTGATGGATCTTGCACAAAATAGTGACCTCCTCATTCTAAAAGGAGAGATGTAGACAAGTGACCTTCTAGATCTTGTTGAGGTAATGGATCTATATAAATTATTTATATCAACATGATGGGAAAACTCACTATAAAATTTTATCAAAACAATTAAGCCTTAATCATGTTTCCTACCAAGAAATCTTTTATTTAATATTCTATGCTTCTATTTTTAATATATATGTCCTTTATTGGCACAACGACTCATCAAGTTTGTGCTGACTTTGTTCTACTATTTTTAGAATTTTAGGTTTAGATGTAGCATGGGAGAAAATATGTCTTGTAAGTGTATATGTTGTACCTATTGTGTAAAGATCCTAGTTACTATACTTGGCCATAGACTTGTAAATTTTTTCTTTCAATATGTAAATGTAAATTGTAATAATAAATTTTGTAATAATATTACACGGTGTATGTTGACATCGTTTATGGTGTATGCATCAAGTTTATTGTTCATTTATTCTCATGCTTCCACATTCACAGTTTGGTATATTTTGTGATTCATAGATTTCCCAGTCTATGACATAATCCCTTTGTGTTAGATATCTTGATTGAAACAGAGACATGTAGTTTTCATCCTCTTATCATTCAATCTATGTTTTTTGGACTAGAGCAGACTATTTATATATTGTGATATCCATATGATATATTGACTCACATGAGAATGGGTACTCATTGCATAGTCTAACTTATAAAGTTGTTAAGATATTAGTCCAATAGAGGAACAAATTCCATCTATATCACTCAAAATGATGCACACATGTCAAATCACCAAATCACCACCTATTTCAACCCTTATTCAGAGTCACATTGGGCTAGTTTAGAAGTACAAATAACAACTTACAATTAATGTAGTGAATACAGGTCTATAGACCACTTTCACCATTGTCACATTACGATATGACTCTAAACGCCTTGACATGTCTTCCATGTATCAATCTTAAAGTAGTTTTCTCATGTACAACTTGTTCTCTAACAAGTACCCATGCATGTCTGCTGTTATCCAATATCATGACTAAAGAGACACATTCATAACTCAATATACTTGTGAAAATCATATATCATCAAGTCAAATATTCATAGGACATTGTTACATTTATTAATTGTCAAAATACTAAAAATAATAATAAGTTGAGTTGTCATTTATTAATAATCAAAATCATTAGGATGCATCCATATTATAATCATTGTATGATGAATCTTAGGATCACAACAAACATTTTTAATATATTAGATTTAATGATTTTTGAAATATATGTAACCCAAGGTTGATACATATATTGATATGGACAATGGAGGAGCAATATATTGTCTTCATGCGTGGCGGGGGTTGGAGATGTGTCCCAGTATTTTATTACTACTACTTACCACTTAATTAAAATGAACTTATACAAATAGGAAACATTGTCCATGACCTACTCTAGAAGCAGCATCAGCTCAGAATTGTGAGCTCAATATCATATATTGACTCACATCACTAGTACATTTTTGACCTCTGATGTCTCTTATTTTTAACATTTTTTACATAAAATTGACACTACATGCCAATAATGTGGGTTGGTATAACACAAATGTCACTACTTCTTAAGTCTTTCCAACTAAGAGAAAACACATGTACGGCTTTTATTTTAATGTCATTTTCTTTGGTTTGTTTCTAATGTCTATGATAGCACACAAAATTCAATTTTCCAGATAAAAAACTTTATATAGTACTATTGTGTCAATTTTAGAAAAAATGATGACAAATTCCTTCATGTGAAATAATTTTTGCCGCCAAAAAGACTATGTCGGCGGTCTCAATCCAAAAAATCAACATTGTAAATCACATCCACTGGGGAAATTTGTACCTCTAAAAACACATGGTGTCGATTTTTTCAAAAGAATTGAAACAATAAGTTCTCTCTCCATGTGCCCCATTAAAAATATTTCCCCCCAAATTTAGTTATGTTTCCAGTTATTTTCATGAACTTGACAAAACAAGTGTTAGCAAGTTTGGCATTTTTTGACAGGGATAAATACAAGTGGCTTCATTTTTTGTTGGGTGATCAACGAAATAGGTAGAGCTATGATATCAATTTTTCACCAGCAACGGATGACTACAGTCTTAGCAATGTAAGTACTTTTTATTAGGGATAAGTACATATTGCATCGATTTTAACATGGCTAATTGATTGGTTTTTGAATGCACTAACAAATTCACCCGGGGCTGAAATCCCCGAATTTTTACCAAAACCAAGTGCAACAATACCACCCGCAAGCGGACGAGTCTTATCGCAGTATAGTTGAGGATCGAACCCAAAGGACAACGTTTCTAAGAATCCTTGTCAGTTAGATCTAGCTCTAGTAAAACTAATATTTAGAACAATAGTTTGATTTGGGTTGCTTAGACTAAATACAGGAAAGTAAAAGCTAAATTAAAAGATGGGTTTGGATCAATGATATGGAATCGCTGGGATGGTACCGAGTTTGACCACCGCTACACACACAAGCATACTCCTCTGCAAACAATCCATGCAAGAAACAACACTTCAAATAGAGCTGCTACAGAACCCCCCATACGGGCGTTAGGTCCGTGTAAGCATCACCATAGGCATAAGATGTCTCGTCACCATCCATATCACATGTCTTACGGCTCTGAAGATACAACATCCAACTAAGGCTGCGAACCCCCCGTACGGGCGTCAGGCGCACAGAAGTGTCACCGAAGGCTAGATGGCTCGTCCCCTCGCGGATCATACACTTACGACCTCAAGGAATCCCATCAGAAGTTCTCGTCAAGGAGTCAACCGCGTCAACCGTTAAGCAAATAAGCGATTATAATACGAGTAAACATCGACGAATAGCAAGAAGATACAAAATCCAACTAAGGCTGTGAACCCCCCATACGGGCGTCAGGCGCACAGAAGCTAGATGGCTCGTCCCCTTGCGGATCATACACTTACGACCTCAAGGAATCCCATCAGAAGTTCTCGTCAAGGAGTCTAACATGCTAAATGACGTTCATACCCATGCATTGAAGTTCTCACAACATAGGGAGCACAAAGGTGAAAACCAGCACATAACCAACCTACAAGCTTAACGATAAATGACAAATGAAGAGTTATATACATTGCCATGGAAAGTTTAACAAAAGAATAGGGTTTGCATGGGCAGCGGGGCTAGTCCCCGCACCCCAGCGAAAAAGGACTACTCACTCATGATGCGAGATACAAGAAGGGTAGGAGAGAAAGATAGATCCGCCATGAGCTCGGTGCAGAGGATGGACGCAGCCCGGTGAAGAAGATGCACTCCTTGCTCCGTCTTCTTTCTCTTCTTGGCCTCCTTGGGTGCAACACCAGCAGTAGATGGAGTGGAATTTAATCGGGGTGGTGCTCTGGCAGCCTATCGGCGTCCGGATCCGATGCCCCCAAATGGGGACCCTGGGGGTCTATTTATAGGTTCCGATCTGATCCCAAACGGTTTGGAGACTATTTGGGCGCCAATCGGTCTTGAGACCGTTTGGGCACCAAATGGTTTGGAGACCGTTTGGGTGCCAAACGGTCTTGAGGACCGTTTGGGCACCAAACGGTTTGCTTCGATCGGTCCTGGCTTTGGCGTGGGCGTGTGTCTTTAGTTATTTAATCGATCCTTGCGCTTGCGTCGAACGATCTTGGGACCGCATGGGACCAAACGGTCTTGGGACCACATGGGACCAAACGGTCTTGAGACCGCATGGGACCGCATGGGATCAAACAGTCTTGAGACCGCATGGGACCAAACGGTCTTGAGACCGCATGGGACCAAACGGTCTTGAGACCGAATGGGACCAAACGGTCTTGAGACCGCATGGGACCAAATGGTCTTGAGACCGCATGGGATCAAACGGTCTTGAGACCGCATGGGACCAAACGGTCTTGGGACCGCATGGGACCAAACGGTCTTGAGACCACATGGGACCAAACGGTCTTGGGACCGCATGGCTTTCTTTGGCATCCGGTTTCGTCATTTGTTCTTTGTGTATTCCACCAAACGGTCTTAGGACCGCGTGGACCCAAACAGTCTTGAGGCCGCAAGGATCCAAACGGTCTTGAGACCGTATGCATGGAGTTGCTTGATTTTCCTGCATTAAATGAAAGATATTTAGTTAAAACCTTGATTATTGAATCAACCAAGTAGTTTTACACATTATGATTCATATTTGGTTAAAAGGGTGAATTGGAGTTGACTTTGTTCCAAAAAAAAGCAGTTGAATTCCATGATGAGTATGCACTCATCAAAACACCCCGAACTTAAATCGTTGCTCGTCCTCGAGTAACATGAAGTTTGAAACTGATGCCTAATGAAATACTTTCGATCCGTGTGATTTCTTCATCTTCACATCACAAATGTTTTCTTTCTTCTCAGTATGAATGAGTACCTTAACTTCCTGGGACCACTAAACACGTCTTTCCATAGCTTCGTTCCTGAGTTCATTTCCCAACAACGCTTCCTCCCCACCTTTTCCAACACCAAGCATGTCGAAGAGTTTTGTAGGAGTTCAGAGATACCCGCAGAATCAACAAGTATGCATCCGATCTGACACTGGTGTAGTTCAGGATGGTGGGGCATGTATTGTGCCCTTAGGCAGAGAAAGGAGTGAAAGGTGGTATGGAAAGAAGAAGTAAATCTCTCCTCTATTCGACTCGAGATTTTTATTTGTTTTGCAATTTCATTTATTGCATATTTTTTGTGTGCACTATGGCATCTTTTATTGCAGATCTCTCCTCTATTCGACTCGAGATTGCATTTCTTTTTTGTGTGCACTTTGGCATCTTTTATTGCAGATCTCTCCTCTATTCGACTCGAGATTGCATTTTTTGTGGTACGCCCCTATTTATTGGAAGGGGTTATGGAAGAAGTGGATACGGGGGAAGAGGTGTGCCACCCCGAACTTAGGGTTTGGCACAAATATGGCTATTTTGGTGGTATTGATGGATGGAGGGATACAAAGATGATAGAAGAAGTGTAGAAGAGAGTTCAGCTCAAAATGCAACTTGATTTCCTATTCAAAACCGGGTTATTCTCTTTGTCATGCTCTTCTCAAATAATGACTTGATTCGGATCCGGTGGGGATTCTGAGCCATTGTTCCACTAGTCAGTTAGGAAGCACGATGTGTTTGATCCCTATCAGTTTAACAGATACTTATCATTTTGTAAAAAGTATTGTGATGTTAGGAATCATAAGCTTCTCAGGATGGTTTCGGGCAAAAGGCAAGTTTCAAAAGTCAGTCCTCTTGAGGATTCACTTTGAATAAGGAGGATGTTATGATTGAAGATGCATAGCAAAAAGGTTAGTTACATATTATCAACAAGTGTCAAAAATTCATCAAATATCTGTTCAAAAATTTTGAAAATTTTATGATAGAGACAGATTGAGTATGAAAAGATGGTGTGTATGAGGAAATGGAGTACATACCACCCACCCTCCACCCCGAACTGAGAAATTTGCTCGTCCTCGAGCAAACCCTAAATTCAAGATGGAGGGGAAAGGTAACACCAGGTAAGACTGCCGAGAAAGATTTCGTTATGATCAGCGCCACTCCGATCTCGTGTTCTGTAAGGAAAACTATCTCATGAGGCAAATTTTATTTAAGGACAAATTAACTTAAGGTAAAAAAAAATTTGAAAAGGAGAAGTAAAATAGATTTATTGATCGGGTTGGCTCTCGACGAGCACCTTTGTTTTACGTCGATGGCTCGACAAAGTCCTGTATCTTCATGTGGGATCCTTTGGATCGGTGAGTTCTAGCACTGATTTGGTGTCTATGTCTGTTGTGGTGAAATATCTCTTCAGGCGGTGGCCATTGGTTATGAATTCTCCTGACTCTGCACTCCATAAAGAGAAAGTGCCATGAGGAGAGATGCTTTTGACAATGTACGGTCCGGACCAGCGTGAGCGAAGTTTTCCTGGGAATATCCTTAATCTCAAGTTAAAAACCAGCACTTGGTCTCCTACTTGTATGTCCTTTCGTTTCAGATGTCCATCATGCCAAAGTTTTGTATGTTCCTTGTAGATTCGTGCATTTTCATAGGCTGTCATTCTTAGTTCATCCAACTCGTTGAGTTGCAGAATCCTGGCTTGCCCTGCTTCTTTCATATTGAAGTTCAAATGTTTAATTTCCCACCATGCCTTATGTTCTAATTCGACCGGAAGGTGACAAGCCTTTCCATATATCAATCGAAAAGGAGTAGTCCCAAGGGTAGTTTTATAAGCAGTACGATAAGCCCATAAGGCATTGTTGATTTTTGTCGACTAATCTTTTCGATTACGTCCAACGGTTTTCTCAAGGATAGCCTTTAGTTGTCGGTTAGAGACCTCTACTTGTCCACTGGTTTGTGGATGGTAAGATGAAGCCACCTTGTGCGAGACTCCATATTTTCTCAGAAGAGCTTCAAAGCTTCTTTCAATGAAATGGGAGCCCTCGTCAGATATCACGGTTCGCGGTACTCCAAACCGTGGGAAGATGATATCTTTGAATAATTTGATGACAGGTTTTGAATTACTAGTAACTGTTGGTATGGCTTCAACCCATTTGGAAACGTAGTCCACCGCCACTAAGATGTAAGAGAATCCATTGGAAGAGGGGAATGAACCCATGTAATCCACTCCCCAAACATCAAATATCTCCACCTCTTGCCATATGTTCAGTGGCATTTCATCTCTTTTGGTTATATTGTCGGCCCTTTGACAATTGTCACAGGATTGGACAAAATCGTAGGAATCTTTGGATAAAGTTGGCCAGAAGAAACCACATTGCAAAACTTTTAAAACTGTCTTCTTTGAGCTCATGTGGCCGCCTACAGGTCCTGAGTGGCATTGTTCTAAAATAGAATGGGCTTCTTCTTTGGTGACACAACGTCTATACAATCCATCTGTGCAGAGTTTAAAAAGATATGGTTCATCCCAATAGTAATGCTTCACATCATGCATAAATTTCTTCAGAGCGTTCCCGGTGTATTGGGGATGGATGACTCTGAAGGCAAGGTAGTTTACGAAGTCATAATACCATGGTTCGAATCTTGAGACCCTCATAAGCAGATCATCTGGTAGGGAGTCATTTATCGGAATCCCTTCAGCATCCAGAGTGTGGATGCGACTGAGGTGATCTGCCACGACATTCTCCATCCCTTTTTTATCTCTTATTTCCAAGTCAAATTCTTGTAGAAGGAGTATCCATCTGATTATCCTTGGCTTAGCATCCTTCTTTGTCATAAGGTAACGGATGGCAGCATGGTCTGTGTAAACAATAACCTTCGAGCCAATAAGGTAGGATATGAATTTATCGAAGGCATAGATGACTGCCAGAAGTTCCTTTTCAGTAGTAGCGTAATTCCTTTGAGCTTCGTCGAGGGTTTTTGACACATAATAGATCACATAATGTTTCCTCTCTATGTATTGCCCTAAAACTGCACCTAATGCGTAATCACTAGCATCACACATAATTTCAAAGGGGTGGTTCCAATCGGGAGCTCTAATGATGGGGGTAGTTGTAAGGGCTTTCTTCAGCGTATCAAAACTTTTGACGCATTCTTCATTGAAATTGAAATCAACATCTTTTAGAAGTAGGTTGGTCATCGGCTTTGTTATCTTGGAAAAATCCCGTATAAACCTTCTATAGAATCCAGTGTGACCAAGGAAAGCGCGAACTTCTTTTACATTTGTGGGAATAGCCAATTTGGATATGACTTCTATCTTGGCTTTATCAACTTCAATTCCTCTGTTGCTAACCCTATGACCGAGGACAATGCCTTCCTTTACCATAAAGTGGCATTTCTCCCAATTTAGCACCAGATGTGCTTCTTCACAACGTTTGAGAACAATGGAGAGATGCTTAAGACAGGAATCAAAGGAGTCCCCATATACAGAAAAATCATCCATGAAGACCTCCATGACAGTTTCAGTAAGCCCCTCAAAAATAGCAGCCATGCAACGTTGAAAGGTTGCGGGGGCATTACACAGACCAAACGACATTTTTTAAAAGCATATGTCCCGAAGGGACAGGTGAAAGTCGTTTTTTCTTGATCATCTGGATGTATGGGAATCTGATAGAATCCAGAGTAACCGTCCAAGTAACAGAAATATTCTTGATGGGCCAATTTTTCTAAAACTTGATCGAGGAAGGGCATAGGAAAATGATCCTTTCGAGTGGCCTTGTTTAATTTTCTATAATCAATACACATCCGCCACCAAGTGACTGTTCGAGTGGGGATGAGCTCATTGTTTTCATTTCTTATAGCGGTAGTCCCTCCTTTCTTGGGTACCACATGAATTGGGCTCACCCATGGTGAGTCCAATATCGGGTATATTATCCCAACCATAAGAAGTTTGATGATCTCGCGGCGGACCACTTCCTTCATATTCGGGTTCAATTTTCATTGATGCTCGATGGTTGGCTTGTGGTCTTCCATCATGGGGATCCTGTGCATGCACAAGGCTTGACTGACCCCTGTGAGGTCACTCATCTTATAGCCTATGGCTTTCTTCCTTTCCCTTAATACCTCTAGAAGTTTCTCTTCTTGTTTGGTTGTTAGATCAGAGTTTATGATCACTGGGCAAGCTTTGAGATCGTTTAAAAACATATACTTTAGCCCTTCAGGTAGGGGCTTCATTTCAAGAGGTTCTGGTTTTTCACTGATTCCTTCTGAAGTTCCGGTAGTCTTTAATTCTTCGTAAGTAGTTTCAGCATTTTCTTTAGCAGAGTTGGGAGATTCGATGCAATCCTTAGCTTGTTGTTCAATAGGTTCATCACTAAAAAGGTCGAATAGAGAAGTTTTCGAGGGATCACATGACTCGTGATATTCTTGAGTTAGTTGTGACATTTGCTCAACACAATCTATCAGATAGACTTCCTCCTGTATACTTGGTCTTTTCATACTTTCAAAAACTTTAAATTCGAGAGTTTCTTTGCCTAACCTTAGCAGTAAGGTTCCCGCTTCGACATCAATAAGGGCTCTTGCAGTTGCGAGGAAAGGACGACCGAAGATAAGAGGGTATCTGGTGTCTTCTTTGATGTCCATGATGACAAAATCACATGGAACGTATGCGTCCTTGCCTACCTTGACCGGGATGTCTTTGAGAATTTTTTAACGGTCTTTTGATCAAATTGTCCGCAAGTTGAATGGTCATAGCTGTTGGGAGCAATTCTGCGAACCCTAATCTCTTGCATAAACTAAATGGCATAATAGAAATACTTGCGCCAAGATCTGCCAGTCCCTTTTTGCACGATGAGTCACCAATGTGACAAGAGATTCCAAAGGATCCTGGATCTTTCTGTTTCTTTGGCATCTTGCTGAGTATGATATCTGATGTGGTCGTAGCCAGTTTTACAGTTTCATACTCTTCAGTGATGTACTTCTTAGTGAGAAGCGACTTTAGATACTTGGTCCAAGCTGGTATCTCAGCAAGAGCATCCAAGAACGGTATATCAACATGGAGTTTCTTCATAGCCTCTTTAAATTTTATGAATCTAGTATCAAGCTTGGTTTGCCTCAGATGGGATGGGAAAGGAATACGAGGCTTATATACAGGAATATCTGGCTTTGGTGTTTCAGTTCCTTCATCCGCAACCTTTTCAGAATTTCCCTCATCAGTATCGTTTTCCTCTGGTTGCAATTCTGGTGTTGTAAAGTTTTGAACTGTCACAGGTTCACTCTCGTCAGGGATAACCACAGTTGTATTCATTGGGGGATCCGAATAACCTTTCCTTGATCTTATGGTGACAACCTTCAGCTGCTCAAGATGTTTCAGATTGTTCTCAGGTTGTCCAGCAAAAACTCCAGCTGGTGGCTTAATACTAGCAGCAAGTTGAGCCAGTTGAGTTTCAATAGCTTTCTGTTGGGCTTGTTGGTTGGCTATCATTGTTTGTTGTGTTTGCAACAAATTTTCAATGGTAGATAGCTTGTCATCAGAAGGGATGGATCCTGCCTGTCCTTGTTGATGATTGAGGTTCAGATAATTATTGTAGTTTATGTTCTGAAAGCTTCCCTTGAAGTTTCCTTGATTCCCAAAGTTTTGTTGTTGGTTAAACTGGTACCCTGATGGGCCTCTTGGTTGATTGTTCGGACTGAATTGATGTGAGTTCATAGCTCCTGAAGGGTTTCCGTATTGGAAGCCTGGGTGATTCCTATTTTGATTTGGATTGTAATAGTTCTGCCCAGGGATGGTATTAATAGCATTAAGATTTTCCATCTGGCAATTATCTCCTTGTCCACAGGCATTGCTTAAAACAACATCGTAGAGGACATTGCATGACAGTGTGGAATGATCAGTGCCTTTGCATGCTTCACAAAACAAAGAAGTGGACTTGACTTGTTCTGTTTGCCTGGTAGGAGAATGTCCTCTTCCAATCGCAGCAAGGGATGATTCTATGTGATCTTGCTTTGCAACTAAGACCTTCAAAGTTTCAGTTATAGATTTGTATTCTGGGATAGCTTCAGCCATGGCTACCTTTAAGACTCCTTTGCCAACAGATCTGCCCCAATTGGCTTGATTTTCTGCTCCCAAGGTGACGACTCTCCATGCGCTATCGTAACTTTGTCGCATGAAGTTCCCTCCAGACGAGGAGTCAAGGAACATCTTTACGTCATCTTCCACACCCCTGTAGAATATCTCTATAAGCTGGTTCTTAGGAATTCCATGGTGTGGGCATTTACGTAGGAGCTCCTTGTACCTATCCCAAGCTTCGGCAAGGGTTTCTCCAGGGACTTGAGTGAAATTCGTGATTCGTCCCCTGATTTCATATGTAAGCGATGGGGGGTAGAACTTTTCCAGAAAAGCGTTTTGGAGCTGCTCCCAGGTAGTAATAGGTACTTCACTCTACAGTGAATTGTACCAACTGATGGCCCTATCGGCAAGAGAATACTTGAAAAGGCGGAGTCGAATGGCATCATCAGTGACTCCATTTTGCTTCGTCATAGCACAAAGGTCGATGAATCTGAGAAGATGACCTTGGCTATCTTCAGCTTGTTTTCCGTAGAAGGGGTTGTTCTAAAGCAAAGTTATCCAATGTGCTCTAATCTCAAAGTTGGCAGCTTCGATGGGAGGAGGCTGCACCGGATGGTAGACATTTGCAGCTTTTGGGATAGAGAACTCTCTAAGGTCTTTCTGAAGTTCTGCTGCTTGCGTTGCTGCCTGTGCTGCTAAGATCTCTTGTTGAACCGCAGCTCTAGCTTCTTGCATGAGCCTCTCTCTTTGCGCATTGATGGCTTGAGCCACTCTGTGGGCTACTTCTTCTTCTTGCGCCATTCTTGCCTGATTTTCCCTGATCTGACGATGGAAGGTTCTATCTATTTCAGGATCGAAGCTCGCTGTGAGTCCGGGACTGTCTGATCGGTGCATGCACTATGCGTTGGAGAGCACCTGAAAATTAGGAGGATTTGAAAATGAGATCCACAAAGTAGAATAAAGATCAAGTAGATAGGCGATAGTTTCAAAAAGGAAAACAAAATCCTAGATTAGTCTTAAAAGAACTAGACTAGACTGACTGATTCCGTTGTCCCCGGCAACGGCGCCAGAATTTGATGTGGTTTTTGAATGCACTAACAAATTCACCCGGGGCTGAAATCCCCAAGTTTTTACCAAAACCAGGTGCAACAATACCACCCGCAAGCGGACGAGTCTTATCGCAGTATAGTTGAGGATCGAACCCAAAGGACAACGTTTTTAAGAATCCTTGTCAGTTAGATCTAGCTCTAGTAAAACTAATATTTAGAACAATAGTTTGATTTGGGTTGCTTAGACTAAATGCAGGAAAGTAAAAGCTGAATTAAAAGATGGGTTTGGATCAATGATATGGAATCGCTGGGATGGTACCGGGTTTGACCACCGCTACACACACAAACATACTCCTCTGCAAACAATCCAAGCAAGAAACAACACTTCAAATAGAGCTGTTGCAGAACCCCCCATACGGGCGTTAGGTCCGCGTCAGCATCACCATAGGCATCAGATGTCTCATCACCATCTGGATCACATGTCTTACGGCTCTGAAGATACAACATCCAACTAAGGCTGCGAACCCCCCGTACGGGTGTCAGGCGCACAGAAGCATCACTGAAGGCTAGATGGCTCGTCCCCTCGCGGATCATACACTTACGACCTCAAGGAATCCCATCGGAAGTTCTCATCAAGGAGTCAACCGCGTCAACCGTTAAGCAAATAAGCGATTATAATACGAGTAAACATCGATGAATAGCAAGAAGATACAAAATCCAACTAAGGCTGTGAACCCCCCATACGGGCATCAGGCGCACAGAAGCGTCACTGAAGGCTAGATGGCTCGTCCCCTTGCGGATCATACACTTATGACCTCAAGGAATCCCATCAGAAGTTCTCGTCAAGGAGTCTAACATGCTAAACGACGTTCATACCCATGCATTGAAGTTCTCGCAACATAGGGAGCACAAAGGTGAAAACCAGCACATAACCAACCTACAAGCTTAACGATAAACGACAAATGAAGAGTTATATACATTGCCATGGAAAGTTTAACAAAAGAACAAGGTTTGCATGGGCAGCGGGGCTAGTCCCCGCACCCCAGCAAAAAAGGACTACTCGCTCATGATGCGAGATACAAGAAGGATAGGAGAGAAAGATAGATCCGCCATGAGCTCGGTGCAGAGGATGGACGCAGCCCAGTGAAGAAGATGCAGTCCTTGCTCCGTCTTCTTTCTCTTCTTGCCTCCTTGGGTGCAACACCAGCAGTAAATGGAGTGGAATTTGATCGGGGTGGTGCTCTGGCAGCCTATCGGCGTTCGGATCCGATGCCCCCAAATGGGGACCCTGGGGGTCTATTTATAGGTTCCGATCTGATCCCAAATGGTTTGGAGACCGTTTGGGTGCCAATCGGTCTTGAGACCATTTGGGTGCCAAACGGTCTTGAGGACCGTTTGGGCACCAAACGGTTTGCTTCGATCCGTCATGGCTTTGGCGTGGGCGTGCGGCTTTAGTTCTTTAATCGATCTTTACGCTTGCATCGAACGATCTTGGGACCGCATGGGACCAAACGGTCTTGGGACCGCATGGGACCAAACGGTCTTGAGACCGCATGGGACCGAACGGTCTTGGGACCGCATGGGATCAAACGGTCTTGAGACCGCATGGGACCAAACGGTCTTGAGACCGCATGGGACCAAACGGTCTTGAGACCGAATGGGACCAAACGGTCTTGAGACCGCATGGGACCAAATGGTCTTGAGACCGCATGGGACCAAACGGTCTTGAGACCGCATGGGATCAAACGGTCTTGAGACTGCATGGGACCAAACGGTCTTGGGACCGCATGGGACCAAACGGTCTTGAGACCGCATGGGACCAAATGGTCTTGGGACTGCATGGCTTTCTTTGGCAGCCGGTTTCGTCATTTGTTCTTTGTGTATTCCACCAAACGGTCTTGGGACCGCGTGGACCCAAACGGTCTTGAGGCCACAAGGATCCAAACGGTCTTGAGACTGTATGCATGGAGTTGCTTGATTTTCCTGCATTAAATGAAAGATATCTAGTTAAAACCTTAATTATTGAATCAGCCAAGTAGTTTTACACATTATGATTCATATTTGGTTAAAAGGGTGAATTGGAGTTGACTTTGTTCCAAAAAAAGCAGTTGAATTCCATGATGAGTATGCACTCATCACTAATCTACAAAAAATATAGAGCAATGACATCAGTTTTCCCCGACAACTGACTTAGCATGGTTGGCTGGTTTTTTTTATCAGAGATAAGTGTATATGGCGTCAGTTTTTTGGTAAGAAACTGAAGACATAGATTGATCTATGACATCAATTCCCCCCTACAACCATGGAATAAAGTATTAGTAATTGGCTTGTTGTAGTATCCAACAACTAACTTTCACTTAACTACACATGAAAAAACCTTTTTCTCTACTTCATCGCACATTTTGGTCTTTCTTCCTTATATAAAAATCCCTTTTTATTCCTCCACCAATTCCTCCTCCTCCATCACCCCTCTACTGCATCTTCACAACCCCTATTGCAATAGACTCCTCACCCGACTCTCCTCCTGCTCCTCCACCAGAGCTCCTCCTTCTCCTATACTAACACTCCCCCTTCTCCTCTGATGTTGTTGTTGCCTCTACCGCCACAGCCATTGCCATTGTCACCATAACTTCTGCCACAACAACTGCCACAACCTCTTCAACCACTGCCATCACTGTCAGCAAAGCCTCTGCCACCATTATTGCCTCCTGCTCCTCAGTCGATGCCACTACTTCCTTAATTACTTGAAGAAGAGATATGTCTTCCACCTCCCCCCTTCTCCCTCTCCTCTTCCTTCCCCTCTCATCCTTCACGATCTCCTCCTTCTCCTGCTTGATTTATTCTCAACTATAGTGAAAATTATGATGGATGTTAGTATGGATAAAAAGTACATTGTTTGGTATAAAAATTGTGATGAATACTCGTTCATTATCTATGTTAAGTGTATTGTTTATTTTTAGAAATTTAAATTTTAGTATGGATATATAAGTGCATTATTTGGTATGATAATTGTGTTGAATCTTCATTTATTATATATTTTAAGTACAATTGAATATTGTTAGCAATTCAAATTTTAGTATGGATACATAATCAAACCTTGGAATTAATATAATAAGGTTGATATGAATTGATCAAAATTCTAAATCAACTTTATTTCCATAAAAGTTGATAGAAATTTACTCAATTAACCCTAAAGCCTAAACTTCTAAACAATATACCCTATTTTGTAAACCCTATCTCCTATAGTATGTTGGCTTGGAAACCCATCTCAAATTTACACATTAGGAGCAAATTGTGGACAATCCTTCATTTGGGACTGTTCTTGGAGACATGATATCACTTAGAAGTTAGGTGTAATGTGTGTTTGATCTCTAGAAATTTCAGCAACATTTCCCCTTTTGTTCTCTGGGTACATATGTAGGTGGATATTTGTCCATATATGTATATATATCAGTGGACTTGGGAACTATGGAAAAATACTATCATAATTTCATGAATTTGAATACACATTATACACAAACTAGTGAGATTAAGTGTTCAAGAATGGGATAAGTGGTACACATTTATCAATATGAATGTTAAATGATTAAGGTTCAATGCAAACCTATTTTATTTTGAAATTGACTTATTACCTAACACCTAATTTAATACTTGTCTTGTTGGGTTTTAGGGGAGACAGAGAAGGCAACGGAAACAAAAATTCCTTCTCCCAAACCCAGAATAAAGGAATCGTGTCAACGTCTATACTATAGGAAGGACGGTTTGTAGAGGCGTACCTTGTCCCGAGGCTTGCTCAACGACGTTGCCTCGTGGCTTGCGCGGTTTTCACCTCTAGTCTTGGACGGTGTCTGTGCAGCTCCTGGTCTCACCAGGACTGTCGGATTGACATATGTCCTCTGAGCGGCCGAAGTCTCCCGCCTCTGTAGTCGCCCACACAGACTGCCTGGAACTCTGATCTCCTTGTCCCACAAGGAATCGGAAGGAGTTGTACCCTCCTATCGGCGTACTAGTCACTGACACACTCTCCTGCAACCAGTTGCCTTTCTACAGTTGTCTTTCCCTTGCTTTGCCTCCCTTATCGGGTAGCACATGCTTGGGCTCTCTCTCGGATACCAAAACTAGAGAGAACGACAACTTTGTAGAGCAACTGGTGTTCTGAGTTGTACTTTGAGAAGCCCCCAATACCCCTATACATAGGAGGGTCATGGGATAGGGTTCTCTACCCCGGGAAATGCGGGACTAAAGAGGAGTAGAAAGGTTTGAGATTTTCCACAAAACATCCAACTATGTCACCTGAATTGATTGGTTCAACCTTGAAATGGTCGGTTGGTGGTCTGAGCCGATCGGTTCACACCTGAACCGATCATTTGGAGCACCTGAGCCGATCGGTTCACTTCTGAGCTGATAGGTTCGTGGTCCTAGTCCAACTGAAATTGACTTTCATATTTGTTTCCGATTAATCAAATATTAATCTTTGTCCAAATTGAATTTGTACAAGTGAAACAAATCATATTTGCAAAATCAACTTTCCAAACGATCTCCATTGGTCACATGAGCCGACCGGTTCAACAATTGAGATGATCGGTTCACCAACCTGAGCCAATCGATTCATCTCATGAGTCGATCGGTTGGAAGTGCAGATTGTGAAAAATCAGTCAATCGCAGTTTCAATCAATCTGATACTCTAATTAATTGTTCCAACAGCTTGAACACTATGATTTTGAGTTATCAATCAACTGAGTGTTTAATCAAACTACCAAACTCCTTTAGTAATAAATCTAAACATCATTTGTGGATAAAGTCCTCTTCCAGGTTAAATCCTATATGTGTGACCCTGCATGTCCATTTCACGTTGGTAGTGAAACACCATAACATTTATGACTTCACAAGTAAAGAGTTTTGCCTACTCACACATCAGTGCTACCCAAGTGAAATAGAAAGTTGGAGAACAACTTTCAATCCTACAATCCATGAATGGTGTTACAATGAATGTATAATTCCTTTATCACTAATGTCCTGAATGAACTCAAGGCATGGTACATTCATCCTTTCAACGTTCATCCATTTCCTTGATCTCAGAGCAGACTGGGTGAGATGTATGCGACATCAACAACACATATTGATTCATGCGTGCATGCGCATGCCTTTCTCAATCCTACTCATCAAGTGGCCATGGACATTAAACTCCCTTAGGAGGGTCAAATTCCATATCTATCACTCACCCCTCAAAAGCCCCATGTGTCAAAGTCACCCAATCATCACCTTTATAACAACCCATGTTTTAGGACTATGTTTGATGATGTCAAAGTGTACCCAATGACATTTGTTGAGTGTAGTGATTTCAGGTTGAAGAATCACATTCACCACCATCACTGTGAGATCTCACTGTGACTACCAAATCATGGTTCCATGTGTCACTCTCACGGTGGGTCTGTCTGGTACACTTGTTCTCTAACAAGTACCTATGTGCTTGGTTTGATATCACTATATCATGACTAATGAGATTCTGTCATCAACCAACACACAATCTAGTCTTTAGTGTTATTGATGTCTACAGTTATTTCCACAATTACAACTGACTAGGGACCAAACAAGAATGTATACTCTTAACATCCATACGATCTCATCATTCAAGTCCTCAACCCAAAAGCATACGTCATTGACTAAAAAAATTCTTTAGACATCTATCATGTTACACTATCATCTCAGAAATAGTCAAAACATATAGATCGGAAATTGCCTTTATTATTATTCAAATCATTTACAAAGTATCCCATTACAATCATCACATGACTTGCTCTATGGGCATACATACCAACAGACTCCCACTTGCACTTAGAGCCAGTCACCTAGGAACCTCAATCCTTGTGACCTAGCATGACCATCATGCTTCTGTTGAGAAAGGGCCTTAGTCAGTGGATCAACTATGTTGTCTTCAGTTGGTACTTTACAAATCTTCACATCTCCTTGCTGTATGATCTCTTATATGAGATGGAAGCGTCACAGAATATGCTTGGATCGCTGATGTGATCTGGGTTCCTTAGATTGAGCAATAGCTCCATTATTGTCACAATAGAGCTCAATTGCATCACAGCTACTGGGAACTACACCAAGTTCAAAGATTAACTTCCTGATCCACACAACTTCCTTTGTTTCATGCGAAGCAGCAATATACTCGACCTCTGTAGTAGAATAGGCAACTGTTTCTTGCTTGGAACTCTTCCAGCTCACAACTCCATTGTTTAGGAAAAACACAAATCCTGATTGTGATCTGTAATCATCTTTGTCAGTTTGTAAGCTCGCATCGGTGTAACCCTTTACAACCAGTTCTTCCTCACCATCATATACAAGGAACTGATCCTTAGTCCTTTGCAAGTACTTGAGGATGTTCTTTACGGCTGTCCAGTGAGCATCCCCGGGATCTGACTGGTACCTTCTCGTCATGCTAAGGGCATACAAGGCATCTGGGTGTGTGCACAACATAGCGTACATGATGGATCTGATGGTTGATGCATATGGGATCCCATTCATACGCTCCCTCTCTTCACAAGATTGGGGACATTGAGCTCTAGAGACGGTGACTCCATGTAGCATGGGGATGTTGCCTCTCTTTGAATTATCCATGCTAAACTACTTCAGCACTTTGTCAATGTACGTGCTTTGACTTAGTCCGAGAAGCCTTTTATATCTATCTCTATAGATCTTGATTCCTAGAATGTAGGATGCTTATCTGAAATCCTTCATTGAGAAAGTATTCCCAAGCCAAGTCTATACCTTCTCTAAGGCTGAGACATCATTCCCCATCAATAGTATGTCATCTACATACAATATGAGGAATGTGGTCATGCTCCCACTAACCTTCTTGTACACATAAGGTTCATCTTCATTTTGAATAAAGCCAAACACTTTGACTTCCTCATCAAATTGAAGATTCCAACTCCAAGATGCTTGCTTCAATCCATAGATTGACCTTTGTAGCTTACAGACTTTATTGGCATTCTTTGGATCTACAAAACCTTTAGGTTGTGTCATGTACACATCTTCATTTATATTCCCATTAAGGAATGTGGTTTTAACATCCATTTTCCAAATCTCATAGTCATAGTATGCCGCAATAGCAAGCATAATCCTGATGGACTTAATCATGGCAACTGGAGAAAAGTTTCATCATAGTCAACACCTTGAACTTGTCGAAAACCCTTTGCAACCAATCTGCCTTTATAAGTTTGCACATTGCCATCCATGTCGGTCTTCTTCTTGAAGACCCACTTGCACCCTATGGGTTTTACCCCTTCAGGTGGTTCCACCAAAGTCCATACTTTGTTGGAGTACATGGATTCCATCTCGGATTTCATGGCCTCAAGCCATTTCTCATAATCGGGTCCCTCCATAGCCTCTAGATAGGTAGTTGACTCATCATCTATGATAAACTCACCGCCTTCCTGAGTCACAAGGTATCCAAACCTCTCAAGTTCAAGGCGTGTCCTACTAGATCTACGAGGTCCTTGTATTACTTGAGGAGATTGAGATTCCACAACACCTTGTGAATCTCTATGTTCCTCTTGTACATCTACTGGTTCAATGTTTTCTTATTGGGCTTGAACCTCTTCAAGCTCTATTTTCCTCCCACTGTTTCCTTTGGAAATCAATTCCTTTTCTAGGAACACAACATCTCTGGCAACAAACACTTTGTTGTTAGTTGGGTGGTATAAATAGTATCCCCTCATTTCCTTGGGGTATCCATCAAAATAACATTTATCGGACTTGGGTCCAAGCTTATCAGGAAACATTTTCCTGACATAAGCCTCACACCCCCAAATCCTCATAAAAGACATATTGGGACGCTTCCTAGTCCATATCTCATATGGTGTCTTTTGAACTGATTTAGATGGTACTCGGTTAAATGTAAACACAGTGGTTTCAAGAGCATAACCCTAGAAGGAAATCAGAAGATCAGCAAAACTCATCATTGATCGCACCATATCCAGTAAAGTGTGATTCCTTCTTTCAGACACACCATTATGTTGTGGTGTTCCAGGCGGAGTCCATTGTGATACAATACCACAGGCTCGTAGAAGGTCCTCAAAGTATTGGCTTAAGTATTCTCCACCTCTATCAGATCAAAGTGCTTTAATACTTTTACCAAGTTGGTTCTGTACTTCATTCATGAAAACCTTGAATCTTTCAAGGGTTTCTGACTTATGTTTCATCAGGTACACATAGCCATACCTACTGAAGTCATCAGTAAAGGTAATGAAGTACTGATACCCACCTCTGGCATTAGTTCTAAAAGGCCCACATACATCAGTATGTATGAGTCCTAATAGATCACTAGCTCTATCACCTTTACCTAAAAAAGGAGTCTTGGTCATCTTTCCCAACAAAAAATATTCACATGTCTCTATTGATTCATAATCAAAAGAGTCTAGATAACCATCTTTATGGAGTCTAGAAATGTGTTTCTCATTTATGTTCCCTAGACGACAATGCCAAAGATATGTTTTGTATGAGTTGTTGAGTTTTTGCCTTTTGGTGTTTACGTTGTATACACTTGTCTCTAGATCTATCAAGTATAGACCATAAGACATTGGGGCACTGCCATAAAAGATCCCATCTTTTGAAATGGAACACTTTCCATTCTTAATAAGAAATTAAAAAACATCCTTGTCCAAACAAGAGACGGGAATGATATTCCTATTTATGGCAAGTACATAATAGCAGTTCTTCAACTCTATTATTAGCCCACTAGGTAGAGTTAACTCATAGCTTCCTACGGCACTGGCGGCAACACTTGCCCCATTGGCAACACATAATTCAACCTCGCCTTTCCCCAAAGGCCTACTTCATTTAAGATCCTTCACATTTGAACAAATGTGAGATCCATATCCGGTATCAAGTACCCATGACAAAGAAGTAGTAAAGTTAATCTCTATCATGTATACACATGAAGTAGACATCTCTATCTCTCGCTTCTTCTTCCATCGTTCCCTCCATCCCCTCCATGTTTTCAGCGTAAAAGTATCTAACATTGGTTTGGCAAGAGAACCCTTCTCTCCCTCATCTTTGTCCTTAGACTATGTTCCATTGATCTCCATCAATGAACTATCCTTCTTATTAAGCGCACATAGAGTGGATTCAAAGGCCACCAGTTTTTCTGGATTGTGTAGAACAGTTCTCACAATCCCCAACTAGTTATGGAATTTCTCTCAATTAATTTACCCATTTTAAAAGATGATTCTTTTGCCATTCTACAAGAGAAAATTGCATTTGTCAAAACTCCTTTTGATTTGATTTGAATAAAATTTGACAGTAGTCAATTAGGCCTTTAATTAATTACCGCTCCCACTATTTTGATTCAAATTGACAACCCTCACCATCAATTCGGAAAATTGCAACGTACAATCTTCTAGTGGGTCAAGATCTGTATTTCATCAAGTCATGAGTCAGCTTTGGCTGATCACCCATAACTTGACTATTTAGGTAGGCCATCATGCCAATTGCATCATATGCAACTCTTGATGAATGAACATGCACAACACCTTACTATTAACATCCGTTGCCTCTGGGCTTAGACGCTCTAAGAATCACCAGTTATGTCAAACCCAAAAGCCGACACAGTAAACATCCACCCTACTTTGACAAAACCTACATGCTTACCATTCAAACTTCCACGACATAGATGGTGCACCACGCTTTGGCGTAACCTACGCTTGGTCGATCAAGTTTTTCATGTATTCCGCTAATGGAAGGCATAAAAGACTTAATATTTAGATGAGGGATTTGATTTTTATAGGTACATATACATATCCAATCACTACAATATAGTAAGTATCATATACATGTTATATCCCACAGAAAATATGGAAAACGATAAAAGCAATGATTATGGCCATCCTAATGTGATTCCTTGACCCAAGAGGAATAACAGTCATCTAGGTCCACATGACATGCAACCCTTACAAGATGAACTCTGTTCTTTGCCCTTCTGGGTTTGATCAACTCATCTCTATGATTGATCTTCTCACCATCAGGTTGCTCGGTTGGGTGCCACTAGTCGATCGACTGGAACCTCTAGCCGATTGGTTCATTGGTCATTGTGCATCTCCTCAGGTCGCTACCCACTCATCTCGCCCCTCGAACCGATCATCAAGATGTTCGCCATTCTTTAACATAATAAGAAATAAAATTCTATCATATTTTACATTTGAAAAAGGAAACCTCAAGTTACATTCGGGGGAGCAAAGGTAGGAAAGAAATCTCGAGTTATCTCGAGATACATCAGGAATGAGAGATTGGGAATTGGTGCGCAGACCGAGATGCAAGCAACCACATTCAACCAAGCACACAAACATAGGGTTTATTGGCCATAAGCAGGCTATACATCCACCACAAAACTCATTTAAGGATGACGCGTATCGAGTGCATTCATATTACATATCCTATATGTATATTGGGATTTGTGGATTTAGGATTGGATATGCATAAAGCCAATTTTATTCGCATCGTATGCAATAAATAAAGGCGACAAACCAAAATCGCTCATATCGATAATCCTAAAGTATAGAGCAGTTGACGTGGCTCTGATACCACTTTTTGGGTTTTAGGGGAGACAGAGAAGGCAGCGCAAACAAAAATTTCTTCTCCCAAACCCAGAATAAAGGAATCACGTTAACATCTATACAATAGGAAGGATGGTTTGTAGAGGCGTAACTTGTCTCGAGGCTTGCTCAGTGATGTTGCCTCGAGGCTTGCGCGGTCTTCACCTCCGGTCTTAGATGGTGTATGTGCATCTCCATGGTCTCATCGGGACTGTCAAGATTGACAACTGTCCTCCGAGCGACAGAAGTCTCCCACCTCTTTAGTCGTCCACACAGACTGCCTGGAACTGTGATCTACTTGTCCCACAAGGAATCGGAAGGTGTCGTACCCTCCTGTCGGTGTACTAGTCACCAACACACTCTCCTACAACCAATTGCCTTTCTTTAGTTGTCTTTACCTTGTTGTGCCTCCCTTATCGGGTAGCACCTTCTCGGGCTCTCTCTTGGTTACCAAAATAAGAGAGAACGACAACTTTGCAGAACAACTGGTGTTCTGAGTTGTACTTTGAGAAGCCCCTAATACCCCTACATATATAGGAGGATCATGGGACAGGGTTCTCTACCCCAGGCAATGCAGGATTAAACAGGAGTAGAAGGGTTTGAGATTTTCCACAAAACAACCAACTGCATCACCTGAACCGATCGTTTCAACCTTGAAACAGTCAGTTGGTAGTCTGAGCCAATCGGTTCACACCTGAACTGATCGTTTGGAGCACTTGAGCTGATCAGTTCACTTCTGAGTCGATCGGTTCATGGTCTTGGTCCAACTCAAATTGACTTTCATATTTGTTTCTAATTAATCAAATATTAATCATTGTCCAAATTGAATTTATACAAGTGAAACAAACTATATTTGCAAAATCAACTTTCCAAACGATCTCCATTGGTCACATGAGCCGACCCGTTCAACAATTGAGCCAATCGGTTCACTAACCTGAGCCGATCGGTTCATCTCATGAGCCTATCGGCTGGAAGTGCAGATTGTGCAAAATCAGTCGATCGCAGTTTCAATCAATCTGATACTCTAATCAATTGGTCCAACACATTGAACACTATGATTTTGAGCTATCAATCAACTGAGTGTTTAATTGAACTACCAAACTCCTTTAGTAATCAATCTAAACATCGTTTGTGGATAAACTCCTCTTCCAAGTTAAATCCTGTGTGTGTTACCCTGCAGGTCCATTTCACGTTGGTAGTGAAAGTCCATAACATTTATGACTTCACAAGCAAAGAGCGGTGCCTAGTCACACATCAGTGCTACCCAAGTGAAAGAGATAGTTGGAGAATAATTTTCAATCCTACAATCCATGAATGGTGTTACAATGAATGTATAATTCCTTTGTCACTAATGTCCTGAATGAACTCAAGGCATGGTACAATCCTCCTTTCGATGTTCATCCATGTCCTTGATCTCAGAGTAGACTGGGTGAGATGTGTGCGACATCAACAACACATATTGATTCACACGTGCATGCACATGCCTTTCTCAATCCTACTCATCAAGTGGCCATGGACATTAAACTCCCTTAGGAGGGACAAATACCATATCTATCACTCACCCCTCAAATGATCCATGTGTCAAAGTCACCCAATCATCACCTTTATAACAACCCATGTTTCAGGATTGTGTTTGATGATGTCAAAGTGTACCCAACGACATCTGTGGAGTGTAGTGATTTTAGGTCGAAGAATCACATTCACCACCATCACTGTGAGGGCTGACTGTGACTACCAAATTATGGTTCCATGTGTCACTCTCACGGTGGGTCTGTACGGTATACTTGTTCTCTAATAAGTACCTATGTGCTTGGTTTGATATCACAATATCATGACTAATGAGATTCTGTTATGAAACAACACACAATCTAGTCTTTAGTGTTATTGATGTCTGTGGTTATTTCCACAATAACAACCAACTAGGGACTAAACAAGAATGTATACTCTTAACATCCATGTGATCTCATCATTCAGGTCCTCAACCCAAAAGCATAAGTCATTGAGTAAAACAATTCTTTAGACATCTATCATATTACACTATCATCTCAGAAATAGTCAAAGCATATAGATCAGAAATTGCCTTTATTATTATTCAAATCATTTACAAAGTATCCCATTACAATCATCACATGACTTGCTCTATGGGCATACATACCAACACGTCTACCATATGATCATAGAATGGATTGACTATGGATGCTAAATCCAAATCACTACACTTTAGAGTTTATTATTAGTCTTGATTAATTTATAAAATTTGTTGAAGTACATAGGAAACAACCTGGAGATAGACTCTTTTGTCCATGAGATAGTATCATGCTTCTCATTCTCAATCTACTCATATTGTACTAGTGTCACCCCCTCTTTTTATATGAGGTGGACCGCCTACGACATAGGTTGTTGGGAGGAATCACATGGACCCGCCAGCTAGCACGCTCAATGTATTTTTTGTGATATAATAGCCTTATAGGAGAACATATAATATTTTCTTCACTGCACTAGGTGAGGCTTACCCAACCTTTCCAGGTGACATGATTCATGGTCATCCAAGGCGCACCAATTTGGTTCATGTGTCTATCAGGCTTGTATATGATATTTAAAAGTAGTCACCACCTCCACATGCCCACTCTGACCATGAGATAATAGGTGATGTAGAAAACAACATGATTGTGTGGCCCAAAGAGGGAGCTATCTATAGTGATATGTTCTAATTTTTTATTGTGTATGTAATTGGTTCTTTTTCACTTGTGTATATAATATGAAAATGATATGAGAATATACATACATACATACATACATACGAGTGTTGGAGGTGGAGGTGGTTCTAGGGTGACTGAGATACGTAAAACTCAGTCGTCCAAGAAGAGTCACCAATGACCTTCTTCATGTCTAATGTATGTGGCTCCTGCAAGCCACAAAAGAGGAAGGTGGTAAGAAAAGTTATCCGTTCTATACAAGCATCGATCGCTTGTTTAGTGGAAACAAAAATCAAAGATCATTGCAAAGAGTTAGTTAATAATTTGTTCCCAGTTGGGTGGAAGTGGCTATCTAATCACGATGCATCACCTAATGGGAGAGTTTGTCTTGGATGGAATCTAAAATCATGGGATATTGATAACCTCCAACTTTGATGATTATCTCAGTCTTTTTCTTTAGTTTTCCACATTCTTTCTAAATTAAATATATACATAATCCCTAAATTTTCCCTCTTATTATAAATATATTATCAGACTAACTTTTCCCTTTTATATATGCTGAAAAACACAAAAAAATATCATAAAAGACTAACTCAGCCTCAGACCGCATGAAGCCAATCGATCCCGAGACCGCATGAAGTCAAACGGTCCCAAGACTGCATGAAGCCAATCTGTCTCGAGACCGCATGGATTCAAACGGTCCCAAGACCGCATGAAGACAATCGGTCCCGAGATCGCATGAAGCCAATCGGTCCCGAGACCGCATGGAGTCAAACGGTCCCAAGACCGCATGGAGTCACACGGTCCTGAGACCGCATGAAGCCAAACGGTCTTGAGGTCCAAACGGTCTTGAGGTCCAATCGGTCCCGAGACCGCATGAAGCCAAACGGTCTTGAGGTCCAAACGGTCTCCAAACCGTTTGGACTTCACTTAAGGCCTATAAATAAGACCCCAAGGGTCCTCAACCAGGCATGAAGTTTCAAACGTCCAAAGGCTGCCTCAATCACTCCATAGCTCTTGCGATTTCCATCCTCCGCCCTGGGGCTACCGGTCTGAGACCCATAATCCATCTCAAAGCTGCTTTCTCTCTCCCCGCCAAAGAAGGTGGGAAGAGGGAGATCTTGTCATCACGCAACTTGTGAAGTTGGTGGATCATTTCTCTCTTTCCAAGGGGTTTACTTTCCTCTCTCCTTTATGGGGATGATGCACTTTCTCTCTCTTCTTGCCTCCTTTGTCCTAGTTATGAGTGAGTAGTCTCTTTCACTAGGGTGCGGGGAGTAGCCCCGCTACCAATGTTTTCATAACATGTAAATGTAATCCATAATTTGTAATATAGAGTTCTTATCTTTTTAGTTCGACATCAAACGTTTAATGAATGCATGTTGCTTGATCTCCAACTTGTGTTATCCTCTATCTTTTAGTATGAATTGTCTACATTTGTACTATTAGATTTGAAACTCGTTTGTATGTTGGTTCTTGATGCATGTATCCACCATGCATCTGTTTCGGTATCTAGAAGTGTAGCTCAAGAAGTGGAGTAAACTCACTATCATTCGTTGCACTTTCATACTATGAAATGGAATCAGTTGACGTATGAAAGTGAAACCTTGGTGAGTCGAGGAACACACTTTGTGAGGGGAATGATGCAAAGTAGGTGACCATTTGTTCGGGAATGGCTGGCATTGCAACATTCCCGCACTTCTCGTAGTTAGTTCTCCGAAAGGAAACTAAGTCTACAAAGATACTAACTGACTAAACTCCTTTTGCATGTTATGTTTTGCTTTGCATGAGTTGATCCATGTGTAGTGGCGGTGAAAAACCGATCACACCCTAGTGACTGTTATCATAGTTTAACTCCTTAGATTTTCTTCCTTGCTTTACTTTACATGTTCTTAGATTAAAACAACAAAACCCAACTTTCGATTTAAGTGCCTACTAGTAAGTGATTAAGTGAAATTCTAACGTTTTCCATCTTGTTTCTTGCAACAAGACTGTTGTCCTGAGGATTCGACCCTTAACTATACTATGATAAGACTTCCACGTATCTTAGCATACGTGGGTGGAGTTCTTTACCTAGTATATGCAAGGCTAAACCTAAAGACTTACTATCTTTAGGATTTTTAGTTGGTGCACGCAATTCAACGTAAGTGGAAGCTCCATAAAAAATTGGCGTTGTTGCCGGGGACAACGGAACGTTGTAATTTCATTTAGTACCTTCCTAGTTGGTTAGGATTTTACACTCATAAGTCTATATCTTCTTGAAACCATTATATCTTTACCATTATCTAAAGGTGTTTTCTTTTCTCTACTCAGGTAGAAAACGTGTATGCGATCATCGCATAATCTTGGATTCTCCCGTGATCCGGAGTACGACTCCGAGGTAGAGAGAAGTTTCCATCGCCACATCTGTCTTAATCACCAACGAGTCAGACAAATGGCCGACGATCAACGCCAGGATTCTTTGGTGATGGAGAGGGTAAACGCCGCTATCGCCGCTCAACGGGCACAACTCATCGTGGACACTCGTGCCCAAATCCAAGCGGAGATTTGTGCGGAAGAGCAAGCCCGCATCAGAAATGAAACTGAGGCATCAACCCAAGCTACTCAGTTGGAGTTAAGGAACAAGCAACTGAGGGATTATGCTGTCCCAAAGAACTATGAGGATAACCACCCGATCCGACCTCCGATTATCAATATTCCCAACTTCGAGATTCGTACCCAGTGGATCCAGATCATGCAAGGTATATCTTTCTTCGGAGGTTCTGGAGATGATTGCATGGATCATCTGAAAAGGTTTAAGGCACTGTGTCATCTGGTTCCACAAGCCGGAGTCGCTTTTGATGCGATAATGCTTCATCTTTTCCATTTCACTCTGTCTGGGAGGGCCCTGAGTTGGTACAACTCACTCGACAGGGAACCCATAATAACCACCTAGGCTCCCCTAGAGGAAAAGTTCTTAGAGAAGTTCTTTCCCCCCTCTCTGACTTATGAGATTAGAGGGCAGATCAATCACTTCTCTCAGTTACCCAGAGAGTCTCTTGCTGAAGCATGGGAAAGGTTTAAAGAACTTTTGCGGAAATGCCCCCATCATGGAATCTCCCAGAACCAATTGATAGAAACCTTCTATCGGGGAGTGAGCGATGATATCAAACAGTTTTTGGATTCCTCATCTAGAGGAAACTTCATGAGAAAGAATTATGAGGACGCCTGAAAAATTGTTACACTTGGAGCTGAAAACCAGTCCAACTGGGGACGGTTAGCTGGTAAAAGTGTCCTTAAGGTCTACAAAGCTAAAGAATCGATAGAGATGAAGCCAATAGCTGAAGCCTTGAAAACTATAGTTCATAAACAACAAGCTCTCGAGACTTCTCTCGGAGAGTTTTATAAGAAGAAAAATCCTTTCGTTCAACAAGTCAAGGCCGCCACAGGGACCTGTGAGGCCTGTCATGGTTTTGACCATCCGACCCTCTCCTTCAGAATGCTTTACAATGTGATGATGGATCTGCATCCACCACCACAACCATATGAACCTATTACTGACCAGTCAGAAGAAAAACTACCGGAACAAGTCAAGTCCATCCACTCTATCCCTGGACAAGTCTACTACAACCCTAATCAGCCAAGGAATCATCCAGGATTTCAATATGGAAACCCTGTGGGAACTACAAATCCACAGCATCAGACGCAGGGTGGATCCTCTAGTAGGCTACCACCTGGGTTCCCAAACAATTTCAACCAAAATGAAGGGAATTCTAGGAACAACTTCCCTAGGGCTAACTACCCCAGGAACCAATCGACCTACTACCAGTACACTCATCCTCCACTCCATCCACAGCTGCATACTCAGCAACCTCAGCTGGCGCTACCACCGCAACAATCTCAACAAACCCAACAACAAAGTCCTCTGAAAAACACTCCTTCTCAACCGGAAGATGAAATATCCTTGATAAGGCATATGCTGCAATCTCAACAGACTATGCTCGCTAATCAGCAAGCGCAGAAAAAAAGCAGTAGAAGCCCAGCTTGCCCAGATTGTTGCTCAATTGAAGCCTCCGGCAGACACATTTGCAGGGCAGCCCGAATCAAATCCTAAGCATGGACAGAACAGACATGAACAGTTGAATGTTGTCACCACAAGATCGGGACACACTCTTCATGAGACTACCAAGATCACTCTAGATAATGATGATACACCTGTTTTTATGACAAATGAGAACCCGCAATAGGGAATTGAGAAGCCCTCAGAGGGCACAAAGGGCAAAGATAAAGACCAAGGGTCCGCAGAACCTGAAGTTTTGCAATATAAACCAAGAATCCCATATCCAGGTAGACTGTGAGAAATGAAGATGGACACCAGGTTTCAAAAGTTCAAGGAGGCAATGAAGAAACTATACATTGATATCCCGCTCCTTGATGCTCTTTCTGAGGTGCCAGCCTGGGGAAAATACCTCAAGACCTTATTATCAAGAAAGTACATCACCGACGAGCAAGAAACTGTTAAGCTTGCTCAGACCACTTCTGACATCATCTTAAACAAAATGCCAAAAAAGAAGAAGGACCCAAGTTCCTTCAGAATCCAATGTTGCATTGGAAACACATGTACTAAAGAAGGATTAGCTGACCTTGGGGCCAGCATATCCATCATGCCTTATTCTATGTGCAAGCGTCTGGGTTTCACCGAATTGCTACCTACCGCAATGACTATTCAATTTGCTGATTCCACCATAACCGCACCTCTGGGGATCATTGAAGATATCCCAGTAAGGATAGGCAAGGATGCTTACGTTCCGTGCGACTTCGTTATCATTGATATTAAAGAAAACTTGAGATACCCGATCATTTTTGGCAGACCTTTCCTCGCTACTGCCAGGGCTCTTATTGACGTCGAAGGTGGCACCATCATTCTTAGGCTCGGACAAGAAGCAATTCAATTCCGAGTCCTTAATAGCATGAAAGGCCCCAACATCCAAGAGGAGGTTTTCCTTCTTGACGCAATTCAACAAATGTCACAGTTAGAAATATCCGAGCCATCTGACGAACTGGAGAATGTTCTAATTAATCCGGATGTTGAATTCTCTGCAAATGAACTAGTTCAACAGTGTCTGCAACATCTAGAAAAGGCCGAAGAAGTGCCAAAGGCCACTTTTGAAGAACTTAAAGTCGTTACCATTATAGAAGCAGCTGAGCCACCGAAAGCCCCTAAAATGAAGACTTTACCCATAGGGCTTAAACATGTTTTCTTAGATGAGGAAAAGCTATGCCCAGTCATCATCAGCTCTACCCTTACAGAAGATCAAGAAGTAAGGCTTCTGGATGAGCTGAGGAAGCATAAAAAGGTCATTGGATATAAGATAACTAACCTAACGGGCATAAATCCAGCCTTGTGTATGCATAGACTTCCAATGGTTGAAGAATTCAAGCCCTCTCGCGAACATCAAAGAAAACTGAATCCTAATCTCAAGGATGTAGTTCGTCTGGAGGTCCTCAAATTACTCAAAGCTGGCATAATCTATCCTATTTCTGACTCCCAGTGGGTCAGCCCTGTCCAAGTTGTTCCAAAAAATGGGGGCACTACTGTAGTACTCAATGACAAAAATGAGTTAGTGCCTACCAGGACTGTAACAGGGTGGAGGATGTGTATTGATTATAGGAAGCTGAACAAAGCTACAAGGAAAGACCACTTCCCTCTACCCTTCCTTGATGAAGTCCTGGAACGCCTAGCTCATCAAAAATATTTTTGCTACCTCGATGGTTACTCCGGGTTTTACCAAATACCCATACACCCGGAGGACCAGGAAAAAACTACCTTCACCTGTCCTTTTGGGACATATGCCTTTAGAAGAATGTCGTTCGGGTTGTGCAACGCACCCACTACGTTTGAACGGTGTATGTCTGCCATCTTCGCCGGTTTAACCGAATCCGTCATGGAAGTGTTTATGGACGATTTCTCAGTTTAGAGAGATTCCTTCGACAACTGTTTAATCAATCTTGGACAAGTTCTGCAACGCTGCGAGGAAACGAACCTTATCCTGAATTGGGAGAAATGTCATTTCATGGTAACGGAAGGTGTCATCCTCGGGCACAGGGTGAGTGACAGGGGGATCGAGGTGGATAAAGAAAAAATTGACGTTATCTCGAAATTGTCGCCACCGAAAGATATAAAGGGAGTGAGAGCTTTTCTGGGTCATGCAGGATTCTACAGAAGATTCATCAAAGATTTTTCAAAGATAGAAAAACCCATGACCCAACTCCTGACTAAGGATACTGAATTCATCTTCAATCAAGAATGTATGCAAAGTTTCTCCACCCTCAAGAATGCTTTAATCTCCACACCTATTCTGAGAGAACCGGATTGGTCGCAGCCTTTTGAAATCATGTGCGACGCAAGTGATTACGCTATAGGGGCTGTTTTAGGACAGCGGATTGATAAGAAACCCTACGTTCTCTACTACGCATCCAAAACGCTAGATGAAGCACAGAAAAACTATACTACCACAGAAAAAGAGTTTCTGGCTGTCATCTATGCGTTTGAAAATTTTCGCTCATATTTGATCGGTTCTAAGGTCATCGTTTATACCGACCACTCCACCATTCGATGTCTGATTCAAAAGCAAGATGCCAAACCCAGGATTATCCGTTGGGTGATGATGCTTCAGGAATTCGACTTGGAGATTAAAGATAAAAGTGGAGTAGAGAACGTTGTAGTTGATCATCTCAGTCGTATCGAGGTTGAAGAAGAAGATAAAATCCCTATCCAGGATTCTCTACCAGATGACCAACTTATGAAGGCCACCCATGGATTCCCTTGGTATGCAGATATCTTCAATTATCTGTCCATAGGGATTATTCACCCCTCTGCTTCCTACCATGACAAAAGGAAGTTCCTTCATGATATAAAACAATATTATTGGGATGAACCCTACATGTTTCATCTTTGTGCTGACGGACTTTTCCGTCGTTGCTTGCCAGAAGAAGAAATAACCCTGATCCTAGAGCACTGCCATTCAGGACCCACGGGGGGGGGCACATGAGTGCTAAGAAAACAGCTATAAAAGTTTTACAATCTGGATTCTTCTGGCCCACCATATCAAAGGACTCCTACGATTTTGTGAAAGCCTGTAACAAATGCCAATTCTCGGGCAACATATCAAAAAGAAATGAAATGCCCCTCACAATGTGGCAGGAAATTAAGCTTTTCGATGTGTGGGGGGTGGACTATATGGGCCCTTTCCCTTCCTCCTATGTCTTCTCTTACATCTTGGTCGCGGTGGACTACGTCTCAAAGTGGGTCGAAGTTGTACCCACTATGTCCAGCAATTCCAAGTCTGTTATTAAATTGTTCAAAGATATTATTTTCCCAAGATTTGGAGTTCCCAGAACTATCATATCAGATGGCGGGACCCATTTCTTGGAATGAAGCTTTGAAGCCTTACTGAAAAAGTATGGAGTTAATCACAATGTCGCAACACCTTACCATCCGCAGACTAGTGGTCAGGTTGAAGTATATAATAGACAATTAAAGGCGATTCTTGAAAAAATGGTGAACAGAAACCGCACTGATTGGTCCACCAAACTTCGTGATGCCCTTTGGGCATACCGAACTGCATATAAAACACCAATCGGAACAACCCCGTTCCGTTTGGTGTACGGGAAGTCATGTCATCTTCTAGTAGAGCTGGAACACAAAGCCTGGTGGGCCATCAAACAATTAAATTTCGATCTTAAAAGTGCAGGAGAGAATAGACAACTGCAGTTGCAGGAGCTAGAAGAGCTCCGAATGACTGCCTATCAGAGTGCCAGAATCTATAAAGAGCAGACAAAAATGTGGCACGACGGTCATCTCAAGAGGAAAGACATTGTCGTCGGCGACAAAGTACTCCTTTTCAATTCCAAGCTCAAGTTGTTTCCCGGAAAACTTCGAACAAAATGGTCCGGGCCCTTCACCATAAAGCACATCTATCCAACTGGAGCTATCATAATTATCGACAACAATGGAGGAGAAATCATGGTTAACGGTCATCGTTTAAAAAGATACTACACTCCGGAAGACAAAATGCCAAGACAAACCATTGAAATCACAGACGTTACGCCGTCAGCATAACAACGCTACAGCTTCGTCGAGCCAGCGACGTAAAACCCAAGCGCTAATTGGGAGGCAACCCAAGATTTCAGTTTCTCCCTTTACTTTCCGTTCTTTTAATTACCCTAGGTAGATCTCATGAATATAAAAAAAATTCATATAACCAAAACAAACATAAAAACAACAAGATGAAAAAAAAACGTTTGGGACCAAACAGTCTTCAAACCATTTGGAGCCAAGCGGTCTCGAAACCGTTTGGAGCCAAACAGTCTCAAAACCGTTTGGAGTCCAAACGGTTGCTAAACCGTTTGGTCTAGGGTTTTTGTCAGGTCAACCCCCCATTTCCTATAAATATAAACCCTACCCCCTCCTTCTCCTCTCTTTGACTCTCGAGTTTTCTGTAGCCTTCGTGAAAGACTATTCCATTGCTTTTGCACCCTCCTTCTCCCGTGCGTTTCGCCTCGATGACTTGGTTCCCGTGCTTCTACACGGCAACCTCACCTCCATTCCACCGTCCTTTGCTTCTTCATCGACGCCACCAGCAGCTTCAAGGTAGTCCATCAACCACGGCAGCTTGGTCGGATTTTTTCTCTTCCGCAACCCTCTGTACCGACGTTTCCGACTTCGATGCCACCACAGTGGTTCCCCTTCTCCAATGTTGGAGCCACCTTCATCTTCATTACCGCCAGACTCACCGCAATCCTCTTTATCTTCATCTTTAGCGCCATCAGCTCCTTCCGTCGTCACCTTTCGCCGACGACCTTTTCTACCACCACCTTCATCGTCGGCGCCTCCGCCTTCCTTCCGCCATTTTTGCCCTCACCGGCGGTAACATGTCGTCCCGCCTTCCGAACGGTCTTCAAACCGTTTGGGACCAAACGGTCTTCAAACCGTTTTGGGACCAAACGGTCTTCAAACCGTTTGGGACCAAACGGTCTTGAAATGGTTTGGGACCAAACAGTCTACAAACCGTTTGGGACCAAACAGTCTTCAAACCGTTTGAGACCAAGCGGTCTTCAAACCGTTTGGGACCAAACGGTCTACAAACCATTTGGGACCAAACGGTCTACAAACCGTTTGGGACCAAACGATCTTCAAACCGTTTGGGACCAAATGGTCTTCAAACCGTTTGGCTTTCCATAATCTCTAAAAATACAAAAAATATATATATACATAAAACCACATAAATACAAATAAAATCTGAATTGTTTCTAAACATGTCATTCTAACTCATGATCTCTCATTTTGCAGATATGGCATCACCAGCAAAGGAAGCCACCCGTTCTGACGAATCTCCAATCTGGACAATAGAGCAACTGCTAGCAGAACAAGCTAGACTCTAGAAGATCAGAGATGACTTCAACAGGACTGGAAAGATGCCACCTAATATCAAAATGATGCAAGTCCTGTGCGACCTTGATCGCATCGAAATGTGCCTGGTTGGGGCACCTGAAGAAGAAATTGCAATTTCTTCTGATGACGATGAAGGCTCGGAATACAAGCCTAATTCCAAGGAAGAATCCCCAGCCGAAAAACATAAGGGGAACGAAGGTCCACGAAACTGCAACTGGACAGCCCTCCAAGAAACGGGCAAGAAAACAAGTTCACCCTGCCTCTGCTTTGGATCAACCCCTTGCAAAACCTACCACCACCATCCCTCTTACCACCCCCACTTTCCCTCCCATCACCACCACAACACCACCACCAGAAAATCTTTTCATACATGCCACCCCCTCCACTGACAAAATCCTAAAACCCACTAAGTACGTCTGCTCCAGCATACTACTTAAGATGGGGATCCATGACCGCATTTTCGAAATGCTAGACAAAGCCAATCTTGCCAGGCTATGTCTAGTACCTGAGCTCTCCTATTCTGAACCCACTACAGAATTCTTCACCTTCCTTACCAAAGAACCCGTAGACATCATGGATAGACCACGGGACGGAGGTGACAGAAGGCTAGTCACCCATATCTTCGGCAACAAGGTTGTCTTCACAGAAACCATGTTGAACAAAGTTTTTATCGACAACCAGGAGCAGCTAAATAAAGCCAAGGCTGTGGGAACTGAGCACTCTGAGTGCAACAGACACAAATTTTGGAAATCTCTCACCGGGCTCCCCACCTATGATGCTAAGACGTGCAAAGCATCGAACATACATTCTGGATTCTTGCACACCCTACACAAAATTCTTGCTGGCGCACTCTTCCCCAGGACTGAAGGAGGAAACGTTATAATTTCGAATCTCTTTGTTCTCTGGTCCATCCTAAATGGAAGGCCAGTCAACATTGGATGACAAATAATCCAGAAATTATCAACTTACGCCCTGGGGAAGGAAATATGCATGGGGGGCCATGTCACATCCATCATAAAATACCTTAAGATGGACAGACCCCTACCTCACTACACGCAAATAAAGGGCGACATCCTTACCAATGAACAAACTTTGAAGAACTCCTTCATTATCAAGGAAAAGGATGTGAAACTGCATTATGTCTTCTGCCCTACAGTCAAGTCATCAAGAATGCTCCTCCTGCTTCCGGAGCTTGCAAACTATGACACAGAAAAGCTCCTCTTCTCTGACGAGGAGATTACACAACTCTTAGCTTCGGTAAAAGCGGCCGCCAAGAAAGCAAAAGTGGGACAAATAGAGCTCGGTATCACAGCCCTGAAGATCGACTATCAAAAATACCTGTCAAACGACCTTCCAGAAGGCAGTTGTAGGCACAACAACTGTCAGGGACACCAACATCAAAGCCAAATCCAGAGGCCGAGACCCTCCATGAAGAAGTCTTAACCACCTCATCAATCGACTCTTTCATTCAGAGTCTACATGACCATCTAACCGCCACCACCACTCCACCTTCCACCTTTCCAACATCTACCACTCCTCCCTTCTTCACCACATCCGCGCAACCATTCACATCCTTTTCTTCACCCCTTTTTCCTTTGGGCTCTCCCTTCTCCACTCCTATGCTTGACTTTACCACTTTCCTATTCACCTCCACAGTTTCTACCCCATCTCTATCACTCCCACCGCTTTCACCTGAGATACCACCACCTTTCACATCCACCACCACCCCGACACCGCTGGTGACTCCATTCATAGTTACCACGCAGCTCGGGGCATCCTCAGTGTCTCTTCTGCAAGGCACTACCACCCTCCCACATGGACCCCAGCCACCCACCCCTTCCGCCTTTGGGGTCCCTTTTTCCAATATCGGTGAGGAATTCGGCCGTCAATTCGACGCCGTCTGAAACCTCCTCACTGATCCTTCTAACATTTTACATTCTATTTTTTCTTGTGTGTAGGGAATATCGAAACATGTGGCCATGATCGACGAGCAGAACAGATTCTTGCCCAACATCCTCCAAGGGTTTCAGCAACGACAAAATGAGGTGGCTACGCAAGTTGAGCACATCAACAACCACTACAATAACTTGTCGGATCTAGTCCTTGGAGCGATGCGCCAGCAAGAAGCGACGGCAAAGCAAGTTGATGAGATCTCTACGCAGACTCAACCTCTTCCTGAGACTGTCCGTGAGCTCCAGCAACAACAAGCAGTTCTGAGCACGCGCTTGGACACCATCAACAACACCCTCACACAGCTACATAATCGCCAAGAGGAGTCAACTAATAATGACATCCAACAGCTGCGTGCTCAAGTTACAGATCTAACAGCACGTCTCCTCTCCGCCAAGGGTCGATATAATGACCTCAAAGAATCCCACGACGCACTGCTCGAAACACACGAGCATCTGCAAGTGGCTTTTGATGAGTTACAAGCCACCCATCGGCGGTGCAAAAAGACCGCAAGTAAAAAGCCAGCAAACAAGGTAGCGGTTGACAAGGATGGCGATAGTTACAAAGAAGAAGATGACTCCGACTCATCTGCTGACTCGAACAATGATACCACCTCCTCAGGTGATAAATCTGATGATGGAGAGGACCCAGGCAATGCAACAGAACCTTCTCACAAAGGTTCCGACAAAGGCCACCATGACGGTGAACATCACCCCAAGTCCCCACACAATGATAATGTTAACATGTCATATGGGGACCAATTCCTTGATTATTCCACTCTGGGGTCCATCGGGGAGTCAGCCAAAGATGTGGCTTACGCTGAATTTCAACAATGTATTTTAGGAACCAGCGCAAGCCCGCCCACAAAAACTGCCCCACCTCTCTCCACGCTTGACTTGTCGGCGCCTTCCCCCCTGACTAGGACGAGGTAGAACAAGTAATCTTAGACACAGATGAAGACCTCGATTCTACCTCCGACTCAGAAGATGATCTACAAAGCCATGCAGAAGCCCTGGTACAACCCACTTCTCCCCCTCCACAGGAGCTTCCCCCGCCACCACCTTTACCAAACAAAATGCATGATCTTGATATGGTGGCCATCTCCACATTAGATGCTCAGGACATTTTTATACTGAACACTATTGTGGATGATGCAAAGGAAGGGGACGACATCATCTACAATAACACCAAAACTAGGTGCAAGATGACAAGAGAAGACTTCCACCACATCCTGCGACCTCGGTCCATGATGTCGATGGCAATTTTCCGCGTCCTTCTCACCAACTGTATAGAAATGTATAGAATTTCTAAGAGGCAACAGCCCGTTTTCAACACCTCTCCTGCTCTGTCTATTGGCCTTTTATACAAAGACATACGAGCAAAATCAATCGAGCAGCTGTGTGCCGGTTTAGCACGACGGGCACGTTATCTTACCGTGCCCTTTCAAGTATCAGATCATTGGCTATTTATGATTGTCAACATCGAAGCTCGGAATGCCAAGGTCTATAATTTTTGCGGCGCTGAGCTACCCACCGGTACAATAAACTTCGTTGGTGAAGCAGCAGGTGAAGCGCGATGTATACCCTTCTGACTGCTTAAGTTAATTTGGGCTACACGCCCATCGCTCCACTAAGACTGGAGCCAACCCTGGTTCCAAATAATAAACCCTCAAGTTCAAGCTGTCGAGGGATCTGGGGATTGCGCTTTCTGCACCATACGTCACATCCAAGCACTGAACCAAGAAATCCCTTTTGCAGACCTAATCGTTGAAGATTTTCATTCTTTGCGAGGGCGTTACGCCATGGAACTCATCTGTGATAGAAGGTTCTTCAAGGACCCAACAATGGCTCCAGATGATGTCCCTCATTACCTTTTTTCAGCTATCCAACGCCCACAGAGGCGACCGTTCTGCCAAACTCTGAAAGAGTTGGAGAAATCAACGGACCCGGCCTTAGCTACCGAGCAAAGTAAAGGAGACATCGATCCTTTGTATGCCATAGAACCAACCTTTCCTAACTTCGATCACAGGGCTTGCAAAGGTCTCAACGACCTCGAACTACGTCTCATTATGACGCGGCTTTCAGCCAAAAAGGATGAGCTCGTATTCATGTCTAGGGACATTTTAGTTATGGCAGACACGCTTCGAGAGACTTTACAGGTTAAAGGATCCCTCTCCATAAGCCTTATGGCCGCTTACCAGTTTCTACTCGGCCAAAATAACCCCACTACATATATGGCATCCCCGTACATGAAAGATGATCTTCTAAAGCTCAAGAACTTCGGCACAACTGAAGCACTGATCTCCTTTCTACAGCACACAACGTCGAAGTTCATCATGTTACCCTTCCTTTATCATGAGCACTGGATGCTCCTGGCAACAAACCTACCAGATGGAACAACTACAATATATAATAGTTCCGATAGCCAGTACAATCCACGACAGAAGAATTATTCCGTGACACCAAGGACGCCAACAGAGGTAGTGGTGAAGGAATGCGCTGACAAATTAATCGCCTTTCTAAGTCAGCACACAAGGGCTTATGACAAAGAGCATTTTCATCGCCCTACCTTCAGCCACAAATGTCCCCAACAAATCTGACAATCAAATGACTGCGGCTTCCACGTCCTCTACTGGATGTACACCATCATTTTCCTTCAAAGACCAGTAGAAGATATGACTGACGTGGATTACCACGCTCTACGCGGACAGTTCGCAGCAAATCTACTTCAATCACCAGGGGAAAATTCAGAATTACCTTAGCCTGCATCCCTTGTCATCGTACTTCTTTGCCTCTCACTTTGACACTCTGAGGACAGAGTGAGTGATAAGTTAGGGGGGGTACATTAGATAAGGGCGAGGTATCATTTCTAAATCTCTCTTTCCCCATTTTCTCCTTTCTCTGTTTGTACATATTTTCTTTTCTTCTTTTTCCTCTTTAACTTTCTTTTTAAATAACCCTTTTTGAATAAAGTCACTCTCAGTTAACTTTAGATACATGTTAGTCCCCAAAAGTAAATAGCACTTAGAAATTTAATGGCAATTTAATAATGTCCCTCCACTATTGATTTTCATGCTTTTGCTTCACTTCTTTATCTGACTCTCCACAGGTCAATATCAAGGAAGAAATAAGCCAGGCTCTCAAGGGTGAGAGGGGCATCAGGCATCTTCCAAATCAAGAAGCTCTGCAAGTGAACCACAAACCAAATAAGTGCATGTTGAAAAACTCTAAGAACAACTTTCCTCTCTTCAAAAGAAAAGAGGCTTGGCCGCCCAAAATAAATTCCCAAACAAAACCCCAAAATTAAAGCCTGTGAGTCTTCAAATAAAAGCCAGAGAGTCGAATAAAATTATGAGAGTTGTGCCATAAATAAGGATCTATATAAAGAACCGATGAAGGTCTCACCCGGCCGGCACATTCAGCTGCTCTCACAAAGTCAGATGTGTCGTTCCCGGTAGTGAAACCCTAAGGTATCCAAATATATGAAAGGCTTATAAAGGACTCACCCGGCCGGTACATTCAGTTGCCCTCACAAAGGCAGATGTGTCGTGCCCGGTAGTGAGATCCTAAAAGCATAGACAACCCCTCCCCCACTTGAAGGGGGAGTTACACTTCAAGCCTTTAGCCAACCCTCATACCCTCTCTAGCTTCCAGTAGGTCTTTCAGAGAGGTATGAAGTTGATTAGAGTCAACAACATGCACAAAATAAAGGTGGCCCCGATGCGAGCTACGAGATACGGAAGGAACCTGAGACCCAAGCAACTCTCGAAACTTGAAAGAGTCAAGGCAAGCAATAAGACCGGATATAACCTTAGGAGAACTCAAGTTAAGAATTGAAGCAAGAGTATGGAAATTCTAAATAAAATCACCTCGCCATTACATGCCTCAGCTCTATCTAACTTGAGGACAAGCTAGACTCTAAGTTAGGGGGGGTGATAACCTCCAACTTTGATGATTATCTTAGTCTTTTCCTTTAGTTTTCCACACTCTTTCTAAATTAAATATATATACAATCCCTAAATTTTCCCTCTTATTATAAATATATTATCAGAATAACTTTTCCCTTTTATATATGCAGAAAAACACAAAAAAATATCATAAAAGACTAACTCAGCCTCAGACCGCATGAAGCCAATCGGTCCCGAGACCGCATGAAGTCAAACGGTCCCAAGACCGCATGAAGCCAATTGGTCCCGAGACCGCATGGAGTCAAACGGTCCCAAGACCGCATGAATCCAATCGGTCCCGAGACCGCATGAAGCCAATCGGTCCCGAGACCGCATGGAGTCAAACGGTCCCAAGACCGCATGGAGTCAAACGGTCCCGAGACCGCATGAAGCCAAACGGTCTTGAGGTCCAAATGGTCTTGAGGTCCAAATGGTCTTGAGGTCCAATCGGTCCCGAGACGGCATGGAGTCACACGGTCCCGAGACCGCATGAAGCCAAATGGTCTTGAGGTCCAAATCATCTCAAGGTCCAAACGGTCTTGAGATCCAAACGGTCTTGAGGTCCAAACGGTCTTAAGATGCAAACGGTCTTGAGGTCCAAACGGTCTCCAAACCGTTTGGACTTCACTTAAGGCCTATAAATAAGACCCCAAGGGTCCTCAACCAGGCATGAAGTTTCAGACGTCCAAAGGCTGCCTCAATCACTCCAGAGCTCTTGCGATTTCCATCCTCCGCCCTGGGGCTGCCGGTCTGAGACCCATAATCCATCTCGAAGCTGCTTTCTCTCTCCCCGCCAAAGAAGGTGGGAAGAGGGAGATCTCGTCATCACACAACCTGTGAAGCTGGTGGATCATTTCTCTCTCTCTAAGGGGTTGACTTTCCTCTCTCCTTTATGGGGATGATGCACTTTCTCTCTCTTCTTGCCTCCTTCTTTGTCCTAGTTATGAGCGAGTAGTCTCTTTCACTAGGGTGCGGGGAGTAGCCCCGCTACCCATGTTTTCATAACATGTAAATGTAATCCATAATTTGTAATATAGAGTTCTTATCTTTTCAGTTCGACATCAAACGTTTAATGAATGCATGTTGCTTGATCTCCAACTTGTGTTATCCTCTATCTTTTAGTATGAATTGTCTACGTTTGTACTATTAGATTCGAAACTCGTTTGTATGTTGGTTCTTGATGCATGTATCCACCATGCATCTGTTTCGGTATCTAGAAGTGTAGCTCAAGAAGTGGAGTAAACTCACTATCATTCGTTGCACTTTCATACTATGAAATGGAATCAGTTGACGTATGAAAGTGAAACCTTAGTAAGTCGAGGAACACACTTTGTGAGGGGAATGATGCAAAGTAGGTGACCATTTGTTCGGGAATGGCTGGCATTGCAACATTCCAGCACTTCTCGTAGTTAGTTCTCCGAAAGGAAACTATGTCTACAAAGATACTAACTGACTAAACTCCTTTTGCAGGTTATGTTTTGCTTTGCATGAGTTGATCCATGTGTAGTGGCGGTGAAAAACCGATCACACCCAGTGACTTTTATCATAGTTTAACTCCTTAGATTTTATTGCTTGCTTTACTTTACATGTTCTTAGATTAAAACAACAAAACCTAACTTACGATTTAAGTGCCTACTAGTAAGTGATTAAGTGAAATTCTAACGTTTTCCATCTTGTTGCTGGAAACAAGACCGTTGTCCTGAGGATTCGACCCTTAACTATACTACGATAAGACTTCCACGTATCTTAGCATACATGGGTGGAGTTCTTTACCTAGTATATGCAAGGCTAAACCTAAAGACTTACTATCTTTAGGATTTTTAGTTGGTGCACACAATTCCATGTAAGTGGAAGCTCCATCAGATATCATTCAACTAGATATGGATGAGTAGCAAATCACTACTAATTGCATCAATAAAGGCAACTAATGTGTTATAATAACAGTGGTTTATGCACATAATCTGATGTGCCAATGAACTGAACTCTGGGAAAAGTTGGAATCACTGTCAACTAATATCAATCTCCCTTGGTTGGTATTCAAGGATTTCAACAATATTAGAAAATGAAAGGAGAAAGCAGGTGGATGGGAGGTGTTGAGCATCATACTTAGCACCTTCAATACAGCTATCGATAAAGAAAACTTAACTGAACTCCCTATCATTGGTGAAGAAGAGTTTACTTGGCATAACAATCTCAAGAAATCCAAACACATCTCTTGTAAATTAGACAGAGCTCTAGTTAATGATGACTGGTTCGAAAGATTCCCAGGGTCAAAAACAAAGATCTTGTCTTCTTGTTTCTCTAACCATTCCGCCATGCAGGTTAATCTCAAAGAGATGATTAAAAAGGAGAAACCTTTCTGATTCTTGAACTTTTGGCAGGAATGGTCAGGAAGCACAGAAGTGATAAAGAAATCTTGGGGAGAAGAGGTTATCAGCAACCCTTTATATTGTTTCAACAAACGTATGAAAAAACTAAGTTTGCACTCAAGAAATAGACAAGGAAATATGCAAACATGCACAACTTGATTAGGGATGAGAAGATGGAAATGGAAGACATATCGAGAGCTCTCAGAAGGAATATGCTAGACCAAGATCTAATTGAGGATGAACGTGTGACCCAAGAGAGACTGAAGAAGCTTGACAAAGTCGAGGAAATGTTTTACTGGCAAAGAAGTCATGCTGAGTGGATTGAAAATGGCAATTGAAATACAAAGTTATATCACTCTATAGTTAAAAGACAAGAAGCTATTAACGCAATTACTGAGCTCTACGAAAAAGAAGGTAATTATGTTAACTGCAAGGAGGACATAGTTAATCAGACTACTAATTTCTTCGAATGTCTATATAAAAAACTTGATGAGACCTCAGAAGATATTGATATCCAATGGCTGATGATGGTAACTGAGGAGGACAATGGCATGCTTTGTAAAATACTGGAGCAAGCAAAGGTCAAGAACACAGTATGGAGTATTGGACCCAATAAAAGTCCAGGTCTAGATGTCTTTAACTGCTTCTTCTATATATCCAACTGAAACACCATTAAAAAAGACTTGACTTGAGCAATTGGGTGGATCTTTAATGGTGGGAATATAGTTATAGAGGTTAACCATGTCTTCTTAGCTTTGATCCCTAAGAAAGACATTGTCACTTCACTAGAAGATTACAGACCTATCTCTTGTTGTTCGGTTCTATACAAAGTTATAATGAAGATTATTAACAGTCGACTGGAATCTATACTCCACAAGATTATCTCTATCCATCAAGGGGTGTTTGTCAAAGCGTGTAGTATTGAAGATTATGCTATGCTAGCCTCGGAGTTTACTCTGAATTACAATGCAAGGAGGAGTACTCCATCTACATGTATCAAACTCAACATAACTAAAGCGTACAACTCAGTTAAATGGTCATACCTTTGGAATGGTCTGAAAGGATGTGGATTCTGTGAATCTTGGATTAATATCATTCATCAATGTGTCTCTACGACTTCATTTTCTCTTCTACTGAATGGCAGTTCTTAAGGTTTTTTCACTAGCTCGAACGGCCTTAGGCATGGTGATCCACTGTCACCACTACTTTTCACTCTGGCCATGGAAGGGTTGACGAGGATGATTGACAAAGGCTTGATGAATAAAGATATAAGAACTTACACAATCAGAAAGGTCAAGGTCTTTTCCCACCTAGTATTCACAGATGACATACTTATTTTCATTGAAGGGAGATCGAGAAGCCTTTCCAATTTGAAAAACATCTTGCTTAAGTTTGGGGAGTGGTCGGGTATGGAACTAAATGAGAAAAAGTCCCATATCTTCCTCTCCACCTCGTGTAGAAGGAAGGATGAGCTAATCAATGCCATTGGTATACACGAGGGTCAGTGCCCTACTAAGTACCTTGGATTTCCTATCGCAGGAGGTAACCTGCGTAGGAAACATTTCCATGAATGCTTGGGCAAACTCAAAGAAAAAATCAGTAAGTGGCCAGGGTCGAAAATGTCTATGGCAAGTTGACTTATCTTGATGAGAAGTTCAGCTATGGCAATTATTAGATTTTGGATGTGATAGGATGAGATACCCAAGGTGGTTATTAGACGTATGGAAATCTTGCTCTCTGAATTTTTTTGGGGTAGTGCTTTTCACCCAGTGAACTACAGTAGGCTGGCATTTCTGATTGAAGGAGGATTAAATCTCATCAATTTTTATGACCTCATGGACTTTCACTCGATTAAGAGGATTCAGAAACTCTTAGAAGATGATTCCATATGGGCTCAATGGATGAATACTATATATACAGATTCCTTAGCTCAAGTCCCTAACCACAGATGGAGTTATTCCACCACATTGTGTAGAATGGTTGAGGTCTGGTCTAAATGGGATGAATCTCTGTCAATGGAAGAACTTTGGGAAGTCTACAGAAAAAACAACATAAAGACAACTACTGCGAATTGTCATGGGGACCTTGTCATTCTCCTCGATGGAGTCTAACCACTTATAGATCTCACAAGGATTCCCTTCCTACCCTTAGTAGGATACGAAGATGGATACATGAAGTCACCTCAGTGTGTTACCTTTGTGATGAAGGAGAAGATAGATATGAACATATGTTCAATTGATGCAAGATCTAGAGATATCTTTGGAGTAGGGCCAGACTCAAATTGAAGATGAAAGGCTACTCTAGCTTCACTGAATCTCTCAAAGAAGTCACAATCATTCACGATGGGGTTAGGACTCTGTTCCTCTGGTGTCTTACTGATTGCATGCAAATCATATGGAATGAAAGGAATATGAGAAGGATACATGGAAAGAAATTAGATGAACTTCTACTTTTAAAGTTCTTGAAGAGGGATATTAAACTTATGTTTTTAGTTTGGTATGTTAAAATACATAAATGAATTATATTGTTAAGAGAAATCAGGGTCTTAGATAAGTTAGCTAGATGTAGATGCTTGCATAATTTCCTATGTGAGTCACATGTAAGAGTGTGTGTCTTGTAATTTTGTACCCTTTTAGGGTTCGGAATATATTTACCAAAGAATTCTGATACATACATACATGCATACATACATATGTATAAATAAATATATATATATATATATATATATATATATATATATATATATATATATATATTCTGATACATACATATATGCATACATACATACATATTTATATATATATATATATGTATGTATGTATATATATATATATATATATATATATATATATATATCAACACATAATAAACCATCTATAGTTCATCCTCCACTTCCTCCTTTAGATATTCAATTACTTTCTTAAATCAATAAGGACATATTTGACTCACTAGGTCCTAGGTGAAGGGGGTGACACTATGACTAAGTGACTTAGAAGAAGGGTCAACTATGATGGTCAATATTACGGAGGATGATGTAGGTAAAGCTCATGATACTAGTATATTCAGGAAAGATGTTGTAGATTTGTTTACTTATACTTGGTTGAACACAATTGCGATAGAACTTTTGATATCGTGATATCTTATGGATACATACCTCAATATATATAAGTAAAGATATATGTTGACCTACTTTCTTATATATTAAGGAATACATGTAGGTTTTACAACCACTTATATAGGGTGTGTGGAGAGTTTAGACTAACCAATGTCTGTTAGTGACTACTACTGTTACAACCCCAATTTTCAGGTTCTTTTGGGTGGAAATGTAATTTCCCCAAATAAAGGTATGATTATGTAAATTGAATGTTTGAATAGATTCCTTTGATAAATAGCCTTGTGTGTTTGATTTCTTGGGTTTTGTTGGCTATTGGGCCCAATAACAAGAAAAAGGAAATAAAAAGGAAAAGGAATCAAAATAAAGAAAATAAAAGATTAAGAGAGAGAAGATATGCTTAAAATATGCCTTATTAAAAGATAAATTGCACATGAATATAATGCCATTTTCCTTTGGAACTTGAGACTCAAATTTGGTAGACGAGTATATAATATCGATCCAAGGTTTCCTTTAAAATTGGGTTGAAAAATGATACTCGATTAAGGAGATATGGATTTTGAAAGTTATCTTAATTAAAGTGGAAAGAAAAATATGTCTCGATTCATTTGGGACTAAAATCCCAAATTTCATTTAGTAGGCACATTCTCATGACCGTTGGATCAACGATCCCCAACTTGGGTTGAGTCCTGGTCTCGCGAGGACTGGGAACACATAAGTCCAGGTTGCGAGAGGTTTGATCGGGATTTGATCAAATTCCCTTTTTGGTTAAAGTTGTCGAGACTATGTTTTAGTAATACAAGTATGGGTTTCCTATGAAGACTATGGGGCTATATAGAAAGGAGAAAGGAATGGGTTTAATTCAAGCCCTTGCCTTTAATCTTTGGCGATCACATATGGAAAGTCGATCTATTTTTCATGTCTAACCAGGATGTGCATGAAGGAAAACCCATGCCTTTCTCTCAGTGTCTCTCGCTCTGCCTTCTTTTCCCCTTATGTGAGGACTATTAGGGTTCCTTCTAAGATGTATATATAAGGGCCACTAGATTTTCTTTGATCCCGGACATGTGTCTCCCTTCCCGGTTGTCCATGGATAACCCTTGCATATTCCCCGCCTTCCTGGCTTAGACCTTCAGCTCGACGATGACCAAACTGAGACGTCCCTAGATGGTTGTCGTGATGCACCCCATCCAAAGTCACCATGGTTCTATAGGGAGGACGAAAGACATGTTAGGGTTGCCAGTGGTGAAAAGGAGGGATGCGGAGGAGCATGAAGCAGCGGTCTCTCGGGTTCCCCATCTGTCTGGCATTCACCGGAGCTAACAATGACAAGAGGATACTTCCCAGCCCTGGCCATCGCAGGCTGTGATGATCAAGGGGGTCTTGGCCAAACCCTATCAACTATAGAATGACAGAAATGTATAGTGAGGTCATAGGGAGACAAGGAAGGAGGAGGAGAACCTAACCAACTCAAGGTTCTTGACCATTGTGGGTCAGGCTTTGCTGACGGCTGCGTAGACATTAGGGTGCTCGACGGTAGGACCAACGAAGGTTTGTAACCTCTATAAACCTAGTCAGAGGAAGGGGAAGGCGGATCTGGAGGGGAAAGCCTGGGCGGCGTGAGGGAATCAAGCCGGCGGTAGGCACCACCAGCATTTCCGTGGCAGGCATCAGTGCCTCGTGTTGTACGAACACGACCGGACATCCAACCTGAGTCGTGCCCCACATGAGGAAGAAGAAGGATAGAGTCAAAAGACTCTTATGCCATGTCCTAGTATTCAAGACCCAAGGACAGGTAAGTCCTTTCGCCCTAGCTTGAGTTGTTCATCGACAAATTAATAACATGATATAAAGGTGATGTGGCAACCTTTGATTGGCCCAATTATCCTTATCTTGCAAAATTCGTAGAAGATAATTGGTAGATCAGGATAGTACATATAATATATGTATTTCTCTCAGAAAAATGTGAGGAATCCATTAAAAATATATTTAGAGCTTATTTCATCTTGCAATCTAAAAAGTAGTTGACGTTATCAACTTAAATGCATTAATGATTAAGAAACCCTAATTAAGATTATTAATGTATTGAGAAGGGTTATTTGGATGTTTAAAGTTGATGTTAATATGTTGATTATAAAAAGGGCATATTAGATCTAAAAGGATAATCTTTATGCATAGTCTTATTAATTTAGGGTTCCATGTACAAAAATAAGCTTTAATGGGCATTGAAACCCTAATGTTAGTAATTATGACTCTTAATGGCTTTAATTGTTTAAATTCAGGAATAAAGTTGAGATATGATGGTTCTAAACTATTTTGAGTATAAAAGTTCGTAGTTGCGGATAAATACCTTTAATATGGTAATTAGGGTTTTCTAATGGATTAATGTGAAATTAGTGATAAATAGATTTCATATATGAATTGAACTATAAGGAAATATGAGTTGTTAAATGATAATTGGGTTTATGATGTTGAAATTAGGGTTTGTGAACTAAGAGAGAATTAAATGTGATAAAAGTATTATGGAGGTGAAAAACCTAATAAAACCCTAAAGTGGGCCTAGAAAGTCGAAGGTGGAATACAAGCCTATCTTGAGAATGTTTTGGATAAACTATAACACTTGGATGTATTGCATTAATTTTAGGATATTGTGGATTGCTTGTTTGATTGTTCTTTATCATTATTGCTTGGACATCAAGTTGCTCTGGATCAGATCTGTGGTTAAATATGGTTAATCACATTAGCTTCCCGAATGTTTTCCGGATGATTGATCACATTGAATGCAATCAATCAGTTTAGATGTTCATACTTGTAAATCATTAAGTTACTATGATTATCACAATTATGATATGTGTGTATTCTCGAACCTACATGCCACCCTGATGGATGATGCAATGAGGTCAAGCCCAAGAGGGAAGACCCATGGGCACCATGAGTGGTGACCCCAGGCACCAAGCTCATGATAGAGAAGGTGGCCTTATGATATTGCATGACTAATGGGCACCATGAGAGGTGACCCCAGACACCAAGCTCAGGATGGAGAAGGTGGCATGAGGTCAATGGAAAAAGAGATACCCTAATGGGGGTATTCTAGGGTTAGGGCAAAAGCGGTGGAGATTGACACATTGAAAGCGTAAATTGAATTGTTAATTACCTTGATTGTGATAAAAAGGGTTGTTAGCCTTATGTGTGATATTTTGGTTGACCCCACATATCGACATATTCATTTATGCTGACCGATGTTTTGTTTGTCAGCGTTTTAGGTACAATGTTGAAAAAGACAAACAATAAAGTGACATATTGTGAAAATAAGAATTAAAGTGAAAGGAAGATTAGTTAGAATAGATTCCAGTTGTGGATAGAAGTAGATATCCAAGTTTTTGAAAAAGGTATGCAAAGTTTTATTTTATTCCAGCTTTTAGTGTAGTCTTGGTAGAATTTTGTAATTATTATTGATTATTTGTTGAACTATTGATCCTGAAAATTGGGATAATGACTCTGACCTTTTGGTCTCCCATAATTGGGGGTTACCGGGAGGTGGGGTCGTTGTAACTACTATACAATATTTAAATATTCTGCTAATGCGCGAAAGAGTGTGATTATCACTCCTTTCAATGTTGGGTAAGTTTTGGACACTTTGTTTATAATTCTGACTTATGAATTATATTTCATTGTGGATTTTGAGTTTTCTTTTTTTCTTCCTATCACTTAATAATAATCATTGGGTGTTGTTGGAAATTATCCCCGAGATACTAATTGTGTATTATGTAGATCCTCCAGGTGACAAATAAAAAGTGGGGACACACAATGAAAAAAGCATTATTTATGTGAGTAGATTTTTATATCCATCAACATATATTAATGTCTGCATTGTTAATTACATGACTATTTACTAATTCAATTAAATGTGTTACTTTAACTAATAGGGATATAAAAGAATTAAAAAGACCAAGGGAAAGGTTGATAAGAAAAAGAAATCATTAATTGGAAGAATGTTAAGGTAGTTCTCTGACTCCAGTGCATATATATGCCAACTATGCTTACTTTTATTTATTAATGTGTCATATAACTATAAATTTATAGTGCCCTATACAAGACAATAGTTGAGCATGAGGACACTACATGTTGTGGTATATGGACTGAATTGACAGACAGACAACACCAGACAACTATTGTGTCGAAAAGGTAATCTATATAGTCTTGATACTCATAAGTAGATACTCTCATTTGATAATATGAAAAAACAAAATCAAACTCTTGAATTATGTCATTTTCTTTGGAGTTGTTTGACGCGACAAAACTCTATACAAAAGAAGAGATACATGAGATATGATAAGAGTGGGCACACATATTTATTAAGGAAGTCAAGTTTGAATATGATTGAAATAAAATATAAATTTTCTAAACCTTGAAGTCATTAATTTTATATACATGTGCTGGTTATTATTTTTTGAAACTTTAAATTTGATGTGAGTGAATTGTTTAGTGCATAGGTGAATGATGTGTGTATACATGCATGTGTGTGAATGAATGTGAAAAGGACTTCAACAATGAGAATTCCATTTGTACATGTCATGAGAATAGAATTGAATAATGAAATTATATCTATTTTGTCTGAATTATGTATATGAATGTGAATGGAATTATGTGTTGAAGAGAATGGAATTGAAAATGTATGAGGGTGGATGAATTGAGTGTATGTGTTTGTTATTGTAGGTCTTATAGGTGTGTTGACTTGTTGTTGAGTTGAAAACATGATAGAACCAATAATTTTAATAAATTATAGATTTTGCATCCTTCTCAATAGCTAGATAGAAGGTTTGTAGACATGTTATATAAAACAAATATATAACTATGGTATCAGTTTGTATAGACAAATTGAAGTTGTAGATTTGTGGCGTCAGTTGTTTAACAAAAACTAACGACACATCTACCCTTGTCAATCAAACTTTACCTGATAAGGAAGTACAACATTAGTATTAATGATAGAACCAATGAAACAAATCTCTTGTGATGTCTTATATTCTGTAAAACTGACACTATATATTTGTGTTGTCACTTTATTTAGCGAAATCAACGACACATCTACCTTAAAATAGAGGTCTTAAAAACAACATGGTTGTAATACCCATCCTATAACATAGTCATGCTTCCAACATGACCGTCCTTCTCTGTATCATTAGTTTTTCAGATTAAACCCACAACAGACTATTGGGTTGATTGCTTGTTGAGAACTGATGACATAGAGCAATTGTACAACTTTGATATCACTTTGAGTCATCAGAGTTGTGACGCGCTTCATCACACAAAATGAGATTACTCAAATCAAAATGTGGAATTAACACTAATCACTATATTACCACAAATTAGGGTAATTTTGAACCAATTGCAGATTAATATCTCAAGCAAAAGTATTTACTAAACCAGCCTTAACTCAGGCTATCTCGGATTCATATATATATCAAAAGATGTTACTTCTCATGTTCAAAGGCTATCAAGTCATTACTGTACCACACTTATAAACCATCTACACATATATGCCATTTATATACACACAAGGAATAAGGCCAAAATCTACATGTCGATATAAAAAACATAGAATCTCTCTGAGAAACCTGAGAGTACAAGGATGACACATAGGACATATACTACAAATCTCTTGCATCATATCAAACCTCTAGGAAATATTACTCTTCTTGTTCTCTACACTTGTACCACAACCTCTACCTCCTTGTCCATTACCACCTAAAAAGTTGTGGAACCAATGGGGTGAGATCACATCTCAATGGGATATATAACTCTCCACCAACTTCTATTATAAGAGGAATAGTTAAATAAAGCAGTAAATATTGGTTAAGCAGTTCAAGTACTTGAAATTGATTAGTCAAACATCATACACTTTTAGAAGGAATATGAAGAACATGTATGACTGTTGTAAACCAAACAATATAAGAAATAAGGTATGGGGTCATTCAATGTGATTCATATTTGACCCTAAGCAAATTTACTAAACGGTTGCATTAGTTATTATTATTGACATGTGTATTTGAGGCATACCACTCAAATCCAACTAACCACTATTAAGTTGAAATCAGTACCATATAAGATCAATGGAAGAGCCAGACTCCATGGTCATCACCAACACTACTCAGTCAATCCAAGTCTGCAATGCAGTGACATAACAGTCAAACTGCTAAGAACAACAACTTATAGTCATAGCTATAGTCCTATAAAGATAGCAACTCATAGTCAAGCTATGGTTCTGTAAAACAACTAGCATGCCTTGGTTCATGGAACAACAATAGAGAACTGGCTCACTCATGGTCGTTCTATAACAAAGTATCACATCACTGTTTCAACAATTTAATGGTATAAAGAAATAACTCAATTGCACCCCACAAATTTAATTATATGTGCTCCAAGTTTCCCATAGGAGTTACTCATTTCACCATGCAGCTAGATAATGACGTTGAAGATGGATCTATGGTACATGGAAACTACATGATTTGGGTTACACTTGATTAGACCTTCCAATTGGGTATCTTTTAATGCATCAATCAAGTTACAATTTATCAACCTTAAACAAATACTACTGAACTAAGTGTAAGGTACAACTATAGAAGGTATAAAAAATATATATACTTGTCTCATCATCGCAAGATACTTGTATCACAACCATTACAAGGTCATCAATGTCACATCAATATGGGGTATCAACCCTTCAATTCCATCTCTGGAGGATTTCACCTCTTAAACTATGCTCAAGGAACTCAATAATTCACTAGGCTCACATCATATGAAACCTTTGTAATCAATAGCATAACATATCTCAACAATTGATGTATGCTTATAATCACCACCCTATTTTGTATATAGTTCACCATAGCATACTCATAGATATGCATATCCATCTTACCTACAAAGTTAGGGATAAATAAATAGGAGAGATAAAACTCTATTATAGAACAAGAATCTTCAAGTAAGGTAATCACATACATCACATGAACAATGAATTAGGGTTAGGGTTTCAATTACATTCAATTAGGATTTCATAACACCACTCACCCCTAAACCCTAATTCCATCACTTCCCGCTTTGTTGGAGAGTTCTAGATCCAAGCACTATGGTTAATGATCAACCATTCATATCACATCATCTCATATAGATCATTACACTATGTATTGATCATCTATACGTGTATGAATGTAAGTGTATTGACCCATCACCACAAAGTGTAGCGACCTAGACACACACCATGTGTCACGACTGAAATACTTAGTTTTTTTACCCTAGATCATGATGATGTATTGACTCAACCATTCTAGGTGTATTAACCTCATAAGACATAAGTGTCTCGACCTCCAACCAAAGTGTTTCGACCTCCATACTTCAAGGTGGTTCAACCTTAACCATTCATGATTTCAACCCTATCAATAGTGTTATGACCTCAACCACATGGGGTATCAGTCGTAACACTTCATAATCTTAACCACTCTTATCACAAGTGTTTCAACCTCTTTATACAAAGGTATCAGTCGTAACACTTCATATATTCACTACCTTCAAAACCCAAGTGTTTCGACCATTTAACATGCATGATCACCACCACACACCATCCTAGGTGTTGCAGCCTCATGCAACATAATGTTGCAGCCGACATGGTGTCTATACCGCAACCATCACTACTACAGTAATAGCATTCAGTGTCACTTTTTTGGGCATCGGTTATTAAGGAAAATCGACGCCTTATATGTTAGGCGTTGGTTGTTTAAGCAAATCGACGTCTATATTCGAAGACCAGCCAGACACGGGTACCGCTTTGTATTCAGCGTCGGTTGTTTATAACAAACCGACGCTGAAAGTCGGCCGCGAAATCCAAATTTTGATAAAACAAATAGTGTCATTTTCAGCGTCGGTTATGTAGGTATAAACCGACGCCTATGTGCGATGAAAATTTGCGCGAAAAGTGTCACTTTCAGCGTCGGTTATCCTTTTATAACCGACACTGAAGGTGGTTCCCGCCAAACAATTTCATGAAAATATCGTCCAATTGGACGTCGGTTGTACATCGGTTGTTTAAAACAACCGACGCTAAAGATGTTTAGGCGTCGGTTGTTTTAAACAACCGATGCTATTTGGGAACTTATAACCCGCAATCGCCCGACTCTTCCCCTTTCTTCTGTTTCATTGCAAGCAATTACCTTCTCTGCTGCCGGCGATTTCTCTCCGGCGATTTCTTCTCCAGTGCCATTTCTCCGGCTATTTCTTCTCCGGCGCCCCCTTCTCCGCCACCACTCCTCCTTCTCCGCGCCCTCTTCTCCGCCGCCCCTGCTGCCCGCCCCTGCTGCTCCAAGCGCCTGAGAACCGGCGCCGCCGCCACGCCTGAGATTAGGCACCGCCTGGTGCTTTTCCACCGTCGTCGCGCCGCCGCAACCACCGCCAGAGCCACCGGAGCTGCTAGCTGCTCCTCCACCGCCGTCGCTGCTAGCTACTTCTCCAGCTAGAGCCACCGGAGCCTCTGCCTTCTTCCCTCTGACAAGGTTGTTCTTCCCGCTGCTAGCTGCTCTACTTTTTTATGCATCGATCAAATTGTTGTGATAAAAATGCATGTAATGTATTTGATTAGAGTTAATCTAATATGGATGTTCATAATAATGGTATGTTAAATATGATGATTAGGGATAAATATAATGTCTAGTACACAAATATTAGATGATATTCAAGAAAACCCTAGTTTGATGAGCATGTTGTTAATCATGTTAATTATGATTCTTCTATATATTCTGATGTCATTATATAATTATGTGATCCCAACATATTAAATTGAATTAGAATGATTTCATGAATTATAGGGTTTTAAAGTTGATAAACATGTACATGCGGAAATAGGGTTATTAAACCAATGGTTATAACATAGTATGATCTTAATCTGATCTGGATGTTCATAATAATGTAGTATGTTAAATATGATGATTAGGGATACATATAATGTCTAGTAAAGATTCCTAGACCTTTTGTTTGAAACTATTGATTTCTTGATTTATTATTTAATAATGCTCTGTTGATTGGGATTAACCATGTTGCCTGTACTTTATAGACATTTATTATATATAAGAATGACAACACATGTATTTGTTGGCCTAGAAACCCGTCCAAGATTTACTCATTAGGAGTAAATCTTGGATAGTCCCCGGTTTGGGACTGTTCTTGAACACCTAATCTCACTTAGGATGTAAGTGTATAATGTGTATTGGGTTTTCGAGAAAATTTCGGTAGCATTTCCTCGTTTGTTCTCTAAGTACATATGTACTTAGAGAACAACGGGGAAATGCTGCCGAAATTTTCTTGAAAACCAAATACACATTATACACTTACTAGTGAGATTAGGTGTTCAAGGATGGGATAGGTGGTACACATTTATTATATATAAGAATGACATCAAATGTGTTTGTTGGCCTAGAAACCCGTCCAAGATTGACTCATTAGGAGTAAATCTTGGATAGTCCCCAGTTTGGGACTGTTCTTGAACACCTAATCTCACTTAGGATGTAAGTGTATAATGTGTATTGGGTTTTCGAGAAAATTTTGGTAGCATTTCCCCGTTTGTTCTCTAAGTACATATGTACTTAGAGAACAGCGGGGAAATGCTGCCGAAATTTTCTTGAAAACCCAATACACATTATACACTTACTAGTGAGATTAGGTGTTCAAGGATGGGATAGGTGGTACACATTTATTATATATAAGAATGACATCACATTATACGCTTAGGTTGTAAGTGTATACCCTAATCTTTTCGTAATATATACTTGTTTCCTAATATATACTTGTTTTCTCTGATCATAGAATGGATAGATCATGGATGTCCATTCGTAATCGTTGCACCCCAGAGTTTATATCTGGTCTTGATCAGTTTATTAGATTTGTCGAGGAACATAGGAAAAAACCTACAGATAGGTTCTACTGTCCATGTAGGCATTGTGGTAACAACTTGAAAGTCAACACTGGTGAGGAAATCAAAAGTCATGTCATGTGCAATGGGATTGTACAAGGCTATACAGAATGGCACTGGCATGGAGAGATTTCAAAATCGAAACCAGTAGATGTCGATAGCAGTGCTTGGGTGGAAGAAGAAATTGCCTCCGATGACGTAAATGTGAACGAACCAGTTCCAGCAGACATCGTTGATGTGATGCTGGATAGTTGTAGGGTAGAGCACACCGATCCACCTCCTATCTTTACAAACATTGTCCATGATGCTGAGATACCGTTATACACAGGTTGTGCTAAGTTTACGAAGCTTAGCACTGTGTTGAGATTGTATAAGTTGAAAGCTAACAATAGATGGAGCGACAAAAGCTTCACTTCATTGTTGACTTTGTTGAAGGAAATGCTTCCTGAAGGAAACGAGCTTCCAATCTCAACATAACAGGTAAAGAAAATGTTGTGCCCAATGGGAATGGAGGCCAAGAAGATACACGCATGCCCGAATGATTGTGTATTATTTCAAAAGGACTATGTAGATTTGAAAGATTGTCCAAAATGTGGTGCGTCACGGTATAAATTGACAACTTCGGGGGGAGTCCAAAACTGGTTCTCCTGCCAAGGTGTTGTGGTATCTACCTATAATATCACGGTTTCAACGCTTGTTTGCAAATCCGAAAGATGCGAAGAATTTGAGGTGGCATGCAGATGTTAAGAAAAATAATGATGGGATCCTGCGACATGCGTCTGATTCCCCACAGTGGAAGAAGATTGATCTATTGTACCCCAAATTTGGTGAAGAAGATAGGAATCTAAGACTTGGGCTTTGTACAGATGGGATGAATCCGTACGGGACATTGAGCAGCCAACATAGCACTTGGCCAGTCATGCCTGTTATATACAATCTTCCTCCCTGGATGTGTATGAAGAATAAGTACGTTATGTTGTCATTGTTGATATCAGGCCCTAAACAACCCGGAAATGATATCGATTATTATCTTGAACCTTTGATTGATGACTTAAAGAAACTTTGGGCTGAAGGTGTCATGACCTATGATGCTTCAGCAAGAGAGACATTTCATTTGCACGCTATGTTGTTTTGCACTATTAATGACTTTCCAGCATATGGGAATTTGTCTGGATATAGTGTCAAAGGAGCTAAAGCGTGTCCTATATGTGAAGAAAACACTGATTCAATAAGACTAAAACATGGCGGCAAGACTGTATATCTTAGTCATCGAAGGTTTCTTTCAAAATTCCATCCGTATCGTAGGAAGCGCAAAGCATTCAATGGATGGAATGATGAACGGAGTGCACCTAAACCTATACCAGGGGATGTTGTTTATGAAAGAGTAAAAGACATTGTCAATGAATTTGGTAAGAAATCACTATGTAGTATGGCCACACGGAGTGACAATTCTTCATTCAAGAAGAAGTCAATATTTTGGGATCTTCCTTATTGGAGTTCTTTGACAGTCAGGCATTGTATCGATGTAATGCACGTTGAGAAAAATGTCTGTGATAGCATCATTGGTACTCTGTTAAATATACCAGGTAAGACTAAAGATGGGATAAAATCCACACTGAACCTACGTGAAATGGGAATAAGGTCAGAATTAACAGAATCACGTGAAATGGGTAGTAAAAGAACATACTTACCTCCCTCTTGTTACACGTAGTCTAGAAAGGAGAAAAAAACTTTTTGTGAATGCTTGGTAAATGTTAAGGTGCCACATGGTTACTCATCCAACATCCGTAGATTGGTATCAATAAAAGATCTGAAGTTGAGAGGTCTTAAATCTCATGATAGTCACACTCTAATGCAACAAATATTACCCGTGGCAATTCGATCTATATTGCCGAAGCATGTAAGGTTTGCAATTACCAGACTTTGTTTCTTTTTCAACAGTCTATGCAGTAAAGTTATTGACCCTGATACTCTCGATAATTTGCAAAGAGAAGTGGTTGTTACCCTATGTCAGCTTGAGATGTATTTCCCTCCTTTGTTCTTTGATATCATGGTACATCTTGTTGTCCACTTGACTAGGGAAGTGAAAATGTTGGGACCAATTTTCTTGCATTGGATGTATCCCTTTGAACGATACATGAGCGTTTTTAAAGGTGATGTTCGAAACCGTTATCGGCCTGAAGGGAGTATTATTGAAGGTTATGTGGCGAGAGAGGTTATGGATTTTTGCAATGACTTTCTCAGTGGTAATGACACTCCTGATAATGACAAGAATTTTGAGGAGGGCAAAGGAATTTTGGGATCACGGGTGAAAGTAATCAGCCGTGAGCAGTTGGAACAAGCTCACTTATATATTTTACACAATATGGACGAAGTGAGTGTTTATATCGAGGAACATACCAATTTCATAAAGAGACAACATCCTCGAGCAAGTTCAATGTGGCTTGCTAGAGAGCATAATAAGACTTTTACTAAGTGGTTTGAAGATAAAGTCTTACATCAACTATCTCAAACACCAAATGATATTACAGAAACTATCAAATGCCTCGCCTTTAAACCAAAACCGAATGTTATGTCTTATGAAGGGTTTGACATTAATGGATTCACATATTACACAAAGCGCCAAGATGATAAGAGTGTCGTCCAAAATAGTGGGGTCACTCTTCAAGCGTCGACTATGTACTTTGCAAGTGCAAAGGATAAGAGTTCACGTGAAGCTAAAATGTCATATTACGGTGTCATTGAGGACATTTGGGAGTTTGACTACATAGATTTCAAAATTCCGCTCTTTAAATGTAATTGGGTTGATAACACCAAAGGAGTTATAGTGGATGAATTGGGTTTCACTTTGGTGAACTTTGAAAAGATTGGCGAGAAGGGTGAACCATTCATATTGGCATCACAGGCGAAACAAATATTCTATATCGATGATCCTGCGAATGATAAATGGTCGGTTGTTCTTCATGGTAAAAGACAATTCATTGAAGATCCTATAGATGAAGAAGAGTACTATGATAAGTATGATGACTCCAGTCCATTCTCAGTTGGGTTGCCAACTCCACAAAATATTGAAGCTAATGATGACTTATATGTGCGCGGAGATCACAATGAAGGATTGTTAATTGATAAAAGATCACAATTTTAGAGACATGTATGTTTATACAAATGCTAAATGTTTGCCTTTTTCTAGTTAATACAAATGCTAAATGTTTGCCTTTTTCTAGTTAATACAAATGCTAAATGTTTGCCTTTTCAATGACATTTTCAGATGGCTGACCATGATGAGCATGATGTCCATGATGAGCATGAAGTCCATGATGAGCATGTTGTCCATGACGAGCATGGCGAGGATACCAATGTAAGTTCTAAAAACATATCCTGTATTTCTATAAAATTCATTATCTTCTAGTTATGTCATATATCCTATATTTCTATATTGGGCTAATTTAGTGTGTTTATTTTTGTCAAATTTTAGGTTGATGATGTACCTGTACCCACTGAAGCATTGGAGCAACTTGATGCGCAGCACCAAACACTTAACAAGAAAAGGGGCATCACTCTGTTGAAGAAGTTATTAGCGCTAAGTGGTAGTGGATCCAAATTGGTGGTGGAGTTTGATAATGGAGGAAATGCAATTGGAGTGAACCGCAACAATTTTGTAAACTATCTTGGGTGTACCACTCGGAGCCATTGTGGTGTTAAGTATGATAATTGGCATAAAGTTCCTCAAGGGAAAAAAGACTTGATATGGAAAGATTTATGCGTGAGTTATTATTATTTGCAATTCTATTTTTTAGATTACAAATTCTATTATTTGCAATTCTATTTTGGATACTAGTTAATAACATTTCTATTTTATAGAATCTGTTTGCATTGGATGAGAAGTTGCATCGTAAAAGTGTGATGCAACACGCTGGAAAGATGCTTAGGAATTATAGGACAAATCTGAACAGAGAATACATAAAAGAGGGTGATAAGAAGAAGAAGTCAGCCCTTGAACAATGGAACTTCTTGGACAAAGAAGATTGGGACAATTTTGTTGCTTCAAGAAAATCTGAAGAATTCAAGGTATTAGGCGTCACTCCCAATTTAATTAATATACATTGTATTCACCTATTCAAGATTAACATTTAGTGCTACTAACCAAATCATTAATGTGCATACTAACTAGGCCCTCAGTGACGCACAAAAAGCAAGGCGTGCAATGAATGTGCATGACCACACTATGGGTCCAAAAGGCTATGCAAGCGTTCGCCAAAGACTACAGGCGGAGTCTGCAGCTACTCAGCAGTCTGCTGCTACTCAGGAGTCTGCTCCTACTCAGGAGTCTGCCACACCCATGCCTCACCATGATATCTGGATAGCTGGCAGGCAAAACAAGAAGGGTGAAATAAAGAAGCCTGTAACTGCTGAGGCGGCTGCAAAAATGGTAAAATACAACTCTTAAAGAAATCGTTTGAATATTGATTATTTGTGGTGTTAACTTACCAATTTCTGTTTATGGTGATTAGCGGGAGCTGCACGAGCAGAGGAAACAAGGCACGTTCATCCCTCAGGGCACAAGGGATGAATTGACACTTGCTCTGGGTAACCCAGAGCATCGTGGACGTGTTACAGGTGTCGGCGCTGGTGTTGTCATCAAAGCATTCTTTGGGCCATCCCAGCGCAAACCCAGAGTGGGACTTTCTCAAGAAGAGGTAACCTATTCTTTTTTTAGAATGTTACTACAAAAGGAAATTCATTAATAAGAAGCTAATGTTTCTTTTATCCATGTATAGGAGAATAAGAGAGTTGAGGATTTAGTTGCTAAGAAGGTCAACGATGTAGTCGTTGAGAAGGTCAAGGAAGAATTGTTGCGGTGGCAGGCATCTCAGGCTTCCAATCAGCCTATGGCGACCCACTCTTCTCCTGATGCACAGACTGCGAGTAATCCTGGAGACCCATCGCCTAGCACGTCTGTCGTAAGTATTGTTTATGACATTGTAGCTAGTCTTTTCAAGATGATATGTTTTCAAGATTATATGTATATATGTATAACATTCTTTACGTAAATTTGTAGGCATTGAAGCCATGTCGCTTAAGAATGCAAGACTATGTTGTTGCAGAGGCGCGGGCTTACCAGTCCCTTCCTGGGGCAACGTTTCATGGGACTCCAATGCCGTAGGGCTACATTCGTGTGAGCCCGCTACATGTATTACCCGATTGGAGGGAAGTTGTGTTGCCATATGCCCACCCAAATATTGATACACTTGGTGAGATAGAAGGCGGGGTCATATTATGGCCCAAAGCAGATGTCGTCTACACGACTGAAATTGTAAGATAAATTTACATTGATTTAGACTGTTAATGTGTATATATGATGTCAACTGATCTGAAATTATATATACAGGTTAAAAAGAAGACACCAGGAGCACCTAGGCCTCCACCTCCACTTCCCGCATTACCAACTTGGGTTCCAACTGACCTAACATACCCGTTAGGTCCTGCTTGTAGGGGAATGGCATGTTGTCTACGGGCACATAATATACATTTCCCTATAATAGTTTCTTTAGATGCAGATTATGCAGGTCAATCATACGATAGCTCTTTATTTATACAAGATATTATTGAGCTGTTTATGTATGATTGGCTGAATACATCAATGATAGAGACATGGATAAGGTGAGATCTTGTTTATACATCCATATACCTTGTGTAAGATCCGGTGATCTAGTTTCTTATATATTAATGCATACGCCTATATGTTTTGCAACTACTTAGTCGAAGATCATTGCAAACAATTTGCATATGATCATGTGGGATTTTTGATTACATCATTGATTAGTTTGGTAGCTAAAGACCCTGATAATGTTCAACAATACTGTATAGATTCTTTTACAATTTTTGGTCAGCAAAAGAAGACGATAATAATAGCTCCATTCAATGTCAAGTAAGTTTACTTTATTTATAATTTGGACTTAAGAAAATTCCATTTTTATTTTGCATTTTGAGTTATTAATTGTTAACTTCTTACCTCTAGCGGTAGACATTGGGAGTTACTAGTTATTTTCCCTGGGACATTCACTATTTATTATCTAGATCCTGCGGGGAGTACATTGAACACTAAAATTGGACACGTAATGAGAATGCCATTATTCTGGTGAGAAATATTTCATTTTTATATCCGTTAACATCTTTTATTACATTACTATTTACTTATGCAATTTATTGTGTTATATTAACATGTAGGGGTTTAGATGCATTCAAAAAGGCTGGAGGAACGGTCCCAAGGAAAAAGAACCAGCCAATAAATTGGCAGAACGTACAAGTAAGTTCCCGACTCGAATATATATATTATTGATGTGAATTGTGCTTAGTTGTATTATTTTGTATGTTTCAATTTATAGTGTGCTACACAAGACAATGGCTGGGCATGCGCATACTATGTGATGCGATTTATGCAGATGATTATCAAATATGCCGCATTGGACATCGATACCATACATGAGGTATTATATATAGTCTCATTAGTTAGTATGAAATATATCAATCTTATCTTATTTTTATATTATTACTTATATATATACATCATTCTCTTTGCAGGTGTTTAAAACTGACCACACTATAGGTAAACGCTTAAAAAATATACATGCTCCATATACGATGGAAGCATTAAATGAAGTAAGAGAAGAATGGGCAAAAGCCATACAAGCAGTGGCAACTGTAAGATATAATTGGGATGTTGATAGCGATAATGAATGATACTTTGTAAATGAATATTTCTGAATGTTAATACATGTATTTGAATGTTTCTATATGTGTGAATGTGAGAATTGAATTGATGTCTGAATGTATGTACTTGTGTGAAATTTTCCTTGTGACTTTTGCAGGTTTGTGGCCTGTTTGTAGGTTGATATCAATGGATGTCGTAAACCTGCAGTTCAGAAAACTGAACTGTAGGTTCTCATCCTGCTGACCAGCCACAGTAGGCTTGCAAACTGATATGAAAAAAAAAATAAAAAATAGGCGTCGGTTATTTATAGAAAACCGTCAGCAAAGACCTACAGCGTCGGGTTTTTGCAAAACACCGACGCCTAATGTGGCCATAGCCGTACTGGAAATGGCGTCGGATATTCGTGTCAAACCGACGCCTATTTAATCTATAGGCGTCGGTCTTTTGATATATAACCGACGCCAAAAGTGTTCGCGCCATAGAAAATGGCTTCATGTAGGGCACTTTATGCGTCGGTTATCTACTAAAAGACCGACGCTATATTCCATATAGGCGTCGGTTGTTTAGTAAATAACCGACGCAGTAAGTGCCCTAGATGACGCCATTTTTTGTGGCGCAAACACTTTTGGCGTCAGTTATATACTAATCGACCGACGCCTATAGAATAAATATGCGTCGGTTAAAAAACCGACGCCGAAGTGTTCGACCTTTAGCGGCGCCCACATAGGCGTCGGTCGGAAACCGACACCAAATGGGGTTAAACGACCGACGCCAAAGGCCGTTTCTGTAGTAGTGCATCAGGTCATAACACCTGTTTAGAAATAGGGAACATCAAAACATCAACCCAAGAACAAGATCCCTAAAACCTTAGAATCAAGATCATAGAAGATCTTTTTAAGAATTATGCTTAAAGATGAGGAAAATAGGTTTCTCACGCATGCAACTATCATTAGGACCATCCTTTATATTAAATGAATGAATCGTCAACAAAACAAAAATAGTTCCATAAGAAAAGAACAAGAGATTGTCACTCTTTCTTCTAAAATCCAAAACCGGTTACAAGGATTTTAGGGTTTGCAAGAAGTATACATCTTCTTTGAGATATAAAATAGCTCAAACATAACTATCATCACTTTCTTCACTAAGAGAAAATATTTTTAAGATATGGAACAACTACATATGAACAACATGTAATCAGGTTTAGATTTGCACATAATAGAGGAGGAAGGAGTTACATAACTCACCTATAATTAATGATCCAAGCCTCCAAGATTTCAAGCTCCAAAGAAGAAAAGAAAATTCCAACTAGAGAAAAACCTTTTACCACCAGATCTCCTTCAAAAGATAGGAACACCATGGATAAATAAGAGTCTAGGGAAAAGAAAATGTAACATCCCAGGATTTGAGGCATCAGATAACATGATCTTAAAAGGAATGATTGGACTACCCATATCACTAAGGTGCACCTCCTTTTCCGGGAGCCCATCACTAAAGAACTCCATAGTTAAGCGTGCTCAGCTTGGAGTAGTACTAGGATGGGTGACCAGTCGGGAAGTTGATCCTGGCTTGCACGTCAGTGAGGACAAAGTGCGCAGTTAATGCTAGTGGTGGTTTGTGGGGCCAATCGTCATTTTTGAAATATTACTAGAGCCTTGGGCAGTGGGCCCAGATGTTACAGATGGTATCAGAGCATGAACAATAACTACACCAAACATTGCTCACATGAAACACAAACTAAACTCACCTTACATCTCAACCCTAGAAACTTAATGAAATATCCTTTTGGATTAGGTTGACTTAGCCTCTAGGTTAGAACCTAGATGTTCTAGAACTAGGTGTAGACTTGTGTAAGTTACCTCCCTAGACATGATTCGCGACATGTTCTTAGGATGTCTACACAAGTGTGCACCATGTTCCTACTAGTTCTCTAGTTGTCATGATACTAGACTGCCTAATGAGTGTGATAACTAATTTTGGTTTTGGTTTTATTCGAATGGAGTATGGTGGTTTTCATCGCCTGTTTAAACGTTGGAGAAAATATATTTCAAGTAATTATTATATGTACATATGAAAAATGTTACCACACACAGAAAGGCAGTTAGTTTCCATGCAACCTAGGAGAAAGAGATGTAACATCAAGTCTAGATGAGAGAGTTTAGATGATTGTGATAATCTCTAGAGTTGTCTAGAGCCATGATATAGGTTAGGCAAGTGAATAACCTAGAAACCTAAGATGATGATTATGATATTGATGATGATGTTGATGTTTTATAGGACCCAAGATGTTTGAGGAAGGTTAAGTATGTTTGACGATATGAGACGAGTTTGACCATGCAACCCTAGCTAGACCTAGCACCTTGTATGATACATACCACTTGGTGATGCGCTAAACATAGCTAGTGGGTGGACATGATTGCTTGTACCTAGTCTTGTATGTGTGGAGCTATGATATATGGTTTGAGACCAACACGGGCCTCAATCTCTTTACAAAGGAAGACCTCTAACATGGGACATATGAATGGGGTGTCCATGGGCCATTGTGGGCCTGCACTGAAATGGGGTCAAATTATGAGACCATATAGTTGATCATTGACGAGGACGTCAAGAGTCTAAGTGGGTGAGATTGTAACATCCCAGGATTTGAGGCCTCGGATAACATGATCTTAAAAGGAATGATTGGACTACCCATATCACCAAGGTGCACCTCCTTTTCTGGGAGCCCATCACTAAAGAACTCCATAGTTAAGCGTGCTCAGCTTGGAGTAGTACTAGGATGGGTGACCAGTCAGGAAGTTGATCCTGGCTTGCGCGTCAGTTAGGACAAAGTGCGCAGTTAAGGCTAGTGGTGGTCTGTGGTGCCAGTCGTCATTCCTGAAACTCTACTAGAGCCTTGGGCAATGGGCCTGGACGTTATAGAAAACCCAAAACCTAACCTCGAATCAAGGTAGAAGATAAAGAAACCCTAGGTTAAAGCATGTTTTCGGCCCAAGAGAAGAAGACATCTCCAAGAGAAATCACCATGGACCATGCATAACCCTCATGGTCGAGGTGGAGGAAGAAGACAATGAAAAAGGAAGGGGAAACCTGATACAAGGTTCGAATCACTTACCAAGAGAAGAGATTCTCCAAGAAACCACCATCAAGAAGATGATCTAGCACCAAATCTGCTTTATGCAATATGGATTTTCCACCCAACCTTCAATATCCACTCCTTCTTGCACCTACAGTTCCAAGGTCAGTTCACATTTGAAGGAGGAAGATGAATAACTCTAAAAGTCTCGCACAAATGAAGAAAAAGGGATATATACCCCAAGGGAGAGAGTGAAAGTGGTTTGTAATGTGTCACCATTCTATATCGCCCAAGGACACATGTCCTTAAACCTCATGGTCTTATCCTATCCCAAATGCAAAAATACAAAAATATCATTTTTATCCAGAAAGTGTAGCAACCTCCATGGTCGCTATAATAATCAAGGTTGCAACACTTCATCCATGTTCACCTTGTTTCGACCCAAACCATAAACCGACAAAGCAAGGTTGAAACACTAAAGGACAAGGTTTTTTTTTCAACCTCTAGGTTTTCTAGGTTGAAAACACAACCCTTAGGGATGGTGTTGTGGCCTCTACCCTCACTCAAGTGTGAGGTAATAGTTTCTACACCCAAACCTTAGCTTAGTCACCACTTACCCATGGTAACCCTAAAAACCCTAGAACGCCATGAAGTGCTCCATCATCAAACATAAATCAAACAAGGCACCCCATGTCACCATCTTCTCTCTCATGGTGCCAAGGTACAAGGAGCACTCTCTTCATGTGACATTTTACATGGTAACCCTCAATTATGGGTAAAGTACAAACTAGTCCAAAACATGTACTTATATCGCAAAGGTGGTTCAAACCTAAATCAAATTGAACCAAATTGAACCCAAAGACCTGTCACATGATATTAAGGCACATAACAAAATTAAATTAAAGTTCAAGAATTTCATTATGCAAACAAAACATATTTAAGCACAAAGCAAGTCATGAGTCTTGCAAGTTCAGTCTTTTGTTTCTATTTTCATAGCAACTGATGCTGGTCTATGTGTTAGGCTGGCCATTCCCAATAAACTGACACAGAAGGTCCTTAGTTGTAATGTCACCCACTTAGGTGTCGGTAAAAAACCGACGTTATAGGGCTATTTTAACTGAGTCTAAAGGTGGTATCTATACTAGCACATGATCATGACCATGCATTTCATAGTCTCATATATCAATTGACCAAGATATCACTCTAAATTCCATCTATATCACTCAAAGTAATTCATAATTTTCACATTGCACTCATTCACCACCTCTATGAAAACCCTTATTCAAAATTACACGAGATTAGTGTTAAAGTACATAGAACAACATGTGATTACTGTAGTGACTTTGATCTAAGGATCACAGTCACCATTATCACATTGTGATATTAATCTGATAGTCATGACTTGACTTCCACATGTCAATCTCAAAGAGGGTGTGTCATGTACAACTTGTTCTTTAACAAGTATACATGTGTCTAGTTTATATACAATATCATGATAAAAGAAACATAGTCATAACTCAAAATACACACTCATCTTATGCACTATTATTGCCCCATTATATCCACTATAATAATTGACTAGGGACATAACAACAATGAATAATTGAATTATACATATGACCTTATGTTCATAACAAGAATGAATACTCTAAGTATACATATGACCTTATTTGTAGGTCCTCAACCCAGACCATATGTCATCGAGTCAAAGTATTCTTAAGAAATTATTACATTCATTCATTATTTCAATACATAAGCGCACATAATAAGTGGAATTTTCATTTATCAAATTATTATAATGTATCCCTATTACAATCATCATATGATGGCATTTAGAGCTTGCAACCAACCATTTTCATATATTACATTATAATATTTTTGAAACATATGTAATCCAAGGATATTATAGAAATTGATGTGGTAAATGGTGGACCAATATATTTGTCTTTGCACGCGCTGGTGGGGGGATGCATACCAACCATTATTTTGTTACTACTAGTTACTATTTAATACAAATAAGCTTATTCTAACAAGAAGCACAGTCCATGTCCTATTCCAGCAGCTGCATGAGTTCGACAATTAACACACCCCCATAAAGTTTTAAGCATTGCAACCACAAATGGTTAAATTATGTTCACAGTAATAAAATCATTGTACACATAATCCACATTTAATCAATTGCCCCAACTAATTTAGCCTTGTGTAAACACATGCCCATGCACATATAGACACATACCCCTACACAAATATACATACAAAGATTCTATGCCCAAACTTAAAAGTACTCAAGATATTCATAACACAATATGAACCCAATTATCATGATGAAATTATTTATGTACAAGTAGGTCACTTCTTTAATGACTCATTCAATTTTGAGTTATTCAACATTTATACCATGACATATCATGTAGAAAGAAAATGATAACACAAAAGAATCACATATCACACTGAGCATACTAAGTAAGCATTAATTCCATTGACATGTGTTTGTGTCTGCACTCCCCGTTATCATCCATCATTCATAATTGTTGATGAAAAAAATCTAATGAACTTGTTAGACGTTGTATAGAAATAGTTAAATTGCATCTCATCTATATATCATGTGTAGATTATGATATATGCACCCTTTTCCCATATATATTTAATCTAACATGTTTACCACGCACAGAGCACGTGTGCACACTATTATAACTAATATAACCACTTCACATATCATATAACTACTTTAATTGTCACAATAAGTTTTACATATAACTACCAAACATTCATTCACGCCATCATGAGTACATGCCTATTCACTAGAACATATACTACAGATCTGAACACAACCCTTTATGGCATAATAAAATTCGCAACCGTTTACATATTTGTGATAACATCAACGTTTCAATACTGTCTTGTTCTTGTCACCACGACAAACTTTACCCGCAATTTTTGCGAGACAATTGATTTTCATCACTATTCTTCTGCTTTTGTCTTCTATTGCAAATCCTGAATCTCCTTGATCTTATCCATAAATGTCTTGCGTTTATCAACTGTTGCGAACTGCATTACGAATCCATCCGATCTGGAATACCCTCTGTCGGCAAAATATTCTTTAGCAATCCACCTGCAGGACGCTTCATTATCTTCACTTACATGCATGGACATATTCTTAAACACCTTGTGGTTGGCAACGATGTTGAAAGTCTTGTACTGCCGCATGACAATCCAAACCTCCCTGGAATAAGTATGCTGTAGCAACTGGACATATCCAATAAACCTTACGTCCCGCCAATAAGAACTTTCCCGCGTGAAGAAACGAAGGAGCATTGCTTTGAGATTCAGAAGAACTTTCCTGGCATCCACAACGCTGTAGAAACTAACACCGTCCTCCTCCATTGTGGTGACAGTATCATCCTCCAAGAATGCGGTGATATCAGCATCCGGTAAGGGGGCGACATCCTGCTCTAGCTCGTCACTATTCAGGACGCCCCACCTTCTTCTGACAGTAGTAATTTCCTTCACGGGGACGACGGGGCCCACTTCAGCCGTGGTTTCCTTATCGTTTATGGGGGTGCCATCTTGCTCCTCTTTGTTAGTGCGCATGTCGTTCTCCTCGGTAGTGACAGTAATTTCCTTCAAACGCGTGCAGGTCGGGGGTACCTGGGTTATGGTGTTAACACTCACTACAGGTTCCAGCTGAGTCGTTGTATTTGCATTCCCTATGGGGGCGCCGTCTTGCTCCTGAAATGTGTTTATGAAGCATAACAAGGGTAACCATGAGAAAATAAATGAATGCCGCCTCAAATGACGAGTGACGTACCCACTCCGTTAATATAAGAGAGTCACAATTTAAGAATTAGTAGTCTTTTGAAGAGTATTAACGTACCATTTACTTCAACCTCGCCAAATTAAGCTTTCGTTTCGGTGATGATCGACAATCTCGGGTGGAGATGCAGTATAGCAGCTGGGAGCTGAGTAGGACTTCTTATAGGGACTCGGAGACCAAATTTTCGGTTTCAGCATCGCAAAGTAACCAGACTGATTTTGTTTTCAAGGACTAATAAAGTTGACGTCAGGTCAGGAAACTTTCTTTTTTGACCAGTTGTTCTCATTTGTTCATCCAAACTTTTGATATTTCTTATAATAAGACCAATGACTGTTGCTGCTGGCGGAGTACGAATTGCCAAGTCGAACCACTTCGTAGTAATATTTTTTTGATAGAATGAACCACTTCGTAGTATGAATTTTGAATTAGAGCAAATGCCTTGCGTGTTCCTATAGACAACGTGGGTCTTTTTCTTTTTGACAATTATTACGCAATCAAATAGTGACAACGTGGGTCTTTTTCTGTTCATCATTGGAATCAGATAGGGACAACGTGGGTCTTTTTTTTTTTCAAATAGGGACAACTTGTGTGTTTGTTTTTTATAATCATTAGGAAATCAGATACGGACAACGTGGGTCCTGTATAAGTGGCTCGCCCAACACATCTTCGATGTTTTGTTAGTGTGTTCCCAACGTTAGAAAAACAAAGAATGTATATCAGCTGTTAAGATTAGTTTACTATTCTACCATACTAAATACTACTAGTCTCCGTCCCTCCTCTGTTGTAAACATGTTCGACTATTGGCTAATTTATCGCCGCCTTTTCCAGTTGAGTGACGCTTGTAAAAACAGTCATCTCCGTCCTAACAATATCCTAATAATTGCATACTCTCTTCAATGTCCCTATCTGGTCCCTTCGTCGTTCTAATTAATCTGTTTGTCTTTCCACCTAGATGCCGCAATGCGGTGGGCCTCTCTTCGTCTGTTCAAGAACTTCTTGTCTGTGTGCCATTGTTGTATTTGCCTCATCATTAGTCATGATAAACTCAAGTTATGTTGCCGCTGAGGTGAGATTGTTGCTCCTTCCGCGTTGTACGTTATAGGTGTTCAATTCTAAAAGTAGGTGGCATAGCATATCTGACAATGGAACGTTGATGCAACGTCATATTTTGAGTTTACTTACTACTTGGGGTTGAGTTGACAATATCTCCAATTTAGTGAACAATATGGAAAATCTTTCTACACATGTTGTTAATTATGGGTCACGGAAGTAATAAGTCTACCAAGGAGGATAAAAAAGAGAACCCAAACATAAAGCAATGCCTTCGTTAGGTTGCAAATGATCATTTTACAACAACCGTGAAAGTTTTATGCTCCTCAAGCTTGACTTGATAGGATGAAGACACCATGAAATCTTTCAAGACTAAATACCCGTACAAGCCACATCCTTCCATGCTAAATAATCTATTTTCTAAAGCTCTCCTTATAGCATGTGTGGATACTATTATTTGTTGTATCAAAACATTTCCTAAAGGGACTTCATGTGGTAAAGATGGGATGGGGGCCCAAAACATCCTAAATGCTATATGTAGAGAGGGATCTGTAGTTGGCATAGATCCTACATGTCATTACTTTGGTGGTTAATTTATGACTAGTAAAGTCACGTGCTTTGCACGTGATAGTTTGGAAATCATTGATTTGGTAAATTGATTGATAAAAGATGATGTAAGATAGATGAAAAGGAATGAGTTGGATTTGATATCAAATTTTGAAGAATTATGACATTGTTAAGGGAAAAAATCTAGAATTAGCCAATGTTTTTCTATGATAAAAATGATTTAGTTGATGTCTGTCTCATAGTTATCTTTATTACTATAAATCTATACTCTTTGGCTTTGTAGGAGAGTTTACCCTCCTTCACTATGTTTGTAAATATGTAGTTTGTTTGGATTATGATATCCGCTAAGATTATGCTAATATTGTACTTTTCATTGAGGTTTTATTACATTGCTTGATCATGATTTTGTTAATTAATTACATTCGTAATGATTTTATAAAGTATATTAATTAAATGCATCCTAAAAGGAAACTATGGAGTAAGCGTGCATTTTCTTGTATGACAATAGAAACAACCTATGCTAGTTTTTTTTAGCAATAGATAATATAGACTCCAAACCAATTTTCAGATTCACTTTTAAAGAAAGTATGCCTCAAACATTTTGGTTTAGTAACTCACACATGTAGTCCACAAGGATTATAAGTATACCCTTTCATATAAAGATGAAAAATGTGTGAATAGAGAAGGTATGGAAGTTAGTAGAACTTTACTAATTTCAAATATTTATAAAGATTTTCAAATTTGTTCTAAGTTTATAAATATTAAGTTTCTTAATGGTCTTTATGTGAAAAATTAGTTCAATGTAGAAACTAAACGAAATAATTCTTGTGAATTTCAAAGATACCATGTAAAAAGACTAAACTTGGTTTTAATGTAGTATACAATAAAATATATCTAATTGTCTTTTTATGTAAGAATACTTATTTCAATTTGTAACACACAAACTCAATAAATTAGGCCAAGATTACCTCTATCGAGATGGAAGACTAAATTCAATGTTTATTTTCCTCCAATATGAACAATTCATTATCAATATTATTTTTCCTCTAGGATTGCTAATTAGTACAATAATGAAGAGAACATATGACAAACATATGTACTAAATGGTATTCAAAGAAGGAACAACTAATTTATATGTTACTTACAATTATCTATGGAAATATATGCTACAAATAATTACAAATTTGTGAGGTCAATAGAAAAGTATGTTCTTTTCACTATGAAAGATGTAAGTGTCAGTTAGTAGTTGAAAAAACTACTTTCCATTTGATGCAATATTAAAGAGATTAAGTAAACTATTATAATAATACTTATTTATATATAAATATAAATGTATATCTTGATGTTAATTAGGAAATAACCATGATTTATCCAAATACCTAAATACATACAAAACAAAATCTTTGTTTTTCACTAAAACTCATTCAAGTGCCTACCCTTAGTAATCTCTGTTAGCATTTCATGATTGATCAAAATATATATCAAATCATACGAAAAAGTCATTGTTTGGTACATATATACTTCAAAAAATTATGAAAGACTCCTTGTATATACTAATACATGACTGTAGCTATACAAAATTTATTTTTTTCCTATATAATTTTTTACCATATTAACTATTATAAACTTTTGAATATGCATTGTGGAGGTTTCATGGGGAATGCACAAATGAGTGTTGGCTCTTGCAAAGTGCCTTGTATTTTAAAATTTAGTTGCGGAAATACTAATAATTACTTGAAGATGTGGAATGGTTGAGGTGGATTAGGAAATATGGACATGTTCACAATATGTATGAATAATATGTTGTTGTTCGAAAATTATAGTATATAGTTGAAATTGTTTCCTTATGTACGTCTTTGCATATTTGACTTGCACCCTTGGATATATATATATATATATATATATATATATATATATATATATATATATATATATATATATATATATATATATATATATATATATATATATATATGCAAACAAATTGTCTTCCATACAATTATTGTACATAGTAACTTTCTAGAAAAGACAATAATAGTTTTTGTACATAACTATATTATAGCACTTTTTCAATCAGTAAGTGTCATATTTCCATTGATGTACTGAAGAAAAGTGCATGTTATTTTAAATTGTTTGTATCATTTACTATACATAAAACATGTAATTCAAATATACACAACCCCTAGTCAGTGCATATGTTCCAATTGTTTTTATGTTTGATTTTTCGTCCTATAAATGGCCACCACATATATATATTTATCTCTATTTTAACATTTTCTTGTATTCATACAAGAAAGTTGGCACCACATACTTTGTACCTATCCATAAATTTTGAGTTTGGATAATATGGGGGGAAACTTATCAATTCAAAGGAACCTATTCAGTTGGACATGACTTTATACATGATTACATAAAATTTAAATTGGAAAGTTTTGTAATTAATGGATGATAAACGTTTCGTAGTCTAATAAATACATAACAATTTACATTGAATAATGTAAGTTCAACTCCTATGAGAAGACTTATACTAAATCATGTCTCTAGTGTGGTCTTTTCTCTCAAAGGTGACTTCCTCAAATGATTACATTGCAATAAATGAGAGTGACACTGTTCATCTGTTACGAGGATGTATGATCACATACATTGTTTACTTTCATATATTTTCAAACAAAAAGAGGGTTATGAGTGGGTTTCATTGATATTTAGTTTAGATGTAGTTATTAGAATGCTTTGGAATCTATAAGTAACCAATAATCTATAGTCCAACCCAAAAGATAACCTCAAAATTTTGTCATAAGTAAGTCTTCAATTTTTCTATCTACATGTACCTACAATGTAATGGAAATAAAAGAAAATGAATTAATGTGGTTTGTATTTACAATAACACAAAAAATTAGAAAAACATGGTTAACCTTGCATTCCTTATGTTTATCATTTTTAGGGATGATATAATCAGTTTTTGAGCCAACTCGTTTCATGAACCTCATAAAATCTAACTATACACTATGGGCCCTTGTACAAACTACATGCTCTAGAAGATTTCATTGAATTGCACTAATAGATCAAAAATCACCTTTGATATCCCAATTAGTTAGTATTATTAGTAAACCTTTTTTAAAAATCTTGTGTCCTTTGTCCAGAAAAAGGTGCTTCATTAAGTCGATAAAAAGTAACAATAAATATAATAAGAATCATTATTATTATTTGGAATCATATCCTTGAACTAAAATATTATACATGTAGGAAAAAACACGTTACCTTCATTATTGAAAGGTATATAGAAAAATAATCAAGACTATGTTTACTAAAATACTAAGAAACTCTCATGACATTTAAGATAATATTCATGTTATATTATAAAATACTCTATGTTTAGAATCTAACACAAGATATCTAATCATTTATAGGAATGGACATTTATTTTATCAAACTAAGGGAAAAAACATTGTAATGCTTCATTAATAAATTTGACTTGCATATAATATTGTGTATGAAAATTCATCTTCAAGTCACTATGTTCTTCCTACCCTTGAGTCTGCTCATGAAAAATCATTGTAGAATCAAAATAGGATCGAAAATACTCCTAAGTGCAAAGCTCCGAGTTACGTGTGCATTACTTCATTGTACTTGTTACTTAGTAGTGAAAATCTCCTCTATAATATTCTTGATACAAGAAATGTGTCACGCTTGTTGAAACCAAGATTTAGAAGTACAAGTCAAAAGTATCAACAACAAAGGTAGTAGAAATTATTATTGTGATGTTTCAATATCCCTTCAAGAATTGAGTATTTGTAAATTGAAAGTAGAACCTACTTCATCAAGTACAAGTAATACCTGGTGTGTATGATAATATTTTCAAAATTATATTACTCTTATACCAATCCTCATTTTTCTCATCAGTTGTGCAGAGTAAAGTTGAAATATAAGTGGTTGTATTACTGAATATCAAACAAGAAATATTGTTGATGTCATCCATGTTAGGAATATGTTACTTATTGAGAATCTAGTGCATATGTGCCTCCTTCATATTACTACTCTCCAAGCATGACATCATCCTTCACATCAAATATTGATACGAACTACGTAGCACATTGCACATTTTTACATTTGTGTTGATGACATCCCTTGCATGATGATGAGCTATTTATATTATTTTGACAAACTTGTTGTCGAAATATTGTTGATATACTTTTGTCTTTGCTTAATACTCAATAAATATAAGTGAAATGACTATATTAGATAGCATTAGAAACGTAAGTATCAAAGAGGAGAAATAGTATGACCATATTCATGTGAAAGAATCACATTAAGTGACTTATTATTGCTATGAGAATTAGTATACACATTACAAAGACCAAATTTTAGTACAATATATAGAAATAACTACGAAATCAAGATGTTGCAATGTTCATTTTTTAGCCCATCAACGGGTGGTGTTCATAGATAGAGGTATAGTTCCAGTTTCTGATTAATATTTCACCACGAGAATAGAAAAATTAATGTTATAGATAGTTACAAAAAAATAAATACATGTGACCACTATTTTGTAAGTTTAAAGGGTCACTATTATTATTGCTTCCCCGAACGCCATAAGTAATAGAATCATTTAGTTAAAGACCAAATACCTGTCCTGGAGGCTAAATTTGTTTTTCTCAAGACCAAAAACAAACCTGTTGTGGAACTCAACAATCACCGTAGGCAAACATGTGATGTTGCAGTTGACACTCCTACTAAAACATCAGTCGTTAGTCATCAACTCCAACCTGTATATAGTATGCAGACTACTTACCAATAAGTCATAAAGACCATGAAAGAAAAACTGGCAAATCATTCTAGTAGAATAAGGAAACAAATATATTAGTGAGCACATGGCACCACTACCGCAACAAGTATGGGAAGAAGAATTCTTCCCAGTCATTCTCTCAAGAAAGCCAGACACTCCTTCACACTAATTAAAATGCGTACCGGGCACAAGTATGGTGTCATCATGTCAGTCCCTATTGTGATCTTCAATTTTCTTCCTGAGATCAACTGAAATGGAAGTCACGTCTGCATGGCCAATTTACCAATAAGGAATTTGTAATCACTCATCAGAAATTAAACCTTTCAATTATTCCATTGCTTATGGTATCGAACAAGTATGCGAGACAATGTGTCCAACAAATTCTGACCAATTACTTCGTGGTGGGTTCTACATGTCGATGGATCAGATATGGTGGACATAGAAGTGGAAAAAAAGATTGGTACCAAGATTAGGACTCAACAAGTATGATGGTTCTTCCCCCAAATGAACGTGTGTGGATGTGGTCAATAATAGACGATTCGGAAACGCAGACCTTTGACATACCAAGGAACCAGGTACTATGAGATTGCTGCACTAAAGAGAGCGTCTTTCATTATACCAAACTATATACTAAAAAAATAATGATGGCCAAAGATGTTGTCTTTCATAATAACAAAGCATATACTGAACAATGGAACAAGTTTGCATCAGCTTTGAAGAGTGACTTACGTAAAATTGTGTACGTAATCAACACGCATCCAGGTAACAACGGTGGAGAACTGACGAGAATTTTGGACGGATGCATGTGGATCAATGAAAGAAACCCTACGATCATGTGGATCAATGGATGAAACCCTATGATCATGTGGATCAATAGAATAAAATGCTACAAACATCGGCAGCCAAAAGTGTAGTAGGATCAATTGGTGTGTAAGAGATTTTAATTCACTAATGTTGCGGCAAGGTTGACCAAATGAATACATATATGTCTCTAATATTGACGAACTGAACACATTAATTTCAAGACTATATATATATGAAGTCCTTGCCAGTATAGAAGACACGAATTCCTCCCACAAATGGGCTTTGAGAAGAAAACAAAGATGAGTTGGAAGGATAGATGAACTAAAGAGGAGTCCTTGCGAGAATACAAGATACAAAGTCCTCAAAGGAATAGACTCTGAGAAAAGGATGGAGACGAGTTGAAAGGGTCGTGGTGCTTAGTATGGTAAATAGTAGATTAATGGGGAGATGTCCTTTAAGTTTTGTAGAGTTTATAGCATCTGTACCTCTCATACCACTGCTTAATCCTGGAAAGAGTATATGTCCTATTGCAGTGGGTACCATTTGGAGGCGTCTTATGTCCTAAGTTTCTATGATAAGAGTGGGTAAAGATATGAAGCAATATCTCAATGGCTACCAATTCATAGTAAACATATCTGGTGGGGTCGAGGTAGTTTTGCATAGTGTAAATAGGTTGTTGAGTGAGAGACATAAAAACGGATTCCTTCGCATGCTTACAATGGATTTTTCTAATTCTTTCAGCTTGGTAGATAGGTCGATGTTTCTCTATGAGGTAAGGAGAAGGTGTCCATGCATTTCTTTATGGGTGAATTTTCTTTATGGACAAGAAGCTAGGTTGTACATTGGAGACAAATATATTTCATCATCCATTAGAGTGTAAAAAGGTAATCCCTTGGGGCAACTTCTATTTTCTCTTGTCATGCATCCTTTTATTCATGAGATCAGAAACAAGTACATGGTTCTTCTTCATACTTGGTACTTTGACGACGGGACTGTCATTGGAGATACGTTAGAGGTATCTAAGGCACTTGACATCATTCACTACACTAATCTACGGTAGGGGCTTTTTTGAACATTCATAAAATTGAGCTCTTTTGGCCTATTTGCGATGGCAGGAACCTTGATAAGGGTTTTTTTTGGATATTGGGTGGCCTCTGTTGGGAGTCAAGCTACTTGGAGGAGATGTTAATAAGGGCACATTTTTTATTGAGGATGTGGCCATGAGGAGGGCTACCATGATCGTCAACTTGATCGATCTTCTCCCATAGTTACATGACCCACGAAGTGAGATTCTTCTACTTGATCTAGCATGGGTATCACGAAGCTTATGTTTGTCTTATATAAATGCCAACATGTACACATGGAGGAGGCATCATTGTGGTTTAGCATAGGAATTCGAGGGTCTATTGATGATATCGTAGTATGTAGAGGTCCTTTCTTTGGTGACCATCAGTGGAGAATCATTTCTTTGTCCATTAGACTCGGTGGCTTGGGGATACACTTGGAAACAAAGGCCTCTTACTACGTTTTTGTGGCATCCAGGGCCCAAACATGGGTTCTTCAAGATCACATTTTACAAGACAACAAGACATGCAATATGGACTCTAATTTTTATTTTGCTTGGGATGGTCTGTGTCAGGATTTTATCTTTTGATCTTAACTATTTTTTCTAATAAGGATATTGTCTCCCCTAAAGGCCAACATGCTTTGGAAAGTGTAGTTTCTATAAAAAATTGTTAAGGACATGGATGTTAAGTTTGACATGACAATCAGACATAAAACAATTTTCAAATATTTGCAAGCTAGCAAGTTCAATACTTTCTTCTTGTTATTTTTATTGATGGGCTTGGACTGCATATATCACCTATTGAGTATTGTACTATTCTCCTTTATCGTATTATAATCCCTCAATTCCCTATTGATGAAGTATGTCTAGTTTGTCGCAAGGCATGCTTACACACTTTTGGAGAGCATGCAGTTCATTGTAGAGAGCTCCCATATTTCAAGTATAAGCATGATCTTGCTGGGGATATTCTTTGTGATGTACTTAGACATGCATGAGTGACTTGTAAGAAAAAGTCACATGTGAGTCTTTTGACTTATCCACGTGAGGGGAGATTAAATCTGAGATTGACAGATGTCTTGATTATTGGCTGGTTTGGAGGTAGGCATGCATGTGTGGGTCTAATAGGGATTCCTGCATTGGTGGTATTGAAAGGTGGAGATTTTATTGTGGGACATGCTACCTTAAAAGCTACTTCAACCAAAGTGGTCAAGCACGAGAAAGAATGTATTGACAATCAACATGTTTTTAAACCTTTTAGTTGACACTTTTGGATTCTTGCCACCTGAGGTTGTAGATCTACTCATGTGTGATCCCAAGCTCTATGGATGTAGTATTTTTTAGAATTGGTTTTCCCATCCAAAAAGGGTGGCACAACTTGTTTCCTATATGCCTTCTATCTCTTGTAATTATTTACTAACAATTTTTTTCTACTAATATATTATCACCATCTATTTCTTATCTTTTACTTATCACCATTAGTTTATTTGTCTTGTAATTCTCTACAAATCTATAATCTACAGATAACATTCATCCACATCGTCTGTATCCATGAATCCTTCTTGTTGGGAAGCAAGCAAGCAATGGCACAATTTTCTAGTTGTAAGAGGGTCTGTCCTCATATTTTGCTTCATTCGCTACAACTGGTTCAATATGATAGGAGGTGTGGTCTCCCTTTAGGCCAACATCTGGCTCAATGACATGGAGGATGATGAAGATCTGGTTGATCACCCATTGTTGATCTAGGGTGACTCATCAACTACAACATATAATATGAGTTCCGCGTAGAATTGATGAAGGGGATTTAGAGGAGAACAAAATTCGATCTTCTTCCATGATCACTCAATTTTTTTAACTTGTCAACTATTACTCATCTATGTTTTGCTTCAAAGGAAAACTTATGTTGCTATTGCAGTAAATATATGGCTCGTTTATTTCTATAACACATGTTTACGCAACATCACTGACACACATTGCTTGCTTCCTTGATGGATAATTTAATCTATATGTAACATCAATCTCACTTCTTTTAGCTCCATCAACAATTGCTACCATATTCCAAAGGAATAAAGACCTTGCTGAAACATAAATGGGGTTAGGTTATGTTAGGTAAGGGGTCTGACCAGCCTAAATCACATGTCTAAAGTGGAGAGGATCTAGAGTAGTCAGACTCTTAAGATTATAACCCGACACTTAAGCCCCCACAAATATTATATGGGATCTGATGTAGTAATTGTGGTCAAATCATAGAGACAAGGTAGGCAGGTGTTAAGTACGCAGGGTCTCACAGTCATACAATCTATACAAATAGAAGGCTTTTTTGTAAAAGGGTGTTCCCTAAGGAACGATGGTGCTCAAACCAAAATAAAGAAAGTTAAAAGAAAAGAAAATAATCAACAAGTGAAAAATGAGCACAAATTGTTAGAAACAAAGAGATGGAGGGAAACTTGGATCCGTTTTCACATACCAAGGCCTCTCACCAACATGCAAAACTCACTCCCCTTCGTATACTCCTATCAAGATTACAAGCAGTCATAAAAATGTCTATTCCCTCCTCTCTCCAGATAAGGATAGATCTAAGGTCTAAGGTGACCTCCCTCTCGAGATAACCACCTTACAACAATGAAACAAACTATATGGCCTTAATCTTTAGCATTCCAACATTCTCATGCATTCATAATATTCAACAACACCATATCAAGAAGATAATACTCTTTCGAGGTACCAATGATCAAACATCACAAGACGGTAGCTAAGCATACAGGTGAAGCATTAAGAATGAGCGCATGGTGATAATCTTGATATGAGCATATATATATTCAAAGGGAAGCAATACTATACATGTTGGGAGAGCCTTAGTGGCTACTCCCAACCTGAGTTAAGTATTTATCCACACATGTTAACGAGAAGCATAATGGCATTACAAAATCATAGATACATCACAACCACTAAGAGGGAAGGGGTGTAACATAACGGAGATGATAGATATAAATGGATAGAGAAGATGGCAATACACCAATATACTCCTTGAGATCTAGACCTGGAATGGACGATGCGAAGGTTTCTCCTTGTTTCGAGGAAGAGGGTTGTCAGTCTTCTCTCTCCCCCAGCTTCTGCCTTCAAAGATCCAAGACTTATATGATGGATGTGAGTGGCTATGGAATTTGGCAGCACTTCGTGGTCCTTGATGATCTGATGATGTGACAATTTGAGGTGGGTGACCTATTTATAGGTATTGTCCACTGACTTAACCATCTGAGCCGCAGTCGAGGCTGGATCTCAGTCGAGGCTCAATCTTAATCGAGGTTGGGTCTCTGGTCGAGGATCCCACTACAGTCGGTCGAGGCAGCACTCAGTCGAGGCTAACACTGAGGTCAATCGAGGCTAGATCTCGGTCAAGGCTGGGGCGTAATGCCACGGTCGGGGTGCAAACCTAAGTCGAGGCCCGATCATGATCAAGGTGTGCAAATTGTTGGCCACGATTGAAGGGGTGCAAGGCACCGTGGTCGCAAAGTGTTGGTATGATTATAAGGACATCGATCATGGTTGGAGGACCCTCTAGTAGATGATGAGATGTGGTCGAGGTGCTAACCATGGACATGCCTTGATATGACCCTACAAAGGTGGAAGAGGTGTGAGAATAAGATTTTTGGCATAAAGTACTACAATAAGTGAAAAATGTATATAAAAGGTATGTTAGGAGAGGAATAAAATATATGCAAAGAGTGTATACAACGAGATGTTGTCAACTCTAGGAAAACTTAGAATTAAACCTGTCCTTAGGCTAAGGGTAGGCCCGAAATCATAGAGAAAAGGAAAAATTGTGACAATTTTTTTCACAAAACTTAACATTATCGAGTTATCTCATTCTTACAACAAAATTCTTATGGTATGCTCGTTCAATCCTAAAATATCATTTCTCCCCCTTCATAACTAGAGTTGCACGACTTCAAATTTTTTCCACTGCCTTTTGGTAGTAAAAGGTCTCTCTATCTCAACAACTCACCCCTTCCTATGTTAGGTTTCTAGCCATATTGGTACAACATCTCCTTGAAGGGTAGCTTTCACACTCTTCCTTTATTTTCAATTGGCCCTATGTTGGTGTGCTCGAGTAGGCTTCATGATTTTAGTGTTTTCCTCTTCTCCTAAATTTCCCTCACCCACAAACTATCGTAAGGATAGTGATGCCCTCAGGGGCTTCTGACGTTAAGTCAGGTGGTTGTATGAGGGTTGTGTAGGATTGTAGGTCGATGAATTTGGCTTCAAGATTCCACTTACGGACATGACATATCTGCATTTGTGAGTGCAGTAATACACCGGCCATGTGGGACCTTTCGACATCATTTGGGCACAACTCTAGTTTTTATATATATATATATTCTTTTCTTTTTGTCTTTTCATATCTCCTCTCAAGTTTGGGCGAGAGGATTTCTATACGGTCTTCTGGGCGGACAGACCTCTTTTCATCCCAAATCGGGGATAATCAAACTCAAAAGGGGTAGTTGTTTCCTTCTCGAGGGAAGTGAGAATTTTTCAGCTGGAACTGTCAGGTTAGGGTGGTTGGTCGGGAGTATGGCTCGGTGAAGTCCCCCAGTTTCCAAGGGTTTCATAAGCTTAGGATTATTACACAAACAACATATTATTGTAAGAATGAGATAAAATTATATTTTTATGCTTCTCGTTTTATTTTTATATGTGTTAGTTTCTTGTATATTGCTCTCTAGAAACGGTCGCACCACAACATTTAGCAGGGGAATAGACAAATTCAAGGGCAACTGAACAAAACTATGACTCATAACAAAATTTCCTTGAAGTATAAATCATTGCAAAATTAGTTTTGCAGGAACGGGAATATGTAATAGTAAAAATTGAAAAGTTGGGATGGAATTGTACCTCTTAGACCCGTTTATGACACCTCCCCCAAACTTATCATTCAACCTGACTTGAGGTGTCAAAATTGGAGTTAGATGTATAAATGAGCTTTCTTTATTTCTACTAATTGGTCTTGGTGGCCCAATTTGACTCGAGGAGCATGCTGGTGTACTGATGGAGCCTCCACTCACGTGAAGTTGTGTGCACCACTAAAAATCCTAGAGATAGTAAGTCTCTAAGTTTAGCCTTTCATTTGCTATAATAAGATCTATACCCACGTATGCTAAGATACGTGGAAGTCTTATCATAGTACACTTAAGGGTCGAATCCATGAGACAATGGTCTTGTTAAGAGTTAATAAGATGAAAAATGTAATAATTCTACTTATCTACCTAAAAGTTGATATTTAGATCGAAGAGTTGGTTTGATGATTAAACTAATGTGCGGAGAAAGTAAATAGCAAGAAAGTAAACTTAACGTTGTAAACGATAATTGGAAACCACTAGGATGTGATCGAGTTTCACCACCACTACACATGGATCAAAACATACATCATAATAACATGGCTTTCAAAGAAAAGGGTCTAAACAATTAGTATCTTTGTAGACTTATCTTCCTTTCGGATAACTAACTATGAGAAATGTGGAAGCGTTGCAATGCCAACCATCCCCAAATGAATGGTCACTTACTTTGCATCACTCCCCTCACAAAGTGTGTTCCTCGACCTGTCAAGGTTGTACTTTCATACATCAACTGATTCCATTTCATAGTATGAATGTACAACGATGGAGGCATGAGTTTAATCCACTCCTTGAGAAATGCTCCTAGATACCGAACCAAATGTATGGTGACTACATACATCTGGAACAAACAAGCAGTCGATATTCAAATTAGAAGTACAAACATAGACAATTTGCACTAACAGATAATAGATAACACAAGTTGGTGATCAAGAAACTAGCATTCATTAAATGATTGATGTTGAAATGAAAAGATAGTATTTTTCTATTACAAACTCATGAATTACAATGTATGAAATGAAAACATGGACAACGTGGCTACTCCCCGCACCCTAGTTTATGGGACTACTCGCTCATGGCAAGAACAAAGAAGGTGGGAAGAGAGAAAGAGAGCATCATCTCCATGTAGGAGGTAGGAAGGTCAACCCCTTGGAGCAGAGAGCAACTATCTTCACACCACGTGGTTGACTTGATGAAGACTTCTTCACTTCCCACCTTCTATGTCGATGAGAGAGAAAAAATCTTGAGGATGAAGTGTGGATCTTGGACCGGCAGCCTTGGGGCGGAGGATGGAGGATGAACAACTCTGGAACGGTTGGGGAAGCCTTTGGGCATCCAAGAATTCGATACTTTGTGAAGACCCCTTGGGTCCTATTTATAGGCTTTGAATGAATCTTGAACTATTTTGAGTTATGTGGGTCAAACAGTCGTGGAGACCATTTGGGCTATTTTGGTTTGGAGACTGTTTGGACTCTCTCAGTTTGGAGACCGTTTGAGTTCTCACAGTTTGGAGACCGTTTGCATTAATACGGTCTTGGGACCGTTTGGCTTCATGCGGTCTCGGGACCGTTTGTCTTTCACACGGTCTCGGGACCGTTTCACTTTTATTCGGTCTCAGGACCGGTTGGTCTTCATATGGTCTTAGGACCGTATGGCTTCACATGGTCTTGGGACTGTTTGGCTTCACACAGTCTCGGGACCGTTTGGCTTCCACACGGTCTCGGGACCGTTTCACTTTTATTCGGTCTCAGGACCGGTTGGTCTTCATACGGTCTTGACCGTATGTCTTGACATGATCTCGGGACCATTTGACTTCACACGGTCTTGGGACTGTTTGGCCTCCATTTGGTTTTGGGACCGTTTGGCCTCCATTCGGTCTTAGGACCATTTGTCTTCCATTCGGTCTTGGGACCGTTTGGAGTTTTTGTAAAATATTTTGTGTTTTTCTGTAAGAAGAAAAGGAGAAAAGTTAGTCTAATGGTATATTCACAATAGAGTGGAAAGTTAAATATTCTATCTAATTTATCTAAGAAAGAGTATGGAAAACTGAGAAAAACTAGTAAGATAACATCACAAAATGGGAGGTTATCACCCCCCTAACTTAGAGTCTAGCTTGTCCTCAAGCTAGATAGATCTAAGGCACGTAGTGGTGAGGTAATTTTATTTAGCGAAGATTTCTATACTCTTGCTTCAGTTCGAAACCAAAGATCTCCTAGAGTTTTATTGGGGCTTCCTCTTGCACTAACTCTTATAGGTATTGAGAGTTGTGTGGATCTCAGGTTTCTTCCGTATCGCGTAACTCACATTGGGACCACCTTTTCCTTTATCGTATTCTATGCATGTCTTCGACTCTAAGCAGTTTTATACTTCTTTGAAATTCCTACCAGAAGATAAGATAGGTATGAAGGTTGGCTGAAGGCTACAACTCCCCCTTTAAGTGGGGGAGGGTTTATCTAAACTTTTAGGATCTCACTACCGGGCGCAACACATCTGCCTTTGTGAGGGCAGTTAAATGTACCGGCCGGGAGAGTCCTTTATTAGCTTTTTCATATACTTGGAGACCTTAGGATCTCACTACCGGGTGTGACACAATTGCCTTTGTGAGGGCAGCTGAATGTACTGGTCGGGCAAGATATTTATTGGCTCTTCGTATAAGTCCTTATGCATGGCACAACTGTCATGTTTTTATTCAACACTCAGGCTTTTATTCATATGCTCACAGGCTTAGGAATTGGGTATTTAGGATTTTATTTGGGCTGCCAAGCCTCTTTTTGAATAGAAGAAAACTATTTCTTAGGGTTTCCTGACATGCACTTATTACATTTTTGTACTTGGTGGTCCACTTGCGAGGTTCCTTGATTTGGATTTCGCCTAGTTCCCTCCCGTCCTTGAGAGTGTTTAGCTTGTTTCGGCCAAGATGTTAACCTATGGAGAGTCTGATGCAGAATTGAAGCAAAAGCATAAGAATTGAGTATGAAAGTGATTTATTAATTTGCCATTACATGCCTAAATGCTACTTATGTAGTTGCTTTTGAGGACTACTTTGTCTCTAATTTAGCTAGAGGTGACTCTTTTCCAAAGTGAAAGTTGTTTTATATGCAAGAGTTATTCTATCAAAGAAATTACTAAAAAATCTAAATGTCAAAGGAAAGGAAAAATTGTACAGAAGAACAGAGGTGAAAGAAAGAGTAGAGAGAAAAAGGTTTGAATATGATACCTCGCCCTTTCCCAGTGTACCCCCCAACTTATCACTCACTCTGTCCTCAGGTTGTCAAAGTGATAGGTTAATCCCTTGTTTGCTTCATGAAATCATAGGAGATTAACTACGAACTTTCTATGTAAAGCATGGTAATCCACATCCTTCATGTCCTCCACTTGTTTTCCAAGAACAGTGATGGTATACATCTAGTAGAGGACATGGAAACCACAGTCATTTGATTCTCTGATCTGCAGGGAACATCTATGGCTGAAGGCTGGGCGATGGAAATGTTCTTTTTCATACGCCTCTGTGTGTTTTCCCAGGAGATCGTGTAGTCGTTCATCACAATCCTTTGACACTTCCTCCGTCGGCGTCTTTGTTGCAACATCATACTGTCTTTGATTTGGATCAAACTGGCTATCAAAACTATTGTATATGATTGTAGTTCCCTGATGCAAATTTGTTGCCAGTAGCATCCAGTGCTCAGAGTGAAGAAAAGGAAACATAATGAACTTCAGAGTTGTGTTTTGAAGATCCAAGATAAGGTCCTCTATGGTTCCGAAGTTCTTGGATCAAAGTAAATCGTCCTTCATGTATGCCGACGCCGTATAAACTGTAGGAAGGTCCCGTGCGAGAAGAAACTGGTAGGCAGTCGTCAAGCTCACAGATAATGAACCTTTGGTTTGTATGGTTTCACAAAGAGAATCTGCCATTATTAGGATGTTTATGTGCATGAAAACAAGCTCATCTTTCTCTACGTAAAGCCTATACATGATGAGTCGAGTTCATTATCATAAAGGTTTTTGCATGCGGCAAGGTCAAATTTTGGAAACGTTGGTACTATGGAAGATAGAGGTACCATTGGTTGAGATGATCTGTTGATGGTAGCCCCTGTTATCAAATCGATGCCCCCCTAATCATCCACCATATCGAAAGTATAAGGGTCCGATTGGCGTTGTTCAGGGGCCTTGGGGGTCAGTTGAATTGAATCACCCATACATATTTATTTCCCAATGGCATAAGCTGTGTTTTTTTTGAATCAAGTGCTGACCTATGTTGATCGGCTGCCCTTTGAGAATGGACCATAGGATAAAGATCTCTAAGATAATAACATTTCCACTCACTATCCTGAGGAGAAGGGTGCCTGTAATAATTTTGTGCAGTGTGCACACCAGGCCATAATATATGTTAGAGGCCTTGCAAGTCTTTGCCTCATAGGTTGGAATCCCTATTAAGAAATTCCAGAAGGTGTGCCGGTTGAACTGGGAGTTTTCTAGGCCCACAACTTTAACCTTTTTAAGTTGATCCTGGTTTTCGATGAAGATCTCATTCAACATGTTCTCAGTTAAGAAAACCTTGTTTCCAAAAAGTGAGGTGACCAGCCTGCGGTCACCTACGTCTTTCCAATTATCCTTTGCGTCCACGATTTCTTTGTTGAGGTATGTGAAGAACTCTATCGTGGGCTCAACATAAGAGATTTCTGTGACAAAATAGAGTTTTGAGAGATTCACGTTGTCGAATAAGGTGAGAGCTCTGTTATAAATCCCCATCCTCGTCAGTATGTTTAAGCACACATACTTTTTTGGTGCAATGCTTTGTCACCAACAAGGAGGTTTTGGATGTACAGGTCAACATGTGATGGTTCTGTGGTGGTAGTAGCAGGAAAGACAACAGTAGGGGTGGCATATTCTGTCATTATTTGTTCCCTCGCAGTGGAGGGTCAGACTTGCTTCCGTGCCCGTTTTTTAGTTGGTTTCTCTGCGGTAACCTCTTGGGCCTTCTATTTCCCCTTAGACTAAGTGACTGGGGATTCCTCCTCAGAATTGGGTGCGTATTCTGAATCTTCATCTGCTGAGGATATTTCTTCAACTTCTTCAATAGGATCCTCTGCTAAACATTTGTTGATTTGCTCAAGGTCCTGGATGACCTTGGGCAAGTCAACCTTTGATGGAATCCTTCCAGTCTTTTTGCATATATCGAGAATGTGTTGAAGCTTCGAGCGACGCACTACGTACTCTTCTCTAGTCCATTGGGTGTCAACAAGCTCCTTTGCAGGTGATGCCATTCTGAAGAATTGACAAGAAATGATGTATTAGAAAAGATTGAAGTTTTAGTAAAATGGATTTATGAAATAACCGATTGTAACTGTACAAAAATGGAATTGTTGTTTTTAAATTTTTGAAGGAATCAAACGGTTTCCAAGATCGGTTGGGTCTAAACAGTTTTGTAGACCGTTTGGGTTCAAACAGTTTGTAAAACCATTTGGATGACTTTAAAGAGGGGAACCTTGAGAACCGTTTGAGTTCAAACGGTCTCACGACCGTTCTTGGTCCAAACGGTCTCATGACCGTTTAGGTCCAAACTGTCTCAGGACCATTTGGGCTCAAACAATTTCAAGACATACTTTTTTTTAGGTTCACGACTGTTTGGTCCAAACGGTTTCAAGGCCGTTTGGGTCCAAACGGTTTTACTCCTAAAGATTTCATGATCGTTAGGGTCAAAACCGTCAGGAAGATGAAGCGGCAAGGCGATGATCAGCAGCAAGCGGAAATGGCAAAAAGGGCGTAAAACGGTGAAAATGGTGTCTGCGACGAAGGCGATGGTGGCAGCGATAGCGGCGGGAAAGGCGAAGGCTATGTTTGCGGTAAAAGCAGCAACGTCGGTGGCGATAACAACAACGACGGCTAAGGTGGTGTAGCGGCAATGGTGATGGTGGTTGCAGCGTTCTACCTTTCTGCTCGAGGGTGATGAAGCGTCACGACGGCTTTAATGTTGGGGAAGAGGACGGAGAAAGAAGAAGCGACGGGTATCCACGAAGATGAGAGAGGTGAAATCGGAAGGGAACAACGAGGAAGTGGTGTAAACAGGTTTTGCAGGAGCAGAGAACTAGAAGGAATGGAATAGGGTTTTTGGACGAGGTAAAGTTTGAGAATCAAAGGAAAGAAAAGGGAGGGGGTGGAGTGATATTTATAGAAAAAGGAGGGGTGATGGTAAAAATTATCATAGGCAAACAGTTTTGAGACCGTTTGAGCCCAAACGGTTTCGAGACCGTTTGGAGTCCAAACGGTTTCGAGACCGTTTGTGTCCAAACCGTTTCGAGATCATTTGGGTCCAAATGGTTTTGAAACCGTTAGGACAAGATTATATTTGTTACTTGTTTTTATATTTTTTTTGGGTTGCTTATGTAAATTTTTATATTTCCTGAATAAAGATGATAGGTCTAAAATAAGCAATAAGAAATTAGAAAATTATTAAAACTAAGTAAAATAAAATAAAATGTGATACTCAGTTCTTGGGTTGCCTCCCAAGTCGTGCCTTGGTTTTAAGTCGCTGGCTCGACGAAGTTCTGACTTGGTAAGATTGATGTAGCAGGATCATGAATCTTAGTAGTTTGTCTTGGAATTTTATGAGCTGGAGTATAGTATTTCTTCAATCTATGGCCATTAACAGTTCTCTCTCTTCCATTATCATCAATAATGATGATGGCTCCAGTTGGGTGGATGTGCTTGATGGTGAATGGCCCAGACCACTTTGTGTGAAGTTTTTCGGAGAACATCTTGAGTCTGGAGTTGAAGAGAATGACTATATCTACGATGATGATATCTTTCCTTTTGAGATGTCCATCGTGCCACATCTTTGTTTGTTCCTTATAGATCATGGTGCTTTGGTAGGCAGTCATTGGTAGTTCCTCAAGTTCTTGTAATTGCAGTTGTCTATACTTGCCAACACTTTTGAAGTTGAAATTTAATTGTTTTCTAGCCCACCAAGATTTATGTTCCAATTCAAATGGAAGATGACATGACTTCCCATATATCAAACAAAATGGAGTCATTCCTATTGGTGTTTTGTAAGTAGTGTGGTATGCCTAAAGAGCATCAGGGAGCTTGGTAGACCAGTCTGTGGGATGTCTGTTGACTGTCTTTTCTAAAATGGCTTTTAGATGTCTATTTGAAACTTTGACTTGGCCACTTGTCTGTGGATGATAAGGTGTGGATACCTTATGTTTAACTCCATATTTTCTTAGGAGAGCTTCAAAACTTCATTCTAAGAAATGAGATCCTCCATCTGATATGATTGTTTGAGGGACTCTAAATCTATGGAAGATGATATCCTTGAACATCTTGATAACTGGTTTGGAGTCACAAGAAACAGTGGGTATAGCCTCTACCCATTTTGAAACATAATCCACAGCGACCAGTATATAGGAAAATCCATAAGATGGGGGAAATGGACCCATGTAATCTACTCCCCATACATCAAAGATTTCAATTTCTTGCCACAGAGTAAGAGGCATTTCATTCCGGTTAGATATACCACTGGAAAGCTGACATTTATTGCAAGATCATAAAAAATCATGGGCGTCCCTTGCTATCGTTAGCCAAAAGAAACCTGATTGTAGAACTTTGAGGGCGGTCTTCTTTGAACTCATATGCCCCCCAGTAGGGCCAGAATGACAATGTTCTAGAACTGGGATAATTTCTTCTTCCGATAGGCAACGACGGAATAGTCCGTCTGCGCACAAGTGAAAAAGGTATGGTTCATCCCAAACATACAACTTGGAATCATGAAGAAATTTCTTTCTGTCATGGTAGGAAGTAGAAGGGTGGATAATTCCTTTAGCCAGGTAGTTTACTATATCGACATACTAAGGAAATCTGGTAGTGACTTTCATGAGTTGATCATCGGGTAAAGAGTCTCAAATAGGTATATTGTCATCATCCTAAGGCTTGATGCGACTTAAGTGATCTACAACGACATTTTCTACCAACCTTTATCTTTTATTTCCAAGTCAAATTCTTGTAGCATCAACACCCAACAGATGGGTTTGGGTTTTGCATCTTGTTTTTGAATTAGGTATTTAATCGCATAATGGTCGGTGTATACTATGACTTTTGATCCGATTAGATAAGAGAAAAATTTCTCAAAGGCGTAAATGACATTCAAGAATTATTTTTTAGTAGTTTTATAATTCTTTTGGGCCTCATCTAGCATCTTTGATGCATAGTATATCACATAGGGATTCTTGTTTATTCTTTGCCCAACCACCGCTCATATAGCGTAGTCGCTTGCATCACACATTATCTGGAACGGTTGAGACCAATCGGGTTCTCTCAGAATGGGTGCAGAGATTAGAGCATTTTTTAAGGTCATGTAGTTGTTTAAGCATTCTTGATCAAAATTGAAATCTACATCTTTTATCAACAAATAGGTCATGGGCGTTGCTATTTTGGAGAAATATTTAATAAATCTTTGATAAAATCCAGAATGGCCCAAAAATGCTCACACTCCTCTAATGTCTTTAGGCGGTGACAATTTTGAAATGACATCAATTTTTTCCTTATCCACTTCAATTCCTCTTTCACTCACTCGGTGCCTGAGGAAAACACCTTCTGTCACCATAAAGTGACATTTCTCCCAATTTAGGATCATGTTTGTTTCCTCGCATCTTTGTAAAACTAACCCGAGGTTAAGTAGACAGTTATTAAAAGAATTTTCATAGACAAAAAAGTCATCCATAAATATTTCCAAGATTGACTCAGTTAATCCTGTGAATATTACAGACATGCACCTTTGGAAGGTTGCGGGCGTGTTACATAGCCCAAAAGGCATCCTTCTGAAGGTGTAAGTTCCAAAGGGGCAAGTGAAGGTTGTCTTTTCTTGGTCTTCTGGGTGTATCTGGATTTGATAGAACCCAGAATAACCGTCAAGGTAGCAAAAGAATTTTTGGTGGGCCAAACATTCAAGGACTTCATCAAGGAAAGGTAGAGGGGAGTGATCTTTTCTTGTTGCTTTGTTTAGCTCCCTGTAATCGATACACATCCTCCATCCAGTGATAGTCCTTGTGGGTACTAGCTCATTTTTATCATTCAAAATGACAGTAGTCCCCCCCTTTTTAGGGACCACTTGGACCGGGCTAACCCATTGAGAATCAGAAATGGGATATATGATACCATCTTTTAGGAGTTTAAGGACCTCGAGGCGAACCACTTTTTTGAAGTTCGGGTTTAGTTTCCTCTGATGTTCCCTCGATGGTTTAAAATCTTCTACCATAGGTAGAATGTGCATGCACAGAGCTGGATTTATTCCTATTAGGTCAGTGATTTTATACCCGATAGCTTTCTTGTGTTTCCTTAGCTCAGCAAGAAGTCTTTCTTCCTGGTCATCTATTAAGGTAGAGCTGATTATGATTGGGCACAGTTTTTCTTTGTCTAGGAAGACATGTTTGAGTCCTATTGGTAAGGCTTTCATTTTAGGTGCCTTAGGTACTTCTGTAGTTTCCAAAATGGTGACAGAATTCAATTCCTCGAAGGTGTCTACTGGAGCTTCTTCGGCTTGGTCTAAATATCCAAGACATTGATGTACTAGTTCGTTGGCTGAAAATTCAACTTCTGGATTTGTCAAGACGTTCTCCAGATCATCAGATGGTTCGGCTGTTTCTTACTATAATTGAGACATTTTTTCTATCGCCTTGAGAAGAAAAACTTCTTCTTGGATGCTGGGACCTTTTAGGCTATTAAGGACTCTGAATTGAATGGCTTCCTTTCCTAGTCATAAGATAATTATACCAGCTGCAACGTCGATAAGTGCTCTGGCCGTGGCAAGGAAGGGTCTACCGAATATTATTAGATATCTTAGATCTTCCTTTATATCCATAATAATAAAGTCGAAAGGGACATAAGAGTCATTTCCTATCCTGACTGGGATATCTTCATTGATCCCCAACGGTGCATTGATGGTAGAATCAGCCAGCTGTATTGTCAATGCAGTGGGTAACAATTTGGTAAAACCCAACCTTTTACACATTGAGAAGGGCATAATAGATATGCTAGCTCCCAGATCAGCTAATCCTTTTTTGCTAGAGACGTTTTCGGTAGAACATTGGATGCCAAAGGAACCAGGATCCGTCTATTTTTTTGGCATTTTGTTGAGAATAATATCAGAAGTTGTCTAAGCTAGTTTAACAGTCTCTTGTTCTTCGGTCATACATTTCCTTGATAGCAAGGTCTTCAGGTATTTGGCCCAAGCTGGTATTTTGGAGAAGGCATCAAGGAATGAGATATCAACATATAGTTTCTTCATTGCTTCCTTAAATTTTTGGAATCTAGTATCCAATTTAGTCCCTCTCAGCCTGCCTGGATATGGTATTCTGGGCTTATATGGGGGGACTTCAGGTTCTTTGAAATCTAGTTCCTTTTCCTTCCCCTACTCAATTTCTACAGTCTTTTCATTTTCTGGATCCGTGCTTGCAATTGGGGCAATTACAACTATATCTGCATCTTCCTGAATGATTTTTGTGGCTTCATGGAGGACACGAACAGAACTTGTGGTAATGGATTTCAATTGTTCTTGTCTGGGTTGATCGTGTCTTGGATTTATGTATGGCTGACCAACAAAGGTTCCTGCTGGAGGTTTTAATTGGGCTGCAATATGTGCTAATTGTGCTTCGACGACTTTTTGATGGGCTTGCTAGTTGGCTAGCATGGTTTTTTGTGATTGCAACATTTTTCTTATCAATTACAGTTCATCTGTTGGCAGAGGCAGATTATTGTTTTGTGGATTTTGTTGATACTGTTGTGGTTGATGTTGCTGAGGTGCAGGTAATTGGGGTTGTTGAATTTGTGGTTGTTACAGATGAGGTTGCTGCAATTGCGGGTGCAATGGCAGATGAGTGTATTGGTAATACACAGAAGGGTTTCTTGGTTGTGAGAATCCTTGCAATCCTCCTCTAACGTTTCCCTGGTTTCGATTATAGTTGTTCTGGAAACCTGGTGGCCATCTATTAAAAACTCCTCCTTGAGTCTGGTGCTGCGGGTTGTCAGTCTCCACAGGATTCCCATACTGAAACCTGGCATGTCTTCTTGGTTGATTCGAGTTATAATAAGCTTGTCCTGGTATAGTGAGGATGGAATTTACTTGCTCCGGTAACAGATCCTCAAGACGTTCGATGATCAGTTCATAATGCGGCTGCGGTGTCTGCATGTCCATCATCACATTGTATAGGAGACCACATGATAATGTGGGATAATCAGATGCATGACATGCCTCACAAGTCTCGGTAGCTGCCTTGACCTGTTGGGGGCTCTTCTTTTCTCCAAGTGTCATTTCAAGGACTTATTTCTTGTGAGTTATAGTTTTTACAGCTTCGACGATGGCTTTCATTTCCATTGATTCTTCAGCTTTACAAACTTTTAGAATTCCCCCGGTAGATGACCTTCCCCTATTAGATTGGTTCTCAGCTCCAAGTGTAACAATCCTCCAAGCATCTTCATAGTTCTTTCACATGAAATTTCCCCCAGATGAGGAATCCAAATATTTCTTAATGTCATCACTTACTCCTCTATTGAATGTTCTTATCAGCTGATTTTGGGAGATTCCGTGATGCGGGCATTTCCTCAAAAGTTCCTTGAATCTTTCCCATGATTCCCCTGGGAGTTGAGAAAAGTGATTAATTTGTACCTTAATCTCATAAGTCAACGAAGGTGGAAAGAACTTCTCTAGAAAATTTTCTTCCAAAGGATCCCAGGTGGTGATTGGTTCCCCATCTAGTGCGTTATACCAGTTCAATGCCCTTCCGGACAAAGTGAAGTGAAAAAGGTGTAACATGATTGCGTCGAAAGGAACTCCGACATGTGGTACTAGCCAACAAAGAGACTTGAATCGCTTTAGGTGATCCATGTAGTCCTCCCCAGCACTTCCAGAGAATGAAATGCCTTGCATGATCTGGATCCATTGTGTGAGGATCTCGAAGTTAGGAACATTAATGGGCGGGGGCCTTACTAAGTGATTATATTCAAAGTTCTTAGGAACACCATAATCCTGAAGTTTCTTGTTTCTAAATACTAACTGAGCAGCCACTGTGGCTACTTCATTCTCATCTTGAATGCAGGCTTGTTCTTCAGCTCGAACCTTAGCTTGAATCTAAGCACGTGTGTTAACAATAAGTTGTGCTATTTGAGATGCTATGGCCACGTTGACTCTTTCCATAACCAAGGCGGCTTGGCGCTGTTCGTCTGCCATTTGTCTGGCTCGTTGGCAGTTGAGTTGGATACTTCAGTGGAAGCTTCGTTCTACCTCAGAGTCATACTCTGGTTCAGGGGAGAATCCGATGTTACGCAAAGGTTGCATACACATTTTCTACCTGAGTAGAAGAAGAAACACACTTTAGATAATGCGGAAAAATGATGAAATCAAGATGATATGAATTATGGTTAAAGAAAAGTGTAAAATGCTAATCAACTAGAAAGTTAACAAGTAAAATTAAAACGTTCTGTTGTCCCCAGTAATGATGCCAATTTTTGATGGAGCCTCCACTTGCATGAAGTTGCGTGCACCACTAAAAATCCTAGAGTTAGTAAGTCTCTATGTTTAGCCTTTCGTGTGCTATAATAAGATCTCCACCCACATATGCTAAGATACGTGGAAGTCTTATCATAGTACAGTTAAGGGTCAAATCCACGACACAACTGTCTTGTTAAGAATTAACAAGATCAAAAACATAATAATTCTACTTATCTACTTAAAAGTTGATATTTAGATTGAATAGTTGGTTTGATGATTAAACTAATGTCCAGAGAAAGTAAATAGCAAGAAAGTAAACTTAAAGTTGTAAACGATAATTGGAAACCACTAGGATGTGATCGAGTTTCACCACCACTACACATGGATCAAAACATACATCATAATAACATGGCTTGCAAAGAAAAGGGTCTAAATAGTTAGTATATTTATAAACTTAGCTTCCTTTCAGATAAATAACTATGAGAAATGTGGAAGCGTTGCAATGTCAGCCATCCCCAAATAAATGGTCACTTACTTTGAATCACTCCCCTCACAAAGTGTGTTCCTCGACCTGTCAAGGTTGTACTTTCATACGTCAACTGATTACATTTCATAGTTTGAAAGTACAACGATGGAGGTGAGTTTACTCCACTCCTTGAGAAATGCTCCTAGATACCGAACCAAATGTATGGTGACTACATACATATGGAGCCAACAAGAAGTCAATATTCGAATCTAGAAGTACAAACAAAGACAATTTGCGCTAACAGATAATAGATAACAAAAGTTGGTGATCAAGAAACTAGCATTCATTAAACGATTGATGTTGAACTGAAAAGATAGTATTTTTCTATTGCAAACTCATGAATTACAATGTATGAAATGAAAACATGGACAGCGGGGCTACTCCCCGCACCCTAGTGTATGGGACTACTCGCTCATGGCAAGAACAAAGAAGGTGGGAAGAGAGAAAGAAGTCATTACCTTCTTTATGCTTGTACCCTTTTTCATGACTTTTCAGCATCCCTACAATTGCCTTAGTGCATGTGACTATTTTTCTTCTATAGATGTCTTTGCAGTAGTTATGTTTGTTCTTTTGTTCAGTGCAAGGGATGCATCTGAGCTGTTGTAAAGTACCGTAGTCCTTGTAATGACACTGACTACTAACAAAGTCCAATGACTATCATGAAGAATAGGAAGGAAGATGTTGTCTGGGAGAGATGTTTCTAGGCATTTTTGTAGGTGTTCCTTTTCCCCCAACCTTTTATCTTTTAGGATGTCATCCACCAAAAGGAAATAGGCCATGTGTATGTTTGGCATGTTGTCATTTAGTAGAGCTTGGTAAGCTGACATGGTGTTTACTGAGAGGTACCCTCCTATTTTTAACATATCTTGGAGGTCGTCCTTCAGCACGTAGATGTCATCTACTTCAAAGATTGCATTTGTCGGTGTGTTATCTTCCTTCAAAGATTTCATTATTATATTTAGGGATTCGAGTGGTAGGCTCAAGAAGCTCGACTTTTCAAAATATTTGAAGGTTGGCACTATTTTCCCATACGGCCCGTCTGGTTAACTCTTGGGAAGATCGTCTTCCTTTATCTCTCCTTCTTCTGGTTGGCTCGCTAGAGGTTGTTCGTCCTTCTCTTCTGCCACTGGAGGCTGCTCGGGCTTGTGTTCTGGTATTCTTTCTACTATGTCAGGTGTGTCATCTATCCAGCCTTCATTTCAAGCTACTGGTCTAGCGGGTTCTATAGGATCGATCCACATGGTTTTAAGTTCCTCTCTCCATGTTTTCTTTTCAGGGAGGGGGATTTCTTGGTGAAGCGGCCATGGTACCGCATCTAAAGGCATCGTTAGGTCGTTGAAGAAATGGTGATCATAGATAACCTCCATTGCATAGATAACCCATCCGTGCAGTGGTCTTCTAGCAGGACTCCCTTATTGATTGCTTCGATCATTCGTAGCACTATAAAGACGTAGTCCCCTGTTCCAACCTTTTCTTGGGGGGGCTTTTTAGAAATAGAGAATTGCTTCCACATCCCCTTATACCTTTTGTCTGAGTTTTTTATAACTCTTTGCAGATGCAGTGGCACCTTCAGGATATCCCTTACTTCCTTGTTTTTGTAGACTAGGGAGGTATTGTCTAGTTCTACTGCACAACAGTTGAACACTGTTGTATGTCTTTCATATAAGTTGATGAAAATCAATGCCCACTGCTTTACAGTCCTTAGGGGAAAGATTATGAATTTTGTTTCTTCCCTGCTCACTACACGTTGTAGCTCTATCACATCAGCAGCTTTATTATTGTCATCGAACAAGAGCCCTACTAGATGTGTGGTGCCTTTGAATACTAGTTGTACTTTATCAAGATGTAAGAACTCTTCAAGTAGAGTGTCACACAGTACTTTGAATAGCTTCTGATGTACACATGCTCATTTTGGGAAAATCCCTATAAAGTGATTTATGTTAAGTGACCTGCCCTTGTTGTAATAGACAATATGAGTTCCAGGCAGGTTGTCATCTAGTATGTCTGTCAAAATATGGACATCTCTATATGTTATCCTTAATAATGTGGTCATGTTCTTACTCGCCATTTTGTAGGGCAGAGGAGGAGCCACACCTAATTGTACTTCATTGACTGGCGTGCTCTACTTTATGACTGGCTCATTTGTGAAGAAAGAGGCGAGCCCACCTTCCTCATCTTCTGAGGTGTCGTCTTCTGCTGCTTCTGTTTTTGTGGGTTGTGCTTTTGTGGTAGGATGTTGAACCCTTATTTCAGTTAGTGTTTGGGTTGTTTTCCTACCTTCATCCTTCATGGATATATCTACAATTATGTCTTTTATTGGATGACTCACTTCTGACCATTGTTCGAGTTCATCAACATTGCGTGCGGCTAACGTCACGACCATTTTTCCGTCATAGAAAGAATAATCTTATTCATACTACTCCAGATCTTTCAGGAAGTCATTGCAGATATCTATTCCAAATGTCAGGTCACCTAAGAATTTGTTAAGATCTCTTTTTTCTCGTGTCGTGAGATCTTCCATCATGATGTTTTCTGCTCTGGCAATGACGAGCTATTTGGGGTCCTCTTGCGCAACCTTATCTTCTTCTGGGCTATTGTTAAGATCAAAAGCCCTTGACGATGTATTAGCTTTCCTTGTTTCATTGTCCTGAAGTGCCTGACTGTGGTAGTGCTTCCTTTTCCTGTGGTTCTTCCATCGGAGAAGTCTTCACATTGGCACTTACGTCTTCTAATGCCACTCTGACATCGGTTCCTCCCACATAATCATTGTCTTTGTTTGGGCTCGAAGGGATCGAGGAAGAAAGTGATGTTAAAGGTCTTGTTAGACACTTTGTCTTCTTTCTCTATGACGTGGTTTACTATCGCACTGACAAATTCACTCAGGGTTGAAATCCCAGAGCTTTTACCAATATCTTGTGCAATAATACCACCCGCAAGAAGAAGAGTCTTATCACAGTACAATTAAGGATCAAATCCCAAGGGACAACATTTTTCATAATCATTGCTAGTCTAGTCTAGTTCAAGTAAGACTAATATTTACAACAAAGGGTTGATTTGAGGATAATTTAAACTAAGTATAGGAAAGTAAAGAGCATAATTAAAGTTGGTCTAGATTAATGATATGGAATCACTGGGATGGTCCCGGGTTTCACCACCACTACACATGCAAACACATCCAAACATCAAACATCCAGGCAAGAACTAACTATCCCAAAAGAACTCCTACGAACCCTCCCTGAGGGATGTTTAGGTTTGCGTGGCATCACCTTAGGCATCATATGTCTCGTCGCCATCCAGATCATGCACTTACGGTTCCGAAGATACATATATCCAACTGAAGTTGTGGCCCTCCCTGAGGGATGTTTAGGCACATAGAAGTGTCACCATGGGCTAGATGGCTCGTCCCCTCACGGATCATACACTTACAACCCCAAGGAATCCCTTTCTATTTCTAGTCAGGGAGTCAACCGTGCTAACCGACAAGTAGGCAGGAGATTAATCTACAAGCAAACATAGACGATTAACAAAGAAGATATAAAATCGAACTGAAGTTGTGGCCCTGCTTGAGGGATGTTTAGGCACACAGAAGCGTCACCGTGGGCTAGATGGCTTGTCCCCTCACTGATCATACACTTACGACCTCAAGGAATCCCATTCTATTTCTAGTTTGGGAGTCAACCTTGTTAATCGACATTCTACCCTACATATATAAGTACTCGCAACATAGGGAAGAACAAGATAAAAGCAAGTAGGTAATCAATCCACAAGCATGAACGATTAACAATGAAATGGAAAGTTATATACATTGCCATGGAATGTTTAATAAGAGAACATGCTTGCATGGGCAGTGGGGCTAGTCCCTGCACCCTAGAAAAAAGGAACTACTCAGTCATGATGTGAGAAATAAGAAGAACAATAGAGAGGGAAGGTTCCTCCATGAGCATGATTCAGATGGAAGTCGTGGCTCGATGAAGATGATGTGGTCTTCTACGTCATGTCAGAGCAAATATGGACGAGGAGGAAGAACCACCAAGGTAGACTGGACAACCCTTCTTCTCCACCTTCTTTCTCTTCTTGACCTCCTTACTCACAACAAAAGGTGCAGTAGATGAAGTGATAATGGTGTGGACGAGCGTGGATGGATCTAGATCGAATCTTGTGGTTGGGCAGCCTGGCAGTGTCCTGGACTCGATGCTCAAATGAGGACCCTACTAGTCCATTTTGGCTATTTTTGTTTCTTTTTGGTGGATGGAGGGGTAAGAAGATGATGGAAGAAGTGTAGAAGAGAGTTTTGAATCAAAATGCAACTTGATTTATAATTTAGTGCACTGGGTGGTTCTCTTTATCGTACTTTGCTCAAATAATGAATTGAGGATCCGGTGGAGATTCCATGTTATTGTTCCACTTATCAGTTAGGAATCATGACGTGTTTGATCCCTATCAGTTCGATAGACATTTTCCATTTTTGTAGAGGGATCATGATGTTAGGATTCATAAGCTACACAAGATGATTTCAATCAAAAGGCTAGTTTCAAAAAGTTGTCCTTTTGAGGATCTACTTCAAATAAGGAGGGTATAATGATTCAAAATGCATAGAGTGAGAAACTAGCCATCTAGGTAATTTCTTTTATTGAAACAGAAAGCGTCAAAACTTCATTCAGTTTCTGTTCAATTTCTTTGAAAACTTTAAAAATTTTGAAATTTTTGATCAAAATTGCAATGATGAAATCTTAAGTCTGAAACAGATAGGAGTGGGTGGAAAGTAGAGTACGTACCACCCACCCTCCACCCCAAACTTAGAAATTTGCTCGTCCCGACCAAACTCTAAATCCAAGATGGAGGGAAAATTCATGTCTGGTTGGACCACCAGATGTGGTTGCGTTCTAATCAGTGTGCATCCTCCCTCTGAAAATCTCAAAAATAAAGACTAATCAGAACTTAAGATAGCATCTTGCAATTTTTTTTTAAAAAGTAAAAACAAATTTAAGGAAAATTTTGAATTCAAAACTAAAAGTAAAAATGAAATTATTGATCAGGTTGGCTCCTGATAAGCGCCTTTGTTTTACGTCGATGGCTTGATGTGAGTCCTTCAATTTTATGGTGGATATTTTGGGTTGGTGAGATCCAACATTGCTTCGGTGCCCATGTCAGCTGAGGTGAAATATATTTTCAAGCGTTGACCATTTGCCACAATGTCACCTGACTTTTCACTCCATAAAAAGAAAGCACCATGTGGGTACATGGTTTTGATAATGTAAGGTCCAGACCAGCGAAAATAGAGTTTTCCTGGGAATAACTTTAGTCTTGAGTTGAATAGAAGAACTTGGTCTCCCACTTGTATGTCCTTTCTTTTTAGATGACCATCGTACCAAAGTGTTGTACGTTCTTTATAGATTCGTGCATTTTCATAAGCTATCATCCGGAGTTCTTGGAGCTCCTAAAGTTACATAATCCTGGCTTGGCCTGCTTTCTTCATATCAAAATATAGTTGTTTTATTTCCCACCATGCTTTGTGTTCGAGTTCTACAGGAAGGTGGCATGACTTTCCATAGATTAATCGAAATGGTGTAGTTCCGAGAGGAGACTTAAAAGCGGTGTGGTAGGCCCACAAGGCGTCATTAATTTTCACTGACCAATCTTTTCAGTTGCGGCCTACTATTTTTTCCTAGATAGGCTTGAGTTGACGGTTAGAGACCTCTACCTGCACACTTGTTTGTGGGTGGTAGGGTGAGGCTACCTTATGTGTTACACCATATTTCCTCAGTAAGGCTTCAAAACTTCTTTCTAGAAAATGAGATCCTCCGTCGGATATCACAGTGTGTGAGACTCCAAAATGGGGAAAAATAATATCTTTGAACATTTTGATGATGGGTTTGGAATTGCTAGTGATGGTCAGTATGGCCTCTACCCATTTTGAAACATAATCAACCACGACTAGGATGTAGGAAAATCAATGTGAAGATGTGAACGAACCCATGTAGTCCACACAGGAAACATCAAAATATTGATTTCTTGCCACAACTTGAGTGGCATCTCATCTCTTTTTGTTATGTTACATGTTCTCTGACATTTGCCACATGATAGAGCAAAGTTGTAGGAATGTTTGGATATGGTTGGCCAAAAGAAACCACATTGCAAAACTTTCAAAGCAATTTTCTTAGAACTCATATGTCCTCCAACTGGGCTTGAGTGACATTGCTCTAAAATTAGTTGGCCTTCCTCCTTAACGATACAATGTCTGTAGAGACCATTGGCACAAAACTTAATGAGATATAACTCATCCTAGTCATACTACTTTACATCATGCATGAATTTATTCAATGCATTACCGGTGCATTCAGGGTGGATGATATCGGCGGAAAGGTAGTTCACATAATCCGAGTACTAATGGGTGGCTTCTGAAACCTTCATTAGTTGGTTGTCCAGAAGAGAATCGTTAATCGGGATCTTCTTGGTTTCCAGAATGTGGATACAACTGAGATGGTCTTCCACAACATTCTCTGTACCCTTCTTATCTCTTATCTCCAGATCAAATTCTTATAGGAGGAGAATCCATCTGATTAAGCTGGGTTTAGCATCTTTCTTCACCAGAAGGTAACTGGTAGCGGCATTATCTATGTAGACAATGACTTTTGAACAAATGAGATAGGATCTGAACTTGTCAAAGGCATACATGACTGCAAGGAGTTCCTTTTCAGTAGTTGTGTAGTTCTTTTGAGCTTCGTCGAGGGTCTTCGATGCATAGTAGACCACATGGTGTTTCTTTTCTATATAATCCCTAAAAGAGCACCCATATCATAGTCACTGGTATCACACATAATTTCAAATGGGTGATCCCAATCGGGAGCTCTGATGATGGGTGTTGCTGTAAGGGCATGCTTCAGGTTATTGAAACTCTTGACACATTCTTCGTCAAAATGGAAATCGATGTCCTTTGGCAACAAATTCGTCATCGGCTAGGTTATCTTGGAGAAATCCTTTATGAACCATCTGTAAAAGCCTACATGACCAAGGAACGCACAAACTTATCTTACATTTGTCAGGATAGCGAGTTTGGAAATCACTTCGATTTTTGCTCTATCTACTTCGATCCCTCTACTACTGACTCTATGGCCAAGGACAATGCCTACCTTTACCATGAAGTGACATTTCTCCCAATTTAACACAAGATGTGCTTCTTCACATCGTTTAAGGATAGTGGAGAGGTTCTTCAGACATGAGTCGTATGAATCTCCATATACAGAAAAGTCATCAATAAAAACTTCCATTACAGGTTCAGTGAGACCAGCGAATATGGCTTCCATGCAATGTTGGAAAGTTGTAGGCGCATTGCAGAGACTGAATGGCATCCTTCTAAAAGCATATGTTCCAAATAGGCAAGTAAAAGTTGTTTTCTCTTGGTCATCTGGATGTATAGGAATTTGATATAAACTAGAGTAACCATCGAGATAGTAGAAATATTCTTGATGAGCCAACCGCTCTAAGACTTGATCAAGAAAAGGCATTGGGAAATGATCCTTTCATGTCGCCTTATTCAACTTCTTGTAATCAATACACATCCTCCACTCGGTGACTATTCGAGTGGGGATGAGTTCATTGTCTTCATTTCATATCACTGTATTTCCACCCTTCTTTGGGACAATGTGCATAAGACTTACCCATGGTGAATTGGAGATCGGATAGATAATTCCTATCTTGAGCAACTTTATAACTTCAAGGTGGACAACTTCTTTCATATTCAGATAAAGCTTCCTTTGGTGTTCAACAATTGGCTTGTGATCTTCCATCATGGGGATTTTGTGCATGCACAATGCTTGGCTGACCCCGGTGAGATCACTCATCCTGTAGCCTACGACTTTTCTTCTTTTTTTTTTATTTTGTCAAGAGTTTATCTTCTTGTTATGCCGTTAGATCAGAATTTATGATGACTGGGAAGACTTTGAGGTCATGTAGAAACACATAATTCAATCCCTCATGTAGGGGTTTCAATTCAGGAGCGTGTGGTTTTTCACATGGTTCTTCTGTGACATCCACAGCTTTGAGTTCCTCAATTTTGGCTTTAGGATCTTCTTCAACAGTATCGAGGTGGAGAACACAATGCTTTATTTAGTCATCAATGGAGTTATCAATGGATGGGTTTGCTAGAGCCACTTCTAACGAATCGTCTTGTTCATAATCCTCTTGCATAAGCAGTGTCATCTGCTCTATGCACTCAATCAAGTAGACTTCTTCTTGCATACTTGGTCTTCGCATACTTTCAAAAACTTTGAACTCTAGCATTTCTTTTCCTAACCTGAGCAGCAAGGTTCCTGCTTCAACATCAATCAGAGCTCTTGCAGTGGCAAGGAACGAACGTCCAAATATAAGAGGGTATCTAACATCTTCATGTATGTCCATGATGACGAAGTCACATGGAACATAGGAATCTTTGCCTACCTTGATAGGTACATCCTCAATGATTCCCAAGGGAAGGGTTACCGTGTTATCTGCAAGCTGTATCATCATACCAGTTGAACAGTTCAGCAAACCATAACCTTTTGCAAAGGCTAAGTGACATGAAAGAGATGCTAGCGCCAAGATCTGCCAATCCCTTCTTACATGATGAATCACTGATATGGCAAGAAATCCCAAAAGATCTAGGATCTTTCTGGTTCTTGGGCATCTTGCTCTGGATGATATCAGAAGTGGTTGTTGCTAACTTAACTGTCTCATATTCTTCGGTTATATACTTCCTTGTAAGCAGAGACTTTAAGTACTTTGTCCATGCTGGTATTTCAACCAGTGCATCAAGAAAGGCTATATCAACATGAAGTTTCTTCATAGCTTCTTTGAACTTGTTGAATCGAGTGTCAAGCTTGGTCTGCCTCAAACGAGCTGGGAAAGGTATACGAGGCTTGTACACTGGTACTTCTGGCTCTAGTGTTTCTTTTTCGGTAATAGTCAGTTTTTCAGAACTTTCCTTGCCTATTTCATCAGTAGTCACTGCCCCTTTTGGTTGAGACTCTGATGTTGTAGAGTCTTGGACAGCCACAAAGTCATCCTCATCAGTAATAACCACAGGTATCATTGAATGGGGATCTGAATAGTCTTTTCCAGACCTGGTGGAGACAACCTTCAGTTGCTCTGGGTGCTTAGGATTGTTCTCTGGTTGGCCAATAAAGGCTCCAGCAGGTGGCTTCATGCTAGCTGCAAGTTGAGCTAGTTGAGATTCAATAGCCTTCTGATGGGCTTGCTGGTTAGGTATCATAGTCTGTTGTGACTGTAACCTTTTCTCAATGGCTTCGAGCTTGTCTTCAGGAGAGATAGGACTGGCTTGCTGTCTTTGTTGTTGGTTCTGGTAAGGGACTTGGTTGGGATTCTGGAAATGAGAATTGGTATGATAATTTTTGAAATTTCTATTCAGAATGTTACCCCTAAAGTTCCCTTGGTTCCCGATATTATGTTGTTGGTTATACTGGAATCCTAGTGGTCCTCGTTGCTGATTATTTGAACCAAGTTTTCGTGAGTTTTCTGATCCTGAAGGATTTCCATATTGAAAACCAGGATGGTTCCTATTATGATTCGAATTGTAATATCCTTGACCAGGGATGGTGTTGACATCATTAAGATTTTCCATTTGGCTAGTATCTCCCTAACCATATGCATTGCTTAAGACAACATCATAGAGAACATTATAGGCTAGTGTAGAATGATCAGTGCCTTTACATGCTTTACAGTACAATGAAGTTGACTTGATATGTTCTTGTGGTTGTGGGAGTGAGTGTCTTCTTTCAAAAGAAGCAATAGATGATTCAAGATGGTCTTTCTTGGCGACTAGGAGATTGAGGGATTTAGCAATAGACTTTTACTCTGGAGTAGCTTCTGCCATACATACCTTCAACACTCCTTTACTTATGGGTATACCCAGTTTGCTTGATTTTCAGCTCCAATGGTGAAAACCTTCCATGTGCTATCATAACTGTGACGCATGAAGTTTCCTCCATATGAGGAGTCTAAGAACCTCTTGATATCGTCATCCACACCCCTATTGAAGATCTCAATGAGTTGATTCTTAGGAATACCTTGGTGTGGATACTTGCACAGAAGCTCTTTGTATCTTTCCCATGCTTCAGTAAGGGATTCTCTAGGGACCTGAGTGAATTGAGTTATATGTCCCCTAATTTCATAAGTGTGAGAAGGAGCACTACTACAGAAATAGCCTTTGGCGTCAGTTGTTTAACCCCCTTTGGCGACAGTTTTCAAGCGACGCCTATGTGGGCGCCGCTAAAGGTCGAACTCTTCGACGTCGGTTTTCTAACCGACGCCTATATGACATATAGGCGTCGGTTATATATAGTTGGCCGACGTCTATAAGGTTTGCGCCACAAAAACGAGCACCACCTAGGACACTTTCTGCATCAGTTAACAACTTAACAGCTGACGCCATACACCCAGACGACACGGTGAAGCACGGCCGTGTTTAGTACTATAGGCATCGGTTTTATACTAATAAGTGATGCCTTTTCCACCACGGCCGTGCTTTCCTGCACGGCCAAGTTGTTTGTCCTATTAGGCGTCAGTTTTTATCAAATAACTGACGTTGTAGGCCTTTGATGACGGTGTTCTATACATAACCGATGCCTATACTTTAATTTTTTTTCTTATTAGTTTGCAGGCCTGCTGTGGTTGGTCAGCAGGTTGAGAACCTGCAGTTCAGTTTTCTGAACTGCAGGTTTACGACATCCATTGATATCAGCCTACAAACATGCCACAAACCTACAAAATCAACAAATATTTTTTCATACAAGTAGATACATTCAGACATCAATTCAATTCTCACATTCACACATGTAGAAACATTCAAATACATGTAGAAACATTCAGACATGTATAAACATTCAAAAATATTCATTTACAAAATATCATTCAACATCGCTATCAGCATCCCAATTATATCTTACAATCGCCACTGCTTGTATGGCTTTTGCCCATTCTTCTCTTATTTCATTTAATGCTTCCATCGTATATGGAGCATGTGCATTTTTTAAGCGTTAACCTATAGTATGGTCAGTTTTAAACACCTGCAAAGAGAATGATGTATATATATAAGTAATAATATAAAAATAAGATTGATATATTTCATACTAACTAATGAGACTATATATAATACCTCATGTATGGTATTAATATCCAATGCGGCATGTCGGATAATCATCTGCATAAATCGCATCACATAGTATGTGCATGCCCATCCGTTGTCTTGTGTAGCGCACTATAAATTGAAACATACAAAATATTAAAAAATACAACTAAGCACAGTTCACATAAATAATATATACATTGGAGTCGGGAACTTACTTTTACGTTCTCCCAAATTATTGGCTGGTTCTTTCTCCTTGGGACATTTCCTCCAGCATTTTTGAATGCATCTAAACCCCTACATGTTAATGTAACACAGTAAATTGCATAATTAAATAGTAATGTAATAAAAAATGTTAATGGATATAAAAATGAAATATTTCTCACCAGAATAATGGCATTCTCAATATGTGTCCAATTTTAGTGTTCAATGTACTTCCCACAGGATCTAGATAATAAACAGTGAACGTCCCGGGGACACTAACTAGTAACTCCCAATGTCTACCTCTAGAGGTAAAAAAGTTAAAAATTAATAACTCAAAATGCACAATAAAAATGGAATTTTCTTAAGTCCAAATTATAAATAAAGTAAACTTACTTGACATTGAATGGAGCTATTATTATCGTCTTCTTTTGCTGACCAAAAATTCTAAAAGCATCTATACAGTATTGTTGAACACTATCAGGGTCTTTAGCTACCATACTAATCAATGATGGAATAAAAAAAACCCACATGATCAAATGCAAATTGTTTGCATTGATCTTCGACTAAGTAGCTGCAAAACATGTATTACGTATGAATTAATATATAAGAAACCAGATCACCGGATCTTACACAAGGTATATGGATGTATAAACAAGATCTCACCTTATCCATGTCTCTATCATTGATGTATTCAGCCAATCATACATAAAAAGCTCAATAATATCTTGTATAAATAAAGAGCTATCGTATGATTGACCTGCATAATCTGCTTCTAAAGAAACAATTATAGGGCAATGTATATTATGTGCCCGTAGCCAACATGCCATTCCCCTACAAACAGGACCTAACGGGTATTTTAGGTCAGTTAGAACCCAACTTGGTAATGCAGGAAGTGGAGGTGGAGGCCTAGGTGCTCCGAGTGTCTTCTTTTTAACCTGTATATATAATTTCAGATCAGTTGACCTCATATATACACATTAACAATCTAAAGTAATGTAAATTTGTCTTACAATTTCAGTAGTGTAGATGACATCTGCTTTGGGCCACAATATCACCCTGCCTTCTGCCTCAGCAAGTGTATCAATATCTGGGTGGGGATATGGCAATGTAGCTTCCCTCCAATCAGATAACACACATATCAGGCTCACACGAACGTAGCCATGTGGCATTGGAGTCATGTGAAACATTGCCCCAGGAAGGGACGGTAAGCCTGCACCTCTACAACAACATAGTCTTGCATTCTTAAGCGGCATGGCTTCAATGCCTACAAATTTACATAAAGAATATTATACATATATACATATCATTTTGAAAACATATCATCTTGAAAAGACTAGCTACAATGTCATAAACAATACTTACAACAGACGTGCTAGGCGATGGGTCTCCAGGATTACTCGCAGTTTGTGCATCAGGAGAAGAGTGGGTCGCCATAGGCTGATTGGAAGCTTGAGATGCCTACCACCGCACTATTTCTTCCTTAACCTTCTCAGCAACTATATCATTGACCTTCTTGGCAACTATATCCTCGACTCTCTTATTCTCCTATACATGGATAAAAGAAACATTAGCTTCTTATTATTGAATTCCCTTTTGCAGTAACATTCTAAAAAAAGAATAGGTTACCTCTTCTTGTGAAAGTCCCGCTCTGGGTTTGCACTGGGATGGCCCAAAGAATTCTTTGATGCCCACACCAGCACCTGCACCCCTAACACATCCAGGATGCTCTGGGTTACCCAGAGCAACTGTCAATTCATCCCTTATGCCCTGAGGGATGAACGTGCCTTGTTTCCTCTGCTCGTGCAGCTCCCGCTAATCACCATCAACAGAAATTGGTAAGTTAACACCACAAATAATCAATATTCAAACGATTGTTCTAAGAGTTATATTTTACTATTTTCGTAGCCACCTCAGCAGTTACGAGCTTCTTTATTTCACCCTTCTTGTTTTGCCTCCCAGCTATCCAGATATCATGGAGAGGCATGGGTGTGGCAGACTCCTGAGTAGAAGCAGACTCCTGAGTAGCTGCAGACTCCGCCTGTAGTCTTTGGCGAACGCTTGCATAGCCCTTTGGACCCATAGTGTGGTCATGCACATTCAGTGCACGCCTTGCTTTTTGTGCGTCACTAAGGGCCTAGTTAGTATGCACATTAATGATTTGGTTAGTATCATTAAATGTTAATCTTGAATAGGTGAATACAACATATATTAATTAAATTGGGAGTGACGCATAATACCTTGAATTCTTCAGATTTTCTTGACGCAACAAAATTGTCCCAATCTTCTTTGTCCAAGAAGTTCCACTGCTCAATGGCTGAATTCTTCTTCTTATCACCATCTTTTATGTATTCTCTGTTCAGATTGTCCTATAGTTCCGAAGCATCTTTCCAGTGCGTTGCATCACGCTTTTACGATGCAACTTCTCATCCAATGCAAATAGATTCTGTAAAATAGAATTCTTATTAACTAGTATCCAAAAATAGAATTGCAAATAATATAATTTATAATCTTCAAAATAGAATTGCAAATAATAATAACTCACACATAAATCCTTCCATATCAAGTCTTTCTTCCCCTGAGGAACTTTATGCCAATTATCATACTTAACACCACAATGGCTTCGAGTGACACACCCAAGATAGTTTACAAAATTATTGTGGTTCACTCCAATTGCATTTCCTCCATTATCAAACTCCACAACCAATTTGGATCCACTACCACTCAGCGCTATTAACTTCTTCAACAGAGTGATGCCCCTTTTCTTGTTAAGTGTTTGGTGTTGCGCATCAAGTTGCTCCAGTGCTTCAGTGGGTACATGTGCATCATCAACCTAAAATTTGACAAAAATAAACCCACGGAATTAGCACAATACAGAAATATGGGATATATGACATAACTAGAAGATAATGAATTTTATAAAAATACAAGATATGTTTTCCGAACTTACATTGGTATCCTCGCCATGCTCGTCATGGACAGCATGCTCATCATGGACTTCATGCTCATCATGGACATCATGCTCATCATGGTCAGCCATCTGAAAATGTCATTAAAAAGGCAAACATTTAGCATTTGTATTAACTAGAAAAAGGCAACCATTTAGCATTTGTATTAACCAGAAAAAGGCAAACATTTAGCATTTGTATGAACTAGAAAAAGGCAAACATTTAGCATTTGTATTAACCAGAAAAAGGCAAACATTTAGCATTTGTATTAACTAGAAAAAGGCAAACATTTAGCATTTGTATTAACCAAAAAAAGGCAAACATTTAGCATTTGTATTAACTAGCATTTGTAAAAAAATATAAACATACATGTCTCTAAAATTGTGATCTTTTATCAATTAACAATCCTTCATTGTGATATCTGCGCACATATAAGTCATCATTAGCTTCAATATTTTGTGGAGTTGGCAACCCAACTGAGAATGGACTGGAGTCATCATACTTATCATAGTACTGTTCTTCATCTATAGGATTTTCAATGAACTGTCTTTTACCATGAAGAACAACCGACCATTTATCATTTGCAGGATCATCGATATAGAATATTTGTTTCGCCTATGATTCCAATATGAATGGTTCACCCTTCTCGCCAATCTTTTCAAAGTTCACCAAAGTGAAACCCAATTCATCCACTATAACTCCTTTGGTGTAATCAACCCAATTACATTTAAAGAGCGGAATTCTGAAATCTATGTAGTCAAACTCCCATATGTCTTCAATGAAACCGTAATATGACATTTTAGCTTCACATGGACTCTTATCCTTTTCACTTGCAAAATACATAGTCGACGCTTGAAGAGTGACCCCACTGTTTTGGACGACACTCTTATCATCTTGGCGCTTTGTGTAATATGTGAACCCATTAATGTCAAACCCTTCATAAGACATAACATTCAGTTTTGGTTTAAAGGCAAGGCATTTGATAGTTTCTGTAATATCATTTGGTGTTTGAGATAGTTGATGTAAGACTTTATCTTCAAACCACTTAGTAAAAGTCTTATTATGCTCTCTAGCAAGCCACATTGAACTTGCTAGAGGATGTTGTCTCTTGATGAAATTGATATGTTCCTCGATATAAACACTCACTTCGTCCATGTTGTGTAAAATATACAAGTGAGCTTGTTCCAACTGCTCACGGCTGATTACTTTCACCCGTGATCCCAAAATTCCTTTGCCCTCCTCAATATTCTTATCATTAACATGAGTGTTATTACCACTCAGAAAGTCATTGCAAAAATCCATAACCTCTCTCGCCACATAACCTTCAATAATACTCCCTTCAGGCCGATAACGGTTTTGAACATCACCTTTAAAAACACTCATGCATCGTTCAAAGGGATACATCCAACGTAGGAAAACCGGTCCCAACATTTTAACTTCCCTAGTCAAGTGGACAACAAGATGTACCATGATATCAAAGAATGAAGGAGGGAAATACATCTCAAGCTGACATAGGGTAACAACCACTTCTCTTTGCAAATTATCGAGAGTATCAGGGTCAATAACTTTGCTACATAGACTGTTGAAAAAGAAACAAAGCCTGGTGATTGAAAACCTTACATGCTTCGACAATATAGATCGAATTGCCACAGGCAATATTTGATGCATTAGAGTGTGACAATCATGACATTTAAGACCTATCAACTTCAGATCTTTCATTGATACCAATCTACGGATGTTGGATGAGTAACCATGTGGCACCTTAACATTTACCAAGCATTCACAAAAAGGTTTCTTCTCCTTTCTAGACAACATGTAACAAGCGGGAGGTAAGTATGCTCTTTTATTACCCATTTCACGTAATTCTGTTAATTCTGACCTTATTCGCATTTCACGTAGGTGCAGTCTGGATTTTATCCCATCTTTAGTCTTACCTGGTATATTTAATAGAGTACCAATGATGCTATCACAAACATTTTTCTCAACGTGCATTACATCGATACAATGCCTGACTGTCAAAGAACTCCAATAAGGAAGATCCCAAAATATTGACTTCTTCTTGAATGAAGAATTGTCACTCTATGTGGCCATACTACATTGTGATTTCTTACCAAATTCATTGACAATGTCTTTTACTCTTTCATAAACAACATCCCCTGGTATAGGTTTAGGTGCACTTCGTTCATCATTCCATCCATTGAATGCTTTGCGCTTCCTACGATACAGATGGAATTTTGAAAGAAACCTTCGATGACCAAGATATACAGTCTTGCCGCCATGTTTTAGTCTTATTGAATCAGTGTTTTCTTCACATATAGGACACACTTTAGCTCCTTTGACACTATATCTAGACAAATTCCCATATGCTGGGAAGTCATTAATAGTGCAAAACAACATAGCATGCAAACGAAATGTCTCTCTTCCTGAAGCATCATAGGTCATCACACCTTCAACCCAAAGTTTCTTTAAGTCATCAATCAGAGGTTCAAGATAAACATCGATATCATTTCCGGGTTATTTAGGGCCCGATATCAACAACGACATCATAACGTATTTATTTTTCATACACAGCTAGGGAGGAAGATTGTATATAACAAGCATGACTGGCCAAGTGCTATGTTGGCTGCTCAATGTCCCGTACGGATTCATCCCATTTATACAAAGCCCAAGTCTTCAATTCCTATCGTCTTCACCAAATTTGGGGTACAATAGATCAATCTTCTTCCTCTGTGGGGAATCAGACGCATGTCGTAGGATCCCATCATTATTTTTCTTAACATCTGCATGCCACCTCAAATCTTCGCATCTTTCAGATTTGCAAACAAACGTTGAAACCATGATATTATAGGTAGATACCACAACACCTTGGCAGGAGAACTCGTTTTGGACTACCCCGATGTCGTCAATTTATACCGTGACGCACCACATTTTGGACAATCTTTCAAATCTACATAGTCCTTTTTGAAATAATACACAATCATTCGGGCATGCGTGTATCTTCTTGGCCTCCATTCCCATTGGGCACAACATTTTCGTTACCCGGTATGTTGAGATTGGCAGCTCATTTCCTTCAGGAAGCATTTCTTTCAACAAAGTCAACAATTCAGTGAAGATTTTATCGCTCCATCTATTGTTAGCTTTCAACTTATACAATCTCAACACAACACTAAGCTTCGTAAACTTAGCATAGCCTGTGTATAACGGTATCTCAGCATCATGCACAATGTTTCTAAAGATAGGAAGTGGATCGGTGTGCTCTACCCTACAACTATCCAGAATCGCATCAACGATGTCTACTGCAACTGGTTCGTTCACATCTACGTCATCGGAGGCAGTTTCTTCTTCCACCCAAGCACTGCTATCGACATCTACTGGTTTCGAGTTTGAAATCTCTCCATGCCAGTGCCATTCTATATAGCCTTGTACAATCCCATTGCACATGACATGACTTTTGATTTCCTCACCAGTGTTGACTTTCAAATTGTTACCGCAATGCCTACATCGACAGTAGAACCTATCTGTAGGTTTTTTCCTATGTTCCTCGGCAAATCGAATAAACTGATCAAGACCTGATATAAACTCTGGGGTGCAGTGATTGCGAATGGACATCCATGATCTATCCATTCTATGATCAAAGAGAAAACAAGTATATATTAGGACAAGTTTAGGGTATACACTTACATCCTATCCAAGATTTACTCCTATTATCTACAATGAAGTCGGACTCCATACAAATAGTATATAATTTAGTGATTGTTCATTCTAATTTATACCAATGTACAAGTAATATAAAGAACAATGATTTTTCACTTTCTAGGCCAACAAACACATGTGATGTCATTCTTATATATAATAAATGTGTACCACCTATCCCATCCTTGAACACCTAATCTCACTAGTAAGTGTATAATGTGTATTGGGTTTTGAAGAAAATTTCGGCAGCATTTCCCCAATGTTCTCTAAGTACATATGTACTTAGAGAACAAACGGGGAAATGCTAAAAAAAATTTCTCGAAAACCCAATACACATTATACACTTACATCCTAAGTGAGATTAGGTGTTCAAGAACAGTCCCAAACCGGGGACTGTCCAAGATTTACTCCTAATGAGTAAATCTTGGACATGTTTCTAGGCCAACAAACATAATAATAGATATGTACATGTTAGGGTTTCATCACAATTAATGTAAGGGTTTCATCACAATTGATGTTAGTGTTTCATCAATGTTAGGTTTAATCAAATCAAATTAGGATGCTAGAATTGACAAGTTTAAATCTTATTTCAACATGCATCAAAATTTACTGAATGAAGTAAAACGTTAGGATTAGAAGCACAAATATATGCAAGCAAAAAATTTGTTCATATCCTAGGATTTACATAAAGCGTTACATAAAAATTTGTTTATATCCTTACCAACAGCAAGCACGGCCGTGGCTGGGTTGGCCTACCACGGCCGTGCTGTCCCGCACGGCCGTGGTAGGCCAACACAGCCATGGTCGTGCTTGCATGTTGGTAAATAGCTAGGGAGAAGGAAGCAAAGAGGTAGCGCTACCTGGAGCTAGCGTGGAAAGCGCAGCGGCGAGCGGTGGCAGCAGTGGCGGCGGAAGAAGAGAGACCAGAGCGACAGGCGGTGAACGAGCAGCAGCGACGCCGGGAATGAGCAGAGTAGCAGTGGCAGTGGCAGCGGCAGTGGCGAGTAGAGGTGCACCAGCAGCAATGGCACACCAGCAGCAGTGGCGGTGGCGAGCGGAGAAGCACCAGCAGTAGCGGCTGTGAGCAACAGCGGGGTCGTCGGGCGATTTCAGGAGAGTGGCGGCAGTAGCACATCAATATCGCGATGAAACAGGAAGAAAGGGGGAAGAGCCGGGTGATCGAGATTATTAAGTTGGTCAACGGCGTCGGTTATCTATAAAATCAATGCCTATTATGATTTAGTGTCGGTTGATAGTAAAACATCGACGCCTAACTAGACAACCTTTACCCTAAATTATTTGGCGGGAACCATTATCAGCGTCGGTTATCGAAGGATAACCGAAACTGAAAGCGGGACTTTTCACGCAAATTTTCATTTTAAATAGGCATCGGTGAATTGTTAAAAGACCGACGCTGTAGGTAACCTAAAATGTTTTCGCTCGAAAATTGGATTTTACGGGAAATTTTAGGCGTCGGTCTGTTATAACCAGCCCACGCTGAATACAAAGCGGTACCCGTGTCTAGCTAGTCTTCGAATATAGATGTCGGTTTGCATAAATAACCGACGTCCAATATTATAGGCGTCAGTTTTCCTAAATAACCGACGCCCAGAAAAGCGACATTGAACGTTGTTTCTGTAGTAGTGGAGGATAGAAATTCTCCAGAAAAACATGTTGAAGTTGTTCCCAAGTGGTGATGGTTTCACATTGCAATGTGTTGTACCAACTTATAGCTCTATCAGCAAGAGAATAGTTGAAGAGATGGAGTCAGATTGCATCGTCTGAGACTCCATTTTGCTTTGTCATAGCACATAGATCAATAAACCTCAGAAGATGTTCCTGCCTATCTTCTTCTTGCTTACCATAGAATGGGTTGTTTTGAAGCAAGGTGATCCAATGTGCTCGGATCTCAAAGTTTGGAGCGTTGATGGGAGGAGGTTGTACTGGGTGGTGAACATTAGTAGCCTTAAGAATGGAGAAATCCCTAAGGTCTTTTTGCAGTTCTACTACTTGCGCTGCTGCTTGAGCTGCTCGAATAACTGTTTTAACTGCAGCTCTAGCTTCTTTCATAAGCCTATCTCTTTGTGCAGCAAGGGCTTGAGCAACCCTTCAGGCTATTTCCTCTTCTTGCACCATCCTTTCTTGGTTCTCTCTGTTCTGATGATGAAAATCTATTTCTATCTCAGGATCAAATCTAGCACTGAGACCGGGACTTTTTAGCGGTGCATGCACTAGTCTTTATTGGTACTTGGGATGGAAAGATTTTTCATAAGTGAGATTGGTGGAGTAGAACCGAATTCAAGTAGATTATCAATTGTTTCAAAAGAAAAAGAAAAACCCTAGATTAACCTTAAAAGAACTAGATTTGACTAACTGATTCTGTTGTCCCTGGCAACAACGCCAAAATTTGACATGGTTTATTATCACACTGACAAATTCACTTAGGGTTGAAATCCCAGAGCTTTTACTAAAACCTTGTGCAATAATACCACCCGCAAGAGGATGAGTCTTATCGTAGTATAGTTAAGGATCGAATCTCAAATGACAATGTCTTTAAGAATCGTTGCTAGTCTAGTCTAGTTCAAGTAAGACTAATATTTTGAACAAAGGGTTTATTTGAGGTTAATTTAAACTAAGTACATGATAGTAAAGAGCACAATTAAAGTTGATCTAGATTAATGATATGGAATCGCTAGGATGGTCCCAGGTTTCACCACCACTATACATGCAAACACATCCAAACATCAAACATCTAGGCAAGAACTAACTATCCAAATAGAACTACTATGAACCTCCCTGAGGGATGTTTAGGGTTGCGTAGGCATCACCTTAGGCATCGAATGTTTCGTCGTCATCCGGAAAATGCACTTACAGTTCTGAAGATAAAAATATCCAACTGAAGTTGTGGCCCTCCCTAAGGGATGTTTAGGCACATAGAAGCATCACTATGGGCTAGATGGCTCGTCCCCTCATGGATCATACACTTACAACCCCAAGGAATCCCTTTCTATTTCTAGTCAGGGAGTCAACCGTGCTAACTGACAAGCAGGCAAGCGATTAATGTAAAAGAAAACATCGACAATTAACAACAAAGATACAAAATCCAACTGAAGTTGTGGCGCTCCCTGTGGGATGTTTAGGCACACAAAATCGTCACCGTAGGCTAGATGGCTTGTCCCCTCACAGATCATACACTTACGACCTCAAGGAATCCCATCTTATTTCTAGTTTGGGAGTCAACCTCATTAATTGACATTCTACCCTACGTATAGAAGTATTCACAACATAGGGAATAACAAGATAAAAGCAAGCATGTAATCAATCCACAAGCATGAACGATTAACAATGAAATGGAAAGTTATATACATTGACATGGAATGTTTAATAAGAGAACATGCTGGCATGGGCAGCGGGGCTAGTCCACGCACCCCAGTGAAAAGGAACTACTCATTCATGATGCAAGAAACAAGAAGAACAAGAGAGAGAGAAGGTTCCACCATGAGCATGATGCAGACGGAAGTCACAGCTCAGTGAAGATGATGTGGTTTTCTACGTTGTGTCAGAGCAGATCCGGAAGAGGAGGAAGAACCACCAAGGCAGACTGGGCAGCCCTTCTTCTCCCCCTTCTTTCTCTTCTTGACCTTCTTGCTCACAGTAAGAGGTGCAGCAGATGAAATGATAATGGCATGGACGAGCGTGGATGGATCTGGATCGAATCTTGCAGTTGGCCATCCTGGTGGCGTTCCAGACTCGATGCTCAAATGAGGACACTGATGGTCCTATTTATAGGCTTGGGTCAGGTCTTGAATGGTTTGGAAGTCTATTTGCTTTTTCTTAGCGGTCTGAGGACTCACGTCCAAACTGTCTTAGAGACCGTTTAATGTCCTCACGGTTTTTCTTAAACGGTTTGGAGTAAAATGCCTCCAACTGGTGTTCATTCAAATGGTTAGGGAAATCAATTAGACTAACTAAATGGTCTTGACTTCTCTTCTCTAACGGTCTTGTATACTGATCAATTTAGCGCCCCAAATGGTTTGGGTCTCTGGCGTTGTTCACCTCCAAACAGTCTTCGCTTCAACATCCAAATAGTCTTTGGCTTAGCGGTCTTGAGGACCTAATGGTTAGTGCCCCAAACAGTCTTGTAGGTATCTTCTAGATGAACAGTCTTGAAGACCATTTTCCGCTACATGGTCTTGAGATCGTCTTTCATCAAATGGTCTTGGCTCCAAACGGTCTTGGCTCCAAACAGTGTTGAGACTGTGAGGCTTGAAATGGTCTTGAGACTATTTGGCCTCACGTGGTCGTTTAAGGTAGATTGATGAGAGGAGGACCATGCGAGAGAATGGCTAAGACTGAGAGGTCAAAACCGAATGGGTAGACCGCTAGGGAAAACCGTTTGGTAAAGAATGTTTATCAAGACCGAATAGGCAAAACTGTTTGGGCAAGACCAATTGGTTAAGACCACTGTTGAGAGGATCTTGGGTGAGTTCCAGTTGATGGTTGGTCCTCATCATGACATGCATAAAATCAATATAAATCTAGTTAATAATATTGATAATTGAATTAGTTAAGAAATCTTGCATTTTGTGAAATTTAGGAGATGAGATCAAAAGTATTTAGTCAAATACGACCCAAAATGGCGACTGCAAATTGTGATGAATTTGGATTCATCAGAATACCCCGAACTTAAATGTTGCTCGTCCTTGAGTAACACAAAATATGAAACAGTATCCAAATGAATACTTTCGGATCATGTGATTGCTTCCTCTTCACATCACGATTGTCTCCTTTCTACTCAGTATAACTAAGCTTATTAACATCCTGAGATCACTAAACACATCTTGCCACATCTTTGTTCCTGAGTTTGTGTTCCAACATCACTTCCTCCCCACTTTTTCTAACATCAAGCATTTTTAAGAGTTTCGTAAGAGTCCATAGATACCCACAAAACAAAAAGTGTGCATCTGATCTGACACTAATGCATTTCAGGATAGTGGAGGCATTCATTGTGCCTTTAGGTAGAAAATGGAGTGAGGGTGGTATGGAAGGAAGAAATAAATCTCTCCTCTATTCGATACGAGATTTTTATTATACGTTTTGCAATTTTATTTATTGCATTTTTTTGTGCAAATCTCTCCTCTATTCGACTCGAGATGCATTTGCTTTTTGTGTTCACATAGGCATCTTTTCTTGGTGGTACGCCCCTATTTATTAGTGAGGGGTATGGAAGAAGAGGATATAGAGGGAGATGGTGTGCCACCCCAAACTTAGGGTTTGGCACTATTTTGTATATTTTTGTTTCTTTTTGGTGGATGGAGGGGTACGAAGATGATGGAAGAAGTGTAGAAAAGAGTTCAGATCAGAATGCAACTTGATTTTTAATTTAGTGCACCAGGTGGTTCTCTTTATCGTACTCTGCTCAAATAATGACTTGAGGATCCAGTGGAGATTCCATGTTATTGTTCCACTTATTAGTTAGGAAGCATGATGTGTTTGATCCCTATCAGTTCGGCAAACATTTTCCATTTTTGCAGAGGGATCATGATATTAGGATTCATAAGCTACACAAGATGATTTCAATCAAAAGGCTAGTTTCAAAAAGTGGTCCTTTTGAGGATCTACTTCGAATAAGGAGGGTATAATGATTCAAAATGCATAGAGCGATAAACTATCCATCTAGGTAATGGATTTTATTGAAACAAAAAGCGTCAAAACTTCATTAAGTTTCTGTTCAATTTCTTTGAAAACTTTAAAAATTTTGAAAATTTTGATCAAAATTACAACGATGAAATCTTAAGTCTGAAACGGATAGGAGTGGGTGGAAAGTAGAGTACGTACCACCCACCCTCCACCCCAAACTTAGAAATTTCATCGGCCCGAGCAAACTCTAAATCGAAGATGGAGGGAAAATTCATGCCTGGTTGGACCACCAGATGTGGTTGCGTTCCAATCAGCGTGCATCCTCCATCTGAAAATCTAAAAAATAATGACTAACCAGAACTTAAAATAGCATCTTGCGAATTTTTTTAAAGTAAAAACAAATTTAAGGAAATTTTTTAATTCAAATTGGAGTAATGGCTTCGCTAGGGTTCGGAAGGGGCTCCGGCGGCCGGGGTAGAGGCTTTGGTGGCAGAGGTTTCTCCCACCAGAATCGACCACCGGAGACAGCCGCACAACCGGAAGTCAATGAAGAGAATAGAAAAACAACAGACACACAGTTTCACCCGTCGGAAGACGTGGATATGGGCACGGCTCAAGACCAATCCAAGCTATCGTACAAAGAAACCATGACCGTAACGTCAGGAGGATCGCTAACATACCTAAACCCTATATCCCCAGATCTTATCAAGGAAAGTGACATCTCTATAGATGTCACCGGTGTCTTCCCAGCTATCATGGTCAGAAGCGAGATCATGAAACCATTAATCGAACCCTGGCAGCACGCGGTCATCGTCAAAGCCATAGGCATCAACCTCAGCTTCCAGACTCTCGTTAACAAAATCCACAGCCTATGGCACCCATCGGAATCCTTCAGGGTTATCGATCTTGACCAGGGATATTACATTGTGCAATTCACAAACAAGGCTGACTACATCGTCACCATGATCGGCGGTCCATGGACTGTCTTTGGGAACTACTTATCAGTACAATCTTGGACCCCTTTGTTCTGCCCTTCTGACCCAATTCCCAAGAAACTGGTTGTCTGGGCCAGAATTCCGGATCTTCCCATATTCTTATACCAGAACCAACTTCTTCAAAGCATCAGAAATCTTATGGGCAAGAAAATAAAAATTGATACAAACACTTCTCAAGGTAACCGAGGGAAGTTCACAAGGATCACTATGGAGGTTGAGACTTCAAAGCCTTTTCTACCTGTGGTCTTCATTAACAATGAGCATTTCTATTTGCAACATGAAAATCTTCCTTCTGTATGCATGAAATGCGGAAGGATGGGCCATTCTGACAATGAATGCAAGTTTGTTAATAAACAAACTAATGAAGCATTGTCTTCTATAACTATTCCTCTACCTGTTGTACCCTATACCATGGCCATCCATACACAGAAGCCAGCATGGCACGAACTACAATAGCAGAACAAAGGTTCTACGAAAAATTCCATACAGGATGGCAACACTAATCAGGAAGGGAAAGGAACAATACCCATCTCGGATAGTGAAGTTTCCAGTGATGAAGGTGAATGGCAAACATCCATGAGTAGGAAAAAGAAGATGGTAGCATGAAAGCAGAACGCTGCCTCGCAAAACGAGAAGACCAAGGTGAAAGATGCAGCCATGTCCAAGACAACGACATCCCAGGAAAATACAGTCGTTACCCTCCGTGAGGATGAAACTTGTGTAGGAAGAACAGGACCCAGCGGAGCTCTAGATACACCAGTCTTCAATGTCGTTTCTAGTGGTGCACACCCAAAGCAGCGTGCTACCTTCCTTTCACAAGGTCAAGGAGGTAGCGGCTTCGTCATGCTACGGAATAGAAAAATTGTATACCAGTCTGTTCAGAGCCCTGACAGAGTGAGGAAGAAGGGTCGCCTCTTTGAGCAACGCCCTCAAACGGACAATCTGAACAAGGGAAATGCAGAACCTCACACTACTGCCCGCTCCCTAGAGTTTCCTGTGTATGAGGGAACCAATCAGGGACACACTTCCATGAATATTGGAGATGAAGAAGACGCACATGCGGTGGATCTGTGCGCCGCAATTACTTAATCACCCACCCCCTTTCTTTACCCATTGTTGTTTTAATGAAGCTTTGTTGTTGGAATATCCAAGGAGCATGTTCTGACAATAAGATCAGAATTATGAAGGATTTAAAGCTTGTCCATAGCCTGCACCTCCTCGCCAACATTGAACCAAGATGTAGCGGGACAGTAGCTAACAACATCATCAGTAAAGTTGGCTTTCCCTCCTCCCATAGAGTGGAAGCTATCGGTTTTTCTGGGGGTATCTGGTTGCTTTTGGACAATCGTCGCTGCAACATTGATATCATATCCAACCATCACCAGTACATTCACTGCCTAGTAGACAATGCATGGTTTCTTACCATCATTTACGGAAGCCCGAACCCTACAAAAAGGAAATTTCTTTGGAAAAGATTGGAAGAAATGTCCACCTACATCTCCAAAGCATGGATAGTTATGGGGGACTTCAACACTCTCCTTGACCCCTCTGAGAAGATAGGCAGCAACTACTTCAACAAGCATGCTTCTAATCTCTTTCACGAGTGCCTTTTGAACTCGGGGGTGTCTGAAGCCAGGAGTCATGGGCAGTTTTTCACCTTCCGACATGGCCGCCTAAAGGAACGCCTGGATAGGGCTCTCATCAACTGTGAATGGCTCAATCTTCATCCTATGAGTTGATTTCGACCACAACCCTCTCCTGATGTCTGAAGGGATCAGAAGAACACAGAGTAAGCATGTCTTCCGCACCAAAGCAAGTTGGAACCTCACGCCCTCTTTCCACAAAGAAATCATACCAAAGTGGGACGCCAAATCACATTTCTCAGCAGCCCTCCACAAGTTCCAGGCCACCGTGATGACCTGGGATTAGAAACAGATGCAACTACATTATAAAGAGAAGCACTCCTTGCTCCAATGCATTAATCATTCCCAGGTAGTCTCCCAACAAAATGCCTCAAATTTGACTGACATGTCCATCACTCTTCAGGAACGATACAACCAACTTCTCCTTAGAGAAGAGGCTGACTGGAAGCAAAAAGCACACATAGACTGGCTGAAACTAGGCGACGACAACACTAAATTTTTTCATTCGCATGTAAACGCCTGTCGGCATCATAATAAGATCACTCGCCTGAAGGATAACAGTGGCAATTGGGTTTCCTCCTACAATGAAGTTCAAAGCCTTATCTTCAACTATTTCTCGAGCCTTCTCACATCTACTGTATCTCCTGACACAGCTGCGATTGTCGACTATCCGGGCACTTTCCCTCGTCTACCTACAGACATTTTCAGTTCTATGCAGTCCACTCCATCTGCTGAAGAGATAAAAAAGACCCTCTTCCTCATGTCGCCGACGAAGGTAGCGGGACCTGACGGTGTCTATAACAGCTTCCTATAGAACAACTGTGATTATATTGGCGGCTTGATTGTTCACACTCTCAACAGTACCTTCTCATCTTGTCGTATTGAAGAATTAATGGCTGACTCTCTCATGGTTCTAATCCCAAAAACAAAATCTCCTGAGAGTTGTAACGATCTTAGGCCTATATCCTTAAACAATGGTTGCCTTAAGCTTATTTTAAAAGTCCTAGTTGAACGAATCAATCCCTTTCTGAATAACTGGATCTCTCCTTCTCAATCGGCCTTCATCCCAGGAAGGCTCATAAGTGACAACATCCTTTTAGTGTAAGAGGTCATCCATTCAATGAAGTCCAAAAGCACAAAAAAGTACAGAATGTGCAAAACTAGACCTCTCCAAAGCATTTGATCGCATGTCTTGGGACTTTATTAACGATACTCTCACCAGAACGGGGCTCCCTAATAAAGTATGTTAGTTGATCATGCAAATCATCACCACAGGCTCCACTTCTATTCTATGGGAAGGTACACCCCTTACAGCTTTTAAGGCCTCAAGAGGAGTTAAACAAGGTGATCTGATCAGCCCTTACGTCTTCGTCCTATGCATGGAACGGCTTAGCCAGACGATCTCCCTAGCTGTGACAGATGGTAGCTGGAAACCCATACTACTATCAAGAGGAGGCACTAAGCTATCCCACGTGATTTTCGCGGATGATATCCTTCTCATGGGTGAAGCCTCTATTCACCAGGCCAAAACCATCCTAAACATTCTGGATAATTTCGCCAATGTTTCTGGACAGACGATCTCTCTTGATAAATCTAAATGTTTCTTCAGCTCGAACACTCCTAGGCCCTTAATTCCCACTATCAGCAGAAAACTTGGGATCCCTTGGACGCTGGACCTTGGGAAATACTTGGGAGTGCATATATCATCTCCAACATCTGGTCCCGTATGGATAGCTGGACCATGCGCCATATCTCCCTTGCTGGACGAATCACTCTAGCTAAATCGACGCTCCAAGCTATCCCTGGCTATTCTATGCAATCAATTTGTCTCTCCCCAACTCTATGTGATGATATAAAAAAGCATGTCCGCCGCTTTCTATGGTCAAGCAACTGGGAGTAGCGGAGAATATCTTTGGTATCCTGGAAGAAGATCACAAGTAACAAATATATTGGGGGCCTTGGAACTAAAGATGCTAGGGACAAAAATCAAGCCCTCCTTCTAAAAAACGTCTGGTCATTTCTGAATCAACCTAACAGAACATGGGTTCAAATAATGAAAGAAAAGTATGTTCGAAACGATGCCATCTTGAATCGTCATGGATCTCCCATATGGCAATTCATCAAAAAGTACCTCCCAGTTATCCAAAACCTCTGTTATAAGGTGGTGAATGATGTAAATCCACCAATGTCTGGACTGAAAGGTGGCTTCATGGCAATTCAATTCTTGACTTACAACCCAGTTTTACTATCCCTCCCGACCTGAGCTCTGTTCAGGTAAACTCTATGAGCCTAGGACATGGACGGTGGGACTGGGGCTTCATCTACCAGTTCCTCCCTGCTGTCACATGGGACAAGATTTGTTCCATGTCTCCTGCTGAAGACTCCAACGGAGTAGACTTATGGGCTTGGCCTAAGGAACAAAATGGATGGCTATCATCTAGATCAGCCTATCGCTGGATCCGTGAACAAAAGGAAGTACAATCACCTGGTCTATGGAAAGATGTCTGGAGCTGGAAGGTCCCCACATGAATAAAGGTCTTTCTCTGGCTCTTACAACATAAATATCTCCTTACTAACATGGAAAAGCGTCGCTGCCATCTTGATGTCAACAACCAATGTCAGCTCTGTAACAGTGGTGAAGACAACATTCTGCATGCTTTGCGTGGCTGTCAATTCTCGAAACCTATCCGGCTAGAGCTTGGTTCGAGTACTGATTTCTTCAATATGGATGAAGACTCCTGGATTCGGTCCATCGTCAAACACAAGATGATATCCATGGTGCACCCTCCTATCTCCCAAGTTGCCTGCTGGAATATCTGGCAAAGCCATAATGAGCAAATCCATACAAGAATTCTAAAACCTCCGTCTGTCACGGTCACATTCATTCGTACAAGAGCCACCACCATCAGTGGTATGCAAAGTACCTTCAGCACAATAATAAGAACTCCTCATGCCGCTCTATCTCCCTCTTTTAACATCTCCAATTTTGACTACTTCATTCTGGTTGATGTGTCTTTCAAAACTCAGACCCAACCCTCGGGCCTAGGTTTTCATAATCTGGATAAGGCGGGAGTCTACATCTCTAGAGGTAGTAAACAAAGCACTAGTACGGATGCTCTTGAAGTAGAATGTCAAGCCATTATTTATGGGCTAGAGTCAATGGTAGTCTGTGGCAAGGGACACATTGCTCTATGGACAGACTCAGCACAAGCAGTCTCTCTAATCTTACCAGAGTTTACAAAAATCAAAAAATATAAACCTTACGTGCGTAGGGTCAAAGCTATGATGAAGGAGCAGACAAACACGGAGATATACCATATCAATAGGGAGAAAAACCAAATCGCTGACTCGCTTGCAAAGCATGCGCAAGCAAGTAGTAGTTATTTTGTTGCTTTTACCTCTATTTATCCTAATTGGCTCAATATGAGCAATGTTGTAAGTCTACAAGAACTGTTCACCTGCACTAGTGAGTGGGAGGAATAAAATTAATCTCTAGAACCACAAAAAAAAAACTAAAAGTAAAAACAAAATTATTGATCGGGTTACCTCCCAACAAGCGCCTTTGTTTTACGTCGATGTCTTCACGTGAGTCCTTCAATTTTATGGTGGATATTTTGGGTTGGTGAGACCCAGCATTGCTTTGGTTCCCATGTCAGCTGAGGTGAAATATCTCTTCAAGCGTTGACCATTTACAACAATGTGTCCTGAATTTTCACTCCATAAAGAGAAAGCACCATGTGGGTACATGCTTTTGATAATGTAAGGTCCAAACTAGCAAGTTGATGGGTGTTGTTGTATGGGCATGCTTTAGGTTATTGAAACTCTTGACAGATTCTTTGTCAAAATGGAAATTTTCATCCTTTGGCAACAAATTCGTCATCGGCTTGGTTATATTGGAGAAATCCTTTATGAACCGTCTATAAAAGCCTACATGACCAAGGAACGCACAAACTTCTCTTACATTTTTTGGGATAGCGAGTTTGGAAATCACTTTGATTTTCACTCTATCTACTTCGATCCCTCTACTGCTGACTCTATGGCCAAGGATAATGCCTACCTTTACCAATACGTGACATTTCTCCCAATTTAACACAAGATGTGTTTCTTTGCATCATTTAAGGACAAGGGAGAGGTTCTTCATACACGAGTCGTATGAATCTCCATACATAGAAAAGGCATCCATAAAAACATCCATTACAGTTTCAGTGAGACCAGCGAATATAGCTGCCATGCAAAGTTCGAAAGTTGCAGGCGCTTTGTAGGGACTGAATGGTATCTTTCTAAAAGCATATGTTCCAAATGGGCAAGTAAAAGTTGTTTTCTCATGGTCATCTGAATTTATAGGAATTTGATAGAATCCATAGTAACCATCGAGATAGTAGAAATGTTCTTGATGAGCCAACCGCTCTAAGACTTGATCAAGAAAAGGCATTGGGAAATGATCCTTTTGTGTCACCTTATTCAACTTCTTGTAATCAATACACATCCTCCACCCAGTGACTGTTCGAGTGGGGATGAGTTCATTATCTTCATTTCGTATCATTATAGTTCCACCGTTCTTCGGGACAATGTGCACATGAATTACCCATGGTGAATCGGATATCGGATAGATAATTCCTATCTTGAGTAACTTTATAACTTCAAGGCAGACAACTTCTTTCATATTCAGATAAAGCTTCCTTTGGTGTTCAACAATTGGCTTGTGATCTTCCATCATGGGGATTTTGTGCATGCACAGTGCCTGACTGACCCCAGTGAGATTACTCATCTTTTAGCCTATGGTTTTTCTTCTTTCTTTTAATTTTGTTAAGAGTTTATCTTCTTCTTCTGCAGTTAGATTAGAATTTATGATGACTGGGTAGACTTTGAGGTCATCTAGAAACACATATGTCAATCCCTCTGGTAGGGGTTTCTTTTCAAGAGCTTGTGGTTTTTCACATGGTTCTTCTGTGACATCCATAGTTTTGAGTTCCTCAATTTTGGCTTCAGGATCTTCTTCAGAGGTTTCGAGGCGGAGAACACAATCCTTATATTTTCATCCATTGAGTTATCAGCGGATGGGCTTGTTAGAGCCACTTCTAATGAATCGTCTTGTTCATAATCCTCTTGAGTAAGCAGTGTCATCTGCTCTATTGACTCAATCAAGTAGACTTCTTCTTGCATACTTGGTCTTCACATACTTGCAAAAACTTTGAACTCTAGGGTGTCTTTTCCTAACCTGAGCAGTAAGGTTCCTACTTCAACAAAAATTAGAGCTCTTGCAGTGACAAGGAACGAACGTCCAAAGATAAGAGGGTATCTAGCGTCTTCCTTTATGTCCTTGATGACAAAGTCACATGGAACATAGGAATCTTTTCTTACCTTGACAGTTACATCCTCAATGATTCCGAAGGGAAGGGTTACTGTGTTATCTACAAGTTGTATGGTCATACCAGTCGGGAGTAGTTTAGCAAACCCTAGCCTTTTGCAAAGGTTGAACGACATGATAGATATGCTAGCGCCAATATCTGCCAATCCCTTCTTACATGATGAATCACCGATATGGCAAGAAATCCCTAAAGATCTAGGATCTTTCTGCTTCTTGGGCATCTTGCTCTGGATGATATCAGAAGTGGTTGTTGCTAACTTAACTGTCACATAGTCTTTGGTTATATACTTCTTTGTAAGGACAGACTTTAAGTACTTCTTCCATGCTGGTATTTCAACCAGTGCATCAAGAAAGGGTATATCGACCTGAAGTTTCTTCATAGCTTCTTTGAACTTGTTGAATCGAGTGTCAAGCTTGGTCTACCTCAAACGAGCTGGGAAAGGTATACGAGGCTTGTACACTGGTACTTCTGGCTCTAGTGTTTCTTTTTCAGTAATAGTCGGGTTTTTAGAACTTTCCTCACCTATTTTATCAGTAGTCACTGCCCCTTTTGGTTGAGACACTGTTGTTGTAGAGTCTTGGACAGCCATAGAGTCATCCTCGTCAGTAATAAACAGAGGTGTCTTAACATGGGGATCTGAATAGTCTTTTCCAGACCTAGTGGTGACAGTTGCTCTGGGTGCTTAGGATTGTTCTCTGGTTGTCCATCAAAGGCTCCAGCAGGTGGCTTCATGCTAGCTTCAAGTTGACCTAGTTGAGATTCAATTGCCTTCTGATGGGCTTGTTGGTTAGTTGTCATAGTCTGCTACAACTGTAACATTTTCTCAATGGATGAGAGGTTGTCTTCAGGAGAGATAGGACTGGCTTGTTGTCCTTGCTGTTGGTTCTGGTAAGGGACTTGGTTGGGATTCTGGAATTGAGAATTGTTCTGATAATTGTTGAAATTTTTGTTCTGAAAGTTACCTCTAAAGTTCCCTTGGTTCCCAAAATTTTATTATTTGTTATACTAGAATCTTGGTGGTCCTCGTTGCTGATTATTTGAACTAGGTTATCATGAGTTTTCCTCTCTTGAAGGATTTCCATATTGAAAACCAGGATGGTTCCTATTATGATTCGAATTGTAATATCCTTGACCACAGATGGTGTTGACAGCATTAAGATTTTCCATTTGACCATTATCTGCCTAACCATACACATTGCTTAATACAACATCATAGAGAACATTACATGCTAGTATAGAATGATCAATGCCTTTACATGCTTCACAGTATAATGAAGCTGACTTGATCTGTTCTTGTGGTTATGGGAGTGAGTGTCTTCTTTGAAAAGTAGCAATAGATGATTCAAGATGGTCTTGCTTGGTGACTAGGAGCTGGAGGGATTCAGTGATAGACTTGTACTCTGGAGTAGCTTCTGCCATAGCTACCTTCAGCTCTCCTTTACTTACAAGTCTACCCCAGTTTGCTTGTTTTTCATCTCCAAGGGTGACAACCTTCCATGCACTATCATAACTCTGACGCATGAACTCCATATTTTTGAGTTCCTCAATTTTGGCTTCAGGATCTTCTTCAGAGGTTTCGAGGTGGAGAACACAATCCTTTATATTTTCATCAATTGAGTTATCAGCGGATGGGTTTGTTAGAGCCACTTCTAACGAATCATCTTGTTCATAATCCTCTTGAGTATGTAGTGTCATCTTCTCTATTCACTCAATCAAGTAGACTTCTTCTTGCATACTTGGTCTTCACATACTTGCAAAAACTTTGAACTCTAGGGTTTTTTTTCCTAACCTGAGTAGCAAGGTTCCTACTTCAACAAAAATTAAAGCTCTTGCAGTGGCAAGGAATGAACGTCCAAAGATAAGAGGGTATCTAGCGTTTTCCTTTATGTCCTTGATGACAAAGTCACATGGAACATAGGAATCTTTTCTTACCTTGACAGGTACATCCTCAATGATTCCCAAGGGAAGGGTTACCGTGTTATCTACAAGTTGTATGGTCATACCAGTTGGGAGTAGTTTAGAAAACCCTAGCCTTTTGCAAAGGTTGAACGGCATGATAGATATGCTAGCGCCAAGATCTGCCAATTCCTTCTTACATGATGAATCACCGATATGGCAAGAAATCCCAAAAGATCTAGGATCTTTCTGCTTCTTAGGCATCTTGCTCTGGATGATATCAGAAGTGGTTGTTGCTAACTTAACTGTCACATAGTCTTTGGTTATATACTTCTTTGTAAGGAGAGACTTTAAGTACTTTTTCCCTGCTGGTATTTCAACCAGTGCATCAAGAAAGGGTATATCGACATGAAGTTTCTTCATAGCTTCTTTGAACTTGTTGAATCGAGTGTCAAGCTCGGTCTGCCTCAAACGATCTGGGAAAGGTATACGAGGCTTATACACTGGTACTTCTGGCTCTGGTGTTTCTTTTTCGGTAATAGTCGTATTTTTAGAACTTTCCTCACCTATTTTATCAGTAGTCACTGCCCCTTTTGGTTGAGACACTGATGTTGTAGAGTCTTGGACAGCCACAGAGTCATCCTCGTCAGTAATAACCAGAGGTGTCTTGACATGGGGATCTGAATAGTCTTTTCTAGACCTAGTGGTGATAGCCTTCAGTTGCTCTAGGTGCTTAGGATTGTTCTCTGGTTGTCCATCAAAGGCTCCAGCAGGTGGCTTCATGCTAGCTGCAAGTTGAGCTAGTTGAGATTCAATTGCTTTCTGATGGGCTTGCTGGTTAGCTATCATAGTCTATTGCAACTGTAACATTTTCTCAATGGCTGAGAGGTTGTCTTCAGGAGAGATAGGACTGGCTTGTTGTCCTTGTTGTTGGTTCTGGTAAGGGACTTGGTTGGGATTCTAGAATTGAGAATTGTTCTGATACTTGTTGAAATTTTTGTTCTGAAAGTTACCCCTAAAGTTCCCTTGGTTCCCAAAATGTTGTTATTGGTTATACTAGAATCTTGGTGGTCCTCGTTGCTGATTATTTGAACCAGGTTATCATGAGTTTTCCTTTCTTGAATGATTTCCATATTGAAAACTAGGATGGTTCCTATTATGATTCGGATTGTAATATCCTTGACCACGGATGGTGTTGACAGCATTAAGATTTTCCATTTGACCATTATCTCCCTAACCATACGCATTGCTTAATACAACATCATAGAGAACATTACATGCTAGTATAGAATGATCAATGCCTTTACATGCTTCACAGTATAATGAAGCTGACTTGATCTGTTCTTTTGGTTGTGGGAGTGAGTGTCTTCTTTGAAAAGTAGCAATAGATGATTCAAGATGGTCTTGCTTGGTGACTAGGAGCTGGAGGGATTTGGTGATAGACTTGTACTCTGGAGTAGCTTCTGCTATAGCTACCTTCAGCTCTCCTTTACTTATAAGTCTACCCCAGTTTGCTTGATTTTCAGCTCTAAGGGTGACAACCTTCCATGCACTATCATAACTCTGACGCATGAACTTTCCTCTAGATGAAGAGTCTAAGAACCTCTTGATATCATCATCCACACCTCGATAGATGATCTCAATGAGTTTATTCTTAGGAATACCATGGTGTGGACACTTGCACAAAAGCTCTTTGTATCTTTCCCATGCTTCAGCAAGGGATTTTCCAGGGACCTAAGTCAATTGAGTTATACGTCCCCTGATTTCATAAGTGAGAGAAGGAGGATAGAACTTCTCCAGAAAAACATTTTGAAGTTGTTCCCAAGTGGTGATGGGTTTGCATTGCAATGTTTTGTACCAACTTATAGTTCTATCAGCAAGAGAAGACCTAAAGAGACGGAGTCGGATGGCATCGTCTGAGACTCCATTTTGCTTTGTCATAGCACATAGATCAATAAACCTCAGAAGATGTCCTGACTATCTTCTCCTTGCTTACCATATAATGGGTTGTTTTGAAGCAAGGTGATCTAATGTGCCCGGATCTCAAAGTTCGGAGCATTGATGGGAGGAGGTTGTACTGGGTGGTGAACGTCAACAACCTTAGGAATGGAGAACTCCCTAGGATATTTTTGCATTTCTTCTATTTGCGTCTTTCTTGAGCTACTCGAATATGTATTTCAACTACAGCTCTAGCTTCTTGCATAATCCTATATCTTTGAGTAGCAAGGGCTTGAGCTACCCTTTGGGCTATTTCATCTTCTTGTGCCATCCTTGCTTGGTTCTTTCTGATCTGTCGACAAAAAGCTTTGTCTATCTCAGGATCAAAGCTAGCAGTGAGACTGGGACTGTTTGAGTGGTGCATGCAATAGTCTTTGTTGGTACCTGGGATGGAATGATTTTTCAGAAGTGAGATTGGTGGAGTAGAACTGAATTCAAGTAGATAATCAATTGTTTCAAAAGAAAAAGCAAAATCCTAGATTAACCTTAAAAGAACTAGATTTGACTAACTGATTCCGTTGTCCCCAGCAATGGTGCCAAAATTTGACGTGGTTTATTATCGCACTGAAAAATTCACTCAGGGTTGAAATCCCAGAGCTTTTACCAAAACCTTGTGCAATAATACCACCCATAAGCGGATGGGTCTTATCATTGTATAGTTAAGGATCGAATCCCAAGGGACAACGTTTTTAAGAATCGTTGCTAGTTTAGTCTAGTTTAAGTAAGACTAATATTTAGAACAAAGGGTTGATTTGAGGTTAATTTAAACTAAGTATAGGAAAGTAAAAAGCAGAATTAAAGTTGATCTAGATTAATGATATGGAATCGCCGGGATGGTCTCGATTTTCACCACCACTACACATGTAAACACATCCAAACATCAAACATCCAGGCAAGAACTAACTATCCAAATAGAACTGCTGTGAACCCTCCCTAAGGGATGTTTAGGTTTGTGTAAGCATCACCTTAGGCATCAGATGTCTTGTCGCCATACGGATCACACACTTATAGTTCCTAAGATACAGATATCCAACTGAAGATATGGCCCTCCCTGAGGGATGTTTAGGCACACAGAAGCATCACCGTGGGCTAGATGGCTCATCCCCTCACGAATCATACACTTACGACCCCAAGGAATCCCTTTCTATTTCTTGTCAGGGAGTCAACCGTGCTAACTGACAAACAGGTAGGAAATTAATATATAAGCAAACATCGACGATTAACAACGAAGATACAAAATGCAACTGAAGTTGTGGCCCTCCCTGAGGGATGTTTAGGTACACAAAAGTGTCACCGTGGGCTAGATGGCTCGTCCCCTCACAGATCATACACTTACAACCTCAAGTAATCCCATTCTATTTCTAGTTTGGGAGTCAACCTCATTAATCGACATTCTACCCTACATATAGAAGTACTCACAACATAGGGAAGAACAAGATAAAAGCAAGCAGGTAATCAATCTACAAGCATGAATGATTAATAATAAAATGGAAAGTTACATACATTGCCATGGAATGTTTAATAAGAGAACATGTTTACATGGGCAGCGGGGCTAGTCCCTACACCCCAACAAAATGGAACTACTCACTCATGATGTAAGAAACAAGAAGAATAAGAGAGAGGGAAGGTTCCACCATGATCATGATGTAGAAGGATGTCACAGCTCGACAAAGATGATGCAGTCTTCTATGTCATGTCGGAGCAGATCTAGACGAGGAGAAAGAACCACCAAGGCAGACCGGGAAACCCTTCTTCTCCACCTTCTTTCTCTTCTTGACCTCCTTTCTCGCAACAAGATGTGCAACAGACAAAGTGACAATGGCGTGGATGGGCATGGATGGATCTAGATCGAATCTTGTGGTTGGGCATCCTAGCGGTGTCCCAGACTCGATGCTCAAATGAGGACCCTACTAGTCCTATTTATAGGCTTGGGTCAGGTCTTGAACTGTTTGGAAGACTGTTTGCTTTTTCTTAATGGTCTGAGGACTCACATCCAAATGGTCTTGGAGACCGTTTAATGTCCGCACAGTTTTAGTTAAATAGTTTGGAGTAAAATGCCTCCAACCAGTCTTCATTCAAACAGTCTGGGAGACTGACTAGACTGACCAAACGGTCTTGACTTGTTTGCTCTAATGATCTTGTATACTGATCAGTTTTGCGCCCCAAACAGTTTGGGTCTCTGGCGTTGTTCACCTCCAAATGGTCTTCGCTTTAGCATCCAAACGGTCTTTGGCTTAGCAGTCTTGAGGACCTAATGGTCAGCGCCCAGAACGGTCTGGTGGGTATCTGCTAGCTGAATGGTCTTGAAGACCATTTGCCGCCACATGGTCTTGAGATCGTCTGTCATGAAACGGTCTTGGTTTCAAATGGTCTTGTCTCCAAATGGTCTTGAGACCGTGAGGCTTCAAACAGTCTTGAGGCCGTTTGGCCTCATGTGGTTGGTTAAGACAGATCGATGAGAGGAGGACCGTGTGGGTGAATGGCTAAGACCGAGAGGTCAAAACCAAATGGGTAGACCTCTATGGCAAACTGTTTGGTAAAGAACGATTGATCAAGACTGTATACGCAAAACCATTTGGTCAAGACATATTGGTTAAGACCAAGGTTGAGAGGATCTTGGGTGAGTTCCAGTTGATGGTTGGTCCTCATCATGACCTACATTAAATCAATATAAATCTAGTTAATAATATTAATAATTGAATTAGTTAGGAAATCTTGCATTTTATGAGATTTAGGAGATGAAATCGAAAGTATTTAGTCGAATTGGACCCAAAATGGCGATTGAAAATCGTGATAAATTTGGATTCATCACTCTGCCGCTAGCTGTCTATTTCTTGGCATTCAACATCTATCTACCGATGTTCTTCATCTAGGCATTGACGCTCCTTCTTAAGGTCATCCAATACTTCCTCGAACCCCTTCCACATTAGATTCTTATCTGCTGTCATGGCTTCCCACTCCTTTCTGAGGTCAGCCATCTCCTCAGTAAGAGAATTTAGAGCCCCCATCATCATATTTTGGGTATTTATTACCACATGCATGAACTCGGTAAGAGCCTCAATTCTCTCGTTTAAAGTTTTTACCTACGTAATTATTGTACACAGGCTAGAGGTAATATTCAAATTTAATTCAGAAGTTTGTTGCTTTGTTGTCACATGACATCAAACTTATTGCCCAGTACATCACCAAACATGTGCAGGCGGCATTGTTGCTGCTCCACAGTTGTTGTGGATGCTCTGGGCTCCTTCGGTTGTGGAGTCATGTCGCTCCGTGTTGGGTTGGCCTGCATAGCTGGGCTAGAAGTGCTCGCCTATGGTTTCCCTGACACTTGTAGCATCACCTCCGGTATCATGAGATCGGGTACAGTGCCTGGTTGGTTTCTTGCTCAATCTCAATGTGTTATTCTTTTGTTGTAGCATCAAGACGTGCACGGTCACCTCATTCTATGATTTCGATTTTAGGTTGGCGCCCTTCACTCGTTGCCGTCTCGGTTGGAATGCATGGTGATGACAGGCTTGGGGTGATGGTCTTTTCTAAAGTCTTTTTCTTTTTGTTCCTTATTGCCAGCTTCTTCCTTTCCTCTGGCTTCCTTATCTCTATTTTTGGAGATTTAGCTCTTGCTTCTTTATCACCAAATGTAGATGACTGGTCCGCGGTAGTGCATATGGCCCCTTAGTACATCTTATCGATGTCTTCTTGAGTGGCTGCAACTTGTGGGCATCATAATACACCATTTTAGGGAGGGGGAGGAGCGTCTTGGAGTAGCTTTATTTATAGAAGAGTTTATTTCCTTTCTGCTCTAGGATCCCCATGTTGATGAGGGACTTTATATCAATCTTTATATGCCCCTTTGTTTTCTTGTACTTCGTCAACAGGTCTACATCCATGAAATGATATGTTATCTTTGTAATCTGACCTCCCATGTAGAACTAATTTGTTTATTTTTCCTCCCCTCCTACTACGACTGATAGCCTTTCGATAAGGATTATTCCTATATTCACAGGCTTCTTATTCAACATTGACCATATTATGAACATGTCGCCCTTTGTTACACCGCCAATTTTGGACCTTGTAAAGATAGTGTTGGAGGTTATCTTCTGCATCACTCTGATAAAGCATGAGGTGATTAGAGTCACCTTTGAGTTCTTTGAATTGTGTTCTTACTCTCCTGTCAGCTTCTCCCACATTTTTCCTGGCTACTGTACCCGACGGTATCCTTTTCTCCAGGTGCGGTGGAACAAGCTTGTGTTGCTTCTGTTGTTTTGGTGTCGATTTTGTTAAGCATGGCCTATGTGATCATGTGAGACTTTCCTCCTAGTCTCACTTCCAGTTTTAAGTCGCTGCCGCCCTTCTTGCATTCGTTGTCATTGACTGGGAACTTCTCTAATGACGACATTAATTATGTCGTCAGTTGTGTTAGGGAGGGGACTTCTGAGGTGCATAGGGTGCATACATTTGCACCTTCTAGGAAGTTGATTACCCTATCGTAGATTACCATCTTCTTGATGTCCTCAACATCAAAGTATCTTGTAGGATTCAACCCCTTGGTCGGCAATATCTAGTCAAACTATGACTAGTGTGTAGGATCTCTTAGCATGAATGCTAGCCTTTACTGGTTGAGGGCCATATCCTCTATCTTTGCTACCCCCTCAGTGGCTGCTTCTTTCCCCTGCCTTTTAATTTCTCTACAGATGTTGCTTTCCTCTTCTTACTGCTTTTTGCTTCCCTGGTTTCAGCTTTCCACTTTTCTAGTTTCCTTACCTCAGTTTTAGGAGGCTGGTATTCAGAAGTCTCCGTCTGGGATGTGTTAGGGGACTCCTCTGACTCTTATCATGCTTAGTGGGCCAGAATGTAGTTTTACTTCTTATTTATTAGTTGCAACTGAAGACTTTTTGTTGGGGAGAGGTTTGGGTTATCCTTCAATGTGTTTGTTATCTTTTCTAGGATTTAATCTACCCTTTTCAATGAGGTTACCTTCTTCATCAACATGTCAACCTGTTACACCCCGATCTCACAATTACCACTAATCATGAGATTAGGGAATAAATTGAGGATTTAAAGTTATACAAAGATCACCCTTAACTTTTTCTTCTTTTTCTCGCATTGAACCACATAAACTAACATTGATTTCTTTAATATGATCTCAAAATAAATGATACACATCCATTTATTCATTCTCTGGTACATACGACATGATAATCAGATACATTCTCTCTTATTAAGGAAACAAAGATACAAAACATGACTTACAACACTCTCACATCTATACTAGGAACTAGAGTGACAGGGACCGACTGAACTTAACTAATCTCATACTCAACTCATGTGGTATATCTACTATGATGCTTGACCTTCTTCAAGTCCACATGGTTTCCCTAAAAAAATTGTGAGTAGAGGGGTGAGCCTACTCGCTTAGTGAATGAGTACTTCAAAGAAACAGTCTAAGGCAATGATATAATTACAGATATTCTTTTGAGCAACTGATATCAATTATAACAGCAGTAAGCTTTAAAGAGATTGATCATTGGCCATCATAAATATGGCAAGATTAGATGAGTATGTAAATCATAAGACTAGGATAAGAAACTAAGTTAAAACAAAGATAAATGTTGGAAATGATTAGCGTGACTAAGGAATGAGGGTTATGATATAATTGAGAGAATGGAATGTATACCTTTATTGTGAAGTTAATACATTCATCCTTACCGCCTTTGGATTATAAGTCTCTATAAAACAACAAACTAGTTTCTAAAAGAAGAACAAAAGTGTAGCTTAACCAATGAATAAGTCACACAAAGATAGACTAGATTCAGGAAGGAAAAACTTGATTGAAAGAGAAACTATGTTTCACCCATGCATGAGCCATTTTATTTAAAATGAAGGATATGTAATGTATTAAACATGAGTTGAAATTAGTAGAGAGATTATTGATTTAGAATTTCAACTTCACATTAGTAGAAGGATAAAAAGAAATATGTGCAACATGGTATACATGATCATACACATGAATAATTAACATGATCATAAAAAAATATTAATTAGAAGTTAAAGATGACAGGTGGAAGAGTAGTATATGGTAAGGGGATTATGGAAAGTAAGGAAGGTTTTGAAACATAATGGAGTAATATATATTATAAAAGAAAGAGGTTATGAGATTCAAGAAAGTGCTAATTAGTCAAGTATTCTTGTTGATAATTACTTAAACCTACATATGGGAAATGTATTAATGAATGTTTGAAGATAAGAATTCTAAGTCTCAAAATCATCTTCTCTTTCATATTTTCCTTAATTAGAGCAATGTGGGAATGATATGATAAGAAGATGAATCATATCTGATGCATAACCACCATGGTAGAGGCATCTAGTGAATGTAATAATGACACACAATATGATGATGAAACCCTAGAAGGGTAAATTCAGAATGGAATATATTTTAATGGCCAAGTAAGAGAAAGGAAATTCAATTGATAGGATAAGGAAGACTTTAGTAAAATGTGTGAGATTGAAAGTTTGAATTTCAAATTATGGGAGTAAATTCACATCACAATAACGTCATGCTACTGATAAGGACCAAACCCTAGAATGTTTAGAGTTGTAGTACTTCAAGGGATATCACTAGTGATTTGACCTTGAATACTAGCATCTCTATAAAACAAGATCATGAAATTTGCACTATGAGAAGTAAACTAGCACTGATAGTAATCTAGGATTTAAAGATAGCTAATCTAAAAGGTAGATAAATAATATGGAAATTATTCGGAGTAAAGAGTAAAATATAAATTTGAAATGTAACAACTGTGTTTTGAACAAAAGGAGAAATACAATATGAGTGAAGTGTGATATGAGATAAATTCTTGAAGTGATAGCAAGAATGATTAATAATCTATTTGTACCTTGTATGTTTCAATTTTAGGAATGTTTAATCTACATGATTAAAATGAGAAGGATAAGTAGCAAAAAGTAAGTAGTACGGCATGAGGAGAGAGATAAGAGAAAACAATGGCTTTTTGTAATATGTGGATTTGTTTTTAGAAGTATAATTTGTTGAAGGTATATTAAGTGATGTAAATTGGTTCTATGTATGATTTCAGTGTACATGTGCAAGCAATATGTTAATTAAAGGTGTCTAATAGTTGTAGTTATTTATACCAGTAATCCTTCTTAGTATTGTGCAATTGTGGTATGGTGATATGGGTTGAATGATGATGGAACAAATGGAGGGTTACCCTAAATAAGGTAGTCTTACATATTCACACATATGAATAGAAGGGATGATAACCATATTGTATTGATATGTAACCCTAATGAGGTATAGTTTGTTATACCTAGATTTAATATAACTAAGTGATGGTAATTGGGTATGAATATTCCTTGAATGACTAATACAATCATGGAGTACATTGTTACTATTGTGGAAACCATAGTATGCTATAACCTGATGGTTACATCTTGAATTATGTGTGGGTTCATACTTGAGAATAATATGGAATGGGATGGTAATGCTTCACCTTATGCATCCATGATGCAACGGGGATGCCGTGAGTAGTATTGTACAATTTCTATTGAATCCAGTCTTCCAACTCATGACTGCTTTGCTATTTGAGTAGCACAATAGTAATATTCAAAACAACATAGTGAACTCTCTTTTGTGATTCAGAGGTAATATAAAACAATAGTACACATTGAACCATATGAATTGAGATAGTTGGATCAGATTATCAATGTTGAGGTAACACCTCAAGAGTATGAAAATCTTGAAATGGTTGCTTCTCTATCTACTCTATGATTGATTGTGGCATAGAGAATTTGTTTGTTATCATTGAGAATTGTTTCATACATGTTGTGATTATAAAAGAAATAAAGGACTTAATGTTGAAAAGTGCATTCAAGTATGAAATACAAGAATATAATGATATGTAAGATTTCAGAAGCTTAAAATAAACTCTGAATATACTTTGTTTGCATATTTATGTTTTGGGGACAAAACTTTTTAAGGGGGTGAGAATTGTAATGACCACATTTGTGCTTAATTGGTAAACTAGGGTTTACCTGAATGATTACATGCTTGATTAGATTGAACATAATTTAGACTTGATTAATGATAGTAGATCAATTTTGATGATTCAAACCTAAGAAGAAACTCTAACTATGATTTTAGTTTGAAGAATTAGGGTTTGAAAAATGTAAACCCTAATTGGCAAAAATTAAATTTTTGATAGTACATGAATATGGAATTTGATCAGGATAGCAGTGTGGTAAACGATTTTTCATATTTTGTACAAATTTTTTATATTTAATTGAATTTTGGATATGATATGGATAACTCAATCATGCATATTAGAGAAAAATTTTAGAATATTTGAGTGTTGTTTGAATGTAGTTCTCAATCAAACTATACTTCAACCAAAATGTTGACAGAGTGCTTTTTAGTAGTGTAGTATTCTATTTTTAATTATTTATTGGTAATTCCCAATGATCTTAAATTTTAATTTGAGATCAAAAACTCAATCATAAAACACATGTAAAATTTTCATAATTTTTTGATACGTTTAGACGTTATCAGTAGATGAATTATAGTAATATTTTTATGACAAAAAATTCAGCTGAAATAAGAGAAAGTATAGTGAGGGGTCAATGTGCAATTGACCCAAGTAGCTCAATTTCTCTATATGGTCAACCTAACACACAAGTATCTCTCATAATTTTTGATTCAATCCACAGAAACAAAATCCTAGAGAGATATGGAGAGTTAGTGTTAGAGAGGAGAAAGTGATGGAGATGCTGACCTAGGGTTTCGCTGTCTGAGGAATGATGAAATCATGTAAGGAGATGCTGACCTAGGGTTTCACTGTCTAAGGAATGATGAAATCATGTAAGTTTAGCTTCTTTGGATATAGTTTCATGGAGAATCTTCTCTCAGAAGTCAAAATTCCGTCCCTCCCCTGATTGGATTCAAAATCATATCAAATCAAGCCTTTTTCTCACTCTTTCTTCATAATCCCTCATTTCTAGGGTTTCCGAGTTGAAAGGAAGAAGAATCGGGTGAATTATGTGGGATTTGATATGATATCAAGATTTGTAGGGATGAGCTGCATTTTTAAGGTGTTTTAACACCTTAGGGTGAGTGGGAACTTCCTTTAAATAGTATATTGTATGAAAATTGGTTAAATCATCCATAATCTTTAATTGCTTAGTCTGCGACTACAAGCCCTTAATTGTCTGTTTGATCTAAGTTGTTGCAAAATGATATGAAATCGATTCTTCCTCTATTTGTTTTAATTTCATATGATAAATTCATATTAGAAATGTATACAATACATCCTAATGAGAATTTCCTAATTATTCACAAAGGATATAAGAGTAAACTGAAATATAGGGAATTTGTCTATGACTGAAATTGTTGTATAATTAAATAGAGAAATTTGTTTATCTGGATTCCCTTGGTTATGAATGATTGTTTATCTAAATGTGTAGTACATATATGTCAGGTACTATTTTGAATTTCATGTGATGTGAATAGTGTTTGCTTGATATCTTCGTAAAGAGGGTGAAGCCCTATATTTAGTGGAAAGTTGGAAATTTGTGAATAAATATGGTGAAATCCATTTGAAGTTTTTTTCTTGGCATCATAGAATCTATTTATGAAATGTTATTCTTGATTCATAATATCACAATGAAAGGAATGGAAAACCCTAATTTAGCTCAATTTGAGGATTTCATACATATGTTGGTTGTATATGTCTTGTTTAAAGCAATCTGTATTTAGTGGATGTTTATGACATATTAAATCCTTATGAGAGAAAGAGTAGTGCAGAAACCAGAACTGCCACTAGCGGCGGCTCTCTCCCTACCTCCCGCGATCTAGGGCTTGCCCCGTCGCTGACTCTTCTCGGGGGGGAGGCTGCCTGCCGACGCGCAGTGTTCCCTCTCCTCCTGGGCTTCTTCTTCCTCGGCTATCTCAAGGTGCTTCGACGATCAGAGCCTTCGCATGCTTTTAATCTAGGACCCATCCTTCTCAGTGGTGGTACTCGGCCTCGGATCTTGAGGCTGCGGTGCTGGTGGTTTGGGCGGCGTTCCCTGGTGGTCCATTGGCTCACTGGGGTGGAGTAGAGAGTGGGCGACTTGCCCTGATCATCAATCCATATGACAGTCGAGACCCCCCGCCCCCGTGCTTCTTCGTGGGTCTCCCTTTTTTTTCTTGTTTTCTGTGTTGCAGGTTATTCTGCCCGTTTCTCGCCGCTCGTTGGCGTTGTTGTCGCTGCTTGTCAGCGTTGTTGTTCTCTCTGTTTGGGAGCTATGAGTCTTGGCTCTTGTTAGCCTCGATTTCTTCTGTTCAGATTCACTACTAGGTCTATGGCTTTGCATGTGGTGGAAAACACTGGTCTGTATATTTTTCATTTGTAGGTTTATCATCTCCGATCTATGCTCAGGTTGAAGGGATCTCTTATGAAAAGCTGCTTATGTCAGCCTAGTGGAAAAGAGATCAATGCAGAAGTGTTCTATTATCATTCTAATATGAGTTTTGGGGATCGAATAGCCCTGCTCTTGGTTGTATATACTTCCAAAATCACTTTTCCTATGTGTAGATGCCGTATGGCTTTTCAGTAATGAAGATGTTCGGATTTCTCAAAAAAAAAATCCTTATGAGAGCCATGTGATAAGTGAATGAGGTAAATTGAACCCTAAGGATAGGGTGTTCAATGAATTAAGTATTTTGATTACCATGTTCTCAGTATGAGATGCACAACCCTTGATTTGGGTCGATGTGCACGTTTTCCAAGAAAGTACAAATAATTTATGTGTGCAAATGACGATTACTCATATGCCAATTAATTAGCTCTTATCAGTATATTAAGATGTTTAATTGAATGATTCTAGTGTATAAGTACCAAATGGACATGCATTATGTTTATTTAAGTATTTCAGTCTGCCTGCATGTATAGTATGTTGATTTCTCGGTATATTACAATGTTTTAAATATACGGCTCTACCAAGTTTAGAATGATGTACATTTTGTATTATAAGACTCAATTAAATAGACGTGGTACCATAGAGATATTAGAGTAAAGTATAAGTAAGAGAAAGGTACAATGTAGAAAGAGCTTTCCAAGAATAATAAAATAATAGACAAAGGTGCCCTAAACACCGTAGATTCCCTACGGATGTCTGCATTGTAGGGAGGAAACCATCCACCCTGGTAGCGACCTGTATACGGGGATTGGATCACACCCACAAAGCGTGAGGGGAGTCGAATCCCTAGAGGAAGTCTCCTAAGATAACATAGGTTACCCAACATGAACCGGAGATCCCGGTGGTAACCCAGAGGTTCCCATAGAGCGTACTAAGATGAGGCCTATAGAGCATCTCAGACCCTCCGCCTGTGTACTCATCCTAGAAGGAGAGGTCCAATTGAAGGCCAACTATTTATCCGCCTTAGTCAGACGTGACCGTTTGAGTCAAGCAGACCCAGATTTAGTTCTAGGCTTAGCTTCTCGGGTTTTAAGCTAAGTCTTGTACGGTGAGATCACAGTTCGCTACGAGTCTTCATATGTAGAGTACACTGCATATGATCAGGGCATAAGCTAAAATATGTTCATATAGGTTTAAAGAGTTTTTTATAAGTAAGAAAGGCTAAGAAAGATTCGAGTACAGTTTCCCAGCAATTATTCTTTGTATGTTTCTGAATTATTAGTTCTCGTTGAAATTAATCAAGCGTGCTCATATATTGATGTACTCTTGTTGATATCTAGAGTCTCCTGCCATATTTATGATTGTCAGTGATCAATCTCTTTAAAGCTTAATGCTGTTATTATTGATATCAGTTGCTCAAAAGTATATCTGTAATTATATCTATGCTTTAGACTGTTTCTTTGAAATACTCATTCATTGAGCGAGTAGGATCACCCCTCTACTCACAACCTTTTTAGGGAAACCATGTGGACTTGAAGAAGGTCAAGCATCAAAGTAGATCTACCACATGAGTTGAGTATGAGATTAGTTAAGCAGTCAGTCCCCATCACTCTAGGTCCTAGTATAGATGTGAGAGTGTTGTAAGTGATGTTTTGTATCTTTGTTTCCTTAATAAGAGAGAATATATCTGATTATCACGTCATATATACCTGAGAATGAATGTATGGATGTTTATTGTTTATGTTGAGATCATATTAAAGAAATCAATGTTTAGATTCTCATGTAAAGTTCGTTTATGTGGTTCAATGCGAGAAAACAAAGAGTTTGAAAAAGAAGAAAAATTTAAGGGTGATCTTTATATTACGTTAAATCCTCAATTTATGCCCTAATCTCATGATTAGTGATAATTGTGAGATCGGGGTGTAACATGACTACAATGGGTTATAAGTAATCAAGAGGTGTCATGACCGCAACAAAGAAGCACTGTGACTCCGGCCAAGGATACGGTGTCGCGACCGCGATGGAGGATTACCTGTTTGATTGAAAAATGGTGTTTGCGGTCTAAGTCCCCATTCGAAGGTCCATCGGCCAAAGGACAAAGCTTTGGGATCCCGTGAGTCAAATCACAACTCTTAAACCTAATTCTAGGTTAAATAACAACAGATAAATCGATGTCTGAGGAAAAATGTCAGCGAGCATCGTCGAACTAGATCAGGTAGAGCCATGGCGGTCATCATGGCATTACACAAATTGATAGTCTATTAAATGTAAGAAAAAATGACGAAGCCTAAGAGAAATGGTAAGTCACAATCAACAGGGGTCGAGAAAGCACCTAACGAGTACCTTGGTTAGGTTAAACAGCTCGAATCGGCAGTGAAGGTGGAAGCTGGAGGGGCGTTGCTGTGGTGAAAGCATGACTCCATCAGTGAAGGTCTGAATTGAGCACTTTTTTGTTTCATGCACTATCTTCAAGGAGTATTGTTTGATTGTTCAGGAATCTCAGAGAACTATGATATGAGCGAAAGAAGAACCCTGATGTCGAAGGGTTTAAACAATATATACCTTTGCATCACCACGACCACGACAGAAGGATCGCCACGACCGCAACCATGTTCATTCTTACATATGCCGTGACCACATCCTACCGTGAAAGGAGTGGGCACCGCGACCACGACAGACCCCTCGACCACAGCTCATGTTGCGATCATGGTCCAGACCACCACTGCGGTCCATCCAAACCAAATTAACAAAATCTAATGTAAGCAAGAACCTATACTTCCCAACAAAGCCTCTTCGGTAGAGAGGGATTAAAATCCATACTATATTTACACTCCTACTAGATGTGAAAATCTGCAATATTGAAAGATGGGAGTTACATAGCTCATAATACTAAAGTATGCAATAAGGAAAACATTAATTGAGGAAAGCAGCAAAAATTTGGGTTGCCTCCCAAGAAGCACTTGTTTAAAGTCTTTAGCTTGACTTTCTCTATCATCTACCTTTATTTTCCTTTAGCAGGTGCAATTACTTCCTCATTCATTCCACTTGTTACTAGGTTGGTTTCCCCCAAACTGAGTTCTTTCCTTCTTACAAAAGCTTCATCTTTATAGTATCTTTTCATTCTCTATCCATTCCCTTTGAAGGTTCATGTCTTATCTCTTGTTATCTCCATCACCACTGATGGGTATATTTTTACTACAGAAAAAGGACATGACCACCTTGTTCTTAGCTTCCCAGGAAATAACATGGTACTTGAGTTGAATAAAAGGGCCTTGTCTCCTTCGTGAACATCTTTGTTATTCAGATGGGCGTCATGCCAGATCTTTGTTCTCTGCTTATAAATCCTTGCATTCTAATAAGCATGCAGTCTCAACTCTTTGAGCTATTAGAGTTGAAGGAATCTATTCTGACCAACCTTATCGAGGTCCATGTTGAAAAACTTGATAACCCATAGGGATTTGTGTTCGAGTTCAACCAGTAGATGATAGGACTTCTCATAAATTAACCTGGAGGGTGTCGTACCTAGAGGTGTCTTATATGCAGTGTGGTAAGCCCAAAGTACATCGTCAAGTTTCATGGACCAATCCTTCCTTGTACGACTGACAATTTCTTCTAGTATTTGTTTAATCTATCTATTTGATACTTCGACCTAACCGACGTTTGGTGGTGGTATGACATTGCAACCTTATATTTCACCCAATACTTTCTCAACAGAGAGCTTCAAACTATTTTTCACTAAAGTGTGATCCTCGGTCGCTTATAATAGTGTGTGGTACTCTGAAGCGTAGGAAGTTAGTTTTCTCGAAAAGATTAATGACCGCCTTGGAGTCTCATGTTTGAGTGGCAACAACCTTAACCCATTTGGAAAAATAATTGACAAAAACAAGTATGTAATGGTTCCCTTTCGATGATGGAAAAGGTCACACGTAATCCATTCCCCATACATCTAAGATCTCGACTTCCACCCATTCTGACATTAGCATGTCATTCCTTCTACTTATGTTTCCTGTAAGCTCACATTCCTTGCATATTTTGACAAGTGATGCAACATCCTTGAAGAGCGTTAGCTAGTAAACTCATGATTACAGAACCATTGCAACTGTCCTTTCTCCTCCATGGTGTCCCCCGTAAGGTGAGGAGTGGCATTCCTTGAGGATTAAAGGTACCACTTCTACTGGTATGCATCGACGATATAAGTTGTCAGAGAACCTCTTGTATAGCAGCGGGTTGTCCTAATAATATTTTTTCAGCTCAGAGAATAACTTCTTCTAATTATACATTATTTTTGGTGGAAGTTGCCCACATGCTAAATAATTACAAATATCTACGAACCAAGGCAGGCTCTGTTCTTCTGATTGAGACATCAAAAGAGCTTCATCAGCATAGTTGTCATTCACTGGCAATTGGTTTTGCTTCATCAAAAATTATCCTTGATAGGTGGTCCGTGACCACATTTTCTTTTCCCTTTTTGTCAATGATCTCATGGTCAAATTCTTGCAGTAACGAGGCCCATCACAAAAGTCTTGGCTTTGTGTCCTTTTTCTGCATTAGGAATTTTATCACCCCGTGATCTGTGTACACTTTTACCTTTGATCCTATCCAGTACGATCTGAACTTATCAAAAGAAAATATGATATCCATCATTTCTTTTTCATTAGTAGTGTAGTTTACTTGGGCTTCGTCCAAGGTTCTGCTTGCATAAAAAATCACATGATGTCTCTTATCTTTCTTTTGTCCAAGGATCACCCAGATGGCGTAATCATTGGAATCACACATAATATCAAAAAGTAGCTCCCAATCTAGTTCTTGTAGGATAGGTGTTGTTGTTAATGCTCTTTTAAGGGTATTGAAGGCATCTAGACATTCACGGGTAAACTCAAACTCAACTTCTTTAATTAGTAAATTTGATATTGGTTTGGTGATCTTAGAGAAATCTTTTATGAATCTTCTATAATATCCTACATGTCCCAAGAAACTTCATACTCCTATGACCGACTTTGGTGGTGGAATTTTGGATATGGATTCAATCTTACTTAAATCCACTTCAATTCCTTTCTTGGAAACCTTATGGCCTAGCACGATACCATCCTGAACCATATAGTGGCATTTCTCCCAATTTTGGATAAGGTGTTTTTTTTCACAGTGTTGCAGCACTAAAAATAGGTTTCTTAGCTACGCTTCAAAATCTGTCCCATATACAGAAAAGTCATCCATGAAGAATTCTACTATGTCTTCTAGAATGTACGAAAACATGGATATCATGTAGCACTGAAAAGTCACAGGTGTGTTACACAAATCGAACGACGTCCTTCTGAAGGCATGTCCCATAAATGTAGGTAAAAGTTGTCTTTTTTTATCGTCAGGATGAATCAGTACTTTATAGAATCCTGAATATCTATCCAAAAAACAAAAGTAGTCATGGTGAGCTATCCTTTCTAGGACCTGGTCTATGAATGAAAGAGGGAACTAATCCTTCGTGGTAGTTGTACTGAGCTTGTGATAGTTGATGCACATATGCCAGCCTGTTACTATCATCCTTACTACTCCATCTCTATCTTCCCCTCGTATAACTGTCATTCCCACCTTCTTGGGTACCAAATGGATGGGACTAACCCAATGGTTGTCGTGTATCGGGTAGATGATCCCAACATTTCACAACTTTATAACTTCTTTCTTTACGACTTCTTTTAGCATTTTCTTTAGCTTTCTTTGTGGTTGAGCTAGAGGCTTAGTGTTTCCTCAAGATGAATTATGTGCATGCATAGGGCCAGGTTAAGGCCTATGATGTCTTCTACAGAATACACTATTGCCTTTCTATACAGCCTGAGCTCATTTAGCAACTTTTCCAGTTGATCATCTATTAAGTTGGCATTAACAATCATTGGATTCATCTCTTCTTTGTCCAGGAATTTATATTTCAGACCATCTAGAAGAGGTTTCAATTATGGCTTTGGATTTGGTGCTTCTGTTACAACCCCAATTTTTGGGTTCATTTGGTGAGAAATATAATTTATCCTATTAAAGATATTTGAACAACAAATGATATAAATGAAATTCGTTTATAATAGCCTTGATGATTGTGTTGTGGGCTTTATTGGCTATTGGGCCCAAATAATAAGAAAATTCAATTAGTGAATGAATAATTGAATATTTGACAAAAGAAGAATGTGGAAACCTCTAGAAGGCAAATCCAAAGAGGGATTTCGTGCCGCTTGGGTTCCTTGGGTTCCAAGGAGTCCAAAGTTGCAAATAAAAGCAATAAGAAAAGAAAAGATTAATAAAGTATTTCTTTCTTAAGAAAGAAATTGAAAATAATGAAAAAATGTGGAAAACAAGTGAAAAGAGGTATAATTGAGTTATCCTATATGGAATTTCATATCCCAAGCATTTCTAATGTGAAAGGGAATACCAATGAGGAAAATAAAAGAGAAATAAAGAAGAATAATGCATTTAGATGCATCTAGAAGGATAATGAATGTCCAATAAAAAGGATTTCGAAATAATAAAGTGCCTTGGGATCCAAGGAGTCCCAATGAAGAAAGAGGAAAGAGATAATACCAAAATTGCAAAATAAAAGGATAATGTGATACATTCTTAATGAATTTTGTGAATTTGATAAAAAGAAAGTATTTTCCTATTAAATGAAAATAGAATTTTGTGCCATTAGAATAAAGGGCAAGTTTTAATAGAATGAAAGAAGTAATTTTTGAAATCATCATATTTAAAGAGAAAGGAATCTCTAAGATATGATGAAGAGAGAGTAGGTTGCTTTTTCATGAAGGAATATAACTTCCTAGTAGGAAAGGGATATGGGAACTTGAAGATAGCCATCATAAGGCTTCGTCACCCCCTCTATACAAGGAGGGAGAGCTCTGGGTCGAGTCCAGGAGGGAGAGATCCCACGTACCCTCCTATCTTCCTCTTCTTCTTCATGATCTTGGCAACCAAACCCTAACTAAAAGGTATAGTGTGAACCTGAAGCAGGAGGCGGCAAGGTGGAGTTGCATAGAGGAGCCTGATGCCCCATGGAACCAGAGCATAGCTCCACCATCGAGGACAAGCCTAGACTTGCGCGTAGCTGTAACGTCATGGCAGCAATGGCGGCCCCGCATGACAGGTCGAGTATGCATGCTTTGGTCAAATATAGCATGACCTGGGCGATTCCCTAGGTGCGTCGGAGGTAGAGGAGCATGGGCGGCCCTCGGCGGCGGTCCATGGGTCCTAGGATGGAGGAGGCGGAGCCCCGAAGTGCAGCAGGGCATCACACAAGCAGGGTTTGCGCAAGCTTGAAGACGATGCGGCCGTTGGACGATTGTGCCCTCCACGGGCAATAGCAACAAACAACTTAACCAGTCGTATTATCGTAATCTGGTTATCAACTCAAAGGCAAGTCGCGTTGCATGCATAGGGTGATGTGGCGCTCCCGGATTGGTTCAAGTAAGTCAAATTTGCTAAATTCATAACTAATTAACGGTAGCTCGGATAGATACATATTATGCATGTATTTTGCTCAGAAAAACGAGAGGAATCCATTAAAAATATAATTGAAGCTTGATTCCTTTTGTAATTCGAAAATTTATAGAAGAAATCAACTATAATGTATTAATGTTTAAAGAACCCTATTTTGAGATGAATAATATATTTATAAGGGTTTAATAGATGATTAAAGTTGATATTAGTATGTTAATGATAAAAAGGAACATTAGGAAGAAAACGGATGAACTTTGCATATAATAAGTTAATTTAGAGTTTCATATGAATGAATAGGCTTTAATGGGCCTTGAAACCCTAATGTTGGTAATTAGGAATACTTAGGGCTTTAATTACTCGATTTCATGTATAGAACTGAGTTTTCATGACTATAAGCTATTTATAGCATTAAAGTTCCTAATTTGTGGATAAATACCCTAAATGTAGTAATTAGGGTTTTCTCATGAATAAAAGGTAGAATCAATGATAAATAATGTTCACATGAGTATTAGAGCATAATGAACTACAAATTGATGATAAACGAGTGTAATGAATTTGTCATGGATTAAAAGGATAAAAATAGTATCTTTGATGTAAAAGAAGCTTAATGAAATTAATTGATGGTTAATGGTGCCATTAAATCTGAGAATAGGGTTATATGTCGTTAAGATAACCTTAATGTTGAAGAATAGATAAAATAATAAGGGTTTATGAGTAATGGTATAAAATTAGGGTTTGAAATAGTAAAAGATGCAGGGAAACCCTAATTGCAATAGAAACCCTAAAAGTGAAACCCTAGGAAGAGAGCTAGGGTTAATGGATCTTGATGACTTGAATAATAAAAAGGGAATTACATGATTATTTCAGGATCTTGTTGAAAATGCTTGCTTGCTTGGATTCTTATTTGCATCGATATTTCTGTTCAAATCGTCAGATCAGGTATGTGGTTAATTATGAATAACCGCCTTAGTTTCCCGAGGATTTTCTGGATGGTTAATCGCATTGAATGCAAATTATCAGTTTGGATGTTCATACTTGCAAACGATAAAGTCACTATGATTATCACATTAATAATAGAAGTATGGATTCTCGCACTTACATGCCACCCTGATGGATGATGCCAAAGGTCAGGCCGAGATGGGTAGACCAATGGACACCTTGAGTGGTGACCCTAGACACCACGATCGGGAATGAGAAGGTGGCCTATGATATTGCATGACTAGTGGGCACCATGAGTGGTGACCCCCAGGCACCAAGCTCGGGATTGAGAAGGTGGCCTTAAGTCATTGGAAAAGGAAACCCTAAGGTGGGTATGCCAGGGTTAGGGCAAAAGCGGTGGAGAATGTCATACTGAAAAGTGTAAATTGGCTTGTTAATTAATTTGATTTTGATTATTAAATTGTTAGCCATATTTGCAAGTTTTTGGTTGTTCCCACATACTAGTATATTTCTATATACTGACCGACATTTTGTTTGTTAGCGTTTTAGGACAAACAATTGAAAGAACAAACAGTAAAGTGACACATTGTGGAAATAAGAAATAAAGTGCACGGAGGATTAGATAGAATAATTCAAGCTCTGGATAGATAGATTTCCAAAGTTTTCAAAGGGAAGTAAAGTTTTAATTTTATACCAAATTACAGTTAGTTAGTAGAATTTCTTAATTATTATTGATTATTTGTCGAACCTTTGATCCTGTTAATTGAATAACGGCTCTGACCTTCGGGTCTCCCTTAATTGGGGGTTACCGGGAGGCGGGGTCATTACAATTGGTATCAGAGCATAGGTTCCTCAATTAATCTTTAATAATTATTAAATTTTACAAATTATGTAGAAACCAAGGGAGTTATTAGAGGAATGTCTGAAAGACTAAGGTGTCTAGAAAAGGATCACGTCCGGGGGCTGGCAATATTTTCCTCTGCACCACTAGTTGGAATACGAGGACTCCCAGATTGTATGACTGCCTGGCCGATGTCTTAGGATATGACTCGAAATAAGATACCTTTAGGACTCTCTCATCTTGTTCATCCCTTCTCCACTCAAATTATGTTAAGGATCTGAAGGATTAGGGTTGTCTCTCTTCTCCTCACCCTCTTGAGGCATGGGTAAGGTTAATAAGGTCTAAGGAATACTCCAACAAATTAATGAAAAGCATGTAAATAAAATGTCATGGAGATAAGCTTAATAGATTAAGAGCAAACTAAAGAATAGATACATGCTTAGGTCGTATGACACGAGTTGTCTTTTCCATCAGGAGAGACCTGAGGATAGACCTTCTTGTTAGGAGGATGAGTAGAGAGAGTTAGTCTTGGAGGTAGAGACCTCCATTCAAGGTAGAGACCTAGCACATCCTTTGAGGATGATGTTAACCCTAACCCTAAGTGAAGGTTAGAGAGAGAGATGACATGATGAGTTAGATGTCATGATTGACCAAGTGATTGGTTGGTCATGCCTTTGGGATGCCATAAGAGGGTAGATGACCTAGTACCTTTGGCGACCCAAGCCTGGAGAGGGTCGTGCATGACATAGAGAAGGATAGCACCTTCGTGGATGAGGTTAGAGGAGAACTTATAGTTACCCTATGGGATTAGGCAAGTAGGGTATAACTTGATGAAATCCTGGTGAAGAGATCATGATGGATGGCTTATGAGATAAACATATGGATAATCTAGAGCCAAACATGAGTTGAGAATAGGCTTCACCCACATAGGGGTATGCTTGTGAGCATGAGCCTTCATGGAGAGGGGACCTCTGGTAGTAGGGCTGGATGTGGAGTTAGCTCTAGAGAAAGAAAGCAAGAACCTAGCAAGGAGGTTGGAAGCCTGAAACCCCAAGATATGAGGAACAGTGGGGAGTTGATATGACCTAAGGGGATGACAGTGGTTGCTTTATGTGTGACCCCTGGAAGCTGATGATATCTTGGAAATAAACCCTGGAAAGAGGATGATGCTTCTGGTACCTATGGTATAAGTAACTACCTACTGGATGAGATAAAGAGTGTCTTAGACCCCGAGGAGGGTTAGGTAACCTGTTGTGAGTCCTTATACCTAGTTAGTTGTCCCGAAATAGGACTCAACTCGGAAGTGTTACTCGAGTAGAAGGATCATGGAAGTACATGGCATATCTTGGACATGCTTGATTCGTGTATTGGAGGTTGAGCATATAGTTGGATATCCCAAAAGTGAACCTAGGGTTCCTGGACGAAGAGGGGAAGTGGTGTACCTAATTCTCATGATGAGAAATGAGTCTCTATAGTTTCGAGCATGGTACTCTTCATGTATAGAGGATAAGGAAACCCCTTAAGTTAAGGGTATGTTTGATGAACCCTTCACGACTAAGTTGATCTAATGTTGAGGAAAGAGAACAAGTATGACCTAGCATGGTTTAATAGGTGGTCTGCTTGTGCCGTAGTAGCTGTTGGGTTAAGCATGCTCATGTGAATATGAACCCTAAGGATGTTTGTGACCTTGTTATCAAGAGTTGTAGTTTCCTCCCATCCTGGGAGAGGGACCCTTTGGTAAGGTGTGTACCAGTTTGTGGGTTTTTGGAAACCTAAAGAGGTCACATAGGATCTTGAGAAGCTAAGTGGAAAGTACATGGTATGAGAATGAACATGTAGACCCATAGATAACCATCTCTAAGTGCATGTGGATGTGTTACCATAGGGGTAACCGGTATGGGGCCTGACCAAGGTAGGCAGGTTGCCATGACCCCTATGAAGGGATGAAAGTCAGTCAGGAATGCAGAGAGAGATGATGAAGGATTGGGTAAGGTTCTAAGTTGAACATGTACTATGTTAGAATCCTAAGTCTATCCAAGGGTCAGGTAGGGATAAGACTGATGGAAGAAGGAGTTGCCTAATTCCCTAGTTGCACATGACCATAGGGTCGGGATGTAACAACTATCATTGTCCGAGGGCCATGGGTTAGGAGATTGGTCACCTTCATGAACTCATCACATGAGTAGGGCACTCTCTGGGTGCATAAGGAAGAGGGATGACCCCAAAAGTGTCAGCACCCTATACACCTAGAGGAGACGACCAAGGATTGTGTTTGGACCAAGTAGGTTTGAGACTAGTTTTCCTTAGAAGAAATGTTTATATCATGATGTTTGTGATGTAGAGACATAAGTTGCATGTTCAACTCAGGTTTAAAGGTGTAATGGAAAGGTGGGATGTACCATCTCTACTCTTGGAATAGGATGAACTCTGTATTTGGACTGCAGCAAAATGCTTATTTCCTCTTGTTATGGGTGTGAGAGATAGGACAGTACGTGTGCTACACACCAAGGATAAGGATGGTGTGAGTTGAGATGTTGCTATAGAAAGGATAACATACCCTGGTGAAGTGAATGATACATGGATGCTTCACAAACACTAAGAGAAGTAGTGTAGTCAGCATATGAAGATGTTTCATCAGGAGCTATGTGGAATTTGCAAGTTAACCAAGGTCGAGTTCGATCACAATGAGGATGAGCTCAGATCTTCTTGATGAAGATAGACTTAGAGTTTGAGATGAGATGATAAGTATAATGCATGGAGGTGTATGTTACCTAACACTTAAGGATAAGAAGTGGTAATGAATGATCTGGTTGATATCTAGCTACCTAGAAGAAGTTGAGGTTGTCTGGCTAACCTTAAGTTTGGAAAGAAGATGTGTTTTGGCTAACACTCGGATGTAATAAGATATGTTGAACAAGTTAATGGTTGTTTGGTTAGCCAGTTTCGTCCTGGATGTAGTAAAAGGATGGTGATAGAACCTCATATACACTTCTTTGGATAGGAAGGTAATAAAACCCTCTTGAGAGTGGTTTAGGGTTTCCAAGGTACCAAGCTTGAGGAATCATAACAATACAGGAGGTCATGATATGCCTTGGTACTACAAAGATAGTAAGTGATGGTAGCACTCTAGATGCTTAAAACAAAATTTCATGTAGCATGTGGCCATGCCAGCCAGGAGGTGAAGGACGAACACCAATAACCCATTGTATCGTTATAGAGGATAAAAGAGCCCCTGAGAGGGAATGGGAGTTCATCACTATGGATGTTGTGGTAAGTCTCCCTTTGACCCAGAAGGTCAAGATGCAATATGGGTTATGGTAGATCGCCATACCTAAATAACAAGAGAAAGAAAGGAGTATTGTCAAGAGATAGATTCTGATACAAGTTCAAAAGTTCTTGAGTATGACCTAAAGGTTCACTTCCATAAGGTGGAAGTAGGTACATGAAGAACTCGATGATAGTATAGTTTGTCACCCCTAACTAATGGTTAGTATGATCCAGACTAGAGGGTCTTGTGAGAGAAAGTGTGCTTGTTCGGGGTGATACAAAGAGACAGTCCTTGTTCTTTGTAAGATGTGATGTTAACCACCATAGCCTTTATCGAGATGCAAGAAGTTCTATAAGGAGGTTTTGTCGGTCACCACTTCATTATGATGATGTTGGTGAAGGAGGCCTCGTGATGGTCAGAAAAGAACCACAATGTGTGCAGCTGAAGTTGCTTTGATCGTGCAATGGCTAAGAGAGGGCCCAGTGGTGACATGAGTCACAAGCTGATGCAAGGCAGACTGACATGCAGTTCACTGTGGGAGAATATGTGATGTAAAAATCAGACCCCTCTAAGCTAAAGCTGAGAAAGTTGAGTCCCCAATATATGGGTCCATTTGAGATGGATTGGTGGAGATGGTTGTGTTTAGCCTTGCCCCTCATAATAACATGATGTGTAATGTGTTCCATGAGTCCAATCTAGAGCACTATGTGAGGTATCCAAGCCATGTGTTGAGCCCTGAACCTATTCATCTTTTGAGAGGCTGAAATGTCTTGAGTTACCTATGAGGGTATGATATACCAAGGTAAGAAAGAACTCAGATGGAAGAATTTGAGATGATGAAGGTTCTTGGGAAGCACCATGGAAAGGGTGAAGCCACATGGGAGCCAGGATGGACACATGAAAGGCTTATCTTGTTTGTTTGCTTGCTTGATGGAATTTTGAGGGCAAAATTCTTGTAAGAGGGGGAGGATATTACAACCCTAATTTTTGGGTTCATTTGCTGAGAAATATAATTTCTCCTATTAAAGATATTTGAACAACAAATGATATAAATGAAATTCGTTTACAATAGCCTTGATGATTGTGTTGTGGGCTTTATTGGCTATTGGGCCCAAATAATAAGAAAATTCAATTAGTGAATGAATAATTGAATATTTGAGAAAAGAAGAATGTGGAAACATCTAGTAGGCAAATACAAAGAGGGATTTCGTGCCTCTTGGGTTCCTTGGGTTCCAAGGAGTCCAAAGTTGCAAAGAAAAGCAATAAGAAAAGAAAAGATTAATAAAATATTTCTTTTTTAAGAAAGAAATTGAAAATAATGATAAAATGTGGAAAACAAGTGAAAAGAGGTATAATTGAGTTATCCTTTGTGGAATTTCGTATCCCAAGGATTTCTAATGTTAAAGGGAATACCAATGAGGAAAATAAAAGAGAAATAAAGAAAGATTCTAAAAAATTATTAATAAACAAGATAATGGGAAAGAAATGAAGAATAATGAATTTAGATGCATCTAGAAGGATAATGAGTGTCCAATAAAAAGGATTTCGAAATAATAGAGTGCCTTGGGATCCAAGGAGTCCCAATGAAGAAAGAGGAAAGTGATAATACTAAAATTTCAAAATAAAAGGATAATGTGATACATTCTTAATGAATTTTGTGAATTTGATAAAAAGAAAGTATTTTCCTATTAAATGAAAATAGAATTTCGTGCAATTAGAATAAAGGGCAAGTTTTAAGAGAATGAAAGAAGTATTTTTTTAAATCCTCATATTTAAAGAGAAAGGAATATCTAAGAGATGATGAAGAGAGAGGAGGTTGCTTTTTCATGAAAGAATATAACTTCCTAGTAGGAAAGGGATTTGGCAACTCGAGGATAGCCATCATAAGGCTTCGTCACCCCCTCTATAAAAGGAGGGAGACCTCTGGGTCGAGTCCAGGAGGGAGAGATCCCACGTACCCTCCTATCTTCCTCTTCTTCTTCATGATCTTGGCAACCAAACCCTAACTAAAAGGTACGGCGTGAACCTGAAGCAGGTGGTGACAAGGTGGAGTTGCAGAGAGGAGCCTGATGCCCCACGGAACCAGAGCATAGCTCCACCATCGAGGGCAAGTCGGGAGTTGCGCGCAGCTGCAACATCACGGCAGCAATGGCGGCCCGCATGACAGGTCGAGTATGCCTGCTTTGGTCAGATATAGCGCGACCTGGGCGATGCCCTAGGTGCGTCGAAGGTAGAGGAGCATGGGTGGCCCTCGACGGCGGTCCATGGGTCCTAGGATGGAGGAGGCGGAGCCCCGAAGTGTAGTAGGGAGGCGCACAAGCAGGGTTTACGCAAGCTTGAAGACGATGTGACCGTTGGACGATTCGGCCCTCCACGGGCAATAGCAACGAACAACTTAACCAGGGGTATTATCGTAATCTGGTTATAAACTCAAAGGCAAGTCGTGTTGCATGCATAGGGTGATGTGGCACTCCCGGATTGGTTCAAGTAAGTCAACTTTGCTAAATTCATAAATAATTAACAGTAGCTCGGATAGATGCGCATTATACATGTATTTTTCTCATAAAAACGAGAGGAATCCATTAAAAATATAATTGAAGCTTGATTCCTTTTAAAATTCAAAAAGTAATAGAAGATATCAACTATAATGTATTAATGTTTAAAGAACCCTATTTTGAGATGAATAATATATTTATAAGGGTTTAATAGATAATTAAAGTTGATATTAGCCTGTTAATGATAAAAAGGAACATTAGGAAGAAAAAGTATGAACTTTGCATATAATTAGTTAATTTAGAGTTTCATATGCATGAATAGGCTTTAATGGGACTTGAAACCCTAATGTCGGTAATTAGCACTACTAATGGCTTTAATTACTCGATTTCATGTATAGAACCGAGTTTTCATGACTATAAGCTATTTCTAGCATTAAAGTTCCTAATTTGTGGATAAATACCCTAAATGTAGTAATTAGGGTTTTCTCATGAATAAAAGGTAGAATTAATGATAAATAATGTTCATATGAGTATTAGAGCATAATGAACTACAAATTGATGATAAACGAGTGTAATGAATTTGTCATGGATTAAAAAGGATAAAAATAGTAGCTTTGATGTAAAAGAAGCTTAATGAAATTAATTGATGGTTAATGGTGCCATTAAATCTGAGAATAGGGATATATGTCGTTAAGATAACCTTGATGTTGAAGAATAGATAAATAATAAGGGTTTATGAGTAATGGTATAAAATTAGGGTTTGAAATAGTAAAAGATGAAGGGAAACCCTAATTGCAATGATAACCCTAAAAGTGAAACCCTAGGAAGCGAGCTAGGTTTAATGGATCTTGATGACTTGAATAAATAAAAAGGGAATTACATGATTATTTTAGGATCTTGTTGAAAATGCTTGCTTGCTTGGATTCTTATTTGCATGGATATTTCTGTTCAAATCATTAGATCAGGTATGTGGTTAATTATGAATAACCTCCTTAGTTTCCCGAGGATTTTGCAGATGGTTAATCGCATTGAATGCAAATTATCAGTTTGGATGTTCATACTTGCAAAATATAAAGTCACTATGATTATCACATTAATAATAGAAGTATGGATTCTCGCACTTACATGCCACCCTGATGGATGATGCCAAAGGTAAGGCCCATATGGGTAGACCAATGGACACCTTGAGTGGTGACCCCAGGCACCAAGCTCAGGAATGAGAAGGTGGCCTATGATATTGCATGACTAGTGGGCACCATGAGTAGTGACCCCCAGACACCAAGCTCGGGATTGAGAAGGTGGCCTTAAGTCATTAGCAAAGGAAACCCTAAGGTGGGTATTCCAGGGTTAGGGCAAAAGCGGTGGAGAATGTCATACTGAAAAGTGTAAATTGGCTTGTTAATTAATTTGATTGTGATTATTAAATTGTTAGCCATATTTGCAAGTTTTTGGATGTTCCCACATACCAGTATATTTCGATATACTGACTGACGTTTTGTTTATCGACATTTTAAGAACAACAATTGAAAGAACAAACAGTAAAGTGACACATTGTGGAAATAAGAAATAAAGTGCAAGGAGGATTAGATAGAATAATTCAAGCTCTGGATAGATAGATTTCCAAAGTTTTCAAAGGGAAGTAAAGTTTTAATTTTATACCAAATTACAGTTAGTTAGTAGAATTTCTTAATTATTATTGATTATTTGTCGAACCTTTGATCCTGTTAATTGAATAACGGCTCTGACCTTCGGGTCTCCCTTAATTGGAGGTTACCGGGAGGTGGGGTCGTTACAACTTCCTTCTCCATAGCTATTTGCTCTAGTGAAGCATCCTTCACTGTCTCAAATATCTCTTCATTGTCACTAAATTCCTCTTCAGGTTGATTCAAATAGTCCAAGATCTCTACAACCTCTTAGCCCTCCATTGTAGGGTCTTGACTATTTAAGGATCGCATGAGGGGATCGACAATTTCCTTGTCCTCTTGTACCTCTTCACAATATTGATTGTAGCTATCTATGAAGTAGACTGACTCAGATAGAAAAGGTCCCCTCATGGCATCTTGTACCCAAAAATTGAGGTAATCATTCCCCACTCGTAAGGTGATGATTCCTTCTGGTACATCTATTAAGGCTCTCCCTGTTGCGAGGAAAGACCTCCCAAATATCATTGGTCATTTAGAATCCTCAATCATGTCTATCACTACTATATCGCATGATATGAAGAATCACCCGACCCATATTGGAACATCTTCGACTATTCCTACGGGTGTTGTAAAGGTGTGATCGGCTAACTCAATTCTCATCCACATTTTCACCATGTGTGTCAACCCAAGCCTTTGTCCTAGAGTCAAGGGAATTAGAGTAATGCTCACTCCAAAGCTGGTTAACCCCTTTTTCTCCACATTGTCTCCGACATAGAAAGGTATGTTGAATGCTCTAGGGTTCCTCTTCTTGGTTGGTAACTCAACTTTAACAAAGACATTTGACATTTTTGCCAATTGGACAGTCTCGATGTGGCCTCCTCTCCTTCTCTTCATGATCAGGTTTTTATAGAATTTTGCATAGGTCAGCATTTCTTCGATTGCATCGAGAAAGGTTACATCCAAGTGTAGCTTCTTTACGACTCACGTAAACTTTTCGTACGTCTTCTTCAAGTGTGCTTTTATCAATTTGTAGGGGAAAGGAACTCTTGGGGCATAGGGATTTTTCTTCGAAAGGACTTCTCCTATAGGATCCAAGTTCTTTTCCTCTTCTTCCTTCTTCTTTTTGTGTTTCACTTTTTCTTTACCACTTGAAAGCTTATTCTTTCACTTTTGATTCTTCTGTTGCCTTCTCATTCTCAGATTACTAATTTTTATGCCTTCCTCCTTTTTTGGTGTTGTTAGTATTAGCATTTTCCAACGTTCTCTAGATCAGAGAGTAGCCATTTTTGCAGTCTCAGTATTTGATGGGATCTTCCCTAAAGGGTTTTTCATGTGTTCAGCTAGTTGTGCAAGCTACTAATCAATCTGCCTTTGGTGAGTTTGCATGTTCGCCATTTGAGTTTGCATTGAAGTTAGCACTCCCAAATTTATGACAGCACTTCGAGAAAGTTGGTCGTTCATTGAAGCTTTCCTTATCACAAAGATGAATAGATGAGCAATCATGTCAGTTTGGTTGTTGTCCTTGGCTTGGCTCAGCCTGGGCCTTGTCCTTGCCCTTGTCAACTCACATTTTGATTCTGACCTTGATAGTTGTTCTTGTTTGTCTGGTAATTAGTAGTCCTGGTGTATTCAATCGGCCCTCCTTTCTTCTCGAATCCTAGAGGAGGTTTTGTAACATAATGAATCTTAGATGTAATCTCCATGTAAACATTTTTCCCAAGTTTACCTATCCTTTCTATCCTTTATGTCATTTATGTTTAATTAGTGGAATTTATAGTGGTTTAGTGAACACTTATTCACTAATTGTACCAATATAAGGGTTTATGCACAAAACCTTAGTGAAAGTTTAATTACCGTAATTCAGTGCTATAAACCTTAATATAACTTTTTGATATGATTTTTAAACATAAAATGAGTCTACGTTTCAAATTTGGTTCGATTTGGATGTTGTTTGTGCAAGTTATGCAATTTTAGGTACATTCTAGACTTTTATGCAATTTACCCAATTGGGAGGTTTTCTTTGCAAATTATCAACTGAATTTTAATCCTTAGATATTCCCTTACCATTAACGAGATTTTAAACCATTGGAGAACCTAGTTCTCCTTGGTTTGATGGTATTTCTTTCCAAGGGCATTATAGGGATTACCCTCTTTATAAAGGTGCTTATCTTAAAAAGCTATCAACCAATGAGGTTATTTCTTTCTTGAAAAACGGTGGGGATGGCCTTCAAAGATTTGTGGGCTCTTAGGACCGGATTTTGATATCCAAGAAGAGTCCATGAGCTGTCCTCTTGCATGGCCATCAAGCCCTAGGCTAAAGACACATGGAAAGTCCCTTAAGACACCTCATGCTTTACCTCTTTCTATATATAGCCATGTATACCCCTTCCCAACTCACAATTCAAAAAATATTGCTCTCCTTTTCTTTCCTCAAGATTAGATAATTGTTCCTTATGTATTTGGCTACGAAGTTTCTATCCCAAGGTAATAGAGGGAGCCTACCTTGGTGAAGAAGGCTCCTAGGGCTTCCAAATTGCTCTATTAGGGTTTCTAAAAGCTCCTCCATGGTAATTTCGACCAAAACTAGTATGTTTCCTCTCTTCCTTCCCTATTTGCATGTTGTAAGTATTCCTTAAACCTTCTTCTAGGTCAGACCATGACCATACATGGTAAAACTCCACCTAAAACCCTAAACCATCTCATCTCCAGGCTCTTTTGCTAGGGTTTGCACCTCTAAAGTGGAGAAGGTGATATTTGTTCAAGAAAGAACCTTATTACCTTATTACCTTCCTATATGCAAGTTTTATAAACAGTGACTCAAAATCCTCGCATCACCCCTTCTCATATATTGCTTAGTACATACTTAAAACCCATGCTTCTATGTTGATAATCGATGATTTCAATCTCTTTTTACCATGTTCTTCTAAGGTTTTAGTTTCTTGCTATTTTATCTTCTCTAGAATCTCTAGTTTGGTTATCTAAGAAACTTCAAACCTGATATTGGGTCAAATGGTGTTTTCTCCCTCTCTCTCTCTCTTTAATTATCTCGACCGGTTTGATGATGTGGCAATTTCCTATTGGTCAGTATTGAAAAATTCATATCTTCTAAACTACTTATCCAATTTGACAAATAAATATGTTTTGGAATTGGAAAATTAATCTCTATATAATAAAAATATTTTCAAGGTCTTATTTCATGGTTTTAGGAATGGTGATTTTTGTAAAATGAATTTAATGCATAAAATCCATAAAAATTACATCTTAATCATCATAACTCCAAAATTAACATAAATATATGTTTTCTTGATCAGGAGAACCTAATAAGTTCATTGGTGACATTTGCAAAAGCTAAATCCGAATTTTGCTAAAAAGTTCTAAAATTAGGGTTTCTATATATTAATGTGCACTATGTACTCTAATACATGTTAATACATTGAAAATAGGCAAAGTGGAACTTGGACTCAATTAAAGTGGTGAAAGTTAGTAATTGATATCAGTAAGAGAGGTATGTGCATTCCTTACACCCTATGTTGGGATAATTGCAGCCAAACCCTATATTTCCCTAATGAGGCTTAAATGAACCTTAAATCTTCTATTATTGAATCCTAATGTTGTTCATGCCTCAAATCAGATTATAATTTCTTGTTGTCGGGTCTTATACCCCACTTCCATGCTTATTGAATATTATGACTACTCTTGCCATGACTACTTTTATAGCATGTGGATTTATGTTCTATTTTGTTTAAAGTAGTGGTATGTACGTACAACCCCCCACAGAGGGCGTGTATTTAATCGCCCTAGGGAATTTTTTTATTCTCCCCTATATAATTATGTAGGTGATTGGGAATGTCTTATTCTACCCTCACCTATAGGTTAGAGGTCTGGTAGGTGTCTCAACCCTACTTAGTTAGGTAGACATAATTATCTTACATGCAAATCCTTTTTCATATAATTGCTAATGGAAAGTTTCTTTTGAATATAGCCTCATACTCTTGTTGTCTTCATCATATGATGAACCCTATCCTATTTTTATTTGTTGTACTTATCTTGATATCCTAGATTAGTTTTGTGACACATACCTTGTTTTCTTTCCCCTTTTGCTGGGTGCTTTCCCAACCACCCAGGTGCTGGCGCTGAGCAAGGAGAAGGACAAGTTTAAAGGAATTCATCTCAGGAGTAGATCTCAAGCTATCTGAAAGGATGTCTATGTTTCTATAGCAAGATCATTTTCTCTTATCTTTTTCTTTTGAGAACAATCATGTATTGAATAATGAAATCCATGTAATAGGCTTAGTTCTTTTATTTCCACTGCTATTGACATTTTGTAATGTATCTAGTGCATGCTTATTTACTTGGAATATTATACATGCATCCCTCAATATCTTTTGTCTTTCTAAAAAGATGGATATTTTTTACTTCCTTTAAATTTGAGTAAGAAGGTGATCTCGCCTCTTTACAACATGGTATCAAAGCCTTTAGGCAACTATTAGGACATGAAGTTGAAGCAAAGGTGTCTAGAATGGATCAGGGTTTTGCGGGCTGGCAATATTTTCCTCTACTCTACTAGCTTGGTTTATGAGGACTCCCGTTCCCATATGATATCGGCTTGGCATGAGCTGATACGAATTGCCCAAAATAGTATGCTTTTAGGCAATATCATTCTAGATATTCTTTTCTCATCTATGCTTCTATTCTTTTTCATCTATGATTCAAATACTCCTGGGAACATAATATGTTAACCCTACCTTTCAGGATAGGTGACTTGTTCGACAGTAGGAACAAGGGAAAGGAGTCAAACCCTAATGACTCCAATGTGGAAAACACTCCTGTGACTCCTGCCGACCATAGTGTGGTCAACCCTGCTACTCCGGGCACCCCCTCCTTCATACCGGAGTAAGAGTTGGCAATGTTGCGCCAGGTGCTCTCCAACATGATGTGGTAGCTCCACACAATGGCTGCCAATGCCAAAAAGCTGAGGGAGTTCACCCTCACTGACTTCATAAAGATGCAGCCACCCTACTTCAAAGATGAAAGTGAACACAACATGGTGGATAAAGTTGATCACTGGGTGTTGGCTTTGGATCGGACCTTCGAGGGTATGGCATGCCCTCCTCACCAAAAAGTTTGGTTCATGATGTATGTGCTGGACGGACTGGCACGTGTCTGGTGGAATGGTTTCGTCCGCACTCGAGACACCTCTACCATGGAGTGGGACCAGTTCCTAAAGCTCTTCAGGGAGAAGTACATCTGTCCTGCCTTCTTAAGGAAGAAGGAAGCCGAGTTCTATAGCCTCAGGTAGGGAAGCATGAGTGTGGCCGACTACATCCAATGGTTCCTACTTCTGGAATGCTATGCCACCGACCTTGGAGCCGAGAGAAGGGCAACATTGTTCTTGGAGGGCCTAAACTACCAAGTGGGTCAAAGTCTTATTCCATAGCTTCCACTCACCTTCCAGCAGATGGTGGATAAGGCCCTGGCCATCAAGTCCTACCCAAGATTCCAATCCTATGGACATAGTAATGGCTATAGCAACAACAAGAGGAAGAACCCTACCCAGAATGAGAATCGTGGATGTGATCGGTGCAATAGGTGTTCTCACCACCATCCTCCAGGGAGATGTCTAGCCAACAATGCACCTTCTCGTAGAGACAACCGACCTCCTCCGACCTACCATGAGTGTGGCCAAGTTGGGCATATCTGACTACTCTGCCCCCGTTTCCAGCAAGGACAGAATAATGCCCAGCAGCCGCAACAACTAAGGCAGAATCTGCCTCTGTAGAATAACAACAACAACCAAAACTCGAGGCGACCACTAGTGGAGAGGAGGAATGGGAGAGTGTTTTCTCTCAATGCTGAGGAAGCAGGCGATGATAATGAAGTTATTGAAGGTACCTTACATCTTAATATGCATCCTATAAAGACATTGTTTGGCTCATCCAAAACCTTCATATCATGTCAACTTGCTTCTATGTTAGAAATAGAATCTGAGTATATGGATCATATATTAGATGTAAAAACCCCTAGTGGTAAGATTTGCTCTTCGTATCTCCAAACTCCGACCATGGACCTCTGTATATCTGGTATAATGTTTCCCTCAGATTTCATCTTGCTCAACATGATCACATTTGATGTCATCATGGGAATGGATTGGTTGAAGAGGTACAAAGCTATTTTGTTTTGTGAAGAATCAAAGGTTAGTTTGTCACATCCCATTGAGGGAAGATTGTGTTTCAAGGGTAGGAAGCGAGAAGATTGGCACTTTGTTATCTCCTCCATCAAAGTTGAAACGCTAGTCTCGCAAGGGTGTAGAGCTATCTTAGCCTCTATATTCCTTGAGGCTACACCTCCTTCTATCGACCGCATAAATGTGGTGAAGGACTTCCCAGACGTCTTTCTTGAGGAGTTACCTAGTTTGCCACCAACGCAGGAGGTGGAGTTCTCCATCGAGCTTGTACCCATAACTTCACCAATATCGAAGCCGCCTTACCGCTTGGCCCCTGCTGAGCTTGTCGAACTGAAGAAGCAACTAGAATAGCTTCTTGACATGGGCTTCATCCACCCTAGTGTTTCACCTTAGGGAACCCCTGTCATGTTCGTGAAGAAGAAGGATGGTCCGATGTGGATGTGTATGGACTACCACATGCTTAACCAAGTGACGGTGAAGAACCATTATCCTTTGCCTCGCATCGATGACTTGTTCGACCAACTAAAGTCATCCACTGTGTTCTCCAAGATGGATCTGTGAAGTGGCTACTACCAGATGCATGTGAAGGACAATGATGTACCGAAGATGACATTCATAACTCACTATGGGCATTACAAATTCATGGTCATGCCTTTCAGCTTGACAAATGCCCCTGCTGCCTTCATGGACTTGATGAACCGAGTGTTCCACCCATACCTTGACAAGTTTTTGGTGGTGCTTATTGATGATGTTTTGGTTTATTCTGAGACATTAGAACAACATCATGAGCATTTGTGGATTGTACTCAACACTGAAAACATCTAGAGGGGGGGGTGAATAGAGTTTTATAATGATTTTAAAGTAATTTGAACTCAAACAACCAAAGTAAAGATTAAAGAAGAGGAACACAGGTGTTTAGAGTGGTTCCACCTTAGCAAATACTAAGGAGTCAGTCCACTACCCGGTTGCTTACCCAACCGGGATTTTGAAAGTACTAAATTTTATTACCTCTCAAGGATGTTACATAAAATTTACAATACTTTCTAAACACCCTTTGGACAGCCTTCACCTTGAAGTAGTCTTGCCAACCTCGAAGCAGCCTTCCTTGAAGTAACTTCAAGCTCCCCCTTGAAGTAGCCTTCCTCCCGAAGTAGCTTCCCGTCAAGACAGCCTTCTGAAGTAGTCCAAAGTCCTCCTCTTCACCACGAAGAGCTTCACCCTCTCCAATCCGCAGCCTCCTACCTGGAGTAGCAAGGAGAGTACAAGTAATACTAGGAACAAGAAAGAAATAAGAGAAAATACAACTTATCCTTGAAGCTCAAAGCTTGATTTGCCTAGATCAAGCGTTTGGATTTTCCTAGCCAAGATGATGGACTTGTGATTGCTAGGGTTAGGAAAATCTAGCCTATAGGACGAGCTTGAGCTAAGAGGAAAGTGGCCAATTTATCACAATGCTCAATTCACAACAGATTGCACAAGAGGGCTCAAGTATTTTCTCAAGTATATCAAGTGTAAGAAGTGAATTCTAGTGTCCTATGGCTTGTCCTATTTATAGGAATGGCCTAAGTATGCTTAAGGACGTTCTAGACAACTTCTAGGGGTTTCTAAGTGCTTAACTAGCCGTTAGGTACAAAGTTGTTGCTTTAACAACGGCTAATTACTTTACTCTGCAGTTTCTGTCAGAGATCGTCTCGGTCGAGGAATGGTCGACCGAGACACCTACTCGGTCGAAGTTTTGTCGACCGACAGGCTCTCTGGATTAACGTTCATTTGCAACTGCCAACTAACTTGTCAGTTGTGTCTAACGGCTACATTGGATCTTTCTCGGTCGAGGAGTTTGTCGACCGAGAGTGTCTCGGTCGAGGAGTTGGTCGACCGAGATAGATCCTGTTTTAAGATTTCAAGTTAGGCATTAATTATGTGTGTGAGTGTGCATAGGTGATCCAATTTAAATGGGATGACATGTCTAACTATGGTGTTTGGCTAGGGAAAATCTAACGCTTGATTTACATGCAATTCTACGTACTTGTACATTATATATTTGTACAAGTTTTACAACATTGATTACATTGCATGAAAATATAACTAAGTAAGCTCTTGGATTTTCCCTTGCTACTTTGTCATCCTGCTTAGTCCTGCACACTTAAGTAGCTAGTTAGATTAATAAGAATGAAATGTTTGTCATCATCGAAACAAAGGGATTTATCATAATATCCAATTTATCCAACAATCTCCCCCTTTTTGAAGATGACAAACATTTCCTAACTATGAAATAAGGAAATATAAAGCATGTGAGTTTCATACCTGAAAATTTACCTTTTGTAGCCATTTATGTTTTGCAAGTGAGTGCTGGCCAAGATGTGATGAAACTCATTTATATTTTTGATTTTTATATTCTTTCTCCCCCTTTGTCATTTCAAAAAGATATCCAAGTTGAATGTTTTATTTTTCTTCTCCCCCTTAATATAATGCTCCCCCTTAATTAGAGATCCTATTAGAAACATGGATTTTTATCTAATTTATCCTCAATTTGTTTCTCAATCATTTGCAAAGGATGTTAAGCCTTGAAATGATATGAGATTCCTTTAAGCATATGATGAATGTATATTGATTTCTCATGAATCAAAGGATGTTAAGCCCTAGATTAAATGAGAATCCTCTAAGCTTAGAGTACATAAAAATGTCTCCATCCAAAAGCCCTATTTTGGGTAGAGAATTCCTGTAAATACAAGATACCATTTTCAATAAATTCATAAATTTCTTGAAAATTTTCAGCTACACATAGTGATTACAATATTTTTGTAAGCTTCTTCAATCAAATGGTCAAAGTTTTGATAATCTCCCCCTTTTTCTTATGCTTTGCTCCCCCTTAGATAGATATCTCAAATGAAAGTTTGAATACTAAGCAAATATATAAAATGTCCAAATAAACAATTTTTATCAAAGTTTATTTTAGGTCGCCCTTGATTACGACCATGGCGCCCCTTGGTCAAATTTTATTTTAACCAAGAGGCATATTCTGCAGGTTTCCAAAAAAATATTCATACGTGGAGAATAAGTTCTGCAGATAGCTTACGAATATCAATATGAGGCTCATTAAAGTGTACAAATTATGAGAACTTAGTAAGGGCATCAAATATGATGAAGCATATTCAAGAATAATATCCATTTGGATAGACTAATTCAAATATGATGAAGCATATTAAGTGATGTTTAGCACAATGAGTATTTTCAAAAGTCGATTTGAAATATTTTAATCATTGCAAGTATTTCTAAGAGATAAATTTGCAATAAGAGTATGATTAAATAGGATTTTTCTAAGCATGATCCATATAATCTTTCAAGAATAATTTTCATACAGTAAAAATTTTTCATCAGCTCAAACAAAAACAGTGATATGCTCGGTCTACAATTGCTCGACCGACATTTTCTCGGTCGACAACTGCTCGACCGACCATGTTTCTGGAAACTGTTTCAGAAATCTATGCAATAAAGGTTGTATCTAATTCAATTATTTCGAAGATCGGTTTGAGATAAAAACATATGGATATCAGAGTGATATCATAATCAAATTTATTATAAATTTGTTATCCCTATATGTTAAGTTGAGATAGACAAAAAGATGTGCAAATTTTGAGACTTTGGACATATCTCAACTTAGTCTAATCGAATCAATTTGGGGATTTTGGAACCCATACCATCTCATCATTCTTTTTCTTGTATGGGCATGAGAAGGAGTAATGTCCAAGACGTGAACAATAGTGGCAACATATAGAATCAACCTCATATCTCTTTCTATGATTTTGGTCTAGGTTGTTCTTTGGTACAAAAGTATATTTGCCTCTATGTACATTCATGGATTGACTTGCTTGTGTCCTTCTCCAACTAGGTTGTTGATAGGATTTCTCCTTAGGCTTATAACCTAGTCCTCTTCTCCCTATTTGATGATAGGAATTTTCTAATATTTTATCAAGGATTCCATTGTTGCTTAACTTACTAACTTCTTGTTGCAACTTAACGATCTCATCCATTCTTTTCTTGATATCTAATTTTGCTTGATCTAGATTGGATGATAACATATTTCTTTCTTTCACTATATTGTCATAATCTACATGGGTGCACAATATAGGTTGTTTTTGAATATCATTTAACTTTGCAAGCAATTCAGTCTTTTCTTGACATAGAAGATCATAGTTAGTCTCTAGAGTGAAAATTTTCACTTCACTATTACTTAGAGATGATTTCAAAGTACGATTGTCAGACATAATGCTATCTTTTTCAAAACCAAGAGTATTCAATTTAGCATATAAATCGTCATTTTCGGATGTAAGCTCAAGAAGTCTAGCATTTAGATCATCATTTTCTTTATTTGATTTCTTTAATTTCTTTTTGTATTCAACATATTTGTTATGTGTTTCTTCAATAATAGTAACTAACTCTTCTTTAGGTAAATCAAGCAAGCTTACCTCTTCTTCTTCTTCCTCACTTATTGTAGCAACGAAACATTCTTTATGTGTATCTTCTTTCTTTGACCTCCATGGACATCTAGAAGTAGAGTGCTTTGTTCCTAAGCACCAATTGCAACTTGTCGCACATTGGTCCATGCTCCTTTTCTTGTGGTTGTAGTCACCTCCTCCCTTTATCTCTTCAAGACCTTGTTAGGGCTCCTTGAAGCCTGCTCTGATACCAATTGAAAACCTCTAGAGGGGGGGTGAATAGAGTTTTATAATGATTTTAAAGTAATTTGAACTCAAACAACCAAAGTAAAGATTAAAGAAGAGGAACACAGGTGTTTAGAGTGGTTCCACCTTAGCAAATACTAAGGAGTCAGTCCACTACCCGGTTGCTTACCCAACCGGGATTTTGAAAGTACTAAATTTTATTACCTCTCAAGGATGTTACATAAAATTTACAATACTTTCTAAACACCCTTTGGACAGCCTTCACCTTGAAGTAGTCTTGCCAACCTCGAAGCAGCCTTCCTTGAAGTAACTTCAAGCTCCCCCTTGAAGTAGCCTTCCTCCCGAAGTAGCTTCCCGTCAAGACAGCCTTCTGAAGTAGTCCAAAGTCCTCCTCTTCACCACGAAGAGCTTCACCCTCTCCAATCCGCAGCCTCCTACCTGGAGTAGCAAGGAGAGTACAAGTAATACTAGGAACAAGAAAGAAATAAGAGAAAATACAACTTATCCTTGAAGCTCAAAGCTTGATTTGCCTAGATCAAGCGTTTGGATTTTCCTAGCCAAGATGATGGACTTGTGATTGCTAGGGTTAGGAAAATCTAGCCTATAGGACGAGCTTGAGCTAAGAGGAAAGTGGCCAATTTATCACAATGCTCAATTCACAACAGATTGCACAAGAGGGCTCAAGTATTTTCTCAAGTATATCAAGTGTAAGAAGTGAATTCTAGTGTCCTATGGCTTGTCCTATTTATAGGAATGGCCTAAGTATGCTTAAGGACGTTCTAGACAACTTCTAGGGGTTTCTAAGTGCTTAACTAGCCGTTAGGTACAAAGTTGTTGCTTTAACAACGGCTAATTACTTTACTCTGCAGTTTCTGTCAGAGATCGTCTCGGTCGAGGAATGGTCGACCGAGACACCTACTCGGTCGAAGTTTTGTCGACCGACAGGCTCTCTGGATTAACGTTCATTTGCAACTGCCAACTAACTTGTCAGTTGTGTCTAACGGCTACATTGGATCTTTCTCGGTCGAGGAGTTTGTCGACCGAGAGTGTCTCGGTCGAGGAGTTGGTCGACCGAGATAGATCCTGTTTTAAGATTTCAAGTTAGGCATTAATTATGTGTGTGAGTGTGCATAGGTGATCCAATTTAAATGGGATGACATGTCTAACTATGGTGTTTGGCTAGGGAAAATCTAACGCTTGATTTACATGCAATTCTACGTACTTGTACATTATATATTTGTACAAGTTTTACAACATTGATTACATTGCATGACAATATAACTAAGTAAGCTCTTAGATTTTCCCTTGCTACTTTGTCATCCTACTTAGTCCTGCACACTTAAGTAGCTAGTTAGATTAATAAGAATGAAATGTTTGTCATCATCGAAACAAAGGGATTTATCATAATATCCAATTTATCCAACAAACACACTATGAGAAAATCAACTCTATGCAAAAATTCTCAAAGTGTGAGTTCTGGATAAAGGAAGTGATGTTTCTGGGTCATGTGATTTCTGTCAGACATATAGTTGTTGATCCTGCAAAGGTAGAAGCTGTGACCAAGTGGAAAGCTCCAAAGAATCCCTCAGAGATCCGTAGTTTCCTTGGCTTGGAAGGTTACTATCAAAGGTTTATCAAGAACTTCTCTGAGTTGGCCTTACCTTTAACCAAGATGATGTGAAAGGAGGTCAAGTTCTCTTGGACACCAGAATGCGAGAACAATTTTCAGAAGTTGAAGAAGAGCCTGACTTCTGCTCCCGTGCTTGCTTTGCCTGTTGAGGGCATACCCTATGTCATCTACACCGACACATCTAGAAAAAGGCTTAGGGTGTGTTTTGATGCAAGAACGAAAGGTGATCTCCTATGCCTCTCGACAGTTGAAACCTAATGAAGCTAATTGGCCTACACATGATTTGGAGCTTGCTGCCATAGTTCATGCTTTGAAGATCTGGCGACACTATCTCTATGGTGAAAAGTTTGAAGTCTTTTTTGATCACAAGTGTAACATCCCTGACCTGGGTTATACTCTAACCCTAGGTGTTTTGATTAAGAAAGATGATTATATGCTTAATAATATCTTGTGAAAAGTAATTAGGGCTCATGAGGAGCTTATGTTTCAATTTTGGTCCTGTTTGGACAATGTTGAAGCAATGTTTGCTTATTTTGGACTAATGTGCAAATTACCCAAGTTGAGGGGTTTAACTGCAAACTGTGCATGATAATATGTTCCTCATGTTTTTAATCATCATGAGAGTGAAAATTATGCTGAGGTATGGCTTATGGAAGCCTGAATACCAAGAAAGAGCTGATAAAGCAATATACGTGCATGAAAACCTAGTTTTGGTGTAATATGCAATTTACCCAAAACCTAGAGTGCAATATGTAATTTATCACTTCAATAAGGTTCCTAATGTTTCTTGGCATCAAGTAGAGCAAAGAAAATGAGAGGGGCACCTCTTTTGGATTAAGTTGGAGGAGAGAGAATCTTGATATTAAAATAATCAAGATTTAATCCTAATTGAAACCCTAATTCAATTTAGGGCAAAAATGAATATATTAATTAAAGGGCCTTCAACCAAAATGTTATTGGTTGAGTTTGAATAAGGATAGACGTCCTTTTGCATATATAAGGCACGAAAATATCTAAAGGAGGTGAAACTCCACTCACCTTATTATAAAGGAAAGTAATATTCACTCACATTATGGATATTACTATTATATGATTAAGGTGCTTAATTTGCTTTTCTTTTAATTTGAGGATAATGAAGGAGAATTAAATGCAAAGGAAGGTGCCTTCGTACACAAGGGAGTGAGGGGGTTTATGTGGCACCAATTTGAGAGTTGAGGGAAATTAAAAATGCTTTCTCTCTGTTCAATTTCCTTTATACAAATCAATTGAAAGGATTTTTCAGCCCTCTCTTCTTCCCTTGCTTTGGATGAGCTCAAGGGGACTTAAGAGCAACAGGAGGACGACCCCAACCTGTTGGTAAGCTTATTAACCCTCATTCATCTTGATTCCATGGTGGAAATCGAAAATAAATTATGGATTCCTTCTTATTTCGATCTCCTCTTCAACCCTAGCCAACTTTTACAACCAAAAGCTTGAGAACGAGCCTAAGGGGGAGTTGCAAAAACTTCATCCACCATTGATGTCGTGAGCTTGGAGCTTTGGAGCTCATTTGGAGGCGGGTTTTATAACTTAAACCCATAATCGTTGCTATTGCATCAATTATCTATGCTTTGTTGATTGTTTTCTTCAATTTGACACACTTTTGTTTCTTTGCTGCAATTTCCATCAAGAACGGTTGCTGTTCATGGTTGTTAGAAGGAAGGGGATGATTAAATCATCCTAGATGCTTATCCAAAGAAAATTACCAAGCCAAACGGTTTTGATAGCTATTCCAAATCATTTTAATTTGATTGGCTATGCGGTTTCAGCAAACTGTTTAAAGGCAAACGGTTTGAAACCGTTTGGGAGAAAACGGTTTCAAGACCGTTTGAGATGGTTGACCAAGAATTGACCGTTTGCGACTTTTTTTCCTAATTATGTAGGATAATGACCCACCAAATTTGAGGGGTTAACTCCAAAGGAATCGTAGGTTGAAGGCCAATGAATTAGGCAAATCGAATTGAATTAAATGCTGATTTTCAACCTGATTAACTTGACCTATTTGGGAAAACGGTTTCAAGACCGTTTGATTGAGTTGACCAAGCGTTGACCGTTTGGGATTCCTATTCATAATTATGTTGGTTGATGACCCTTCAAATTTGAGGCATTAAATCCCAAGGAATCGTGAGTTGAAGGCTAATCAATTAGGGAAACCTAATTGGATTAAGTGCTGATTATCAATCTGATTTAATTGAACTTTTTGGGCAAACGGTCTCAAGACCGTTTGAGTGCGTTGAACAAGGTTTGAACGTTTGGTATTACTGTTCCTAATGATGTTATCTAATGACTCACCAAATTTGAGGGATTAACTCCCAAGGAATCGTGAGTTGAAGGCTATTCAATTGGGAAAACCCTAATTGAAAACAGTGCTGAAATTCCAATGAGTTAATTGGAGATTTTGGGTTGATTAGCCCAAACGGTTTCAAGACCATTTGGGAATCACCCAAACGGTCTCAAGACCGTTTGGGGGTCACCCCAAGACCGTTTGGAGGTCTTGGGTCAAGTATAGTTGACTAATTGAAGGTCTAAAGGTACCAAATCATATTGCAATTAAGTGCTGATTTGTTGATCAACTCGATAGACCAAACCTTGATGATGTTTCACTAGAATCCAAGGTTTGGATGAGCCAAACGGTCTCAAGACCGTTTGGGACTCATCCAAACGGTCTCAATACCATTTGGGGGTCACACAAGACCGTTTGGATGTCTAGGGTTGAGTATGGTTAAGCAATTGAAGATCCAATGTCACTAAGTTGAAGTGTAATCAATTGCTGATTTGGTGATCAATCCAATGATCCAAACCTTAATTGGTTGACTTGGATATTGATGATATGCTGGAAAAACGGTCTCAAGACCGTTTTGTGGTCATCCAAACTACCTCAAGACCGTTTGGGGTCAGGTCATGTTCAATTTGAATGATGGTTCAATAGTTTCAATGTAACCAATCTTGTATTGATTAGTGTTGATGAATCATCGATTCCAAACCCTAATTCAATTGAACAAAACCCTAATTGATGACCAATTGAGGGTCAATTTAGGGTCAAATCATTTGAAGGTTGACCTATTAAACTCAATTGAAGTATGAGGATAGGTCCAATTGATGATTGATTCCATGAATTCAATGATTGAAGGAATCAACATTGGAAACCCTAATTCAATTGGATACTTATGTAATGGAGGTCCAATGTGATTGAATCTCTTGAGAATAAAGATGGTGAATGATCCATTGATCCAATGCTGATTAGTAATGATAGTTAATGAAGGTAAAAAGGTTGAAACCCTATTAGTACCTAAGTGGTTAGTGCCAATTAAGGGATGAACCCTAATTGCTTATAGGATCAATGACTTGATATACTATGTTAATCATAGTTGTATGAACTCGATTGAAGGGTTGATATGACCTAATCAAGTTGAGATGATGATAGCATGAATTCATATAAGAATATGATTCACGTGGTGTTTAAGGGTATGATCCTTAAGTAGAGAGATCATGAAACCCTAATCATGAACATAAACCCTAATTATGGGCAATGTGATATGAAACCCTAATGAAGGGTGATGCTATATGCAATCCCTATTCTAAAGAAGGGAGATGGTATGTGAAACCCTAATCCCTAATGACAGAATAGAATTCATACTTGAATATGATTCATGAGGTGAACTCCCTTTGCACGACCATGCAAGGTAGTACGGCCATGGTAGCTTCCCCTCGCACGACCGTTCTTGGTTGCACGGTCGTGGTGCTCTATGCTTGATTTAGAGGTGATTTGAAAGTGACCTCATATGATCGTATACCTTGATATGATTATAAGTCCAATATAATTGGATGAAGGATACATAAGATATGTGATTAGAAACCCTAGTTGAGGGTGTATCATTGTGATTGTTTATAAGCAACTTTATAATAAAGTCATGCCTTAAACTAAGATAAGTCCATATCATGTGAGATAGCTATACAATTCTAATGTGTGGCCTTTGCATTATATGCTAAAGGTAAGAGATTAGTGATGGAATGTATTAAGAGGGAAATACCTTAATACAAGATAAGATGGATAACTCAACAGAGTTTGAAATGATGAGAAAGCGATACATCAAGATATGATAGTTATCACATTCAGCATTTCAGGGTTTATATGCCTTGATGTACTTCAAATCCAATATAATTGGGTAAGAAACATATGAAGTGTGTTATGCAACTATTACAATGAAATGTAATGAGTTGTTACACCTTGATGAGTGTTAATTAATGTACCTTGAGAATGGGGTTAAGCCCAAATGATGTGTATGATATAATCATACCATGATAAGGATGAGAAATAAACTCATACCTTGAATTGATGATCATTAATGCTATATGATGAAAGTAATGTTCTAGAATAATCAAATATGATATCCTTGAATGCCCCAGAGGTATGGAATAATGTATTAAGGGTTGGACAGATAATGAGATCATGAAATCTTTATTAATGAGAAATGGGGAACCCTAACCCTAATTTGGGTAAAGGGAATGAAAAGCCCTATTTGATAGTAAACCCTAATTCTTGGTAGAGGAATAATGGTGTTACTATTGCATCACATGATGTGATGAATATCTTGTATGTCTGTTATCATGCCTAATAACCATACAGATATGATGAGATCATGTATATAGCTAGTGTGAGTTGTGACATTTATATAATAAATATTGATTGGCATTATGTGCCTTAATGTTGTTGTTGCTTAGTAAAAGAAGCAATATGCATGGACTTTTATGAGTCACATGAGTAAGTTGTTACCTAGTGAGAGGTGACAAGATATTTCATGGCCTTGTGAGCCAGGTGTGATGCTTGTGTAACAAGTATCATGAATGCCTTGGTCAAATGACCTGAAGGTGATAGTTACCTGAAAAAGGTATAATAATGCTCAATGATGAGTTAAGGGTTTGAATACCCAGAACCATATGATTATGGTGATGAGAAAGTGAAGGGATGATAATTCCCAGTATTGAAATGAGGGACTGAGTTCCCAGGGTCTTTGAAAGTCTGATAAATATCTGATAAAAGTAGTACATGTCTCTTTATAGCATTGTTGTAATAAGTTATGTTTGAGAACTTGGCTGATGCTAAAAGAATATGAGAATGTACTTAATAAATCAAGTGAAATCTATTCATGTACTGCTCTGACCATAGATCCATCATCATCAGGAATAGGTGATGGTGAAACGGGTGCCCACGGCAAAACCCGGAGCACATATTTTGAATATGTGGGGGTAAATGGGCGAAAATATCCTTACGTCCTCTTGAAGAGATTGTTGGAAGGTAAACAAGAAACCTCTCAATCCTTCATGAATATGTCGGGATGGATGTATCATGAATCTCCCAATGATACTTAATGTCATATCGAGTAGATAAACAAGAAATATCTCGATTGGCGATGAGAGTGCAGTTGACGATGTAACTCTATAGCGAAGGTGCCAGAATACCCTGGCTAGCTAGTTAGCAGAGACACGAGATGTCCTGCATGTGGTCTCATACTGACCGAGATAGGTGAGGTCATAAGAATCCGGCTCTTTTGATGACCTATGTATGGTACCGAGGTGATTTCGTAATGGTCGGTTGGAGTATGAGCGGTATATCTCATCTCCTCAGAGCATAAGTGTGATTGTAAAATGTAATCAGCCGTATAGCATGTTTTCTTAAGGATTGAATGCGGAGATTCATTGGCTGATGTTGCATTTCTTTGTGCATTCCTTAGTAGATAAATGTTAATTATGTTTCTTTATATTCTCTGTAAAGTAGATAAATGAATTACTTATCTACCATGGTTAGATGCAATGACCTCCTTGAGAATGGAGATTATCTTATTTTGTTCTATGATGAATAATTCTGCCTGATAATGTAAAAGTAACCCCTGCTCAGTTTTAATTTGATAAACTGCAATAACAATGTTTTTGGCGGAGAGTTATATCTCTCGCTGGGGCAATTTTCAATTGTCTCACCACCGTGGGAAACATTTTTTAGGTATGCATGGAAGGCAGAGCAGAAACCCTAGAACAGGGAAAGAGCAGCAACAACAGCAGGGACAGCAATAAGATCTCAGGTGGAAATATTTTCTGTCTAGTCATATAGATAGTAGTCTTATGTGTCATCTCTGTACTCTCAGGTCCTCGGAGTTTTAAATGTATCAATCTGAGTTTTGGCTTAGTTCCTCGAAGTTTTTATACTGCCTGTGTATATTTGTTAACATGGCAGTCAATGTTGTAATCCTTGAAAAGGAATGGTACAGGTTGTGTACTTGTGAACCAGGATGAATTTGGAATACTTTGGTTCATGGTTAAAGAGTTTTCCTGTGAATGGATCTCTTTGCTAAAAATTTTAAATTTTCAGTGATTTTCAGTAATCCGCTGCAAATAATTCGCTTCCGCATTAGTTAATCCTATTTTCGCGAGACGGTCGTTTCAATTTGTAACATCCCTGACATGGGTTATACTCTAACCCTAGGTGTTTTGATTAAGAAAGATGATTATATGCTTAATAATATCTTGTGAAAAGTAATTCGGGCTCATGAGGAGCTTATGTTTCAATTTTGGTCCTGTTTGGACAATGTTGAAGCAATGTTTGCTTATTTTGGACTAATGTGAAAATTACCCAAGTTGAGGGGTTTAAGTGCAAATTGTGCATGATAATATGTTCCTCATGTTTTGAATCATCATGAGAGTGAAAATTATGCTGAGGTATGGCTTATGGAATCCTGAATACCAAGAAAGAGCTGATAAAGCAATATACGTGCATGAAAACCTAGTTTTGGTGTAATATGCAATTTACCCAAAACCTAGGGTGAAATATGTAATTTATCACTTCAATAAGGTCCCTAATGTTTCTTGGCTTCAGGTAGAGCAAAGAAAATGAGAGGGGCACCTCTTTTGGATTAAGTTGGAGGAGAGAGAATCTTGATATTAAAATAATCAAGATTTAATCCTAATTGAAACCCTAATTCAATTTAGGGCAAAAATGAATATATTAATTAAAGGGCCTTCAACCAAAATGTTATTGGTTGAGTTTGAATAAGGATAGAATTCCTTTTGCATAGATAAGTCAAGAAAATATCTTAAGGAGGTGAAACTCCACTCACCTTATTATAAAGGAAAGTAATATCCACTCACATTATGGATATTACTATTATATGATTAAGGTGCTTAATTTGCTTTTCTTTTAATTTGAGGATAATGAAAGAGAATTAAAGGAAAAGGAAGGTGACTTCGTACACAAGGGAGTGAGGGGGTTTATGTGGCACCAATTTGAGAGTTGAGGGAAATTAAAAATGCTTTCTCTCTCCTCAATTTCCTTTATAAAAACTTCATTTCCAAATCAATTGAAAGGATTTTTCAGGCCTTTCTTCTTCCCTTTCTTTGGATGAGCTCAAGGGGACTTAGGAGCAATAGTAGTACGAGCCCCAACCTGTTGGTAAGCTTATTGACCCTCATTCATCTTGATTCCATGGTGGAAATCAAAAATAAATTATGGATTTCTTCCTATTTCGATCTCCTCTTCAATTCTAATCATTCCTTTTCACTCAAACCTTGAGGATGAGCCATGGAATGGTGAAAGGAGTTGCATCCACAATTTTTTCCGTGTACATGGAGCTTTGGATCTCAATTGGAGGTGGGTTTTATAACTCAAACCCTTAATCATTGATATTACATCAATTCTCTATACTTTGTTGATTGTTTTCTTTAAATTGCTACACTCTTTTTTCTTTGCTGCAATTTCCATCAAGAACGGTTACTGTTCTTGGTTGTTCGAACGAAGGGGATGATGACATCATCCTAGATTCTTATCCAAAGAAAAGTACCAAGCCAAACGGTTTTGATAGCTATTCCAAATCGTTTTAATTTGATTGGCTATGCGGTTTCAGCAAACCGTTTAAAGGCAAACGGTTTGAAACCGTTTGGGAGAAAATGGTTTCCAGACCGTTTGAGATGGTTGACCAAGAGTTGACCCTTTGGTAATTATGTTCATAATTATGTAGGATAATGACCCACCAAATTTTAGGGGTTAACTCCAAAGGAATCGTAGGTTGAAGGCCAATCACTTAGGCAAATTGAATTGAATTAAATGCTGATTTTCAACCTGATTAACTTGACCTGTTTGGGAAAACGGTTTCAAGACCATTTGAGTGAGTTGACCAAGCATTAACCGTTTGGGATTCCTATTCATAATTATGTTGGTTGATGACCCTTCAAATTGTAGGGATTAACTCCCAATTAATAGTGAGTTGAAGGCTAATCAATTAGGGAAACCTAATTGGATTAAGTGCTGATTATCAATCTGATTTAATTGAACTTTTTGGGAAAACGGTCTCAAGACCATTTGAGTTCGTTGACCAAGGGTTGACCGTTTTGGGATTACTGTTCCTAATGATCTGGTCTAATGACTCACCAAATTTTATGGATTAACTCCCAAGGAATCGTGAGTGGAAGGCTATTCAATTGGGAAAACCCTAATTGAAAACAATGCTGAAATTCCAATGAGTTAATTGGAGATTTTGGGTTGATTAGCCCAAACGGTTTCAAGACCGTTTTGGAATCACCAAAACGGTCTCAAGACCGTTTGGGGGTCACCCCAAGACCGTTTGGAGGTCTGGGGTCAAGTATAGCTGACCAATTGAAGGTCTAAAGGTACCAAATCATATTGCAATTAAGTGCTGATTTGTTGATCAACTCAATAATCCAAACCTTGATGATTTTTCAATAGAATCCAAGGTTTGGATGAGCCAAACGGTCTCAATACCGTTTGGGACTCATCCAAACGGTCTCAAGACCGTTTGGGGGTCACCCAAGACCGTTTGGAGGTCTAGGGTTGAGTATGGTTAAGCAATTGAAGATCCAATGTCACTAAGTTGAAGTGTAATCAATTGCTGATTTGGTGATCAATCCAATGATCCAAACCTTAATTGGTTGACTTGGTTATTGATGATATGATGGACAAACGGTCTCAAGACCGTTTTGTGGTCATCCAAACGACCACAAGACCGTTTGGGGTCAGGTCATGTTCAATTTGAATGATGGTTCAATAGTTTCAATGTAACCAATCTTGTATTGATTAGTGTTGATGAATCATCGATTCCAAACCCTAATTCAATTAAATTAAACCCTAATTGATGACCAATTGAGGGTCAATTTAGGGTCAAATAATTTCAAGGTTGACCTATTAAACTCAAATGAAGTATGAGGATAGGTCCAATTGATGCTTGATTCCATGAATTCAATGATTGAAGGAATCAACATTGGAAACCCTAATTCAATTGGATACTTATGTAATGGAGGTCCAATGTGATTGAATCTCTTGAGAATCAAGATGGTGAATGATCCATTGATCCAATGCTGATTAGTAATGATAGTCAATGAAGGTACAAAGGTTGAAACCCTATTAGTACCTAAGTGGTTAGTGCCAATTAAGGAATGAACCATAATTGCTTATAGGATCAATGACTTGATATACTATGTTAATCATAGTTGTATGAACTCGATTGAAGGATTGATATGACGTAATCAAGTTGAGATGATGATAGCATGAATTCCTATAAGAATATGTTTCATGTGGTGTTTAAGGGTATGATCCTTAAGTAGAGAGATCATGAAACCCTAATAATGAACATAAACCCTAATTATGGGCAATGTGATATGAAACCCTAATGAAGGGTGATGCTATATGCTATCCCTATTCTAAAGAAGGGAGATGGTATGTGAAACCCTAATCCCTAATGAGAGAATAGAATTCATACTTTAATATGATTCATGAGGTGAACTCCCTTTGCACGACCATGCAAGGTAGCACGGCCGTGGTAGCTTCCCCTCACACGGCCGTTCTTGGTTGCACGGTCGTGGTGCTCTATGCTTTATTTAGAGGTGATTTGAAAGTGACAACATATGATCATATACCTTGATATGATTATAAGTCCAATATAATTGGATGAAGGATACATCAAGATATGATAGTTATCACATTCAGCATTTCAGGGTTTATATGCCTTGATGTACTTCAAATCCAATATAATTGGGTAAGAAACATATGAAGTGTGTTATGCAACTATTACAATGAAGTGTAATGAGTTGTTACACCTTGATGAGTGTTAATTAATGTACCTTGAGAATGGGGTTAAGCCCAAATGATGTGTATGATATAATCATACCATGATAAGGATGAGAAACGAACTCATACCTTGAATTGATGATCATTAATGCTATATGATGAAAGTAATGTTCTAGAATAATCAAATATGATATCCTTGAATGCCCCAGAGGTATGGAATAATGTATTAAGGGTTGGACAGGTAATGAGATCATGAACCCTTTATTAATGAGAAATGGGGAACCCTAACCCTAATTTGGGTAAAGGGAATGAAAAGCCCTATTTGATAGTAAACCCTAATTCCTGGTAGAGGAATAATGGTGTTACTATCACATCACATGATGTGATGAATATCTTGTATGACTGTTATCATGCCTAATAATCATACAGATATTATGAGATGATGTATATAGCTAGTGTGAGCTGTGACATTTATATAATAAATGTTGATTGGCATTATGTGCCTTAATGTTGTTGTTTCTTAGTAAAAGAAGCAATATGCATGGACTTTTATGAGTCACATGAGTACGTTGTTACCTAGTGAGAGGTGACAAGATATTTCATGGCCTTGTGAGCCAGGTGTGATGCTTGTGTAACAAGTATCATGAATTCCTTGGTCAGATGACCTGAAGGTGATAGTTACCTGAAAAAGGTATAATAATGCTCAATGATGAGTTAAGGGTTTGAATACCCAAAACCATATGATTATGGTGATGAGAAAGTGAAGGGATGATAATTCCCAGTATTGAAATGAGGGACTGAGTTCCCAGGGTCTTTGAAAGACTGATAAATATCTGATAAAAGTAGTACATGTCTCTTTATAGCATTGTTGTAATAAGTTATGTTTGAGAATTTGGCTGATGCTAAAAGAATATGGGAATGTACTTAATAAATCAAGTGAAATATATTCATGTAGTGCTCTGACCATAGATCCATCATCATCAGGAATAGGTGATGGTGAAACGGGTGCCCGCGGCAAAACCCGGAGCACATATTTTGAATATGTGGGGGTAAATGGGCAAAAATATCCTTACGTCCTCTTGAAGAGATTGTTGGAAGGTAAACAAGAAACCTCTTAATCCTTCATGAATATGTCAGGATGGATGTATCATGAATCTCCCAATGATACATAATGTCGGATCGATGAGTTAAACAAGAAATCTCTCGATTGGCGATGAGAGTGTAGTTGACGTTGTAACTATGTAGTGAAGGTGCCAGAATACCCTGGCTAGCTAGTTAGAAGAGACACGAGATGTCCTACATGTGGTCTCGTACTGACCGAGACAGATGAGGTCATACGAATCTGGCTCTTTTGATGACCTATGTATGGTACCGAGGCGATTTCGTAATGGTCGGTTGGAGTATGAGCGGTATATCTCATCCCCTCAGAGCATAAGTGTGATTGTAAAATGTAATCAGCCGTATAGCATGTTTGCTTAAGGATTGAATACGGAGATTCATTTGCTGATGTTGAATCTCTTTGTGCATTCCTTAGTAAATAAATGTTAATTATGTTTCTTTATATTCTCTACAAAGTAGACAGATGAATTACTTATCTACCATGGGTAGATGCAATGACCTCCTTGAGAATGGAGATATTCTTATTCTGTTCTATGATGAATAATTCTGCCTGATAATGTAAAAGTAACCCCTGCTTATTTTTAATTTAATAAACTGCAATAACAATGTTTTTGGCGGAGAGTTATATCTCTGACTGGGGCAATTTTCAATTGTCTCACCCCGTGGGAAACATTTTTAGGTATGCATGGAAGGCAGAGCAGAAACCCTAGAACAGGGAAAGAGCAGCAGCAACAACAGGGACAACAATAAGATCTCAGGTGGAAATATTGTCTGTCTAGTCATATAGATAGTAGTCTTATGTGTCATCTCTGTACTCTCAGGTCCTCGGAGTTTTAAATGTATCAATCTGAGTTTTGGCTTAGTGCCTCAAAGTTTTTATACTGCCTGTGTATATTTGTTAACATGGCAGTCAATGCTGTAATCCTTGAAAAGGAATGGTACAGGTTGTGTACTTGTGAACCAGGATGAATTTTGAATACTTTGGTTCATGGTTAAAGAGTTTTTTGTGAATGGATCTCTTTGCAAGAAGTTTTACATTTTTAGTGATTTTCAGTAATCTGCTGCAAATAATTCACTTATGCATTAGTTAATCCTATTTTTGCGAGACGGTCATTTCAATTAGTGGTATGAGATCTCTAGGTTAGCTGAGTCTACAGAGACATAGGACTAAGGTATCGAGTCTATGATAGTGTCCTCTGGTATACCCTATAATGATTTCTGCTTGTGCAGAGAAAGGGTAAAAGTTAAAATGACTAGAGAACACAAGGAACACATTGCTGGGAGCAATGTTGTTGCACCAAGAAGAGGTGCAAGGGATCAGGAAAGAGTAGAATGAGTGCCTCATAATCCCCATTAAGACTTGATCAGGATAGAGAATCCTATGATCATGCTCTTGTTGGGCAGATTGGGGCAACATTAATGCATATAAGTGGACTGGATAGTAGCCTTACAATCTAGGTTATCAGTCCTTAATACACAAAGCTTGAGCTTTCAAAGAGTTCCTGAATGACTTAGTCATGTTGGAACAAGGGAAAATATGGAAAAGATTAACTTATGGCAAGAAAGTAGACTCTGCCATGAGTTTAGTCAGATAATAAATCTATGATGGCAGTGCTCAAGGAAGGGCAATAAGCTGAGAAGTAGGGAATGGTCTCTATAATTCTAGAGACATTTGCGTAATGGTTTTGAAAAACCAAGTTTTTGGTACTAATAGTGCAACAAATGCCTAGTGTACCAGGGAAGTAGCCATTAAGTAAGTGCAAAGGTCTTAACCTTTCACCTGTAAGATCCCATGGCTTAGTTTTTGCATCAGTAATAAGACTAATAAGACCATGATATGAGGAAAAGGTATGCTATTAATGTGTACATGTCGAGTACACTAAACCCTTTTTGTTATAGGAAAAAAAAGGAGGATTGTTGATTTTGTTTTCCCTATTGGTTGCTATATAGGGAAGAAATGATGAAAAATAGAATTTGAATTCTGTTCAGTATTCTTTTAAATGCTCTATATTGGTCTTACCTCTATGAAAGAGGAAGAGGTATAGAAGAGATGCCTGGATAAAATCTAGGGATGTTAAATTTTATGCTTATAATAAAAGCAAGGAATATGATATTAGACAAAGTGCATACTACTTGATCATAGTACTTGTAAACCCTGGCCAGGTATACAACTATTGATGATAAAGTGGGTATGGAAACTCTTAGATTGCTGTCTTTTTGATTGCTCTGATCAAGTAGTCATTCTGAGACAATCTAATGAGTATCATGAAATAAGAAATCTGGAATGAATAAATGTGTCATATCTCATGCATAAGAAAGAGAAGCTTGAGATAATCTCAGATGAGCATGTAGTATGAGGAACTAAAAATGTACTCCTCATAAGACAAGAATAAGAATGAGGGAGATGGACCCTGCTCAAAAATGTTGCCAGCATAATAAAGATCTTTTCCATAATGAGGACATGGGAAATGTGATGAGATCATGAGATGATCATAAACATGCTAGATAATAATAAAGAAATGGATAATGACATGTAATCATCCTTACAAATTCCAATGCTAAAGGCAAGGAACCTAAGATGAGATAAAGAGTAAATGGTTCATGAATAGCTAAAAATACATGAAATAATAAGAGGAATATGAATCCTTGTTTTCTTTCCTTTCAGGGACATGGAAATCAAGTGGGTCTTAGGACACTTGATGTGCATAAGATAAATATGTTCATGTGAGGGATACTTAGAAAAGTATCAGTTATCTTGGACTTTGGCTCCAAGAAAAAGACATATGTAACAAGTAATGCCTCATAATGAAAGGAATATGAGAATGTGATGTGTTCCCAACACATGTGACTGATGCCAAGGTAAGAGATTCTGGTATCTGAGAGTTATCAGATGGTTTAGGATGGCTACCTAGAGTGGTCAACTATGAAATCAGTCTGATTATATAAAATGATATGAACATCATATGTTAGGGGTGTATGCTTTGCATAAACATGATATTAATAAGGAATGTAAGATGTCTCTATGAACAAGAAAAGTGTTATGTGACACAAAGTTGACTCCACAGTCTATGATAAGGGGACAGTGGAGCATGTGTCTTGTGTGTTGATTCTATAAGAATCTTGAAAGGAAACACATTCTGGTGAACAAAGCTTTTGGTATCTCCATAATAAGGAGATGTTATGTGAAGATTAGATTGTATGATGAATGAAATACATTTGTCTTCCTTTATCTGGATTTCGGGGACGAAATCCTTGTTAGGGGTTTATAATATGTAACATCCCTGACCTGGGTTATACTATAACCCTAGGTGTTTTGATTAAGAAAGATGATTATATGCTTAATAATATCTTGTGAAAAGTAATTAGGGCTCATGAGGAGCTTATGTTTCAATTTTGGTCCTGTTTGGACAATGTTGAAGCAATGTTTGCTTATTTTGGACTAATGTGCAAATCACCCAAGTTGAGGGGTTTAAGTGCAAATTGTGCATGATAATATGTTCCTCATGTTTTGAATCATCATGAGAGTGAAAATTATGCTGAGGTATGGCTTATGGAAGCCTGAATACCAAGAAAGAGCTGATAAAGCAATATACGTGCATGAAAACCTAGTTTTGGTGTAATATGCAATTTACCCAAAACCTAGGGTTAAATATGTAATTTATCACTTCAATAAGGTCCCTAATGTTTCTTGGCATCAGGTAGAGCAAATAAAATGAGAGGGGAACCTCTTTTGGATTAAGTTGGAGGAGAGAAAATCTTGATATTAAAATAATCAAGATTTAATCCTAATTGAAACCCTAATTCAATTTAGGGCAAAAATGAATATATTAATTAAAGGGCCTTCAACCAAAATGTTATTGGTTGAGTTTGAATAAGGATAGAATTCCTTTTGCATAGATAAGGCACGAAAATATCTAAAGGAGGTGAAACTCCACTCACCTTATTATAAAGGAAAGTAATATCCACTCACATTATGTATATTACTATTATATGATTAAGGTGCTTAATTTGCTTTTCTTTTAATTTGAGGATAATGAAGGAGAATTAAAGGAAAAGGAAGGTGACTTCGTACACAAGGGAGTTAGGGGGTTTATTTGGCACCAATTTGAGAGTTGAGGGAAATTAAAAATGCTTTCTCTCTCCTCAATTTCCTTTATAAAAACTTCATTTCCAAATCAATTGAAAGGATTTTTCGGCCCTTTCTTCTTCCCTTGCTTTGGATGAGCTCAAGGGGACTTAGGAGAAACAGGAGGACGAGCCCCAACCTGTTTGTAAGCTTATTGACCCTCATTCATCTTGATTCCATGGTGGAAATTGAAAATAAATTATGGATTTCTTCCTATTTCGATCTCCTCTTCAGTTCTAACCATTCCTTTTCACTCAAACCTTGAGGATGAGCCATGGAATGGTGAAAGGATTTGCATCCACAATTTTTTCTGTGGACATGGAGCTTTGCATCTCAATTGGAGGCGGGTTTTATAACTCAAACCCTTAATCATTGATATTGCATCAATTCTCTATACTTTGTTGATTGTTTTCTTTAAATTGCTACACTCTTGTTTCTTTGCTGCAATTTCCATCACGAACGGTTGCTGTTCTTGGTTGTTCGAACGAAGGGTATGATGACATCATCCTAGATGCTTATCCAAAGAAAAGTACCAAGCCAAACGGTTTTGATAGCTATTCCAAATCGTTTTAATTTGATTGGCTATGCGGTTTCAGCAAACCGTTTAAAGGCAAACGGTTTGAAACCGTTTGGGAGAAAACGGTTTCCAGACCGTTTGAGATGGTTAACCAAGAGCTGACCGTTTGGGAATTTTGTTCCTAATTCTGTAGTCTAATGACCCACCAAATTTGAGGGGTTAACTCCAAAGGAATCGTAGGTTGAAGGCCAATCACTTAGGCAAAACGAATTGAATTAAATGCTGATTTTCAACCTGATTAACTTGACCTGTTTGGGAAAACGGTTTCAAGACCGTTTGCGTGAGTTGACCAAGTGTTGACCGTTTGGGATTCCTATTCATAATTATGTTGGTTGATGACCCTTAAAATTTGAGTGATTAACTCCCAAGGAATAGTGAGTTGAAGGCTAATCAATTAGGGAAACCTAATTGGATTAAGTGCTGATTATCAATCTGATTTAATTGAACTTTTTGGGCAAACGGTCTCAAGACCATTTGAGTGCGTTGACCAAGGGTTGACCGTTTGGGATTACTGTTCCTAATGATCGGGTGTAATGACTCACCAAATTTTATGGATTAACGCCCAAGGAATCGTGAGTTGAAGGCTATTCAATTGGGAAAACCCTAATTGAAAACAGTGCTGAAATTCCAATGAGTTAATTAGAGATTTTGGGTTGATTAGCCCAAACAGTTTCAAGACCATTTTGGAATCACCAAAACGGTCTCAAGACTGTTTGGGGGTCACCCCAAGACCGTTTGGATGTCTGGGGTCAAGTATAGTTGACCAATTGAAGGTCTAAAGGTACCAAATCATATTGCAATTAAGTGCTGATTTGTTGATCAACTCAATAGACCAAACCTTGATGATTTTTCACTAGAATCCAAGGTTTGGATCAGCCAAACGGTCTCAAGACCGTTTGGGACTCATCCAAACGGTCTCAAGACCGTTTGGGGGTCACCCAAGACCGTTTGGAGGTCTAGGGTTGAGTATGGTTAAGCAATTGAAGATCCAATGTCACTAAGTTGAAGTGTAATCAATTGCTGATTTGGTGATCAATCCAATGATCCAAACCTTAATTGGTTGACTACCTCAAGACCGTTTGGGGTCAGGTCATGTTCAATTTGAATGATGGTTCAATAGTTTCAATGTAACCAATCTTGTATTGATTAGTGTTGATGAATCATCGAATCCAAACCCTAATTCAATTGAACCAAACCCTAATTGATGACCAATTGAGGGTCAATTTAGGGTCAAATCATTTGAAGGTTGACCTATTAAACTCAATTGAAGTATGAGGATAGGTCCAATTGATGATTGATTCCATGAATTCAATGATTGAAGGAATCAACATTGGAAACCCTAATTCAATTGGATACTTATGTAATGGAGGTCCAATGTGATTGAATCTCTTGAGAATCAAGATGGTGAATGATCCATTGATCCAATGCTGATTTGTAATGATAGTCAATGAAGGTACAAAGGTTGAAACCCTATTAGTACCTAAGTGGTTAGTGCCAATTAAGGGATGAACCCTAATTGCTTATAGGATCAATGACTTGATATACTATGTTAATCATAGTTGTATGAACTCGATTGAAAGATTGATATGACGTAATCAAGTTTAGATGATGATAGCATGAATTCCTATAAGAATATGATTCATGTGGTGTTTAAGGGTATGATCCTTAAGTAGAGAGATCATGAAACCCTAATAATGAACATAAACCCTAATTATGGGCAATGTGATATGAAACCCTAATGAAGGGTGATGCTATATGCAATCCCTATTCTAAAGAAGGGAGATGGTATGTGAAACCCTAATCCCTAATGAGAGAATAGAATTCATACTTTAATATGATTCATGAGGTGAACTCCCTTTGCACGACCATGCAAGGTAGCACGACCGTGGTAGCTTCCCCTCACACGGCCGTTCTTGGTTGCACGGCCGTGGTGCTCTATGCTTTATTTAGAGGTGATTTGAAAGTGACGTCATATGATCATATACCTTGATATGATTATAAGTCCAATATAATTGGATGAAGGATACATCAAGATATGATAGTTATCACATTCAGCATTTCAGGGTTTATATGTCTTGATGTACTTCAAATCTAATATAATTGGGTAAGAAACATATGAAGTGTGTTATGCAACTATTACAATGAAATTTAATGAGTCGTTACACCTTGATGAGTGTTAATTAATGTACCTTGAGAATGGGGTTAAGACCAAATGATGTGTATGATATAATCATACCATGATAAGGATGAGAAATGAACTCATACCTTGAATTGATGATCCTTAATGCTATATGATGAAAGTAATGTTCTAGAATAATCAAATATGATATCCTTGAATGCCCCAGAGGTATGGAATAATGTATTAAGGGTTGGACATATAATGAGATCATGAACTCTTTATTAATGAGAAATGGGGAACCCTAACCCTAATTTGGGTAAAGGGAATGAAAAGCCTTATTTGATAGTAAACCCTAATTCCTGGTAGAGGAATAATGGTTTTACTATCACATCACATGATGTGATGAATATCTTGTATGACTGTTATCATGCCTAATAACCATACAGATATTATGAGATGATGTATATAGCTAGTGTGAGCTGTGAAATTTATATAATAAATGTTGATTGGCATTATGTGCCTTAATGTTGTTGTTTCTTAGTAAAAGAAGCAATATGCATGGACTTTTATGAGTCACATGAGTAAGTTGTTACCTAGTGAGAGGTGACAAGATATTTCATAGCCTTGTGAGCCAGGTGTCATGCTTGTGTAACAAGTATCATGAATGCCTTGTCAGATGACCTGAAGGTGATAGTTACCTGAACAAGGTATAATAATGCTCAATGATGAGTTAAGGGTTTGAATACCCAGAACCATATGATTATGGTGATGAGAAAGTGAAGGGATGATAATTCCCAGTATTGAAATGAGGGACTGAGTTCCCAGGGTCTTTGAAAGACTGATAAATTTCTGATAAAAGTAGTACATGTCTCTTTATAGCATTGTTGTAATAAGTTATGTTTGAGAACTTGGCTGATGCTAAAAGAATATGAGAATGTACTTAATAAATCAAGTGAAATATATTCATGTAGTGCTCTGACCATAGATCCATCATCATCAGGAATAGGTGATGGTGAAACGGGTTCCCGCGGTAAAACTCGGAGCACATATGTTGAATATGTGGGGGTAAATGGGCAAAAATATCCTTACGTCCTCTTGAAGAGATTGTTGGAAGGTAAACAAGAAACCTCTCAATCCTTCATTAATATGTCGGGATGGATGTATCATGAATCTCCCAATGATACTTAATGTCGGATCGAGGAGATAAACAAGAAATCTCTCGATTGGCGATGAGAGTGCGGTTGACGCTGTAACTCTGTAGAGAAGGTGCTAGAATACCCTGGCTAGCTAGTTAGCAGAGACACGAGATGTCCTGCATGTGGTCTCGTAATGACCGAGACAGATGAGGTCATACGAATCTGCCTCTTTTGATGACCTATGTATGGTACCGAGGTGATTTCGTAATGGTCGGTTGGAGTATGAGCGGTATATCTCATCTCCTCAGAGCATAAGTGTGATTGTAAAATGTAATCAGCCGTATAGCATGTTTGCTTAAGGATTGAATACGGAGATTCATTGGCTGATGTTGCATTTCTTTGTGCATTCCTTAGTAGATAAATGTTAATTATGTTTCTTTATATTCTCTACAAAGTAGACAGATGAATTACTTATCTACCATGGGTAGATGCAATGACCTCCTTGAGAATGGAGATTATTTTATTCTGTTCTATGATGAATAATTCTGCCTGATAATGTAAAAGTAACCCCTGCTCAGTTTTAATTTAATAAAATACAATAACAATGTTTTTAGCGGAGAGTTATATCTATCGCTGGGGCAATTTTCAATTGTCTCACCCCCGTGAGAAACATTTTTAGGTATGCATGGAAGGCAGAGCAGAAACCCAAGAACAGGGAAAGAGCAGCAACAACAACAAGGACAACAATAAGATCTCAGGTGTAAATATTGTCTGTCTAGTCATATAGATAGTAGTCTTATGTGTCGTCTCTCTACTCTCAGGTCCTCGGAGTTTTAAATGTATCAATCTGAGTTTTGGCTTAGTGCCTCGAAGTTTTTATACTGCATGTGTATATTTGTTAACAGGGCGGTCAATGTTGTAATCCTTGAAAAGGAATGGTACAGGTTGTGTACTTGTGAACCAGGATGAATTTGGAATACTTTGGTTCATGGTTAAAGAGTTTTCCTGTGAATGGATCTCTTTGCAAAACGTTTTAAATTTTCAGTGATTTTCAGTAATCTGCTGCAAATAATTCGCTTCCGCATTAGTTAATCCTGTTTTCGCGAGACGGTCGTGTGTAGTCTGAGATATCTATTGACTCAGAAGGATCTGAACTTGCGACAATGTAGGTGGATGGAATATCTTAAAGATTATGAATTCACCATTACCTATCATCCTGGTAAAGAGAATGTCATAGCTGATGCTTTAAGTCACAAGAAGGATGCTATTTGTGCTGCTCTGAGATGTTCACCATGGGAAAACCTTGAACATGTGGCTAGCTGGAGACCTCATCCTGTTGAATCAGTGGATGAAGACAAGTTGTGTTTTCATATGGCCAGCTTGATTGTTACACCAACCTGGATCTCAAAAGTCATGGATGCACAGTTGGTGAGTTTTGAACTTGAGGAGATGAAAGCTTTAACTGAGAAACTGCAATTTGACTTCTCTATCGGAGTGGATGGTGTTGTCCGCTTCAAACAAATGTTGTGGATTCCTAATGTTGGTGATCTGAGATAGAAGGTTCTGAGTGAAGCTCATGGGTCTAAGTACACTATTCATCCTGGCACAACAAAAGGACTTACAGCGAAGCATCTAGTGGAAGAACATGAAGAATGATATAGCTCTATTCGTCGCGAAGTGCTTGACATGTCAGCAAGTCAAGATCGAACATCAACGACTAGGTGGTCTTCTTCACCCTCTTGAAATTCTAGAATGGAAGTGGGAGAAAATCACAATGGACTTCGTTACTGGTTTCCCCATGTCCAAGAAAGGTTATGATGTTGTTTGGGTGGTTATTGATCGGCTTACAAAATCTTCTCATTTCTTGCCTTTTAAAACCAATTACAAAGTTGTGGATATGGCTCAGTTGTACGTTAAGTGGATCGTACGCCTACATGGAGTACCTGAGGTAATAGTTTCTGATTCTGACCCAAAGTTTACTTCTCGTCTATGGGGTCAGATTCAGGAGGAGATGGGTACTGACTTGCATTTCAGTACTGCTTACCACCCATAGATTGATGGTCAATCTAAGAGAATAGTTCAGATTCTGGAGGACTTGCTTCGTGCTTGTGTAATGAATTGGGGTGGTGCATGGGATCAGTATCTGCCATTAGATGAGTTTCCTTACAACAATAGCTACCAAGCTAGTATTGGTATGCCACCTTTTGAAGCTCTCTATGGTAGACCATGTCATTCACCTTTGCATTGGGATGATGTCAGTGAACGTTCTCTAGTGAAGACCGATGACATGCAAATGATGATAGAATAGGTGTAGTTGATAAAGAAACGAATGAAAGTTGCTCAAGACCGACAGAAGATGTATGCTGATATGAAGAGGTCCGATGTTAACTTCCTAGTGGGTGATTATGCATTTCTGAAGATCAAGCCTATCCGTTCTATTGCTAGATCTAAAGTTAAAGGCAAGTTGAGTCCCCACTATGTTGGACCATTTGAAATCTTATATAAGGTTGGAGACTGTGCATATCGCTTAGCCTTACCTCCTTCCTATGATAAGATTCATAATGTGTTCCATGTCTCTGTGCTAAAGAAGTATGTGAAGGACTCTTCTCATGTGCTTACTATTGAGCCTTTGGAGATACATGAGAATCTGACCTATGAAGAGCTACATGTGAAGATTCTTGACTCTCGAGTAAAGCAGTTGAAGAACAAAGAGATTGATCTGGTAAAAGTTTGTGGAAATATCATGGTCTAGAAGAAACCACTTGGGAGTTGAGATATAAAATGTTACGTACTCACCCTTCACTTTTTTCTTGATATTTCGAGGACGAAATCCTTTTTAAGGGGTGGAGTGTTGTAACATAATGAATCTTAGATGTAATATCCATGTAAAACTTTTTCCCAAGTTTCCCTATCATTTCTATCCTTTATGTAATTTATGTTTAATTAGTAGAATTTATAGTTGTTTAGTGAACATTTATTCACTAATTGTACCAATATAAGGGTTTATGCACAAATACCTTAGTGAAAGATTCATTACCATAATTAAGTTCTATAAACCTTAATCTAAATTTTTGATATGATTTGAAAACATAAAATGAGGCGAAGTTTCAAATTTGGTTTGATTTGGATGTTGTTTGTGCAAGTTATGCAATTTTAGGTACATTCTGAACTTTTATGCAATTTACCCAATTGGGTTGTTTGCTTTGCAAATTATCAACTGAATTTTAATCCTTCGATATTCCCTTACCATTAACGAGATTTTAAGCCATTGGAGAACCTAGTTTCACCTTGGTTTGATGGTATTTCTTTCCAAGGGCATTATAGGGATTACCCTCTTTATAAAGGTGCTTATCTTTAAAAGCTATCAACCAATGAGGTTATTTCATTCTTGAAAAACGGTGGGATGGCCTTAAAAGATATGTGGGCTCTTAGGACCGAATTTTGATATCCAAGAAGAGTCCATGAGATGTCCTCTTGCATGGCCATCAAGCCCTAGGCTAAAGACACAAGGAAAATCCCTTAAGACACCTCATGCTTCACCTCTTTCTATATATAGCCATGCATACCCCTTCCCAACTCACAATTCGAAAACTCTTTCTTTCCTTTTCTTTCCTCTAGCTTAGATAATAGTTCCTTCTATATTTGTCCATGAAGTTTCTATCCCAAGGTAATAGAGGGAGCCTACCTTGGTGAAAAAGGCTCCTAGGGCTTCCAAATTGCTCTATTAGGGTTTCTAAAAGCTCCTCCTTGGTAATTTCGACCAAAACTAGTAATTTTCCTCCCTTCCTTACCTATTTTCATACTGTTAGTTTTCCTTACACCTTCTTCTAGGTCAGAACCATGACCATACATGGTAAAACTCCACCTAAAACCCTAAAACTTCTCATCTCCATGCTCTTTTGCTAGGGTTTGCACCTCTAAAGTAGAGAAGGTGATCTTTGCTCAAGAAAGGAGCTTGGCTTGGAGCAACCAGACCTTCTAATCTCGGAATCCTTTCTGTTTGAACCTTATTACCTTCCTAGAGGCAAGTTTTGTTAACCCCCTTGATGTATGCCCAAATTGTTGTTATTTTGATATATAATTTGGTTATTTTCTTTGTCATTTGTGCTTAATTGAATATCTTTTTAATACATATTTTACCAAATTAGTAAAAATCACTTGTGCATCATTTCTTATATTTTCACATATATTTTACATGTTTTAATTATTATAATAATTATTTGATTTTATTCATTGATTATTTTATTGCAGAAAACTATTATTTACTGGAGCAAAGTCGATACCATCGACTTGCAACTCGATGGTACCGACATGGCATCAGAGTACCAATATTTTTTGCTCCAGATTGAAAAGGAAAATGATCTTTTACTGTGAAGAAGTCAATACCATCGACTTCCAACTCGATACTATCGACTCAGACGCTGCAGACCAAATTTAGGTTTCCTCTTGACCTACACATGTACAATGGCTATAAAAGACACCATTAGAACCGCAATTGGGAGGTCTATCACGGGGGGATGATACGACAACCGAACGGAGAGAGAAAAGTAGAGGAACCCTACACAGATGACCACAGAGGAATTTTGGCGGCGGAAACGACGGAAAATTCTCTCCATCTTCTCCAAATCCACTCTTTAACCCTTTCTCCAACTTACTGTATCTCAAAATTAATGTTTTACATTTTTCGACTTACTATGATACCATGTCATCTATTTTTGGCTAAAAACCATAATTCCTTAGGACCCGGGAGTAGCCTGGGTATGCATTATGTCTGATTCATATGAGATAATACATATTTTCCTCTTAATTTTTTAATATGAATCTATGGAAATCGCATGTCCTTATTGTGCTTGATCACCACAATTAGCGTATCAGATCCTTAATTACTGTTGAAAAGGGGATTAAGGGTTAGAAACACATAGGTTCACCCATTTATCGGTGTCCCTTGGGAAAGGTGAGGCATAAATGGGAGGATATTACCCAGAGTTAAACCAAAAGCACCTAACTAATGAATCAATTACTATGAGAATGGAATTGGCTTTTGATTAGGTAGGGGAATTACGCTGTGGAAGCAGGTAGTTTCTAGCTACAGGCTCTTTATTCAAGATTGGGAGGGAGTTATATTAATAATTAGGGATTAGATTTAGTGTTTCCCATGGTGAAACCAAAAGTCCTAAGGAATTCATCTCTTCGTGATCACAACAACCTTAGTTAGATTTACTTTTTGTTCTTAGTTAATTAAACAACCAACAAACTCTTGTTTTCGGCTTAGCTCATCAATCCTAATTAGTAATAGTCTTTAACCTCACAACTCCCCGTGTTCGATAACTTGGGACTCATAATCCCATATTACTTCGACACGTATACTTGCGTAGTACACGCACATTATATGTGTGCCAAGTTTTTGGCGCCGTTGCCGGGGAGTTGACATGGTTAACACTATAAAAAGTTAGGATCGGCCACTCTATGCCATTGTATTTATTTTCCTTTTTTGTATTCTTCCCATTTTTCATTACATAAAACTTTACTCTTAGTTTAGGCATTTTACATATTCATCTAAATATTTATTTGTAGTTAGTCTTCTTTCATTAATGTTTTTAAAAAAAAAGCACATGGCCCCTATTTGTTCAGAGTGTGGAAATGCACATGTAGGCTACAAATGTTTGAGTCCACCTTCATTACATCATGAGAAAATCTCAAAGGAAATTCATCGTGAGCATATTAGGATTATGGTTCAATATGTTTTAAATTGCAAAGGTCCTATTTCTAATGGAGGTTGGGGTAGAGTAGAGAAAATGGAAGAAGATGAGCTTGAGGATAAAGAATTAGAGAGTGAGGAGAACATACTGGAAGAAGTTTTAGAATCACCTCTACCATGTCCTTCCATTGAGACCACATCCACATCCTCGAATTCTAGGATTGATTTTGAATATGATTGGGGATCTGATGAGGAAGATGATAAGAATGATGCAAATAAGGTGGATGGAAATTTTGATACATGTGTTTGGGATATGAGTGAAGGAGAGGAGGATCCAGAAGGTGCTTTACTTGATAGTGATCTTAGAGAGGAGGAATAGAGTGAGGAAGAGGATACTGAGAATGAAAAGGTGGAGGAATTTCCCATTACCCATCACATAATTCCTTCACCACAAGACCCATCTCTTCATTTCCTTATGGGGGATCCTATATGGGATATTTATCTAGATGATAATTTTGAAAATTTTTTTGAGGATATTAATGAATGTGGGGGAATTAAATTATTAGAAGAGGAGGAAAAGAAATTCACCTTTGATATAACCCCTCCATTATGTGTAAATAGGAGTGATCCATTGGGGATGGTCATAGAAATTAAGGATCAATCAGCATTATACCTTTCAACTCATGGCTATCTATTTCTACATGTGCTCCCACATCAAGACTTGATTGTGAGTCATGTTCATGTTCATGTTCATTGCAATGATAATTTACTATTGAAATGGAACGTCAACCATACATGTTGGTCTTCTAACTATTATTTATTTTTTCTCATTACTGCATGGAACCAAAAGTTTAGAAGGAAGAGGCGGAGAGAGCTTTACCCTCCTCCACGACCACCTGATTATTGTTGATTGACATGTGTCCATCCTAAGACGTTAAACAAGGAAGCTTGTGGGAGGCAACCCACCAATTAGGTTTATTTTGTTAAACTTTCAATTCTACTTTTACATTCCTATTTGTAGATTGTGATATCTAGTTTTGATGCAAGTAAAAAAAGGTGCCTTGATATGTGCATTCAGTGTGCGGGGACACATTGAGTCGGTACCACCGACTTCACTATTAGTAGTACCGAGTTTTCATCAGTGACATCTCACAAGCTGAGCAAGCATAGACACTTCACTGAGCTTGAGTGCATATTGGAGGGTAGATTATCATGTGGATCACATCTACTCATCTTTGACCCTAGAGCTCACCGCCTATACTGGTACAATAATTCCATGTATCTTCCTTTGCACTTGACATTGAGGGCAACGTCATATTCAAGCTTAGGGGAAGGAATGGAATGACACTTCTATCTTTATCTTTCATCTTTACTTTTTATCATATCTCTACATGTTTTGCTTTTGTTGTTTGAATTTTTTTTCTTCTTAGGGTCCACTTCTATCTAGTGTAATTGTGGAAAAAATATAAAATTTTGGTTAGGATTAGCCGTTTGTTGATGATGTGGTATCAATTCTGAAAATTCTAAATTAAAAAAATGTGCTTTTATTCTATGGTCTTTAAGCTAAATTTGCTATGTTTAAGAGTACATAATTGGGGGAATTGTTTGGATTAGTTAGCTTGAAGACATACTGAGTGAATGAAAAACCAAACTTAACCCTATGGCTTGTGTTGTAACGATGATGTTTGAGTCTAAGCCAACCAAACAGTAACGTGCTCTTTAATGTGAATTCTAGAAATAAACTCTAAGGTTACCCTGTTACACAAGTTGATAGAAGAAGGACATATCATGGTTGGGAAAGACATTGTCTCTTAGTCATGTGATCTCATCCACCTTCCATTCATCTTCATTCACCACCATAGGATGATCAAGTTTAATCCAAGTTATTTTCCTCCTGTATGCATTACATTGCATGATAGGAAGAATATAGTTAGTTCATTTTATTATGCATTAGAAATAGAAAAAAATCATACAATCCCTTTTGAGCATTTGTAGTTTGCATAACAAAATCACATATAGTTTCATTTGCATTGCATATTTCATAAGGTGTTACATATTTGTTATCTTCTACCATCTTCTGTCATGAAAGATGTAAAAAAAATGTTGTATCTCCTTACTCCTCCAAATAAAAAAAGCAAAAAAAAACCCAAGCATGAATTGTTCATCTTGCTAAAAATAGGGTAAGAAAAAAAGAGTTATTGAAAAAGAAAAAGAAAAAATAGGAGAAAAGGAGAAAAAAGGATTTTAAGTTCAATTCCATATTCTCTCTAAGAAACAAAGGAGGGCATTGTGATTCTTTGTATAAACACCTTTCCACTTATACTCATCATTAGAATGAGACATCCATTGCATGCATCATTCCACCAAAATAAAAAAATAATCATTAGAAGTCATACATTCACATTTTATCCATCATACAGGTGCATCACATTTTTACTTTTTGCATAAATAATTTGGATGATTCTTGTGAATCCTATTTTCATAGCCACCCATTTTTTTCCCACCCATTGCTCTGTATGGTAGGCCACCATCACAATTAATCCTCTCATTCAATTTTATTTGGTGATCTGCTTCCAAGTTGTTTATTTAGGTAGACCAGAGCAATGTAGATAGGGAGATCACATGGTGCATCAAGAATTTGTCCTACTGGCCATGATATTAACTGCTTCATATTGATAGTGTTTTTCATTAATCTTATTGTGGACATCTATTATGAACATTATTGATCACTTTAGAGTACTTACTTGTTCAGTGGTTGGCAAGGATCGGTTTGGGACCGAATGGTGGAGGGTGGTCAGAAAAAGTAATTCATAGGTACTTGTCTTCTTGCTGACTTTTTAAAACAAATCCAAGAGTAGTGTTGATTGAGGACGAGCAATATTCAAGCTTAGGGGTGTGATGTATGCACAAATTATCGTTATTTTGATATCTAATTTGGTTATTTTCTTTATCATTTGTGCATAATTGAATATCTTTTTAATACATATTTTACCAAATTAGTAATAATCACTTGTGCATCATTTCTTCTTTTTTTACATGTATTTTACATGCATTTTACATGTTTTAATTACTATAATAATTATTTTATTTTATTCATTGATTATTTTATTACAGATAATTATGATTTACTGGAGCAAAGTCGATACCATCGACTTGCAACTCGATGGTACCGACATGGCATCAGAGTATAAATATTTTTTGCTCCAGATTGAAAAGGAAAAGGACGTTTTATTGTGAAGAAGTCAATACCATCGACTTCCAACTCAATACCATTGACATAGATGCTGCGGACCAAATTTTAATGTGTTAAATCTAACACATATTGTATTAAAAATTACATTTTAGGTTTCCTCTTGACCTAAACATGTACGACAGCTATAAAAGACACCATTAGAACTGCAATTGGGAGATCTATCACGGGGGGACAATACGGCAGCCGAATGGAGAGAGAAAAGTATAGGAACCCTACACGGAATACCTCGGAGGCATTTTGGCGGCGGAAATGCTGGAAAATGCTCTCCATTTTCTCCAGATCCACTCTTTAACCCTTTCTCCAACTTACTGTATCTCAAAATTCATGTTTTACATCTTTTCGACTTACTGTGATACGATGTCGTTTATTTTCGGCTAAAAATTGTAATTCCTTAGGACCCGGGAGTAGCCCGGGTATGCATTGTGTCTGATTCTTATGAGTTAATATATATTTTCCTCATAATTTTTGAATATGAATCTATGGAAATCGCATGTCCTTATTGTGCTTGATCACCACAATTAGTGTATCAGATCATTAATTATTGCTGAAAAGGGGATTAAGGGTTAGAAACACATAGGTTCACCCTCTTATCGGTGTCCCTTGGGAAAGGTGAGGCATAAATGGGAGGAGATTACCCAGAGTTAAACCAAAAGCACCTAACTAATGAATCAATTACTATGAGAATGGAATTGGCTTTAGATTAGGTAGGGGAATTACACTACGAAAGTAGGTCGTTTCTAGGTATAGGCTCTTTATTCAAGATTAGGAGGGAGTTATATTAATAATTAGGGATTAGATTGAGTGTTGCCCGTGGTGAAATCAAAATTCCTAAGGAATTCATCTCTTCTTGATCACAACAACCTTATTTAGATTTACTTTTTGCTCTTAGTAAATTAAACAACCAATAAACTCTTATTTTCGGCTTAGCTGATCAATCCTAATTAGTAATAGTCTTTAACATCACAACTCCTCGTGCTCGATAACTTGGGACTCATAATCCCATATTACTTCGACACGTACACTTGCGTATTACACGAACGTTATATGCGTGCCGAGTTTTTGAGTTTGATGCGAGCATTTTCAGTCACTTTTATAGGCTAATTTCATATGTGCTTTATGCGATTATTGGTCATTTTCATGGTTAATATTGCATGATTCAGTTCCTTCAACCTATAATCTCATTATGCATCAAATTTACCTTGTTTATCTCATTTGGTATGAATGATCGTATTTATTATAGTTTATCTTTGATTTTCAGGGAAAACAGATATATACAGCTGTCGATACCATCGACAGGACCACTGGGAGGTAGCTACAAAAGAGCAGAATGAGTCGATACCATCAACCCAGAAGTCGATGGTAGAGAGATAGCTTCAGCGAGACAGATTTCTACCAGACGATACTATCGACGAATTAGTCGATACTGTCGACTTCGTCTCAGTAGAATTTGCTTAAGCGTCGGATTCCACAGAAAAGTGACGCATAAGGTGTCGATACCATCGACATAGAAGTCGATGCTATCGAGATCATGTCAGAGCAAACCCAGAAGGACCGCCGATATCTGCGTGGGTCGATACCATCGACCCACGTCGATGGTATCGATGCCGTCAGATTAGGTTAATCTACAGCTTGAGTCTAATCATATTGTGGTAATGTTTTGGCGGCCTAAAGTGGTGCTTATACCTAAAAAATGACGGCCCTAAGCCATCTATCACATCATTAGCCACTACACAAGTCTCGAGGAGAAAAAAGGAGGAAGAACAGAGCCAGAGCTACACACCGATCGTTCCAGAGGCCGTAAAAAGAGTTTTCCACCACCATAAGGATGTAGAACGTTCATCCCACGCCGAGGAGCGCCCGAATCTTCTCCGTTCAGGGGTTACTTCACATCTATTAACATTTTCTCTATATTTTCTCTTTCCTTCACCATGTTTTCTACTGAGATGAACATGCGGGGCTAATCCCCTTTGTCTTTAGGACCGAGATTAGCCCGTGTGATCGTTGTATGACAAGTTTAACATAGTTTATCATAATTTGTCCTAAAATTTGTGGTATGATATCATTTTCTCTATTATATCATTGTGCTTGATCACCATAGTGATAATCCAATACCTTTAATTGCTTTTGATGAAGAATTAACAGTTGAAAAGAAACGATAATCACATTAATCAATAAATTTCCTTTGAAAAGGTGATGTACGATTAATGGTGGGAACCTTTAGACCTAATTTTCATGCACCTTATCTAAGGCATAGGTTACTACTAACATGGAACCAACTTAGGTTAAGATAGTGAATTGTATCGCGGAAGCGAGCAATTCTAATTCCAAGACACTACCTGAATTAGGAGACATTTCATGATAATTGTGTAAAACTTAGTGCAATGAGAACCCGCGGTGAAACTGCAATCCAAAAGATTCCATCAAAATTGATTAAACTGACCATTTAATTGATCGTTCTGCTTTCTTTTGTTTTATTTTTCTTTTTCAAAACAATCCTCAACTTTTAAAACCAGTTTAGTTGATAGTGAGTAGTTAGTAGTAGTTTATTGATAATTATGTTTCCCTGAGTTTGACTCGGGCCTCACAAGGCCTATATTACATTGACGTGAGCACTTGCGTTATATGCACGGTAAAATCGTATCAAGTTTTTGGCAGCGGCTAATGACGTGATAGATGGCTCTGTTCTGCCTCCTTTTTTCTCCTTGAGACTTGTACATCAGCTAATGGTGTGATAGAAGGCTTAGGGCTGTCATTTTTTAGGTATAAGCACCACTTTAGGCCGCCAAAACATTGCCACCGTACGATTAAACTCGAGCTGTAGATTAACCTGATCTGACGGCGTCGATACCATCAACGCGGGTCGATGGTATCGACCCACCCGGATATCGGCGATCCTTCTGGGTTTGCTCTGACATGATCTCGATACCATCGACTTCTATGTCGATGGTATCGACACCTTAGGGGTCACTTTACTATGGAATCTGATGCTTAAGCTAATTCTACTGAGACAGAGTTGATAGTATCGACTAGTTGGTCGATAGTATCGACTGGTAGAAATCTGACTCACTGAAGCTATCTTGCTACCATCGACTTCTGGGTCAATGTATCGACTCATTCTGCTCTTTTGCGGCTACCTCCCTGTGGTCCTGTCGATACTATCAATAGTCGTCGATGGTATCGACAGTTGTATATATCTGTTTTCCTTGAAAATCAAAGATAAACTCGAATCAACTTTGATAATTATGATCATTCATACCAAATGAGATAAAACAAGGTAAATTTGATGCATAATGAGATTATGGGCTGAAGGAACTAAATCATGCAATATTAACCATGAAAATGACTGATAATCGCATAAAGCACATATGAAATTAGCCTATAAAAGTGACTCAAAATCATCACATCAAACTCCCCTAAGCTAGATCTTTGCTCGTCCTCGAGTACAAAACTATAGAATAGAATTGCGAGGGTCAACTAAAGAACATAATAGCATAAACGACATCAATGTATGATAACCATCTAACATGCACATCCGGCCCTCACTGACCACGGAATGGTAACTACCCTACAAGTGACAATAATCGTTCACGAGAGATGTCCATCCCAAGACCAATGAACACTATCAAATAAGGCAGTTGATATAATAAATTCCTCTGGTTCAGGCTTGGTGCATCTTGTGATCTCCTATCTACATTGCTCATTTCCTAACTACCATCTACATGGAAGCAGATCTCCTAATATACACGGATGAGGAGATAATCACGGGTGGCCTACCATTTTGAGCAACGGGTGGATAGAATGGACGGCTATGGAAGAACAGAAGCACAAAACAATCAATCATGCAATATAAAAATTAATGACCTATCATGATGCAAAATGCAAAGGAAAATGTCCTAATGCTATATTTTTGGTGAAATGATGCATGTACTATCATTCTGTCTCAAGGTGAGATGGAATATCTAAGAAAACTACACCATGTGTTTATTCTTCTAAATTCTCAGGTGAGAACATGTTCCTTTCTCCCTCTTCTTCTTCTTCTCTTTTTTTTCAATATATATATATATATATATATATATATATATATATATATATATATATATATATATATATATATATATATATATATATTTCTTTTTTTTATTATATTTTTTTATAAATGCCCTCACCTTCATAAATGACAATGAGCTATTTGTTGGGCATTCTTCCTCTTACATAACTTGTACGTTTGATGCATTCTTGTTGGAGGGTATGGAACAAGTTCAACACCTTTAATATTTTTAGAAAAACAGTAGATGCATGATGTACTGTATGCTCAAAAGATACAAATGCAACTACATCATGTCAATTATGAAACTACTATGACATGCACATAAAGATAATGTGTATGTAAAACTATTCTCTATTTTTCATTTTTTTATGCAAATCATGCAAGAATAATTGTAATGCAAGACATGTCTACATGGAATGCAGTCAATGAGTGAGAGATAGTAATGTTCTCATAGTTCTTATGGTGGAGTGTGAATGACATTGTGGTGGATAGATCACAATACTAATTGACAGAACCATCGAAAGATATTGTATGTCCCTCCTTGCTTACTTGTGTACCACTAAAACAAGGGCTTTCTCTCTCTCACTTATGATTAAGGTCTCATTACCCTTTGATCAGTTTAGGCTCAACATCCAAAACCATCCATATTTGTTGAATCATATGGAAGTACAAATATGATCATATGTTTTAAAGTTGACCTACCCAATTGATTTCATAAGTTAAGTGTTCAATTTCCAACAAAGCAAGCTTACAATTACTTGAAAATTTTTCAATTAATGCTCAAATTTCAACTTCCTCATATGAAAACAAGAGATGACACACATTTAAAATTAGACATCCACGTATTACAATAGATAGATATGGATCCTAGAAAGTTGTAAACAATAAAAACTAGAAAATACTAAAAGTAAAATAAAATAAAAACTAAGATAGAAATTGTTCCATCTCCCCCCAAGCTTGAATTCAACTATGGCCTCATAGTCAAAAACAACCTTAGAAGGTGGAACAGTGATACCCTTCTATTTTGGTGGTAGTGAAAATGGTGGGTACTACTGGGTATGGCGGTCCCACTCAGGATATTTCCCCTGAAAGATTGGATCATAAGGCGGCATGGGCGGTGGCTGTGGATACCCTCCGAAATAGTTGCAGCTCCAATAATGATCGTAGAATGGCAGATGTTGTTGCTCAATCCTCCCCAACTGGTCATAGACACACTGTTGGTTGATGAACAACTGACGTTCATTCTCAAATATCACATGCTCGTTCACATACAACCTGTTAGTCGTGTCATGTATATCTGCAAAGGATGTGATATGTCATTGCTATGTCTCCTGAATGCCTTGAAGCATGGTATACATTCCTTGCATCAAAAATACATACTCTCCTTCCTGAGAGGGTTGTGGTGGCGGAGGCTACGAGGATGATGATGCACCCAAATAGAAGTGTGGCCACTTCCTCAGTTCCACTCGTGTCCGAAGAGGAGTAATAGTCTCCTCTTCCTCCTCATGCTCGTCACTGTCATCATTGGCATTGTCCTCCTCATCTTCAGCACTGTCGGAATCGTCAATGGCAATAATGGGCCACCTAAAATGCTGCCCCCCCTAGATGTTGAAGACGGGATCAGGGAGCGCATACTCCTGATACTCTTTGTTGATGTGGTAGTGCGCATAGACCATGCCATCACGAACTGTCAGAAGGTTGGAGCGGTGGAAATGAGCAAGATTCACCCGATTTTTGTTGACCAGTGGAGGAAGTGATGACAGGTCTAGCCCAAGATAGAGGGCTAGTGGCGTGATAAGTCCCCAAAAATGAATAGGGGCTCTTCTGGTACTCCTCTTCACAGTCATCATGCGCGTCAAGAAAAACGTGCCCTAGTTTAACTTTTCCCTCTTCGGCAACTTGTAGAGGAAAAATAAATCCGTCTCCTAGAATTTGCTCAAAGAAAGCTTGCCACGAGAAAAGAAGGTGATGCAAATCATACGGTGTAAAACCCACACGAACGGGTGCTCGAAGTCTACCACCACCGCATTGTGATAGCTGATTGATTTCCCCGCCAGAGTGGTTACCAATTCCGCAAACATCACATCATAATCAGCCCGATTATCTGGCCATTTGAACTGCTCGGATGAGTGCCACCAGTTGTAGATCGAGCTGAATTGGTAGAGTGTAATAGTGTAGTTACGGTTGAACAAATGAAAGGAAACACGAACTTTGATACAGTCGTGGTCGGTGGTGATAAGGTCATTCGTCACAACACAGATGTTGAGGGAGGCCATGAACTCCGCCACGATCTCCTTATAAGTTGGCCACTCACCAAAGAAAGGATGACCTTCAACGTGGTAGGGAATTGCTTCCTCCACTGCTATTGCCCTCCTCCCAACTTGGCCATGGAGGACATAGGTGAGGTTGTCCTCAAGACAAGGTCCTGGATCATTTCTCGATCAACATAACTAGTAGGATCTATTGGCCGCTTCATCAAATTGTCAAAGACTTTCTTCACGTCTGCCGAGGGGTGGACAATCCTCGAACAAGGAATGGAACCCGACGGTGGTGGCACAAATTTGTCAATCTCCATAGGAGCTGCACATGAGGAAGATGAAGTCGTTTTCCTCACCATGATGGATGGATAAAAGGTTTAGAAGAAGAGCGTGGTGAAGGTCGGAGAAAATGATCTCCGTAGTCGATGCAGAACTCAGAGAAGATCGCTCGCTTACTCGGAGGACACCTTTGATTGCTCAAAAGTGCTCAAACTCAATAGGATCAGAGAATATCTGAAGGTATGAAGAAGAAATGAATTCAACCCCTCCTTTTATAGTAGAGATCGGTGCCTCTATTGACCCGTCGATACCATCGACGGGATGTTGATGGTATCGACATATGTAGCACAATCCATCTTCCACTGGTATCGACGGTCGTTGATTAATGGATGTGGAGGCCCAGATCGATGACGTGTCGATACCATCGACAGGTGTCGATAATATCGAATCATCCCATGGACCTCCCTCCAGAATTGGCGTGCTTTGTTGACGGTGTATCGTGGATCACTAACGTGTCCTATTAATACCATCGACGGAGGGTCGATGGCATCGACTTCTGTATGCAACAGTTATCCTCATGAGGCCTTGGCTCTGGTTTTTCCTAGAGTAAAGTCAGTACCATCGACCATGGTGTCGATGGAATCAACATGAATGAGAAGATTTCATCTGAAAATCTCCAGAGATCTCACGAGCATCGACCATGGGGTCGATGTTATCGACGTGCTCCCGAAAATTTTGTCGATCAGCCTGATTGGTGGTCGATAGTATCGATGAGTTCGTTGATAGTATCGACGAAGCAAGTTTTCTATAGCTATCGCTCTGCACCCTGGTCGCTACCATCGATGCAAGGGTCTATGGTATCGACACCCAAACAGTCTTGTATACTTAACACACACATCAGGGCATCATTTTTATACTACAAATGAATTTAATGGAAACTACTTAAGTAAGTGAAAATGAAATCTACCAATGGTTGGGTTGCCTCCCAACAAGCGCCCTACTTTAACGTCTTAGTCTAGATGCATTAAAGCTCATCATTCTTCCTTAAGCACCATGAGTTTAACCTCATGTACCTTTCTTTTATAATCTTCCCCATAATTGTGCTTCAATCTTTGGTCATTCACTAAGAACGTCCTATCACCATACTTAACCATGATAGAACCATGGGGTCGAACCTCCTCTACTATAAACGGTCCACTCCAGCATGATCGTAATTTTCAAGGGTGCAACTTTAACCTTGAATTGAACAAAAGTACCATCTCCCCCTTCTTAAACATCCGCAACTGGATATGGTGATCGTGGATTTGCTTTGTGCACTCTTTATAGATCCTTGAGTTCTTGTACGCATTCATTCTCAGATCATCTAACTCATTAAGTTCTAAAATTCACTTTCTCCCAGCCTCATCCATGCTCAAATTCAATTTCCGTAGCACCCAATGCACTTTGTGCTCCAATTCTACCGGCAAATGACATGTCCTACCATACACCAACCTAAAAGGCGTAGTGCCTATAGGTGTTTTGAATGCAGTCCTGTATGTCCATAATGCATCTGGTAGCAGTGCACTCCAATTCTTTCTTGATGTGGCCACGATGCGCTCCAGTATCTTCTTAATTTCTCTATTTGAAACTTCCACTTGGCCTTGTGTTTGCAGATGATACTGGGTGCCTACATTTTGCTTGACCCCATGTTTACTCAGTAGTGCAGCGAATTTTCGATTCATGAAATGGGTGCCACCATCACTGATGATCATTCGTGGTGCACCAAACCTATAGAAAATATGATCTTGCACAAACTTGGACACTATCACAGAATCATTAGTCCTTGTGGGTATTGCCTGTACCCACTTCGATACATAATCAACAACAAGTAAGATATATAAATTGGAGTTGGAGGACACAAATGGTCCCATGAAATCAATACCCCACAAATTGAACACCTCAACTTCCTGGAATACCGTGAGGGGCAGCTCTTGTTGTTTTGATATATTACCTGCCCTTTGACATGAATAACATTGTCTCACATAGTCATAGGCGTCCCTGAAAAGTGTAGGCCAGTAAAGTCCACTCTCTAGCACCTTAGTCGCCTTCCTTGCACTTGCATGATGACCGCCGGTAGGTAGTGTATGACAATGACTAAGTACACTCTCATATTCATACTCCGGAACACATCTGCACAAGATTCCATCCCTACATTATCTCAACAAAATTGGGTCATCCCAAAAATAATATCTTAAAGAGTGGAAAAATCTTTTTTTCTCTTGGTAGGTCCAATCATCCAGGATTTCTTTACAGGAAAGGTAATTGACAATATGCGAAAACCAAGGATCCGTCGATTGAATTGCAAGAATTTGCTCATCCGGAAACGTCTCGGTAATGGGTATGTGGGTGTGCTTTTCATCAACTCACTCTAACTGAGATAAGTGGTCCGCAACCACATTCTCAATACCTGCCTTATCTTTAATTTCAATGTCGAATTCTTATAACAACAAAATCCACCTAATCAATCTAGGTTTTGCATCTTTTTTCTCCATTAGGTATTTTATGGCGGCATGATCAGTGTACACCACAACCCTAGAACCCACAAGATATTGTCTAAATTTTTCGAAAGAGAAAACCACGACAAGTAGTTCTTTCTCAGTAGTGGTGTAATTGAGTTGTGCATCATTTAAAGTTTTAGACGCATAAAAAATTACCGTAGGTTTGTTCTCAAGACGCTTCCCCAGAAAAGCCCCAACGGCAAAATCTGACATGTCACACATAAGCTCGAATGGCTTAGTCCAATCTAGTGTTTGAACAACTGGCGCAGAAATCAATTTGTCCTTAAGCACCTTAAAAGCATGCAGGCATTTATCGTTAAAATAAAAAACAATATCTTTCTCAAGAAATTCTGAAAGCGGCTTAGCTATTTTCGAAAAATTCGTGATGAACCGGTGATAAATCCCATGTGACTGAGGAAACTCCACACCCCTTTCACCATATTTGGTGGAGGTAGTTTGGAAATAACCTCAATCTTTACTGGATCCACCTATAGTCCTTTGTTGGACACCTTGTGTCCTAGCACTATGCCTTCATTTACCATCGTGGCACTTTTCCCAGTTGAGGACTAAATGTGTGTCCTCACATCTCTGTAACACCCTATCAAGATTCTGTAAATATTCTTCAAACGACGCACCATAGACGGAAAAGTCATCCATAAAAACCTCCAAATAGCGCTCCACCATATCCGAGAAAATAGCAAGTATGCAGCGCTGAAAAGTGGTTGGTGCGTTGCACAAACCAAATGGCATTTATAAATAAGAAAAGTTTCTATAAGGAAAAGTGAAGGTGGACTTCTCTTGATCCTTAGGATCAATGAAAATATGATTGTAACCGGAATAACCATCCAAAAAACAAAAATGAGAGCAGCCAGCCAGTCGCTCTAAAATTTGATCAATAAATGGAAGAGGAAAGTGATATTTTAGGGTAGCGGAATTCAAGCGGAGGTAATCGATGCAAACACGCCACCCGGTTACAAATCAGGTGGTGACATGTTCATTCAATAAATTTTGAGTAACAGTGATTCCCCCTTTTTTAGCTACTACCTACGTGGGACTTACCCATACCGAGTCTGAAATGGCATAGATGATGCCCGCCGAAAAGAGCTTAATCACCTCCTTCTTAACGACCTCCATCATGACAGGATTTAATCGATGTTGTGGCTGAGTCACTGGCTTGGCTCCTTCTACAAGCCGAATTTTGTGCTGGCAAAGAGTAGGGGAGATCCCCTTGATGTCTAAAACGGACCACCCAAATGCACCACAGTGGTTTTTTAACACCATCATCAGTTGTGCTTCCTCATTGGCACTCAGATATGCCGATATGATCACCGGAAGCTTCTCATTATCTGCCAAGAAAACATACTTGAGGTGGGGGGCAGCGGTTTGAGTTCCAACTCAGGTGGGTTGACTAGGGAGGATTGGAGCTGCGGTGATAGTGGTCCCAGATCTTCATAGTGCTTTGTGTAATAGCAAGGAAGCATCTTTACACATTCTTGCAATGAGGTGCTTCTCATCCAATCTTGCATTAAGTTAAAAAGACATGCTTCAAGGGGCAGTTGCGAGTATGCGTCAAACATGGAAACTACTATATCCTCATCCTAGGTAGATGGTGAAACCTCTTCTTCTTTATCATCGGGATAACCCACTGCCTTCACAAGAGAAATTATCTTCTTCTGCTCCATGATGTCCACAACAATTGTTCCCTTATCTACCTTTGTCATAACGTGATCCATATCAAGGAATGGCTTCCCTAGAAAAAGAGATATATGGTGATCAACGTGCTTTACTTTATGACATTGTTCACTTGCTTATGACTGGTTAGGAGTTGGTGGCATGAGTATTTCAAATTTGTCATCGGCTATACCCATTGTCAACCAGCCTCTACCCATCTCCAGTATCATGTAGGTAGTGTCTTGGAAGGGTCTTCCTAGGAGCAGCTCATTCCCATGCTCATCTTGCATCTACATGATGACAAAATCAGCCAGAAATACAAATCTATCAACCTTTACTAATACATCCTCACAGATACCGTACGGCCTCACTATAGAATTGTCTGCCAATTGAATTGTCATATTGCTTTTCCGATATTCCTTTAGCCCGAGATTTTTAAATGTAGAAAGGGGCATTAGGTTGATACTTGCCCCAGAATCACATAGTGCCTCGCCAAATTTGACTTTACCAATATAGTAGGAGATGTTGAAACAACCCGGATCTTGTCGCTTTGGTGGCAATTTTCCTAGAATAAAAGTGTTGACCTGCTCCTTAAGTACTACTACCTCGGTATCAAGTATCTTCCTCTTTTTGGTAATTATATCTTTCAAAAATTTACCATATGAGGGTATTTGCTCAATCTCCTCCAACAAAGGAATATTAACAGAAAGTTTTCTAAAATTGTACTGAAACTTCTTGAACTGTGCATCTTCTTTCTTGGATTTGAGACTGTTGGGGTAAGGGATGGGAATGACCTGTGCCCTCTGATGTGGTGGCACATATGGCGTCATATTATCTTTCTCTTTCTCTGCAATCGGCTCATCTGTGTCCTTATCTCCTTCATCTTCAACCGTATCTGCCACTTCAGTACCCTCTACGGTCTCACCTAGATATTGTTGTTGTTGGGTACTCAATTCGTCAATGATAGGGTATAAAAGTTTCTTCCCACTCCTTAGTAGAATGGCTTTGTCCTGATGGTTCCCTCCTGGAAAATTTGTGTTTCCTGGAAAACCTTGCACTATGGGTTCTTTCAGACTTGTTATTTCAGTTGCCATTTGTGCTATGGATGTCTCAAGAGTCCTCATTTGGGCTCCATCACTTTGTAGAGTTTGTCCAAATTGGTTCATAAATTCTCCTTGTTGCTTAATTTGTTGGCCAAACATGCTCATTAGCTCTTGATTCTACTTTATCACCTGATTGAGAAACTCATTTCTCTTTTCCTGTACCATTGGTTGTGGATTAGCATCAAGATCCTGTTGGAAATTATTTGGATCCTTTCATGAAATTTTTTTGTCCTTTCTCCAAGAATAGTCATTATTTTTGTACCCTGCTTGCTGGCGCATGAATTTCACTTGTGCCTCATCATCAGATCCTTCATCTTCTTTTGCTAGAAGTCTTTTTGCAATCAAATCCATCTTGTCATTAAGTTCTTTGATAGATTTTGCATCTCCTACAACTCTAACTTGTTCTGGTGAATCTCTATCACCCCAGGACTATTTCTTAGTCATATTCTTCAAAATCTCCCAACACCTTGTGTCTGTGTTGTTTAAGAAGAAACCTGAGCCTGTTGAATCTAGGTTGCTTCTGTCATGCTCATTGAGAGAAAAGTAGAAAATATTTACTTATTTCTCCTTGTCCAACCCATGATGTGGGTACCTCCTCAGCATGATCTGGAAGCATTCCCACATCTCAGAATAGGTTTCTCCTGCCTTTCGGCTGAAATTATTAATTTTCCGTACTAGGTCATTGGTCTTCTCAGGTGGGAAAAATCGCTCGAAAAAGACCTCAATCATTTGATCCCAAGTTTCCAAAATCTCATCATCAAGGTTATACATCCATTCTCGTGCATTGCCTTCCAGAGAGCTGGGAATTAGCTTCAAGTAAAGTGACTCTTGTGGAAACCGGTCAATTTTTATCATATCACAGTTCTCTACAAAAGTGCTTATGTGGGCCACTGGATCTTCATTCTTCAGCCCATGAAATGCTTGAGATTTGACCAAATTAATCAGTGTCAGATCAATTTTATATGTAGGAATGTTTATCGCCTGTCTTTTAATAGGCCCCTTTGATGCAGAAGAGGAAGAAGCCTTGATCTACTCCCATATTGTTTTTTCCTCAGCCATTGCTTCTGGTTCAGAATCTGAATCCACATCCTCAAACTGACTTCAGATGTTGTTTTCCTCATCATCTGATCCCGAAGACGGGACCTGTGATGATGATCATGCGTAGTCTGTGCTATGCGTGCTCACCATGCACTAGTACCTACAAAAAGATATATTTTATTAAGCATAGTGCTAGACTGAAGGAGAATGGGAAAGATAGACGATTCATTTCAAAAATCAGAAGAAAAAAAAAACTAAGATAGAAACTGTTCCATCTCCCTTGAGACTTGTGCAGCGGCTAATGACGCGATAGATGGCTTAGGAACTGAATCACATAAGGAAACTTTGATGTGATAGCGGCTAATGATGATCATTCATTCCAAATGAGATAAAACAAGGTAAATTTGATGCATAATGAGATTATAGGCTGAAGGAACTGAATCATGCAATATAAACCATGAAAATGACTGATAATCGCATAAAGCACATATGAAATTAGCATATAAAAGTGACTCAAAATCGTCGCATCACCCCTTCTCATATATTGCTTAGTACATACTTAAAACCCATGCTTCTATGTTGATAATCGATGATTTCCATCTCTTTTTACCATGTTCTTCTAAGGTTTTGGTTTCATGCTATTTTATCTTCTATAGAATCTCTAGTTTGGTTATCTAAGAAACTTCAAACCTGATCTTGGGTCAAATGGTGTTTTCTCCCTCTCCCTCTCTCTTTAATTATCTCGATCGGTTTGATGATGTGGCAATTTCCTATTGGTCAGTATTGAAAAATTCATATCTTCTAAACCTCTTATCCAAATTTGACAAATAAATATGTTTTTGAATTGGAAAATTAATCTCTATATAATAAAAATATTTTCAAGGTCTCATTTCATGGTTTGATGAAGGGTAATTTTTGTAAAACAAATTTAATGCATAAAATCCATAAAAATTACATCTTAATCATCATAACTCCAAAATTAACATAAAAATATGTTTTCTTGATCAGGGAGAACCTAATAAGTTCATTGGTGATATTTGCAACAGGTAAATCCAAATTTTTCTAAAATGTTCTAAAATTAGGGTTTCTATATATTAATGTGCACTATGTACTCTAATGCATGTTAATACATTGAAAATAGGCAAAGTGGAAATTGGACTCAATTAAAGTGGTGAAAGTTAGTAATTGATATCAGTAAGAGAGGTATGTGCATTCCTTACACCCTATGTTGGGATAATTGTAGCCAAACCCTATATTTCCCTAATGGGGCTTAAATGAACCTTAAATCTTCTATTATTGAATCCTAATATTGTTCATGCCTCAAATCAGATTATAATTTCTTCTTGTTGGGTCTTATACCCCACTGCCATGCTTACTGAATATTATGACTAATCTTGCCATGACTACTTTTCTAGCATGTGGATTTATGTTCTATTTAATTTAAAGTAGCGGTACTTATGTACAACCACCCACAAAGGGCATGTATTTAATCACCCTGGGGAATGTTTTTATTCTCCCCTATATAATTGTGTAGGTGATTAGGAATGTCTTATTCTCCCATCACCTATAGGTTAGAGGTCTGGTAGGTGCCTCAACCCTACTTAGTTAGGTAGACATAATTATCTTACATACAAATCATTTTCATATAATTGATAATGGCAAGTTTCTTTTGAATATAGCCTCGTACTCTTGTTGTCTTCATCATATGATGAACCCTAGCCTGTTTTTATTTACTGTACTTATCTTGATATCCTAGATTAGTTTTGTGACACATACTTGGTTTTCTTTCAACTTTTACTGGGTGCTTTCCCAACCACCCAGGTGTTGGCGCTGAGCAAGGAGAAGGACAAGTTTAAATGAATTCATCTCATGAGTAGAACTCAAGCTATCTAAAAGGATGTCTAGGTTTCTATAGCTAGATCCTTTTCTCTTATCTTTTTCTTTTGAGAACAATCATGTAATGAACAATGAAAGCCATGTAATAGGCTTAGTTCTTTTATTTCAGCTGCTATTAACATTTTGTAATGTATCCGGTGCATGCTTATTTACTTGGAATATTATACATGCATCCCTCAATATCTTTTGTCTTTCTAAAAAGATGGATGTTTTGTACTTCCTTTAAATTTTAGTAAGGAGGTGATCTCGCCTCTTTACAGGTTTAGACGAATTTCTTAATTGATGCACATTCTCTGCAACTTCCTTGTTGCCATAGTTAAACCCAGATGATCTTGTCATTTGAAATTGACATAGGAGACATTCTCAGTTTCCTCTTCACTTTCACTTTCTTCACTCTCCTCTGGTCGGGTATAGATACAGTTGTCAATTCCATGTCATCCTTCTCCACAGGTAACACATTTCATGGCTTTTTCTGTGTGTTTCTTGCCTTTGTCTCTAGTGTCTTTTAACTATTTGACATCATGGCGATTTTCTGAATTTGGGTTGTAATAGTCTCCAAGGATTTGGCTTCAATTGTTGGTCCTTTAGATCCTGCTTTCTTCAGTGATCCTCTTTTATTTCTTTTGAAATCCTTGCCCACTTGCAGTGCAACTATGTTGTCAATTATCTTCATAGTTCTGCTCAGCTTCTTTCCAAGAAAGTCACTTCCAGCAGCTACGTTCAACGAATTTCTTTCAGTGGGAGTCAACCCATTGTAAAAGGTGGTCATTAGGAACCCCTTACGATAGTTATGGTGAGGGAAATCTCTCTGGTACTCTTGAAAGCTTTCCCCTACCTCGTGAAGGTTTTCTCCCAATTTTTGTGAAAAAGAAGTGATCTTTTGCATATTATGAATAGTTCTCTCAGTAGGATAAAATTTAGTAACAAAGGCATATGCCAGGGGTTTCCATCCATCTATGGACTGGTGGGTTAGGTTGTGGTACCAGGATAGAGCCTTATCTTTGAGGGAGAAATCAAATACCTTACAATATATCACTTCTTAAGGAACTCCCCTCATCTTAATGGTATCGCATATATTTTTTGAAGGAATCCAAGTGATGGTGCGGATTTTCACTCCTTGAATTTCCACGAAAAGGTTTGTTCTCAATCATTGAGATTATAACAGGTTTCACTTCAAAGTTCGCTGAATTGAAGTGCAGGATGACAATTGGGCATTTGGATTTGTTGGCTCTAGTTGCGGCCAACTCTCTAAGAGGTTTTCTTCTTCATCATCTTCACTCTCGTTGTTCCAGTCATCACACTCACATTCATCTTCACAATGATTGTGATGGTGCCTTCTATGATGATGGTGGCGTCGTTCTTCGTCATGTCGTTCTTCCTCATGACGTTCTTCCTCACGTTGATGACCATCCGAGTGATGGCCATCTCTATCTTCAATCATCTCATGCGGTGGGGGGTCATGTTGAACTCTTGTATTCCGATCGTCCCCTGTAAGACTGTCGTCCACACGAGACGACATGGTGACTCAATGTTCAAGGTGAAAAATTGAACGAATCTGCTTCCCCGAATAGACTACACAGTCGAGTTAGAAAATTGGACGTGTTAAAACAAACTATCTACGTAATCATAGGGCAGCAGATTTAAGTTTTCTATGCAGTCAAGTGTATCACTAAGCTTGAGCACGATAGTATAGTGAGTGGACTCATGTTCTTAAGAATGTCATTTTGCCTTGTACCTAACAACAATGCTATAAAGTTAACCGGCCTAAATCATGCATCCAAAGTGGAGCGGATCCAGAGTAGTCAGTCTCTTAAGATTATAACCCGACACTCAAACCCCCACAATTATTATATGGTGTTTGACATAGTAATCGGGGTCAAACAATAAGGACAAGGTGAGCAGATGTTAAGTATGTAGGGTCTAACGCTCATACACTCTGGAAAAACATAAGGTTTTTTTCTAAAAGGGTGTTCCCTAAGGAACGATGGTGCTCAAACCAAAACAAAGAAAGTTAAAGAAAATAAAATATTCAACAAGTGAAAAATGAGCACGAACTGTTAGAAACAAAGAGATGGAGGGAAACTTGGATCGGGTTTCACTTACCAAGACCTCTCGCTAACATACAAAACTCACTCCCCTTCATAGACTCCTATCAAGATTAGAAGCAGTCATAAAAATATATATTCCCTCCTCTCTCAAGATATGGATAGATCTAAGGTCTAAGGTGGATTCCCTCTCGAGATAACCACCTTACAACCAAGAAACAAACAATATGGTCTTAATCTTTAGTATTCCAACATTCTCATGCATTCATACTACTCCACAACACTAGATAATGAAGATACTACTCTTTTGAGGTTCCAATGATCAAACATCACAAGATGGTAGCTAAGCATATAGGTGAAGCATTAAGAACAAGTGTATGGAGATAATCTTGATATGAGCATATATATATATTCAAAGGGAAGTAAGAATGTACATGTTGGGAGAGCCTTAGTGGCTACTCCCAACTCGAGTTAAGTGTTTAGCCACTCATGTTAACGGGTAGCATAACGACATTACAAAATGATAGATACATCACAACCACAAAGAGGGAAGGGGTACAATGTAATAGAGATGATAGATCTAAATGGAGAGAGAAGATGACGATACTGCAATATACTCCTTCAGATCTAAACCCAGAATGGACGATGCGGATGTTTCTCCTTCTTTCAAGGAAGTGGGTTGTTGGTCTTCTCTCTCCTCCTGCTTCCACCTTCAGAGATCCAAGACTAATTTGATGGATATGAGTGGCTATGGAATTTTGCAACACTTCATAGTCCTTGATGATCTGATGATCTGATAAGTCGAGGTAGGTGGCCTATGTATAGGTTATGCCCACTGACTTAATCATCTAAGCCGCGGTCGAGGCTTGATCTCGACCGAGGCTCAATCTCAGTCGAGGCTGGGTCTCTAGTTGAGGCGTGACCACAGTCGAGGCTCCCACTACGATCAGTCGAGGCAGCACCTCGGTCTAGGGTACCACCAAGGTCGATGGAGGCTAGATCTCAGTTGAGGCTAGTGCGGAATGCCGCGGTCGGGTTACAAACCTCACTCGAGGCTCGATCGTGGTCAAGGTGCATGAATTGTAGTCCGCGACCGAAGGGGCACGAGGCATCGCAGTCGCAAAGTGTCGATACGATTATAAGGACATCGACCGCGGTGTGAGGGCCCTCTAGTGGCCGATGAGCTGTGGTCGAGGTGCTAACCGTGGTCGTGCCTTATATGACCCTGCAAAGGTGGAAGAGGTGTGTGAATAAGATTTTTGGCATAAAGTACTAAAACAAGAGGAAAAAGTGTATAAAACGTTTGTTAGGAGAGGCATAAAATATATGCAAAAATGCATAAAATGGTATGTTATTAGGGTCCTATAGAGTGGGAATGGAGAACCATGAGGAGATTTTCAAAGAGGTTTGCTATACATATAAGAAAGGGGACCAGAAATGTGACTATTCTTGGCATTATGTGTACATAACAACAAAATATAGGAGAAAAATTGTTACTCTTCTCCTTTATTTTTGTTGTTATGCTAACATAATGGCAAAAAAGGTCCCATTTCTAGTCCTTTTTCTGTTCTATGTATCATTTTCCATTTTCAAAACATCCCTGGTAGGTCACCGTAGTCCCTGATGACAGCAGATGCGGTGGACTTGAAGAAAGTGGATGTTTTTTCCCTATAAAAAATGATCACGAATCTGGATGCTTGGATTGTGATTAATTGTGCAGTAGATTAATGACTTACTATGAAACTATATGCTTCAATATTCTTTATGTTGTTGCCCACTAGACCCTATCCCAAGCCACTCATATGATGCCTGATTGCATATGTAGTATATAAGAATCTTTGTGCCGTAATCTCCAAGTTGAAATATCATCACATCATTATATCTATAGCAAACTTAAAATTTTTAATAGAAAGAATAGTTCATGGACTTAGCGATTTCATAGACACATTACTTACTTGTTCAGTTACCTGATTAACATTTAAAATGTAATAACGCTGGCATGAACAAGTGTGGTAGTTAAGTCAATCAAAGCATGCTTTCACATGTTGCAATTTTGCATGGCCAACTTTTCATTGGATACACAAGTGACCAAGCTACACGACCGAGGAAGGAAAACCTAAATACATCCCTGGAAACAAAGAATAATGTTGCATTAACAAGAAATGGGACCAAAAATGGGACTCTTTTTTTCTCCACATATGCATATCAGCAAAATAGAGGGAAGTAACTTGCTTCCTTCCTCTGTTTTGTTGTTATGCATATGTGGGGACAAAAAGAGTCTCATTTCTTGTTCATGTAGCAAACTCCGACAACAAATTGTCAGACTATGGAAGTGAGCTATGCTATCCACACTCTATCCTACACCCATACACACACCCGCTCATTGAGAGACAGATTACTACTAATGTGAAAGAAATCCCATTTCGATAATAAAGGAGATATAGAAAGAGAAAAAAGAAGAGAGAAAATTGGTTTGTTCTAATTTTTAATCCAGATTAAACTTTTCTCTAAAAATAAAAATCATCATATTCCTTACAATATTTTTTTAACAAGACCAATTTTGATATATTTTGAAGAAATAATAATATAAGAGAAGTATAATACCCATGTTTTGCGGTGAAGTATCTAATTTTGGCGTACAATACCTCATGTTTTGGGTACAATACATCAATATTAAACATTCATATTGTACCTGTGAAACAGGAGTAATGTATTCTAAAATACGGGTACTATACACCCGAGTATAATATAAATATTTTGGGTACAATACCCACTTTTGGGGTATGATACATGTATTTTCAGGTTTATTACTCTTATCTTGAGTTAGGGAACTCTGGTGTTGGTGGTACAATACCCGTAGTTTGGGAGTACAGTACCCATACTTTGGAGATACATTACCCTTTATTTGGGGTATGTTACCCGTGTCTTGGGTGCATTACTCCCATTTTAAAGGTATATGTTGTGCATTCCGAAACACAAATATATACCACAAAACATGAATAGTATACCTCAAAACACAAGTACTATATTTCTCATATATTACCTTTTCTTGAAAGTATCTCAATATTAATCTTATTAAAAATATTTTTATAAAAATCTAATTCTTTTTTTTTTGAAAAAAATCCATTTTGAAAGTTATAAACACATTTTTTGATAAATCCCCGATTGTCCTCATATTATTTTTTCTTTAAAATATGTCAGCATTAGTCTTGTTTGAAAGTATTTTTAAAAGAATCTAAATTTTTCATTTTGTCAAAAAATTCTTTAAAGATTGAATGTTATGAGTAAAAGAATTTTTATCTTTTTTTTCACTCTCTTATCCTCTTCCCTCCTCATTATTGTATAGTGGACAAGTGTTAAGCAGCACCCCAATTTTGAGAACCGAGTGAGCAGCCGGGTGGACTATGTACCTTGACAAGAATTTTTCTTGACAATAATATAAGAGAAGGAATGGTTCAATATTAGCCAGTGGAGATCAAAGATTTTTCAAGGGGAAAATGAAGGGCAGTCGAACAGTATCGGCTATTAAATTTAATTCACAAGATACAAATGTCGTTTGAGCCAAGTAAGTAGAAGATCTAGCCTTTATTAAATAAATGCATGTAATCGCGACTTCAGTACCCTGGACGATGTCCTCTGCAATGGTAGCATAGACGCCAATAACCGCAACTCTAAAATTCAAGCTGCAATAAAGAGTGTGCGTTTGTGTGTGTTACAACAGATCGCTATTCCTAGACAATAGTTCGGTCCCCCAGATCAATGAGCCAAGAGGATATATTCCAGGCACCATACTAGCACATGTTGAACGTATTTTTAGAACATTGTTTTAGCTATGCCAAATCCGTACAAATAACATGTGAGACACATATCAACTAATACTACGGTTCATGAGTGATCTCTAGGCCATTGTGTGTCAACATCCACGGAGATCAAATGGATTACTCAATAACTCTTTTCATTGATTTTTCTGTGAGGTGAATGCTCAAATAACTTTGGATTAAAGTATTTTGTAAACAAAAAAATATGGTTCACACAAAGTTGCAACCCTCATCTGATCTTGAAAGCCATCTTATATGCATAGGGTAGTAGTTGCATAGGTTTCAACGCCACTTCGTCCGTGTTTTTGGAACCACTAGATGTTCGTGAAAGTATATTGCTTATGTTTCGTGTGCTAATCTAGCTAATTTTCTGCGAAACAAATTAATTTAGTTACACATTTTTGTTATTTTTTCATTTATATTATTTTTGACCCTTTACTTTAGATGTATAGTCTGCTTCCTAATAATTGTATTTGCTACACTACTCAAAACAATATAGTCAAGTGCCAGTGTCTCCAAAAAGATATTATGGTTTCTTTCCGATGTCAAAGTGTATCATGTACTACATTTAGAAAAATATCATATAAACTTTATGTAACATATTTTGATGTCTTCTTCATATAAAACTGAAAACTCGTATTCTCCAATATTTTGTTTTACTTTATATGTAAGTATGATGTACTGCGTTGAAAGTCATGCAGTGGAGGTTTACTATATGAATCACCTGTTTAAGACAAGGAATAGGATCCATGTAAATAACAGGAGTTAGGCATATGTTTGAGTTTTTTCGTTAGCTATGCAAAATTGCATTACAAATGAATATAAGATATTCTGATTGTTCAAGGAAGTCATGTTCAAATGATTAACACGACGAGGCATGGGGCACTTTACGTGATCTGTAAGAACTGATTACTAAGAGACATTTACTGTACAAACGCATTATTTTAGGAACCAAATTTTGTTGCAAGTTACTAAACATTTAACTTCTTCCAATTCGATAAGTTTGGCATTGGAGGAGAGTAAATAATTAGAATAGACCATATAGATGCTATTATAGGTATTTGACTTACGTCATACATGAACATTCATTGTTGCAACGGTATGGATAAGCTTAAGATCCTACCATCACAATTGCTTTTATTCACATTGTTTTGGTTCTAAAAATTTGGGATGTGTCTTTATTCTAACATGATTAATATAATATAATATAATATAATGCAGAGTTTTTTTCCAAAATCCCCCCTCACTTTTCAGGAAATTCCAAGAAACCCCCTCATGTTTCAGAAATCCTACCAACCCCCCTCCACTAACCACAAAATCCTAATAACCCCCCTCCACTCACCCCACCGTCATTCCACCCGTTAGACTTGACGGCTGGTTTTTTTTTTTGTTATAATATCTATTCTTTTATTCTATACACCTTATTAATTTATGGGTCACTTAATTAAGTTAGGGGTTGATCAATTTAATGGCACATATCTCTGACAATTATATGAACATAGACAAATAATTATATTGAACCAATTCTTATGAAACAAGTATTCAGGTTGACTCCTACCGGTCCAATCTGACAGTGGATCCAGTCTTATTTTTGCTAAATGCTAAATACAAAATTGACCAAAATCGGTTATGTATAATTTAGAAAATACTCATGTCACACAGAGTAGCGTGAAATGTAGTCACAAAGCTAGACCTAATCGAAATGTGTGTCAGGAGATTTTTTTCATATTGTTCTTTTGAGAATGCAAATAACTCAACAAATATCTTGCTAGCTCGGACACACTAGTTCGATTGTTATGTCTTTAAATTGCCATCGACCTTTTTTGTTGGACCAACTCGCTTCATGTGTCATGCATTGAAAGAGGTAGCGCTTTTACATTTATTGATTGATTAGTGGATATTCACATATTCAAACTTGAGAAATGTTCAAAGTTACATATTCCCATTTATATGACTCCTTACATGTTGCTAATCAGTCCATTAAGAAGTCATTGGTTGCTCATGCGACCGATTGGAAGATAAAGTGGTCAATCTAATTCCTTTTGAAAACTCCTTTGCATGCTACCTAAACACGAACACAACCATACCTAGATTACTTCATTATATATTTAAATATACAAGTCAAACATGGATTTATTCGCCAACTGGGTAATAATACGTTCAACTAGAAGTCTTAGCTTCAAATTCTTTCTCGGGAAGAATTTTAGATAAAAATCAATTGGCAGGTGCGATGGCCAAGGGTTGATGTTACACCAATATTTCACATACCAGGCACAATACAGGGTGATTTGCTATCATATATGGTGTATTTGATTCACTATATTGATGTGGATCTAATATGTCCCTACTTGAGAGGACAATCACTAATAACACTTAAAAAATTGTAAATTTTGTCAAATCTTATTTAAATTTAAAAATAATGTAAAGCAATTTAATATAGTTTTTTAAATGAAATAATTTAGAAATGAAAATAATTTAAATTTAATTCATACTTATATGTTGTACAACTTGATCGATTTGAAAAAAAAATGCAGATCCAGTTTGGGTTGTAGTAGTTTGCGTAAAGCCATTCACTTTTAGTACATGAATAGACTTAATCAAATGATTTTGCCTTTGTCTATTTAATAAAAGAAATATACAACGTAAACTGAAAACATAAATACTTGGTTAAATAATCCTTTAATAAACACGGTGCATGAATATTGGACATGCAATGAGTAAAAAAAAATACCTACCGTCAAGTCTAACGGTGGAGTGCAGGTGCGGTTAGTGGAGGGGGTTATTAGGATTTCTGAAACATAAGGGGGTTTTCAGAAATTTCTTGATAAGTGAGGGGGTATTCGGAAAAAACTCTATAATATAATATAATATTATATTATATGATATTATATGATAAAATATGATATGACATGATGTGATACGATATGATATAATATAATATAATATAATTTTTAAGTGAAAGAATGTTTTTACATGCCTGCTTTATAAACATGTTATACAAAAAATATTAGCGATGCACAAGAAAATTATATAAGTATATATTGTATGTCATACGTATTAATATGACATCATACTTCTATTTTAGTAATACACACAAAATGTTTATATAGAAAAATATCAACGTAATCAAAGTAAGTGTTTTTGAAGATCCATCCAAAAATAGCTTTACTATGAGAATTTCAATTTTATGGTAATATGCTCATTTCACTAAGCAATTCAATTAGACTTTCTACAGCTTCATCAGTTATATATTAGTAAAAATGTCTTTGATAATTTATATGTATTTTATTAATAATTTTTGATATTTTACTATGTATCTGAACTAAATAAGTTCTTTTCCAAACCATTTGTGGAACTTATAAATGTATGGCTTCTTTTGCTTAAATAGGTTATTTCAATTCATGAATATCCAAAATATTCATGGACTGCACACATGTTGTTCTATTTGTACAGTTACAACTTCGTCTTTCCATATATAATCTTGTAATAAATGCTCATATCAACCTATATAACATCTTTATATAATAATTCACTACAAGTATAATTAGTTCTATTGAGCTATAACAAAATTTATATGTGTGAAACGTGAAGCATTCCTAAATTATGTTATTATGTTGTTGTAGATATTGAGTTTGAAGGTAAATAGCTTAAGTTTTAGTTTGCATAGCTGTTCATCATGGAAGTTAATTGTATAATATAACTGGCACTAGCAAATTAGACTATTTGGGCTAAAAATTTATAGGATTTTCAGCAACTAGGGCTAATATTATCATAATATTTGTATATTATAACTTTCCAAGTGAATTTTTGGTCCTTCAACTTTTTAAACTCAAATACTTTAATCCTATATGAACAAAACTCAAACACATGATATACTCAACTTAAATTGTCTTTATGTTACATGGATAAATGGATAACATACAATTTTATTGTGGGTCGTAAATAACATAATATTTCAAAATTATGATAATTTTATAGGTAAACTTCCTCTCTTATTGTATTTGGTTCTCAACATAGATAAAATTATGGTTATTACATATTAATCTACACTAAAATACATGGTTATAAATGATGTTAATATATTTTATCCTTTTATTATAAAATTCTTGAATTGATATAAACAAGATGTTTGTACATTCAATATTTATTGCATAGGCTTTATATAAATTTAAACTTACAATACTTAATATGTATATGATATTTTCATTTTTATTAAACTTTAGTTAATTGCAATGATCAATGAAGAGAAGAACATCAACGACTAATATGTTGTTCGAAATGATTTTGGAATTTTGATATTTTCTCGTCATCAGAAGTATCTTCAAAACATGGACACCACAATGAGATACTAGTTACTTTTCCTAGAACAATTTTTTTAAAGTTTGTTTGCAACAATGAAAAAAATTGTAGTAGTATTCTCATATTATTCAAATTAGAATGAGACACCAACAAATGATATAGTTTTAGCTATAATGAATAGTGTGCCAATGCCATGGTGTGTATGCTATAGCAAAACCTCCCTAAACCATAGTTTTGTAACTACCTATCATGGATCAACCAACTCATCTTCCATAATGTATTCACTAATGTAGAGCATGTCAAACATATTCAAACAAGCTTGTCATAGCTTTGTTAAATCCTTAGAAATAACATGTAAGTACACATATCTTCTATGGTTCGTGAGTGGTCTCTAGATCATAATTTGCCACCACATGTGAAGATCAAATCACATGGACCGTTATGTTATGATGAATCAATCTGTGGCCCACTGTAATTTCCCTTCCCTATACTATTAAGTTCGGTAATGCAAGTCCATCTTCCACAACGGACAAGGCCATGCAATCCCTTATATCATGACCCAAATCTTCCCAGAAGAATGTTATTGTGATTTATTAAATATAATATAGCATATCCTTGAATCATACAAACATGTGACATACCTAATCTATTGCTATGGCCTGACTTATTTAATCCAAATGCAATGGTTAAATGGACATTATATCTTACATACTGTGGAACTATACTCTATTCATCTATCAATGTATCTTGCAACATAACTACAATTAATCTATTTAAGTGGAAAATGTATGGTTATTGTTTTGATATTTGTACTAAAAACATGATTCATGCCACCTATAATAGGGACAGAACTTATTAAAAAATAAAGTACTGCATATATCTTTCAATGAGAATGAAATTTTATTCAATAATTCAATATAGTATTCTTATTCAACAACACCATTCTATTTTGATGTTGTCTAGCCATGTGGATTTTTTAAATTTAGTATAAAAGTACACATGTTTTGAATTATGCGGATAATAATAGAAAAAAAATATCTTTTAGGATGCTCTTTCATAATTTTCTATTTTGTTACTTAGACTGCTTTTATAATAAATCATACACCATTTCACCTTTCTTCAATAAAATTGTGTTTGACCTTACTCTCCTGTAGATTTTTCTAATCCCCAGATTGCATATCCATGATTGTTTTGAGGGGCCAGTTTCAACATTTGTACTGCTTCCATGTTGTTAATTTCAACTTCAATGTGCCTCTTATGTTCTTCATTTGCAACTTCCAATGCCTTAGTAGGTGGAACTGTAAGGAGGTGGTATCACCCCCTTACTAAAATTTTGAAGAATAAAACATCCATTCCAAACACCCTCAAAAGTATGCTGGAATAGGTGTAAAATTTTCAAATTTCAATAAATGGTATTCAAAACAACCAAAGTGTAGCAGCGAAATAAAAAAAAATGACTATATTCAATTTTCACAAAAGATTACAAAAGTACATCGTAATCTCCCTTAAGGATTTACATGTATGATACAACATAAGGATCTAAGTAGAGGGAAGTCTAAACTACTTCAAATATGTCTCCAGCAATATCTCCAAGATCTAGGTCCATGTTGGAAGCTATGTTCTCCATGATGATGTTCAACATCATGATCTAAACCTGGGTGGTTGGAAAATCACCCAGCAAAAGGGAAAGAAAAATAAGGTATGTGTCATAAAAATATGAATAGGATTTCAAGGAAAAGAAAACATGTAAGTAAAGGCTAGTTTTCATCATAAGATGAAGATTTCAAGAGTATGGGGCTAATTTTAAAAAAATGCTTGCCATAAAAAATATAATAAAAGGGTTGCATGTATGATAATTATTGACTAAATTAACTAAGTAGGGTTGAGGCACCTACCGGACCTCAACCTATTGGTGAGGGGAGAATTAATACATTCCCAATTCACTACACATATTTTTATGGGGGAGAATAAGACATTCCCCAGGGAGAATTAACACATGCCATATCTATCGGTAGTTGTTCATAAGTACCACTAATATAGCTAAAAAGTCCATAAAATCAACATGCTAGAAAAGAAGTCATGGCAAGTAAAAGAATCATATCAATTAGAACATGGTAGTGGGGTACAAGACCCAAGAAAAGGATATCATTACTAATTTTGAGTCAATTTAACAAAAGAATCAGGCATAGAGGAAATAGGTTTCATATAGTGCCTCATTACGGAATATAAGGTTTGGTTTGAAAATATACCAACTTAGGGTGTAAGAATGCACATGCACAAAGAGGGATGGAACGTATCTCTCTTACTGATATCAATTACTAACTTTCACCACTTTAATTGAGTTCAAGTTCCACTTTGCCCATTTTTAATGTATTAACATGTATACATAATGCACATTAATGTATAAAAACCCTAATTTTAAACCTTTTTAGTAAAACTCAGATTTAGACCCTGAAAACATCACCACTGATCTAGTTAGGTTCTTCTGATTAAGAAAACATATAGTTTTGCATATTTTGGAGTTATGAAGGTTAAAGTGTATTTTTGGTGGTTTTTAGGTTTTTAATTCATTTTCTAAAAACTCTTTTCAATAAAACTCAAAACCAAAACCTTAGAAACATTTTTATTAGAAAGTGCACATTTTTTGGAGTTCAAAACATATTTTCTTTTGTATTTTTGGACAAGGGAATAAATAGTTATGAATTTCTCAAAATTGACCAATAGGAAATTGCCACATCATCAAACTGATCGAGATAAGCAGAGAGAGAGAGAGAGAGAGAACACCATTTCACCCAAGATCAAGGTTTGTAGTTTTAAATCTAACCAAACTAGATCTTCTAGAGAAGGTAAAATAGCAAGAAACCAAAACCCTAGAAGAACATGGTAAATAGAGATGGAGATCATGCTTTTAAACAAAGAAGCATGAGTTTTAAGCATGTAGCAAGCAATATATGAGAAGGGGATTACAAAACTCACCTCTAAGGAAGGTGGATAGGCCCAATAAGTAAGGTTCTCAAGCTTAGAGAGGTTGGTTTCTCCAACAAAGCTCCGATCTCGAGCAAGAAACACCTTCTCCACTTTAGAGGTGAAAAAGCCTAACAAAACAACATGGTGATGGAGTGTTTAAGGGCTCTAGGTGGGGTTTCACCTTGGAAGACCAGGTTTCTGACCTGGAGGAAGGTGAAAGGAAGACTAACAACATGAAAATAGGGAAGGAAAGGAGGATACTTACTAGTTTTTGTCAAAATCACCAAGGATGAGCTTTAGAAACCCTAAATATAGAAAATTTGGAACCCTAGGAGCCTTCTTCACCAAGGTAAGCACTCTCTTTTACCTTGTGACACCACCTTCATGGCCAAATAGAGTACGAATGATGCTCTAAGCTGCAGGAAAGATAAGGAGAGGATTTCTTCTTAGATTGGGAGGTGGGAAGGGGTAGACATGGCTTTATAAAGATGGCGGCAATCATGAGGTGTCTATGGGACTTTACATGTGTCCTTAGCCTAGGGCTTCATGTCCATGCAAGAGGATAGCTCATAGAGACTTCTTGAATATCAAATGGTAGTTCTAAAAGCCCATGGAGATTTCTAGTCCTTCCCCACCATCCTCCAATCAAAGAAATAACCCCATTGGTTGATAGCTTTTAATGATCAGCTCATTTATAAAGAGGGTAATCCCTAAAATGCCCTTGGAGAGAAGCACCTTCAAACCAAGGTGCGACTAGGTGCCCCATGGTTCAACAGATCGATAATGGTAAGGGAATATATAAGGATTATATTTCATGTGATAATTTGCAAAGAAAACCTACCAATTGGGTAAATTGTATAAAAGTCCAGAATGTTCCTAATTGCATAACTTGCACAAACAACATTCAAATATCTGAGATCAAGATACCATCAGTTGAGGATAAAGGTGAATGACATACCCATGTCTGCTTTTAGGATTTGGTATGGTCACTACAAGTTTGTGTTAAGTTGTTTGTGCTAACCAATGCACCAACAACATTCATATATGGACCTAATGAATAAGGTGTTTAGGCTATACCTGGACCAATTCATGGTAGTGTTCATCAATGACATTCTGATATACTTAGGTACAGTCAACAACATAAGTAACGTCTACAATAAGTGTTGACTTTTTTGAGGCGGCACAAGTTGTATGCCAAGTTCCACAATTGTGAGTTCTGACTGAAAGAGGTGTCCTTTCTTGGGCTTGTGATATCTTCCAAAGGTGTTTGTGTGGATCCTAAGAAGGTTCAGCCAGTTTTAGTATAGAAGGAGCCTAAGACACTAACAAAGGTTCATAGTTTCCTAGGTCTGATAGGTTACTATAGGAGGTTTATAAAGCACCTTAGTGTTGTGGTGTTACCCCTAACAAAGATGACTACGAAGATTGTGTCTTTTGTCTGGAATGACAAGTGTCAACTTTTTTTCCCATCTTTTGAAGGAGAAGCTGACCAATGATCCGATTCTAGTGTTACCTGAGCAAGTATAGGTTATATTGTCTTTTGTGATGCGTCAGAGAATAGCTTGGGATGCATGCTGGTGTAGGATAAGAATGTGATTTCTTTTGTTTTGTGATAGCTTAAGAAATGAGGAGAACTACCCAACACATGATCTAGAGCTTGCAGCTATGGTCCATTTTTTGAAGATTTAGAGAAACTACCTTCATGGTGAGAAATGTCAAATCTTCACCGACCACAAGAACCTTTAGTACATCTTCTCGAAGCAGGAGTTGAATATGCCACAAAGACACTGGATGGAGTTGATCAAAGATTATGATTGTATTGTATACTATCATCCAGGAAAGGTGAACATGGGGGCAAATGCACTTAGTAGGAAGTCTTCTTCAGCATGATCTACTGATAAAGTGTAATTGTGTTCCTTGGTGTGCAATAAGAGAGATATGTGGGTGATGATGCTTCATATGAACATGAGTTTAGATGTTTCCTAGTTGGTGGGATTGCTGGTGCAGTTGTAAGTGAAGCGCACCTTGTTGCGACAGATCATATATGCACATCATGATGATATTGTGATACAACATATTCAATTAGAGTTTGAAAGTGAGAAGTGTGAGGGCTTCCATGAGTCATAAGATGATACAGTGTCTTTCCATGGTAGGACAATGGTTCTCGATGTTGATGGTCTAAGGGAGATGGTTTTGGAGGAGGTTCACTCTTTGATGTGTGCAATGCATTCAAGTAGCACCAATATGTACCACAATCTGAAAGATCTCTACATGTGGCCTAGTCTGAAGCCCGATGTGGTAGAGTTCATGACAAAGTGTCTCCTGTGTTAATAGGTTTAGGCCGAACATCAAAAAATTGTAGGGATATTACAACCATTACATATGCCACAATGGAAATGGGATCTCGTCATGATGGACTTTGTGATTGGTCTACCTAAGACAGACTAAAGGCATGATTCCATCTGGGTGATAGTGGACATGTTGACCAAGTCAGTGCACTTCCTTCCAATGAAGACAACATATACAATAGAGAAGTTGTCACAAATACATGTTCATGAGATAGTTTGTCTACATGGTATCCCAGTGACTATAGTGTCTAACAGAGGTCCTCAGTTTACCAATAATTTTAGGGAAAATTTACATGGAGTGATGGGTACATAGTTGAGGTTCAGTACAATGTTTCGCCCATAGACAAATGGTTAGTCTGAGAGGTCCATTCAAATCTTGGAAGACACTTTTGAGTGCTTGTGTTTTATAGTTTCTTGGAGGCTGGGATGTACACTTCAACTTGATAGAGTTTTCTTACAACAACATCTATCAGAGGAGTATCAACATGGCACCTTATGAGTCTCTATATGGGAGACATTGGTGATCTCTTTTGTGTTCGTACGAGATAGGTGAGTGTCAACTATAGGGTCCTGAGCTTATACAAAAAAATATAGAGAAGATCAAAGTGATAGAACTACAGCTGAAGGTAGCCCAAGATAGAAAAAATTCTATTGATAATTGTCGTAGGTCCTTGGAGTTCCAAGTGGAAGACAAGGTGTATCTCAAGGTCTCTTCTTGGACAGGTGTGTTAAGGTTTGGTAAGAAGGGTAGGTTGGCTCCCAAGTTTGTGGGACCTTACTCTATTGTGGAATGTGTTGGGAAGGTGGCTTATAAGTTGGATCTACCTCCAAGTTGCATAGGTTGCATCCAATCTTTCATGTATCGATGTTGAGGAAGTATCATCTAGATACCAAGTTGGTATTGGAGACAGTGGAGGTTGAGTTGGAAGAGGATATATCGTATGTAGAAGGTCATGTGTTGATCCTAGATAGAAGGGTTAATAAGTTTAAGAAGAAGTATATAGTTCTTTTTAAGGTTTTGTTGCATCATTATGGTATGGAGGAATCCACATGGGAGTTAAAAGACAACATGTGTAGGAAGTACTCGTCTCTTTTTGTGTAGGATTTTGGGGGCAAAATCCTTGTTAGGAGTTTATGGTTGTAAGACCCATGGTCCAGCTTTATGCTTGATTTTGATTACTTAGCATAATTCAATGATTAAAACCTTAATCTAATCTTTTGATGTGCTTTAATAATATGTGACATGCTTATGCTTTTATTTGGGTCCAACTTGAATGTTGTTTGAGTTAGTTATTCTATATGTATGTTTGCTTTGGGCCAAGTTGCAATTTACCCAGTTTGAGGGTTTATCTTGCAATTTGTCACATGTTTGATGTTCCTAACATGTTTTGAAATATTTTAGAGGATATTTGTGCCCTTGGGCGCATTCATGTACCTTGGTTGATGAGTTGGCATGATGTGGGTTTATGGTTCTAGGGTTTGCTTGGATGCCATAGTTTGGATGTGACCCTTTGTGAGTGTTGAAACCAATGTGTTTCCTTGGTATTTGTTGTTGTGAACTGAACTAAGTAGTTTGAGGAGTGCCTTGTGTCCCTTGTGGTTGAAGAGACTTGAACCCTCTCCTTGGTCACTAAGGACTTTAGGGTTTGGTCTCTTAGTCGCTTTGATTTTGGTCTCCATGATGATGGCAGTCGCTACCCTTATTTTGGTCACCATGCTTCTTCTTTGATCAAAATGTTTTGAGGACCATGATGGTCACTCAGATTCCTTCATTTTAACTACCCTTTTTGCATGCATGGTTTTAGTTCTTACATAGATGTTTTATTATGGATAAGTGGAACTTAAGTGGATGATACCTAACTCTTGTTACCTCTCTCTATGCTTAGGTATTTATTCCCTTATTTTTGCATGCAAGTGACCTCTAACCTTAATCTAATCTTAGGATGTGCTTTAATAACATGTGAAATGCTTATGCATTCATTTTGGTCCATTTTAAATGTTGTTTGAGTTAGTTATGCTATATGCTTGCTTTTTTGGGGCAAGATGCAATTTACCCATGCCTAGGGTTTATCTTGCAATTTTTCACATGTTTGATGTGCCTCACATGGTTTGACATCTTTTTGAGGGGAGTGGTTCCATTAGGCACCTTGTTGTACCTTGCTTCATGAGGTGGCATCATGTGGGTTCATGGTTCTAAGTTTGCTTGGATGCCCTGGTTTGGATGTAACCCTTTGTGAGTGTGGTGACAAATGTGTTTCCTTGGTCTTGTTTGTTGTGGTGGAAGAGGTTTTGGAGTTCCTTGTGTCACTTGTGGACGAATATCATTGAACACTCTCCATTGTGATAAGTACATTAGGGTTTGGTCTCTTGTCGCTATATTTTTGGTCGTCATGATGATGGCGGCCGCTACCCTTATATTGGTTGCCATGATTCTTCTTAGATTGAAGTATGTTTAGGACCATGATGGTCACTAATATTCTTTGATTTTAATGATCCTTATTGCATGCATTATTTTAGTGCTTGCATGGATATTTTATGATGGACAAGTGGCACTTATGTGCATAGCACCTAACTTTCCTTACCTCTTTCTACCCTAGGGTATTTATACCCCTCACATTGAATGAAAATGATCTCTTTACACCCTCTTTCTCTATATCATCCTTGGAGGTAGTCCCTTTGTGATCTTTATGGTGGAGAAGATCTCAACCTTGGTGCAAGGTGGTTGAACCCTTACATGTGAGCAACTCTCCTTTGGTGTTCCTTGACCTTGGTATGTGATCTAGCTATCTTGATCTCAGTTTCTTGCAAGCCCTACCTATCTTTCTTCTCTTGGCCAAATACATGGGTCTCCACGGTAGTTTTGCTTGAGGAACTTCTCTCTGTGTGGTTGAATCTGTGGTTTTCTCATTGTAGTACCTAAGTGGGATGAAGATCTCCTCTCTTTCCTTTGTTTTTCAACCTAAGTTTTGTTCTCTCTTTCTTGTGCATCCTATGACATAGGATTTTTCTTCATATTTGAGGTGATGCTATCTTCACTGTGGATTTGAACAAGCTTTGGTTTTCCTCTCATTCCTTGGACATTCTTGCTATTTACAATCTCTACATCATAATCCAAGGCGAGTAAGAGAGCTTTCCCTCATTATTATTACACTCATCTTACATGTTAATGATCTACACTAAAAAACGTGACTATAAGTATTATGGTGATGATATCATGTTGTAGGGTTTACTATTCATCATGATCCTAGTGCAAATAACTTCTTTTATCTAAACCCCAATCTTGTGCACACTATGTTGTGGATGTTGGAGGGGATGTTCCTACATGCATGAGCCAAACGAATGGTTTTATCCCTCTTGATCATGTTTTGTGTTCTTGCTTGATTTTGGAGATTTTTGGATTTATGTGAGATGATAAAAATGTTGGTTTCCCTCTTTGATTTTTATGCTTCAATTTTTTTTCTTGGTAAAGGTTGGTTAAGGGTTTTTGGATGACGAACTTCTTTTGAGTTTTGACTCCTTAGTGAGTTTCAGTTTCATGATGCTAGTAAACTTTTTGATCATGTTGTTGGTGGATCTATCTCTCTCTTAGTTGTTTCTAGATGTTGCCTCTTTGATAACCATGTAGATGTACATCAGGTGCTTATGGTCACAACCATTCTCTAAATTCAAGTGATCGCTATGTTTTCCTTGTGGCTGCCAATGTAAGATAATCCTAGCAGTCACTAGCATAGGCTAACCCTAGCAGTGGATATGTTTCTCTAACCTTGCATGGTTGCTACATCATTGATGATCTCATGTTGGCCACTATGATTTCATGTTCATCTCTATGTTGATGGTTTCAAGTGATTTCTATGTTTTCCCACATGGTCTTTATACTTTTGAACTCTCATGGTTACTACTCTCTCTAACCTTGGTGGTCACTATGGTGAAACCTAACCCTAACGGTTGCTAAGGCAACCAATCTACATGGTTGCTAGGGTACCCTACTCTAGCAGGTAACTAAAGATGGTTTCACCTTGCATGGTCGCTATGCTTCCCTAATTTCATGGGTTTATGATAATGTTGTTTGGACTAATAGCTTCCAAGAATGTCAGAAATGATGGTATCCAAGATTTTTCTTTATATGTTTACTTGAAACCTTAATCCAGTGAATGTGTGAACTAAATCCTAATGCATGTATGAGGTGATAATACTTAGAACATTGTGTAACTAGCATATGATGATATGACTCTCTATCTCTTAAGGTTTTGTAACCCTAATTTGTTGTTCAATAAGCACCATGTCTAATGTTTGTTTGTGATAACACTTATGTGACACATGTGTGGTTATTGTGAGCCTTGATTAGGCTTGTGATAACCTCCCATTTTGTGATGTTATCTTACTAGTTTTTCTCAGTTTTCCATACTCTTTTTTAGATAAATTAGATAGAATCTTTAACTTTCCACTCTATTGTGAATATACCATTAGACTAACTTTTCTCCTTTTCTTGTTACAGAAAAACACAAAAAAAACTTACAAAAACTCCAAACGGTCCCAAGACTGAAAGGAAGCCATACGGTCCCAACACTGTATGAAGACCAACCGGTTCTGAGACCATGTGAAAGCCAAATGGTCCCAAGACAAAATGGAAGACAAACAGTCCCAAGACCGAAAGGAAGCCAAACGGTCCTAAGACCGTATGAAGACCAACTGGTCCTGAGACTGAATAAAAGTGAAATGGTCCCGAGACCATCTGAAAGACAGACGGTCCCGACACCGCATGAAGCCAAATGGTCCCAAGATCGTATGAATGCAAACGGTCTCCAAACCATGAGGACTCAAACGGTCTCCAAACTAAAAGAGTCCAAAAGGTTTCCACGACTGATTCGACCCACATAACTCAAAACTGTATGGATGCAATCACTCGAGATCGTTGACTCGAGACCGTGCGAACAATCAAGATCGATCAAAGAAAAACTGGTTGGGCCCCGAAACCGTTCAGAAGCCAAGACCATTTGGCCATCAAACAGTCTTCAAGACTGTTTGGACAGAGACTCAAGACCGATCAAGCCAAAACCGTATAAAGTTTAAAGCAAGACTGTTTGGATGTCAAACGGTCTCCAAGACCGTTTGGTCACCAAATGGTCTCCAAGACCATTTGCTCCAAACCGTTTGCAGCAAACTCACAAGAAAAATGTGAGCACCCCATCCAAGCCTATAAATAGGACCACAAGGGTCTTCATTCGAGGGATCGAGTGCTTGGATGCCTAAAGGATGCCCCAACTATTCTAGAGTTGTTTCATCCTCCATCCTCCACCCCAAGGATGCCAATCCAAGATCCACACTTCATCCTCAAGTTGCTTTCTCTCTCATCGACATAGAAGGAGGGAAGGGAAGAATTCTTCATCAAGTAAACCATGTGGTGTGAAGATAGTTGCTCTCTACTCCAAGGGGTCGACCTTCTTCCCTCCTACGTGGAGATGATGCTTTCTTTCTCTCTTCCCACCTCCTTCTTTATTCTTTCCATGAGCGAGTAGTCCCATACACTAGGGTGTGGGGAGCCCCACTACCCATGTTTTCATTTCATACATTTTAATTCATGGGTTTGCAATAGAAAAATACTATCTTTTCAGTTCAACATCAATCGTTTAATGAATGCTCATTTCTCGATCACCAACTTGTGTTATATATTATCTGTTAGTGAAAATATTCTATGTTTATACTTCTAGATTTGAATATCGAGTGTTTGTTGGTTCTAGATGTATATAGTCACCATACATTTGGTTTAGTATCTAGGAGAGTTCCTCGAGGAGTGGGGTAAACTCACCTCCATCATTGTACTTTCATATTATGAAATGGAATCAGTTGACGTATGAAAGTACAACCTTGACAGGATGAGGAACACACTTTGTGAGGGGAGTGATGCAAAAGTAGGTGACCATTCGTTTGGGGATGGCTGGCATTGCAACACTTCCACATTTCTCATAGTTAGTTATCTGAAAGGAAGCTAACTCTACAAAGATACTAATTGTTTAGACCCTTTTCTTTGCAAGCCATGTTATTATGATGTATGTTTTGATCCGTGCATAGTGGTGGTGAAACTCAATGACATCCTAGTGGTTTCTAATTATAGTTTACAACCTTAAGTTTACTTTCTTATTATTTACTTTCTCTGCACATTAGTTTAATCATCAAACCAACTCTTTGATCTAAATATCAACTTTTGAGTAGATAAGTAGAATTATTATGTTTTCCATCTTGTTAAACTCTTAACAATACCGTTGTCTAGTGGATTCGACCCTTAACTGTACTACGATAAGACTTCCACGTATCTTAGCATACGTGGGTGGAGATCTTATTTTAGCATACACAAAGCTAAACTTAGAGACTTAGTATCTTTAGGATTTTTAGTGGTGCACACAACTCCATGTTAGTGGCGGCTCCCTAAAAAATTGGCATTGTTTTCGGGGACAACATAATGTTTTAATTTTACTTGTTAACTTTCTAGTTGATTAGGATTTTACACTTTTATTTAACCATAATTCATATCATATGGATTTCATCATTTCTCTGCATTATCTAAAGTGTGTTTCTTCTTCTACTCAGGAAGAAAACGTGTATGCAACCTTTGCATAACATCAGATTCTCCCCTGAACCAGAGTACAACTCTGAGGTAGAATGAAGATTCCACCGATGCATCCGACTCAACCTCTAACGAGCCAGACAAATGGCTGACAAATAGCACCAAGCCACCTTGGTTATGGAAAGAGTCAACGCGGCCATAGCAGCTCAAAGAGCACAACTTATTGCCAACACACGTGCTCAGATTCAAGCTGAGGTTTGAGCTGAAGAACGTGCTCGCATTCAAGTTGAGAATGAAGCAGCCACAACTGCTGCTCAGGTAGTGTTGAGAAACAAACAGCTTTGGGATTATGTTGTTCTTAAGAACTTTGAAGATAATCACACAGTTAGGACCCCACTCATTAATGTTCCTAACTTTGAGATCCGTACGTAATGGATCCAGATCATGCAAGGAATTTCGTTCCCTGGAAGTGATGGGGATGACTGCATGGATCACCTGAAGCGATTCAAGTCTCTTTTTCATCTAGTACCACATGTCGGAGTTCCTTTCGACACAATCATGCTACACCTTTTTCACTTCACCCTTTCTAGAAGGGCATTGAGCTGGTATAACACGCTAGATGGGGAGCCAATCACCACCTGGACTACTTTGGAAGAAAAGTTTCTTGAGAAGTTTTTTCCACCTTCGTTGACTTATGAGATTAGGGGACAAATTAATTACTTTTCCCAACTCCCAGGTGAATCACTGGCAGAATCGTGGGAAAGATTCAAGGAACTTTTGAGGAAATGCCCGGATCACGGAATCTCCCAAAATCAGTTGATAGAAACATTCTATAGAGGAGTAAGTCATGACATTAAGAAATTTTTAGATTCCTCATCTGGGGGGAATTTCATACTAAAGAACTATGAAGATGCCTGGAGGATTGTTACACTTGGAGCCGAGAACCAATCAAATTGGGGAAGGTCATCCACCGGGGGAATTCTAAAAGTGTGTAAATCTTAAGAATCAATGGAAATGAAAGCCATCGCCAAAGCCCTAAAAACTATAGATCACAAGCAACAAATTCTTGAAATGACACTCGAAGAAAAGAAGAGCCCCTAATAGGTCAAGGCAGCTACCGAAACTTGTGAGGCATGTCATGCATCCGATCATCCCACATTATCATGTGGTCTCCTATACAATGTGATGATGGACATGCAGACACCGCAGCCGCAGTATGAACCGATCATCGAACATCCTGAGGATCTGTTACCAGAGCAAGTCAATTCCATCCACGCTATACCAAGATTAAGCTTATTATAACCCGAATCAACCAAGAAACCATCATGGGTTTCAGTATGGGAATCCTGCGGGGACTACCAACCCACAGTACTAGACCCAAGGAGGAGTTTTTAATAGATCGCCACCAAGTTTCCAGAACAACTATAATCGAAACTAGGGAAACTTCAGAGGATGATTGCAATGATTCACACAACCAAGAAACCCTTCCGCATATTACCAATACACTCATCCCCTGTTGCACCCGCAATTGCAACAACCTCAGCTGCAACAACCAGAAATTCAACAACCCCAATTACTCACACCTCAGCAGCAGCAACCACAACCGTATCAACAAAATCCACAAAATAATAATCTACCTCCTCCAACAGATGAACTGTCATTGATAAGAAAAATGTTGCAATCACAACAAACCATGCTAGCCAACCAGCAAACCCAACAAAAAGCCGTCGAAGCACAGTTAGCACATATTACAGCCCAACTAAAACCTCTAGCAGGAACCTTTGCGGGTCAGCTAGAGATAAACCCAAGACACGATCAACCCAGACAAGAACAATTGAAATCCATTACCACAAGGTCTAGTCATGTCCTCACTGAAGCCACAAAAATCATTCAAGACGATGAAGATATAGCTGTAATCACCCCAAATGTAAGCACGAATCCAAAAACTGAAAAGACTATAGAAATCGAGAAGGGAAAGGAAAAATAACTAGATTTCAAAGAACCTGAAGTCTTGCCATATAAGCCCAGAATACCATATCCAGGAAGGCTGAGAGAGACTAAACTAGATACTAGATTCCAAAATTTTAAGGAATCAATGGAGAAACTATATATTGATATCCCATTCCTTGATGCCCTCTCCGAAATACCAGCTTGGGCCAAATACATGAAGACCTTGTTATCAAGGAAATGTATGACCAAAGAACAAGAGACTGTTAAACTAGCTTAAACAACTTCTGATATTATTCTTAACAAAATGCTGAAAAAACAGAAGGATCCGGGTTCCTTTGGTACTGAATTTTCTAACGGAAACGCCTCTAGAAAAGAAGGATTAGATGATCTGGGAGCTAGCATATCTATTATGCCCTTCTCAATGTGTAAAAGGTTGGGTTTTACTGAATTGTTACCCACTGCAATGACAATACAACTGGCTGATTCTACCATCACTGCATTGTTGGGGATCATTGAAGATATCCCAGTCAGGATAGGAAAAGACTCTTATGTCCCTTGCAACTTTGTTATTATGGATATTTAGGTAGATCTAAGATATCCAATAATATTCGGCAGACCCTTCATTGCTATGGCCAGAGCACTTATCGACATTGAGACTAGGAAAGGAAGACATTCAATTCAGAATCCTCAACAGCCTAAAAGGTCCCAACATCCAGGAAGAAGTTTTTCTTCTTGAGGCAATAGAAAAAATGTCTCAATTACCGCAAGAAACAGTCGAACCATCTGATGATCTAGAGAACGTCTTCACAAATCTATAAGTTGAATTTTCAGGCAATGAACTAGTACAACAATGTCTGCGATATTTAGACCAAGATGAAGAAGCTCCAACAGCCACTTTTGAGGAACTGAAATCTGTCACCATTTTGGAAACTATAGAAGTACCCAAGGACCCTGAAATGAAAGCCTTACCAATAAGACTCAAACATGTCTTCTTGGATGAAGAAATAGTGTGCCCTGTCATAATGAGTTCTACCTTAATAGATGATCAGGAAGAAAGACTTCTTGTTGAGATAAGGAAATACAAGAAAGCTATCGGGTATAAAATGACTGACCTAATAAGAATAAATCCAGCTCAGTGCATGCACAGACTGCCTATGGTAGAAGAGTTTAAACCATCGAGGGAACATCAGAGGAAACTAAACCCGAACCTCAAAGAAGTGGTTCGCCTCGAGGTCCTTAAAATCCTAAAAGCTGGTATCATATACCCCATTTCTGATTCTTAATGGGTTACCCGGTCCAAGTGGTCCCTAAAAAAGGGGGGACTACTGTCATTCTGAATGATAAAAATGAGCTAGTACCCACAAGGACTGTCATGGGATGGAGAATGTGTATCGATTATAGGAAGCTGAACAAAGAAACAAGAAAATATCACTTCCCTCTACCTTTCCTTGATGAAGTCCTTGAATGTTTATCCCACCAAAAATTCTTCTGCTACCTTGACGGTTATTCTGGGTTCTATCAAAACCCGATACACCCATAAGACCAAGAAAAGACAATCTTCACTTGCCCCTTTGGAACTTACGCCTTCAGAAGGATGCCTTTCGGGCTATGTAACGTGCCCGCAACCTTCCAACGGTGCATGTCTGCAATATTCGCAGGATTAACTGAGTCAATCATGGAAATATTTATGGATGACTTTTCAGTCTATGGAAATTCTTTTGATAACTGTCTACTTAACCTAGGGAAAGTTTTACAAAGATGTGAGGAAACAAACCTGATCCTAAATTGGGAGAAATGTCACTTTATGGTGACAAAAGGTGTTGTCCTCGGGCACCGAGTAAGTAAAAGTGGAATTGAAGTGGATAAGGCAAAGATTGATGTCATTTCAAAACTATCACCGCCTAAAGTAATTAGAGGAGTGCGAGCATTTCTAGGCCACACTGGATTTTATCAAAGATTTATTAAAGATTTCTCCAAAATAGCAAAGCCCATGACCTATTTGTTGACAAAAGATACATATTTCAATTTTGATCAAGAATGCTTAAACAACTTCATGACCTTAAAAATGCTCTAATCTCTGCACCCATTCTGAGAGTACCTGATTGGTCACAATCATTTGATATAATGTGTGGCGCAAGCGACTACACTATAGGAGCGGTGCTAGGGCAAAGAATAGAAAAGAAGCCCTATGTGATATACTATGCATCAAAGACACTAGATGAGGCCCAAAAGAATTATACAACTACTGAAAAAGAATTCATGGTTGTCGTTTACACCTTTGAGAAATTTCGCTCTTATCTAATCAGATCAAAAGTCATAGTATACACTGACGATTCTGCAGTTAAATACCTAATTCAAAAACAAGATGCAAAACCTAGACTCATCCACTAGGTGTTGATGCTACAAGAATTTGACTTGGAAATAAAGATAAGAGCGAGGTAGAAAATGTCATTGCAGATCAGTTAAGTCACATCGAGCCTCAGGATGATGATAATATACCTATTCGAGACTCTTTACCCGACGACCAACTTATGAAAGTCACTACCAGATTTCCTTGGTATGCCGATATAGTAAAATAGCTACATGAATTATCCACCCTTCTGCTTCCTACCATGATAGAAAGAAATTTCTTCATGATGCCAAGCAGTATTTTTGGGATGAACCATACTTTTTTCTCTTATGCACAGACAGACTATTCTGTCGTTGCATACCAAAAGAAGAAATTATCCCAGTTCTAGAACATTGTCATTCGGGCCCTACTGGGGGCATATGAATTCAAAGAAGACTGCCCTCGAAGTTCTACAATCAGGTTTCTTTTGGCTAACGATAGCAAGGGATGCCCATGATTTTGTATGATATTACAATAAATGTCAGATTTCCGGTGGTATATCTAAATGGAATGAAATGGCTCTTACTCTGTGGCAAGAAATTGAACTCTTTGATGTATGGGGAGTAGATTACATGGGTCCATTTCCCCCATCTTATGGATTTTCCTATATACTGGTCGATGTGGATTATGTTTCAAAATGGGTAGAGGCTATACCCACTGTTTCTTGCGACTCCAAACCAGCTATCAAGATGTTCAAGGATATCATCTTCCCTAGATTTGGAGTCCCTCGAACAATCATATCAGATGGAGGATCTCATTTCTTCAAATGAAGTTTCAAAGCTCTCCTAAGAAAATATGGAGTTAAACATAAGGTCACCACACCTTACCATCCACAGAAAAGTGGCTAAGTCAAAGTTTCAAATAGATAGCTAAAAGCCATTTTAGAAAAGACGGTCAATAGACATCGCATAGACTGGTCTACCAAGCTCCTTGATGCTCTTTGGGCATACCACACTGCTTACAAAACACCAATAGGAATGACTCCATTTCATTTGGTATATGGGAAGTCATGTTATCTTCCACTTGAACAGGAACATAAAGCTTGGTGGGCCATCAAACAATTGAATTTCGACTTCAAAAGTGCTGGCGAGTATAGACAACTGCAATTACAAGAACTTGAGGAAATACGAATGACTGCCTACCAAAGTGCCAAGATCTACAAGGAAAAAACTAAGATGTGGCTCGATGGACATCTCAAAAGGAAAGATATCGTCGTCAGAGTAATATCCTTCTTTTTAACTCCAGACTTAAGATGTTCCCCGGAAAACTTCGCACAAAGTGGTCTGGGCCATTCACCATCAAGCACATCTACCCAACTGGAGCAATCATCATTATTGATGACAATGGAGGGGAGAGAATTGTTAATGGCCATAGATTGAAGAAATACTATACCCCAACTGACAAAATTCCAAGACAAACTATTGAGATTCATGATCCTTCTACATAAATCTAACCAAGTCAGAACTTCGTCGAGCCAACGATGTAAAACCAAGACACTACTTGGGAGGCAATCCAAGAACTGAGCATCACCTTTTATTTTATTTTACTTAGTTTTGATAATTTTCTAATTTCTTATTTCTTATTTTAGACCTTTCATAGCATCCAAAACAAACATAAAAATATAAAACCAAAAACCATTTTAATCTTATCATAATGGTTTTGAAACTGTTTGGATCCACACGATCACAAAACCATTTGGATCCACACAGTCTCAAAACTGTTTGGCTTCATACGGTCTCAAAACCGTTTGGATCCTTATGGTCTTGAAACCGTTTGGCTCCATACGGTCTCAAAAATGTTTGAATCCAAATGGTCTAGAAACCGTTCACCGTTGAAAATTTGTAACGTCGGCCCTCCTTTTTCTATAAATATCACTTCATCCCCTCCCCTCTTCTTTCCTTCGGTTTCTCAAATTTTCTCTCTCACAAGAAAGCCTTGTTCCATTCCCTCAGTTCTTTGCTCCCGCGCAACCCTCCCACACCCCCTCCCTCGCTGCTCCATTCTAAAATCACCTCCGTCGTCTCCGTGTGCATCCAAGGAAGTTGCTCCACCGTCTCGTCACACGCCTTTCTCTGATGTTCCCACCTCCATGATATTTTTCACCCTCAGACAGTGAGGTAGACCACCGTGACCATCTCCATCATCGTTGTTGTCACCGCCTTCCCTACTACAAATGACACATTCATCTACTATCGTCGCTTTCACCGTCGACGCCTGTGCCCCTGGCACCGTTTGCGCTGCCTCTGCCACCACTTTAGTTGATTCCCCGCCTCTGTCATTTCACCTTCCTAGTGGTTTCATCTCAAACGGTCTTGAACCCAAATGGTTTTGAAACTGTTTGGGGCTCAGAACCATTTGAACCCAAACGATCGTAAAACCATTTGAAAAAAAACGGTCGTGAAACCGTTTGGACCCCAAATGGTCGTCACCGTTTGGACCCCAAACGGTTTGGACCCAAACGGTTATCACTGTTTCGCTCTTAAAAGTCATCCAAATGGTTTTGCAAATCATTTGAGCCCAAATGGTCTTCATAACCGTTTGGACCCAAACGATCTTGCAAACTGTTTGATTCCTTCAAAATATAAAAATAACATTTCTTTTTTTCTTTTTATTATTATCCAATGTTACAACCTTTTATTTCATAAATCCATTTTTTTACTATAACTTCAAACTTTTCTAATACATGATTTCTTGTCAATTCTTCATAATGGCATCACCTAAAAAGGAGCTTGTTGACACCCAATGGACCAGAGAAGAGCTCCTAGAGCGTCGCTCGAAGCTTAAATGCATTCTCGAGATATGCGAAAAGACTGGAAGGACCCCGTTAAAAGTTAACTTGCCCAAGGTCATCCACGACCTTGAGTGAGTCAACAAATGTTTGACAGAAGATCCTATTGAAGAAGTTGATGAATTATCCTCAACGGATGAAGATTCGGAATACGCACCAAATTCTAAGGAGGAATCCCAGTCACTACGTCCAAGGGGAAACGGAAAACCCAAGAGGTTACCGTAGAGCAACCAACAAAAAAACAGGTACGGAAGCAAGTCTGGCCCTTCACTGTGAGGGAACAAATCATGACAGGATATAACACCCATGTTGTTGCCTTTCATGCTACTTCCACCGTAGAACTATTACCTGTTGACCTATACATCCAAAACCTCCCAGCTGGTGACAAAGCTTTGCACCCAACAAAGTATGTATGCTCAAACATACTAACAAGGATGGGGATTTATGATAGAGTTCTTGCCTTGATCGACAACGTGAATCCCTCCAAACTCTATTTTATCGCAAAAACCTCTTATGTTGAGCCCACAATAGAGTTCTTCGCATACCTCAACAAAGAAACTGTGGATGCAAAGGATAAATGGAAAGACAAAGGTGACCACAGGATGGTCACCTCACTTTTTAGAAACAAGGTTGTCTTAACTGAGAACATGTTGAATGAGATCTTCATCGACAACCAGGATCAGCTAAAAAAGGCTAATGTTGTGGGCATGGACAACTCCCAGTTCAAGAGGCACACCTTCTGGAAGTCCTTAACGGGGATTCCAACCTACGAGCCAAAAACTTGCAAGGCCTCTAACATACATTCTGGCCTAGTGTGCACACTGCACAAAATTATTACAGGCACCCTTTTCCCCATAACAGAGAGTGGAAATGTTATTATCTCAGATATCATTATCCTATGGTCCATTCTCAAAGGGCAGCCAATCAACATAGGTCGAAACTTCATTCAAAAACACACAACCTATGCCCTCGGGAAAGAAATCCGTATGGGTGGTCATATTATCTTAAGATGGACAGACTACTTCCCAAGTGCACAGTAATAAAGGGTGACATCCTAACCAATGAGCAGCGTCAAAGAAACTCATATATCATAAAGGAGAAAGATGCCAAGCTGCATTATATTTTCTTCCTAACCGTCAAAACATCCAGAACGCTGCTACCTCTTCCAGAACTGACTGACTATGACAAAGAAAAGCTTCTCTTCACTTACGAAGAGATTGCCAACCTCATAGCCTCAGTCACAGCAAAAGAGAAACAATCAAAGGCAGGGCAGACAGAGCACATCGTCAATGCCCCAACAACAAGGCCAAAGAAAGTTCCAGTCACACGGGCATCTAAACTACAGGCAAAAAAACAACAGCAATCGGGAACGCCCACATCAACGATCAACCCAGAGGCAGAACCCCCACACAGTGCAGAGAACGTTGTGGATCCAACACCAGAACCATTCATTCTTGATCTGGATGTTGGGTTTCCCTCTACAACCACCCCCACCACACTCCCGTCTCCCACTCTTCCACCATTTTCTACAACCACCCCTACCACACTCTCATCTCCCACTCTTCCACCATTTTCCACAACCATACCCACCATTATCCCTTCCTCTACATTCACCAATTCACCCACATCTTCCGCTTCACTCATCTTGTCTTCAGGCATTCCATTCTCCACCTCGACGCCCGATATCACCTTCACTTCCACCTTCACTGCAACCACTTTTCCCGCGGCATTCCCAACTTCACCCTTTTCAGCTGGGATGTCACTGCCATTCTCATCCACCACCCTGATATTGCTAGTGACTTCATCTACAGTCACCACGCAATTCGTGGGTCCATCAATCGTGTCTCTTTCACAAGGCACTACCACCCTTCCACCCTGACCCTAGTCATCTCACCCATCCATCTCTAGGGTCCCCTTTTCACAAGTCCATGAGGAATTCAGACGACAATTTGATGCTATTCGAAACCTCCTCACCAACCCCTCTAACATACTACAATCAATTTTTTCTTGGGTGTAGGGAATTGCTTCCCAAGTCTCCAAGATTGACGAATGGAACAACACCATACCAGGCATCCTCTCTAGCATTCAACAATGATAGGATGTGTCGGCCCAGCAAGTCAACCACATCGATGACCACCTGCAACACCTTCCAGCATTGGTACTCGAGATGAAAGGCCAACAAGAAGCATAGGCCCAACAAGTCGATAGGGTCTCTAAGCAAACTCAACCTTTTCCTGAGACCCTTCATGAGCTTCAGCAGTAACAAACTACCTTTAGCACGTGCTTGGACGACATCAACAACACCATTACGTAGCTCAACTGCTGCAAAGAGGAGCACTCTAACGATGAACTCAATCAACTACGTGCACATGTAACTGATCTATCAGCATGACTCCACTCTTCCGAGGCAAGATATACGGATCTCAAAGAGAGCTATGATGCACTACTTGAAACCTATGAGCATGTGCATGTGGCACTCGAAGAAATACAAGCCATTCATCGACAGTGCAAGAAAATATCAACCAAGAAATCATCAGATACAGAAGTGGATGATGATGAAGATGACAGTGAAGACGAAAATGAGGATTCTGAGTCCTCAGCTGACTCCAACGACGACAACTCCTCCACAGATGATCAACCTGATGACCCAGGTAACACTAGGGAGGACACCAGCTGAGGGACAGAGCATGCAAAGAAAGGAGATCATAAAGACCACTAAGAGGGTGAAAACAAAGATCCCAAGTCCCTCGACAATAATGACAATGTAACAATGTCATATGGGGATCAATTCTTTAACTTTTCATCTATGGGATCCTTAGGGGACGCTGCCAAAGACACGACTTTTGTTGAGTTCCAACAATGCATACTAGGAACCAACATTAGCCGACCCACAGTAGTCATTCACCAATACTCTGCTCCGGAGAAACATGTGCCTTTCCCTCCAGAACAGGAAGGATCTGACAAAGTGAGTCTAGACACAGACGATAGACTCGACTCTGATTCTGACTCCGATAAAGATGAAGATCTGCCATTTTTTTTATGACAATGAGCAGACTTCAATTCCTCCACCAAAAGACCTTCCCCCACCGCCACCTCTACCTCACAAAATGCATGACTTGGACATGGCGGCCATCTCTACATTAGATGTTCAGGACGTCTTCATCCTGAACACTATCGTAGATGATGCCAAAGACAAGGGGCATCATCTACAATAATACAAATACAAAGTACAAGTTGACACGAGAAGACTTCTGTATCATCCTTCGACCACAATCGATGGTGAAGATGGCTATCTTCTGTGTCTTCCTTGCCAACATTATTGAGGAATTTTGAATACCAAACAGGTTATAGCCTGTCTTCAACGCTTCACCTGCTCTATCCTTAAGCTTATTACATAAGGACTTTCGAGCAAAGTCCATTGAGCGGCTGCGAACTGGCCTTACATGAAAGGCATGCTACATTTCCGTGCCCTTCAGAGTTTCTGACCACTGGCTGCTCATGATTGTTGACACCAAGGCCCGTGATGCCAAGGTGTATAACTTCTGTGCTAGTGAACTAAAGGCCAGACAAATAAATTTTGCTGGATTGGAAATCGGGGAAGCATGATGCATACCTTACCGGATTCTCAAAATAATATAGGCTACTTGACCATCTCTGTGACATGGTTGGAGCCAACCCTGGTTCCAAATCATCAACCCAACAGTCCAAACTTTAATTAGCTGGTTCAGGGGATGGCACTTTCTGTACAATATGATTCATAGAAGCACTCAATAGACAAACCCCCTTCACCGAGCTAGCCACAGAAGATATACACACCCTACAAGGATGTTATGCCATGGAGCTTATCTACAACAGACAGTTTTTAGGGACCCAACAATGGCACAAATGATGTACCTCAATACCTGTTCTCCTCTATCCAACATCCTCAAAAGCGTCCATATAGAACAATCCTAAAGGAGTTGGAGAAAAAACAACAACAGACCGCCAAGGCCCTAAAACAACGCCAATGGGACCCTTATACCTTCGCTATGGCGGATGACCAGGGGGACATCGATTTGATAACAAGGGTCACCATCAACAGATCATCTCAACCAATGGTACGTCTATCTTCCATATAACCAATGTTTCCAAAATTTGACCTCGTCGCATGCAAAAAACTTTCCGATAATGAACTCAGACTCATCATGTCTAGGCTTTACGTAGAGAAAGATCAGCTTGTCTTCATGCATGGAAACATCCTAATAATGGCAGATACTCTCTGTGAAACTGTACAAACTAAAGGTTCTTTATCCGTGAGCTTGATGACTACCTACCAGTTTCTTCTAGCATGGGACCTGCCTACGGTTTATATGGCTTCAGCATACATGAAGAATGATTTACTTGGATCCAAGAACTTTGGAACCACAAAGGACCTTATCTCGTATCTTCAAAACTTGACTCTAAAGTTCATTATGTTTCCTTTTCTTCACTCTGAGCACTAGATGCTACTAGCAACAAATTTCCATGAGGGAACTACAATCATTTACAATAGTTCCGACAACCAATATGATCCAAACCAAAGACAATATGATGTAACATCAAAGACGTTGACAGAGGAAGTGGCTAAGGATTGTGTTGAACGACTACATGATCTCCTAGGAAAACACACAAAGGCATATGACAAAGAACATTTCCATCACCCAGCCTTCAGCCACAGATGTCCCCAACAGATCAGAGAATCAAATGACAGCAGTTTCTACATCCTCTACTGGATGTATACTATCATTGTTCTTGGATGTTATCTTACTAGTTTTTCTCAGTTTTCCATACTCTTTCTTAGATAAATTAGATAGAATCTTTAACTTTCCACTCTATTGTGAATATACCATTAGACTAACTTTTCTCGTTTTCTTCTTACAGAAAAACACAAAAAAAACTTACAAAAACTCCAAACGGTCCCAAGTCCGAAAGGAAGCCATACGGTCCCAAGACCGTATGAAGACCAACCGGTCGTGAGACCGTGTGAAAGCCAAATGGTCCCAAGACCGAATGGAAGACAAATGGTCCCAAGACCGAAAGGAATCCATACGTATTATGCTAATTAATCTTGTTCAATACATTAAGCAAGGTTTGTGGCCTTTCACTTATGGAACAAATTTATTTACTTAAGTGGTAATTTTGCATTTTAGATCCTTAAATACACTTTCGTTGAGGTATTTATGCATAAACCCTTCTATTGGTATAATTATAGCAAAATTGTTCACCAAACCACTATATATTTCACAATTTTAACATCAAGACCAAAAAGGATAGAAAGGAAAGGAAAAGCTTGGGAAAGGGCCAAAAAGAGAATATGTCCAAGTTCTGGTATGTTATAACACTACACCCCTTAAAGAAGATTTCATCCTTGAAATAACAAGAAGAGGAAGGAGGGTGTGTATGCAACATCCCAACACTAAACTCCCATGTTGTTTCCATAAAACATCCACCAAAACCTTCACTAAGTCAAACTCCTTATTTTTCAACTGCTTAACTTGGGAGTTCAGAATCTTCTCAAGCAGCTCCACATAGGTCTGGTTCTCATGGATCACTAAGAGTTCCAATATTAATATTTCTTTTATTAGATATAATACAATTAACTTTTTAGGCATATTAATATTATATTCATTATGATATTATATCATCCTTATTTTTTTAAATTATGTCATGTTATATTTACTTTGTTGACAAAAGAGTTATATTTTATTAGTGTACACATAGTCCAATATATTTCTTATTTATCTCATTAAGAGGTTTAGCACAATTAGGGTTTTACTAAATTATCTTAATATACTTCATAATAATAATTAATTTAATTAATTAAGGAAAGAAAAGATCTTAGTTTCCCCAAAATATCAAATAAAATAATAAATGACTCCAAAAGAGGAAAATAATCTTGGATTCGTAATATGCATAATAAATATAGCCTTTGGGTGAATTTTCATCCAATTTGGAGAAATATTGCTTAAAAGGTGAAATTACGAGAGAGAGAGTGTGTAGAATCTTCAAAATATTAAATAAATGAACAAACAACTCCAATATGTAAAATTGATGGCAAATTCGTTTCCAATACATTAAATATGGCTTTTGGTGAAATTTCATAAAATTTGGAGAATCTTAAAGTCATTAATGGAGGAAAGACAAAATAGGATTTGATTTATTTGACACATTAAAATATTCTAAAGGAAAATCTAATTTCATATTCAGAATCTAAATGTTTTATTTAGCCTTTGTGTAAAATTTCATCTAATTTTGGATTTCTTTGTGCCCTCAAAAGAGGAGAGAGAAAAATAGAAAAGAATTTAATATACCACTTTATTCAACCCTAGTGTGACTATGATTTCGGATAATTTATCTTTCACGCATTTTTTTCTTTCCTTCACATGATTGAACGGCTGAGATATGCCCACCCATTGATCGTATGGCTAGGGTATCGTCTCCTTGCCGAGTCCGGGAAGGAAACCAGCAAGTTTCGGGATAGCTGGTAAATTGACTTTTCTCCCTCTCCTCTCCACTAATTTTCATGATTCTTTTGCCATTTTGATCGGGAGATGATTCTGTGCTTATTGATCCCTACTTTCCATGCTATTCTTTTTCCCAATCCTAAACCCCCAAAACTCCTCATTGGCCCTATTTCCTATATGCAACTACACTTCTCCCCTTCTATAAATACCACATCCTGAGGCATCTCCAACATCCCCCAAGCTTTTCCCAAGGCTCAATTGATCTACTCACACCAATGTGAAGCCCACCCTACTCTTTTTTATCTTTGTCAAACTTGGTTTTGGAGAAGTTGTTGACTCCTTCTTCATTTCAATTAACTCATCCGGTGTGTCTGTCTCCCGTTTCTATTCCTTTTTGTTTCTTCAGTTTTCGATTTCGTTGTGCAACCACAATTTCCCCAATCCGATGCGAGCTGCTACTCACTGGATGATGGTCATGGCTAGCCTTTGTGTGGGAGCAATCTCCCTCATGAATTCTCGAGTTCACCCCTCTATTTTCCTAAATTCTTTGTTTTATCACACAAGGGTATTTTGGTCTTTTCGCTATGATTTCCTTTTCTTTGGGTGGGGTCAACCGAGAAGTTGACTGGTGAAGCAGTCTCTTCCTATTGGGCCAAGTCAGCCCAGTCCCACTCTCTCTCTCTCGAGAATTTATTTTTTCTTAAATGGCTTTTTGGTGAATTATGATTGGTCGATTTTATAAAATTCATATCTTCTTCTCTGGTTGTCCAAAAATTACAAATAAATACTCATTGGAATAAAAAAACATGTAAGCTTTCAAATGGTATTAGTTTTGTCACCTGAGAATAATGTTATAAAGAGGTGAATTTAATGGATTAACCCAAATAAGTAATAACTTGTAAAAATCATAACTAATAATTTATAAGTAAAAAAAATATAATAAAACACGTTTTGAACTCAAAAAAGTATTACCTAAAACATGCCATGGTTTTGATAACCTAATCTGCTAATAATAAAAAGGCAATTTTTAGGGTTTCAAATAATTAATCGAAACCTAACCCTAATTCCACATATATGCATCATAGGTTCTTTGAAGGCATAGGCTTGGACCTAGACTTGGCTTTGGATTGAGTAGACTATGAAGTTGAGGTATGTTGTATTCCCTATTACTCCATGTGAGCAATTTGCCAATATTATTCTTTCTCTTGGTCCTATGGATAATAGCCTATACACAATGCTCTTATCTTTTGATATCATGGTTCTTGTGAACTATCTTGTTTGTGGTAATCTTCGATATTCTCTTGACTCTTGTCTTATGCCTTGGTGCATGTTGGTCTTATATAATGATATGTGCCCATTTTGAAGTGGATGTTTATATGTTTGTGTTGTCCATTGTGTGATGGAAACATTGTATAATCTAACTATACTTTTTACTTGCCTCTCTATTAACATGCTATGTGATTCAATAGCACAAGAGTAGTGTAATTGCATTGGTTTTTTGGGCGTGTGCCTTACGGTTTTGGGATGGATGTGGTGGTGCCCCATACCTGAGTTTCAAGGATGTGAAGCCTTAGCTCAATTTTATATACTGGGAGTTTGGCAGTGTGTCATTCTCTATCTGGTTTCAAGGATGTGAAGCCTTGGCCTCCTATGTCTTTATATTGTTCTAGTGTTATGTTTATCTCACATGCATGTAGGTTGATGATTGTGGGTGTGTGCCCTACTATCTTTGTATGTGCTAGTATGGAACGATTTCATTTGTTTGGTTATGGAAGTATGTCTTTTGTTGTTGTTCTCTTCCTTTTATGCCCTATTTGGGTAGTCCTTATCTTTTCTATGGGAAGCCTTTTATATTTTTTGTCCCTTTATTTTGATAATATGGCTCAATTTTCCTTTTTAGTTTACACATACCAACCTTTTCTGATGTTTCCTTTTCTTCTTCTTTTGGTGGGGTATGCTTCCTTCCCCAACTTTAGATCAAGGAGAGATTAAGCAAGGTGAACTTGGACAACAACCTTTGTAGCTGAGCTTTTAGGAGACATGTAAGAGGTGGCTGGATGATCCTCAACTAGATCCTTATAGTTTCTTTTGTATCTCACCCATGTGTGGTGTAGTGTTGTAAGAGATATCAAGCCTTGTAATAGTTGGATATATATTTCTTTTCCAATGCTACTCATTATGTTATGAAACTACATGTTGAATGAATTGGTCTTCATACCTTTGGTGAAAAGTTTTATGTGGTGTTTGGTTTAAGGGATGTTGCCTTTTTATTTCTAGTATGGAGTGGTTCCACTCTGGGATCCCACTCCTTACAACATGGTATCAGAGCCACTAACAGTCAGTTATCTAACTATTTCAATCTCGTCTCCCTTGGGATGTTTACCTTTGTGTTAGGTTGCTTATACCTAGTACCTTGCCTTGTGCAGGAGAAACCCTAATGGCGGCAGATAACACAACTGTTGACAACTAGTATGGTTACGAGACATCCCAGAACCCTATGTTTGGGGTGCGAAGGATGGATCCACCCTTCACTACTCCTCCAACTGAAAGTGGACCATCAATAGGACAAGAAACCCCAGCCTCTGCTGCTACTAATTCGAGAGTAGTCATCACTCCAGAGCAAGATTCGGCCAAGTTTTGACAACTTTTTGCTACTACCATGGTAGAGAAGATGAAAGACATGTTTGTACCTGAAAAGCCTAAGGAGTTCTCAATCATGGAAATTCATGAAGATGCAACCACCCTCCTATAAGGGTGAAGGTGAAATAGAGATGGTCAACAAAGCTGATGATTGGGTGTTAGCCATAGAGAGGACTTTTGATGGTATGGCATATCCTCCACACCATAAGGTTAGGTTTGTTTCATATGTCTTGGATGGACCGGCAAGAGTTTCGTGGAATGGAATTGCAAGGACTAGAGACATCTAAACGATGTCTTGGGTGGAGTTCTTTTCTCTATTAAGTGGAAAATACATATGCACTACTGCCTTGAAGATAAAGGAAGCTGAGTTCTATAGTTTCAAGCAAGGATCAATGATTGTTTCTTCTTATGTGAAAAAATTCCTATTACATGAGAGATATACTTTTGGACTTAGTGAAGAACGTAGAGTTGACCTATATCTATAAGGACTCAACTACAATGTGGGTTGTGCTCTTATCCCACAACTTCCTCTGGCCTTTCAGCAGATGGTTGATAAAGCTTTAGTTGTGGAATATTACCCAAAATTTCAACCTAAGGAGTTTGACAAGAAGAGGAAGCCCTCGGGAGATGAATTGAAAAGGGACAAGTGTTCTAAGTGTAATGGTTACCATCCTACATGAAAGTGTTCTCAGGAAAAACCTCATCATAGTACTCCAGTGGTATGTCATTATTACAGTGAACCTGGACACATCCGATCTGATTGCCCTAAGCATCGTAATGGACAAGCTCCAGTGCAACAACAACAAGCACCTCTTCAAAATCAGGGCAACAATAATGGTAACAATAATAGAGGAAGACATGTGGAAAGCCGAGCTAGAAGAGTTTTTTCTTTGGATGGTGAAGAAGTTAATGATGATGTACAAGATCAGGATAATCCATAGTTTTATAATTAGGCTTAACAAGTTATGTTTCCTTTTTGTATGATGCTTATGTAGTAGGATGTAAGGAAGTATAGTGGAACCCTTTGTATCTAAAGAATATTTTTCACTTAATAAGATGAATCCTTTAAGGGGTGGTGAATAAGTAGTTTTCTTATATGTGGATGTTTTGATTTTGCAGATGAAATTCCTTTCAGGGGTGGTGTGATATTACATACTAGATCTTGAATTCTACCCTAGAAATTTGACCTTTTTAGACTTAGCCAAACAAAGTTGAGGATATATCTAGGTGAGGTTTAGTATAATCTTAATGAGCTAATGCATGTATAAATCACCCTAATGTAACCTAATGTTCTCACATTATACTTATTCCAATAATGGGACATAAAATGTGCCACCTAAAGTACATAATGAAATTCATGATAATTCGTGCTTAATAAACACATATGACTCATTTGAGTGGTAATAAGAAGTTAAAGAACTTAATTGGATGAATAGTTTTGGATAATGGGCCATATGACATATCTCATTGAAAGAAATCCCAAAAATGAAATCTAAGTTAAAAATTGTGTTTGGTCCTAATTGTCTTGGGAGTCAAGTTTCACATTATTCACATAATAATAATTAATTTAATTCATTTAGGTAAGAAGTGATCTAAGTTTCCCCAAAATATCAAATAAAATAATAATGACTCCAAAAGAGGAAAATAATCTTACATTCGTAATCTACATAATAAATATAACCTTTCGGTGAATTTTCATTCAATTTGGAGAAGGTTTGCTTAAAAGTTAAAATTAGGAGAGAGAAAGTGTGTAAAACCTTCAAAATAATAAATAAATGAATAAACAACTCCAACATGTAAAATCGATGGCAAACTCATGTCCAATACATTAAATGTGACTTGTGGGTGCAGTTTCATAAAATTTGGAGAACCTTAAAGCCATTAATGAAGGAGGAAAGAGAAAATGGGATTTGATTTATTTAACACATTAAAATTCATCAAAAGGAAAATCTAATTTCATATTTGGAATCTACATGTTTTAATTAGTCTCTGTGTAAAATTTCATCTAATTTGGAGTTCGTTTGTGTCCTCAAAAGAGGAGAGCAAAAAATAGAAAAGAATTTAATATACCAATTTATTCAACCCCAATGTGACTATGATTTTGGATAATTTATTAGTCATGCATTTTTTTTCCTTCATGCAATTGAACGGTCAAGATACACCCACCCATTGACCGTACAGCTTGGGCTTCATCTTCTTGCCGAGTTAGGGAAGGAAACCAGTAGGTTTCGGGATAGCTGGTAAAATCGAGTTTTCTCCCTCTCCTATCCATCAATTTTAATGATTCTTTTCACATTTTGATCAGGAGATGATTCTACACTTATTGATCCCTACTTTCCATGCTATTATTTTTCCCAATCCTAAACCCCCTAAACTCCTCGTCGGCCCCATTTCGTATCTGCGGCTACACTTCTCCCTTAATATAAATACCACACCATGAGGCATCTCCTACGTCCCCCAAGCTTTTCCCAAGTCTCAATTGATCTGCTCACACCAACGTGAAGCCCACCCTACTCATTTTTATCTTCATCAAACTTGGCTTCGGTGGAGCTGTTGATGCCTTCTCCGATTCAATCAACTCGTCGAGTGAGTTCGTCTTCCCTTCCTATTCCTTTCGGTTTCTTTGGTTTCCGGTTTTGTCACACAACTGTGATTTCCTCAAACTGGTGTGAGCTGCTACTCATGGGACGATGGCCATGGCTGGCCTGTGTGTGGGAGCAATCTCTCTTGTAATAATCGAGTTCACCCCTCTATTTTCCTTCATTCTTTGTTTTATCGCGCAAGGATATTTTGCTCTTTACATTGTGATTTCCTTTGCTTTGGGTGGGGTCAACCGAAACGTTGACTGGTGATGCGACCTCTTCCTATTGGGCCAAGTCAGCCCGGCCCCACTCTCTCTCTCTCTTGAATTTCTTTTTTTCTTATTTGGCTTTTTGGTGAATTATGATTGGCTGATTTTATAAAATTCATATCTTTTGCTCTGGTTGTCCAAAAATTACAAATAAATACTCATTGGAATTAGAAAAATGTAAGCTTTCTAATTGTATTGATTTCGTCACATGAATCTAATGTTAAAAAAAGGTGAATTTAATGGATTAACCCAAATAAGTGATAACTTGTAAAATCATAACTAATCATTTATAAGTCAGAAAAATATAATAAAATATGTTTTGAACTCAGAAATGTATTACCTAAAACTTGGCGTGGTTTTGATAACCTAATCCACTAATAATGAAAAGGCAATTTTTAGGGTTTTGAATAATTAATGGAAAACTAACCCTAAATCCACATATATGCATCATAGGTTCTTTAAAGTCCTTGGCTTGGAACTAAACTTGTCTTTGGATAGAGTAGACTTTGAGGTTTAGGTATGTTGTATTCCCTATTACTCCATGTGAGAAATTTACCAATATTATTCTTTCTCTTGGTCCTATGGACAATAGCCTATACACATTGCTCTTATCTTTTTATATCATGGTTCTCATGAACTATCTTATTTGTGGTAATCTTGGATATTCTATTGACTCTTGTCTTATGCATTGGTGTATGTTGGTCTTATATAATGATATGTGCCCGCTTTGAAGTGGATGTTTATATGTTTGTGTTGTCCATTATGTGATGGAAAAATTGTATAATCTAACTATACTTTTTACTTGCCTCTCTATTAATATGTTATGTGATTCAGTAGCACTGGAGTAGTGTAATTGCATTGATTTTTTGGGCATGTGCCCTGGTATTTTGGGATGGAGGTGGTGGTACCCCATACCCAAATTTCAAGATTGTGATGCCTTGGCTCAATTTTATATATTGGGATTTTGGCAGTGCTTCATTCGCTATCAGGTTTCAAGGATGAGAAGCCTTGGCCTCCTTTGTTTTTATATTGTTTTAGTGTTATGTTTATCTCACATGCATGCATGTTGATGATTTTGGGGTGTGTGCCCTACTATCTTTGTATGTGCTAGTATGGCATGGTTTTATTTGATTGGTTATGGCAAGTATCTATTTTGTTGTTGTTCTCTTCTGTTTATTCCCTATTTGGGTAGTCCTTATCTTTTCTATGGAAAGCCTTTTATATTTGTTGTCCCTTTATTTTCATAATATTTCTCAATTTTCCTTTTTAGTATACACATATCATCCTTTGCTGATTTTTCCTTTTCTTCTTCATTTTTTGGGGTATGCTTCCATTCCTAGGTTTAGATCAAGGAGAGGTTAAGCAAGGTGAACTTAGGCAACAACCTTTGTAGTTGAGCTTTTGGGAGACTTTTAAGAGGTTGTTTGATGATCCCCAACTAGATCCTTATAGTTTCTTTTGTATCTCACCCATGTGTGGTGTAGTATTGTAAGAGACATCAAGCATTGTAATAGTTGGATATATATTTCTTTTCCACTACTACTCATTGTGTTATGATACATACATGTTGAATGAATTGGTCTTCATCCCTTTGGAGAAAAATTTTATGTGGTGTTTAGTTCAAGGGATGTTGCCTTTTTATTTATAGTAGGAAGTGGTTCCCCTCTGGGATCCCACTCCTTACACAAATATGTAACCCTTTTATTATTTTTTTTTATGGCAAGCATCTATTTAAAATTAGCCCCATACTCTTGAAATCTTCATCTTATGATGAAAACTAGCCTTTTTACATGTTTTCTTTTCCTTGATATCCTATTCATATTTGTTGACACATACCTTGTTTTCCTTTTCCTTTTTTTGGGTGATTTCCCAACCACCCAGGTTTAGATCAAGGTGTTGAACATGATTAAGGAGAACATAGCTTCCAACATGGACCTAGATCTTGGAGATATTGTTGGAGATAGATTTTAAGTAGTTTAGAATTCCCTCTACTTAGATCCTTATGTTGTATCATACACGTAAACCATTATGGGAGATTACGATGTACTTTTGTAATCTTTTGTGAAAATTGAATATAGTCATTTGTTTTTATTCTGCTACTATGCTTTGGTTGTTTTGAATACCATTTATTGAAATTTGAAAATTTTGCACCTATTCCAGCATACTTTTGAGTGTGTTTGGAATGGATGTTTTATTCATTAAAATTTTAGTAAGGGGGTGATCCCGCCTCCTTACAACATGGTATCAGAGCTCATGGTTGTCAAAATCTAACTATTTCAAACTTTGTCTCCCTAATTAGATCCCTTGCAACATATAGTTCTTCTTTAAGTGACATTTTTACCATTTAATTGATTTATGCTACACTTAAGATGATGAAAGATTGATTTAGTATCATTAGAGTTTCACATCAGAAGCATGTTTAGTTAACTGTAATATGATGAGCCTATTCGGTAGCTATTAGGGCATAAGTTGAAAGCAAAGGTGTCTAGAAAGGATTAGGGTTTGAAGGTTGGCAAGATTTTCCTCTATACCACTATCTTGATTTACGATGACTCTCGGATCCATGTGATACCTGCCTATCCTGAGCTGATACTAACTGTCCAGAATAGCATGCCAATAGATAGTAGTATCGTTAGTCACCTATGTTGGATACTCCTAAGAACCTAATATGTTGACCTTGTCTTTTAGGTGTAATGACTTGTTTGAGGATGGATATTGAATATAGTTCTCTTATGTTCCCTATAACCACATGTTTGGATAGTCTATCCCAAACAACCTAGACTTTGAAGTTGGTGTTTTGTAAGCAATCAAAGTGCACAGTGGAAGTGTTATGGATCTTGTACATGGCTTACTTAGACTAACCCTTCTACCTCTATATTAGTTTGTCTTGGTAGGTCAAACCTTTTAAGGGGTGGAGAGTATTTGGTTTGATGATGTTTAGGTAGTTAGATTTTGAGGATTAAATCCATTTTAAGGGGATGGAGTCATGTAACATATTGAAATTTAGCTACACTAACTAGCTCTAGAAACCCTAAATCCATCACTAGGAGAATAATTTTCTTGGATCCTTAGTTTGACCAAACAAGTCATAGTTATAATCTAACATGATTGTTTATATACTAATGAACATATTATGGTGAAATAATGAATAGTTCATATGTTTGAACCCTAATGAATATATAATGCACATAATATGAGTAACTAACATACAATACTAATAGTGGGTACACATGAGGCTAAACATTTCTTGGACCAATAAACCCTAATGAAATGATGAGAAAGATAATTGTAACCCAATCTTGTATTTAATTCATACTAAGAATGTATAGATAAACAATAATGATCATATTGACCTAAACCCTAAGTTGTAATCATCTAACCTTAACCTATACATCCTTAATAACATTCTTGATACATTAGTGACATTAGGTGTAATAATTAGATAACATACTTTAATACACATAAATGATATATATAATCACCTAATCATAGATTAATCAGGTCATCAACGTGAAATGCATATCACCTTGTTCTCTAATACACACCTAATTAATCATCTAAGCATTACTTAGTATGTGAATAAAATCATTAATATGTAATATAACCCACCTTGATCACTAAAAATACATATAATGACTTCAATATGGATAAGAAGTAATTGGATTCACATAAATGTGCATAATCACTAATAAGAAGTGACTAAATTTGAGAAAATAATTAATGATGACATCAATGTAAAAACGGTAATGTGACATTGTTTAATATCGATATAGGTAATGAATGTGACATTGTTTGGCTTAATTGTAACAAATTGGATAAAATGTCTTACTTCATGCAAAACAATCTGTTACAATACAATATGTTGATAACGGAGACTAAATCTGAATGTATAAGATGAAAGCTAACAATAGATGGAGCAATAAAAGCTTCACGTCATTGTTGTCTTTGTTGAAAGAAATTCTTCCTAAAGGAAACGAGCTACCAATCTCAACATATCGGTTAAAGAAATTTTTGTGCCCAATCGGAATGGAGGCCAAGAAGATATACACATGCCTGAATGATTGTGTATTATTTCAAAAGGACTATGTGGATTTGAAATATTGTCTCAAATGTGGTGCGTCAAGGTATAAATTGACGACTTCGGGGGAATCCAAAACAGGTTCTCCTACCAAAGTGATGTGGTATCTACCTATAATACCACAGTTTTAACGCTTGTTTTCCAATCCGATAGATGTGAATAATTTGAGGTGGCATGCAGATGTTAAGAAAAATAATGATGGGGTCCTACGACATGCGTCTGATTCCCCATAGTGGAAGAAGATTGATTTATTGTACCCTAAATTTTGTGAAGAAGTCAGGAATCTAAGACTTTGGCTTTGTACAGATGGGATGAATCCGTACGAGACATTGAGCATCCAACATAGCACTTGTCCAGTTATGCTTGTTATATAAAATCTTCCTCCCTGGTTGTGTATGAAAAATAAATACGTTATGTTGTCGTTGTTGATATCAGGCCCTAAACAACCTAGAAATGATATCGGCATTTATCTTGAACCTCTGATTGATGACTTAAAGAAACTCTGGAGTGAAGGTGTGATGACCTATGATGCTTCATGAAGAGAGACATTTTGTTTGCACGCTATGTTGTTTTGTACTGTGAATGACTTTCCAGCATATGGGAATTTGTCTGGATATAGTGTCAAAGTATCAAAAGAGTGTCCTATATGTGAAGAAAACACTGATACAATACGACTAAAACATGGCGACAAGACTGTATATCTTGGTCATTGAAGGTTTCTTCCAAAATTCCTTCCGTATCGTAGGTTGCGCAAAGCATTCAATGGATGGAATGAGGAACGGAGTGCACCTAAACCTATACCAGGGGAGGATGTTTATGAAAGAGTAAAAGACTTTGCCAATGAATTTGGTAAGGATCACAATGTATGATGGACACATGGAGTGACAAATCTTTATTCAAGAAGAAGTCAATATTTTGGGATCTTCCTTGTTGGAGTTCTTTGGCAATCAGGCATTGTATCGATGTCATGCACGTTGAGAAAAATGTCTGTGATAGCGTCATCAGTACTCTGTTGAATATACCAGGTAAGACTAAAGATGGGATAGAATCCAGAATTGACATACATGAAATGGGAATAAGGACAGAATTAACAAAAGTAGTTAGTAGCGATCGGAGAACATACTTACCTCCCACTTGTTACACGTTGTCGAGAAATAAGAAGAAAACTTTTTGTGAATGTTTGTTAAATGTTAAGGTGCCAGAAGGTTACTCATCCAACATCCATACATTGGTATCAATGAAAGATCTGAAGTTGATAGGTCTAAAATCTCATGATTTTCACACTCTAATGCAACAAATATTACCTGTGGCAGTTTGATCTATATTGTCGAAGCATGTAAGGTTTACAATCACCAGACTTTGTGTCTTTTTCAACAGTCTGTGCAGCAAAGTTAGTGACCCTGATACTCTCGATAAATTTCAAAGAGAAGTGATTGTTACCTTATGTCAGCTTGAGATGTATTTTCCTCCTTCATTCTATGATATCATGGTACATCTTGTTGTCCACTTGACTAGGGAACTGAAAATGTTGGGACCAATTTTCATGCACTACATGTATCCCTTTGAACGATACATGAGCATTTTTAAAGGTGATGTTCAAAATCGTTATCAGTCTGAAGGGAGTATTATTGAGGATTATGTGGCGAGAGAGGTTATGGATTTTTGCAATGACTTTCTAAGTGCTAATGATGCTCCTCTTAATGACAAGAATATTGAGGAGCATTTTGGCAAAGGAATTCTGGGATCACAGATGAAAGTAATCAACCGTGAGCAGTTGGAACAAGGTCACTTGTATATTTTACACAACATCGACGAAATGAGTGTTTATATCAAGGAACATACCAATATCATCAAGATACAATATCCTCCAACCAATTCAATGTGGCTTGCTAGAGATAATAACAAGACATTTATTAAGTGGTTTGAAGATAAATTCTTACGTCAACTATCTCAAACACCAGGTAATCTTATTGAAACTATCAAATGCCTCGCCTTTAAACCAAAATTGAATGTTATGTCTTATGAAGGGTTTGACATAAATGGATTTACATATTACACAAAGCATCAAGATGATAAGAGTGTCGTCCAAAATAGTGGGGTCACCCTTCAAGCATTTTCACTATTTTTTGCAAGTGCAAAGGATAAGAGTCCACGTGAAGCTAAAAATGTCATATTACGGTGTCATTGAAGACATGGGAGTTTGACTACATAGATTTTATAATTCTTCTCTTTAAATGTAATTGGGTTGATAACACCAAAGGAGTTATAGTGGATGAATTGGGTTTCACATTAGTGAACTCTGAAAAGATTGGTGAGAAGGGTGAACCATTCATATTGGCATCACAAGCGAAACAAGTATTTTATATCGATGATCCTACAAATGATAAATGGTCGGTTGTTCTTCATGGTAAAAGATAGTTCATTGAAGATCCTATAGATGAAGAATAGTACTAAGATAAGTATGATGACTCCAGTCCATTCCAAGTTGGGTTGCCAACACCACCAAATATTGAAGCTAATGATGACTTGTATGTGCGCGGAGATCACAATGAAGGATTGTTAATTGATAAAAGATCGCAATATTAGAGGCATTTATGTTTATAATTTTTTTATATGTTTTATTTTTCTAAATGTGAACTTTATAATGTGAAAGTGAACTTTACAATGTGAATTATTTTACAATGTGAATTACTTTACAATGTGAAGTTTAAAATGTGAATTACTTTACAATGTAAACTTTACAATGTGAATGTGAACTTTCATATGGATGAGCATTCTCCTGATGATCATGTTGATGATTACCATGACGGTGAGGATGTCAATGTGCCACCTCACAAAGTAAGTTTTAAAAATATATCCCTGAGGTTTCTATCTATATGTTCATTTATAGTTATATCCTGTAAGAGTATTTTTTTGTCAAATTTTAGGTTGGTGGTGTACCCCCTGAAGAAATTGGGGCACTTGATGAGCAACAAAAAAAATTGACAAAGTGAGGGGCATCACAATGATGAAAAAGTTACTACAACAAAGGGGCAATGGACCCAAACTGGCTGTGGATTTCGATCATGCAGGAAATCTAGTTGGAGTGAACCGCACCTCATTTATTTAATATCTTGGGGTTCTTACTCACAACCATTGTAGTCCTACCGTAGAATCCTAGCATAAAGTTCCTAAGGGGAAGAAAGACTTAGTATGGAAGGCATTATGTGTGAGTTATTATTATTTGCAATTCTATTTTTGTAGATTACTAATTTTTAGGATACTAGTTAATAGCAATTCTATTTTGTAGAGCATATTTGATCTGGATGGAAAGCTGCATCGTAAATGTGTGATGCAAGGTTCTGGGAGGGTCCTAAGGAACTATAGGACCAATCTCACCTAAGATTACATACGCGATGCCGAGAAGAGGTTTTTGATTGATTTCCAATTCCAAACATTGATCACTATTTGACTAACTCTACACTAATAATTTTTGTTTGTATTCTCTTTAAAAAATAAACTTAGGAAGAAGATAGCAAAGAACAATGGAACTACTTGGACCCCAGAGACTGGGAGGAGTTTGTTACCAAAAGAAAAACAAATGAATTCAAGGTATTAAGTGCCCCTCCCAATTTAATTAATATACGTTCTTATGTATTCACCTATTCAAGATTAACCTTTAGTGTTACTAACCAAATTAATATGTTTACTAACTAAGCTAGCATAAATGCTCAATGAGCAAGGCGCCACACAATGGGTCCAAGAGGATATGCAGGTGTTCACCAAAGACTACAGACAGAGTTTACTGCTCAGCCTGCTGCTACTTAGTAGACTACATCGTCCTCTACTACTGCTCCCACACCTCTACCTCGCCATGCTATGTGGATAGTTGGGAGGCAAAATAAGAAGGGAGATACAACGAAGCCCACAACTGGTGACGCGGCTGCAAAAATGGTAAAAATAAACTCTTAGAGCAATCGATTGATATTGATTATTGTTATGTTTACTTACCATTTTCTGTTGATGGCGATTAGCGGGAGCTGTACGAGCAGAGGAAGGAAGGCAAGTTCATCCCTCAAGGCACAAGTGATGAACTGATAGTTGCTCTGGGTAACTCAGATAATCCTAGATGTGTTAGGGGTGCAGGCGTTGGTGTGGACATCAAAGTGTTCTTTGGGCCATCCCAACGCAAACTTGTCCCAAAAGCGGGACTTTCACAAGTTGAGGTAACCTATTCTTTTTTTAGAATGTTATTGCGAAAGGGAATTCAATAATCAATAGCTAGTGTTTATTTTATCCATTTATAGGTAGATGAATTAATTGAGAGGAAAGTTCAAGAAGCAATGGTGAAGTGGCAGGCATCTCAGACGGCCACTTAGACTGTACCTATGACGTGTTGCGCTTCTATTACTCCTACTGCAGAGGTTGGGAGTAATCCTATAGACCCACCACCTAGAACATCCTCTGTAAGTATTTTTATGATATAGTAGCTAGTCTTCTCAACATAATATGTTTGTGTATATATGCATATAACATTCTTTACATAAATTTGTAGGGGTTGAAGCCATGCCGACTAAAAAGTCAAGAATATGTCATTGCAGAGGCACATGCTTACCCAGCCCTTCTAGGGGACATATGTCACGGGACTCCAGTACCATCTAGTGTGGTTCGTGTGACCCCGATACACATACTCCCCGATTGGAGGGATCTTCCACCGCCATATGCCCACCCAGATGCTGAAATGCTTGGTGAGATAGAAGGTAGAGTGATAATGTGGCCCAAAGTGGATGTCATCTATACTAATATTGTATGGTAAATTTATATTATGTTAATTTGTTAGTGTGTATATATGAGTCAATTGATCTGAAATTATATATACACATCAAAAAGATGACACCCGCTACATCTCAGCCTCCACCTCCACCTCCTCAACTACCAATTTGGCTTCCAAAGGACCTACACGCCTCGTTAGGTCCTAATTGTCGGGGTATGGCAGTATGGATCGGAGAACATGATCAAAATATCCGTATAAATGTTACAATTCCAGAGGATGTTGTAGGTCAATCATACGATAGCAATCTATTTATACAAGTTTTGCATACGTATTAATGAATATGTATTAATGCAGGTCAATCATATGAAAACAAGCTATTTATACAAGATATTTTGGAGTTGTTTCGTTATGATTGGTTGAACACACCTATGATAGAGTTTTGGATATTGTGAGATCTTATTTATACATCGATATACCTTGTTTTATATATAGTGATCTGGTTTCTTATACATTAATGCATACGTAATACATGTTTTGCAGCCACTTACACATGATATGTACAGATTTTGCATTTTCACATGTGGGATTTTTGGTTCCATCTTTGATTAGTCTTGTAGATACAAACCCTTCTTCAGTTACTTCATACTGTTGTGTTGCTTTTGAATATTTTGGTAAAAATAAGAAGACAGTGATAATAGCTCCATTCAATGTTGATTAAGTTTACTTTGCTTATAATTTGGACTTAAGAAAATTACATTTTTATTGTGGATTTTGAGTTATTAATTTTTAACTTTCTTACCTGTAGTGGTAGGCATTGGGAGTTACTAGTTATTGTCCCCAAGGCGTTCACTATCTATTATCTAGATCCTGTAGGGAATGAATTGAATACATTATATGGACACACAATGAAAAGGCCATTATTCCTGTGAGAAATATTTCATATTTTTATATCCGTTAACATCTATTATTACATTACTATTTAATTATGCAATTTCATGTGTTACATTAACATGTTGGGCTTTATAAGAGTTCAAAAAAGCTGGGGGAAAGGTCCCCAGGAAAAGAATCAGCCACTAATTTGGGAGAATGTGAATATAATTTTCCGACTCCAATGTATATATTATTTATGTGAACTGCTCTTATTTGTATTTTTGAATATTTTGTATGTTCCAATTTATAGTGTGCTACACAAGACAATGGCTGGGCATGTGCCTACTATGTGATGCGATTTATGGGCCTAATCATCAAATATACTGCAATGCAAATCGATACTATACATAAGGTATTATATATAGTCTCATTAGATAATATGAAATATATAAATCTTATTATATATGATTAATTATATATATACGTCATTTTCTTTGTAAGTGTTTAAAATGGACTTCAGTACAGGTGGAAAGTTATTAGATGTACATACTCCCTATACGAGGGAGAAATTAGATGTTGTAAGAGAAGATTGGGCAAAAGCCCTATAAGTAGTGGGAATTTTTAAATATAATTGGGTATCTAATGACAATGACGATGATGATGAATAAAGAATGATATTTCTAAACTTTGTTCTCATAATTATTTTTGTGTGAATGTGAATGACTTTTTTTGAATTGTCATATGTGTGAATGTGAATGACTTTTTCTAATCAATACATGAATGTTTGAATGTGAAAAGAGATGAAATGAATGGAACTGAATGTGAATGTAAATGACTTTGCAAGTTTCCACATGTATCTGATCAATAAATGTGTCTGAATGTGAATGACTTTGTAGGTTTGTGGCCTATTGTTGGTTGATATCAAAGGATGTTGTAAACTTACAGTTCAAAACTGAACAAATAGGTTTTGCATCCTACTGACCAGCCATACAACAAGCCTGCAAACTGATAAGAAAAAAAAATCAGAACATAGGCTTCGGTTATTTGTATAAAACTGACACCAAAGACATACGACGTCGGTACGTTCCCTGGGCTCATGCCCAAAACTATGGGTGGTTTGTACTCATGTACACTACATTAGTTAATTAGTAAATTATGTCATCATGCTAGAATAATCCAATGGCAGATATAAGAATTTTAATAACAATTGCAAGTGGGGTCCAAGAAACTAGAATAATTGAAGTAAAAATGCCACAAAAAGGTATAAAAGGGAATAGAGGCTAATCAATACCTCATTAGAAAACTAGGTTTGGGTAAAAATGCCCAACATAGGGTTAGAATGGACATACCTTGTCATCATGACTATTTTGTTGGTATGTATGCCCTGAGAGCCAATCATGGGATGATTGGTGGGATACATTAAGATTGATTTGATAAATATCAAAGGCGAGCTTCCAATTCTTTCTGGTTCAGTCATATGAGATAGTGATAGAACAGATTGAATGTCTAGAGAATGACAGTACTCAATGACGTATGCCTTCAGGTTCATGACCTGAACGATGAGATCATACGGATGCTAAGAGTTTGTACATTCTTGTTATGTCCCTAGTCAGATGTCATTGTGGAAGGTAGATAGACAGCAATGACACACAAGACTAGATTGTGGTGTTGGTTGATGACAGAATCTCATTAGTCATGATATAGAGATATCAAACCAAACACATAGGTACTTGTTAGAGAACAAGGTACCAGACAGACCCACCGTGAGTTTGACACATGGAACCATGAGATGGTAGTCACAGTCAGTACTCACAGTGATGGTGGTGAGTGTGATTCTTAGACCTGAAATAACTGCACTCAACACATGTCGTTGGGCACACTTTGACATCATCAAACGCAGTCCTGAAACATGGGTTGTTATAAAGGTGATGATTGGGTGGCTTTGACACATGGGGCTTTTGAGGGGTGAGTGATAGATATGGGATTTGTCCCTCCTGAGGGAGTTTGATATCCATGGCCACTTGATGAGTAGGATTGAGAAATGCGTGCACGCATGTGTGAATCAGTATATGATACTGATGTCATACATATCTCTTCCAGTCTACTCTGAGATCAAGGAAATGAATGAACGTTGACAGGATGACTGTTCCATGCCTCGAGTTCATTCGGGATATCAGTGACAAAGGAATTATACACTCACTGTAACGCCATTCACGGATTGTAGGATGAAAGTTGTTCTCCAACTTTCTACTTTCACTTGGGTAGCACTGATGTGTGACTAGGAACCGCTCTTTTCTTGTGAAGTCATAAGTGTTCTGGACTTTCACTGCCAACGTGAAATGGACCTGCAGGGTCACACACATAGGATTTAACCTGGAAGAGGAGTTTTGTCCACAAGCAATGTTTAGATTGATTACTAAAGGAGTTTAGTAGTTCAATTAAACACTCAATCAGTCGATGGCTCAATATCGTATGGTTCAAGGTGTTGGACGCATTGATTGGAGTATCAGATTGATTGAAATCGCATTTGACTGATTCTGCAAAATCTGCACTCCCAACCGATCGGTTCATGTGATGAACCGGTCGGCTGAGGTTGCTGAACCGGTCGGTTCAATTGTTGAACCGATCGGCTCATGCACAGAGTGAAACGACCGGTTCAAGTGTTGAACCGATCGGTTCAATTGGTGCAATCGAACAACTTGGGAAAGTAGGATTGGTGAGAATTTTCCTTTCGTTTCAAATTGCCCAATTCGATTGGGAATAATATTGGTATTCGATACCAATTGGGAAAGAAACAAGGAAAGTCAATCGGAAACCAACCTGGAACCCCAACCGACCGGTTCATGAGTGAACCGATCAGTTCAAGGGTCCCAAACGATCGGTTCAGTGGTGAACCGATCGGTTCAGGTCCCCAACCGACCGGTTCACTTGTGAACCGATCGGTTCAGGTTGCGAGATGGTTGCTTTTGGTGGAAAATCCCAAACCCTTCTACTCCTGCTTTAGTCCCGCATTGCCTGGGATGGAGAACCATGTCCCATGACTCTCCTATATATATAGGGGGTATTGGGGCCTTCTCATAGTACAACTCAGTGCAACCAGTTGCTCTGCAAGTTGTCGTTCTCTCTGGTTTTGGTAACCGTGAGAGAGCCCGAGCAAGTGCTTCCCGCAAAAGGGAGGTGCAGCAAGGGAAGGACAACTACAGTTGCAACAGGAGGCAGGAGAGCGTGTTGGCGACTAGTACGTCAACAGGAGGGTGCGACTCCTTCCACTTCCTTGTGAGACAAGGAGAGTGGAGTTCCAGGTGGTCCGTGTGGACTACTACAGAGGCGGGAGGATACTGCCGCTTAGGAGGACAACTGTCATCCGACAGTCCGGTTCGAGTAGGAGTTGTCAGTCCCGGTGCGACCAGGAGCTGCACAGACGCCGTCGAAGTTCGGAGTTGAAGACCGCGCATTGCGCGAGGTATTGTCGCCGAGCAAGCCTCGGGACAAGGTATGATTCCACAAACCATCCTTTCCTATTATATAGATGTTGACGCGTTTCCTCGGTATGGGTTGGGGGAGAAATTTTTTGTTTCCGCTGCCTTCTCTGTCTCCCCTAAAACCCAATAGTGGTATCAGAGCCACGTCAACTGTTCTATGTTTTAGGAATATCGATATGATCGATTTTGGTTTGTCCCCTTTATATATTGCATACGATGCGAATAATATCAGCTTTATGCATGTCCAATCCTAAATCCACAAATCCCTAATTACATATATGATATGTATTATTAATGCACTCGATACGCGTTGCCCTTAAACGAGTTTTGTGGTGGATGTGTGTAGCATGATTATGGCCTATAAAGACCTATCATTGATTGGTTGTGTGTGGTTGCTTGCATCTCGGTCTGCGCACCGATCTTCCCTCTCTTATTCCTGATGTAACTCGAAATAATTCGAGATTCTTTCCTACCTTTGCTCCCCCCGAATGTAACTCGGGGTTTCCCTTTTAAAGCAATGTAATAAATAGAATAGGATTTTATTTCCTGTTATGTCAAAGACCGGCAGACATCAAGACGACTGCTCAGACGATCGGTTCAAGGAGTGAACCGATCGGTTGACCTTCCAGACGGTCGGTTCAAAGAGTGAACTGATCGGTTGATGACCGGTTCGAGGAGCGAGACGAGCGGGTGGCAGACATGACGAGATGCACGACGACCAGGCAAACCGATCGGTTGGAGGAGCCAACCGATCGGCTGGTGGCACCCAGACGACCGGCTGGAGAGTACAGATCGTTCATGTGATGAGTTGATCTACTCGGATGGCAAGGCACAGAGTTCATCTTGTACAGGTTGCATGTGATGTAGACCTAGATGACCGTGATTCCTCTTGGCTCGAGGAATCACATTAGGATGGCCATAATCATCGCTTTTTATCGTTTGTGCATGTTTTCTGTGGGATATAGCATGTATATGATACGTACTATGTATTGTGGTGATTGGATATGTATATGTATATAAAACCAAATCCCTCATTAAAATATTAAGTTTTAGATGCCTTCCAAATGCAACACACGTGAAAAGCTTGATCGACCAAGTGTGGGCACGCCAAAGCGTGGTGCACCGTCTATCTCGTGGAAGCGTGAAGGATGAATGTGTGTGTCTGCCAAAGCAGGGTGCATATTCATCGTGTTTGCTTTGGGTCGGACTTAACAAGGTGATCTAGATGGGATCTAGTACCTTGAGGCATAGAGATGATCATTGCAAGGAGTTGTAGATGACATCTTATCAAGAGTTGCATATGATGCAATTGGCAAGAGTTGCCTACCTGAGAGATCTAAGTTGTGGGCGATCAGCCAAAGCTGACTCATGACTTAATGGATTTCAAGATCTTGCCCACTAGAAGATTGTACGCTGCAATCTTCCGAATTGATGGTGAGGGCTATCAATTTGAAGTAAAATAGTGGGAGCGATAATTAATTAAAGGCCTAATTATATCGTCAAACTTTCAAATCAATCAAATAAGTCAAAAATGAGTTTTGGACTAAAATTGCATATTTTCTTTTTGTAGTTCAAATGGCAACAAACAACAACAACTTTTCTTTGCGATCGTTCCTTGACAAGGACAAGCTAAATGGGACAAACTTCCACGACTGGTATCGGACATTGAGAATTGTTCTCACTCAAGAGCGTAAGCTCTATGTCCTGGATACTCCAATTCCAGAGGAACCCGCTCCTAATGCACCAAAGGCAGAAAGGGATGCTTACAAGAAGAATTCTGATGATGCCATTGATGCAAAGTGCTTGATGCTATGTTCAATGAACCATGAGTTGCAGAGGCAACATGAGAACATGGGTGTCATAGAGATGATTCTGCATCTCAGGAACATGTATGAAGATCAGGCACGGCAAGAGAGGTACAATGTTTCTAGGGTGCTGTTTAAGTGCGTCATGACAGAAGGAGATCCAGTTGGTCCTCACACACTCAAGATGATTGGGTATGTGGAGAACCTGCAGAGACTGGGATTTCCACTGAGCCAAGAGTTGGCTACTGACGTGATACTGCAATCGTTGCCAGAATCTTACAGTCAGTTTGTGATGAACTACAACATGAACAACTTTGATAGGCCACTGTCAGAGTTGTTGGGCATGTTGAGGACAACCGAGTTACAAATGAAGAAGGACAAGCCTAAGTCCGTGATGGTGATCACGGGAAAGAAAGGCAAGTCCAAGCGCAGGGGCAAGGGCAAAGCTAAGAAAGGTTCTGAAGCTAGCCAGGAGTCCAAGCCATCTTCAGCTCTCAAGGCCAAAGGAGGCGTGACCAAGAAAGGAAATTGCCACCATTGTCAAAAGCCAGGACATTGGAAAAGGAATTGTCCTCTCTACCTGGAAGAACAAAAGAAGAAGGAGGCGACTGAAGCCTCTACTTGAAGGTGTCATGTAAATAAACTTGTAACACTTTTTGAGATATATGATATCAAGATGTAAAGTGTAAAGCATTCTTACTTGGGGGCAAGTGTTGCCTTTATAGATAGGAATACTTTAGTTTATTTTCAGCCAATAAGGCATGTAATACAGTTATGAACTGCTATTTCATACTTGCCAATAGATAGAAACACTTTATTTTTGCATATTTTATGACAATGATGGCAATTAATAAAGAGATGTTTCAATTTATAAAGATGTGATCTTTGTGGCAATGCCTTATTTATCTTGTGATATTTGATATGCATAAGATAAGACGATACCTAAAAGTTATAGATAACTCAAAAAATTTAATTAGCATTAATCATGAGAAATTCATTTCTAGTTTCCATGTGATGGATAAAACTAGACTCTTTTGGTTAGAGAACCAGTAAGGGACATGAATATCTTGGACATGATTAATCAATCTTCACTAATGTAGTGGGAGAGTGATTATCCTATTAGGTATAATACATGTGATGTATTTACATACCTATTGGAATAAATGCTAATACTTCAAATGGTGTTTAGAGAAATACCAATATGAATATCTTGAAGTGTTCAAGATTATCATAAATGAAGTACAAATTTGGTAAAGTATTAATTCTTGATGAGATCAATGAATGAAATACTTGGACCAAATGTTTGAGATCCTTATGAGTGATTATGATAGTGTATCGTAGTGAACTCATGATTAAGGCATGGTGATGTCTGAAACAAGAAGGAATCATACTCTAAGGAGTTAGAGAATGATTATCAAATAACTGAATTCTTCTTAATAAAAGAATAGCCCACACTAATAAAAGAAATTAAGAATCACAAGGGTTGTGAGTTCTTATATCTTTAACAGATACACCTCAATTATCTATGTGATGAGTTGTTCATGTGATGAGTCAACTATCAAGATGAATATGAGGAATCGAATCTTGAGTTATGGTTTAAAACCATTACATCCTAAATGACTTCCATGTGATCCATAAGGTATGACCTTGATGGTAGCACTCATTGGATCATATCCATAAGTGCAGATGAGTCTTAAGTGTTAAGACACATGGATAACATTTTAAGAAGGATGATGCTTGTTGATTGCAACTTAATGACTAAGACATTTGGCATATGGATACTAAAACCGCATTCCTATGAGGAATAAAACCAGGATGTGTACGTGACACAGCCTATAAGGTTTATGAATCCACTAATGCAAATGAAGTCTATAAGTTACAATGGACTAATCAATGTGATTGATTGAGTACAAGCAACTCAAAATTGGATCTTTATTTTGATGATATAGTCAAAGGTTTGACTGATATGTCAAAGATAAAGAAGGGATCTGTGATTTAGTGGGAGCGTATTCAAATTCCACATATTGATGTGAAATGGAATTGTTCTAGAATGGAAATCCAAAAGTGGAAATTATCTTTAAGGAAGATAGAGATGTTTCCTATGTGATAGGAATAGAGATCTATAGAGATAGTTCTCGAAAAATCTCTTGACCTGGAAAGAGAAAGCATACATTGGCAATCTGTACTGAAGTGTTCAGTATGCACAGATTCAGTGGGAGAAAACTTGTCCATGTTATATGGAGTTAGTATCCCAAGGCCAAGTGTCCAATTCTTATGAAGAATGGGAACACTAAGAATAGATATGGATCTATCATGTATGTAATCATCCCATTATCTTGCATGTATGACATGGCAAGAATAAAATGCATTCATCATCTTGTATGTACGACATGGCAATATGATGTGCTCATCCTGATAACTCGTATGTGGGACATGACGAGTGGATGTCTGTCTACTTCCAGTAAGGGTTACTGGAATACCATGAGAGCTTGATAAGTACTTGTGAAGTACTAGTTCTATGGAGATAAGGAAGAGTTTGATGTAAAGAGTTACATTGATGCAAACTTCCGAAAGGATAGAAAATTAATCGCAAAATATACATAGGATGTATAAAAGTAAAAGTTTGTTGATAATTGGAAGTGTTCCAATAAAGCCATTTAATAGGGAAATGCCGAGTATCTATGTGTTAGAGAACAGCAATGGATACTATATGGATCTGAAAGTTCATAAGATGAACTTATATTCCACTCATTGATGACAAGTCTGGAATCCTTGATCATGCAATGTGGCTTAAGGTTAGCAAATGGAATGCTAGATCGCATATTACGGCAACTCCATCTCATACGTGTGACGTACAGTGAAGAGATGCGAGACATGCAATTTGTACAGACTTTGGCAAGGTGTTGTCATTACTCACTGTGTTGGCACTAGAGCACAGTAACATGTGGGACATGTTTGAAGATCACTATGAATATGATTCATGGGTGATTGGCTCGCAGTGCAAGTGGGAGTCTGTTGGTATGTATGCCCTGAGAGCCAATCATGGGATGATTGGTGGGATACATTAAGATTGATTTGATAAATATCAAAGGCGAGCTTTCAATTCTTTCTGGTTCAGTCATATGAGATAGTGATAGAACAGATTGAATGTCTAGAGAATGACAGTACTCAATGACGTATGCCTTCAGGTTCATGACCTGAATGATGAGATCATACGGATGCTAAGAGTTTGTACATTCTTGTTATGTCCCTAGTCGGATGTCATTGTGGAAGGCAGATAGACAGCAATGACACATAAGACTAGATTTTGGTGTTGGTTGATGACAGAATCTCATTAGTCATGATATAGAGATATCAAACCAAACACATAGGTACTTGTTAGAGAACAAGGTACCAGACAGACCCACCGTGAGTTTGACACATGGAACCATGAGATGGTAGTCATAGTCAGTACTCACAGTGATGGTGGTGAGTGTGATTCTTAGACCTGAAATCACTACACTCAACACATGTCATTGGGCACACTTTGACATCATCGAACGCAGTCCTGAAACATGGGTTGTTATAAAGGTGATGATTGGGTGGCTTTGACACATGGGGCTTTTGAGGGGTGAGTGATAGATATGGGATTTGTCCCTCCTGAGGGAGTTTGATATCCATGGCCTCTTGATGAGTAGGATTGAGAAAGGCGTGCACGCATGTGTGAATCAGTATATGATACTGATGTCATACATATCTCTTCCAGTCTACTCTGAGATTAAGGAAATGAATGAAAATTGACAGGATGACTGTTCCATGCCTCGAGTTCATTCGGGATATCAGTGACAAAGGAATTATACACTCGCTGTAACACCATTCACAGATTGTAGGATGAAAGTTGTTCTCCAAGTTTCTACTTTCACTTGGGTAGCACTGATGTGTGACTAGGCACCGCTCTTTTCTTGTGAAGTCATAAGTGTTATGGACTTTCACTGCCAACGTGAAATGGACCTGCAGGGTCACACACATAGGATTTAACCTGGAAGAGGAGTTTTGTCCACAAGCAATGTTTAGATTGATTACTAAAGGAGTTTAGTAGTTCAATTAAACACTCAATAAGTCGATGGCTCAATATCGTATGGTTCAAGGTGTTAGACGCATTGATTGGAGTATCAGATTGATTGAAATCGCATTTGACTGGTTCTGCACAATCTACACTCCCAACCGATCGGTTCATGTGATGAACCGGTCGGCTGAGGTTGCTGAACCGGTCAGTTCAATTGTTGAACCGATCGGCTCATGCACAGAGTGAAACGACCGGTTCAAGTGTTGAACCGATCGGTTCAATTGGTGCAATCGAGCAACTTGGGAAAGTAGGATTGGTGAGAATTTTCCTTTCATTTCAAATTGCCCAATTCGATTGGGAATAATATTGGTATTCGATACCAATTGGGAAAGAAACAAGGAAACTCAATCGGGAACCAACCTGGAACCCCAACCGACCGGTTCATGAGTGAACCGATTAGTTCAAGGGTTCCAAACGATCGGTTCAGTGGTGAATCGATCGGTTCAGGTCCCCAACCGACCGGTTCACTTGTGAACCGATCGGTTCAGGTTGCGAGATGGTTGCTTTTGGTGGAAAATCCCGAACCCTTCTACTCCTGCTTTAGTCCCGCATTGCCCGGGATGGAGAACCTTGTCCCATGACTCTCCTATATATATAGTGCGGTATTGGGGGCTTCTCATAGTACAGCTCAGTGCAACCAGTTGCTCTGCAAGTTGTCGTTCTCTCTGGTTTTGGTAACCGTGAGAGAGCCCGAGCAAGTGCTTCCCGCAAAAGGGAGGCGCAGCAAGGGAAGGACAACTGCAGTTGCAACAGGAGGCAGGAGAGTGTGTTGGCGACTAGTACGTCAACAGGAGGGTGCGACTCCTTCCACTTCCTTGTGGGACAAGGAGAGTGGCGTTCCAGGTGGTCCGTGTGGACTACTACAGAGGCGGGAGGACACTTCCGCTTAGGAGGACAACTGTCTTCCGACAGTCCGGTTCGAGTAGGAGTTGTCAGTCCCGGTGCGACCAGGAGCTGCACAGACACCGTCGAAGTCCGGAGTTGAAGACCGCGCATTGCGTGAGGTATTGTCGCCAAGCAAGCCTCAGGACAAGGTATGATTCCACAAACCATCCTTTACTATTATATAGACGTTGACGCGTTTCCTCGGTATGGGTTGGGGGAGAAATTTTTTTGTTTCCGCTGCCTTCTCTGTCTCCCCTAAAACCCAACATATTTAATCCCATGGGGGATTCCACATTGGTCCTCTTCGACCTAAAAGTGTTTATATACACATTCATCTACCACCTTATTCTAGAGTGTCCTTATCATCATTATTGGGGTTTCATAATCCATTAGATTATAATCATATAATTAAGCCGAGCTATTACCATAACATGTTACCCAAAAATGCATAATAACATACAATAGTAAACATATATATGATCAGAGTCTAGGTTCCATGTATAGTATAAATAATCATGTTATTTAGAGTAGTCTAATAGACTTATTAAGTCATCCATACCCCTATTTATATACTCCTTGATGAACTTTACCTTAAATACCTTCTTGTTCAAAATAGTTCAAACTATATACATATGCATATAAGTGTGTGTAATATGACCATGTGCATTCCTACATAATCATAATTAAGATATTGACTCATAAATTTTAGTTATAGTCTATCTTTTGTATGAATAGGTTTCATTTAATTCACCCTACTATGCATGACATAAGTATTAAGTAGTTTTTACAAGTAGATAATCCAATAGGCAAGATCACAGGTTTATGCACTTCAATATGACAAGATAACATGTATTTGTTGTCGTGCTTATACAAGTGAGATCAATAGTCAAGAAAAAACCAATTAGTAAGAATTCGTCAAAGAGTTACATTCTATATGCATCGGGTCCTAGTTTTATGTACAAATCATTTAGTAGTGCTAGAGGGATTACTGATGTGTTAATTAATGATAATCATATGCTCATACTATTAGTATTTATAGTTACGTGCTCTAGGTGAGACTATCAACTTTTCTTTCCTTTGTGGTATTGCTTTTTTTTTGTCATTAACATGCATAAAGGTATCGTAGAAAGTGAATTCTTAATAGACTAAGAAATAAGATACACGAGGCTGACCTTTCAGGTGAACAAGACTTGCCGTATGAGGGCACTTCTTATAGCCTCAAGGTAGATGTTGATTGCTGCTGACTTGATAGGATATGCAGGTTGTCGGGTACAAGGAAGGAAACATTGGTGGATTGTTGTGGTTTCAGCAATGCCAGGTCCACTCAATGACAACTACTGGTACCATCAATGATTGATGGAGGCGATGGAGCCGGTGGCAAATGCAATCAGATCACGACCATTGAGAAGATTGCACGTGGTGTTTCCGCTACATAGTCGCTTCTTGACGAGGAGGATGGTGGGGCGGTGGTGATGTCGTTGTTAGTTCTTTGGCTTAGTCAGTGATGTTGAAGGCAATGTAGGTGGCGGTGCAATGACATGGGAACCTATTTCACCATTAGTCGGTAGCTACTGGGCTGTCAATAGCCACCACAGTAGGTGATGAAGACAACATGTCTTCTCGGCCCGTTCCGAATTCGTCGCTCAGGGCAAGTGCAGGAGGTGGCTAAAAGTAGATAGGAAGAAGGAGGGGCTAAGGTTTTTGGATGAAAGAAGGAGCACGGTGAGGTAGAGAGGGCGGTGATGATGGTGATGTTTTTTATGGTGTGAGACAGGATCAAAGATGGGTAGGGAAGGAGGTGGCACTGGAGAAGAAGGGTGCTGCTGGGTCAGACGTTGACTGTAGGGACGATGGGTTTTGGGGTGGATGTGGAGGTTTAGAGGCCCGGTGCCAGCCGTTGGAGTCAAAGGTGCTGGTTTCCAGGCTTTTAGTTGATATAGCACCATGGTTGGGGAGGTGGGGATCCTTGCATTGGCGACCGGTGATCACCAGATCTGGTGGCACTGGCGGCACTGAGGTGCTGGGATTACTACCCTATGTGTAGATAGTAAGGGAGGGTAGAAGAGAAGATAAAGTGAGGGAGGTCGTGAGGAAGAGGAAGAGAAAGAGGAACAATGGAGAAGAGGAGAGGAAGAGAAGATGAAGTGGATCATCAGTTGTTACCGTAGCTGCAAGCCTCACGATGGAGAAGACCCACAAACGTACGGGCGTTGCAGGAGGAGGGTTCAGTGGAAAAAACATATAAATATAATTATTAACAAAGCAATAATGTAAGTGAAATTTTAGATCTTCAAATAATAAATTTAATAGTCAAAGGATATCCAATTGGCATGAAAATTTCTACGTAAGCTAATTATGATGTGTTAACTCCAATTTTATCACTAATTTATTCTTTTCAAAATATTTTCTATTTTATTTTTTTAGCAGTTGATTAGTAACCAATTAATGCATTAATGCTACTCTTCATTATTTTGATACAATTATTTGTATTTTATTTATTTTATTTATTTTCTTTCATCCCTAGACATAATATGAGTCTAGATGAGAATTTAAGGTTAATGATACTTAATAGGTGAATTTATGTATCATCTACTTATTGGATCTAAGGGCACTAGAGGGGGGGTGAATAGAGTTACACAATTTTTCAGAAAATAGATTAGACCTTCAAATTATATAAATTTGGGGCAATAGCTAAATATAAATTTAAAATCCTATCTAAACAAGCATAGCAAGGATGATAGAGAGTGATAGCAAGCACTTGACAAAGGGATGTAGAGTGGTTCCTAACTACAAACTAGAAGTGATTCAGTCCACTGCCTAGAGAGGTCACCCTCTAGGACTTTGCAAGTGCTTTTCTCTATTATATCACCAAAGAGATTTACAACAAAAGACCACCAAAGGACCTACCCATCCAATCACAAGGAGATCTCCACCTTACCAAGGAACTTACCCACTTAGCTTGAGTCTTCAGCCTTCACGTAGGTCTTACCCACTCAATCGCAAGTCTTTCGCCATGAAGGCCTTTGCTTCTCCTCTTGGATCTTCAACCTTTGCCTTCTCCTTCAATTGGAGAAGATCACCACCTCTTCAACAACCTTGAAGAGGACCATCTACATCTCCTTCTTCACTCGATGGAGCTTGCTTCAGCTTTTCTTCATGAGAGAAGGGGATAGGGAAGTAGTGGAACATTTGAGAGCTTTATATGTACAAAGGTAGATCTCTCATACAATAAGCCTAACTCACTTACAAATCATGAAATGAAGTGTACACTAGAGAGAGAAAGTGGTTCAAGGAGTAGTAGCACACTCAACTATAGCAAGGACCTTGAATGTAGTGAATGATCAAACTTGGAATGAACTCCAAGGGGTCCTATTTATAGTTGAGGGTGCTCCCATGAGTTGGGGAACACTTAGGGCCGAAATATAGCCATTTTTTCACAAGGAAACATATCGATTTTCATATAAACAAGTCACCAATGGTTATAATCACTTATTCTACATTTTTTATATAGTGCATTCGATCGAGTTTCAATAAAGTTAACTCGACCAATCGACTAAAAGACAAACCTAATTTTCAAACTATCGGTCGAGTTTGTTCTGAGGAACTTGACTAATCAGCCAAAACTGCATTTGGTTAGTAGATCATTCGATCAAGTTCTATGAATGCACAACTTGACCGATTGCTACTTTCAGAAAATCAATCCATGGGATCGGTCGAGATTGTAACTCAACCAATCAACAACATGTGATCGATTTTCTAATTCGACAAATAAGTGATTAAAACTTGGTATTAAGTGTACCACATATTTTTCTCATCTTAGTTACAAGTCATATCATCAATACAAGTGATTACAAAAATTTTCTAAGGTCGATTGAAGTGATTTCCTTATTAGCACACTTGCATTGCATTTGACTTGAACTTAAACAAGCTAGGGCTTGTGTAAATTGGTCCTTTTCATGTACATAAAGCCTGAGATCAATCTTGAATACACATATTAGATACATATGAATGGAATGGTTAAGTCATTATCAAAATATAGATAATGTATGACCTCTAGGTCAACGTTCTCACCCTTTTTGATAATGACAAACCATTCCTGAAACATATTAAAAAAGGATATTGAAATTATACCTTTGCCTTGTGAATTAGGGGGATTTATGATTTGAACCCTGTGAATTTGCTCCCCCTCAATATATGCTTACTTTGACCTGCATAGTTAGTCTGTTTACACAAAGCAATATAACATGCATGTACTATATGGTCCTTTAGCAAGTCACATAATAAAGAATGTATTGAATAAGAAAAGGATCACATAAGAAATAATAACAATATGGTTGAGTTTGAAGATGTTGAATTTCTCTCCCCATTTTGACATTATCAAAAAGGAAGCGGTGGGGGTAGAAGAGCATATAGGCAGGTCTTCTCCAAACACAACCAAGCAGATATCCAAACATGCAATCTCAAAAAAAACATCAAATAGATACGAGAGAGCCAAACATGCTAAGTCATAATCAAAATATGGTGAAATATGGCACCAACTCATAAGATATAACAGATCAAAGAGTAAGTGTGCACAGAATATGGATTACAACCCCGAATGCAAGATCTCATAAAAACAACTACAAGTCTAAAGTGATGAAATCTAAGGAGAAAATAGTACAACTCAGATCATGTGCCCAAATGTTTCTAATACAAAATAGCCTAGAAAGATATATATGATCAACAAACTAGACTAAAAACTAAGAACATCTAGATATCTAGGACATCTATATCTACATCATCCACAATGTCATCATCCTCAGCATCAGGTTCATAGTCATCATCTCTATCTGAATGTGCAACAACATCTCCTTCATCACCAGAGTCACCAGCGAATCCACCAGAGCCATCACAATCGTCAGATGCAGCACCAACATCCTCACCATCACCAACATCAGTAGCAACATCAATAGTCTCGTCATCATCCTAGTCAAACATCTCCTCATCAATAGAAGGATTGAAGCGACGATCGGGCCAATGAGCATTCTACTCATCCCAAGTCATATCAAGAGAACAAAACTCATTGGCCTAAGGGAAGGAGGAGCAAAATCGCTAAGACTGGCAATTAGAGTGGCCAAGGGGCCAGCAAGCAAAGGCAGGATGACTAGAGCAGATCCACTAGTAGTAGAGGGTGTGGGAGCAACAGCGGATGGCTAAGGTGTAGTTAGAGGGGTAGGGTAGAAGTGATTGTATGCATAGGATGCATAATCACTACCGGGGTATGGCTGATAGGTGGGATATGGGTGTGCACAGGATAAGTTCATGTTAGACATGATTGAACATAAATCCTGATGCGGATGCTCTTGGACCTAGAGGTTGTATGCCTGTTGGTTATCATATAATCCATGAGGGATCCATTGGACACATGGAATGAGGCACGACTAGGTTGGGTAGGATGAGGAGTTGGAGGAGCTCGGGTTGAGTTAGAGGCAGGTGCAGCTGAGGCAAAGGCAAAGGGTGAAGCATCGGGTGTGGTGGAGGAAAGGATAGGCACAAATTTCTGAATAGTGGTCTCACTGATACACAATCCCTTCTTGGCAGGTCTATAGTGGAAGTCAGAGAAGAATGATTTCTTATTGTCAAACTAGAAAAGATCACATTCAGGGCAAGGTATGGAGGATGGGTGCCATAGGTATTCTTGCCAGAGTCAAAGAAAGTCATGTGGTGGAGGATGTATCTGGACCACTTGACTCTGACATTCTCTAAGATGCAGTACATTATCACCGCAGTGTTCTCTGCAATATCCATTTGGTTTTTATTTGGATGGATGTTGCAATTGACCACTATGGCTAATATACGCTTCTTGAGATCTAAGGAGGAGGAGGGTAGGGTTCTCTTCTTCTTATAGGCAACCTCGGGTTTCTTCAAGTAACGATGGATATCAGGAAGTCTGACATCATATTGCTTTTAGAAACCTTCGGGATCAAGTAGGTCAAAGTACTCACCATAATCCTTATGCCAGGTATCATTCTCATCGGCTCCTCAAAAGAAGATATTCAGGATATCCTATGAGATTTGGAATTTCTTCCCGGCTATCATAGAAGTAAGTATAACTTGAGTATTGGGAGGTGGTACAAGAGTGTCATAATTCCAACACAAATTTGCATAGAATTCGTGAACGGCTTTTGTGCTAGACATGGAATTGTGAAAGAACTCACACTCGACACCCAGGGTAGATAGGTGATGAATAGAAAGAAACTTAGCCACTTGATCGATGATAGCTTGACGCCTAGGGCTAGGCTCAAAAAGGGCTCTAAAAGGAAAAGAACTTCGTGGAATAAGATCCTTACACTGAATTATAGCCTTATTTGAGACAAAGAGGGTCTCATCGAAAGGAATCAAGCAAGAAGATGAGGAGGATGATGGTGCATTGCTAGGGGTGGTTCTCTTTCTTCTATTTGAAGCCATGGAGGAAAAATGAAGAAGAAGAAGATATCAAAAACACCAAACACACCACCAAAAATGTTCACACACCTAGGTTAAGCTAGGGGGAAGGTCTCCCTAGGTCAGATTAGGGCTAGGTGAGGGAAGGGAAGGTCAAGGGTGGAGAGCTTAGGGCTAGAGGGAGTGGAATTGGTCGACTTTTCTCTAGTTGAGAGGGAGAATAGTCGGTCGAACCCAACTTAAGTTGGTTCAGCCTGGCGATCAGTCGAGTTCTGTGAAGTGGAAAATTGATCGATTGGCCTTTTTTAAAAAAGCTCTCGGCCATGGATCGTCGAGTTTTTCTTGGGGAAACTCGACCGATGGTCAACCTGACCTAAAACCATCAAACTTCATTTCTAGCCAAATGAAAGCTAATTAAATTTATTTTTCAAGTCCCTTATGTATATTGAACATACTTAGGCACATATCACTCATCATTGCGTATTATTTTGTGATAAAACAAGCATTTGTGAAAAATACCCAAAAACAGGAAAGAAACAAGGCAAAATGAACATGAAAAACTGATTTTAAGAAAATTAGCATGCAATGATGATCATGATAGATGCAAAACATATAGGATAGATGACAACTAGCTAGAAGTCATATTAGATTCATTCAAAGTAGTTATAAGAAAATTTGATCTAATAAAGTTAAATTGCTCTCTAGCTAGAGGATTAGTGAAAATGTCTGCCAACTGATTTTCTGTGTCCACATGTGTGATATAAATATCCTTTATGGCAATGTGATCATGAAGAAAGTGATGGAGAACCTCTATATGTTTAGCTCTACTATGCAATATAGGATTGTAAGACAAGTTAATTGCACTAGTATTATCACAATAGATAGGAGAAGCATCAAAATGAATGTCAAAGTCTTAGAGCATTTTCTTCATCCATAGGACCTGGGCACAACAGCTCTCGGCTGCAATGTACTCAACCTCAGTGGTTGATAATGCCACTGTGCTCTATTTCTTGGAGAACCAAGACACCAAGCATGGTCCTAGGAGGAAACAAGTGCCACTTGTGCACTTTCTATCAATCAAGCAGCCTGCATAATCGGCATCACTATAGGCAATAAGAGTAAAGTCCCTTGACTTGGGATACCATAGTCCAAAATTTTGGGTTTTGGCCAAGTACCTTAGAATCCTCATAATAGCTATAAGATGATATTTCTTAGGATTTGATTGAAATCTAGCACACATGCCAACATTAAACCTTATGTCAAATCTAGAGGCAGTTAAGTAAAGTAAAATTCCAACCATACCTCTATAGAACTTCTCATCCACCTTTTCACCTTCTTCATCTTTATCAAGTTTGGCGGTGTTTGACATGGGTGTGTCCATCGGCTTGATGTTCTCCATCCCAAAGCACTTAAGTATTTCACTTGTGTACTTTCCTTGGTTGATGAAGTTCCCATTCTTTGTTTGCTTGATTTGAAAGCCGAGGAAGAATGTGAGTTCACCCATCATACTCATCTCGAATTCACTCTTCATAAGATCACTAAATTCTTTGCAAAGATCAAGGTTATTTCCACCAAAAATGATATCATCAACATATATTTGAGTGATAAGAAAATTGTTATAAGTGTGTTTTAGAAACAATGTTGAATCCACTGTGCCCATGATATAACCATGATTTAACGAAAAGTTCTTTAATTTCTCATACCAAGCCCTTGGTGCTTCTTTGAGTCCATAGAGACCTTTTTGCAATAGATAAACATGGTTAGGTAAACTATCATGTTCAAAGCCCAGAGGTTGTGCAACATACACTTCCTCCTCAATTGTACCATTCAAAAACACACTTTTAACATCCAGTTGATACAAAAGAAAGTTTTTATGACTAGTAAAAGCAAGAAACATATGAATGGACTCAAGTCTAGCTATAGGTGCATATGTTTCATCAAAATCAATACCTTCCTATTGATTGTAGCCTTGAGCCACTAACCTTGCTTTGTTTCTTACCACTTTGCCTCTTTCATCTAGCTTGTTGTGGTAGACCCATTTGGTGTCAATGATCTTTCTATCACTTGGTTTTGTCACAAGAGTTCAAAATTTGTTCTTCTTGAATTGTTCTAGCTCCTCTTGCATAGATAGGATTCATTCTTCATCCCCACGAGCTTCCTTGACATCTTTAGGCTCTAGTTGTGAGACGAAGGCGTTGTTGGCTTGTTCTTTGTTGAATGCATCCCACATCTTTACTCTCTCAAATGGATCACCTAAAATCATCTCCTTAGGATGATTCTTTACAAACCGGGGAGTTGGATCCTTCTTTTCATCATCTTTGTCTTCATTTTGAGTAGCCACCTCATTTCCCTTTTGGGTGATGTTGAGTGTTTAAGGATAGGAATTACTTCATCTGCAACATCATCATTTGAAACAATATCATTGGGAATAGAGGGTTAGTCTCAATAAACTTTACATTAATAGATTCTTCTACCTTAGCAAGATCAACAACATAAACTCTATATGCCTTGCTAGTAGTGCTATAGCCAAGGAAGAAAGCCTTGTATGATTTTGGATCAAACTTGTCAAGAGAATCTTTCATATTCAAAACAAAACAAGGATATCCAAAAATGTGGAAATACTCGATAGAAGGCTTCCTACCACGTCGTAGCTCATAGGGGGTTTTCTTAAGCGAAGGATGAGTGAAAACATAGTTTTGCACAAAATAAGAGGTACTGACAGCTTCAGCCCAAAACTTCTTAGGAGTACCATACTCAATAAGCATGGTCCCAACCATCTCCTGTAGAGACATATTCTTTCTCTCTACAACCCCATTTTGTTGAGGTGTTCGAGGTGAAGAAAAGTTGTGTGCACAACCCAATTCTTGACAAAAGCACTCAAAATGCTCATTTTCAAATTCTCCCCCATGGTCACTATGGATGGAAACAATTCTACAAGAAGCTTCATTCTCAACTCATTTTCAAAAACTTGAGAAAACATCAAGCGTATCACTCTTTGAAATGAGAAAGAAGGTCCAAGTATAGCTAGAGAAATCATCGACAATAACAAGGCTATACATGGAACATGAAACGATTGCGTTCTCATTGGTCCTAATAGATTAATATGAAGAAGCTCAAGAGCTCTCTTAGTTCTAAGGACTCCTTTGAATTCGAAGAAGGACTTGGTTTGCTTTCCTTGTGTATAAGGTTGGAATTCTTCATCCTTTTCAAAATCCAATTTAGGAAATCCCTTGACTAAGTCCTTTTTGCTCAACTTCTTTAATTGATGGATATTTACATGACCAAGTCGGCGGTGCCAAAGAGAAATATCATTCAAGTTTGCTACAAGGCATCTACCAACCATAGGCTTAATAGAGTTAATAACAATAACATAAAGATTATCACTTCTAGTTCCCTTATATATAACTTGGTAGGTGAGGGAATATAGAATCAAGCATTCAAAATAAGTAAATAACACAAGGTAACCATTATCACAATGTTGAATAACACTTATTAAATTGTGATATAGGCCACCCACAAAAATAACATTCTTGATGCATAAGGATTCACCTACATCACCCTCACCTTTGACTTTACCTTTCTTGTTGTTCCTAAAGGTGACAGATCCTCCTTTCTTCTTTGTGAAATTGTTGAAATGACTTATGTCCCCGGTTATGTGCTTTGTGCAGCTACTATCAACAATCCATCTATCTTTTCCCTAAAAGAAAGGCGAATGTCGGTTCCCAACTCAAACTTTGGGATCCGGAGTTAGCTTGGGGACCCATTTCATCTTTGGGTTGGTCCCCTTAGGCTTGTAAGGATAATAAGAGGAATAATGATCATCACATTTGTAATGAGAACAAACCATATGATTCTTAGTACCCAAAGATTATCCTACAAAGAAAGAGATCTCCTTGCTCTTTTTCTTACCTTTGTCCTTACTCTTGCCCTTTGAGGCTCCCCCTACAAATCCCAAACCACTCGTACCACTTTGTTTAGTAGAATGGTCAAGAATTTCATTTAGGGAGTTCTTCCCTTTGAGGAATTTCGGAAGGGATGCTCTCAATATATGGTTATCCTCATTCAAAGAAACAATAGTAGAAGATAAACTAGATATGTCATCCCTAGCATGCACAAGATCAGCCTCAAGACATAAAGCTTTAATAAGATATGAATCCTTTTCTAGAGAGATAGAAGCAACATTAACACAAGGCAACAAGGGTATAGAGGATATATCATTTACTTGACTAAGCAACCTAGAATTTTTAGATTTTAGCATTTGAATCTCTTTGAGATAGACATCTCTCTCTTCTCTACGAGCATCAATAAGCAACATAAATTCAGCATTTTTAGTTTTAAGCAATTCAAGTTCTTTTAGGAAATTTTAATTCTCCTCCTTAATATTCTCAATGTTCTTAAGGTAGATACTATTATCAACTTCAACCCCATTGTAGTGAAGTTCAAGATCAAGGTATTGCCCTTGCAAATTATCAATACTCTCAAGGTTCGTTTTCTCATTCAATTCCAAAATCTCATGCTTAGCATAAAGATCATCAATAATTTTTCCTAACCATTTTCTGTTAGATTTACATTTAGCAAAAGAAGAACGGGTAGTAATAAGCATGTCAATAATAGCTTCTTTAGGAAATTCATGCAAACTTTCCTCACTTACCTCACTCACCTCACCAATGTCTTCACTTGTAGAGTCCATGAGAGCAAGGTGGCACTCTCCATCTTCTTCAGAGCTAGAGCTGCTTGAAGATGAAGCTTCCCAAGCCACATGAGCTGCATTCTTGTATCTCTTCTCCTTCTTGTCCTTCCTCTTGTGCTTTATCTCCTTCTTATAATCATGTTCTTTCCTTGAGCTTCTCTTGTGGTGAGACTTTCTTGACTTGGGGCATTCACTCTTGTAGTTCCCCTTTTGACCACACTTGTAGCATCTTAGAGTAGAGGAGGAGGAGGCTTGCTTTCCCTTGAAATGCTTGCCCTTGATGTAGTTGGCTTCATGCTCACTAGGGCCTTCATATTCACTAGAGGAGGAGGGAGAAGTTCGGCAAGAAAGTTTTTATTGAAGGATGACAACCTCCACTTGTGCTTTGAAAGCACTATATTTGATCTTCTTGGCCTCCTTCTCTTCTTGCTTAGCTTCTTCTTCTTACTTGTCAAGTCTAGGCTCGTGGGCTTGAAGATTGCCAATGAGATCTTCAGTTGGGATGTCACCAAGGCTCCTCACTTTTTCAATGGACGTGACCTTTGACTAACATCTCTTTGGAAGGGTTCTCAAGATCTTTGAGTTGATGACACCTCTATACAAAGTGTCACCCAATGCAGTCAACCCGTTGATGATGACATTGAGTTGTGAATACATATCCACAATGCCTTCTTTCTTTCCCATCTTGAAGTTCTCTAGGAGGCTGCTAAACATGTAGATCTTTGCCTCCATTACTTGCTTTTTACCTTCATATGTGATGCACAACTTGTCCCAAATCTCATAGGCGGTGTCCCATGATGATATCTGGTTGAACTCTGTGAGAGTGAGGGTTGCGTAGAGGATGCTAATGACCTTTGCATTGAGTTGAGCCTCCTTGAGAGCAGCTTCACTCCATGTTGCAATAGCTCTGGTTGGATCCTTGTAAGGTGTGACCATCACGTTCCATATATCAAAGTTCATCCCTTAAATGTAGAACAACATCCTCCTCTTCCAATAGAGGATGTTGGTGTCATCAAAGATCATAGGATGCATGGAGAAGCCTCCCTCTAGGTTGAGTGAACCAAGTAGGTTGTTGCTCATCTTCTCGTCTCATGGGAGATTGTTGGAGAAGACCCTCATCTCTGATACCACTTGCTGGATCTAAGGCCTCTGGGGGGGTGAATAGAGCTACACAATTTCTCACAATACATATTAGACCTTCAAATTATATCAATTTGGAGAAATAGCTAAATGTCAATTTGAAGTCCTATCTAAACAAGCATAGCAAGAATGAGAGATATTGATATAAAGCACTTGACAAAGGGATGTAGAGTGGTTCCACACTTTAAACTAGAAGTGAGTCAGTCCACTACCTAGAAAGGTCAGCCTCTAGGAATTTACAAGATTTTTTCTCTATTATATCACCAAAGATATTTATAGCAAAAGACCACCAAAGGACTTACCCAGCCAATCACATGGAGATCACCTTCACAAGGAACATACCCACTTAGCTTGAGTCTTCAGCCTTCACCTAGGTCTTACCCACTCTAGATCAAGTCTTCTGCCTTGATGGACTTTGCTTCTCCTCTTAGATCTTTAGCCTTTGTCTTCTCCTTCGCTTGGAGAAGATCACCATATCTTCAACAACCTTGAAGAGGACCAGATACAACTCCTTCTTCACTCGATGGAGCTTGCTTCCCATTTTATTCATGATAGAAGGGGATAGGGAAGTAGTAGATGATTTGAGAGCTTTACATGTACAAAGGTGGAGCTGTCTTACAATAAGCCTAACTCACTCACAAATCATGAAATGAAGTGTAAACTAGAGAGAGAAAGGGGCTCAAGGAGTAGTAGCACACTCAACTATAGCAAGGACCTTGAATGTTGTGAATGAGAAAACTTGGAATGAACTCCAAGGGGTTCTATTTATAGCTTGGGGTGCTCCCATGAGTTGGGAAACACTTAGAGTCCAAATATAGCCATTTTTGCACAAGTCAACATATTTATTTTCATCCAAACAAGTCACTAATGGTTATAATCACTTTTTCTACATTTTCCGTACAATGCATTTGGTCGAGTTTCAATAAAGGTAACTCGACCGATCGACTAAAAGACAAACCCAATTTTCAAACTTTTGATCGAGTTTTTTCTTGGGAACTCGATCGATCAGCCAAAATTGCATTTGGTCAGAAGGTCGTTCGGTCGAGTTCTATGAATGCACAACTCAACCTATTGCTACTTTTAGAAAATCAATCCATGGGATCGGTCCATATTGTAACTCGACTGATCAACAACCAGTGATCGATTTTCTAATTTGGCAAATAAGTGATTAAAACTTGGTATTAAGTATCCCACATATTTTTCTCATCTTAGTTACAGGTCATATCATCAATACAAGTGATTACAAAAAGCTAAGATTGTTTAAGTAATTTCCTTATTAGCACACTTGCATTGCATTTGACTTGAACTTTGACAAGCTAGGGCTTATTTAAATTGGTCCTTTTCATGTACCTAAAGCCTGAGATCAATCTTGAATACAAATATTAGATACATATGAATGGAATGGTTAAGTCATTATCAAAATATGGATAATGTATAACCTTTAGGTCAACACTATTCCCAATTATGATATAATTAAATAATAGGCATTACCATTGCATGATGGCCACTTGTTGAAACAGTATATTATCTTGACTCAAACTACTATCCTTTTACCTAATTTAATAAAAAATAATTTAATGTTACATTATTATAAATGGTTCCAATTAGGGGGTGTTTGATCTAGATATTGAGAATTGAGTATGGTACAACACTCCACCCCTTAAAGAGGATTTTGTCCCCGAAATCTCACCAAGAGGGAAGGGTTTTTTTTTTGAAGGTAAGCCAAGCTATTATAAAAATGAAAGACATACGACATCTACAAAGACTAAGGATCCATACAGTTTTGGCATCCCAAAAGTTAGCAGTGCAAAGATATAATGCAAGAAAGATCGGATCAACATAAGACGCTTTTGCCTGAATTCCTCCCCAACGCGCTGGACAAAGCAGCAACTAAACGGAATTCCACCACGATCATGGGTATCTCTTGCATAAATCAGACCCCAACTATTGAAACTGAAACAGATGGAGCAACAGTCCTGGTAAACTCTGCCATTCTTCCACCAAAGATAAAGCATCAAAAGGCCGCTTACCATGTTTAAGAAGGCACTAAGATCAGCTGTGACCAAGAGAAAAGGAAAAACTACAACCAAGACACAAACGACGCAACAAAGACACAACAAAGACAAAGAAACAAACAGATACAAGGCAGTTCGGACACAGGCGGGTGAGACAAGAGAAAGCCGACAACCATTGTCCGTCCAGAGCAGAACAGAGTTGATGATGAGATGAAGAGGGGAGGACTGCTCAGGGGAAAACCCCCACCTCAACCAGCCGACTAGACCTTTCCCCCTACTCAACACAGACCACGAGTAGAACCAAGGATAAGAATCAAAGAAGGAGGCCACCATCCCAACTCGGAACCCCTAAAAGTCCCCCACACCGACAGAAACAAAGGTCCAGGAAAACCTAGCACACAACTGGGCCAAGACAACCGAAGCACCAACACAAAGAAAAGAAAACAAAACGGCTGCGAACAGCCCCTGCTCAACGAAGCACAGCCTAAGACAAGCAGAAAAAAAAGAGGGGAGAGAGGACTCGATGCGGCAGAGACGATAAGCAGGGATAGATGCAAAACCACAGCCTCCGAAGGGCCGTGCAAGGCTAGCTCTGGCACGACAGAGCCCCTCACACATCCCCCAAGTAGAACACCACCCACCAGCGGCAAGGAAAGCCAATCGAAGAAGCCCGACATGTCGATGTTGACGCCAGGGGAAGGAAGATCTGTAGAGACCAGCTTCACCCAGCTCCAACAGCCTAACCCGCGCGCATCGAGCAAGAGAAGCCTATGGGGAGCGGGGTGGCGCCCGTCGGCGGCTGAGACCCCCTCCCCCAAGCTCGCCGCCTATCCTTGAGTGAAACCTAATCGCCAGAGCTCAGAGCTAAAACCCTAGGTTCGGGCCACTATTTGCAAGTTAAATACTAAGAGACCAATCATACCTTATGAAATTGCATCATCTTTATTATCCTAGTACTTGTGTCATGTTATACTCACATTGTGGTCAAAATAATTACATCTCAACATTATGCACAAATCATATGTATTTTTCAATTACTAATTAAGAATTTCACCATAGTTAGGGTTTACTAAGTAATCTCAATATTTATTAATGTATTAGGTCACAAATCCTTAATAACTTCAATTTATTCTCCAATATCCTCAAATTACCATCATGCAATATTAACACATATTATTTTGTAAGAAATAGATAATATTATCCAATAAGTTGCTAAGTCTAAATAATGTCACATTAATTTCTTACACTTATGTTACACATTGTGACATCACCTTTCATACTTGTATTAATGTCATCATTAATCATTTTCTCCTATTTACACTTCATATTATTAATTATACATTTAATATCACATTAGGCATTTGGAATTTTAGACATAATAATCATGCTTATATAAATCCAATTACCCTTTATCGCATTTGAATCATTATATGTATTTTAGAGAATAAGGTGGAACACATTGCATTTTAATGAATTGATCAATTTATGATTAGGTGATGATATTCCATCAAGGTATATTATCTGATGATGTCACATAATGTAACAAATGTATCATGAAGGCATTAAGGATATGTATATATGTTAAGGTTAGATGATTACATCTTAGGGTTTCGGTCAACATGACCATTATAAGTTATGCATTCTAAGCATGCATTAGTTCCATTTATTATGTCATTACGGTGAAATGATCAACATTATGTGTATTCACAATTAGTGATGAGTAATCACTATTATGTGCATCAAGTATTTATTAGAGTTCAAGCATGTGAACTATTTATTATATGACTTATTATTTATTCATTAGTATATACAAAAATAAGTAATTATAATTATAATTTGTTTGGTCAATACTAATCATATAAACATACTAATCTATTATCTATGGAGTTAGGGTTTCTAATTCCAAAGTGTCTATTTTGCTATGTATAGGATTCCATCCCCCTAAAAAGGGATTTCATCCTCAAAATCATCAATGCAAATTCTATCAAGGTACTACTACTACCACTACTCCACCCCTTAAAAGGGTTGACCTACTAAGTCAAACTAAACTAGAGGTAAAGGAGTGAGTTTGAATATGTATAAGGCCCAACACTTAGTTGTCTTACTAATCACTATTACCAAACTTCAAAATCTAGTATAGGTACACTAACACTAAACATGGAAATCTAAGTATCGTGTAAGGAAATTATGGGTTACAAGGTGATTTTATTTTGTTTTAAGGATACTCAACAGTGAGGTTATTTTCCTAAAGATATGCTATTTTGAGCATTTTGTATCATATCTGCCCATGTCGATGTCATATGAACTCGGGAGTCCCTATAAACAAAGCTAGTGGTGCAGAGGAAAATATTGCCAGCCCCCAAGTTATGACCCTTTCTAGACACCATCACTTTCAACTTCGTGCCCCAGTAGCTACCTAATAGGCTAATCACCTAAAAGTTGAATAATAATATATCTAATATGAAACTATTGTGGTTCTAGATCAACCTTTTATCATAGGTTAATTTTAAGGTGAACTAAAGGGAAAACTATATGAGGTAAGGTTTTCTAACTAAGGTGAAAAATTGAAGTAGTCAAGGATCTGACTACCATTGGATCTGATACCATGTTGTAAAGAAGTGAAAACAATCCACCTCTCTACTAATAACAATGGTAAACAAAATCTAATTTGGATAGCAACAGAAGTTAAAAATTGACTATATTCAATTTAAATAAAGAGCATAAATTTTCCCATATGGGTGTACATGCTTTATACAAAAAGAGGATCTAAGTAGAGGGAAACTAGACTACAATAGTATGTATCCAATAAAAATAACTTAACAAATAATTTCATGATGGAAGGGTGAAGTCCTTCTCCTAGTCTTAGGCTAGTTCACCATGCTCCCGTTGCGCACTTTGATCCTAACCAGGGTGGTTGGGATCACCCGGCAAGAGGAGAGAAAATGTATGTGTCAAATAAAGAATAAGGAAAATTATAAACTAGTACAGGAAATAATAAAGATTCATTATGCTAAGAGGGTCAAGAATATGAGGCAAGTAAAACAAATAATAATTCTGCCAAGTCATATAATAGTAACATTTACATGCATGATTTAATTTGACTATATTAAACTAACATAGGGATGAGGCACCTACCAGACCTCAACCTCTGGGAAGGGAGAATTTATACATTTATGAGCACCCATATATATATATATATATATATATATATATATATATATATATATATATAGTGGGGATAATTGCCACATTCCCCTGGTGAGAATTATCACATTCCCTAGGGCTCATGCCCAAAACTGTGGATGATTTGTACTCATGTACACTACATTAGTTAATTAGTCAATTATATCATCATGCTAGAAAGATCCAATGGCATATATAAGAATTTTAATAACAATTGGAAGTGGGGTCCAAGACCCTAGAACAATTGAAGTAAAAATGCCACAAAAAGGCAACAAAGGAGAATAACGGCTAAGCAATGCCTCATTGGAAAATTAGGTTTGGGTAAAAATGCCAAACTTAGGGTTAGAATACCTTTTCATCATGACAATCCGATCTCATGGAGGATTCCACATTGATTCTCTTCAACCTAAAAGTGTTTATATGCACATCAGTCTATTACCTTATTCTTTGAATTAAAATGTTTCTCTTGAAATATTTATCTTGGAGGTATGCCCTTTTGGATTGAAATGATATTGCTATTAAGTTATATGAAGTGTCCTTACCATCATTATTAGGGTTTCATAATCTATTAGATTATAATCATATATTTAAGCAGAGCTATTACCATAACAAGTTACCCAAAAATGCATAATAACATACAACAATAAACATATATATGATTAGAATCTAGGTTCCATTTATAGTATAAACACTCATTTTATTTAGAGTAGTTTAATCGACTTATTAAATCATCCATACCCCTATTTATATACTCCTTGATGAACGTTTCCTTAAATACCTTCTTGTTCAAAATAGTTCAAACTATATATATGCATATATAAGTGTGTGTAATATGATCACGTGCATTCCTACATAATCATCATTAAGATATTGACTCATCAATTTTGGTTATAGTCTCTCTTTTATACGAGTAGGTTTGATTGAATTCACCCCACTATACATTACATAAGGATTAAGTAATTTTTACAAGTAGATAATATAATAGGCAAGATCATGAGTTTATACACTTCAATATGAATAGCTAACAAGTATTTACTCTGGTGCTTATATAAGTGAGATCAATACTCAAGAAAATGCCAATTAGTAAGAATTAGTCTATATTCTATATGCATCGGGTCCTAGTTTTGGATACAAATCATTTAGTAGAGATAGAGGGATTACTGATGTGTAATTACTGATAACAACATGCTCATACTATCAGTATTTATAGTTACGTGCTCTAGGTGAGACTATCATCTTTTCTTGCTTTTGAGGTATTGCTTTTTTTTAGAGTAAACGGATCGATTCATTACTTGTTAGCCATACGACATCAACAATTGGGAAGAAAAATACAAATAGAACATACAAACATCATGTTTTGTAACCCAAGGGCACTACAACTCATATTAGAATGAGATAGAGGCATTTCTACATTGATTCTTCTTCCTTGAGGTTGTCTTAAGTAGCTTTTCATGAAGAATTCCTTCAACCTGAGCATTCAGTAGTGGTAGAGGGGCTGGAACAAGACGATATTCTGCTCGTATATCAACTCCAATGAAGCCATACAACTGAGTAATAAGATCAATCTAAAGCAAAGATGAGATCTAGCCGTATCTAGAGATCTCATCGTTCTCCCGAAGAGAGGTCGCAGAAAAGCGCGACAGATAAAATGCCGACTAGCGGTGACAAAAATCATGCAGATAAACTGCCAGAACCACTGACTAAACAAACAAACACATAACGAAAACAACGGGGCCGAAACACTGGGTGGAACCCAGAGCTTAGTAACCTTCACTACGGAAGGACTAAAACCCTTATTCAAAGGACACAAACTACTGAAAGGGAGTGGGAGAGCTCGATACCACCAGATCTGTGAGAAAGACGGAACCACCAATGCCACTCCACCCTCAAACCGGCCAGAGGCCCGGTGGGAGAACGGAGCCAAAGCCGCCCCTCCCAACCTACCGCCCGACGTAGCACAGGCCGAAACCAAAGCCTGGAGCCTAGAAACGCCACAACAGAAGAGGACAGGGTGGAGGAGAGAATGATGTCGCCTACCTAAGACAGAATCGAAGGTGATCAAGCGGAACCAAGGCCCTGGGTGAGTAGGGTGGCGTCCTCCGGCCACCGAGGCCCCCTCCCCCGAGCCTGAAGCCGCCAACTGCGAGCCCTAGATCGCCCGCCCTATCGCCAGAGCGGAGATCCCAGAGCGTTAACTTGCATAAAGTTACAATAGAAAGTGAATTCTTAATATACTAAGAAACAAGATACACGAGGCTGACCTTTCAGGTGAACAAGACTTGCCCTGTGAGGGCACTTCCTACAGCCTCAGGGTAGATGTTGATTACTACTGACTTGAGAGGATATGCATGTGGTTGGGCATAAGGAAGGAAACGGTGGTGGATTGTGGTGGTGTCGGCGACACCAGGTCTACTCAATGACAACTGCTGGTACCATCAGTGATTGATAAAGGTGATGGAGGCAGTGGTAAAGGCAAGTAGATCACAACCACTGATAAGATTGCAGGTGGTGTTTCTGTTGCGTCGTCGCTTCCTGATGAGGAGGATGGTGGGGTAGTGGTGATTTTGTTGTTAGTTCTTTGGCTTAGGAAACGACGTTGAAGACAATGTAGGTGGTGGTGCAAATACATGGGAACCTATTTCACCATTAGTTGGTAGCTATTGGGTTGTTAATAGCCATCACAGTAGGTGATGAAGACAACAGGTCTTCTTGGCCCGTCCCAAATTCTACCACTCAGGGAAGGTGTAGGAGGTGGATAACAACAGACATGAAGGAGAGGGCTAGGTTTTTTGTAGAGCTCGGTGAGGCATAGAGGGCGGTGATGATGGTGATGTTTCTGATGGTGAGAGATAGGGTCGACGATGGGTAGGGAAGGAGGTGGTGATGGAGAAGAAGGGCGCCACTGGGTCAGGCGTTGACTGCAGGGACGATGGGTTTCAGGGTGGATGTGGAGGTTCAGAGGCCTGGTGCCAATCACTGGAGTCGGTGGTGCTGGTTTCCAGGCTTTTAGTTGCTACAGCACCATGGTTGGGGACGCGGGGAGCCTTGCATTTGCGGCTGGTGTTCACAGATCTGGTGGCACTGGCGGTGCTAAGATGCTGGAATTACTACCATGTGTGCAGATAGTAAGGGAGGGTAGAAGAAAAAATAAGGTGAGGGAGGTCAAGAGGAAGAGGAAGAGACAGACGAACGGTGGAGAAGAGGAGAGGAAGAGAAGATGAGGCAAATCGTTAGCAGTTACCATGGCCATAGGCCTCGCGATGGAGAAGACCCACAGACGTGCGGGCGTTGCAGGAGGAGGGTTAAGTGGAAAAGGCATATAAATATAATTATTAACAAAGAAATAATGTAAGTGTAATTTTAGATCTTCAAATGATAAATTGAATGGTCAAAGGATGTCTAATTGGTAAGAAAATTGCTACATAAGCTAATTATGATGTGTCAACTCCAATTTTATCACTAATTTCTTCTTTTGAAAATATTTGCTATTTTATTTATTTATTTAGTTGATTAGTAACCAATTAATGCATTAATGCTCCTCTTCATTAATTTGATACATTAATTTGTATTTTAGTTATTTCCTTTCATCCCTAGACATAATATGAGTCTAGAGTGAAAATTTAAGGCCAATGCTACTTTATAGGTGAATTTATGTATCATCTACTCCCAATTATGATATAATTAAATAATGGGCATTACCATTACATAATGGTCATTTGTTGAAACATTATATTATCTTGACTCAAACTACTATCCTTTTATCTAATTTAATAAAAAATAATTTAATGTTACATTGTTATAAATGGTTCCAATTAGGGGGTGTTTGAGCTAGATATTGAGAATCCAGTATGTTACAGTTAGAGGTCGTAGGGAAACCATCGAATTGTTTGTGAGTTTTTCCTCGACCTTTTGTGTTCCCTTCACCCAATTCCACTCAAAGCCCTGACGTCGTCGTACTTTCTCGTTGTCGGCTTCATGGACGAGTCGCCTATACGACCCGTTGGCCCTGACCACCATCAGAGGAATTCAAACCACCATTGAGTTCGGCTCAGGGCAACGACGACAACACGACCTTCTCATGACACCCAGAAGATCGGAGTCCCGGAGTCAACAGTTGAGTTGACTAGTCGGCCGAGTTGCGCGTGTGATCAGAGGTTGAAGATAACCTCCTATGAAATAACCAATCTTCCCTGGCTCTCCTACTCGCAGGTAAGGGTTAAACTAATCTTTTGGTAACCTTTTGCTTTGCTAGTTGGCTCGATCACCTCAGTCGTGCTTTGCTGGGTTGGTGAGGGCCAGTTGGCCAATCCAACTGAGTTGGCTGGGCGGGACCCAAGGTTCCTCACCCAAGTGGAGGGTTCATATTGGTCCATAAGTGATTAAATTAATAAAATCATAACTAATAATAGGAGACCTGATGATAGCATGTTATATATGAAAGTTATCAGAAAAATACGTAGAATGCAATAAAATATAAATGAAACCTATTTTTGTGTGTAATTCAAAAAGTATGTAATCTTATCACCTTTAATTGTTTTATTAATGAGAAAACCCTAAGTTTTTATGTTAGTGGGTTTTGATGATGTTCTTTGGATAATTTAAGCCAATATTAACCTATTGTTAATAAAAGGAAGATTTGGATCTAAAAAGATGATTCTTGTGTATAACTGGTTCAAGTTGGGGTTCCATGTATATGAAAGTGCACTAATGGGCTTAGAAAACCTAATTTAGGTGAATATGACTTTTAATGGTTTTATTTCAAAAATATATGCATAAGGCCGAGATATGATGATCCTAAGGAAAATTGATAATAAAGGAACTTTAATGCAAATAATTTGAGTAATTAGGGTTTGATGCATAGAAAATCTATTTTAGGGTTTGTTGACCTAAAAGGTAAAGATTTAGAAATAGATCTAAAAAACCCTAAGAGAACCCTAATTCAACCTAGAAACCCTAGAAGGGATTCTCAAGTCAAAAAAAGGGTTTATGATGAGTATGTAATGATTAGGTAATATATACTTTTCAGGATTCAGATTGTTTGTGTGCTTGGCTTGATTTGCTTCGTGGGACTGCCTGATTGGATTGGATATTTTGCTTGATTCCTTGAGGCTTCCAAATCAGGTATGTGGTTACTATTATAGTTAATCTCTTTAGTTTCACCGTGGTTTTTGAGGTTTATTGATTTCTTGAAATTAAATGTTTGGATGATTGTATTTCCTGCAATCTATAAAGTGACTATGATTATCACCATATATTGCTTATGACTTGCCCGAACCTACATACCACCTCTGGATTTATGATTTATGATATGGTCATCAAGCCCTAGATGGAAGGTCATAAGTGGTCAAACCCTAGATGGGAAGACTACATGGCACCTAGAGAGGTGAGTCACAAGGTACCAAGTCCAGGATGGAGCCTAAAGTCCATTGCAAGGACTAAACCCTAAGAGAGGGTATACCAGAGGATGGGTAAAAATGGTTGGGAAGTTATAACGAAAACATAAACTTTGATTGTTAGCAAATATTGATGTGAATAGTTGTTACAATAAATGTGTAAAATCTTGGTTGCCACCACATACCAGTATAATCTTTATAGTGACCGACATTTTGTTTGTCGACATTTAGGAATATAAGAAAGTGGATGAACAATTAAAGTGACATTTGAAGAATAAAGCTAAATAAAGATTGGAGGATTTAGTTAGATAGAACTCTACATTGGGTAAAGTTTCAAACTCCTATTATTGAAAGGTATCTGCAGAAAAAAAAATTATCATGTTTTAAGCTTAGTCTGTCGTAGAATTTATTAATTATTTCTGATTATTTATAAAATTATTGATCCTGTTTTGGGATAGCGGTTCTAGCTTCTTGGTCTTCCTTAACTGGAGATTACCGAGAAGTGGGCTCGTTACAGTGAGCGTCATATGTAAGTCAAATATACATATTCAATATAGTATTTCTCGTAGTATGTATATATATGTTAAAATTTAATTTTCCGTAAAGTACAATTAACTTATGACACTTCTATTGTTGTGCATATCAATACCAATAGTACATATGCCTATATTATACTATTGTATTCATGTACTGATTGAGCATATGGAATATATGTTTAGTCTAACTTAATTTATATTTTAGCCATATATTATGTATTTCTATTTTTTACGTGTTATATGTAAAGACGTACTTTGCTACTTTACCTTGCATCATGTTTGATCGTACTGTATAACATTTATTTATTTATTTTACCTTATTTTTTGTTTCACTACCAAAACTAATACATAATAGAGGTGTCATACGAGCTGGAGACCAGATGCCGTTAATATAGGTATTGTTGGTTTCGAGTGGATGAAAAGGACAGCGGTAGGGGGCTGAATTGAATTTCTCAAAAGGGAGGGGATTTTCCGGAATTATGGTAAAAGGCAGGAGTTTTGGTAAAAAAAACTCCCTTTTTTCTTATGCAGCAGCTTATGTGGCTCTATGCTACATAGTAGATATCATTTTAGTATAGATTTATGCAAACCATATATCATCATGAAAGTTACGGACGTATCCAATGTTGAAATGGACGTGAATGTTATTAGGCAAAACGTCCCTATCGTTGTATAACAACAATGCTAATGACGATGGCGGACGGTGAGAGATCGAGAAGAATGCACATGTTTTTCAGGCCATCAGCAGGTCTCTGATTAATCGGCTAATCTCGTCTTTTTAGCTAGACTCAACTGTGCAGCGGTTAATCTGAGGTTTTGCATGTCGATATGCACCTGGTACCTTTCAGCTAGCTGAGGAGTCTCAATTCTCGGTACAAATTTACGGAATGCTAGGCGAGCTTTCAGTCTCTGGATCTCATCAATGCATGCCCTTTCTTTCGCGCGTAGGAGCTCGTTAGCCCGTGGCTTAGCTGTTACCCTAGCGAGCCCCCCATTTTGAAGCTTCCGTTGCTGTTGCTTTAGCGAATGCAGCCTTTCTCTCTTCTTCTGAAGCTCGGCCTTGATTGAATTTTGTCTGGCGTTAAACACTTCGAGTCTTATTTTCTCTGCAAGTCGCCGTGCTGCAAGTCGCCGAGCTGCTGCTGCTTCGGCTTCTGGGGTAAGGATGGGCTCTGCTGGAGATGTTCTTGACGCCCTGAAACAGACAGAAAAAGGCCAACCCTGACCGAAAAGAAACTATGATTCAGATTAAGCAAGAGGAGGTAGTGGAGCTGGAACATGCCGCAACAAGCTCCAGCCAAAAAATGTGTACATTGCAGCAGGGGCTTAGTTAACATACCAATTCTTTCAAGTTTGCCATATGCCGCGGGTATCGGTCCCAAATGATCGATGATGGTGTTATGTGCTGTGGCTGCAGAGATCGACAATTCACTCTGCATATATAGGAACTCCGCAGCTGGCTAACATTGGATGGGCTGATAAATTATCTTCAATGACCCATTGTATCAGCGCAAAATGAGTGAGTTGTGGTTTGCAGTTCTGGTTGGAGCACGTATAGACAACAATACACGCCTAGTTTGTCCCAAGTAAACAAAGACGATGCCACATATGGCCACTAGTGACAATTGTGGTTTATCTTTTCCAATAACCGGTTTCACTAATAGTTTCTAAAGACTTCAATTTGACATCTTCCGTCGTTAGGTACTTGGCCGTACTTCAATGATCAAATTGTCAACCAGAGACCGACGACACTTATCTCGACTATAACGCATCTTTCATCGGAGAACTAGAATTTGCTGTGTGCAATAGAGCAGGCGTAAGGATCTGAAGGAGTTCTTGTTTCCTAATTCATACAACATAATATACCCTACTTCGAAACTTTTATTATATTGAGGTATCTTTATTTTCTTGACGGTTTCCTTCCGGTAAGTATTTTTATTATACTCAAAATTCACTGTTGCGGGATGTTGTTGTAGGCGTGCTACAATTAATCTGGGCCGTAAAAACATCTCATTAATTCTTTTAGGAGTGGATTTTTAGGTTAGATGTGTAGTTGGGATGTTCAGGAATAGTATCCAGAACAACCAAGCAGATTTGAAGTGTTTTTATAGTCCAAATTCACTGTTGCGGGATGATGTCGCAGGCGTGTTACAATTGATTTTAGTCATAAAAACATCCCATTAATTGTTTTAGAAGTGGGTCTTTAGGTTGAATGTGTAGTTGTGATGCTTTGGAACAGTATCCGGAACAACGACCGTCACTACACATTTGAAGTGTTTTTATAGGCCAAATTCGTTGTTGCGGGATGATGTTGCGGGCGTATTATCACAATAGATGACAGTTAATCAAGTCACAATTTCGAATGACGAGATGTATGCATTACATCCGTGCGAAGTACTCCTTCATTCAAGCGGAGTCTATGTTAATAAAGAATTGATTCATTGATCAAAGACAATATAACTAGAATGATTTCAACCACATCCAAGCTAGATGGTAATCGTGTGAAAAACCAGCTCTTATCTGAGAATGATGGTCCCCCCTCTATCATATTATTGCTGGATAAAACATACGAAAACTGAATTGCTCATAATACAAATTCTTCGTCGAGTTAGTGAATTTTCTAAATCAGGTTATAAAACATCATTTATAATTGCATCGCCGCATCTATAACACTATCTTCAAATAAACTAATCAAACACCGGAAAGGATGAAGGAAATCCTCATTTGCAGAGAGAAACCTAGTACACGACTCTGACAAAGTAGACATTTGAAATTTACTGTGAGTACATCAAGAAATGTAATACATTTATCTTCACGTAGTACTAAACATTGAAATCACCTTAAACTCTATATCACATCTTATGGCTTCACCTGACGGTGGTCCATGTCAATTATGGATGTATCATGATACATACAAAATTATTAGAAATATGTGCATGTATTGACTAGGCGCACACAATATACATAGTACAACAACATATCACATCAATGTCAGAACAAAGCCATGGATAAACAACCACAAAAATACATACATTTATATGAAAAAACCCAATCATGTGTGAGAAAAATCACGGTGTTGAAAGCCGATAGAAAAATATTCTAATCAAGTAGATTCAGAGTTTGTCTCAAGTATTGACCCAGAACTTGATGAATGTGGAGTAATATGAAAAGATACAGAGATCACCAACTTTGTACACACAACACCAAAAGCTTCCCGAAGAATCACCCTTGCAGAAAATACTCAGGAGAGAAAAGGATAGGGGTGTAGTGGTGAACTCAGTGTAGAGAACCAAACTAGCAATATGCCTCGTCATTCTTCCCTACTTCCTTCTATCTTCTTCCTTTTATTTATTTCTCTCGATCAACAACGATAGTAAACAAAGGCATGTAGAGGCTATGCTTTGGTCATATTTGGTTCTCTCCATGGTAACTCTATTTGTGAGAGACACTTGTTGAGATTTTATATCCCTATCACAAAATCCATGCATGCCCTAGTGGGCCTTAACCAAAATTGGAGTGGAAGCTAAGAGTCGTGAACCCAACCATCTCCACTTGAGCCTAAAGGAGAGACTACCCTCATGACTCCTCGTATGGAGCCCATTCTAGCAAGCATCTTTATATCAACAGTCTTTGCCAGCATGTCCAAAAGATTTTCGATGGTGTGGAACTTCTTCACTAAAATCAAAGTGTAACTAGCGGTGTCCCATATCAATATTCTTTTTCTTGGAATGATAAAAAGAATTCTTGCTCAAGTATACGATGCACTGACTATCACAAAAATTAACATATTCATGATGCGTCTAACTTGGTCTGTGCAAGAAATGCTTGAGCCAAACAATCTCTTTCCTTGTCACCTGAGTAGTAGATAAAGCAACAAACTTTTGCATCTTAGACTTCCAATTAATGCCCCTCTATAGAAGTGAAGAAAAACCCTGAGATAGAATTCCTCTGATCAAGGTCACCTACTAAATATGCATCCTTGCAAACTTTAAGAACAACAGTGAACCAAAAAAGTAGATACTAGGACTGAATGTACCCTTCAAGTATCTAAGAATCCATTTCATAACATTCCAATACTCCTGCCTAGGGTCAAATTAAAATCTCCTTGTCACACCAAATGTGTGTGCAACAACAGGTTGAGTGCACAATGTATCATAATAAGACTTCCGAGTCCAAATGACTAGGGTATGTGAGCCAACTTGCTTATCCTACTTAGTCAAAGGCAATGTTTTCTGATATAAAGTGACTTTCTAAACGAGTATCAATTGGCTTCTCTCCTTCATGTTGAACATGTCAAGTATCTACTCAGAATATTTTTCTTATTACAACTAATGTCTCTTTTTTGGTCATGTATTTGTCAGGATAGTCTGAAGTCTTCCATTTTAAAGACTTCAACCTCATTCTTAAACTCATAAATGATCTACGTATCTTTTCCATCAATCAACATATTACCAACATAAAGAAATAGAATGATAAATTGTCGCCTAAAATCTTTTAGGGTAATCATAATATTTTTTCTCTATCTTATTTCTATCTTGCCTTAGAATAAATGAATTGAACTCTATGTTGCATTTATTTTCTTCCTTTATTAACTTGAACATATTTTTCTAAAACCTACAAATCATGTGTTATTTGTCTTTCACTATAAATCCTTTATGTTGCTTCATGTAGAATTCTTTCTTTAACTCACCATGATTGAAGGTTGTCTTCACATCAAGCTTCTCTATATCAAGGTCTATCTAGCTTCCAAGCCCAAAACTATGCAAATGGAAGTCATCTTCACCATTTTAGAAAATATCTCACCAATGTTGATCCCTCATTTTTACTAAAATCCTTTCACCGCAAGTGTGACTTTGTACCTCACATTGTTGCCATTCACATCTTTCTTTAGCTTGAAGAACCACTTGTTCATTATGGTTTTTTCGTCTTTGGAAAGTTTGCATAAGTCAAATGGTTCATTGTTTCTTCAATAAGTTCCTCTAATATCCACTTGTACTATTATTGATGTGACTTTGATTCCACAAAGTTTATTATATAGCCCTCTTTTATGATCATTACCTAATCTAATTTACAATATCTAATAGACACCCATTTCTCTCTAGTATATCACCTCCACTATGGAACTACTAAATCCACTTATTGGGGTTGCTCCCGCTACTCAGGAGCCTCCTTGTCATGGATGCCATCTACATTAGGGTCTTTCTCTATCATATCATCATCATTGATCACAACATTCTCAAGCTTTCATACATTAACTTCCTTTTTTATTGGAGCCATAGTTGGTATATCAATCACAACATAATTTCCAAGTTGCTCAGACTTTCATCATAGGAGTAACATAATACATCTTGTCCTCAAAGATAATCACATTTCTAAATCTAATCACCATCTGCTTTCCAATACTAAAAGCTTGTAGACAAACTTCTCATCACGATGGCCAACAAAAACAAAAGGAGTACACATGTCATCAAGATTTTGCCTCTGCTTCCCGGGAATATTTCCAAATGCCTTACACTGAGTCATTGTAAGGTCAGAATAAGAAGTTTACCTCCCTTTCTACGAATTGTTTAAAGTATCATAAACTAAATGCACTATTTGTGACATTTTAATCAAGTAGCAAGTCCTCTTGCATTATAGTCTGTCCATAATAGATCTATTCATTCTTTAAGAAAAAGTGTTGTGTCGAGCGGTACCCAGAATGATCTTCTTATGCCAAACACTAGGTCCTTCATAGTAACATATGAACTCCCTAGAAGCATACTCACCTCCATTTTAGAACAAAGAAATTTAAGCTTGTTACATGTCTACCTTTTGACCATGGCATAAAATTTCTTGAAAGTATCATAGAATTCATTAATCCTTAACATGCAATATACCCAATCTTTGCTATATGCATCATTTAAAAAATCCATAGATAATCTAATTCCACCCAAGAAGTTATATTCTATAGGACTAAAAAATATTAGAATAAACCATTTTATTAAACACTAGTCATTTTCTTAACTTAAGAAATAAATTGGAGCCTTTGCTATTTTCCAAGAAACAAAGTCCCAGAAGGGCTAAGAATTTTCATCTTCATATAGGGGACAACACCTTCTTTGTAAGAACCTACAGTCCTTTCTCATTCATGTTCCCAAACTATTTCTTCAACATATACAGAGAACTTGAGGTGTCCATAACACTGATAATGTCAACATGAACCTTTATATTTATCGTGTACATGTGTAACAATCATTTTCTTTAGCCACAACCAACTAAGCTGTAGTGAACTTGGCTTTCATGTCACCAAATTGATAATTATATACCTACAGATCCAATACATAGCCAAATATGATACTATAGTCAATTATCAGAATATGTTTAACATTCATCTACAAAATGTGACCTACTTTGTCATTATTTGTACATGACCAATCCCATATATTTTTCCATATGTTTTACTAGCCATCTTTGTCGTGTTAATGTTAGTAGACTTGTAGGAGTGGAATAAATGTCTATTGTGAGTGATGTTGTAAGAAGCACTAATGTCTAGCACCCACATAGTTCTATCAGTGACATGTAGACAACGAACAAATGCAACTTCTCATGTGAGTACCTTTGCATCATCTAAAAACAACTATAGTTATGTCTATATCACCATTTGTTACTTTGATCTTTCCTTATGAAATTCCCATTTAACTTCTTATAGAATTTGTTAATGTAACTATGATTGTTATAGTGATGAAAAAGAACCCCATTTTTACACTTTAACGTACTCTTTGACTTCCCTTTGCCACCATCTTGATCTTGAAACCTACTCCTATGTCATCCTCAGTAAAAATAACATGTAAACTAGACTCTCTACTGAGCTATGTCAACTAGTCTCTTCATTCTATAGGTTACTAGACACCAAGTGGTATCAGAGCATAGGATTATATGGACTATATGGAGGGCACATACAATATGATTAATTTAATGGGATTTAACTACTAGACGTTGAAAATTAAGATAGAGGATATTCATTGATGCAATGACTTGAGATGATTTAGGGATATGTGGGTAAGCATGTGGACATGAAACATTAGGATTAGACACATGTGAACCAAAAATACATGGGACTTGGCTGTTATTATATTGATGAGCCAATTTTTGATCATAACGCCAATGAGACCAGTTCCCATTCACTTTGGAGTAAATTGTGTCAATATATGAGAGGAATACTAAAGGCAGTAATGCTTCTTTTATTAAGAACTTGTGAATCTAAAGTTCAAAAAAGGAGGCCATATTTCTATGCTCATGGATTATTTTAAAGTATTGGTGAATGAGATAGCCACAATGGGTCTATCACTTGATGGTGAGTTAGATGTGCTTCTACTTCTTGGTTCTTAACCTAAAACTTGAAGACCTTACTTTTTCTATTAGCAACTATACTACAAATGAGAAGTTGACATTGGATTAAATGGATATTATATCCAATTGAGTGACAGACTAGGCGACATATATCTAAAGAGATGTTTGCTTGACATGATACCCAATACATCATAGGAGTATGCAAAGTAGGCATCTCTAATGAGCTATGTCATATAGTCTCTTAATTCAAGATATTATTATACATTAAATCCAATGTAAAATTCCAAATGGAGTAGAGTTTCTAACAAAAATAAATTAGGTCTCCCAATTGTATGGTACCTAATAGTTGGGTGACCCTAGTTATTTTTGTTTGCAACTCTATTCCAGATGAGAAGTTGACATTGGACTTGTTATTTATTAGCGTACTGAATGAAGGGGTAGATGATATAGCATAGAAGAGATGTCTACTTCACATGCTCTTTAAGTTTAAGACATGGGGAAGAGTATTTGTTGTAAAAATATGTACTATGCTATGTTGCCTAGTCTCTTTTTTTTTTGGTCGGCGAAAAATTCTGTTGCTATTAAAATACCAAAACTTTAGGTACAAGAAGACGCACCCTCTAACCCTTTGCAGGATTACAGAAAGAAAACTAAAGACCAGATTAAATCGGTCTTGAACATAAGATCTCTAAACAGAAAAAAAACTACAAACCAGAAGAAGACGTCCCAGAAAATACATAAAAAAGAGACTAACTATCCATTAGTCTAATCATCTGAGGAGCTACACTGACAATAAAGACCACCCACAAATTGTGCAGGCACAGAAGGAAGACGAAGGACACCCAACCTCTATCTACACACCAAGCAAGGCTGCACTTCAAAATTGGAATTTATCTGTCTCAAACAGCTGCAAAAGCATTGTCCATCCTGTCATACCATCATCTCGTAGAAGACTCCAAATGCAGACTGATGATTGGACCAGTGATCAAACCAACTATCATATCTCTCCTTTGCACATAGCAATATGATCATCCTATGAAATTAGTGGTCGGAAAAGATACAAAGGTTAAGGTAAAGAACCGAACAACACCAATTAGTGTCTGGCGAACTCAACGAACTAATAGCAGCAGAATCTCGGTTGCAGGGATAGACTGGAAGAACCCCAATCCATCGTCATCCACGGAAACTCATCAACTAATTGGTCAGAGCCAACTGTCGATCAAGTGGAACTTAGCAGGCCAACGGCGAGATCGGCATGTGTAGCACCACAATTTCGTCGAACTCCAAGGAAGAAGTCCGCTGGAAACCCATAGACGCAAGATAGCAGTGGTAACGCTGGAGCGCAACAATACCATCTCGGTGCTACCGAGTGGGCTCGGCGTCGAAGCAGCACCTCACGAGGAGCCCTAAGATGTTGCCAAGTCAATGGAAGAACCGACAAGCGCACAAAAGCAAACCAGCACAGGGGCAGCTCATCGAACACCTTGGGGGTGTCCCTCCGCCCAGCAGAGGAGGTGAAGTCAGTAGGATGGATCTGACCCCATCACTCCTTACTGAACCTTGACCAGGAAGAATGTTACATCCTTGAAATTCATAATTTCAAGCATAAATGAATTCAGGACAATGAAGTGTTTGGAGGGATCTTGGTTGATGATTCTAGATCCTAGCATTAGACTAAATGATCAAGTTAAAGAAATAAAGTGTGTTGGGCGAAGCTAATAATATCAGACTTATATAAGATGTGATGATTACCAAAGGATTATGTTTGGTAATTAGAAATGCAATTGGACTCATGGTACCTTTGGAAGGCCCAAGATGTGATTTGTGGGCCTTAGGGACACTTATCAGTCCAATTGTTTATTCAAAGTTCACGTATGGGTTCCTAAGATGTTTTTGATTATTAGTGATAATTGTGATCGAAGAAATAGGTATCCAAGATACTTGTTCTAGTTTGATAGGGATTACTAGAAGGGGACCACCGTAGGGACTTTCCCTCAACCAAGTTGTTTTCAATACTTTGGTCTCCACAGCCTATGGTTAGGGTTGCAAACCCTACTTGTTGTCCTATATAAGTACAAGGGTCTTCACCCACGAGGGGGCAACAGGAAGAGCTGCCTAGCATTATTGGGAGTCTCAACCTCTCGTGCATCCCTTTCCATAGCCAACTCAGGGCTGAGCTTCCCTCGCCAATTGATGGTGTCTTGACCGTCGACAATGTTAGGAAGCTGACATTCTCACGGTGGTGGAGGAGAGCAGCCCTGATACGACCTATGTTGTTGCCTTCTGCCGCATTAAGAGTGTTCCTGAGTCCGATGATGATAGGAGGTTCAAAGCAATATTCTCCTGGCTTTCGGGGCCCAAGAGGAAGGGAAGTCGGCACCAGGATGTCTTGACGTCGGGGTCTATTGGATGAGATCGAGGGGAAGGGGAAGGATGCGAGGGGCGGGGGAAGTGAAGGAGATCGCTACCCTAGCTGGCTATCGGCAGGACGATGATGAAGCCACTGTGAAGGTCGCTTAACTCAATTGATGGAAGACGACGTCGCTCCTTGCGGCCTGAACCGGGCGGCCACACGGCGTCTGTGTGTGAAGAACCTACAGTGTGCGGGAGGGGCGACCAGGATCTGGCGACGAAGGGGAGGTGACGACGCACCGAGGGACGGGGGTGTCTGCTGTCGGACGGATTGGTGGCTCAACCTCCTGCCGCCCTTGCCGCTGAGAAGAGGAGGACTGCGATAAGACTCCCGACTATGCCGAGAGCACGTCCTGGCCTAGAGGGGTCCGAAAAAGGTAGCCATAGCTAATGGGTTATCTGGGTGGTGGCTGCAGTGGTCGCCGGTGAAGCCCGACCACCGTCCGGCTGCCTGCGTCGTACGCGCCCAGGAACTCGTTCGCAAGAGGAAGAAGAAAAGGAAGGGTCGAATGACCCAGATGCCCAGGACGGATGCTTCAAGGGTGAAGGGCAGGCAGGTCTTTTCCACCTAATTTCCAGCCGACAGCCAACTAGGATAACACAAGTAAGTTGCTTATGTGTCAACTTATGATTGGCCCAATAATGATGTTTTTGCAAATATCATAGTAATTGCTAGGATGATCAGATTTAGACAAACATTATATGAAAATTGATCAGGAGAATGAGAGGGATCCGAATAAAATAGTTTTATAGTCTAATTATGCTTCTTGTTCTAAAAGTATGTGCAATGCATATTTATATGTGTTTAATGTAAAGGAAAACCTAGATCTGCCTTAATCTGATGATTAATTGAATATTTTCGTTCATGTTCGGCTAACACCTGATCTTGCCATGTATAATGATTCAAACCTTGATAATGTTGAATAATGGATGATTCCATATTAGTAATCTTTTTCATGTTGTTTTAGGGTTCGAAAACAATGTGAACATCTTGATATAATCTTAATGCTAGAAATGTGATTTAGGTGTCACAAATAGTTTAATATGCTGAAGATGTTAATCAGGGTTTAACATAATATGGATGATTGAGTAATAATCATAGAAATCTTAATATGATGGAATTAGGGTTTGTAACCCTGATCCCTAATCCAAACACGAGATAACCTAAACCCTAGTTTAGGAGTACATCTGAATCTGATTAGTGTAATATGAATACACGGTGACACATATGTAGTACGCTTTGTTTCAGATACATGTTGATTACATGCTTTGTTGATTGGATGTTTGGATGCACTTTTAAAGTACATGTTAGATCTGCATGGTTTATGCGATGGCATAAGGTACATGGTTATGCTTATGAATACATGTATCAAATTCCGAGGTTGTCAGTGTTTCTCGATGAGATTGAACGACAAATAAACTGCTTGCTTGTTTATTTAGTTCCTGCAAATTATAAAGTGCATATGAGTATCATGTAAAGTAAATAATAGTATTCTGAACCCTGGGTTAGACTGATCTTAAGGGTAATGCACACGAGCCCCGGAGGGACAGTGATTACACCTGAGGTAGTTGACCAGATATGGGTTAGAATATGAAAACAAGTCTATTTTCTTATATTCAAGATAAATATGTTTGCTTATATTTGTACTTGTGATTATTGTTTGAACCCATGTACCAGTATAGAAATATACTGATCGCGTATTTGTTTGTCGGCGTTTTAGGTATCAGATATACTTGATTTTTGGACATGAGGGTACAAATAAAGATGTTGAAGACACTACAGTAATCATGAAGGCTGCAGCCAAATGCTTATTTCGTCTCATTATGAGGGAGGGAGATTGTATAGACACATTATGCTTAAAATTGAGAATAAATGTCTTAAGTTGAATGTGTAATGACATGAACTGCGGTTAGAGGTGTCACCTCACCCTCATGCGAAAATAATAAATCATAGATTGGAAACCTAGGTGAAAAGAGAAATCGCCAAGTAATCATGAGATCACCAATGAGAACAAAATCATCAAGTGATGATAAGATGTGTATACTATAGATGTGGACATACTTGAATTTCAATTCAGATGCAAATCTTAGTAATAAAAAGAAATTTGATATAATAAAGAAATGTTGTTTTAGAAATCTCATGGGGTGGTAACCCTAAGTTTTGAAGATGATAGGAGTATCATTCACCTAGGCTTAGTAGGCCTAAATTTTGAGGACAAAATTCCTTTTAAGGAAGGGTGAATGTTACATCCTTGAAATTCATAATTTCAAGCATAAATGAATTAAGGACAATGAAGTGTTTGGAGGGATCTTGGTTGATGATTCTAGATCCTAGCATTAGACTAAATGATCAAGTTAAAGAAATAAAGCATGTTGGGTGAAGGTAATCATATCAGACTTATATAAGATGTGATGATTACCAAAGGATTATGTTTGGTAATTAGAAATGTAATTGGACTCATGGTACCTTTGGAAGGCCCAAGATGTGATTTGTGGGCCTTAGGGACACTTATCAGTCCAATTGTTTATTCAAAGTTCACGTATGGGTCCCTAAGATGTTTTTGATTATTAGTGATAATTGTGATCGAAGAAATAGGTATCCAAGATACTTGTTCTAGTTTGATAGGGATTACTAGAAGGGGACCACCATAGGGACATTCCCTCAACCAAGTTGTTTTCAATACTTTGGTCTCTGCAGCCTGTGGTTAGGGTTGCAAACCCTACTTGTTGTCCTATATAAGTACAAGGGTCTTCACTCACGAGGGGGCAACAGGAAGAGCTGCCTAGCGTTATTGGGAGTCTCAACCTCTCGTGCATCCCTTTCCATAGCCAACTCAGGGCTGAGCTTCCCTCGCCAATTGATGGTGTCTTGACCGTCGACAATGTTAGGAAACTGACATACTCACGGTGGTGGAGGAGAGCAGCCCTGATACGACCTATGTTGCTGCCTTCTGCCACATTAAGAGTGTTCCTGAGTCCGATGATGATAGGAGGTTCAAAGCAATATTCTCCTGGCTTTCGGGGCCCAAGAGGAAGGGAAGTTGGCACCAGGATGTCTTGACGTCGGGGTCTACTGCATGAGATCGAGGGGAAGGGGAAGGATGCGAGGGGCGGGGGAAGTGAAGGAGATCGCTACCCTAGCTGGCTATCGGCAGGATGACGATGAAGCCACTGTGAAGGTCGCTTAACTCAACTGATGGAAGATGACGTCGCTCCTTGTGGCCTGAACTGGGCGGCCACACAGCGTCTGTGTGTGAAGAACCTACAGTGCGCGGGAGGGGCGACCAGGACCTGGCGACGAAGGGGACGTGACGACGCACCGAAGGACGGGGGTGTCTGCTGTCGGACGGATTGGTGGCTCAACCTCCTGCCGCCCTGGTCGCTGAGAAGAGGAGGACTGCGAGAATATCCCGGCTATGCCGAGCGCACGTCCTGGCCTAGAGGGGTCCGAAGAAGGTAGTAGTAGCTAATTAGTTATCTGGGTGGCGGCTGCAGTGGTCGCCGGTGAAGCCCGACCACCGTCCAGCTGCCTGCGTCGTATGCGCCCAGGAACTCATTCGCGAGAGGAAGAAGAAAAGGAAGGGTCGAATGACCCAGATGCCCAGGACGGATGCTTCAAGGTTGAAGGGCAGGCAGGTCTTTTCCACCTAATTTCCAGCCGGCAGCCAACTAGGATAACACAAGTAAGTTGCTTATGTGTCAACTTATGATTGGCCCAATAATGATGTTTTTGCAAATATCATAGTAATTGCTAGGATGATCGGATTTAGACAAACTTTATATGAAAATTGATCAAGAGAATGAGAGGGATCCGAATAAAATAGGTTTATAGTCTAATTATGCTTCCTGTTCTAAAAGTATGTGCAATACATATTTAGATGTGTTTAATGTTAAGGAAAACCTAGATCTGCTTTAATCTGATGATTAATTGAATATTTTCGTTCATGTTCGACTAACACCTGATCTTGCCATGTATAATGATTAAAACCTTGATAATGTTGAATAATGGATGATTCCATATTAGTAATCCTTTTCATGGTGTTTTAGGGTTCGAAAACAATGTGAACATCTTGATATAATATTAATGCTAGAAATGTGATTTAGGTGTCACAAATAGTTTAATATGCTTAAGATGCTAATCAGGGTTTAACATAATATGGATGATTGAGTTATAATCATAGAAATCTTAATATGATGGAATTAGGGTTTGTAACCCTGATCCCTAATCCAAACAAGAGATAACCTAAACCCTAGTTTAGGAGTACATCTGAATCTGATTAGTGTAATATGAATACATGGTGACACATATGTAGTACGCTTTGTTTCAGATACATGTTGATTACATGCTTTTTTGATTGGATGTTTGGATGCACTCTTAAAGTACATGTTAGATCTGCATGGTTTATGCGATGGCATAAGGTACGTGGTTACGCTTATGAATACATGTATCGAATTCCTAGGTTGTCGATGTTTCTCGATGAGATTGAACGACAAATAAACTGCTTGCTTGTTTATTTAGTTCCTGCAAATTATAAAGTGCATATGAGTATCATGTAAAGTAAATAATAGTATTCTGAACCCTGGGTTAGACTAATCTTAAGGGTAATGCACACGAGCCCCAGAGGGACAGTGATTACACCTGAGGTAGTTGACCAAATATGGGTTAGAATATGAAAACAAGTCTATTTTCTTATATTCAAGATAAATATGTTTGCTTATATCTATACTTGTGATTATTGTTTGAACCCATGCACCAGTATAGAAATATACTGATCGCGTATTTGTTTGTCGGCGTTTTAGGTATCAGATATACTTGATTCGTGGACATGAGGGTACAGATAAAGATGTTGAAGACACTACAGTAATCATGAAGGTTTAGTCTTAATGGTTTATCTTCACACCTGTAAAAGTTAATTATGTTTAAAAGTTATGTAACTCCTTCGAGGAGCTTTTTATCTAAACATGTAAATATTTGATCATTAATGGAAATTGTTTACTATTTTGTATTATTTCATGAATCTGATCTTGGAAGTTATGATTAACGATCTGCGACTTTAAGGTCTTTTAGACACTCAAAAGTGCGGGTCGTTACATTTGGTATCAGAGCACAGATTCATCAACTAATACATAATAGTTGATAATTTCAAATAATCCTTAGAAATCTTAAGAGAAAAATTAAGTTCCTCGTCTCACATTTTCATCTACTTCTCACCTCTTTCTTAATAAGCTTTGAAAAGAAATTGTTAAATATGAGAAGTAAAATGTGAAATTTAAAATCGGTAATCAACATGGTGTGGTGGTATGGGACACTACCCATGTGAAAATTTAAAAATCGTTAATCAACATGGGGTGGTGGTATGGGACATTACCCATGTGAAAATTTAAAATCGGTAATCAACATGGTGTGGTGGTATGGGACACTACCCATGTGAAACTTAAAATTAGTAATCAACATGGTGTGGTGGTATGAGACACTACCCATGTGAAACTTAAAATCGGTAATCAACATGGTGTGGTGGTATAGGACACTGCCCATATGAAACTTGAAATCATGAATAAAAAGGATAAGGGATGGTTTGGGTAACCCAGTCTCCCATGCATGAGGGCATGAGGAGCATAAAACTTATGTGATAAGTCTTAAGAAATATAAAAACCCAATAGATGTACACTTAAGAAAATGAAAAGTTGGAATATAACTTGCTCAAACTCCTCATGTTTTCTTTAGAAGTTTAGTGACGGTGGCCAAGCCCCTGGAGGGGAAGGCCGAGGTAGCACCAAGCCCGGGAGGGAAGGTGACCCAAGTTCATTGAATGAACAGAGATCATGAGGGGGTATTCTAGAGATTGAGCAAACATGGGTTGATATGTTATAATGATAAACGTTAGGCCTAATGAAAGAAAAAAAAAAGATGTCTAAGAAACCTTTAGGGTTAGTGAGCCAACCTGGGGTGGGTCAACCCAAAGAGTGGGAAGATGACCTATGAGGGAGGCAAAACCTTAGATCTTGGGATCAGGTTGTGGCTAGAGAGCCTAACCCCCTCCTATGATCCAAGAAGGCACCCCAGGCTAGGAGTTTCCCTTAAAAGGTAAGTGAATAAACATATTTAAATATTGAGATAACCTTAATCCTCACCTAGAAGAGTGAAGAGTTAAAGATAAAAAAAATGAAAGCACTTAAATTCTTTGAACCCAAGGATGCCAACTCTGAGTGACACAGCTGGTCAAGCCCAGGAGGGAAGGTGGCCTAAGTGGACGACCAAGCCCAGGAGGGAAGGTCATGAAAAGGTCAAGCCCAGGAGGGAAGACCAGGCAGGCACCAAGCCCAGGAGGGAAGGTGGCCTAAGTCCACAATGTAGTTGTTTAGGATCAAGCCCATGGAGGGAAGATCATAGAGGTCAAGCCCAGGAGGGAAGACCGACATGGCACCAAGCCCTGGAGGGAAGGTGGCCCGAGCCCAATGATAGGACAACACTGCATTATGTGTACTCAAAAGAGAGATATGAAGGCAATTCTGGTTAAAGAGTTAAATAAGAGAATAATGTGCTTAAAAGATGTGACATCTCAAAAGAAACCCTTAGGGAGGGTAGAGTCCTAATGCAATCCTAGGGTCAAGTAGGGTGTATTAGAGGTACATAGGACTGATGGGTTGGGAGTTGATAAATCTTGAATGCACACGACCAAGTGGTCAGGAGGTAACAGTTGGTTTACCCTAGGCCCATGTCTCAGGAGGTTGGCCACCTACTTGATGTTCATGTGGCCCAGTAGGGTGAATGTAAAGACACTCCCTTGATGCATGAGGATGAGATCACTCCAAAGATACCTATACCCCTAGAGACCTCAAGGATTTGGCTAAGGCTCATAATAATACATGAGATGTAAATATAAAGATGTAATGAGGTCAAAAAAAAAGAACTTGAGATAAGTTGTGCCCTAACTTAAGAGTAAGAAAAGGGACACTTGATTCATGGGACATAAGAATGTCGTGAAATTAAGAACAAGTAAGTTTAGAGTCATATAGAGTATGATTCAACTTAATGCATGAAATTGAAAGGTAATATGTGGATGTACCATCTCCGCTCTTGGAATGGAATGAAATTTGTGTTTGGGCTGCAGCCAAATGCTTATTTCGTCTCATTATGAGGGAGGGAGATTGTATAGACACATTATGCTTAAAATTGAGAATAAATGTCTTAAGTTGAATGTGTAATGACATGAACTGCGGTTAGAGGTGTCACCTCACCCTCATGCGAAAATAATAAATCATAGATTGGAAACCTAGGTGAAAAGAGAAATCGCCAAGTAATCATGAGATCACCAATGAGAACAAAATCATCAAGTGATGATAAGATGTGTATACTATAGATGTGGACATACTTGAATTTCAATTCAGATGCAAATCTTAGTAATAAAAAGAAATTTGATATACTAAAGAAAAGTTGTTTTAGAAATCTCATGGGGTGGTAACCCTAAGTTTTGAAGATGATAGGAGTATCATTCACCTAGGCTTAGTAGGCCTAAATTTTGAGGACAAAATTCCTTTTAAGGAGGGGTGAATGTTACATCCTTGAAATTCATAATTTCAAGCATAAATGAATTAAGGACAATGAAGTGTTTGGAGGGATCTTGGTTGATGATTCTAGATCCTAGCATTAGACTAAATGATCAAGTTAAAGAAATAAAGCGTGTTGGGTGAAGGTAATCATATCAGACTTATATAAGATGTGATGATTACCAAAGGATTATGTTTGGTAATTAGAAATGTAATTGGACTCATAATACCTTTGGAAGGCCCAAGATGTGATTTGTGGGCCTTAGGGACACTTATCAGTCCAATTGTTTATTCAAAGTTCACGTATGGGTCCCTAAGATGTTTTTGATTATTAGTGATAATTGTGATCGAAGAAATAGGTATCCAAGATACTTGTTCTAGTTTGATAGGGATTACTAGAAGGGGACCACCGTAGGGACATTCCCTCAACCAAGTTGTTTTCAATACTTTGCTCTCCGCAGCCTGTGGTTAGGGTTGCAAACCCTACTTGTTGTCCTATATAAGTACAAGGGTCTTCACTCACGAGGGGGCAACAGGAAGAGCTGCCTAGCGTTATTGGGAGTCTCAACCTCTCGTGCATCCCTTTCCATAGCCAACTCAGGGCTGAGCTTCCCTCGCCAATTGATGGTGTCTTGACCGTCGACAATGTTAGGAAACTGACATACTCACGGTGGTGGAGGAGAGCAGCCCTGATACGACCTATGTTGCTGCCTTCTGCCACATTAAGAGTGTTCCTGAGTCCGATGATGATAGGAGGTTCAAAGCAATATTCTCCTGGCTTTCGGGGCCCAAGAGGAAGGGAAGTTGGCACCAGGATGTCTTGACGTCGGGGTCTACTGCATGAGATCGAGGGGAAGGGGAAGGATGCGAGGGGCGGGGGAAGTGAAGGAGATCGCTACCCTAGCTGGCTATCGGCAGGATGACGATGAAGCCACTGTGAAGGTCGCTTAACTCAACTGATGGAAGATGACGTCGCTCCTTGTGGCCTGAACTGGGCAGCCACACGGCGTCTGTGTGTGAAGAACCTACAGTGCGCGGGAGGGGCGACCAGGACCTGGCGACGAAGGGGAGGTGACGACGCACCTAAGGACGGGGGTGTCTGCTGTCGGACGGATTGGTGGCTCAATCTCCTGCCGCCCTGGTCGCTGAGAAGAGGAGGACTGCGAGAAGATCTCGGCTATGCCGAGCGCATGTCCTGGCCTAGAGGGGTCCGAAGAAGGTAGTAGTAGCTAATGGGTTATCTGGGTGGCGGCTGCAGTGGTCGCCGGTGAAGCCCGACCACCGTCCGGCTGCCTGCGTCGTATGCGCCCAGGAACTCATTCGCGAGAGGAAGAAGAAAAGGAAGGGTCGAATGACCCAGATGCCCAGGACGGATGCTTCAAGGTTGAAGGGCAGGCAGGTCTTTTCCACCTAATTTCCAGCCGGCAGCCAACTAGGATAACACAAGTAAGTTGCTTATGTGTCAACTTATGATTGGCCGAATAATGATGTTTTTGCAAATATCATAGTAATTGCTAGGATGATCGGATTTAGACAAACTTTATATGAAAATTGATCAAGAGAATGAGAGGGATCCGAATAAAATAGGTTTATAGTCTAATTATGCTTCCTGTTCTAAAAGTATGTGCAATACATATTTAGATGTGTTTAATGTAAAGGAAAACCTAGATCTGCTTTAATCTGATGATTAATTGAATATTTTTGTTCATGTTCGACTAACACCTGATCTTGCCATGTATAATGATTAAAACCTTGATAATGTTGAATAATGGATGATTCCATATTAGTAATCTTTTTCATGGTGTTTTAGGGTTCGAAAACAATGTGAACATCTTGATATAATATTAATGCTAGAGATGTGATTTAGGTGTCACAAATAGTTTAATATGCTTAAGATGCTAATCAGGGTTTAACATAATATGGATGATTGAGTTATAATCATAGAAATCTTAATATGATGGAATTAGGGTTTGTAACCCTGATCCCTAATCCAAACAAGAGATAACCTAAACCCTAGTTTAGGAGTACATCTGAATCTGATTAGTGTAATATGAATACATGGTGACACATATGTAGTACACTTTGTTTCAGATACATGTTGATTACATGCTTTTTTGATTGGATGTTTGGATGCACTCTTAAAGTACATGTTAGATCTGCATGGTTTATGCGATGGCATAAGGTACGTGGTTACGCTTATGAATACATGTATCGAATTCCTAGGTTGTCGATGTTTCTCGATGAGATTGAACGACAAATAAACTGCTTGCTTGTTTATTTAGTTCCTGCAAATTATAAAGTGCATATGAGTATCATGTAAAGTAAATAATAGTATTTTGAACCCTGGGTTAGACTAATCTTAAGGGTAATGCACACGAGCCCCAGAGGGACAGTGATTACACCTGAGGTAGTTGACCAGATATGGGTTAGAATATGAAAACAAGTCTATTTTCTTATATTCAAGATAAATATGTTTGCTTATATCTATACTTGTGATTATTGTTTGAACCCATGTACCAGTATAGAAATATACTGATCGCGTATTTGTTTGTCGGCGTTTTAGGTATCATATATACTTGATTCGTTGACATGAGGGTACAGATAAAGATGTTGAAGACACTACAATAATCATGAAGGTTTAGTCTTAATGGTTTATCTTCACACCTGTAAAAGTTAATTCTGTTTAAAAGTTATGTAACTCCTTCGAGGAGCTTTTTATCTAAACATGTAAATGTTTGATCATTAATGGAAATTGTTTACTATTTTGTATTATTTCATGAATCTGATCCTGGAAGTTATGATTAACGATTTGCGACTTTAAGGTCTTTTAGACACTCAAAAGTGAGGGTCGTTACAAAGAAGCTCTGAGGAGCATATTACGTCGAGCAGGCACGCGGCAGCGACTTTCTCCGTTTACTGGCAGGGGCTAGGGCGGAGCCGACCATCAGCTGAGATGAGGGTGCCACCCTGTCGTGAGTGCCCACAGCAGCGCCGAACTCTAGGTGGCCAACGGCCAAAGTCAGGATGCCCAAAAGCAAAGCCTGAGGACTCCCTCCATTATGACGAGAAACCCAGATCTGGAGAAGAAGGGGCACCCGCTGGCAGGACAAGGTGAAGCAGAGTCAAAGAAGACTCTTCACCACCATTGCAACGAAAGCGACCAACTCTCCGCTCGAGGAGAAGGAACCAGTAGGAGAGGGTAATTGAGGTCCCTTGCTCCACCTGCGGACGACGCGGTTGAACCATATCCAGAAGAGTGGCTCCTCTCCATCCATCCCTATCGACGGACCGGAGTCGACTAAGTCGAGTTGCCACAGCAGTCCAGATCCAGCTACAAAATGCTCGTCACACCTTCCCCATAGACAAGCCGAGATTAGCCTCGGAGCAACCAGCGATGCTTCCTATCTCTGCAGACCGCAGAAGCCTTCAACTAGAGTCCTTGCCAAAAGATGAAGAGTGCCAGGGGGAGGAGAGCGTTGAACCTGTGCTCCCTCCCCCCAGCGGTGGCCGTCGGGGAACTTTAGAGAGAGGGCAGAGCAGAGCCCTAGAGAGAGGGAGCGCCCATCAAATGAGAGTTTCTTCCAACATGAAACTCTTCATTCAACATAATATAAGAAACGAAGTCAAATGTCAAATTTTCATTTGGTAGAATTTTTTAGAGAAATAAGCATGTCTCTAAACTATCAGGTAAAAATATAGGAGGTAGAAAACCAACAACTCTTCATCAATTGTCAGATTGTTTCTCTTATACATGATCTTCTTGAAGGTGGTTGTAGGTCAATATACACATATTTCTCACATGCAAAGTATAGATGAATAATAAACACATATGAACCATGCAAAAAATATCCTAAATGTGTATGTTCGTGCACAAATGTAATGCAAAAGATGTCTCAAAAATCATGTAAAAATAAATAAGACAAGGATCCATAGAAACTCACTAATAACTATGTTGAAAAACTTATAATGGGTTAGGGAAACAATAAGGCCAAAAAATGATGGGAAAATGCACGAATCAATTAAATACAAATTTTGTCTCAAGTTTTGACCCATAACTTGAGGAGTACGATATAATAGGAAGAGATATAGAGATAACCAACTTGGTATCTCACCACATCAAAGGCATCCCAAAAAACACCCTAGTAGAAAATACCCGGGATAGAACAAGAACTTAGTGTAGTGAAGAACTTAGAGTTGAATAATAAAGCAAAAGTAGGCATCCTTCCATTATTCTCACTTGTTTTTTATTCTTTATTTAGTAATTTCATGTCGATCATTGATATTAGTATAAAAGGAGGTTGGAAAATATGCTTTTCTCAGTAATGTCTCTCTTAATGGTGTCTCTCTATGTTGTGTCTAGTGTTTGGATTTAATTTCCCTATCAAAAAAACTTGAATGCCCTAATGGGCTTCACCCAAAATTTGACTAGAACTAAGGGCGATAGGCCCAAAAATCTTCATGGGGTATTTGGGTTGGACAAGAAGAACAAGGGTCATTGAGCCAACATCAAAAAATGAGGAACTACTACATACACTAGCTTGTATTCCATATATGATTGACATGAAGGAAATTAACAAAACATTGATGAAGTTTTTCTATCCTCATATCATCCAAGATCAAGTACATCCACAATTAAAGTTCACTTCTTTGCTAAAATTCCTAGACCAATGTGCTTTTCAATAAATTTGACATTCATTCCATTTGACCATTTTATTAAAGAAATAGAATTGTAGTTCTTTATTTATCTACTTTATATATTTTAAATCATGTGATAACCACATGAACCTAATATTACTTCATTATAAAGAGATACACACTGATCACATCCTTAGAATTCTTGACATAGAAATAACAAGCATTTCTCCACACACACTTCCCCATCGATCATCTTCTCTAAAATTGTTGAAATAATTAATACAAACAAGAAATTAGTCAATTATTAAACTTATATTAAGAAATAAAAATATAAGACAGAAGAAGAAAAAAACCCATTTGGTAGTTAGGGTGAGGGTTCTCTACAATTTGGTAGCAGATTGGGAAGGGGCTTGGGAAAGCGGTGAGCGTTCGTCCAGTCCTCCTATGGCTTGATCATCGATTGGATTTCCATGATAAGAGTTGTGGCAGTGTCCATTGCCACTTTCCTAACTTCCTCAATGGTTCCTGCACCCGAGAGCACATGATCCTAAGATGATGGATCTTATAGAGATTGTCTAGGGGTTTCTACTCAAGATCACATGCAGGTGACTATGGTTTTCCCTAGTGACTACTAGTAGACACATTGATCTGCAGCGTTGTTGTGACACCTTCTCTCCCCCAGTAGTCCTTGTCTTTTCTACTTTTCCTCTTTTCTTATTTGTCCCTTTTATTTTTGTTTTGGTGTCGTTATTTTGGTTTGGGGCAGCTTCTTTTGTAGTTAGTTGTTGGTATCTTCAATTTTGTATCTTATCTCTTGTTGGTATATGTTATATTTTCCTCTCCTTCATGAGAGATTACAGGCCCTAGTTGAGCTAGCTTATTTTTTCCCCACCATAGTCTTGTTTCTTCACATTACGGATATACTCATGGTGGAAATCTCTAGCTAGCTTCTCTCTCACTAATAGATTATGCTTCATCTTTACATGCTTAGAATCTAGTTTGAAAAACTACTCTTGTCAGCTCCATGGTTTAGGAATAAATGTAGAAATAATTTACTCTCATTCCAATATGATTTTTAATGATGTGTTGATCATGTTCTTGGTAGTTTTATTCTCTATTAGAGATATCTCTTCCATATGTAGATATCATATGTCTTATAAATAATGATATTGTTCCATTTTCTCTAAGAAATTGAACATTATAACAATAAAATAGAATAGATTGAATAAGTCTTATATAGAAACCCTATTTGATTTCAAAGAAAATGATTTCACAAGATGATTTCAAAAGATTACAAGTATAACATGCCTTAGTTTAATGACAAGTTATGCACTAGACATACTTAAATCTTAATGCCAATGTTTTCCAATGACTAACATGAACTTGTCAAGGATATAAATCCTAAAACAAAATAATATCCTAAATATCTAATTTTTAATATTCTACGATAATTAGGCCAAGCATATCCTAACATTATTTTGGGTTTATTTTCCCAAACATGAATTTATCCATGCTTTTTCTAAATATTTGACTTTGAAAAATTGTATTTTAATATTTATATTATGTTAGATTGCTACATATCCCTACATCACACATTAAAGTATTTTGTGTCTAATAGGGAAAATTGATGATCTTTTTGTTTGAAAAAATGGTGCAACTGTTACAGAAATCTGGCAATTATCATCACTTCTGAGTATCGATGCTCGTCATCCCTGACACCAATCCCGCCTCAAATGAAATGAAAGTTAACAACCAAACTAAAGTTTTCTTGCTTGAAAATGTAACACTTGACAAATAAGGGGAATTTTAGACCAACCAATTTTGAATAATGAGTTATGTAACAAAAACATACAAAAAATAAGATTAGAATATAGATTGTGAACCTATCCTTATCGTGTCCAAATAGTGATATCACCAACTTCATCAAGCCACACTACACTCAAGGAAACATTTCAGTGATCATGGTGTGAGTAGAGTGATATAAAAACAATACTAAATTTATTTCATTTCCAAATAATTGCATAGAATACTAAAAATATCTAAGATTTCATTTCATTATGAAATAATTTTCCTAAATACCACTAAACAATTTTCATTATAGTGAATGCCAAACAATTTTCATTTTAGACTTACCATAGAAATAATAACAAAACACAGACATGTTAATAGTTAATTTTCACAATAGACTTTGTAATGTGCACATACATTTATATTTACAATTCTAAAATTAGATTTTTGTATTATTAACAAATTACATAGATTCTTACATCAGAATATAAGTTAAACTTTTGCTTCACATGACAAACTTGTTGAGTGTGTCATTGTGACAACTTGGCTTTCCTCCCTCAATTATTATAATCATTCTCTCTCTTTAAGAGACCCATATCACTCAATATAATTCCAATCACAATACTTGAGTATGTCATGACCCAATTCGACCACCTCGATGACTTATTTCATTATATATGGGTCTAATTTGAGAAATTGGACTAAATATCATCCTTTCACAAATCACCTTCTTGCATCCAATGATGAACCTCATTGTTATGAAAACCTGGCTCTCTTGTATATTTCATGATGAGGATATTTCAATTTTGAATCGAACAATGCAAAAATAGCCTCATTTGGACCGTCCCAGCCCAAGTTATGGGCATTGAAAGTTGACTCAATTTGTGCACATTTTATTTGTTTTGTTGGGTTTTAGGCCTTAATGCGCCTAAGAAGACATGTAGCCCATGTGTTTCTCCCACAGATTGCCCCTATTCTTTCCCCTTCAGGAAATTAACAAAGGGCAGGAGCTCCTCTTCTCCCTCCCCTCCAAATCAGGTAATGTGGGGTGGGGAGCTATGAACCCTAACTTGCTGCTCCTTTTATACCTCCTCTCTTGTTTCCCTTTTTCTTTTCCCTAGTTTTCCTACAACCGCCAACCTTCTTCTCCCTTCTTTCTTCTTTTTCATGCTCCATGGTTCCCATTTTTCAAACCAGCTTCAGCCAACCATGGACTCCGTGGGAGCTCGCCCACACATCCTGCCATCGGGCAAGCACGCTACAGGAGGGTGGTGGATGATGGTGGTGTGCCCTACCAGACCACCACGGTGCTGCTTCGAGCACATATAAGCTGGGGGCATCTGTAAAGAGGCGAGATCAATCCACCTCTCTACTAATAACAATGGTAAACAAAACTCAATTTGGATAGCAGCGGAAGATAAAATTTTGACTATATTCAATTTCAAATAAAGTGTACATAAAAAATCTCCCAATATGGGTGTACATGCTTTATACAAAAAGAGGATCTAAGTAGAGGGAAGTCTAGACTACACTTTTGTCTCCAAGCAACATATTCATCAGCTAGTCCATGTCAACACTAAGATCTTCATGCCATATCCATCACCTTGCTCTACATCTGGGTGGTTGGGAAAGCACCCAACAAGAGGGAAGGAAAAATAAAAGTATGTGTCACAAAACTATTCTAGGATAACAAGAAAAGAAAAACATGTAAAACAGGCTAGGATTCATCATAAGATGAAGAAAATCAAAAGAATGAGGCAGTATTTATATAAAAGAATCTTTCAATAGATGCTTGCCATAAACAATATATAACCAATGATTTGCATGTATGATTAATATTGACTATCTTAAGTATGTAGGGTTGAGGCACCTACCGGAACTTCAACCAAAAGGGTGAGGGGAGAGTAACACATTCCCAATCACCTACACATATTTCATGTGCGGGGGAGAATAACACGTTCCCCAAGGGAGAAATAACACATTCCCCAACTATGGGTGGTTGTACATACAAGTACCACTACACTAGATAACCAGTCTAATAAAATCAACATGCTAGAAAAAGAGGTATGGCAAGATTAATCAAAGGATTTATACAACATGTCAGTGGGGTATAAAAACCCAAACAAGATAATACTACAACTAATTTTTGAGGCATAAACAAATTAAGTTTCAAGAATCATGAATTATGTCAAATTAAGCCTCATTAGGGAATATGTGTATTTGTATAAAAACTTTCCCAACTGAAGGAGGGTAGATGCACATACATAGCACATACCTTATTCTGTAGAACCATAAAACCACTTTTCATAACCTTTACACGAGATCAGAACCCACTTTCGCTAATATCATCATTAGATCTATGAATTAGAATTAGGTATACTCATTTAAATGTTTTTCTCTCTCCTCGTTTGGAGGAACAAATGTTATCCAAAAATTACCAAATTGTATATTCCGACTTATTTTAACGGATAGAATCCAAATATGAAATTAGTTTTGCCTTTTGAGAATCTTTAATGTGCTAAATAATTCAAAACATATTTTCTCTTTCCTCCTTTATTTATGACTCTATGATTATCCAAAAATTACAAAACTTCATCCATAACTCATATTAGGTATGTTAGTCACGAATATGGTATTATTTCCATTTGTTGAAGTCGTATGTTATTTTAAATAATGATTTGAATGTTTTGTACACTTTCTCTCTCCATAATTTATCTTCTCAACAACTTTTTCCAAATTGTGTCAAAATTCATCCAAAGGTCTATTTTAACATATAGAACACGAATTTGGCATCATTTTATTTTTTTGAAGACTTTATTATTTTATTTAATTCATTTAAATTTTATCACTTATTTTATCCTTTTAATTTATTAGAGGTATCTAGAAACTTTCTAAAAATATGAAACTTGGTATACAAGTAATAATAAACGTTAGGAACACGTTTTTGAGATTAATTAATTTTTATCAACATATATCTAATATTGTTGGTCTTTATATCATTTTCTCTCTCCTGAATAAAATAAAATATTAAACATTGACCAAATTAAATGCAAATTTGCCCAAAGGATTATTTTTGTGTTTAGAATACGAATTTGGAGTTAGTTTTCTATTTTTTATGCATTAAGTATTTTATTTAAATTTATTGGCATATTTCCTATTTTCTGTATTAAAGGCATTATATATTTATTTATTATCCATATTAGATGATACTTAGCCATTAAGCAATATTTAAGTCAAGAAAACGAGATTGATATATTTATTATCCAAATTATATTCTTGGGTTTATATTTAGGATTTTTTGAACAATATATTACTCATTATCTTCTTTTATCCAAAATATTCCATATTATACCCAAATTATTGCATTTATCATCTCCTTTATTTATATTTCGGGATTTTCTTTATTTTTCATATTCTAAACTGCACTACAAAGTTCTAGGACGAATTTATTTATTCTTTTTATCACTTAAGTGGATATTTTGCATATTTGACCCATTACTAAGCTTCCACTGAGGTATTTGTGCATAAACCCAAATATTGGAATAAAAGGTGAACAAATGTTCATTAGACCATTATATTCTCCACAAATTAAACAAAAAAGGCCAAAGAGGGTATAAATGAAAGGAAAAGATGGAAAGAGGGCCAAAAAGGAAAAAAGTCCAAAATTCAATATGTTACAACACTCCACCCCTTAAAGAGGATTTCGTCCCCAAAATCAGTAGCAATTAGGGAAGGGTGAGTGTGCAACCTCACATCACCAAACTTCAAGTTATACCACCCACCAAAGACTTCCACCAACTACTCATCAACATATATACCTAAGCGTTCAGAAACTTCACATACATCTCATCATAGGTCAGGTTCTCAAGGATCACCTAGGTTCCACTATTAAGATAATCTTTTTATGAGATCTAACATTATTTATATTTTTGGCTCATTAACATTATACTCTTTATGATATCACATTATCATCATTATATTAATTACATCATGCCATATACACTTTATTGCCAAAAGGGGTTATATTTCATCATCATGCATCAAACTATTTATATGTATTTCTCATTTATCTTATTAAGGATTTTATCACAATTAGGTGTTACTCATATCTCAACATTATATTTTATCATTATCATTAATAATTCAGAGTTAAACTTCATTATCCTCATATTATCACTTTATTAAGTTATAACAAATTATTTTACATGAATATAAGACATTCTATCCAATTTGTCGTTAAGCATACAATTATTTCAATTAATGTCACATTAGTTACTTATATTCATATTAACGTTTTCACAATGTCACATTATCTTTATTGCTCACATTAATATCATCATTAATTATTTCTCATATTCATTCATTTATATTATTGATTTTACACATTTATGTGAATCCCATCACTTCATATTCACATTGAAGCCATTACATGTATTTTAATGATCAAGGTGAGACATATTACTTATCAACAAATTGAATCACATTAAGTGACTAATCACATGTGTATTAGATAATAAGGTAACTTGCATTTTATATTGATGACTAAATTAATATGTGATTAGATGATCATATATATCATTTATGTGAATCAAAGTATGTTAACTGATTATGGCACTTAACATCATCAATGTATCATGAAAGGCATTAAAGATGTATAGATTAGGGTTAGATATTACAACTTAGGGTTTAGGTCAACATGACCATTTTATTTCACTTATTCATCCTTAGCATGTGTTAATTACGAATTATAACCTTACTCATCATATCATTAGGGTTTATTGGTTCGTGACATAATTAACATCTTACTTATTGACAATTAGCATTGATATTCATATTATGTGTAGTCGATGTACATTAGGGTTCAAGAACATGCATTATTCCTTAGATGACCATTACATGTTCATTAATATGTAAACAAGCATGTTAGGGTTACAACTATTAACTTGTTTGGTCAAAACTAAAGATCCAAGCACACTAACCACCTAAGTATCGAATTAGGGTTTCTAAAGATTGATTAGATAAGCTCAAGCTATAGGGCCCATATCAATCAATAAATGAGGGTAATGCTCCCCTCCGATTTCCACATAGTTTTTAAGGTAATCCTTATAGAAATCATACCTCCCTCCTCCTTTAGCCAAATAGGGCAAATAAATATATCAAATTGATCCTTTCGATGATAACTACAACAAGAACCAACTTGTAGACCTTAAACGTGTTTCTAATTCTCATGCTTTGCCTAAAATGTGACCTTTGAATATGATTGATCACATTTAATGTATGTTGGTGATAAAACTTGGATCCTTGTTACTTAATCTACCCTATGATTCTTAAATAAGTAAATTTGTAACCTTGTGATCCTAATGGAGGTCCTAATCATCCTATTACCCATGAATGACCTTTATTGTGCTTTTATGTGACTTGTTTGTCTAGTAATGATGTACCTTACTCTATTATAATACTCTTGCTTCTTAATGTGGACTTACGATAGATCAACTTTGATATCAGTGCCCTATGCCTCTCTATAGCACAATATCACCACATGGACCCATTTCAATCTATGTTGTTCTCTATTGTGCCAAATGCATCATGTGACCCCTTTATGTCGATGTATGACTTTACCCTAATCAAATGGGTTGTTTTCCCATTTTATGCACCCAATTACTATATAAATCTCTAAAATCAGTAATTTGTGAGTTGTTGTTACCCAATGGGATAAGACCAACCCCACTCATGGTATAATTATGTATGTGCACCTTTTAGCGTAAATGTCCATATTACTTGTTTATCTCCCTTATGCCCTAATCTTGGTGTGACTCTGATTCGTATGCTTCCCTCTCGTCAATTCAGAACTGAATCTATTATTCTTGGTTTGTTGATATGGAGGTACCCGTAGTTCATATGTTGGAACCTAATGGTATATATGTTATACTTTGGTTAAATGCATATTGATGATTTCTATTTGAGGCCAAGACCATAGGGGCACCCACCTAATCTTGAATATGATTCTTATGTCCATACTTCCCTGATCTAAATCATGCACTATGCTTGGATCCCATGCCTAATCTAAATCATGCATTTTGCTTGGATCCCATGTCTTAGTTGGATCATGACCTTGTATTCCTTACTATAAGTCTTTGACCCTATAATGGACACAAGTTACCTAAATCATGTAATGTCCATATAGAATGAGTGGAACACCCAAATTACATGAAACTTGAACCACACCCCTATGATGACCTCTAGATAAGTAAATGACAATCACATACACTAATAAGCACCTTTGCACCTAACATGGCCATAAACCCTGAAATGAAGCTAGTTAGGATTAATGATGAGAATCTAATGCATATATGTAATCTTGTTCTTAATCAGGTGTTGCTTGAGGTCTGGATGGTCAATGATAGGTTATGAAAACTCTAAATCAGGTATGAGCTTAAATAATTATGTGACTATGGTTTTCTTGCCTGAATGTGATACATATGTATGCTTGATTACTTGCTCAAATATTGCCATGTAGTAATCTGGTATTGTACTCGATGTTTATCTTGTACCGTGTTTTATAACTTGCAAACATAATATATAAACTCCATTATACAAATGTCCTACACCTACCTGAAGTTTGGGGTAAGGACATGATGATGGACATCCTACTTGAGTTATCAAAATAGGGCAGATCATTGATAAAAGGGTTATCTAATTTTGAGCACCCTCATAGACTCTTCCAGTGAGAAGATGTCCATAACAGGTCTTACAAATACATGATATTGATGAATGCACGAAATGATGGTATAATTGGAGTGAAATGACATAAAACATGGGCTCTCATTTTATTAAATACTTAACTTATTTATTCTTATTCATTTGCTTCTACAAATGTTTTCAAATTATGCAATGCTTATGTATATGTATCTTTTAGCCCTCTACTCAGCACCTCGTGTGCTTGACCCACCTTTTTCACGTATTTTATAGGTTTAGAGATGGCTGGAAGTTGAATGGCTTAATGATCTATATTAGGTGTTCTTATTGTAAATCCCTAGTATCCATGAGCAGACTTATGAAATTGTACTCCTTAACATGTAATTGAAAGCTTGTAATAAACAATGTTGCTTAATATATCTTGTTGATTGTTGTTATTATGAATGGTGCCTTTATCTTGTTATCACTTCATGTATGCTAAGCATTTCACACTTCCACATGTTGTCTTTGGTATTCATTTGGTTCATGGAATTGGGATTCCAGTTCCGTGACAGATGGCATCAGAGCATGAAAAATAACTACACCAAACATTACTCACATGAAACACAAACTAAACTCACCTTACATCTCAACCTAGAAACTTAATGAGTTGTCCTTTGTGTAGTAAGATGACCTAGCCTTTAGGTTAGAACTTGGATGTTCTAGAACTAGGTGTAGACCTGTATAACCCTTAGAGCTTTTGTTTTGCCCTCCTTCTATCCTGTAGCATGGGCTATAGGTTCAGGAGGGTGAGAAAATTGAGATCTTATCCTAACCGTAGACATATGTTCGTGACATGTGCTTAGGGTAGATACATAGGTGTGCACCATGTTCTTGCTAGTTCTCTAGGTTTCATGGTACTATACTGCCAGATGAGTGTGGTAACTCATTTTGTTGTTGGTTTTTGTTTTGTTCGAATGGAATATGGTAGTTTTTCATCGATTGTTTCAATGTTCGAGAAAACTATTTCAAGTATTAATACATGTACATATGAAAAATGTTAACACACTTGGAAGGGAAGTGAGTGCCCATGTAGCCTAAGAGAAAGAGATGTAACATTACGTCTAGATGAGGGAGTTTAGATGATAGTGTGATCTCTGGAGTTGTCTAGAGCCATGATAAAGTTTAGGCTAGTGAGTATCCTAGATAACCTAAGTTGATGATGATGATGATGATGATGATGATGAGGATGAGGATGATGATTGTGATGGTGATGATGATGTGATGATGATGATGATGATGATGACGATTATAATGTGGATAATGATGTTGATGTGGATATGACCCAAGTTTGTTTTGATAGGGTCAAGTATATTTGACGACATGAGATGAGTTTGATCACTCAACTCTGGCTAAACCTAGCACCTTGTATGATACATGTGACTTGGTTGATGTGCTAAAACATAGTTAGTGGGTTGACATGGTTGCTTGTGTCTAGTCTTGTATATGATGAGATATGATGTGTAAGATATGGTTTTGGATCAACATAGACCTCAATATCTTTACAAAGAATGACCTCTACCATGGGACATATGAAAAGGGTGACCTCTTGATATGAGTCGACCCGCCACGGGAGAAGGTCAGAGTACCTATACTCCAAATATGTGAAATTTTGAAAAATATGCATGATGAAATACATGATGATGAGTCCCCATCTAGAATACTTCTAAGTATGTGAGGTGAGTCACCTAGTGTGTGGTCCCTTAAAAATGTTGAACCCTAGATTTCATATGAAAAGATCTAACCCTAGAGGAAGAGGCATTCAATATATGTTGTTTTGCTGTATAGGTGAGGGAGATGTCCTAAGATCCTAATATGATGTACATGACATGTGATATCCAGGATGAGCCTCATACAAGGGTTAGTGGTTTGATGTAAAGGAATCTAGTGGTTGCTCTTATTTAATATATTGGGTAAAAGTTTGACATGGGTAGATGTTGGTGGTTAGCATGTTTTGCCTTGACATGTATAGGTCTTAGCTTGAGTGACTTGAGATTTTAGATCTCCTTTGAGATACAAGTGAGATATATGTAAAACCTTGATGTTGACGATAATGTTGTTTCTCAAATGATACTTGATACATGAAAAATCCCACTTTTGTTCAAACTTGGTATATGTATGATAAGTCACCCTCATAAGATATACCCAATATGAACTCAAACCTCACATTAAAGATCTATATTTGGAAGCATGAAATTGATATGATGATGTCATAAGATCTTAGCTTGAATAATAAGGGGTAACATGCCTAATGTCATGCCTAAATGAGGAAAAAAATAATTAACTCGATATGACGATTCACTTGAGGTTATAACTAGAATAAACATGATGAATAAATTGGTTGATCATGGACAAAAAAAATGGATGGACATAATTGATTAGAACTGGTAGAACTTGGGGAAAACCAAGTCATGCATGAAATCTAGTATAAATATGAAATATCAACATTCAATGGTGATCCCTTTTGAAAGCCATGACGATGAACATGAACAATCTCAATAAAACATCTTAGGCTCATGTGAAGACTGGAACAAAACCCTAATGTAGGGGTAATAAGGAATGTGAAAATCCAAATGCCATGACGATGTCATAATATGATACAATGCCTAGTAGTATGTACCTAATTGAGATGGGTAAACCCCTGATAACAAAGCCTAAATGTGCACTTTGTAGTGGGGGGTGCCTTGATACCTCGATTGAATATCCAAAATATGAGGTTTTTTTACTTTGACTTTTAACTATGATCTTATATGAATTTTGAGGACGAATTGTTTTTAAGGAGGGAAGGATGTGACAACCTAGTTTTCCTCCCTAAATTATTATAATTGTTCTCTCTCTTCAAGAGACCCATTTCACTCAATTTAATTCCAATCACAGTACTTAAGTATGTTGTGACCCAATTTGACCATCTCGATGACTGATTTCATGATGTATGGTTCTAATTTGAGAAATTAGACTAAATATCATGCTTTCACACACCACCTTCTTGCATCTAATGATGAACCTCATGATGAGGATATTTCAATTTTGAATCCAGTGGCACAAAAATAGCCTCATTTGGACCGTCCTAGCCCAAGTTATGAGCATTTGAAAGTTGACTCAATTTGTGTACATTTTATTTGTTTTTTTTGGGTTTTAGGCCTTAATGGGCCTAACCAGACATGTGGGCCATGTGTTTATCTCACACATCACCCGTCTCCTTTCCCCTTCGGGAAATTAATGAAGGGCAGGAGCTCCTCTTCTCCTTCCCTCCAAATCGGGTAATGGGGAGGGGACCTGTGAACCCTAACTTGTTGCTCCTTTTATACCCCCTCTCTTGTTTCCCTTTTTCTTTTCCCTAGTTTTTCTACATCCACCAACCTTCTTCTCTCTACTTTTTTCTTTTTCATGCTCCATGGTTCCCCTTCTTCAATCCAACTTCGGCCAGCCATGGACTCCATGGGAGCTCGCCCACACATCCCGCCATCAGGCAAGCGCGCTACAGGAGGGTGGCGGATGGAGGCGGCGTGACCTACCCCGACCACATCGGTGTTGCTTCGAGCAGTTGCAAGCTGGGGGCATTCCCAGAAGGGGAACAAGGTTCCCCTATTCTTCCCTTGCTCCTAGCAGAGCCTCAAAGCCTGGGCAAGCGGGCGCAATGGGGAACGATGAACAACGCCTACAGGAAACTGAGTGCAGGGTGCAATGATGGCAGGAGGTGCAGGACCGTTGGTATCTGGAGGGTCACAATGAGGGTAGCACAGAACCATGGGGCAACTGGGCAGATCAACTATAGGCTCACGTCCTGAGAGAGAGTTGTCCTATCTTAGGTGAAGGGCCCAGATCAATCAATAAATGAGGGTAATTCTCCTCTCTGATTTCCATATAGTTTTTAATGTAATCCTTCTAAATATAATATCTCCCTCCTCCTTTGGATAAATAGGGAAAATAAATATATCAAATTGATCCTAACAATGAGGCCTATGACATGAACCAACTTGCATACCTTATATATGTTTCTAATTCTCCTCTTTTTCCTAAAATGTGACCTTTGACTATGATTGATCACATTTAATGTATGTTGGTGATAAAACTTGGATTCTTGTTACTTAATCTACCTTATGATTCTCAAATCAGTAAATTTGTAACCTTGTGACCCTAATGGAGATCCTAATCATCCTATTGCCCATGAATGGTCTTTATTATGCTTTTATTTGACTTGTTTATCTAGTGGTGATGTACCTTACTCTATCATAATACTCTTGCTTCTTAATGTGGACTTATGATAGATCAACCTTGAAATCAGTTCCCTATGCCTCTCTATGGCACAATATCACCACATGGAGCCATTTCTATGTTTTTCTCTATTGTGCCTTTATGTCGATGTATGACTGTACCCTAATCAAATAGGGTGTTTGCCCTTTTTATGCACCTAATTACTATAGAAAACTCTGAAATATGTAATTTGTGAGTTGTTGTTACCCAATGGGCTTATACCAACCCCACTCATGGTAAATTTATGTATGTGCACCTTTTGGCTCAAAGTCCATATTGCTTGTTTGTCTCCCTTATGCCCTAATCTTGGTGTGACTCTTATTTGTATGTGTCCGTCTCATTAACTCAAAACTGACTCTATTATTCTTGGTTCTTTGATATGGAGGTCCCTGTAGGTCATATGTTGGACTCTAATGGTATATATGTTATACTTTGGTTATTCCATGCATATTGATGATTTCTATTTGAGGCCAAGACCGTTGGGTCGCCCACCTATTCTTGAATATGATTCTTATGTCCATACTTCGCTGATCTAAATCATATGTTATGCTTGGATCCCATGTCTTAGTTGGATCATGACCTTGTATGCCCTATTATAAGTCTTTGACCTTATAATGGGAACAAGTGACCTAAATCATGTAATGTCCATATAGAATGAATGGGACACCCAATTGACATGAAACTTGAACCACACCCCTATGATGACATCTAGATAAGTAAATGACAATGACATACACTAATAAGAAACTTTGCACCTAACATGGCCATAAACCCTCAAATGAAGCTAGTTAGGATTAATGATGAGAATCTAATGCATATATGTAATCTTGTTCTTAATCAGGTGTTGCTTGAGGTCTAGATGGTCAAGGATAGGTTACAAAAACTCTAAATCAGGTATGGGCTTTAATACTTATATGACTCTGGCTTTCTTGTCTGAATGTGATACATATGTATGCTTGTTTACTTACTCAAATATTGTCATGTAGTATTGTAGTATTGTACTCGATGTTTGTCTCGTACCGTTATTTATAACTTACAAACATAATATAGAAATTCTATTATACAAACCTCCTGCACATGCCTAATGTTTGGGTTAAGGACATGAGGATGCACGTCCTAATTGAGTTATCAAGATAGGGTGAATCATTGATAAAAGCGTTAGCTATTCTTGAGCACCCTCATAGACACTTATAGTGAGAAGATTTCCATAAACGATCTTATGAATACATGATATTGATGAATGCACAAAATTATGGTATAATTGCAGTGAAATGACATAAAACATGGACTCTCATTTTGTTAAATACGTAACTTGTTTATTCTTGTTCATCAACTTCTGCAAAATTTTTCAAATTATGTAAAACTTATGTACATGTATCTTTTATCCCTGTACGCGGCACCTCATGTGCTTGACCCATCTTTTTCACATATTTTATAGGTTCAAAGATGTCTAGAAGTTGATGGGCTTGGTGAGTTGTGTTAGGTGTTCTTATTGTAGATCCCTAGTATCCATGAGCAGACTGGTAAAATTGTACTCTTGAACATGTAATTGAAAGCTTGTAATAAACAATGTTGCTTAATATATCTTGTTGATTGTTGAGATTATGAATGGTGCCTTTATATTATTATATGTTAATGAATGCTAATCATTTCACGCTTTTACATGTTGTCTTTGGTATTTTTTTGGTTCATGGGATTGGGGTTCCAGTTCCGTGACAATCATCAACCATCTCCATACTTGCAACTAAAAAATGTGCATTGTCTTTCAAGTCAGACTCAATCATTATACTAGAATGAAAACCTAGAGTATTCCAAAATATAGTTTATTTTGGTATACTACATGCAACTCATCCTCATCTTGATTTTAGACAATGTCATCTTCTCACCTAAGTTAAATAAATAATCATTCTTGCTACCACATTTTTCTTATAAATTGAATTTATTATTGGAGTTGATACAAATGATAATTACTCCTTTTTAAGGAAACCAATAATGGTTAAAACATGTAAGATAACCAAAATGATGCAAATAAAGTTTATTCTATTGATATATTTTAGAAAATCTTTTTCTAATACAAGTATTCTAGAAAGCAAAGTCGTGTTTACAAAGCATAGAGAAGTCCTCCGACAATGTCATTCAGAAAGTGTTGTCGAGTAGTTGGTCTCTATTTTCTAGGAATTTCTTTAATTTTTTAATCCTTTACTTTATGATAACTAGAATGTCATCATTTTTCTTCATCTTTTGTCTCTTTTAGATGAAACCACTTAAAGAACTTTTCATCATGTTGGATATTAAATGTTAAAATGATTTCAATAATTATTATAATGGCATGTCCCTCAAGACATTCTCGTTGCTAGTGAAGTATTGTTCATTTATAAAGAACAATGATGACACTCTAGTTCTCATTAGGAAAAGGATAGAAAACCTAAGGTAATTCCTAGATGATGGAAGACCACCTATTCCTGAGTACTATCAAATGAATTTAAGGGAAGACCTTCCAATATAAAATTCAAAGCATTCTATTTGTTTACGTCAATGAGAAAGAAGGTTTTACAAAAACCAACCAAACTATGTGTGGTGATCAATATAGTTGTGAATGAAGAGGAACTATCATAATTAATAAACATTGATTTTAATGTTAAGGAAAATGAAGGAGAAGATAGAGACAAGAAGAATGAGTATCCCTCCAACAAACTTGAGAAGAACAAATATTTTGAGATAAAATGTGAACATAGTATACAAAAAGAAGCTCAAAAGCAACTAATGTTGTGATTATTCTACATTGCAAATCCATACTCCCATTCCTGCACAAATTAGGATTGAGATAGACTACGTTAGAGGCCATGAACCGCTAATGGATGTATAAAACACTTACCAACCTTGTAACTCTACCAATGCCTTGCATAATTGTTGAAGAACATGCAAATATTTCTAGTATTAGTTGAATTTACCACATGAACACCAATTTTCCTTTACGAACAATCAAACCAAATGTAGAACATATTGATAGATCGAATGTAGTTACTATAGCAACCTAATGAAGTGAAACTAAAAAATTGAAAATACGCTACACTAATCATATGAAGTTCAATTAGATTATTTTGATATCTGATTACACTTACATGGATCAAATCAAGGCATTGGTGGATATAAGATTTGTTAGGGAAGCAATCAGTAAAACCCTACTGAATAAGAAATATTGCTCATTTACAAGATATATAGTGTAGCTAGACTGATGATTTGAGAAGAAGACATGTAATGGGCTCATGTCTGGGAAAAAGAGAAAGGTTGATGGGCCAATGCAATATGGAATTGGACAAACTTGACAGTCAATTTGAGCATGGAAAGAAATAGAATAGTTACCAAGGAGTTAAGAATGATATTTCTAGTGTTGTGGAGCCCAAGTAGAGGAGGAAACTCCATGAAAAGCGATGAAAATCCTAATTTAGAACTATCAGGGATGGGCCAAATTGACAGTGTGACAAAACTCTAGTTGTGGTGTTGGAGGGAAAGCCCAAATAAGGTTTTCTTGATGGAAACAATGGTGTTGGTGGAAGGTCTTGAGGGTGTCAAGAAGAAGTCTATTTTTGTGGAAGGGATATGCCTTTAAAGTAAAGGAAGATCAGATGATATCGGGCTATGGTGGAAGGATATGGAAGTTGAAATTCTTAACTACTCTCCACAACATGTGCAATGCAAGGTGATAGACGATGGTACAACTTTGTGTTTGATGGCAATGATTATGTATGGATGCTCTGTCCAACAAAATTAATATAAAACTTGAGATCTTATGAGGATGTTAATTAGTTAGGTTGACTGTAACATCCCAATCTTGTTATGCAAATTTTCCAATATACTTTATTCCTTGCGTGCTCTTTTCCTAATTAGATGATTGTTGAGGACTTAAATGCAATTTTCCCATGATTAGTTTTGCAAAATCATTTATTATGTCCAATTGCTCTATTATACTTGTTTTATTTAAAGAAAATGTCTTCATGTATATCTATGCCCTTTTGTTTAAGAAAATGAAGATAAATGCTTTTATGACAAATTTTCTCTCCCATGTGATAATTAGTGATTTACTTGTTTAATTATTTGTTTAATGTCCTCCATATTGTTAATTAAAAATAAATAATATTTAGGGCACGTTTTTATGTTTTGCAATCCTTATTTGAGAAATCAATGACTTTATATACACTATTTATACTCATTTAAGTGCACATGATGACTTTTGCTACATTAGGTCTAAAACGTGTACAAGCATAAAATCCAATTGAATGGGAATGTTCTAGACCCTCTAATACACTTATGGTTCAAATTTGAACCCTTTTGACCCATGTTTGGACCCTCTAATCAATTAAAGAACATTTAAGTATAGTATGACCATGATTTGAATTCTATTTCATTGATTGCTTTGATTTTCCCTATGTTCCGGTTTTATTTACTTGTCACATGGCTGTGTCCCTTATCTCACGCGATCCGACGGCTGCCTTATGATCACTCCACGATCGGACGGCCTAGAGGTCGTCAACTACCTTTGTTCTTTCCGCGGGTCATAGCCGTTTCACAGGTCGTTTTCCCCCGACCTCGTTCTCACTCCACACTGCATCATTACTCCTGATTCTTTCACTGATGAAACGGCGGGGTCAATCCGCACCTAACAAGCCTTTGCTCGTGTTCTCTCATGCCTTACAGTCAAAATGCCCATTAGGGCTTGCGGGCCCCTCTCTGCCGTATTTAGAAGCCGCCTACCTACTCCCTCTCCTCCTCATCTCAGGATCTTAAGAGCACCACCAGACCCTACAAAGACCTCCCCCACCTTTAATTTGGCCCCGAGAGCCCCGACTCTCCCTGACCTACTAGGTTTTAGTTTTCGGCGACCTTGAGTTCGCCCAGCCTCCTCCAGTCACCTCGTCTCAATCACGATCTCAGTGATCATCCTCAACCTTCGTCCTTCCTGTTTGTACCTTTGTTTTGGCTCGATGTAGCCTTGATCGATGTACCCTGTAGGACCGACCACCTCCGTTCGTCGACACTTGTCGCCATTGGTGTTTAGGGCCTCTGCGGCCTAGGTTTCTTTTCGCCCGGCTTCGTGGGATGCCATGGGATGATTACTTGAACCTGGTTCCTCGCCTCACCAGTGGTATTCCTGTTTTCAATTTCGGACCCCCTTTCCCCTGTTTTCTTGTTTTTATAGCAGCCTCCATGGACACAGCTCCTCTCGCACCTCTCGGCTTGTTTCTTCAACTTCATCGGGCTTCCACGAAACTCCAATGGTGGTTTTCGTCCTCCCTCTTTCGACGTTTCTCACCTGGATGCCTCACTACGGCACCTGGGCGCTGCCAGAGCAACATCTAGAGCTCCAGACCATGCCAGAGCATATATCTTGGTTCGTTGGCTCTGCCAAGATGTGGGGAAGCCCCTGGGAGGTTTGGTTTCTTGGGAAAGATTGTACCCGTGACCCTGGAAGGACGACCAAGAGCTCCAGCGAGCTGCTCGACCCATTGCTCGCGGTAGAGCAGGCAGGGAACAAACCAGGTCAGGAAATGATTGTGGTGCCGGCATGAGTTCAATCTGTTAACTGATCGCCCAAGGGTACTATCGGTATTTCAACATTCATTTTGTTCTCCATCGACCGCGAGTGTATTTTGTCTTAAATGACAATTTTACCCCTGCTCGTTTGATTCTTGTGTCATGTGCGCCTAAGGTACTTTAGTAATTCCACATTTTATTTCCTTTTGATTAATCGTTGATTTATATTGCTGTCACAATAAGGTTTCTTGTTTTCTGATTGGTCCAGAGTGCATAATTCATAACTTTTGCATACAACCTCAGAAAAAATAAATAAATATGTTTTGGAAAGGATTTTCAATAAGGAATCCGATTTTCTGGGTTTCATCGCTTGATTTCTCTATTTTCACATCTCAGTATTTATATGAGAAAATTAGGGTTTAATGATATATGATAAAGGATAATTATGTTAATTTCAGGTGATTAAACGGATCTAACCAGTCAAACCAGGTTTGACTCAGGTGTTTTAGCTCAAGGTAAGTGGGCCATGTCCTTGGCATAGTAAAGTTGATTTATTGAATGATTATATATGTTTATGCAATTTATGTTAAATCATGATTAATACATGTTTTCTTCAATGTATATGGTTATTGGATGTTGATTGTTATAATTCAAGTCTAAGAATAGAAATCCCATTAAGATTATGAATCATGATTAAGATACATGAAACCAAGATTAGGAGGGAAGAGATTCCCATCCATGCTTAAGAGGGAGAAATCCCAATCATGTTCAAGAGGGAGTAATCCCAGTTAAGATCAAGTTTAGGTTATTAAGAAGATAAGTAAAGTCTAAGAAAGATCATGGTTAAGGGAATTTGATTTAGATTTATATGCACCTTGTTATGGGCTTTCCGAGCATTATGGGCTTTCCGAGCAATTATGGGCTTTCCGAGCATTATGGGCTCCTTATGGGGCATTAAGAGATGATCATATACTTCTTGTCAAATTCTTTATGTAAAAGATGTCAAGAAATGATTAATGTTAATGCATGTTCATGTTTATGTCAAGTCACCTTTATACGTTATTTTTATGCTTTATAACATGCCAATGCCACTTACTCACCATGTTTGTTTTTCCTTTGCATGGCTGGGGACGAGATGTACGCAGGAGTTGGAGCTAAGGAGAAGGAATCATCTTGAGGAGAATACAAGAACCCAAAGATCTAAGGAGTTGTTGCCTGGTGAGACGTCCTTCTATGGAGATCCTGTCATTTATATGTTATCCAGTTTATATTAGCATAGCTTTAGTATCATGACGTAGTTATCTTTCTAAGAAGAACTTTATGTATGACTCTATGTTTCTATGAATGCCAAGTGTTGTTTATTTCTTGATATGAGATCATGCATGTGACAATCCCTCCCTCATATGCCAAGTACCCCACATTATGGATAATGTTGGGGATTAGGCTGTGCTTCCGCTGGTTACGTACGAAACCCTAGGGAGGGGTGTTACATTAATGGTATCAGAGCAAGGAATAGATGGCCACTAAGGAAACACTAGAGATTCATATTATGTTCTAATATCATGTTATGTTTACCCTTTCAGATGGCCCCTAAGAAGAAGGAGAAGGTTGGTGAGTCAAGACCCTCACAAGGATCCTCTAGTGGTGATAAGACTGAAGACATGAACCACATCCCTCCACCAGTCACCCTAGATGCCCTAGTAGCAGCCTTGACCAATGTCCTCCAACCTAGAGCTCCACCTAGAGTACATGAGATCTCCCTCATAGATTTCTTGAAGATTATACCTGATGCTTTCCATGGTGAAGATGAAGTTGATGTGGTGACCAAGGCTGAGGAATGGCTTAGCAACATGGAGCATTGCTTTAGAGACTTAGAGTGTCCCCCACGTAGTAGGGTTATATTTGCCACCCATATGCTCAAGGGTGCAGCCCGTACTTGGTTGGAAAACCTCTTAGCCTCTAGGGAACATGATGACCCTCCTTTCTCTTGGGGTGAGTTTGTAGACGTCTTGAATGACCATTATGTATCTGAAGCCATGTTAGAAAGGAAGGAGGATGAGTTTGTTAACCTTAAGCAGGTGGGTGACATGACTGTCACTGAGTATGGCATGAAGTTTTGTAAGCTCCAAAAGTATGGTCTTGAGTACACTAAGCAAAAGAGATCTAAGAAGTTCATTAGAGGGCTTAAACCCGACCTTAGTTATGCCTTGTCCGGTAGAGGACATAGGACCATGCTATCAGCCCTAGATGCAGCCCTAGAGTTGGAGGATCACCCTGGGAGGAATCAAAAGAAGGAGATACCCCAAAACAATTTTCACCCTCAACCCCCTCCACCCTCCAACCATAAGAGAAAACCCCTGAGCCTCCTCTAGAGAATGGGAGAACCCCATGACCCACATGCAAGAGAAATCATGGTGGTCCTTGTAGGTTTGGGACTTCTGTTTGCTACTATTGTGGTGAGGTAGGGCATATCAAGCCTAATTGCCCTAAGCTTGCAAAGAAGGATACCAACCATAACCAAGTTAAGAACCCTAATCCTCAATGCAAGGTTAAACCAAGGCTCTTCACCATGCAAATGTCGGATGGACAAGAGGAAAATGATCAAGGTAAGGGTAGTTAAGTAATTTATGTTGAATCATAATGCTTTGTTTATGTATGTTTCTTTCATAATGAAATTTTGTATGGAAAATTTACAAGTTTATGTGAAATACTTAAGGTGGGTAGAAACTCTAGGAAATTTCGAGGACAAAATTTATTTAAGGTGGGTAGAATTGTAACATCCCAATCTTGTTATGCAAATTTTCCAATATACTTTATTCCATGCGTGCTCTTTTCCTAATTAGATGATTGTTGAGGACTTAAATGCAATTTTCCCATGATTAGTTTTGCAAAATTATTTATTATGTCCAATTGCTCTATTATACTTGTTTTATTTAAAGAAAATGTCTTCATGTATATCTATGCCCTTTTGTTTAAGAAAATGAAGATAAATGCTTTTATGACAAATTTTCTCTCCCATGTGATAATTAGTGATTTACTTGTTTAATTATTTGTTTAATGGCCTCCATATTGTTATTTAAAAAGAAATAATATTTAGGTCACGTTTTTATGTTTTGCAATCCTTATTTGAGAAATCAATGACTTTATATACACTATTTATACTCATTTAAGTGCACATGATGACTTTTGCTACATTAGGTCTAAAACGTGTACAAGCATAAAATCCAATTGAATGGGAATGTTCTAGACCCTCTAATACACTTATGGTTCAAATTTGAACCCTTTTGACCCATGTTTGGACCCTCTAATCAATTACAGAACATTTAAGTATAGTATGACCATGATTTGAATTCTATTTCATTGATTGCTTTGATTTTCCCTATGTTCCGATTTTATTTACTTGTCATACGGCTGTGTCCCTTGTCTCACATGATCCGGCGGCTGCCTTATGATCACTCCACGATCGGACGGCCTACAGGTCGTCAACTACCTCCGTTCTTTCCGCGGGTCATATCCGTTTCACAGGTCATTTTCCCCCGACCTCGTTCTCACTCCACACTGCATCATTACTCCCGATTCTTTCACAGATGAAACGGCAGGGTCAATCCGCACCTAACGAGCCTTTTCTCATGTTCTCTCATGCCTTACAGTCAAAACGCCCATTAGGGCTTGCGAGCTCCTCTCCTCCGTATTTAGCAGCCGCCTACCTACTCCCTCTCCTCCTCATCTCAGGATCTCAAGAGCACCACCAGACCCTGCAAAGACCTCCCCCACCTTTAATATGGCCCTGAGAGCCCCAACTCTCCCTGACCTACTCGGTTTTAGTTTCTGGCGACCTTGAGTTCGCCCGGCCTCCTCTAGTCACATCGGCTCAATCACGAGCGTAGTGAGCATCCTCAACCTTCGTCCATCCTATTTGTACCTTTGTTTTGGCTCAATGTAGCCTTGATCAATGTACCTTGTAGGACCGACCACCTCCCTTCGTCGGCACTTGTCACCATTTGTGTTTAGGGCCTCTGCGGCCTAGGTTTCTTTCCGCCCGGCTTCGTGGGATGCCATGGGATGATTTCTTGGACCTGGTTCCTCGCCTCACCAGTGGTATTCCTATTTTTAATTTTGGACCCCCTTTCCCCTGTTTTCTTATTTTTCTAGCAACCCCCATGGACACAACTCCTCTCGCACCTCTCGGCTTGTTTCTTCAACTTCATCGGGCTTCCACGAAACTCCAAGGGTGGTTTTGGTCCTCCCTCTTTCGACGTCTCTCACCTGGATGCCTCACTACGATACTTGGGCACTGCCAGAGCAACATCTAGAGCTCCAGGCCATGCCAGAGCCTATATTTTGGTTCGTTGGCTCTGCCAAGATGTGGGGAAGCCCCTGGGAGGTTTGGTTTCTTGGGAAAGATCGTACCCGTGACCCTGGAAGGACGACCAAGAGCTCCAGCGAGTTGCTCGACCCATTGCTCGCGGTGGAGCAGGCAGGGAACAAACCAGGTCAGGAAATGACTGTGGTGTCGGCATGAGTTCAATCTGTTAACTGATCGCCCAAGGGTACTATCGGTATTTCAACATTCATTTTGTTCTCCATCGACCGTGAGAGTATTTTGTCTTAAATGACAGTTTTACCCCCACTCGTTTCATTCATGTGTCATGCGTGCCTAAGGTACTTTAGTAATTCCACGTTTTATTTCCTTTTCATTAATCGTTGATTTATATTGCTGTCACAATAAGGTTTCTTGTTTTCTGATTGGTCCAGAGTGCAAAATTCATAACTTTTGCATACAACCTCAGAAAAATATAAATAAATTTGTTTTGGAAAGGATTTTCAATAAGGAATCTGATTTCTAGGTTTCATTGCCTAATTTCTCTATTTTCACATCTCAATATTTATATGTGAAATTTAGGGTTTAATGATATATGATAAAGGATAATTATGTTAATTTGAGGTGATTAAAAGGATCTAACCAGTCAAACCAGGTTTGACTTGGGTGTTTTAGCTCAAGGTAAGTGGGCCATGCCCTTGGCATAGTAAACTTGATTTATTGAATAATTATATATGTTTATGCAATTTATGTTAAATCATGATTAATACATGTTTTCTTCAATGTATATGGTTATTGGATGATGATTGTTATAATCTAAGTCTAAGAATAGAAATCCCATTAAGATTATGAATCATGATTAAGATACATGAAACTAAGATTAAGAGGGAAGAGATTCCCATCCATGCTTAAGAGGGAGAAATTCCAATCATGTTCAAGAGGGAGTAATCCCAGTTAAGATCAATTTTAGGTTATTAAGAAGATAAGTAAAGTCTAACAAAGATCATGGTTAAGGGAATTTGATTTAGATTTATATGCACCTTGTTATGGGCTTTCCGAGCATTATGGGCTTTTCGAGCAATTATGGGCTTTCCGAGCATTATGGGCTCCTTATGGGGCATTAAGAGAGGAGCATATACTTCTTGTAAAATTCTTTATGTAAAAGATGTCAAGAAATGATTAATGTTAATGCATGTTCATGTTTATGTCAAGGCACCTTTATACGTTATTTTTATGCTTTATAACATGCCAATGCCGCTTACTCACCATGTTTGTTTTTCCTTTGCATGGCTGGGGACGAGATGTCCGCATGAGTTGGAGCTAAGGAGAAGGAAGCATCTTGAGGAGAATACAAGAACCCAAAGATCTAAGGAGTTGTTGCCTGGTGGGACGTCCGTCTATGGAGATCCTATCATTTATATGTTATCCAGTTTATATTAGCATAGCTTTAGTATCATGATGTAGTTATCTTTCCAAGAAGAACTTTATGTATGAATCTATGTTTCTATGAATGCCAAGTATTGTTTATTTCTTGATATGAGATCATGCATGTGACAATCCCTCCCTGATATGCCAAGTACCCCACATTATGGATAATGCTGGGGATTAGGCTGTGCTTCCGTTGGTTACGTAAGAAACCCTAGGGAGGGGTGTTACATTGACTCTCTATATAACATGTTTGGATACTTTAATGAAATTGTGTCCAATGAGGAAAAGTATATGGTCCATCAAATCCAGATTAGATTCATGCAAAATTTCTAAAGTGCTATTCATGATTTTGAACTGATAGATTCGGACTTCAAGGGTGACAAGTTCACATGGTACAAGGGGATTTCTCTAGAAACCTGCCTACATGAAAGGCTTGATAGAGCCTTGGAAAGTCTCTATTACTGTGATATATTCACTTTTTGTAGAGTCATCCATTTTCCAAAATGATGAATCTTATCATGCACCGATCATTAACATGAATGATCGAAGAGCATGCTTAGACAGAAGAAAAGGGAACAACTTTTTTCTTTTGAGAATATGTGGGTGGAGGAGGAATAATGTGTTGAGATTATGAAAAACATCATCAGGAGAGGCAAGGGAAATGGGAATTTCAAGTAAGATTGATATGTATAGTGCAAGATTCAAAAATGTAGGTGTCTGATCACTTTAGAGATATCAAGAAGAAAATCAAGCAGCTTGAAGATGGTCTCAGTTCTATCTATTAGCTTCTGCATGATGCTAAAAATATCCAAAGATGTACAAATATTGAAAGAACTTTAATACAAGCACATAGTGAATGAAGCATACTGGTATGCTCAATCTAGAGTGAAGGAGATGAAGGAAGGAGACATAAATACATCTTAATTTCACCACAAAGCATTTAAAAGAAGGAAAATAAATAAAATAGGTGTTGTGTAGGATGGTGCATGCTTGTGGAGAACATAGGATGCAAATCTTGAGAAGGTAATCCTAGATTATTAAAAAAAATTCCAAACTACACACCCAATACATTTTGAAGAGGTTACCAAAGGGACACATCAGAAGGTTGATGCATCACAATGCGAGTTACTTGAGAAATTCATCACTCACAAGGAGATACAAGAGGTATTCCATCCAAATAATATTTTGGGCCCTAACAGGATGAAAGTAATGGTTTACTAGAAATATTGGCATGTAGTAGGAAAGGAAGTAGAGAATTATGCAAAGAGGTGGTGGAAGTCTGACCACAACTTGCAAGAGATAATCTCTACTTTGGTAAGATTGATTCACAAGGTCCATAAGCTAGTTGAGATAGTGGAATACAAACCAATAAGCCTCTATAATGTCATCTACAAAATTGTGACTAAGGTGATGGATAATAAATTAAATCCTCTTCTGGACACTATCACTTCTGATAATTAAAGTTCTTTATCGGGATGGGTGATTACTTACAATGTCCTCATTGCTTATAAATTGTTCTACTACATGAGAGGTAACAAATGTAAGCCGCATGGACATGTTGTGCTCAAAATGGACATGTCTAAGGCATAAAAGGGAGTTTAATGAGATATTATAGATTATGTCCAACATAAATTCAATTTTGAAGATAGATGGAGAAGAAGGTGTTTAACTACATGTCAATTGTTTCTCAATCTTTTACAGTCATTGGAGACCATACTAGGATCATAAAGCCTACTTGTGGACTTTTTTGAGGTTATCCTCTTTCTCCTACCTATTTGTTCTTTGTGTTGTGATTTTTCCATATCCATAAATCTTTCTTCTCATAATAATATGATACATGGTGTACGGATCAATGGGAATTCCCTTATATTTTTCACATTTTCTTTATAGAAGACTCTGTTCAATTTGCAAAAGCCACGAGGAATAATGCATGAAAATAGTTGTAACCATCAACCAGTATGAATAAGTATCTATTTAGAAAATAAGTCTATCCAAGACTAATGTGGTTTTTAGAAATGAAGTGAACTTTGAAATGTGTCAATAATTAAAGGGGTTGATTAAATTGAGATAAGTGGACATGCATGCAAAGTACTCGAGGTTGCCCACCGTTGTAGGATGGACAAAGAGACAAGTTTTTAATTACTTACAAGAGAGAATATGAAAGAAGGTACAAGGATGGAAAGCACAATTACTATCCAAGCATGAGAAAGAAGTGTTAATAAAAGCAATAGCCCAAGCTATCCCCACTTATGTCTTGAGCGTGTTCCAACCTCCAGCCAACATTGTGGATGCAATACATAATTCTATTGTAAGATTTTTGTGGGGAGTGAAGAATGCATAAAGAAACCTCATGGGTCAATTGGATCAATATGAGCAAACCAAAAGCAACAAGGAGGTATGGGTTTTTGGGTTATTAATATTTCTAATCAGGATCTTCTCAAGAAACAACTGTGCAGACTATACAATTAGAAGGATATCCTTGTTTATAAAGTACTAAAGGCTCAGTACTTTCCACTTACATTCCTTCTTGTGGCATGCAGGGGATATTCTAAGATTCACATAGAGAAGTTTAAGGAGCATAAATGTGTTTAACATGGAAGGTACAAGATGGGCAATGAGCGAGGGTGAGGAGATTAATATATTGACAGGACAATGGATACCCATCCACATAAGCACAATGATAGAAGTTCAGAAGTACAAAGATCAACCGTTTGTGTAAGGTGAAAGAACTCGTAGTCTGTGAGTCACCAAATTGGAACTTGGAAATATTTCAATTCGTGTTCCTTGAGGAGATAGTCAAGACGATATAGATGATCCCTGCTATAACATAGTTTTTCACATGTATGTGCATATTTGAAATGCAAATATTGGATTGTTAAGGATATATTAGAAAGCTTGGTATGCTTTTTTGAATGGATTTTAAATGCAATTTCCCCTTTGCAATGAATTTCATGGTTTTACTATTTTCAATAAACCAATCATAATTATTGACTAAAGAAAAAGTGAAAAAGTCCATAATAAATGAATTACTAAAAACAATAGAAAATTGGTAATTAATCAAGTAACTATCTTAGAAATATCTATAATTTTTTTTGAATGCAACCAATAAGTTTTATTTATCTGAATATTGCAATCAAATAGAAAATATATTGAAAGAGGATTCCTTGCCAAGCTTGGGTGAGCAAAGGTATTGTTTGATGCCTTAAATATCTCAAATAAAGGTAATACTTAAAGGTAAAGAAAAGTACCTTTAACTTATGTATTATGGAACCAAATCTTTCTTATACTAAGATTTAATCATTAGAAGCTTCCTTTGAAATTTGGGGCCATTTACAAAAAGGAGGCGAGAGATAAAAATTTATTAAGTTTCCTCTGTAGTGATGGATCTAAGAAAAAATAGATTCAGTGTTGCATTTTATATGGGTTTTGGAAAATAGGGCCCATCACGTTAGGGTGATGTGCAGACTGTTAACCATAGATATGGAGATCCAAAAGTTGTGGGCATGTTCTAGCTTTGAACATTATGGGAAAGTCATGAATAGGACACTCCATCTTATCAGGGACCAATCCTCTCTTTCTTGAGCACCTTCCCCCAAAACAAATCCTCCCAACCAATTTGGGAGGAAGTTTTGAATCTAGGCAACCCTGGTTTTGGGTTCCTTCAAAAGTAATAATAGTTTTCCCCAATTAGTGGACTGCTCAACAACTAGTCTCGGGAGGCCTAGCCTATAAAAGAAGGAGAACTCCTCTCTGAGACCAGTCTACCCCATTGTGAAGCTATGCATAAATTGGGGATCAATCTCACTACCTTCAATTCCAATTAGGGTTATAAATGGATATGGTTATATTCATATACCCTCAAAACCTATCATGGGTATAAATTTTTATAACCATATTACCGATTACCCTTATACATGTGTAACCACCTCTCACTGGGTAAGGTTATGGTTATGCATATACACATACCATGTATACCCATATATCCATTTCATTATATTTTTATTAATGTTATCATTCCCACGTGTATGGATGTAGTGTTTTTAGAGGGTTGGTTTTTCCGTCGAGAAAGGACTAGCGACATATTTTGTTGCATGCTTGTCTTCTACTTCCATGTAAATTCAAACTATATATAATAAAGCCTTACCTGATGGTATTCCAATATTTTTTAATAAAAAAAATATATTAGAATGTTATGTGCATAGTGTAGGACTCACAACTAGCTAGTTAAGGACCTTTCTACCAGTAAATGTTTATATTAGATTGTAAGTTCCATATCATAGAAATCACATCTAGCATATATAAGTACCTTGTAATAGTAAAATAGACAAATCTATTAACGCATCCTCATAGCCAAACAAGTACATAGAATCAAATTTATAAGGACATAAAATCATTCTCTCATTCCTCTCCTCTCTCCTCTATGCCTTATATGATATTTCTCCATAACCTACCCATTTAAGTATCGTAGTTTAGTGTCTCCCAAAGTTTGTAGTGTATTATTGTGGAAAGTTTATCCATAACCGTATACCCAATTACTTGTCCATGTACTCGGTGGTTATGTGGATATGGATAAGATGTAGGTATCAATTTTGACAAAGTGAGTATATACCCATACGCGTACCCATACTGTAACATCCCACTCTTTCTATGCAAATTTTCCAAGATATTCTATCCTTTGCATGCTCCTTTTCTAATACGATAATTCTTGAGGACTTAAATGCAAATTTCCCATGTTAGTTTTACAATTCATTTTTATTATGTCCAATTGCTCTCTTACCCTTATTTTATTTAAAGGAAATCTTTTCGTATATATCTATGCTCTTTTGTTTAAGAAAATGAGAATAAATGTTTTTATGTCAAATTTTCTCTCTCATATGATAATTAGTGATTTACATGTTTAATTTCTTGTTTAATAGCCTCCATCTAGTTAATTGAAAAGAAATAATATTTAGGGCACGTTTTTATGTTTTGCAATTCTTATTTGAAGAATTAATGGCTTTATTTGCATACATCATGGTCATATAAGTATACATGAGGGTTTTGCTATTTTTAGGCCTAAATGGGTACAAGCACGAAATCTAATGGCATAGGAATATTCTAGACACTCTAATCTACCTATGATTCAAATTTGAACTCATTTGACCCATGTTTGACCCTCCAAATCGAATTTGAGAGACTTATATATAGGTTTGAATTTGATTTCTATTAATACAAGCAATTAAACGTAAAGTCTGTGATTTATTGCATGTAATGCGTTACTATTTCGTTTACTTTTGTGTGTGCATTTATCACCATCAGATCATGATCTAACGATTCGTCGATCGTCATCTACCCCCATTTTCCCCGTGGGTCGATCGTCATATAGCCACCTCCATCGATCTCTCTCTCCCTCTTTACTGTACTGTTTCGTGAGATCTCTTCGCCCCTGAATTTGCGAGACTACAACGATTCAAATGAGCCATTACTCACTCTCCATCTCTCTTTGTTGACGAAATGCCCAATCTAGGGCTTGGACTCCCTGAGTTGCAGAGGATACAATCGTGCCTCTACTTCCAATTTTAACCACCCGAGAGCATCAGCAGACCACAAGCGACGTTTTCCTCACTCAATTACTCCTCTAGCTCCCCCAGTGGCCCCGACCTACTCAAGTTGTCCTCTCTGGTAACCTGGGCTTCTCCCCGATTACTCCAACCACTCCAACCCAATCACACTTGCTGTGAGAATCCTCAGAACTTGAAATTAGTTTTCCTGACCTCGTTTTGCCCGGAACCTACCCCATTCGATGTAACCTGTAGCCGGGGTTTCGTCCTACAACGCCTCTAGTTGCCATGGTGTTTTGGTGCGTCTGCAACCATGAAGATAGGGTGGATGGCTTCGCCTTGCCTCTGGGATTGTTTTCCGATCATTGCCTGAAGGTTTCAGTTTTCTTTCTTTTGACCTTCGATCTCTGATGTGTGTCCCCTATTTCCTTGGCCTCACCGCGGTTGTGCCAAGGTGGTAGTATACCTCTAGACCTGTACCAAAGGTCGTCAGCTTCGGCTGTGTGGCAGGATGTTGATGGGAACCTCAATTTCCCTTGAGGGGATGTGTTCCATGATCCTGGATCGGTACCCAGTTGCCCTGCGAACTGTTGGAGCCATGGCTCGCGTTGAGAAGGCGAGGAGCAATCGAGGTCTTGAAATGACCGTTGTGCCCCTGTCCTTTGTTTATTTGACGATTTCCACCGTGAGGGTATTTTGGGGCTCTCAACTATCCTCCTTGCTTTGATCATGAGTCCTCAGTGGCAAGCCTCGTCGCTGAGTTGGCCAAGCCCGATTGGTCCAACTCAGGACCGGCCCACTGGTCTTGAAAGCAAACGTGGCTTTTTCTCGATTTATGATTGATTGATTCTTCAAAAACCTATAGTAAATCTCCTATTTTTTGGAAAAATGCACAAAAATATGTTTTGGAAAGGATTTTCAATGAGGAATTTGATTTTGTGGTTTTTATTGACTGATTTTTCTGTTTCCACATCTCAATATTTATATAAACAAATTAGGGTTTGATGTTGTATAATGAATGATAAACATGCTTTTTTCAGGTGATTAAGGGAACCCAGTCAGTCAAACAAGGTTTGACTTAGGTGTTTTAGATCAAGGTAAGCGGTCCATGCATATTTGATACAAGTATTTTGAGTTATTGGTTGTTATCTATGATTATGCACCTTGGATGTTTTTATGGAATGTGAGTGTTTTCTTAAGATGATATCATGTATATCTCTCATTGCTTGATCGATTGCTTATGGTCTATAGTAAAAACTTTTATTATGATTATTGATTATGAATTAAAGATTAATGGATCATGTTCAAGAAGGGGAAACCCTGTTATGGTTTATGAGGGAGAAATCCCATTATGATTCAAGGGGAGAAATCCCATCATGTTAAAATTCAGTGATCATATTAATGTTAATGATAATTTTAATGCCATGTTAATGATCAAGTTAAATGGAATTGAATTAGTTTTTATATGCTCCCGAATCATGGACCTCAAGGGGTCGTCAAGGGCTTTCCTAGCATCAAGGGCTTTCCTAGAAATCATGTGCTCCTAAGGGGGCTTCATATTGCATATATTTACTATTCAATTCAGCATGCAAATTATGAATCATGAATGCATATGAAAAATCCATGTTAAGGTTTATGTTAAGTTATGTCAAGTCAATTTTTATCATGTCAAGTTATATTTACTTTTATGTCATATAAGATGCCAAATGCCTCTTACTGATGTGTTGTTTGTTTTACATGGCTGGGGACGAGATGTCCGCAGAAGTTGGAGCTAAAGGGAAGGAGACAACTTAAGGAGTTCCACGAATCCAAAGACCTTAGAAGTTGTTTCCTGGTGGGACGTCCATCTATGGAAATCCTATCTTTTTCATGATTATCTAGTTTATGTTTAGTGTACCTTTAGAAGCATGATGTAGCTTTCTTTCCATGAACTCATGTATGAATCAATGTTTCTATGAATGCCAAGTGTTGTTTATTTCTTGATATTAGATCATGCATGTGAAAATCCCTCCCTGATATGCCATGTACCCCACATTATGGATAATGTTGGGGATTAGGCTGTGCTTCCGCTGGTTACGTATGAAACCCTAGGGAGGGGTGTTACGTTAATGGTATCAGAGCAAGAAATAGATGGCCACTAAGGTAACAATAAGGATTCATGCAAGTCACTCTAGGATGAAGAAATAGAAGTAGAGAACATGATTATGTATTCTAGTATGTCTAGAGAACCCTAAAGATGACTAGAGCCCTCACCTCATTAGAGAAGTACATGTTAGCATGCTCATGTAGTTGAAACCAAACCCTAGATGATAACATGTTTCTCCTTGTCTCAATGGTAAGGGCCACCCAATTGATATTTAAGGAAAATGTCATTTAATATGACTTTTTATGTGTCTTACCTTCTTAATTGTGTGTGTGGTATGGGACACATGTGCAAATAAGTTGGTGAGATGTAGCATGAAAAGATCCAACATTTCTAAATATGTGCTTGATCACCACATATAAAGAGATGAAGGATATATGACCTAAGGTTAGACAACTATGAAGATGTACCCATGGTAAGTGAGAGATAGATTCCCTAAGTGTAATGAGTTAGGTGTAATGTTAAGGAGTAAGTATGAGACTTGGGAAGGGTAGTTAAGTAATTTGTTTTGAATAATAATGCTTTGTTTATGAATGCTTATTTTATAATAAAAATTTGTATGGAAAACTTTACAAGTTTATGTGTAATCTTTAAGGTGGGTAGAAACCCTAGAAAAATTTTGAGCACAAAATTTATTTAAGGTGGGTAGTATTGTAACATCCCACTCTTTCTATGCAAATTTTCCAATTATTTTATCCTCTGCATGCTCTTTTTCTAATAAGATAATTGTTGAGGACTTAAATGCAAATTGCCCATGTTAGTTTTACAATTCATTTTTATTATGTCCAATTGCTCTGTTACCCTTGTTTTATTTAAAGGAAATCTTTTCATATATATCTATGCTCTTTTGTTTAAGAAAATGAGAATAAATACTTTTATGTCAAATTTTCTCTCTCATATGATAATTAGTGATTTACATGTTTAATAGTCTCCATCTAGTTAATTGAAAGGAAATAATATTTAGGGCACGTTTTTATGTTTCGCAATTCTTATTTGAAGAATTAATGGCTTTATTTGCATTCATCATGGTCATATAAGTATACATGAGGGTTTTGCTATTTTTAGGCCTAAATGGGTACAAGCATGAAATCTAATGGCATAGGAATATTCTAGACACTCTAATCTACCTATGATTCAAATTTGAACTCATTTGACCCATGTTTGACCCTCCAAATCGAATTTGAGAGACTTGTATAGGTTTGAATTTGATTTCTATTAATACAAGAAATTAAATGTAAAGTTTGTGATTTATTACATGTAACACGTTACTATTTCATTTACTTTTGTGCATGCATTTATCACCTTCAGATCACGATCTAACGATCTGTCGATCGTCATCTACCCCCATTTTCCCCGCGGGTCAGAGCTGTTTTCATAGAGCCACCTCCATCGATCTCTCTCTCCCTCTTTACTACACTATTTCATGAGATCTCTTCGCCCCTGAATTCACGAGACTACAACGATTCAAACGAGCCATTACTCACTCTCCATCTCTCATTGTTGACGAAATGCCCAATATAGGGCTTGGACTCCCCGAGTTGTAGAGGACACAACCGTGCCTCTACTTCCTATTTTAACCACCCGAGAGCATCAGCGGACCACAAGCGACGTTTCTCCTCACTCAATTTTTCCTCTAGCTCCCCCAGTGGCCCCAACCTACTCAAGTTGTCCTCTCAGGTGACCCGGGCTTCTCCCCGAGCACTCCAACCACTCCAACCCAATTGCACTTGCTGTGAGCATCCTCAGAACCTGAGATTAGTTTTCTTGACCTCGTTTTGCCCAGAACCTACCCCATTCGATGTAACCTGTAGTCGGGGTTTCGTCCTTCAGCGTCTCTAGTCGCCATGGTGTTTTGGTGCGTCTACAACCACAAAGATAGGGTGGATGGCTTCGCCTTGCCTCCGGGATTGTTTTCCGATCATTGCCTGAAGGTTTCAGTTTTCTTTCTTTTAACCTTGGATCTCTGATGTGTGCCCCCTGTTTCCTTGGCCTCATCGTGGTTGTTCAAAGGTGGTAGTATACCTCTAGACCTGTACCAAAGGTCGTCAGCTTCGGCTGTGTGGCAGGATGTTGATGGGAACCTCAATTTCCCTTGAGGGGTTGTGTGTCATGATCCTAGATCGGTACCCAGTTGCCATGCGAACTGTTGGAGCCATGGCTCGCGTTGAGAAGGTGAGGAGCAATCGAGGTCTTAAAATGACTGTAGTGCCCATGTCCTTTGTTTATTCGAGGATTTCCACCATGAGGGTATTTTGGGGTTTTCAACTGTCCTCCTTGCTTTGATCGTGAGTCCTCAGTGGCAAGCCTCATCGCTGAGTTGGCCAAGCCCGATTGGTCCAACTCAGGACCGACCCACTGGTCTTGAAAGCAAATGTGGCTTTTCTCGATTTATGATTGATTGATTCTTCAAAAATCTATAGTAAATCACCTGGTTTTTGGAAAAATACACAAAAATATGTTTTGGAAAGGATTTTCAATGAGGAATCTGATTTTGTGGTTTTTATCGACTGATTTTTCTATTTCGACATATCAATATTTATATAAACAAATTAGGGTTTGATGTTGTATAATGAATGATAAACATGCTTTTTTCAGGTGATTAAGGGAACCCAGTTAGTCAAACAAGGTTTGACTTAGGTGTTTTAGATCAAGATAAGCAGGCCATGCATATTTGGTACAAGTATTTTGATTTATTGGTTGTTATCTATGATTATGCACCTTGGATGTTTTTATGGAATGTGAGTGTTTTCTTAAGATGATATCATGTATATTTCTCATTGCTTGATTGATTGCTTATGGTCTATAGTAAAAACTTTTATTATGATTATTGATTATGAAATAAATATTAATGGATCATGTTCAAGAAGGGGAAACCCTGTTATGGTTTATGAGGGTGAAATCCCATTATGATTCAAGGGGAGAAATCCCATCATGTTAAAATTCAATGATCATGTTAATGTTAATGATAATGTTAATGATAATTTTAATGCCATGTTAATGATCAAGTTAAATGGAATTGAATTAGTTTTTATATGCTCCCGAATCATGGACCTCAAGGGGTCGTCAAGGGCTTTCCTAGCAATCATGTGCTCCTAAGGGGGCGTCATATTGCATATATTTACTATTCAATTCAGCATGCAAATTATGAATCATGAATGCTTAAGAAAAATCCATGTTAAGGTTTAGGTTAATTTATGTCAAGCCAATTTTTATCATATCAAGTTATATTTACTTTTATGTCATATAAGATGCCAAATACCTCTTACTGATGTGTTGTTTGTTTTACATGGCTGGGGACGAGATGTCCGCAGAAGTTGGAGCTAAAGGGAAGGAGACAGCTTAAGGAGTTCAACGAATCCAAAGACCTTAGAAGTTGTTTCCTGGTGGGACGTCCATCTATGGAGATCCTATCTTTTTCATGATTATCTAGTTTATGTTTAGTGTACCTTTAGAAGCATGATGTAGCTTTCTTTCCATGAACTCATGTATGAATCTATGTTTCTATGAATGCCAAGTGTTGTTTATTTCTTGATATGAGATCATGCATGTGACAATCCTTCCCTGATATGCCAAGTACCCCACATTATGGATAATGCTGGGGATTAGGCTTTTCTTCCACTGGTTACGTATGAAACCCTAGGGAGGGGTGTTACGTTAATGGCATCAGAGCAAGAAATAGATGGCCACTAAGGCAACAATAAGGATCCATGCAAGTCACTCTAGGATGAAGAAATAGAAGTAGAGAGCATGATTATGTATTCTAGTATGTCTAGAGAACCCTAAAGATGACTAGAGCCCTCACCTCATTAGAGAAGTGCATGTTAGCATGCTCATGTAGTTGAAACCAAACCCTAGATGATGACATGTTTCTCGTTGTCTCAATGGTAAGGGCCACCCAATTGATATTTACAGAAAATGTCATTTAATATGACTTTTTATGTGTCTTACCTTCTTAATTGTGTGTGTGGTATGGGACACATGTGCAAATAAGTTGGTGAGATGTAGCATGAAAAGATCCAACATTTCTAAATATGTGCTTGATCACCACATATAAAGAGATGAAGGATATAGGACCTAAGGTTAGACAACTATGAAGATGTAGCCATGGTAAGTAAGAGATAGATTCCATAAGTGTAATGAGTTAGGTGTAATGTTAAGGAGTAAGTATGAGACTTAGGAAGGGTAGTTAAGTAATTTGTTTTGAATAATAATGCTTTGTTTATGAATGCTTCTTTTATAATAAAAATTTGTATCGAAAACTTTGCAAGTTTATGTGTAATCTTTAAGGTGGGTAGAAACCCTAGAAAAATTTTGAGGACAAAATTTATTGAAGGTGGGTAGTATTGTAACATCCCACTCTTTCTATGCAAATTTTCCAAGATATTTTATCCTCTGCATGCTCTTTTTTCTAATAAGATAATTGTTGAGGACTTAAATGCAAATTTCCCATGTTAGTTTTACAATTCATTTTTATTATGTCCAATTGCTCTCTTACCCTTGTTTTATTTAAAGGAAATCTTTTCATATATATATACTCTTTTGTTTAAGAAAATGAGAATAAATGCTTTATTGTCAAATTTTCTCTCTCATATGATAATTAGTGATTTACATGTTTAATTTCTTGTTTAATAGCCTCCATCTAGTTAATTGAAAAGAAATAATATTTAGGGCACGTTTTTATGTTTCGCAATTCTTATTTGAAGAATTTATGGCAATTTTTGCATACATCATGGTCATATAAGTATACATGAGGGTTTTACTATTTTTAGGCCTAAATGGGTACAAGCACGAAATCTAATGGCATAGCAATATTCTAGTCACTCTAATCTACCTATGATTCAAATTTGAATTAATTTGACCCATGTTTGACCCTCCAAATCGAATTTGAGAGACTTGTATATAGGTTTGAATTTGATTTCTATTAATACAAGCAATTAAACGTAAAGTCTGTGGTTTATTGCATGTAACGCGTTACTATTTCGTTTACTTTTGCACGTGCATTTATCATCGTCAGATCACAATCTAATGATCCGTCGATCGTCATCTACCCCCGGTTTCCCCGCGGGTCAGAGCTGTTTTCATAGAGCCAACTCCATCGATCTCTCTCTCCCTCTTTGCTGCACTGTTTTGTGAGATCTCTTCGCCCCTGAATTCGCGAGACTACAACGATTCAAACGAGCCATTACTCACTCTCCATCTCTCTTTGTTGACAAAATGCCCAATCTAGGGCTTGGACTCCCCGAGTTTTAGAGGACACAACCGTGCCTCTACTTCCTATTTTAACCACCCGAGAGCATCAGCGGACCACAAGTGACGTTTCTCCTCACTCAATTTCTCCTCTAGCTCCCCCAGTGGCCCCGACCTACTCAAGTTGTCCTCTCCGGTGACCCGGGCTTCGCCCCGACTACTCCAACCACTCCAAACCAATCGCACTTGCTGTGAGCATCCTCGGAACTTGAGATTAGTTTTCCTGACCTCATTTTGCCTGGAACCTACCCCATTCGATGTAACCTATAGCTGGGGTTTCGTCCTTCAATGCCGCTAGTCGCCATGGTGTTTTGGTGCGTCTACAACCACAAAGATAGGGTGGATGGCTTCGCCTTGCCTCCGAGATTATTTTCCGATCATTGCCTGAAGGTTTCAATTTTCTTTCTTTTGACCTTGGATCTCTGATGTGTGTCCCCTGTTTCCTTGGCCTCACCGCGGTTGTGCCAAGGTGGTAGTATACCTCTAGACCTATACCAAAGGTCGTCAGCTTCGGCTGTGTGGCAGGATGTTGATGGGAACCTCGATTTCCCTTGAGGGGTTGTGTGCCATGATCCTGGATCGGTACCCAATTGCCCTGCGAACTGTTGGAGCCATGGCTCGCGTTGAGAAGGCGAGGAGCAATCGAGGTCTTGAAATGACCGTAGTGCCCCTGTCCTTTGTTTATTCGACAATTTCCACCTCGAGGGTATTTTAGGGTTTTCAACTGTCCTCCTTGCTTTGATCGTGAGTCCTCAGTGGCAAGCCTCCTCGCTGAGTTGGTCAAGCCCGATTGGTCCAACTGAGGACCGGCCCACTGGTCTTGAAAGCAAATGTGGCTTTTTCTCGATTTATGATTGATTGATTCTTCAAAAATCTATAGTAAATCGCCTGTTTTTCAGAAAAATACACAAAAATATGTTCTAGAAAGGATTTTCAATGAGGAATCTGATTTTGTGGTTTTTAATGACTGATTTTGCTGTTTCCACATCTCAATATTTATATAAACAAATTAGGATTTGATGTTGTATAATCAATGATAAACATGCTTTTTTCAGGTGATTAAGGGAACCCAGTCAGTCAAACAAGGTTTGACTTAGGTGTTTTAGATCAAGGTAAGCGGGCCATGCATATTTGGTACAAGTATTTTGATTTATTGGTTGTTATCTATGATTATGCACCTTGGATGTTTTTATGGAATGTGAGTGTTTGCTTAAGATGATATCATGTATATTTCTCATTGCTTGATTGATTGCTTATAGTCTATAGTAAAAACTTTTATTATGATTATTGATTATGAATTAAAGATTAATGGATCATGTTCAAGAAGAGGAAACCCTATTATGGTTTATGAGGGAGAAATCCCATTATGATTCAAGGGGAGAAATCCCATCATGTTAAAATTTAGTGATCATGTTACTGTTAATGCTAATGTTAATGATAATGTTAATGTCATGTTAATGATCAAGTTAAATGGAATTGAATTAGTTTTTATATGCTCCCGAATCATGGACCTCAAGGGGTCATCAAGGGCTTTCCTAGCATCAAGGGCTTTCCTAGCAATCATGTGCTCCTAAGGGGGCATCATAGAGGGTTGCATATATTTACTATTCAATTCAGCATGCAAATTATGAATCATGAATGCTTAAGAAAAATCCATGTTAAGGTTTATGTTAAGTTCTGTCAAGTCAATTTTTATCATATCAAGTTATATTTACTTTTATGTCATATAAGATGCCAAATACCGCTTACTGATGTGTTGTTTGTTTTGCATGGCTTGGGATGAGATGTCCGCAGAAGTTGGAGCTTAAGGGAAGGAGACAACTTAAGGAGTTCCACAAATCCAAAGACCTTAGAAGTTGTTTCCTGGTGGGACGTCTGTTTACGGAGATCCTATCTTTTTCATGATTATCTAGTTTATGTTTGGTGTACCTTTTGAAGCATGATGTAGCTTTCTTTCCATGAACTCATGTATGAATCTATGTTTCTATGAATGCCAAGTGTTATTTATTTCTTGATATGAGATCATGCATGTGACAATCCCTCCCTGATATGCCAAGTACCCCACATTATGGATAATGTTGGGGGTTAGGATGTACTTCCGCTGGTTACGTATGAAACCCTAGGGAGGGGTGTTACACATACCCACTTAACTAAACACTTACGACTATGGATATGACCATGCCCACACTATATCATACCCATTTACAACCCTAATTCCATTTCCAAATCCCCACTTTTACTTCCCTTTCATCCTCTCTACTGAAAAATGTCCTCTCTCTCCATCCGTTCTATTATCGCCACCACCGAGCAATAATCGATTGCAGTTAGGTTTGGCAAGGTATAATAGAGAAGTTCATACCTTTGCCTACCTCTCTGATGCCCAGACACGTTAAGTCAACTTTGGAGTTGACTCAGCCACACAAGGACTTGTTTGCGGGTTGAGGGAGTGAGTAGGAAGATGGTCGAGCATGGTAAAGATTCCCATGCCCCAAATTCTCCAATTTGGGAGAAGGGTCATTTATGACGCCCCATTCTTTCTCCTGAGCCACATGGGCATGGGGCACCATCATGGTGGAAGTCCATTGCATGAGCCCCTACTCATGTTGTATAGGGTAAAGACCAATCGCTCATGTGGCAACATTCTATTGGCTCAAAGGTAATTAACTTATAACAATGGTAGTAAACAATTTTTAACTCAGACCAAGACAAGTAATATATGAAAATCGATCAAAAAATGAGAACAACACAAACAAAATAACCTAATTCTACCCCAAATACCAAACATTTATAAAGTTTCTAATTTTATTTTTTTTTAAGTATAAATATCCTAATTTCTTAGTTTTGAAGATCATAAATTGTGGAAATGACATTATTGGGAAAAGAATAATCGTTTTGGATAAAAAAAGACATCTTAATCTAATCTAAGTTTAAGAACTCACACATTACCAAAAATTATGGTTTTTAAGTTAAAAAGCATTAAATGTGATAATTAGGGTTTGGAAAACCAAAACCCTAACTTGACCCAAAAATCCAAACTTGGAACCCACTTCAGTCTTAATGACAATTTATGGAAAGTTTAGTAATACTTGGGTGTTATGTTCAGGGTTATTTCTTGGTTGATTACAATTGCTTTTGTTTACTTCGACCTTAAGTCACTTCTGAGAAAGGTATGTGGTTATGAATATGAATAATTGCCCTAACTGACTTCCGTGGGTTTTTGGAGTTTCTCGATTGGATTGCAAATAAACTGCTTGACTATTTATTTACTTCCTATAATCTATAAAGTCATTATGAACATCATCTTATATAAATGTAACCTTCTCAAACCATGAATAATCTATGGTGAGTTAATGATCATGGGGTGAAATAAAGTCATTATGGGAATTACATGTTATAAATCTAGGAAAGGAAGATCACCTCAGGCCAAGCCAAAAAGGAAGACCTATGAATGAAACCAAGACCAACTGCAGGAAGATTATGAATGTATGATGTAGGGATCAACCCCTAAAGAGAATGGTTCCCCATAAAGAGAATCCCCTAAAGAGAGGGCACACCATAGAGGAAAATAGGTTAAGGGTGACAAGTTTAAAATAAGAAAATGCTTGCTTAATTTTGTAATCTTAATTTTTACCATGGTTGACATGTTATTACAACTACATATGAATACTTTGTTTCCCTCACGTACATAGTATATTTTAGTATCTTGATTCGTGCTTTTGTTTCCTCCATTTTAGGTACATGCTAAATAACAAGATATCAAGGCATGACAATCAGCTAAAATTATCTGAAGACATTAAATTAAGAAAAAGAGGATTAGTTTGATAATTCTTCCCATATGTACAGTTTTGATGATAGGAATCCATGTAACCTCTTAAAGGGCCATCTTTTCAACAATATTTTAATGAATAGAAATTATTTACTATTATTTTGTTAAATCTAGATTCTTGTAAATATTAGGAATATTAGGTAATTTCTCTAAACTTTTTGGGTCTTTCCTTAATTGGGGGATGCTGAAAAGTGATGTCGTTACATTTAGTATCAGAACCTTTGATTTTTCCAAATTACATATAATAGTTAATAATTTTAAGTAGTCTATGGAAAAATAAGGAAACTTACTAAGTCATGATGTGATGGTAATGGTGTCTAGAATGGATCATGGTTTTGAGGGTTGGAACTATTTTACTCCACAGCATTAAGTTGGTATATGAGGACTCCCTTAGCCAGTGTGATATTGACCTAGCCAGAACCTAGGATTTGTCTAAAGTAATGTTCCCTCTATGTATCCTCATCTCTAATTTAATCCACTTCTCATCCTCATGCTTCATAAACCTTAAAAGTTATTTCCCTCCTAATCTCAAGTTAGGGTTTTGAGAAAAAGTAGGATTAAGGCATCCTTTGCCAATTTTTGTGGAAATAATGATAAAGCAAAGAAAAATGTTTTATGGGTTTTCCCTTATAAAGGTAAACCGTAGATGGAGCTAGGGTTAGTTTGGAAAAAACCTTAGTGGATCTAGAGAATCATAAAATCATAATGTATGGGGTGTAGTCCCTAACCTTAACCCTAAAACTTAATCTTGGGTTATGTGGAAAGCTTGACCAAATCCTAATAAACCCTAAGCAACAGACATAGAAATGAGAGAAAACCCAATGAATTGGGATATCCTATCATACTCATGCATGAATGTATGTGGAGTAGGCATGTCCAATACAAGACAAGTGTTGGAATATACACGTGAAACATAGAACCTAAGTTCTTACATAATAAGGAAAATCTGAATACCCTTAGTGAAACTATAACACTCTAAACTGGAATGTCAGATTGTGACTAGAAATATTAAAATCCATCTTGTAGGCACCCTAAAAGGGAGTGTGTTCTCACATAAGTACAAGTAGGAGGTATTCATGTACCAAGTAGAAGTTAGGGACGTCGTGCTAAAAGAGGAAATAGTTTTAGATAAATGTTTAAAGCCTTTTTGGAACACTTGATAAGCGAGATTGAGAAAAGCATGTGTATGAATATTTGAATCAATATATGATATTGAGGTCACATATATCTCAGACAATCTGCTCTAGCTCAACGAACAATGATTGAATATTGAGAGGATGACAATTCCATGCCTCAAGTTCATTCCAGATATTAAAGACAAAGGATTTAGACAATCACTATAACACATGTGATAGATTGTAGGTTGAAGTTGTTTCTCCAAATTTCAATTTACTTGGGTATCAATGATGTGTGACTTGGCACCACTCTTTGCTTGTGTGATTTCATAAGTCAGTTATGGACATTCACTGCCAACATAATATGGGACCTTTAGGGTCACACACATAGGATACACTTGGAAAATGATTTTATCCACGAATAATGTTTAAAGTTGATTACCAAAGATGTGTAGGTATTCAATTAAACAACCAATTAACTAACTTGAATCGGAACCATCAAGTTCAAGTGTTGTACTGACTAGTTGGAGTGTCAGGTTGATTGGAAATAGAATTGGATGAATTCTACATGAGTTTGGGAACCAATTGATTGGCTCGCTGGGTGAAGTGATCATCTCAGGTTTCGGGAGATGACTAATTCACTTAGTGAACTGATCAAATCAATTATGCCAATTGAAGCTTTACTAATTTTCTTGATTTAGGAGAGTAGTGGATTGTTTCACTTGTTCAATTCGATTGGTACAAGGAATTAATGTTGGACATTAATTGGAAACAAATTGTCAATTCAAACTCTGATTAGGAAACATGTGAAACAATTAGTTCATTGTGTGAACCATTCCGCTCACATTGCCAACCGATCGGTTCACTTCTCATACTGCAATTAGTTCATGGAATTTCTAGACCCTTCTACTCCCCCTTCGACTAGGATCCTGGACCCTAACCCCTCCTATAAAGAGAGGGGTATTGGGGGCATTCCAAAACACACAAATGGCAATCAATTGCTATGACAATTGTTGTCCTATATTGTTGTGATAACCAAGAGAGAGCCCAAGAAAGGTCTACCCAACTAGGGAGGGACAAACAAGGGAGAACAATTGTGGAAGAGCAAGTCGGTGACTAGTACACCAATAGCAAGGGATGACATCTTCTTGTTCATTCTACTACAATGACAAGAGTTCCTGGTGGTCCACATGGACTAGTCTAGAGGTAGGAGTCTACTGACTTTTTTTAGGAGGACAGTGTCAAACTACTTTTCATTATCAACCAGGAGGTTGATGTAGATGTTGTTTGAGTGCAACCTAAGGAAAGCTCACACAACATCGATGAGGATATTTCCGCGAGACTTGCTCCAGGACCATGTATATCCTCCAAAACCACCATCCCATAGTATATATATTGACACGATCTTGCTATTCTACAGAATATAGATAGATAATTTTTTTTCTGTTGCTGACTTTGTGTCCATATTTCCCAACAGTGGTATCAGGTTCACGTCAATTTACTATGTTTTGGGATAATTGATATTATCAGATTTTTGGTTTGCATCATTTATTTATTGCATACAATGTGAATATTTAAATTACTTATTATGAAAATCAAATCAAAGACAACATATAATCCCAAACTAATATACATGTATATGATATGATATATATGCAATCTACATGTGTCGCCTGAAAATTGGTTTTGATAGTGGATGTATTGCATGGTTATGGCCAATAATCCAATTATTTGTGTATGGTCGGATGGTTCCTTTTTCTTATAATATATCAATTTGCATACCAAGCATCTACCTCTTTTCCCAAGGTAAAAGTATTATTATTTCCTTCCTTTGTTCCCCTCAAATATAACTTGAGGTTTCTCTTTGTAATGTAATAAGTTAGTATAAAATTGAATTGTTTCTTTTCTTGCAACAATGAGGATGATGATCAACATCAAATCAGCTGACCATTTCACGTGAGGAGCTGACTGACTCAAAGATCGTAGGAGGAGAGAATTGATCATTGGTGGTCCCAAGTGACTCTTTCGAGGTGTCCTAACATCAGTTTGATAGGAGGCTAGCCAATCATTTCTTATGACCAACCAACCTACCATGAGGCGAGTAGAACAGTTTAAGGGTTGAGTCGATCAACCCAGATTGGCAAGCACAAATCTTCACCAACAAAAAGGTTTCTACATGAGATATGGACCCTAGGTTGTAGTATTTCCTTGTGGCTCCAAGGAATTACATTAGAAAGGCCATAACCATAACTTTTTGTTTAGATTGCATGTTTACATTGTGGGATATCACATGTATATGATACATACTATATATATGTGGTGATTGGATAAAGTATATGTATTTATATATCCAAATTCCCTCAAATAAAATATTAAGTCTTAGATGCTTTCCATTTGTGCCACACATAAAAATCTTGATCGACTAAGTGTGGGCACCCCAAGGGTGGTGCCCTATCTATCTCATCAAAGTGTGTTGGTAATAATGTGGGCTTACCAAGCGGGGTGCATTATTATCATGTCGACTTTTGGGTTAGGCTTAACTATGTGACCTTGATGAGATTAAGCACTAAAGGCATGCATATGTTTATTGAAAGGGGTTGTGCATATCATCTATCTGAGAAGTGTATAAGATGAAATTGAAAAACATTGTTTACCTTAATAGTTGACTAAAGACGCTGGTGTTGGTCGGGTAAAAATTGAATTATTTTGGATCTTGGCTCTCTAGAAGGTTTTACGCTGCATCTTCCAAATTGATATGTGAGGTTCATAAATTTGAATAAAATATTGAGAGCAATAATTAATTAAAGACCTAACTGAATATTGTCAATTTTTAATCAAATCAAACCAAATAAAAATGAGTTTTTGAAAAAATTGCCAAATCTTTTGCAAAATCATATGGCAACACACAACACTTTTTATCTGTGATAAGTTCTTGAGAAGGACAAGTTAAATGAGAATAACTTCCTCGACTGGGTCAGGATGTTGATAATTGTTCTCACACAGGAACACAAGCTTTATGTCCTGGAGACACCAGAGCCACAAAAACTTCTTCCCAATATTGCACCTACAACTAACAGGGATGCTTACAAGAAGCATATTGATGATATTGTTGATGTCAAGTACCTAATGTTGTGCTCCATGAACTATTAGTTCAAAGACAACATGAGAACATGCATGTTATTGAGATGGTCACACATCTTAAGAATATGTTCCAACATCAGGAAATATAGGACCGATTTGATGTCTCTAAGGCATTGTTGAAATGTAACATGGCAGACAGAGATCTAGTAAGTCCTGATATACTCAAGCTCATTGGGTATGTGGAGAGGCTTGCTAGATTTGGATTTCACTTGGGTTAAGAGTTGGCCACTGATGTGATTCCACAATTTGTTCCAGAGTCATACAGTTAGTTTGTCATGAACTATAATATGAATGACTTTCACTAGTCATTGACATAGTTGTTATGCATATTGAGAACAGTTGAGACACAAGTGAAGAAAGACAAGTCCAAGTTTGTGATTATGATAAAAAAGACAAAGGTAAAGTCTAAGGGTAGAGGTAAAGCTAAGAAGAGTTCTAAATCTATCCATATGCCAAAGTCTTCGGATCTCAAGGCAAAGGGATGAATAAAGAAAATCGGTGATTGTCACCACTGTCACCAGCCTGGGCACTGGAAAAGGAATTTCCCTCTTTTCTTGGAGGAATTAAAGAAGAAGAAGGAATGGGCAAAGGCCTCCACTTTAGGTATAAATTTTATAAGATAAACTCGAATACTTCTTCATATTAGTATATGATACTAGATGCGGATGTGACAAACGTTGAAGTGTAGGATCTGAAAAGAAATAAAACCTTTATGAAAGGACAAGGATGGATTGTGATAAGAAAGAGTTGTTGCAACTTCAGTCTGTATCTAGAGTTTATCTTATCCCACTGGGCATGTAATGGAGTTAGTAGAACTACTATTTTGTTATGCCAAAATAGAAATATTTTACTTTACATCTTGTATGACAAGGATGATAAATAAATAAAGTTGTTAATGCTTCTATTTCAAAGACATGATCTTTTATGGCAATGCCTAAAACATCTAATGATCTTTATTTAAAAGGATCTAAAGATGAATGTTTATACTAAAGGATTATGATTGATAACTCAAATATTATCTATAGCATTGTCATCAAAAACCCATATATGAGAAATGCATTAGTAGAATCCATATTGATGTTTTCTAGACTCTTTTGGTTAATTGAACCAATAAGAGACACACAAGTCTCATTTATGAGAAATATGACTAAAAACCTCTCACTAGGTGTAGTGGAGAGAGAAAACCTTCTATTAGGGCTTATACATGTTGATGTATGAAGATCTTATAGAATATATGCTAGAGGTAGTTGTTTATACGTCATTATATTTTCTAATAATCATAGTTGATATATAGTTTGCATTTGGTGAAATACAAACATGAGTGCCTTCAAGTGTTCAAGGAGATTATAAGTGAAGTATAAATGTGCTAAAAGTATTATGAAACATTGATATGATCAAATGTTGAAATACTTTACATCAATGGTTTGAGGACCTTCTAGAAAGATTGGGATAGTGTATCACAAGTCAATTCCACCTAAAACATGATGATGTATTAGTGAGAAGGTCACATGATGATGAGTAATGACATGATTATCATTTAATCTAATCTTATAATCTCCTCATGGATATCTGCTTTACACCAAAAACAATGTACCATCCAAAATGGTTTAAAAGACATCATATGAGATATGATATGGGAATGTCCTGATGTGTCTTAAGGATTGAAAATTGTATAAAGAAAGTATTTTCTTGAAAAGCTTTATCCAAAAACCATATTTATTGAATGCTACCTTTAATACTAATTTGACAACAAAGTGTTTGTTGATAGGATAACCGAGTTACAAAAGAATCAGTGGGAATAAAAGAAGAACTTGAAAGGTTCAAGGTCAACAAGAAGGTAGAATGAGAACAATTAGGATTCACAAATTGTTGTGGAATCTCAAGTTCCTCATATAACAAAGAACCTCATAGTTCTAGTACAATGCATTTGAGATTGAAAAATTATGAATCCGATAACTCAGTTGGGTTGGTCATAAGATGATGAGCCAACAAATCAACTAGAAGCTATTGAGGACTAGAATATGATACATACCCTAAATCCATTACGGAACCCATGTACACTAACAAGGTATGACCATGCTAGTACCGCCTAATCGGGTAAAACCCACAAGGTGCAAGTGGGTTTTCATTTGAAAGACTGATATGGATGACCTAAAAGAGAAGATTAGTTGCATTGATTTTTAGATCAGTTTAAATTGTGAATGTGAAGAAATTCCTTCACCAATTTTTTGTTGGTAAGGTATGCCCGTAGATCCACTCATATGATGATTAATATGGAATAATTACCTAAAAATATTTGATTCAGAATAACATACATAAATGCAAGCGTCCAATTCATCTTTTTCACTTAGTTATGAGATAATGAGGATACATAGTGAATTTCTAGAGAATTATATTACTCAATAACATATGTTGTCAAGTTCCTATCCATGTGATGAGATTATACGGATGTTAAAAGTACATATACATATTCTCACTATGTCAATGATCGGTTGCTATTGTGGAAGGTTGATACAAAACAATAACACACAGAATCAAAGTGTGAGTTGGTTAATGACTATATCTCATTAGTCATGATATGGCAATATCAAACCAAGCATACATATATATGTTAGAGAACAATGTATTAGACAGACCCACCATGAGAGTGACACATGGTTTTATGGTCATAGTCATCTCTCATAGTGAAGGTGGGAATTGTGATTCTTAGACCTGAAATCACTGCACTTGTCATATGTTGTTGGGTATGCTTTGACATCATCAAACACAGTCCTTAAAAACATGGGTTGTTATAACGATGATGATTCAGTGACTTTGACAGATTGGGATAGACTATGAGTGATGAATATGGGATTTGTCCCTCCTATTAGAGTATGATATCTTGGTCACTTGATAAGCAAGACTGAGAAATGCATGTGCATGAACATGTGAATCAATATATGATATTGAGGTCACATTATCTCAGAAAGTCTACTCTTGGTTCAAGGAATAGGATTGAACGTTGAAAGGATGACCTTCCATGCCTAGAGTTCATCTTGGATATCAGAGACAAAGGAATTATACAATCACTGCAACACCTTAGATAGATTACAGGTTGAAGTTATGCTCCAACTTTCCATTTCACTTGCATAGAACTGATGTGTGACTAGGCACCACTCTTTGCTTGTGATGTCATAAGCTAGTTGTGGACATTCACTGCCAATGTGATAGGGGACCTATAGGGTCACACACGTAGGAACTCATCTAGAAGAGGAGTTTGATCTTGAACTACAATTAGATTGATTACTAAAGTGTTTATATATTCAATTCACACAACTGATTACTTCAGTTGGCTAACTAGGTCTGCCAAATGACTGTCTCACTGAGTGAGACGGCTGTTTGGGTAGCCAGATACGCGTTTCAAGTAGTCCAGATGACTGTTTGGGGGTCAGGCTGATCAGAGATCGATTTGGCTTAATTCTAACCCTAAACTGACTGGATTGACTCAATCTACTAGATGGTCATCTGGGTGAGTGAGACAAACAGATTTCTGGGTTGGGACGGGTCGGTTGGGTCAAATGAAGGTTTGGGTTGTTTCCTAAATAGTTTCTATTGTTCTTTACTTGACGAACAAGGAAATTAATATGAGATATCAATTGGATTTCAAATAGACAAATTCATTTCAGATAGGGAACTACCAAATAGACATTTTGCAATGCAAGATGACTGTGACGTCCCCGGATTTTCTAAAACTTAATCTGATGTGTGACGTCCAAATTGAAACCCTCACCTCAGCGAGAATCCCAATTTAAACATTCCACACTAGGCTAAGAAGAAGAAAATCAGAGGAAGTCATAAGGAAACAATCAGTAGCACATGTACATGAACAATAATAAAACCATACACACATGTTCACCATTCAACATATAATTACAACATGAATTGTTACAACATTTGATATTACATATTGAAGATAAAACTTATACATATACATGTACTACTAATAAACTACAGGATCTTAAGACAACAGGTCCACCTATACATCAGCTCGCTACACAACTCTCTCTATCCTGGATCTTCAAGAGCATAACCACAACCTAAAAAAAAGATTACATGCAGTACACATCAGCACAATATTTCATGAATATTGTACTGAGTACGCCTACGTGTCTTTTATATACCTCTCATAATATCTTGGCAATAAGATAAAACTAATATACTTGGCAATAACAGAAGAATATAAGAAAAGCATATACTTGCACAAAGATATTCATTAGCAAAAGAGAACACACATTTTTAATCACATTTCCATCATATATCTCGTACATCTGCCCCCAAGGGCTTTGATGTTTTTAGGCCTTATGATCTACTACCAAAGAGTTTGAGATCATTTAACATGTGATCTACTACCAAAGAGTTTGAGATCTAACACATGTGATCTACTACCAAAGAGTTTGAGATCACTTCAATGCACTGTACTACCCAAGAGTTTAGTGCTATCATATGATGGATCTGATATCTTATGTTTCATGTGTTCATAGCCATAGGTACAGAAAATCAAGCAACATATCATGCAAGAACAATCATTTCATCCAATATCATATGCCAAGTATTTTACTACACATATAACACAAGCATATTATATAATAAGGCAAGTAAGAGGTAATGGCGTACCTTCCAAAGAGATAGATCATACTAAACACATGTTCCTCATGTCATCTATTTCTTTGTTAAACCTGATTAAGACAAGATCATATACTATCATCAGGTTCTCATGTTATTATATCTCAGCTTAACCCTAATTATGTCCATTAGGGTTTCTCTTATCTCATTATGGTATTCTCATGATTACTTGTATTCTTGTCTTGAGATTATCTCATTGATATCATTTTCTAGATTACATCTCATTAACAAAGTTCATCATCTGAACATATTAACATTATGTCACATGTTAACCCTAGGTTACATGCACTACTCAAATTAGGGTTTATATCACATGTATTAAGGTTCATATTCATATAATATAGATTATGTTCATCATGATGATCTCATAATTAAAACTGAGGTTTCATATACTGATATGAGCTTACTCTGTGAATTTCACCATTTATTGAGCATGTATGCATTAATTGCATTGTATTTAGGATTAAAAGCCCTAATTAGACATATTAAGAAAATTACATGATTTCGTACATCAACATGATCATCCTTGACATCAGGTGCATTATAAACATTATTATGGAGTTACTGACATTTTTCCATAATTTTATGTCATCATTTGCTATTTATTATCCACTAAACAATCAGTACACATATTTCATGATATCACTGAGATTAAAGTATAAAAAGCCTAATATTATTGTTCCATGATGTTGTACACATATTTTTGAGAATTTGGGTATCTTGTTTGTATTTTTTTGATCAACAAACTATTTACTATGAATTATCTAAGGTTTCAATATTTTCTGGGATTTACCTTTTCCTGACCAATAGCCCGCCGACACGTGGCTCGAGGGCTGCACATCTCCTTTGTTGTGCTATGGTTCCTGGTTGGTTCGTTGTGCGCTGGGTTTGGTCTACTGGTTCGGCCGGTTTGCTGGTGGTTTGTCCCTGAACCAAGCCGGGCTTCTTCTTTCTCGCGACTCACCCTTCACGCGAGTGTGAGCCTGCCGCCGCCGTGAGGGCTCTGCTCCGGTAAGCCATCACGCTCTTCCAGGTTCTCGAGACATGGCCGTCGCCTGCCTGGGCTCTACGGTTTAGATCCTAAGGGCGCCGCCGCCCGGGAGGACACCGATAGAACAAGCAGCCGCCCTAGGATCTGCACGAGCCCCGCCATCGTGCGTTTGGATAGAAGCAGGTGTCGTCTCCACCTCTCGCATCATGCGATCCAATCCGCCAGTTCTTCAGCTCACGAGAGCCGCCACATGTTCTCCTCTCCCAATCCATCAGCACCGCCGCTGGGATCTAGCATCCCCGACGTCCTTTCTTGCCGCCTACTGACTTTCTACACGACCTGCCCAAGGTGCCGCCGCACCTCAACATGGAACTCGTTGAGCCAGAAGCTACAAAGTCGGTCTCTTTCTCCTTTCTCCTGAACGTTGAGATGTTGTGGTCTCTGCTGCACAACACCGCCATGTCCTGATACTTCAGCTAGATGAAGTAGCGGCGCCATGTCTTCTCCTGATGGACCTGTCAGTTCATGGCATGACTGGTGGGACTTCTGAACCATTTAAGGATTGGTCTTGTGGCCACCCGTGTCTCCCTTTCTCACGAGCACCTCTCTACCTGAAGCTCCGATCTTCCGAAGATGGTTGCGCCGCCGACGTCGATGGCTCTTTGGTGGGAGATCGGTGTCGTTCTTCTCACGTTCAACTCTAAACCCTTCACTGGTAAGGCTCGAGATCCCTAGTTGCGTCTGGCGGCATGGGGGGTCTACTCCACACAACCTATCTCCACCCACCGTTGCCTAAACATCATCGAGCGACTGACCTCCCTTTCACTCCCCTCTTGTTCTCTCTTGTTTTCTAACTTTCAGTGGTGGGTAGAGAAACAAAAAGACCCGGAGTCTCACTCTAGGTCTATCTGCCCCGAAGCCAGGGGATTCCTGCTCCTTTGAATGTGAAGAAACCACCCCCCCCCCCCACGAGGCCCCGACCATGATGTGGGGATGGTTGGAACTCGACATCGCGGACTGCTCCACGATCTCCTGATCGATCGGAGGTAGGGGGAGGTCCAAACACTGTCTGATCACCATCTAAGGGTCGGGGTTTGTTCTCTCAAGGCTGGATCCGAGGCTATCTCTAAGAAGCCATCCATGCCACTAGATTGGGTTTCTAGGGCTAGGATCTAGCCACGTAGACCCGACTTGAATAAGGGGCGCGTGACACCTATTAAAAACAACAACTTAGGCTAATCAACACCAATGCTGCACATCATTTCACAAAAATCAAACCTCCATAACTTCCTCTAGGAATATCCGATTGCCACCAAATTTTAACCATAGATTTCCTACCACTCAAGCTACCTTCTACTAAAATTTGGTGCCAAAACTCAATTGTTAGATCATCCAATTAAATTCTTCAAAAAGGCATAAAAAGAGAAATCTTAACCATGATATCAACATCACATCAGCACACTTACTTTGTCAAAACCTTGGAACTCTCGATATTATTCAACCTTATGGTTTCACTTATGTCATTGGATGATTAAGGACTCCAAAATTCAACTCCATCACATCCTACACACCTTAAAAGATATTTCGTCCTCGAAATTAAGCCAGAAAACCCACTTTGTCACATCATATACATCTTAAAGGAACTTTCATCCTCGAAAGTAAACCATACTCATACTTCTAGGAAAAGCCTTATCTTGCCTTCATCCACATGTAGGAACTATTCTATGTGTAACATATCCAACCCACTCTTAGGAGGTTTTGAAAGCATCTAGGGTGAAACCTCACTTCATAGAAGGCTCAACAAGGGTTTAGAAGCTTAGATTATGTCATTACATATCTCATATATTAAGGGTTTCTCCCTTATCTTAACTCATGCATTAGTATTCAACATCATACTAACATGTTCCACAGAAGTTAACTAAAGTTAACCGATTATATCAAGGTGTCATAAACATATTATTGAGCTAATTTGTTAGAACATGTTCAATATTAACATATGCCTTTTAGGAGGGAGTTAACTAAAGTTAACCCACTTTATCCATCTGAATCATATTGAGGTGTCACCATCATTATGTCGTGCTAACTTTCAAACTATATTTTTATCATTATTACGCACTAAGCTTAACACTTCGTGTAACATATTTCATTCACATGATCTTATTTCATTGTTCATAATAAATTACAACATTTACTAGTGATTTCATCACAAGATTAACCAACACTATCACATTATCATCATTATTCATGTATATGGTTAACCATTTATGCATTTATATATATTAAACCATCTCTAGGTTTTCCATCATGTCATATCTATATATAACGTCATGAGATTAGATCACATCCTTACATATATTATATCATGGTTGTGCTAAACAAACTTATGTGAGTGGCTAATCAAACATGTATCAAACTTCATTTTGTCCAATTGAGGTTCCCCTGACCCATATCATGAGGGTAATAACATGCTCAGTCTCTTTGAGCTCACTCAACTTTATGAGTATCTCATATGCACATACTTTATCTTTCCTCTCTTAGTCTAGGGTTCTCAGATTACCTCATTGGCACTAGTCGATTGCTTTACTAGCTCTAGCCACATAAGCACAAACCAAAACATGACATGATGTTCTCATCACAGGTCTTCTACCCATGAAACATGCTTACCCAAAACTCTCTTATATACACCACTAGATTCCTATGTGGGAAACCACCAACCCGAGCATGAGACTTCACAGAAACTGACATAGCTACCTCCTCCAGGGTCTTGGGCTCTCTCCCTCACCCAGATGGAAGACACTCATATTGATCTTCACATGTTCACATATACACATATAACCAGCCTCTCCTTGTCTCTAGGGTTTGGTCCTCCCAAGGACATCCAGGGTTCAACAAGACTATAGGAATCATGAATAGAGCAACTCATCTCAATCACTCAGGAGTATTCTAGTTTAGGACATATCATATCGCATATCTCAGAATTTTCATATTGTGGAGTCTAGGTTCTCTGACCTTCTCCCTATGGGTCTCGCTCTCTCTTGAGCTAACTCCAAAACTGGTCCTAACACTAGAGGTCCTCCTTCGTAAAAGAGGTTGAGGCTCTTGCTGACTCACAACCTTATCTTAGCTTAACATATCTTATCTCATAAAAGCATATTTACATGCATCATCAAAACTTATCTCAAATCCTCAAAACTGAACTTAAGTCCTCAAAGACGAACATATATCATCATAACCATCTTATAACACCTATATAAGACTTATATCATATCATCAAGGCTTATATCATCTATCATGTATATTCCAACAAGGCTCTAGACATCTAATGTAGAACTACACTCTCATCTAGACTGATGTCATTCACTTTCACTTAGGTTACATGACCACCTCCTACTCGTACATGTGTGGGGACACATTTTTATAATACATATACAGAATAAAATATTGTATAGTTTTTCTCCGATAAAACAAGCGTCAGAGAAAACTATCAAGGTTCGATCCGTTTGGAATCCAAAACCAAATCTAGAAAATGAGTGTCCTACAGGTAGTAGAGAGTCCAGTGTCATGAAAACTAATGAAAAGGGTGAGAACATGGTGTAGACTAGCGTAGCTACTCTAGGCAACGTGCGCAATATGTCTAGGGTTTCTCTTCCCTTGATGCATGCTATTTCCAAATAGTGCAACGTCCCATACCATTGCACTACATGGAAAGAACGACATCTAAGGACTTGCTACTCAACAAGCACTAGTCTAGACCTAGTTCTCTGACATCTAGGTGCTAACCTAGAGGCTAGGTCAGATCTAGTCTCTAAAAGGCGACTAATCTAACCCTAAAAGATTATTAAGTTCAAGGTTCTTTTGTTTTGAGTTGCATAATGAGCAAATGTCAGGCTTTGCTATTGTTCATGCTCTGATACCACCTGTGACGTCCCCGGATTTTATAAAACTTAATCTGATGTGTGACATCCAAATTGAAACCCTCACCTCAGCGAGAATCCCAATTTAAACATCCCACACTAGGCTAAGAAGAAGAAAATCAGAGGAAGTCATAAGGAAACAATCAGTAGCACATGTACATGAACAATAATAAAACCATACACACATGTTCACCATTCAACATATAATTACAACATGAATTGTTACAACATTTGATATTACATATTGAAGAGAAAACTTATACATATACATGTACTACTACTAAACTACAGGATCTTAAGACAACAGGTCCACCTGTACATCAGCTCGCTACACAACTCTCTCTCTCCTGGATCTTCAAGAGCATAACCACAACCTAAACAAAAGATTACATGCGGTACACGTCAGCACAATATTTCATGAATATTGTACTGAGTACGCCTACGTGTCTTTTATATACCTCTCATAATATCTTGGCAATAAGATAAAACTAATATACTTGGCAGTACCAGAAGAATATAAGAAAAGCATATACTTGCACAAAGATATTCATTAGCAAAAGAGAACACACATTTTTAATCACATTTCCATCATATATCTCGTACATCTGCCCCCAAGGGCTTTGATGTTTTTAGGCCTTATGATCTACTACCAAAGAGTTTGAGATCATTTAACGTGTGATCTACTACCATAGAGTTTGAGATCACTACTACAGAAACAACATTCAGTGTCGCTTTTATGGGCGTCGGTTATTTAGGAAAACCGACGCCTATAACATTCAACGTCGGTCATCTAGGTCATCCGACGTCTGTATCCAAGACACGGGTACCGCTTGTATTAAGCGTCGGTTTTTTTGGTAAAAAACCGACGCCTAAAACTGCCCGCCAAAACCAATTTTAAAGCAAAAAAATATGTCACATACGGCATCGGTTATTTACCTCAAACCCGACGCCTATTTAAGATGAAAATTTGCGCGAAAATTTATAGCTTAGGTGTCGGTTATCCTTAGATAACCGACGCCGATAGTGGTTCCCGCCAATTTATTTAGGGCAAATTTTTTCTAATTGGACGTCGGTTTGTTATTAGGAACCGACGCTGAAGACCTTAGGCGTCGGCGTTTTAGATAACCGACGCCCTTTGTGCACTTATTAGCCGCACGATCGATCGACTTTAGGTCCCCTTTCCTGTTTCATTGTCTTCTCCGCCGACTTCCTGCCCCTGCTCACCGACGACGCCGACGACGCCGCTGCTCACCGACGACGCCGCTGCTCACCGACGACGCCGCTGCTCACCGACGACGCCGCTGCTCACCGACGACGACGCTGCCCGACCCTCCGCTGTGCGCCGCCGCCGCTTCCTCTCCTGGTCCTTCTCCGCCTGCCTGCTTCCTGCTCCTTCTCCGCCTGCTTCCTGCTCCTTCTCCTTCTGCCGCCGCCGCTTCCTGTTCCTTCTCCGCCGCCTTCCTGCCCGCCGCCTCCTGCCGCTCCCTGCTGCTCACCGGCCATTGCTGCTCACCGGCCACTGCTGGGAGCTCGCCTGGAGCTTGCCGGTCACTGCCACCACTGCTGCCCTGCCGCCTGGAGCTTGCCGGTCACTGCCACCACTGCTGGGAGCTCGCCTACTGGTTAGTATTACTTTAGTGATTACTTTAATTCAACAATTCGTAGTTTGTTATTTACAATTACTCATCTGCTTGCCGATTTTAATGATTAGAGATACTGATTAATAGTAGGTATTGATGAATACTTAGTTAATTACTGATTTGTTGATTAGTGTTGAAATGAATGTATTGATTAGTGTTGAAATGAATGTGTTGATTAGTGTTGATTAATAGTAGGTATTGATGAATACTTAGTTAATTACTGATTAATAGTAGGTATTGATGGACCCTAATGATACAAATTTTTTATGTTGTAAATGAATGTATGTTTCAAGTGTTGAACCTAATGTTGGACAATGAACAATGAATTTATGTCCCATATAATCCACATTGTTCTTTATATTACTTGTACATTGGTATAAATTAGAATGAACAATCACTAAATTATATATTGTTTGTATGGAGTATGGCTTCATTGTAGATATCTATTATTGTATTTGTTGGCCTAGAAACCCGTCCAAGATTGACTCATTAGGAGTAAATCTTGGATAGTCCCCGGTTTGGGACTGTTCTTGAACACCTAATCTCACTTAGGATGTAAGTGTATAATGTGTATTGGGTTTTCGAGAAAATTTTGGTAGCATTTCCCCGTTTGTTCTCTAAGTACATATGTACTTAGAGAACAGCGGGGAAATGCTGCCGAAATTTTCTTGAAAACCCAATGCACATTATACACTTACTAGTGAGATTAGGTGTTCAAGGATGGGATAGGTGATACACATTTATTATATATAAGAATGACATCAAATGTGTTTGTTGGCCTAGAAACCCGTCCAAGATTGACTCATTAGGAGTAAATCTTGGATAGTCCCCGGTTTGGGACTGTTCTTGAACACCTAATCTCACTTAGGATGTAAGTGTATAATGTGTTTTGGGTTTTCGAGAAAATTTTGGTAGCATTTCCCCGTTTGTTCTCTAAGTACATATGTACTTAGAGAACAGCGGGGAAATGCTGCCGAAATTTTCTTGAAAACCCAATACCCATTATACACTTACTAGTGAGATTAGGTGTTCAAGGATGGGATAGGTGGTACACATTTATTATATATAAGAATGACATCAAATGTGTTTGTTGGCCTAGAAACCCGTCCAAGATTGACTCATTAGGAGTAAATCTTGGATAGTCCCCGGTTTGGGACTGTTCTTGAACACCTAATCTCACTTAGGATGTAAGTGTATAATGTGTTTTGGGTTTTCGAGAAAATTTTGGTAGCATTTCCCCGTTTGTTCTCTAAGTACATATGTACTTAGAGAACAGCGGGGAAATGCTGCCGAAATTTTCTTGAAAACCCAATACCCATTATACACTTACTAGTGAGATTAGGTGTTCAAGGATGGGATAGGTGGTACACATTTATTATATATAAGAATGACATCAAATGTGTTTGTTGGCCTAGAAACCCGTCCAAGATTGACTCATTAGGAGTAAATCTTGGATAGTCCCCGGTTTGGGACTGTTCTTGAACACCTAATCTCACTTAGGATGTAAGTGTATAATGTGTTTTGGGTTTTCGAGAAAATTTTGGTAGCATTTCCCCGTTTGTTCTCTAAGTACATATGTACTTAGAGAACAGCGGGGAAATGCTGCCGAAATTTTCTTGAAAACCCAATACCCATTATACACTTACTAGTGAGATTAGGTGTTCAAGGATGGGATAGGTGGTACACATTTATTATATATAAGAATGACATCACATTTGTTTGTTGGCATTTCCCCGTTTCTTCTCTAAGTATATATGTACTTAGAGAACAGCGGGGAAATGTTGCCTAATCTTTTCCTAATATATACTTGTTTCCTAATATATACTTGTTTTCTCTGATCATAGAATGGATAGATCATGGATGTCGATTCGTAATCGTTGTACCCCAGAGTTTATATCTGGTCTTGATCAGTTTATTAGATTTGCCGAGGAACATAGGAAAAAACCTACAGATAGGTTCTACTGTCCATGTAGGCATTGCGGTAACAACTTGAAAGTCAACACTGGTGAGGAAATCAAAAGTCATGTCATGTGCAACGGGATTGTACAAGGCTATACAGAATGGCACTGGCATGGAGAAATTTCAAAATCGAAACCAGTAGATGTCGATAGCAGTGCTTGGGTGGAAGAAGAAATTGCCTCTGATGACGTAAATGTGAACGAACCAGTTCCAGCAGACATCGTTGATGCGATGCTGGATAGTTGTAGGGTAGAGCACACCGATCCACCTCCTATCTTTACAAACATTGTGCATGATGCTGAGATACCGTTATACACAGGTTGTGCTAAGTTTACGAAGCTTAGCGCTGTCTTGAGATTGTATAAGTTGAAAGCTAACAATAGATGGAGCGACAAAAGCTTCACTTCATTGTTGACTTTGTTGAAAGAAATGCTTCCTGAAGGAAACGAGCTTCCAATCTCAACATACCAGGTAAAGAAAATGTTGTGCCCAATGGGAATGGAGGCCAAGAAGATACACGCATGCCCGAATGATTGTGTATTATTTCAAAAGGACTATGTAGATTTGAAAGATTGTCCAAAATGTGGTGCGTCACGGTATAAATTGACGACTTCGGGGGAGTTCAAAACTGGTTCTCCTGCCAAGGTGTTGTGGTATCTACCTATAATATCACGGTTTCAACGCTTGTTTGCAAATCCGAAAGATGTGAAGAATCTGAGGTGGCATGCAGATGTTAAGAAAAATAATGATGGGATCCTACGACATGCGTCTGATTCCCCACAGTGGAAGAAGATTGATCTATTGTACCCTAAATTTGGTGAAGAAGATAGGAATCTAAGACTTGGGCTTTGTACAGATGGGATGAATCCGTACGGGACATTGAGCAGCCAACATAGCACTTGGCCAGTCATGCTTGTTATATACAATCTTCCTCCCTGGATGTGTATGAAAAATAAGTATGTTATGTTGTCATTGTTGATATCGGGCCCTAAACAACCCGGAAATGATATCGATGTTTATCTTGAACCTTTGATTGATGACTTAAAGAAACTTTGGGCTGAAGGTGTGATGACCTATGATGCTTCAGCAAAAGAGACATTTCGTTTGCACGCTATGTTGTTTTGCACTATTAATGACTTTCCAGCATATGGGAATTTGTCTGGATATAGTGTCAAAGGAGCTAAAGCGTGTCCTATATGTGAAGAAAACACTGATTCAATAAGACTAAAACATGGCGGCAAGACTGTATATCTTGGTCATCGAAGGTTTCTTTCAAAATTCCATCCGTATCGTAGGAAGCGCAAAGCATTCAATGGATGGAATGATGAACGAAGTGCACCTAAACCTATACCAGGGGATGTTGTTTATGAAAGAGTAAAAGACATTGTCAATGAATTTGGTAAGAAATCACAATGTAGTATGGCCACACGGAGTGACAATTCTTTATTCAAGAAGAAGTCAATATTTTGGGATCTTCCTTATTGGAGTTCTTTGACAGTCAGGCATTGTATCGATGTAATGCACGTTGAGAAAAATGTCTGTGATAGCATCATTGGTACTCTATTAAATATACCAGGTAAGACTAAAGATGGGATAAAATCCAGACTGGACCTACGTGAAATGGGAATAAGGTCAGAATTAACAGAATTACGTGAAATGGGTAATAAAAGAACATACTTACCTCCCGCTTGTTACACGTTGTCTAGAAAGGAGAAGAAAACTTTTTGTGAATGCTTGGTAAATGTTAAGGTGCCACATGGTTACTCATCCAACATCCGTAGATTGGTATCAATGAAAGATCTGAAGTTGATAGGTCTTAAATCTCATGATTGTCACACTCTAATGCAACAAATATTGCCTGTGGCAATTCGATCTATATTGCCGAAGCATGTAAGGTTTGCGATTACCAGACTTTGTTTCTTTTTCAACAGTCTATGCAGCAAAGTTATTGACCCTGATACTCTCGATAATTTGCAAAGAGAAGTGGTTGTTACCCTATGTCAGCTTGAGATGTATTTCCCTCCTTCGTTCTTTGATATCATGGTACATCTTGTTGTCCACTTGACTAGGGAAGTGAAAATGTTGGGACCAGTTTTCTTGCATTGGATGTATCCCTTTGAACGATACATGAGCGTTTTTAAAGGTGATGTTCGAAACCGTTATCGGCCTGAAGGGAGTATTATTGAAGGTTATGTGGCGAGAGAGGTTATGGATTTTTGCAATGACTTTCTCAGTGGTAATGACACTCCTAATAATGACAAGAATATTGACGAGGGCAAAGGAATTTTGGGATCACGGGTGAAAGTAATCAGCCGTGAGCAGTTGGAACAAGCTCACTTGTATATTTTACACAATATGGAAGAAGTGAGTGTTTATATCGAGGAACATACCAATTTCATACCGAATGTTATGTCTTATGAAGGGTTTGACATTAATGGATTCACATATTACACAAAGCGCCAAGATGATAAGAGTGTCGTCCAAAATAGTGGGGTCACTCTTCAAGCGTCGACTATGTACTTTGCAAGTGCAAAGGATAAGAGTCCACGTGAAGCTAAAATGTCATATTACGGTGTCATTGAGGACATTTGGGAGTTTGACTACATAGATTTCAAAATTCCGCTATTTAAATGTAATTGGGTTGATAACACCAAAGGAGTTATAGTGGATGAATTGGGTTTCACTTTGGTGAACTTTGAAAAGATCGGCGAGAAGGGTGAACCATTCATATTGGCATCACAGGCGAAACAAATATTCTATATCGATGATCCTGCAAATGATAAATGGTCGGTTGTTCTTCATGGTAAAAGACAGTTCATTGAAGATCCTATAGATGAAGAAGAGTACTATGATAAGTATGATGACTCCAGTCCATTCTCAGTTGGGTTGCCAACTTCACAAAATATTGAAGCTAATGATGACTTATATGTGCGCGGAGATCACAATGAAGGATTGTTAATTGATAAAAGATCACAATTTTAGAGACATGTATGTTTATACAAATGCTAAATGTTTGCCTTTTTCTAGTTAATACAAATGCTAAATGTTTGCCTTTTTCTAGTTAATACAAATGCTAAATGTTTGCCTTTTTCTAGTTAATACAAATGCTAAATGTTTGCCTTTTTAATGACATTTTCAGATGGCTGACCATGATGAGCATGATGTCCATGATGAGCATGAAGTCCATGATGAGCATGGCGAGGATACTAATGTAAGTTCTAAAAACATATCCTGTATTTCTATAAAATTCATTATCTTCTAGTTATGTCATATATCCTATATTTCTATATTGGGCTAAATTAGTGTGTTTTATTTTTGTCAAATTTTAGGTTGATGCACCTGTACCCACTGAAGCACTGGAGCAACTTGATGCGCAACACCAGACACTTAACAAGAAAAGGGGCATCACTCTGTTGAAGAAGTTATTAGCGCTAAGTGGTAGTGGATCTAAATTGGCGGTGGAGTTTGATAATGGAGGAAATCCAATTGGAGTGAACCGCAATAATTTTGTGAACTATCTTGGGTGTACCACTCGGAGCCATTGTGGTGTTAAGTATGACAATTGGCATAAAGTTCCTCAAGCGAAAAAAGACTCGATATGGAAGGATTTATGCGTGAGTTATTATTATTTGCAATTCTATTTTGTAGATTACAAATTCTATTATTTGCAATTCTATTTTGGATACTAGTTAATAACATTTCTATTTTACAGAATCTGTTTGCATTGGATGAGAAGTTGCATCGTAAAAATGTGATGCAACGCGCTGGAAAGATGCTTAGGAATTATAGGACAAATCTGAATAGAGAATACATAAAAGAGGGTGATAAGAAGAAGAAGTCAGCCCTTGAACAATGGAACTTCTTGGACAAAGAAGATTGGGACAATTTTGTTGCTTCAAGAAAATCTGAAGAATTCAAGGTATTAGGCGTCACTCCTAATTTAATTAATATACATTGTATTCACCTATTCAAGATTAGCATTTAGTGCTACTAACCAAATCATTAATGTGCATACTAACTAGGCCCTCAGTGACGCACAAAAAGCAAGGCGTGCACTGAATGTGCATGACCACACTATGGGTCCAAAAGGCTATGCAAGCGTTCGCCAAAGACTACAGGCGGAGTCTGCGGCTACTCAGGAGTCTGCTCCTACTCAGGAGTCTACCACACCCATTCCTCGCCATGATATCTGGATAGCTGGCAGGCAAAACAAGAAGGGTGAAATAAAGAAGCCTGTAACTGCTGAGGCGGCTGAAAAAATGGTAAAATACAACTCTTACAGAAATCGTTTGAATATTGATTATTTGTGGTGTTAACTTACCAATTTCTGTTTATGGTGATTAGCGGGAGCTGCACGAGCAGAGGAAACAAGGCACGTTCATCCCTCAGGGCACAAGGGATGAATTGACAGTTGCTCTGGGTAACCCAGAGCATCCTGGACGTGTTAGAGGTGCCGGCGCTGGTGTTGGCATCAAAGCATTCTTTGGGCCATCCCAGCGCAAACCCAGAGCGGGACTTTCTCAAGAAGAGGAAACCTATTCTTTTTTTAGAATGTTACTGCAAAAGGAAATTCATTAATAAGAATCTAATGTTTCTTTTATCCATGTATAGGAGAATAAGAGAGTTGAGGATTTAGTTGCTAAGAAGGTCAACGATGTAGTTGCTGAGAAGGTCAAGGAAGAATTGATGCGGTGGCAGGCATCTCAGGCTTCCAATACGCCTATGGCGACCCACTCTTCTCCTGATGCACACACTGCGAGTAATCCTGGAGACCCATCGCCTAGCACGTCTGCTGTAAGTATTGTTTATGACATTGTAGTTAGTCTTTTCAAGTTGTTATGTTTTCAAGATGATATGTATATATGTATAATATTCTTTACGTAAATTTGTAGGCATTGAAGCCATGCCGCTTAAGAATGCAAAACTACGTTGTCGCAGAGGCGCAGGCTTACCCGTCCCTTCCTGGGGCAATGTTTCACGGGACTCCAATGCCACAGGGCTACGTTCGTGTGAGCCCGATACGTGTGTTACCCGATTGGAGAGAAGCTACATTGCCATATGCCCACCCGGATATTGATACACTTGGTGAGGCAGAAGGCGGGGTCATATTGTGGCCCAAAGCAGATGTCATCTACACGACTGAAATTGTAAGATAAATTTACATTGATTTAGACTGTTAATGTGTATATATGATGTCAACTGATCTGAAATTATATGTACAGGTTAAAAAGAAGACACCAGGAGCACCTAGGCCTCCACTTCCAGTTCCCACATTACCCGATTGGGTTCCAACTGACCTAACATACCCGTTAGGTCCTGCTTGTAGGGGAATGGCATGTTGGCTACGGGCACATAATGTACATTGCCCTATAATTATTTCTTTAGATGCAGATTATGCAGGTCAATCATACGATAGCTCTTTATTGATAGAAGATATTATTGAGCTGTTTAAGTATGATTGGCTGAATACATCAATGATAGAGACATGGATAAGGTGAGATCTTGTTTATACATCCATATACCTTGTGTAAGCTCCGGTGATCTGGTTTCTTATATATTAATGCATACGCCTATATGTTTTGCAGCTACCTAGTCGAAGATCATTGCAAACAATTTGCATTTGATCATGTGGGATTTTTGATTCCATCATTGATTAGTTTGGTAGCTAAAGACCCTGATAATGTTCAACAATACTGTATAGATGCTTTTACAATTTTTGGTCAGCAAAAGAAGAAGATAATAATAGCTCCATTCAATGTCAAGTATGTTTACTTTATTTATAATTTGGACTTTAGAAAATTCCATTTTTATTTTGCATTTTGAGTTATTAATTGTTAACTTCTACTTGTAGCGGTAGACATTGGGAGTTACTAGTTATTGCCCCCGAGACATTCACTGTTTATTATCTAGATCCTGCGGGGAGTACATTGAACACTAAAATTGGACACGTAATGAGAATGCCACTATTCTGGTGAGAAATATTTCATTTTTATATCCGTTAACATCTTTTATTACATTACTATTTACTTATGCAATTTATTGTGTTATATTAACATGTAGGGGTTTAGATGCATTCAAAAAGGCTGGAGGAACGGTCCCAACGAAAAAGAACCAGCCAATAAATTGGCAGAACGTAAAAGTAAGTTCCCGACTCGAATATATATATTATTGATGTGAATTGTGCTTAGTTGTATTATTTTGTATGTTTCAATTTATAGTGTGCTACACAAGACAATGGCTGGGCATGCGCATACTATGTGATGCGATTTATGCATATGATTATCAAATATGCCGCATTGGACATCGATACCATACATGAGGTATTATATATAGTCTCATTAGTTAGTATGCAATATATCAATCTTATATTATTTTTATATTATTACTTATATATATACATCATTCTCTTTGCAGGTGTTTAAAACTGACCACACTACAGGTAAACGTTTAAAAAAAATAAATGCTCCATATACGATGGAAGCATTAAATGAAGTAAGAGAAGAATGGGCAATAGCTGTACAAACAGTGGCAACTGTAAGATATAATTGGGATGCTGATAGTGATAATGAATGATACTTTGTAAATGAATGTTTGTAAATGAATGTTTGTGAATGTTAATGCATGTATTTGAATGTTTCTATATGTGTGAATGTGAGAATTGAATTGATGTCTGAATGAATGTACTTGTGTAGAATTTTGCTTGTGACTTTTGCAGGTTTGCGGCCTGTTTGTAGGCTGATATCAATGGATGTCGTAAACCTGCAGTTCAGAAAACTGAACTGCAGGTTCTCATCCTGCTGACCAGCCACAGCAGGCCTGCAAACTGATATGAAAAAAAAAAAATTATAAATAGGCGTCGGTTATTTATCGAAAACCGTCAGCAAAGACCTACAGCGTCGGTTTTTTAATATAACCGACGCCTTATGTGGCCAAAGCAGTCCTGGAATTGGCGTCGGATATTCATATCAAACCGACGCCTATTTAAACTGTAGGCGTCGGTCGTTTAGTAGATAGCCGACGCCAAACAGGGTCCGCGCCACAGAAAATGGCGTCAGCTAGGGCACTTTCTGCGTCGGTTTTGAGATGAATAACCGACGCAGAAAGTGCCCTAGCTGACGCCATTTTCTGTGGCGCGGACCCTGTTTGGCGTCGGATATCTACTAAACGACCGACGCCTATAGGCTAAATAGGCGTCGGTTAAAAAACCGACGCCGAAGTGTTCGACCTTTAGCGGCGCCCACATAGGCGTCGGTTGGAAACCGACGCCAAATGGGGTTAAACGACCGACGCCAAAGGCCGTTTCTGTAGTAGTGGATCTAACACATGTGATCTACTACCAAAGAGTTTGAGATCACTTCAATGCATTGTACTACCCAAGAGTTTAGTGCTATCATATGATGGCTATGATATCTTATGTTTCATGTGTTCATAGCCATAGGTATAAAAAATCAAGCAACATATCATGCAAGAACAATCATTTCATCCAATATCATATGACAAGTATTTTACTACACATATAACACAAGCATATTATATAATAAGCCAAGTAAGAGGTAATGGCGTACCTTCCAAAGAGATAGATCATACTAAACACATGTTCCTCATGTCATCTATTTCTTTGTTAAACCTGATTAAGACAAGATCATATACTATCATCAGGTTCTCATCTTATTATATCTCAGCTTAACCCTAATTATGTCCATTAGGGTTTCTCTTATTTCATTATCGTATTCTCATGATTACTTGTATTCTTGTCTTGAGATTATCTCACTGATATCATTTTCCAGATTACATCTCATTAACAAAGTTCATCATCTGAACATATTAACATTATGTCACACGTTAACCCTAGGTTACATGCATTACCCAAATTAGGGTTTATATCACATGTATTAAGGTTCATATTCATATAATATAGATTATGTTCATCATGATGATCTCATAATTAAAACTGAGGTTTCATATACTGATATGAGCTTACTCTGTGAATTTCACCATTTATTGAGCATGTATGCATTAATTGCATTGTATTTAGGATTAAAAGACCTAATTAGACATATTAAGAAAATTACATGATTTCGTACATCAACATGATCATCCTTGACATCAGGTGCATTATAAACATTATTATGGAGTTACTGACATTTTTCCATAATTGTATGACATCATTTGCTATTTATTATCCACTAAACAATCAGTACACATCTTTCATGATATCACTGAGATTAAAGTATAAAAACACTAATATTATTGTTCCATGATGTTGTACACATATTTCTGAGAATTTGGATATCTTGTTTGTGTTTTTTTGATCAACAGACTATTTACTATGCATTATCTAAGGTTTCAATATTTTCTGGGATTTACCTTTTCCTGACCAATAGCCCGCCGACACGTGGCTCTAGGGCTGCACATCTCCTTTGTTGTGCTCCGGTTCCTGGTTGGTTCGTTGTGCGCTGGGTTTGGTCTACTGGTTCGGCCAGTTTGCTGGTGGTTTGTCCCTGAACCAAGCTAGGCTTCTTCTTTTTCGCGACTCACCCTTCACGCGAGTGTGAGCCTGCCGCCGCCGTGAGGGCTCTGCTCCGGTAAGCCATCACGCTCTTCCAGGTTCTCGAGACACGGTCTTCGCCTGCCTGGGCTCTGCAGTTTAGATCCTAAGGGCGCCGCCGCAAGGGAGGACACCAACAGAACAAGCAGCCGCCCTGGGCTCTGTGCGAGCCCTGCCATCGTGCGTGGGGATAGCAGCAGGCGTCGTCTCCACCTCTCGCATCATGCGATCCAATCCGCCAGTTCTTCAGCTCACAAGAGCCGCCGCCTGTTCTCCTCTCCCAATCCATCAGCACCGCCGCTGGGATCTAGCATCCCGAGCATCCTTTCTTGCCGCCTACTGACTTTCTGCACGACCTGCTCAAGGTGCCACCGCACCTCAGGATGGAACTCGTTGAGCCAGAACCTACAAAGTCAGTCGCTTTCTCCTTTCTCCTGAATGTTGAGATGTTGTGGTCTCTGCTGCACAACACTGCCATGTCCTGATACTTCAGCTAGATGAAGCAGCGGCGCCATGTCTTCTCCTGATGGACCTGTCAGTTCATGGCACGACTGGTGGGACTTCTGAACCGTTTAAGGATTGGTCTTGTGGCCACCTGCGTCTCCCATTCTCACGAGCGCCTCTCAACCCGAAGCTCCGATCTTCTGAAGATGTTTGCGCCGCTGACGTCGATGGCTCTTTGGTGGGAGATCAGTGTCGTTCTTCTCACGTTCAACTCTGAACCCTTCACTGGTAAGGCTCGAGATCCCTAGCTGCGTCTGGCGTCATGGAGGGTCTACTCAACACAACCTGTCTCCACTCACTGTTGCCTAAACATCGGTGAGCGACTGACCTCCCTTTCACTCCCCTCTTGTTCTCTCTTGTTTTCTAACTTTCAGTGGTGGGTAGAGAAACAAAAAGACCCGGAGTCTCACTCGAGGTCTATCTGCCCCGAAGCCAGGGGATTCGTGCTCCTTTGAACATGAAGAAACCCCCCCCCACGAGGCCACGACCATGATGTGGGGATGGTTGGAACTCGACATCGCGGACTGCTCCACGATCTCCTGATCGATCAGAGGTAGGGGGAGGTCCAAACACCGTCTGATCACCATCTAAGGTACGGGGTTTGTTCTCTCAAGGCTGGATCTGAGGCTATCTCTAAGCAGCCATCCCTGCCACTAGATTGGGTGTCTAGGGCTAGGATCTGGCCACGTAGACCCGACTTGAATAAGGGGCGCATGACACCTATTAAAAACAACAACTTAGGCTAATCAACACCAATACTGCACATCATTTCACAAAAATCAAACCTCCATAACTTCCTCTAGGAATATCTGATTGCCACCAAATTTTAACCATAGATTTCCTACCTCTCAAGATACCTTCTACTCAAATTTGGTGCCAAAACTAAATTGTTAGATCATCCAATTAAATTCTTCAAAAAGGCATAAAAAGAGAAATCTTAAACATGATATCAACATCACATCAGCACACTTACTTTGTCAAAACCTTGGAACTCTCGATATTATTCAACCTTATGGTTTCACTTATGTCATAGGATGATTAAGGACTCCAAAAGTCCACTCCATCACAATGACCGTCTCGTGCACCAGACGACCGTCTGGGTGTGCAAAAGGTCATTTTGGTTGTTGCAGGTTGTGAAAATTCAAGATCTTCTGATTCTTTCCACTCCCTCTCCTTTATCCCATATCGAATAGCAACTAGGAACCTTGACCATGGCCTGTACTATAATTAGAGTGCTCAAAGCAAGCCCAAGCTCTGCATACATTAGCATGGGATAACATCACAGGATTTTGGTCCTATTTTGTTGGCCTTCGGGATCAGAGTAATGATTAAGAGGGATAGTCAGGGGCATTCATATTTCATAGTCAGAGGTGAAATTCTTGGATTCATGAAAGACGAACAACTGCGAAAGCATTTGCCAAGGATGTTTTCATTAATCAAGAATGAATGTTGGGGGATCGAAGACGATCAGATACCGTCCTAGTCTCAACCATAAACGATGCCGACCAGGGATCGGCGGATGTTACTTTAAGGACTCCGCCAGCACCTTATGAGAAATCAAAGTTTTTGGGTTCCGGGGGGAGTATGGTCGCATGGCTAAAACTTAAAGGAATTGATGGATGGGCACCACAAGGAGTGGAGCCTGCGGCTTAATTTGACTCAACACGGGGAAACTTACCAGTCCAAACATAGTAAGGATTGACAGACTGAGAGCTCTTTCATTGGAATGGTCTATGTATTGATAGACGGGTAAAAAGCAATGAAGGGGGTTCAGAAAGAACCACCCATATAGGACCCCATGGTGCGAGAAGCACCGGGTCAAAAAGGCTTAAACAGAACAAAGCCTCCACATAAAGAACCCACGCTAAGCAGGACACGCCACACACCTAAAGGACACGGTGTGGGGTGCGTCCTGCCTCCCTGTGTAACTACAAAAAAGGGGGGTGTATACGGGGGTAACTCTACAAAAACCCCGTCTATGCCCATGGGCTCTATACAGAAAAGACTAGCTAACTGGTGAAAGGAATCAGCCACACCCTGCTAATGTGGGCCGTTATTGTGGAGCTCCAACTACGCGCCTCAACAACCCTTCTAGTATCTTTGACCACCAGCTCCCTACACTCCGCGGAGCTAAGGGACTGCACGCTGTGTCTCCTCTCATTACATTGCTTCCAGATGAAGTACGCCGAACATGTCCATGCGGAGCTAAGGGACTGAGAGCTCTTTCATCGGAGTGGTCTATATATTAATAGAAGGGTAAAAAACGATGAAGGAGGTTCAAAAAGAACCACCCCTACAGAGACCCCAAGGTGCGAGAAGCACCGGGTCAACCAGGATCAGGAAAGAATAGAGCCTCTACAGAAAAGCCCAAACTAAACAGGACACGCCGCACATCTATGGAAACGGTGTGGGGTGCGTCCTGCCTCCCTGCGTAACTACAAAAAGGGAGTGTATACGGGGGTAACTCTACAAAAACACCATCTATGCCCATGGGCTCTATACAAAAGCTAGCTAAATGGTGAAAGGAATCCGCCACACCCTGCTAATGTGGGCCGGAATAGTGGAGCTCCAACCTCGTACCTCCGCAACACGTCTCGTAGCTTTGACCACTAGCTCCCTGCACTCTGCAGAACTAAGGGACTGTACGTCGTGTTGTCTCTCATTACGTTGCTTCCAGATGAAGTACGCCGAACATGTCCATGCTGTGACAGCCAGCCACTTCCATCCCCTCCATCCCCTAGTTTTGTCTTTTATAAGGTTTATAGTGTCGGTGATGGTGGCAATCACCGGGACCTTGATGCCACAGAGGTCCATGAGAGACTGAAAGATATGTTTAGAGAATCTGCAGCGGAAGAAGATGTGCTGGGTGTCCTCCCTTTGCCTACAGAAGACACATCTATCACTGGCCTCATTGTTCCACTCGTGGATTTTGTCAGTAGTGGCAAGGGCACCATGGAACGCTCTATAGACCGTAAAGCTCCACCTATGAATGAGGGGCCCCGCCCAGATGGTTCTGCCAACAACACAAGGGTCCTGCTGTGGCTGGACGACTCGCCACAGGTTAACACTGGGGTTGGCGAGCTTCACAAGGCCAGTGGTAGAGCGCTCGACGATGTGCTGGTGCTTGGCCCAAGCCCGGGCCATATTCTTCCACGAGTTTGAGGCGCCATGACACAGTAGTGTCAGGTCAGGGGGTGAGACCATAGCGCATGTGCATCCATTGAGTCTAGGGGGATTGAGCACACGTGTGAAACCGAACGAGCCTTTTGAGAGAAGCCCAACGGTTCACAACACTGACCCCTTTGAGACCCAGCCCCTCTTCCTTACAAGGCCTAGCCATGCGCTCAAACCGTATAGGGTGATAGTTAGACCCCCACATGAATTCTGCCATCATCATCTCCATACGGTCACAGGTGCTGTCAGGAATGTGACTTTGTAAGGCCCAAAACGTAACCAATCCCTGCAGGTTGGCTCTGGTCAGGAGGCAACACCCCGCCATCGTGATTTTGTCCGGGGGCCATTTGGAGACCATCTTCTTCATCTGGTCTAAACATGGGTTGAAAAAGGTTGCCTTGTGATTCCGGGCTGCTAGAGGAAGCCCAGATACCGAGTAGGGAGCTCGTCCACCGGGCAACCCAGGATGCTACTAAGACGGGTAGCGTTAATCGCAGCAGCCTTTGAGAGGAAAAGTTTGGACTTTGCCGGATTGACCCTGATCCCCATCATGGCACTGAACTCGTCTAGCACCTTCTTGATCCCCCTAAGACTCTTTCTAGAGCCCTCCACAAAAAAGAGCACGTCATCCGCAAAAATGAGGTGGGACATGACGGCTGTGCGTTTAACTTTGTACGTGCGGAAAAGGCCTAGCCGCTCCCCTTCCGTCATAAGAGTGGTGAGGTACTCCATGACAATTGTGAACAAGAGAGGTGATAGGGGACACCCCTGTCTCAACCCGCGCGAGCTATTAAACAGCCCCGCCGGGAACCCATTTACAAGCACCGAAAAAGAACAAGTTGAAACACATTGTTTAACCCAGCCCATCCATGTGGGGGGGAAACCCATTCTGGTCATGATAGTCCACAAGGCCTCCCAATCTACATGGTCATAGGCTTTGGATAAGTCAGTCTTCAGACAGGCTTTCGGTTTTGTACACTTGATGTCGAAGCCTAGTAAAAACTCCACTGCGAGGAGGGAGCAGTCTGAAATGCTCCTGTTTAGAATGAATGCCCCTTGATTGTGTGAGATCAACCCCCCAAGCACCTCCTTAAGCCTCTCAGTCAGCACTTTGGCGAAGATCTTGTAGAGCACGCTACTACAGGCAATGGGCCTGAAGTCGCGAAGATGAGTGGCGCCATCCGCTTTAGGGATCAACGCCAAGAAAGAATGATTGACTTCTTGCACCATATCCCCCCTCATGAGCCATAAGATGGCTTCCGTCACGTCTTCCCCAATGACACTCCAACAGCTCCTAAAGAAGCTGGCGTTGAAGCCATCAGGGCCCGGTGCCTTGTCCGGCCCGATGGACCACACATCGTCTCTCACCTCCTCACGCATACAAGGCCTACATAGATGGTGCCCTTAGGCCGCGGTTAGCAGGTTAGTGTACTGAAGGCACATATGGCAGGTGTGGGCATCGCCGTAGTTGTAGAGGCTGCTGTAGAACGCCATCGCTTCCCCCTCGAGAGCCGTCTGGTTGCTGACTTGATTTCCGTCGTTGTTGATGAGATAGTGTATGGTGTCCCGCATCTGCTTCCGCTTGACAGCTTCCTGGTAGAAAGTCGTGTTGCGTTCGCCGTCCTGGATCCACCGAGCACGGCTCCGCTGATAGAAGAAGAGCTCCTCCTCCGCATCGAGCTGGTCCAGCCTATCTCGAACCTCCCTTTCACGCCGCACCAAAGCAAGGCAACACGGGGAGTGCTGCAACTCGGTCTGGATGGTCGCATACTCCATCTTAGTTGCTTTCTTCCATGTGCTAACACCACCCCTCCTGGCTTCCCAGGCTTTCAGCCGACCCTTCACTGCTTTGAACTTCATGGCAGCCATGAAGAGAGGGTTCCCATGAACGGGGAAACCCCAAGTACTCCTAACCACATCCAAAAAACCATCCCAGCTCACCCAGGCCTTGAGGCTCTTGAACGGCTTCACACGACGCTCGCCCGGCGAGGCAAAAGGGGAAGTGATCAGCATGCCATGATCACTTAGGTGAGAAAAGGACAGACAGGTGTGTGCCAAGGGAAAAAGTCCCACCCATCTATCATTGACAAGCACCCTATCCAGGCGACAACAGATCCTCTCCTCCGCCTCCCTCCTGTTGGACCAGGTGAGAGCGCCCCCGTAGGTCTTCAACTCTAGAAGCCCAGAGCTCCCCACAGCAAGATTAAACTCCCGCATCACCTTCCTGGAAACCTCCCGACCCCCCGCCTTCTCCTCATCGCTCCAGATGGCATTAAAAATCTCCCGCCACCATCCAAGGCACAAGGGTGACAGGCTTTGTAGCCACGAGCTCCTCCCAAAGATCCAGACGCCGTTGGGGTTGGTTGTGGGCATAGACGGCTGACAGAAGGACCCTTAGCCCTCCTTTATTGGTACACCACCCCAAAATCAGTTGCGCCGACATGGAAGTAACCTGCACAGACCAGACCCGGGGGTCCCAGCCCCAACAAATCCTCGCCTTCCCTGTTAGGCTTGGTAGCCATGAGCTCCTCCCAAAGATCTAGACGCCGCTGGGGCTGGTTGTGGGCGTAGACGACTGAGAGCTCTTTCATCGGAATGGTCTATATATAATAGACGGGTAAAAAACGATGAAGGAGGTTCAAAGAAGAACCACCCCTACAAGGACCCCAAGGTGCGAGAAGCACCGGGTCAAACAGGCTCAAGAGAGGATAGAGCCTCTACAGAAAAGCCCAAACTAAACAGGACACACCGCACACTAGTGGGATGGTGTGGGGTGCGTCCCGCCTCCCTGTGTAAACAAAAAGGGAGTGTATATGGGGATAACTCTACAAAAACCCCGTCTATGGCCATGGGCTCTATACAAAACTATCTAAATGCTGACAGGAATCTGCCAAGCCCTGTTAATGTGGGTTGGGATAGTGGAGCTCCACCTCCGCGACACACCTAGTAGCTTTGACCACTAGCTCCCCGCACTCCGCAGAACTTAGGGACTGCACGTCATGTCACCTCTCATTACACTGCTTCCAGATGAAGTACGCCGAACATGTCCATGCAGTGACAGCCAGCCACTTCCATCCCTTCCATCCCCTGGTCTTGTCTTTGATAAGGTTTACAGTGTCGGTGATGGTGGCAGTCACCGGGACCCTGATGCCGCAGAGGTCCATGACAGACTGTAAGATGTGCTTAGAAAATCTGCATCGGAAGAAGATGTGTTGCGTGTCCTCCCTTTGTCTGCAGAAGACACATCTATCACTAGCCTCATCGTTCCACTTGTGAACTTTGTCAGCAGTGGCAAGGGCACCGTGGAAAGCTATGTAGACCGTAAAGCTCCATCTATGGATGAGGGGCCCCGCCCAGATGGTTCTGCCGACACCACAAGGGGCCTGCTGTGGTTGAATGACCCTCCATAGGTTGACGCCGGGATTGACGAGCTTCACAAGGCCGGTGGGGGAGCGCTCGAAGATGTGCTGGTACTCAGCCCAAGCCCAGGCCATATTCTTCCACGCGTTTGAGGCACCATGTCACAGTAGCGTCGGGTCAGGGGGGACGAGACCATAGCACCTGCGCATCCATTGGGTCCAGGGGGAATGAGCACCTCTGTGGAACCGAACGAGCCTTTTGAGAGAAGCCCAACGGTTCACAATATTGACCCCTTTGAGACCCAAACTCCCTTCCTTACAAGGCTTAGCCAAACATTCAAACCGCATAGGGTGATAGTTAGACCCCCACGCAAAGTCAGCCATCATCATCTCCATACGGTCACAAGTGTTGTCGGGAATGTGGTCTTGCAAGGCCCAAAATGTAACCAAACCCTGCAGGTTGGCTCTGATCAGGAGACAACGCCCCGCCATCGTGATCTTGTCCAGGGGCCATTTGGAGACAATCTTCTTCATCTGGTCTAAACATGGGTTGAAGAAGGCTGCCTTGTGATTCCGAGCTGCTAGAGGGAAGCCCAGATACGAGTAGGGAGCTCGTCTGTCGGGCAACCCAGGATGCTACTGAGCCGGGTAGCGTTAGTCGCCGCAGCCTTGGAGAGGAAGAGCTTGGACTTTGTCGGATTGACCCTGATCCCCATCGTGGCACTGAACTCATCCATCACCTTCTTGATCCCCCTAAGACTCTTTCTAGAGCCCTCCACAAACAAGAGCATGTCATCCGCAAAGATGAGGTGGGACATGACGGCTGTGCGTTTATCATTGTATGTGCGGAAGAGGCCTAGCCGTTCCCCTTCCATCATAAGAGTGGTAAGGTACTCCATGACAATTGTGAACATGAGCGGTGACAAGGGACACCCCTGTCTCAACCCGCACGAGCTATTAAATAGCCCCGTCGGGAACCCATTTACAAGCACCGAAAAAGAACAGGTTGAAACACATTGTTTAACCCAGCCCATCCATGTGGGAGGGAAACCTATTCTAGTCATGATAGTCCACAAGGCCTCCCAATCAACATGATCGTAGGCTTTAGATAAATCAGTCTTCAGACAGGCTTTCGGTTTTGCACGTTTGATGTCGAAGCCTAATAAAAACTCCGCTGCGAGGAGGGAGCAGTCTGAAATGCTCCTGTTTGGAATGAACGCCCCTTGATTGTGTGAGATAAACCCCCAAGCACCTCGTTAAGCCTCTCAGCTAGCACTTTGGCGAAAATTTTGTAGAGCACGCTACTACAGGCAATGGGCCTGAAGTCGCGAAGGTGAGTGGCGTCATCCGCTTTAGGGATCAGCGCCAAGAAGGAGTGGTTGACTACTCGCACCATGTCCTCCCCCATGATCCATATGATGGCTTTCGTCACGTCTTCCCCAATAACACTCCAACAGCTCCTAAAAAAGCTAGCGTTGAAGCCATCAGGGCCCGGCGCCTTGTCCGGCCCGATGGACCATACAGCGTCTCTCACCTCCTCACGCATACAAGGTCGACAAAGATGGTGCCCTTGGGCCGCGGTTAACAGGTTAGTGGGCTGTAGGCGCATATGGCAGGTGTGGGCATCGCCGTCGTTGTAGAGGCTGTTGTAGAATGCCACCGCTTCCCCCTCGAGAGCCGTCTAGTTGCTGACTTGATTTCCGTCATTGCTAATGAGATAGTGCATGGTGTCCCGCATCTGCTTCCGCTTGACAGCTTCCTGGTAGAAAGCCGTGTTATGTTCGCCGTCCTGGATCCACCGAGCACGGCTCCGCTGATAGAAGAAGAGCTCCTCCTCCGCATCGAGCTAGTCCAGCCATCCTCGAACCTCCCTTTCGCGCCGCACCAAAGCATGGCAACACGGGGAGTGCTGCAACTCTATCTGGATGGCCGCATACTCCATCCCACGCCCATTCGACTCCGAGTCTATTCGCTTCCCCGAGACTCCAACGCTGCGGTGCCCTAGTGTGCGCTGACGTCACAATGTCTTGAACATATCAACTTCAGCGCCACGTGTGGCATCCCGATTTATCCCTGGTGATTATCCATGACCAAGTACAAAGGCAAGACGAAGCGACATTTTTCTCTCCTTTTTTCGATTCGTCGCGAAGCTGCTGAGGAACGAGCAAAAGGCGGAAGAGCAGCCATGGAGGCACGCCAGCAGCAGACCAACAAGGGCAAAGCCCCCGCTGTGGATTCGTCCGCCGCCGCGCCTCACAAGAGGATGTCGTCGCGCAGTCAGTCATCCCCCCGGGCCGGTGCTTCCTCCAGCGGGACCAAGCCTGACGGAGTCGGAACCCTAAATGAAGGGGGCGGGGGTGATGGGAGTCGACGGAGCCCCTCCCAGGCACCTGCCATCCATACAGAACGAGCCCACTCCAGGGCACCTCCGCGCGCTGGCTCGTCGGCGAGGAGGACCTTTGCCTAGGTGGCTGCCGAGGGTCAGGCGCCGGTGGTGTGGCCCATGAACGTCGACGTAGTAGCCTGGGCGGACCTCTCCACTCGCCAATCCACCAACGCCACCATCCCCGACGACAAGGTCCTTCAGTTCGGCGTGCCGATCATGGACCCGGACAGAGGCCCTATAGCCGAGATTCCAGCTACGGTCATGGAGGCATTCGTTGAAGCTCAAGACAACAGAGTGTTGTTCTATGTCATCGACGCATCTCCCCATGAGACGGTCATGAGATACTGGTTGAGGCGTGTCTGGAGACCAAAGGGCATGTTTGAGTTGGCACGGCATGGTGGTGGCTTCTTTGATCTGAGATGTGAGCAAAAGGAGGACCGGGACTCGATCCTTCATGGCGGTCCTTGGTTCTTCGACGACCGGTTGCTCATATGCCGGCCCTGGACCCCGACTACAACACTCACGCGTGACCTCCTTGCAACGGTGCCATGCTGGGTCTGGTTCCCCACTGTGGGGCATCTGAGATCTCTTGACATCCTTGCTAGGGTGGCAAGCTGGGTCTGGTTCCCCACTGTGGGGCATCTGAGATCCCTCCCATGCAGGGACGTGGATAACTACTGCCGATGGGTCGACACATGCCAGGGCCATGGTCGACCTTCCTGCAGATAGGGTCCCCCCCTCCTCGGTGTGGGTCCGCTTCCCTAGCACTGAGCCTGAACAGGTGCCGGTGCAGTATGATTTCGTGTCGTCCTGGTGCACTTCATGCTGCGCCTTTGGCCACAGCCTGCACCGTTGCCCTTTCGTCACTGACCACGTGAGGGATGACGCCCTACGTCTCTTGGAGGCCAACATGAAGCCTTCTCCACCCATTGGTCGGTGTACCAACAACAAGAGGAAGACATCTGGCCTGCCGGCGGACGCACCCGAGGTTGACAAGCCTGCGACCACTAAGGCGACGGAGAACCCTGAAGACGAAGGCATCGTTGAGGATGCCGCCGCTGAGCCAGTGACCACTGAGGCGACAGAGAACCCTGAAGATTTAGGCATCGGTGCGGATGCCGCCGTTGAGGAACCCCCCCTGAGGATGATGACGTCTTGGCCAGCCCTTCCCAGAGCACGCCCAAACGGGGTAGGAGCAGAAGTAAGAAAAGCAAGAGAAGAAGGAAGCAGAAGGCTGAGATGGGAGGCGTCCCCAACACTACGGAGGGGGCCAGCAATCCTAAGCAGGAGACGGTGGTGGGAGGGTTGAATCCTCCTGGAGGACCAGACGAACCCATCGCCATCCCGGAGGTGACTGACACAGCTGACAACGTGGCGGAGGAACCTGAGGAGCTTGACCCGAAGACGGACGTCTCTAACCCGACGGAGTCTGACATCCCTGCACCTGAGGCGACGGTGTCTGGCGATGGTGGCCTTGACGTGACAGGCGAGGATGAAACCCTGGTCCCCCATCTTGTCGAAACTGGGTCCGTGGCGGCGGTTGACGAGCCGAACCCTCCTGGAGGGGGAGACGCGCCCATCACCGTTCTGGACCAGGTCTCCTTACCGGAGCAGGAGCCCGTCCTCATGACCAGCGACGAGTCACCTACCAGGGAGTAGATTAGACGGAGCAGGCGTGGTCGTACCAGGTCCACCGCGGCCAGCAGCAGGCCCACTGCGGCCAGCAGCAAGACAGTGACCACCACCAGGAGGGTACCCCCACCGGCGAGGCAGGTGATCATTGCTCTCCCGGCGCCAGGCTACTCCTTCGAGGTTACTGATGGTGCTGGCACGAAGGGCCAGGCAGGTGTGCGGAAGAAGGCTGTGATGGAGGCTGTCCCTCCCCCGGCGCAAGCCTCTGAAGCCGAAGCAGCTGAGGATGAAGACGAAGAGGAAGATGAAGGAAGTGAAGACGAACATATGGTGGAGGCGGAGGATGCTGCTACGGTGCCTGCCGAGGTGTAGCCCGGGCGGAAACCTGGGAGTCAACAGTAGCCCACCCCCCTCTTTTTGTGGTTGTCCATGTCAGTACTGATGTGGAATGTGCGCGGCGCTTGTGAGCCGGCAAAAAGGAAGGTTGTGGCCCTGCTTGCCCGACAGCAGGGGACAAGCAGGGGTGACGATGTGCATGTTCGTGGAGACCAAGTTGACGTCGGACTTGGGAGGAGATAAGGTGGTGAAGGAGTTGTTCCCCTTCAGTTGGTGTTGTGTGTCCAACCTGGCGATAACATGGAAGACAAGGATTTGTTGGGGCTGGGACCCCCGAGTCTGGTCGGTGCAGGTTACTTCCATGTCGGCGCAACTGATTTCGGGGTGGTGCACCAATAATGGAGGGTTGAGGATCCTTCGGTCAGCCGCCTACGCCCACAACCAGCCCCAGCGGTGTCAGGACCTTTAGGAGGAGCTCGTGGCTTCCAAGCCTGTCGCCCTTGTACCGTGGATGGTGGCGGGAGACTTTAATGCCATCCGTAGCGATGAGGAGAAGACGGGGGGTCGTGAGGTCTCCAGGAAGGCGATGCGGGAGTTTAATATTGCTGTGGGGAGCTCTGGGCTTCTGGAGTTGAAGACCTACGAGGGCGCTCTCACCTGGTCCAACAGAAGGGAGGCGGAGGAGAGGATATGTTGTCGCCTGGATAGGGTGCTTGTCAACGACAGTTGGGCAGGCCATTTTTCCCTCGGCACACACGTGTTTGTCCTTTTCTCACCTAAGTGATCATGGCATGCTGATCACTTCCCCTTTTGCCTCGCAGGACGAGCGCCGTGTGAAGCCGTTCAGGAGCCTCAATGCCTGGGCGAGCTGGGATGGTTTTTTGGAGGTGGTTAGGAGCACTTGGGGTTTCCCCGTTCATGGGAACCCTCTCTTCGTGACAGCCACGAATCTCAAGACTGTGAAGGGCCGGCTGAAAGCCTGGGCAGCCACGAGGGGTGATGTTGGCACACGGAAGAAAGCAGCTAAGGTGGAGTACGCGGCCATCCAGACAGAGTTGCAGCACTCCCAGTGTTGCCCTGCTTTGGTGCGGCGTGAAAGGGAGGTTCGAGGAAGACTGGACCAGCTCGATGTGGAGGAGGAGCTCTTCTTCTATCAGCGGAGCCGTACTCGGTGGATCCAGGACGGCGAACGTAACACGGCTTTCTACCAGGAAGTTGTCAAGCGGAAGCAGATGCGGGACACCATACACTATCTCATCAGCAATGACGGAAATCACGTCAGCAACCAGACGGCTCTCGAGGGGGAAGCGGTGGCGTTCTACAGCAGCCTCTACAACGACAGAGATGCCCACACCTGCCATATGCCGTCTACATCCCACTAACCTGTTAACCGCGGCCCAAGGGCGCCATCTTTGTCGACCTTGTACACGTGAGGAGGTGAGAGACGCTGTTTGGTCCATCGGGCCGGACAAGGCGCTGGCCCTGATGGCTTCAACGCTAGATTGTTTAGGAGCTATTGGAGTGTCATTGGGGAAGACGTGATGAAAGCCATCGTATGGCTCATTAGGGGGGACATGGTGCGAGAAGTCAACCACTCCTTCTTGGCGCTGATCCCTAAAGTGGATGGCGCCACTCACCTTCGCGACTTCAGGCCTATTTCTTGTAGTAGCGTGCTCACAAAATCTTTACCAAAGTGCTAGCTGAGAGGCTTAACGAGGTGCTTGGGGGGTTGATCTCACACAATCAAGGGGCGTTCATTCCAAACAGGAGCATTTCAGACTGCTCCCTCCTCGCAGAAGAGTTTTTATTAGGCTCCGACATCAAACGCGCAAAACCAAAAGCCTGTCTGAAGACTAATTTATCTAAAGCCTATGATCATGTTGATTGGGAGGCCTTGTGGACTATCATGACTAGAATGGGGTTCCCCCCACGTGGATGGTCTGGGTTAAACAATGTTTTCAACCTGTTCTTTTTTTGTGCTTGTAAATGGGTTCCCGGCTGGGCTGTTTAATAGCTCGCGCGGGTTGAGACAGGGGTGTCCCTTGTCACCGCTCCTGTTCACGATTGTCATGGAGTACCTTACCACTCTTATGACGGAAGGGGAACGGCTAGGCCTCTTCCGCACATACAATGTTAAACGCACAGCCGTCATGTACCACCTCATCTTTGCGGATGACGTGCTCTTCTTTGTGGAGGTCTCTAGAAAGAGTCTTAAGGGGATCAAGAAGGTGTTGGATGAGTTCAGTGCCACTATGGGGATCAGGGTCAACCCGACAAAGTCCAAGCTCTTCCTCTCCAAGGCTGCGGCGACTAACGCTACCCGGCTCAGTAGCATCCTGGGCTGCCCGACAGACGAGCTCCCTACTCGGTATCTGGGCTTCCCTCTAGCAGCTCGGAATCATAAGGCAGCCTTCTTCAACCCATGTTTAGACCAGATGAAGAAGATGGTCTCCAAATGGCCCCCGGACAAGATCACGATGGCGGGGCGTTGTCTCCTGATCAGAGCCAACCTGTAGGGTTTGGTTACGTTTTGGGCCTTGCAAGGCCAAATTCCCGACATTACTTGTGACCGTATGGAGATGATGATGGCTGACTTTGTGTGGGGGTCTAACTATCACCCTATGAGGTTTGAACGTTTGGCTAGGCCTTGTAAGGAAGGGGGGCTGGGTCTTAAAGGGGTCAATATTGTGAACCGTTGGGCTTCTCTCAAAAGGCTCGTTCGGTTCCACACGGGTGCTCATTCCCCTGGACCCAATGGATGCGCAGGCGCTATGGTCTCGCCCCCCCTGACCCGGTGCTATTGCGACATGGTGCCTCAAACGCGTGGAAGAATATGGCATGGGCTTGGGCTGAGCACCAACACATCTTCGAGTGCTCCCCCACCGGCCTTGTGAAGCTCGTCAATCCCAGCGTCAACTTGTGGAGGGTCATTCAACCACAACAGGCCCCTTGTGGTGTCGGCAGCACCATCTGGGCGGGGCCCCTCATCCATAGATGGAGCTTCACGGTCTACATAGCCTTCCATGGTGCCCTTGCCACTGCTGACAAAGTTCACAGGTGGAACAATGAGGCTAGTGATACGTGTGTCTTCTGCAGACAAAGGGAGGACACGCAGCACATCTTCTTCCGATGCAGATTTTCTAAGCACATCTTACAGTCTGTCATGGACCTCTGCGGCATCAGGGTCCCGGTGACTGCCACCATCACCGACACTGTAAACCTCATCAAAGACAAGACCAGGGGATGGATGGGATGGAAGTGGCTGGCCGTCACTGCATGGACATGTTCGGCGTACTTCATCTGGAAGCAGCGTAATGAGAGGCGACACGACGTGCAGTCCCTAAGTTCTGCGGAGTGCGGGGAGCTAGTGGTCAAAGCTACTAGGCGTGTCGCGGAGGTGTGGGGATGGAGCTCCACTATCACGACCCACATTAGAAGGGCTTGGCGGATTCCTATCAGCATTTAGATAGTTCTATATATAGCCCATGGCCTTAGACGGGGTTTTTTGTAGAGTTACCCCCATATACACTCCCTTTTTTGTTGTTACACAAGGAGGCGGGACACACCCCACACCGCCCTTTGGTGTGCGGCGTGTCCTGTTTCGTTTGGGCTTGTCGGTAGAGGCTCTATCCCCTCTTGAGCCTGTTTGACTCGGTGCTTCTCGCACCTTGGGATCCTTTAGGGGTGGTTCTTCTTTGAACCTCCTTCATCATTTTTTACCCGTCTATTAATATATAGACCATTCCGATGAAAGAGCTCTCAGTCATCAGTCATGAAAGAGCTCTCAGTCGCTCTCTCTCTCTCTAGAAGTCGGGCTCTGCCTGATCTCTACCCTTTCTAGGGTTTCTCCGCTTGGGGGAGGGGCGCCGCTCGGCTAGGGCATGCCCTCCCCCGGGCCTCTTCTACCCCGATCCTCCTCCCCCCCCATCCCTTCTGCTCCTTCGCTCCTTCCTGGAGGCCCTCTCGCGGGCGTCGCGGCTCCTGCTTCTTTGTCAGCGGGTGTGGTATTCTGGGGGCGCTCTTTGGGGTGGTCTGATCCGTCTCCGACGTCCATGCTTCATTGCACCTTCCTCCTCCTTGGCGGACCTGTGTGGCCTTGGTGTGTGTGGCTCCTTGGCGGTTTGGTGATGTGCTTCTTCGGTGGCTTCATCGCTGGCTTGCTCCCCGCCCTACGACGAGCTTGTGATCCGGGTGGCTTAGTGCCTGGTCTGTCCACCCCTTGGCGGATCCGACGTTGTCTTGGAGCGTGTGGCTCCTCGACGCCACGGTGGTCGCACCGCACCTCCCACCCTTGCTCTGGATTGTGGTCCAGGGCTATTTTCTTCACCGCACGCTGGTGAGCAGTGGCCTTCTTCCCCGCGTGCTGGTGAGCGGCGGTTTTCCCCGGCCGTGGATGGTGGTCCAGGCTTCTTCATCGCCTCTTTCGTGGCTGCCCGACCCTCCGCAGGGGCGGTGGGTGCCCCTCTTCACCGCGCGCGGCGTCGTCTCGACTCTGGCGGCCCTGACTTGGCCCGGTGATGTTGCGGCGGCGTGGTGCCTCCCTCGGCCTGGCGTGCTCACTGTCGTCACCCTTGCTGGGTTGCCTCGGCGGCTGCGCCCGGCTAGGGTTAGGGTTCCCTGGGGCGGGCGGCCTCTTGGTTCTTCGTGGACCGGGCGGTCCGACCCACTGGCCCGGCTCGGGTCGGTTCACTTGACCCGACTCGGACCGGTTTGGCTGACCCGCCTCGGCGATCCGGGTTAATCATCACGTTCTCATGCGGGCGTCTTGGGGGACATGCCTGCTCCGTCGTCACCCCGGCGTTGTGGTGCTGCTCCCCTCTAGTCCTCGCTGCCCCGTGGTGCTGCTCCGTCTGTGTGCCCGTTCGTCTCCTCCGCGTCTGTCGGGCCCATGTGGTGCCGTCGTGTTGGTGTGCAGTGCCCCCGCGGCCCTGCGCACCTTCACCCTGGCGGTCGTCTCCATCCTGGCGGTCCCCCGCGCCCCTCCGACCTCCCCTTGTGTGGGTTGGTCTGTGTTTTTGCTGTGTGTCTTCTTGCAGGTACCCGACCCTATAGGGTCTAGTTGCGCCACTGTCACGGCGGTCGTTGCCCCTTTGTGGGGTTACGGCTGCCCCTGTCGGCTACGCTACTAGCCACCCTGCGGGCGTCACCTTCTACGTCGGCGCCGTGGTTGCTTTTTCACCTCCGCGCGTCACGGGCCTGCTGCCGCCTTGGCCGGTGTGCCTCGGTCGGCCCTTCTCCCAGCTAGCGACGGTGCGCGTTAGGTGACCTGGTGTCTCCTGTTGGCGCCCTGCTGACGTGTGGCCGTCCTCGGTGGTTGCGCCCGGTGAGGGCGTCGCTAGGGTGTGATGGTTTGCGGCCTCGCCGGTTCGTGGGTCTGTTGACCTGTGGGCCTGTGGGCCTGGTGGGTGTGTTTGTGTGTGAACTCTGGTGGGCCTGTGTCCCTGTTACGGCCCCTGCGTGGGTCTAGTAGCCCGACTTTGTGCCGAGTCCCCTTGATGCCCTGCATGGCTGTCGGGCTCCGACCTTTCTTCGACCCTTGTGTGGGTCTTCACCCCTGCGTGGGTTCGGGCCTCGGCCTTGTTCGCCCTCTCCTCTGGGCTCTCTCGTGGTGGGTGGGCCTTCGTGCTTCCCTTAGTTTGCTGCTTGTGTGTGCCCAGCAACGATGGTGGCTGATGTCAGGGCCTCCCCCACATGCACGCCTGGTGTGGGGTCGAGTCGCGTACGCCCTGTGTTTACCCCTTCTGTTGACCGGTGGTTGGGCCTACCCTGTTGGCGGGACACGTCTGTAGGGTGGGTGCTCTCCTAGCACCCTTTAGTTGCGGACGGTTTTTACCTCCTTTGTGGCGTGACACCGGAGGTCTTTTTCGTCTGTTGCACCTTGTCCTCGTGAGGTGCGACTTGGTTGGTCTTCACCCCTGCGTGGGATGCGGGCTTCGGCCGTGTACCGCTCTTCCCTTTGGGCTTTCCTGTGGTGGGTTGGCCTCCGTGCTTCCCCTCTTTGTTTTTGCGTGGTTGTTTCTGAGGCGTTGTCTCCCCCTTACTTGCGGTGAGGGGTCGAGCGCACCTCTGTGGTTTCTCCCAGTCATATGCGACTGCGGTTTGGTCTCCCCCTCACCTTTGGTGAGGGGCCGAGCTTTAACCCTTTACGAGTTGGGATCGGGCCTGTCTCTTTTTGAGGCATGTGTCATGGTTTGGACGTCTGGGTCTGCACAGTCCCGCTGGTGGCCGACGTCAGGGTCCCCCTCCACGCTCGGCGAGGGGTGTTCTTCCCACCCTGTGTATTTCTCGTCTTGCGCCAGTGGCTGGGCCACCCTTATGGCCTTGCACGTTTGCCTGTTCCAGTGTTCTCCACCTCGCTGGTGGCTGGCTGAGAGGGCCCCACTTCTCCTCCCGGGTGGGTGCCTAGTCCGAGCTCGAGCCTTACGACCGGGGGTGGTCTTCATGGTGCTATAGGCCTGTGTTCTCCTCGCTAAAGGTTCTTTGGGGCTTGCCCTGCGCATCGTTGACCTTACCCACCTCCCCCTACTCGTTTCACCTGTCCCTAGGTGTTTGGTGGCCCTTGACACTGGGGCCTCTTGTGCTATGCGGTCCTCCTACGCATTTGTACCCTGTCTAGCTGGGCCTGTAGGGCTTGACGAGTGTTGAGTCTTTGGCTTGTACCACAACGGGGTGGGTGAGTGGGACTGGTTGATCCTTGTTTGGACATGATGCCCTCCCTGGTCTTCGATGGAGTGGTCTCTGCGGAGGGGTTTCCACTCGTTCTTTGTCGTTCGTTGCAGTACCTTCATCTCTTTGCAGGTATCTCAACCCTTTTGGGGCCTCCCTCCAGGGGCATGTTGTTGCGCTTGTAATCATGGCCTTGGTACGGCCATGGTGTAGCCTGAGTGGGACTAGTCACCCTGTTCAGGATGTAGAGTGCTTGACTTGTACGGTTTTCTGCTCGGATCTATGGCAATTTGGTGGTTTGGGGCAGGGAGTGTGGGGTGGTTTATGCTGGTGTGCGCCTCCGGGTTCCCTTGCCTTCGGGACAGTGGCCCCCCCTCCTCCCCCCCTCTTGGTGGTGCTGCCGTGTTGGGGTGTTGCTGCCCCCGTGGCCCTGCGCACCTTCACCCTGGCGGTCGTCTCCATCCTGGGCAGGCCGTGCTTCTTCCAGCCCCGTCGTTGGCTTCATCCTTGCATGGTGGTCCAGGCTTGCTTCACCGACGCTCTGCTGCCCCCCTTCCGTTTTGCTGCGCTCCGCCTGCTCCGTGCCGCGGTGCCACGGTGATGGTGACAAGTCGCTCGACAGCCACGACGGTCCTGCTCAGTGGGTGAGCTGACCTGGGCCCTGGCGGTCGGGTGTCTTGTCACTAGTGGTGGTTGTTCTTGCAAGTGTGTGTTGCGGGTGTTTGTGAACGTTGCTTCTGTGGGTCTTTTACTTTGACGACCCCTGTGTGGGTCTAGTGGCCCGGCCTTGTGCCGGGTCCCCTTTTCTGCCCTACGTGGCTGTCGGGCTCCGACCTTTCTTCGACCCTCGTGTGGGTCTTCACCCCTGCGTGGGTTCGGGCCTCGGCCTTGTTCGCCCTCCCCTATGGGCTCTCTTGTGGTGGGTGGGCCTTCGTTCCTCCCTTTGCTTGCTGCGTGTGTGTGCCCAGCCACGCTGGTGGCTGATGCCAGGGCCTCCCCCACATGCTCGCCTGGTGTGGGGTCGAGTCACGTACGCCCTGTGTTTACCCCTTCTGTTGACTGATGGTTGGGCCTACCCTGTTGGCGGGACACGTCTGTAGGGTGGGTGCTCTCCTAGCACCCTTTAGTTGCGAACGGCTTTTACCTCCTTTGTGGTGTGACACCGGAGGTCTTTTTCGTCTGTTGCACCTTGTCCTCGTGAGGTGCCACTTCGTTCGTCTTCACCCCTGCGTGGGTTGCGGGCTTCGGCCGTGTACTGCCCTTCCTTTTGGGCTTTCCTGTGGTGGGTTGGCCTCCGTGCCTCCCCTCTTTGTTTTTGCATGGTTGTTCCTGAGGCGTTGTCTCCCCCTTACTTGCGGTGAGGGGTCGAGCGCACCTCTGTGGTTTCGCCCAGTCGTGTGCGACTGCGGTTTGGTCTCACCTCACCGCTGGTGAGGGGCCGAGCTTTAACCCTTTACGTGTTGGGACCGGGCCTGTCTCTTCTTGAGGCCTGCGTCGTGGTTTGGACGTTTGGGTCTGCCCAGTCCCGCTGGTGGCCGACGTCAGGGTCCCCCTCCACGCTCGGCGAGGGGTGATTTTCCCGCCCTGTGTGTTTCTCGTCATGCGCCAGTGGCTGGGCCACCCTTATGGCCTCGCACGTTCGCCTGTTCCAGTTTTCTCCACCTCGCTGGTGGCTGGCTGAGAGGGCCCCACTTCTCCTCCCGGGTGGGTGCCTGGTCCGAGCTCGAGCCTTACGACCGGGGGTGGTCTTTCTGGTACTATAGGCCTGTGATTTCCTCGCATGGGGTTCTTGGGGCTTGCCCGGCGCATCGTTGACCTTACTCACCTCCCCCTACTCGTTTCACCTGTCCCTCAGAGTGTGGTGGCCCTCGACGCTGGGGCCTGATGGCTTTGCGGTCCGTCTACACATCTGCTCCCTGCCTGGCTGGGCCTGAGTGGTGTGACTAGTGTCGGGGCTTCGGCTTTGTACCACGATGGGGTGGGTGGGTGGGACTAGCTGATCCTTGTTTGGACATGATGCCCTCCCTGGTCTTCGGTGGTGTGGTCTCTTCGAAGGGGTTTCCACTCGTTCTTTCCCGTTCGTTGCGGTACCTTCTTCTCTGTAGGTACCCCAACCCTTCTGGGGCTTCCCTCCAGGGTCTTGTTGTGGCGCTTGTAATCATGGCCTTGGTACGGCTGTGGTGTAGCCTGGGTGGGACTAGTCACCCTACCTAGGATGTAGAGCACTTGACTTGTGCAGTTTTTGCTCGGGTCTGTGGCACCCCGGTGGTTTGGGGCGGGAGCGTGGGGTGGCTTATGTTGGTGCGCGCCTCCAGGTGCCCTTGCCTTCGGGACAGTGGCCCCCCTCCTATCCCCCCCTGTTCTTGGTCCCGCGACCTTGTGGTGGTCAGCCTTGATGCGTCGGTTAAGGTTCATTCTGCTGCTTGGGTCCCCGGCCAAGTGGGTGCAGCCTATCAGTTCCAGCTTGTCGTGGCAACAGGTGGTGAAAATAGGTTGTTACTCCCTACCATGTTTACTTAGATGGCCCCTGTGTGGGTTCTACCTTTGTAATCAGAACCCTGCGTGGGCCTTGCTGTTCCTCGGGCAAACTAGGGGTATGTCCTTCATACCCGATGATACTCCCCGAGTGTAAGGTGTGGCATTTGTTTGGTGTCGTTGGGTGCGGATGGGTGTTGGCATTGTGCCCTCACCCATGTCATGTAATCTTTAGAACCAGGGTATCACCTTTTGGTGGTCTCCTCATCTATTTACCCGTCTATCTAGTATAGACCATTCCGATGAAAGAGTCTTTGTCAAAGAGCTCTCAGTCTCTCTCTCTCTCTCTAGAACCGGCTCTGCCTTCTCTCTACCCGTCCTTGGGTTTCCGCTTAAGGGAGGGGCACCGCTCAACTAGGGCGTTCCCTCCCCGGGCCTCCTCTCTACCCCGATCGCTCCTTCCCCCCATCCCGACCCTCCTTCCTAACCCCCCTGCTCCTTCGCTCATCCCTGGTGGCCCTCTCGCGGGCGTGGTGGCCCCTGCTTCGCCGGAATGCTCCCTGCTCTACGGCGAGCTCGTGACCTGGGTGGTGCTGTGCCTTGGTCTATTCGCCTCTTGGTGGATCCGGCGTGGTCTTGGAGCGCGTGGCTCCTCGACGCAGCTGGGGCCTCACCGCACCGTCGTGGCCCCTGGTGCTGGGCTTCTCCACCTCCGCCACCCTGTCTGGCCTCCGGCGCATGCTAGCTGTTCACCCCCAGCTACCCCGACGGTTCCTGGCCCCGCTGGCATGGTGGCCTCTTCTCTGGGGCCCTAGCGCCCGGGTCTCGGCCCTGGATGGTGGTCTAGGCCTTCCTCGACCCTGGACGGTGGTCCTGGTCTGATCTCTGGTGGGTGTGGTGCTCGCCTCTTCTCCGCCGCGTTTGCTGGGTCCTTGGTGGTCCACTGTGTCACCCTGACGGTCGTGCCTTGCTCCGGCTCCCGCGTGCCTGAGCTGGTCCTCCTTCTTGGTTGCGGCATCACCTACCCCGTTGAGCGTCCCTGCTCCGGGTGGCCTCATCGACCGCTTCGACCTTGGAGGTGGTCCAGGCCTTGGTGGTTGTCTGACCCTCCACAGTGGCGGAGGTTACCTCTCTGTGGCGTCCAGGCTTCCCCGGCGGCTGGTGGCTGTTCGCGCTTCTCTGATGCGGCCGCAGTGGCTGGATGTCCCTCGTCCCTCGCTTGGCTGCCTCGGCGGCTGTGCCAGGGCTAGGGTTTTTAGGGTGCGCCCCTGGATGAGCAGGCTCTCTGGTTCTTCATGAACCGGGCGGTCCGGCCCTGCTGGACCGGCTCGAGTCGGTCTGTTTGACCCGGCTCAGGTCGGTTTGGTTGACCCGTCCTGGCCTGGGCGGTCCGGGTTTATCACCACGTTCTCATGCGGGCGTCTTTGGGGACCTGCCTACTCCGTCCTCACCACGGCGCTGTGGTGCTGCTCCCCTCTGGTCCTCACCGTCCCGTGGTGCTGCTCCGCCTGTGCGCCCGCTCGTCTCCGCCGCGGCTACCAGGCCCTTTGTGGTGCCGCCGTGTTGGTGTGCAGTGCCCCGCGGCCCTACGCACCATCACCCTGGCCGTCGTCTCCATCCTGGGCGGGCCCTGCTTCTTCCTGCCCCGCCGTTGGCTTCATCCCTGGACGGTGGTCCAGGCTTGCTTCACCGACGCTCTGCTGCCCCCCTTCCATTCTGCGGCACTCCGCCTGCTCCGTGCCGCAGTGCCACGGTGATGGTGACAAGTCGCTCGACAGCCACGGCGGTCCTGCTCACTGGGTGAGCTGACCTGGGCCCTGGCGGTCGGGTGTCTTATCACTAGTGGTGGTTGTTCTTGCAGGTGTGTGTTGCGGGTGTTTGTGAATGTTGCTTCTGTGGGTCTTTTGCCTTGACGACCCCTGCGTGGGTCTAGTGGCCCGACCGTTTGCCGGGTCCCCTTTGCTGCCCTGCGTGGCTGTCGGGCTCCGACCTTTCTTCGACCCTCGTGTGTGTCTTCACCCCTGCATGAGTTTGCGCCTCGGCCTTGTTCGCCCTCCCCTCTGGGCTCTCTCGTGGCGGGTGGGCCTTCGTGCCTCCCTTTGCTTGCTGCGTGTGTGTGCCCAGCCACGCTGGTGGCTGATGCCAGGGCCTCCCCCACATGCTCGCCTGGTGTGGGTCGAGTCGTGTACGCCCTGTGTTTACCCCTTCTGTTGACCGGTGGTTGGGCCTACCCTGTTGGCGGGACACGTCTGTAGGGTGGGTGCTCTCCTACCACCCTTTAGTTGCAGACGGTTTTTACCTCCTTTGTGGCGCGACACCGGAGGCCTTTTTCATCTGTTGCACCTTATCCTCGTGAGGTGCGACTTGGTTGGTCTTCACCCCTACGTGGATTGCGGGCTTCGGCCGTGTACCGCCCTTCCTTTTGGGCTTTCTTGTGGTGGGTTGGCCTCCGTGCCTCCCATCTTTGTTTTTGCATGGTAGTTCCTGAGGCGTTGTCTCCCCCTTACTTGCGGTGAGGGGTCGAGCGCACCTTTGTGGTTTCGCCCAGTCGTGTGCGACTGCGGTTTGGTCTACCCTCACTGTTGGTGAGGGGCCGAGCTTTAACCCTTTACATGTTGGGACCAGGCCTGTCTCTTCTTGAGGCCTGCGTCGTGGTTTGGACGTTTGGGTCTGCCCAGTCCCGCTGGTGGCCGACATCAGGGTCCCCCTCCACGCTCGGCGAGGGGTGCTTTTCCCGCCCTGTGTGTTTCTCGTCTTGGGCCAGTGGCTGGGCCACCCTTATGGCCTCGCACGTTCGCCTGTTCCAGTTTTCTCCACCTCGCTGGTGACTGGCTGAGAGGGCCCCACTTCTCCCGGGTGGGTGCCTGGTCCGAGATCGAGCCTTACGACCGGGAGTGGTCTTCCTGGTACCATAGGCCTGTGTTTTCCTCGCTTGGGGTTCTTGGGGCTTGCCCCGCACATCGTTGACCTTACTCACCTCCCCCTACTCGTTTCACCTGTCCCTAGGAGTGTGGTGGCCCTCGGCGCTGGGGCCTGATGGCTTTGCGGTCCGTCTACGCATCTTCTCCCTGCCTGGCTGGGCCTGAGTGGTGTGACGAGTGTCGGGGCTTCAACTTTGTACCACGACGGGGTGGGTGGGTGGGACTGGATGATCCTTGTTTGGACATGATGCCCTCCCTGGTCTTCGGTGGAGTGGTCTCTTCGGAGGGGTTTCCACTCGTTCTTTGTCGTTCGTTGCGGTACCTTCTTCTCTGCAGGTACCCCAACCCTTCTGGGGCTTCCCTCCAGGGGCTTGTTGTGGCGCTTGTAATCATGGCCTTGGTACGGCTGTGGTGTAGCCTGGGTGGGACTAGTCACCCTACCCAGGATTTAGAGCGCTTGACTTGTGCGGTTTCTGCTCGGGTCTGTGGCAACCCGGTGGTTTGGGGCGGGAGCGTGGGGTGGCTTATGCTGGTGCATGCCTCTGGGTACCCTTGTCTTCGGGACATTGGCCCCCCTCCTCTCCCCCCTGTTCTTGGTCCCTCGACCTTGTGGTGGTCAGCCTTGACGCGTCGGTTAAGGTTCCTTCTACTGCTTGGGCCCCCAGCCATGTGGGTGCAGCCTATCAATTCCAGCTTGTCGTGGCAACATGTGGTGAAAATAGGTTGTTCCTACCTACCCTGTTTACTTAGATGGCTCCTGTGTGGGTTCTACCTTTGTAATCTGACCCCTGCGTGGGCCTTGTTGTTCCTCGGGCTAGCTAGGGGTATGTCCTTCAAAGGGCCCCCGATGATACTCCCCGAGTGTAAGGTGTGGCTTTTGTTTGGTGTCGTTGGGTGCGGATGGGTGTTGGCCTTGTACCCTCACCCATGTCATGTAATCTTTGGAACCAGGGTATCACCTTATGGTGGTCTCCTCATCTATTTACCCGTCTATCTAGTATAGACCATTCCGATGAAAGAGCTCTCAGTCATGAAGCTCAAGGTTGTGAAGGGCCGGCGGAAAGCCTGGGCAGCCACGAGGGGTGATGTTGGCACACGGAAGAAAGCAGCTACAAGCGAGACTTCTGGGCAGTCGTCACGCGCCGTGCACGGGGAACCCGTTTGAACGGAAACCGTTGCACTCACTAGGGCGGGAAGAGGCAGGAAAAGGAGAACCGGTCAGCGAACCCGGTCCAGCCCCACCCGTGCCCGGCTCAGTGAAGCTTCCAGACTCGAAGACGCCCCCGATCAGACCGGGTCGACCTAACCGGGTAGCTCGGAACCCGGTTCAAGGCCAAGGGCTCGCGGCAGGGGGGGAGCGACCGCGTTGGAGAGCGTTGTACCGCCCCAACCCTACCGGTGCAGAACGCCGCCACGAACAGTTGTGTACAAGCTCGTTCAAAACCCTACCTCCGGTCACCGCCACCGAACACCACCGCGAAGCTCCCAGCACCACCTTGCTCCGACAGGTTTCACTGAAGGACCTAGACTCCGAGGAGCTGGTCGACTTCTCCACTATTTTGTGGAGGCAAGGGGGGGTGTTGAGAGCGGGCAGGAAGCACCTGGTGCACCAAAACGTGCAATCATTGAGAGCTCTTTCATCGGAATGGTCTATATATTAATAGACGGGTAAAAAACGATGAAGGAGGTTCAAAGAAGAACCAACCCTACAGGGACCCCAAGGTGCGAGAAGCACCAGGTCAAACAGGCTCAAGAGAGAGTAGAGCCTCTGCAGAAAAGCCCAAACTAAACAGGACACGCCGCACACCTATGAAGGCGGTGTGGGGTGCGTCCTGCCTCCCTGTGTAACAACAAAAAGGGAGTGTATATGGGGGTAACTCTACAAAAACCCCGTCTATGCTCATGGGCGCTATACAAAACTATCTAGCTGCTGAAAGGAATCCGCCATGCCCTGCAAATGTTGGTTGGGATAGTGGAGTTCCATCCCCGCACCTCCGTGACACGCCTAGTAGCTTTGACCACTAGCTCCCTGCACTCCGCAGAACTTAGGGACTGCACGTCGTGTCGCACTGAGAGCTCTTTCATCGGAATGGTCTATATATTAATAGACGGGTAAAAAATGATGAAGGAGGTTCAAAGAAGAACCACCCCTACAGGGACCCCAAGGTGCGAGAAGCACCGGGTCAAACATGCTCAAGAGAGAGTAGAGCCTCTGCAGAAAAGCCCAAACTAAACAGGACATGCCGCACACCTATGAAGGCGGTGTGGGGTGCGTCCCGCCTCCCTGTGTAACTACAAAAAGGGAGTGTATACGGGGGTAACTCTATAAAAACCCCATCTATGCTCATGGGCGCTATACAAAACAATCTAGCTGCTGAAAGGAATCTGCCATGCCCTGCAAATGTGGGTCGGGATAGTGGAGTTCCATCCCCGCACCTCCGCGACATGCCTAGTAGCTTTGACCACTAGCTCCCTGCACTCCGCAGAACTTAGGGACTGCATGTTGTGTCGCCTCTCATTACGTTGCTTCCAGATGAAGTACGTCGAACATGTCCATGCAGTGACAGCCAGCCACTTCCATCCTTTCCATCCCCTGGTCTTGTCTTTTATAAGGTTTTTAGTGCCGGTGATGGTGGCAGTCCCCGGGACCCTGATGCCGTAGAGGTCCATGACAGAGTGCAAGATGTGCCTAGAAAATCTACATCGGAAGAAGATGTGCTGAGCATCCTCCCTCTGCCTGCAGAAGACACATCGATCACTTGCCTCATTGTTCCACTCATGAACTTTGTCGGCAGTGGCAAGGGCACCGTGGAAAGCTCTGTAGACCGTGAAGCTCCATCTATGAATGAGGGGCCCAACCCATATGGTTCTGCCGACATCACAAGGGGCTTGCTGTGGTTGAATGACCCTCCACAGGTTGACGCCGGGATTGGCGAGCTTCACAAGGCCGGTGGGGGAGTGCTAGAAGATGTGCTGGTGCTCAGCCCAAGCCCGGGCCATATTCTTCCACGCGTTAGAGGCACCATGTCGCAGTAGCGCTGGTTCGGGGGGGACGAGACCATAGCGCCTGTGCATCCAATGGGTCCAGGGGGAATGGGCACACGTGTGAAACTGAACGAGCCTTTTGAGAGAAGCCCAACGGTTCACAACAGCGACCCTTTTGAGGCCCAGCCCCCCTTCGTTACAAGGCCTAGCCAAGCGCTCAAACTGCATAGGGTGATAGTTAGACCCCCACGCAAAGTTAGCCATCATCATCTCCATGCGGTCACAAGTGCTGTCGGGAATGTGGCCTTGCAAGGCCCAGAACGTAACCAAACCCTGCAGGTTGGCTCTGATCAGGAGACAACGCCCCACCATCGTGATCTTGTCCGGGGGCAATTTGGAGACCATCTTATTCATCTGGTCTAAACATGGGTTGAAGAAGGCTGCCTTGTGATTTCGAGCTGCTAGAGGGAAGCCCAGGTACCGGGTAGGGAGCTCGCCCGTCGGGCAGCCCAAGATGCTACTGAGTCGGGAAGCGTTAGTCGCAGCCGCCTTGGAGAGGAAGAGCTTAGACTTTGTCAGATTGACCCTGATCCCCATCGTGGCACTGAACTCATCCAGCACCTTCTTGATCCCCCTAAGACTCTTTCTAGAGCCCTCCACGAAAAAGAGCATGTCATCCGCAAAGATGAGGTGGGACATGACGGCTGTTCGTTTTACATTGTACGTGCGAAAGAGGCCTTGCCGTTCCCCTTCCGTCATAATAGTGGTGAGGTACTCCATGACAATTGTGAACAGGAGTGGTGACAAGGGACACCCCTGTCTCAGCCCGCGCGAGCTATTAAACAACCCCGCCGGGAACCCATTTACAAGCACCGAAAAAGAACACGTTGAAACACATTGTTTAACCCAGCCCACCCATGTGGGGGGGGGAACCCATTCTAGTCATGATAGTCCACAAGGCCTCCCAATCAACATGATCGTAGGCTTTGGATAAATCGGTCTTCAGGCAGGCTTTCGGTTTAGCACGTTTGATGTCGAAGCCAAGTAAGAACTCCGCAGCGAGGAGGGAGCAGTCTGAAATGCTCCTGTTTGGGATGAACGCCCCTTGATTGTTTGAGATCAACCCCCCAATCACCTCATTAAGTCTCTCAGCTAGCACTTTTGCAAAAATTTTGTAGAACACGCTACTACAGGCAATGGGCCTGAAGTTGCAAAGATGAGTAGCGTCATCAACTTTAGGGATCAGCGTCAAGAAGGAATGGTTGACTTCTCGCACCATGTCCCCCCCCTCATAAGCCATACGATGGCTTTCGTCACGTCATCCCCAATAACACTCCAACAACTCCTAAAGAAGCTAGCGTTGAAGCCATCAGGGCCCGGTGCCTTGTCCGGCCCGATGGACCAAACAGCATGTCTCACCTCCTCACGCATACAAGGTCTACAAAGAATGCGCCCTTGGGTCGCGGTTAGCAGGTTAGTGGGCTGCAGTCGCATATGGCAGGTGTGGGCATCGCCGTCGTTGTAGAGACCGCTGTAGAACGCCACCGCTTCCCCCTCGAGAGCTTGTCTGGTTGCTGACTTGATCTCCGTCATTGCTGATGAGATAGTGTATGGTGTCCCGCATCTGCTTCCGCTTGGCAGCTTCCTGGTAGAAGGTGGTGTTACGTTCGCCGTCCTGGATCCACCGAGCACAGCTCCGCTGATAGAAGAAAAGCTCCTCCTCCGCATCGAGCTGGTCCAGCCTTTCTCGAACCTCCCTTTCGCGCCGCACCAAAGCAGTGCAACACGGGGAGTGCTGCAACTCGGTCTGGATGGCCGCATATTCCTCCTTGGCTGCTTTCTTGCGTGTGCCGACATCACCCCTCCTAGTTGCCCAGGCTTTCAGCTGGCCCTTCACAGCCTTGTGCTTCATGGCTGTCACGAAGAGAGGGTTCCCATGAATGGGGAAACCCCAAGCGTTCCTAACCACATCCGAAAAACCATCCCAGCTTGCCCAGGCGTTGAGGCTCCAGAACGGCTTCACACGGCGCTCCTCCAGCGAGGCAAAAGAGGAAGTGATCAGCATGCCATGATCACTTAGGTGAGAGAAGGATAAACAGGTGTGCGCCGAAGGAAACAGGCCCACTCATCTATCGTTGACAAGCACCCTATCAAGGCGACAACAAATCCTCGCCTCCGCCTCCCTTCTGTTGGACCAGGTGAGGGCGCCCCCGTAGGTCCTCAACTCCAGAAGCCAAGAGCTCCCCACAGCGAGGTTAAACACCCACCTTCTCCTCATCGCTTCGGATGGCATTAAAGTCACCCGCTACCATCCAAGGCACAAGGGCGACAGGCTTGGTAGCCACGAGCTCCTCCCAAAGGTCCAAATGCCGTTAGGGCTGGTTGTGGGCGTAGACAGATGACAGAAGGATCCTCAGCCCTCCATTGTTGGTACACCACCCCGAGATCAGCTGCGCCGACATGGAGGTAACCTGCACCGACCAGACCCGGGGGTCCCAGCCCCAACAAATCCTCGCCTTCGTTGTTATCGCCAGGTTGGACACACTGCTCCAACCAAAAGGGAACAACTCCTTCACCATCTTATCTCCTCCCAAGTCTGAAGTCAACTTGGTCTCCACAAACATACACATCGTCACCCCCTGCTGTCGGGCAAGCAGGGCCACAGCCTTCCTTTTTGCCGGCTCACATGCGCCACACACATTCCACATCAGGACAGACATGGACAACCACATAAGAGGGGGGGTGGGCTACTGCTGACTCCCAGGTTTCCGCCTGGGCTCCACCTCGGCTTCAGCGGGCGCCGTAGCAGCATCCTCTGCCTCCACCATCTGTTCGTCTTCACTTCCTTCGTCTTTCTCTTCGTCTTCATCCTCAGCTGCTTCGGCTTCAAAGGCTTGCACCGGGGGAGGGACAGCCTCCATCGCAGCCTTCTTCCGCACACCTGCCTGGCCCTTCGTGCCAGCACCATCGGTAACCTCGAAGGAGTAGCCCGGCGCCGGGAGAGCAATGATCACCTGCCTCGCCGGTGGGGGTACCCTCCTGGTGGTGGTCACTGGCTTGCTGCTGGCCGCGGTGGACCTGCTCCTGGACGCGGTGGACCTGGTACGGCCGTGCCTGCTCCGTCTAATATGCTCCCTGGTGGGTGACTCTTCGCTGGTCACGAGGACGGGCTCCTGCTCCGGTAAGGAGACCTGGTCCGGAACGGTGATGGGCGCGTCTTCCCCTCCAGGAGAGTTCGGCTCATCAACCGCCGCCACGAACCCGGTGTCGACAAGATGGGGGACCAGAGTTTCATCCTCGCCTGTCACGTCAAGGCCACCATCGCCAGACGTCGTCGCCTCAGGTGCAGGGATGTCGGACTCCGTCGGGTTAGAGACGCCCGTCTCCAGGTCAAGCTCCTCAGGTTCCTCTGCCACGTTGTCAGCTGTGTCACTCGCCTCCGGGATGGCGATGGGTTCGTCTGGTCCTCCAGGAGGATTCAACCCACCCACCACTGTCTCCATCTCAGGATTACTGGCCCCCTCCGCAGTGTTGGGGACGCCTCCCGTCTCAGCCTTCTTCTTCCTGCTTCTCTTGCTTTTCTTACTTCTGCTCCTCCCCCGTTTGGGCGTGCCCTGGGAAGGGCTGGCCAAGACGTCATCGTCTTCAGGGGGGGTTCCTCAACGGCGGCATCCGCACCGATGCCTACATCTTCAGGGTTCTCTGTCGCCTCAGTAGTCACTGGCTCAACGGCGGCATCCTCAACGATGCCTTCGTCTTCAGGGTTCTCCGTCGCCCAGTGGTCGCAGGCTTGTCGACCTTGGGTGCGTCCGCCGGCAAGTCGGATGTCTTCCTCTTGTTGTTGGTACGCCGACCAATGGGTGGAGAAGGCTTCCTGTTGGCCTCCAAGAGACACAGGGCATCAGCCCTCACGTGGTCAGTGACGAAAGGGCAACGGTGCCGGTCGTGGCCAAAGGCGCAGCATGAAGTGCACCGGGACGACACGAAATCATACTGCACCGGCACCTGTTTAGGCTCAGCGCTAGGGAAGCGGACCCACACCGAGGAGGGGGGTCCCTATCTGCAGAAAGGTCGACCATGGCCCTGGCATGCGTCGACCCATCGGCAGCAGTTATCCACGTCCCCGCATGGGAGGGGACTCCGACACAGCTTGCCACCCTAGCAAGGATGTCGAGGGATCTCAGATGCCCCAGAGTGGGGAACCAGACCCAGCACAACACCGTTGCAAGGAGGTCACGCATGAGTGTTGCAGCCGGGGTCCAGGGCCGGCATATGAGCAACCAGCCGTCGAAGAACCAAGGACCGCCATGAAGGATCAAGTCCCGGTCCTCCTTTTGCTCACATCTCAGATCAAAGAAGCCACCACCACGCCGTGCCAACTCAAACGTGCCCTTTGGTCTCCAGACACGCCTCAGCCAGCCTCTCATGACCGTCTCATGGGGAGACGTGTCGATGATGTAGAACAACACTCTATTGTCTTGAGCTTCAACGAATGCCTCCATGACCGTAGATGGAATCTCGGCTATAGGGCCCCTGTCCGGGTCCATGATCTGCACGACGAACTAAAGGACCTTGTCGTCGGGGATGGTGGTGTTGGTGGATTGGAGGGTGGAGAGGTCTTCCCAGGCTACAACGGCGACGTTCATGGGCCACACCACTGGCGCCTGACCCTCGGCAGCCACCTGGGCGAAGGTCCTCCTCGCCGACGAGCCAGCGCACGGAGGTGCCCTGGAGTGGGCTCATTCAGTATGGACGACAGGTGCCTGGGAGGGGCTCCGTCGACTCCCATCACCCCCGCCCCCTTCAGTTAGGGTTCCGACTCCGTCACGCTTGGTCCCGCTGGAGGAAGCACCGGCCCGGGGGGATGACTGACTGTGCAACACCATCCTCCTGTGAGGCGCGGCGGCGGACGAATCCACAGCGGGGGCTTTGCCCTTGTTGGTCTGCTGCTAGCATGCCTCCATGGCTGCTCTTCCACCTTTTGCTCGTTCCTCAGCAGCTTCGCGACGAATCGAAAAGAGGAGAGAAGAATGTCGCTTCGTCTTGCCTTTGTACTTGGTCATGGATAACCGCCAGGGATAAATCGGGATGCCACATGTGGCGCTGAAGTCGATACGTTCAAGGCGTTGTGACGTCAGCGCGCAATAGGGCACCGCAGCGTTGGAGTCTCGGGGAAGAGAACAGACTCGGAGTCGAACGGGCGTGGGCCACTCCAAGGCAGACTTCTGGGCAGTCATCACGCGCCGTGCACAGGGAGCCCGTTTGAACGGAAACTGTTGCACTCACTAGGGTGGGAAGAGGTGGGAAAAGGAGAACCGGTCAGCGAACCCGGTCCAGCCCCACCCGTGCCCGGCTCAGCGAAGCTTCCAGACTCGAAAACGCCCCCGATCAGACCGGGTCAACCTAACCGGGTAGCTCGGAACCCGGTTCAAGGCCAAGGGCTCGCGGCAGGGGGGAGCGACCGCGTTGGAGAGTGTTGTACCGCCCCAACCCTACCGTTGCAGAACGCCACCACGAACAGTTGTGTACAAGCTCGTTCAAAACCCTACCTCCGGTCACCGCCACCGAACACCACCGCGAACAGCAACGACCACCGGCGCGGTGATCACCGCGAAGCTCCCAGCACCACCTTGCTCTGACAGGTTTCACTGAAGGACCTAGACTCCGAGGAGTTGGTCGACTTCTCCGCCGTTTTGTGGAGGCAAGGGGGGTGTTGAGAGCGGGCAGGAAGCACCTGGTGCACCAGAACGTGCAAGCAGGTCCTCCTCTGTCGCAGGCCTTCCCTCTTGTTCCACAGGGATCACCGAGAGACCTACTCCAAAGAGCTAGTCAATCTCTCCCCCGGTTGGTGGCAACAAGACGAAGACCCCGCTGAAAAGAGGTCGTCGCCGCAGCACCTCCACCGCGGGCGAGACAACACCACCGGTCGGGTAGCTAGGAACCCAACCACGCACCTCCTTCGCAGACGACCAGCCACCGAGGTTACCTGAGCACCAGCGTCGTTCCACCGCCTGTCAGGTAGCAGGAAGAAGCATGCGTCGCCGCGGGGCAGCACGATCACCGTAGCAGAGGGGACCAACACCCCATCTCGCCGGGTAGCTCGGAACCTAGCAGCACGACAATAGGCCCCCTGCCGAACAGCCCCTCCGCACGAGGACGCCGGAGACCCTTCGCCCACACCGAGGGTCCCCGCAGGGTCCCAGGAGGACCAAGACCCCCAGAGGGGTCCGGTCAACCCCTCACCTAGTTTTTGGGGACACCGATAAGGCATGGACCACCAAGGAACGGGTCAGCGAAGGACTTGGGGGAGACCGGTCCCCGGGTAGGTGAGCAGGTGTCGCCGTTGTCACTCCGTTAGCAGGGGGAGGGACAGCCGAGGTAGGTAGGTCCCCGAGCGTCAGCTCCCCGCCTTAACTCCACGACGACAGGGCGCGCCCAACAAGGCCGGGGGAGCCCCGCCTTAATGCAACCTACAGGTGTACTCACATCACTGTTGGAGATGCGCGAGCACCGTTTTCAAGCCAGGGCAGACAAATCTCCGAGGTAGGTGGAGTGCTCCAGCGTCTTAACGTCGCCCACCGAGCGGCAACCCCACTCGGCAGAGATCGCAGAGAAACCCAGCTGTCGTGAGGGTAGCGTGGGAGGGAGAGGGAAAGTGCGGTGGAGAAGAGAGGTGGGAAGCCGATCCTAGAGAGAAGCCAGAGCTCTCCTAGAGAGAGAAGGCGACGACACTGAAAGAGAGGGAGATTCTATGGGTGGTGGTGCATGGCCGTTCTTAGTTGGTGGAGCGATTTGTCTGGTTAATTCTGTTAACGAACGAGACCTCAACCTACTAACTAGCTATGCGGAGGCGACCCTCCGTGGCCAGCTTCTTAGAGGGACTATGGCCGCATAGGCCACGGAAGTTTGAGGCAATAACAGGTCTGTGATGCCCTTAGATGTTCTGGGCCGCACGCGCGCTACACTGATGTATTCAACGAGTCTATAACCTTGGCCGACAGGCCCGGGTAATCTTTGAAAATTTCATCGTGATGGGGATAGATCATTGCAATTGTTGGTCTTCAACGAGGAATTCCTAGTAAGCGCGAGTCATCAGCTCGCATTGACTACGTCCCTGCCCTTTATACACACCGCCCTTCGCTCCTACTGATTGAATGGTTCGGTGAGGTGCTCGGATCGCGGCGACGCGGGCGTTTTGCCACCTATGACATCATGAGAAGTCCACTGAACCTTTTCATTTAGAGGAAGGAGAAGTCGTAACAAGGTTTCTGTAGGTGAACCTGCGGAAGGATCATTGTCGAGACATGAACGCTTCATTTGTTGAACTCATAAACATGATGTGTGGGTGGGTGTCTCATGCCCTTGGCTTTGTGTTGCTCGCTCACACCCAGCCTCTCCACCCGCGCAGCATTGTGGGCTTCTGCTCGCAGTGCTCGTACGGTGCGTTTGGCTCCAAAACAAATCCCCGGCGCAGCCCGCGCCAAGGATCACTCTAGTGTCGTGCGGGCTCTTCAGAGCCACTCGGATGCACCCTAAAAGGGTGCCTTATCGGATACTTTGATGACTCTCGGCAACGGATATCTAGGCCCTCACATCAATGAAGAACGTAGCGAAATGCGATACTTGGTGTGAATTGCAGAATCCCGTGAACCATCGAGTCTTTGAATGCAAGTTGCGTCAGGACCCTCGGCCGAGGGCACGCCTGCTTGGGCGTCACGCCTCTAGGTGCTCCCCTCCCACTTGAGTTCAGCAGCTTGATGCTGGCCTTGCTGGTGGTGGATGCGGATGTTGGCCTTCCGTGGCTTCACTGCCGCGGTGGGCTGAAGGATGTGGAGTCTGTCCGTCCAACATTATTGGGCATGACTGTGTTGGGTCGCTGCTGCTACTGCTCATTGCTCGCTGGGTGCGGCAGTCTTAGCAAATGCAGGCATCGTTGTTGTGTCGAGTAGCCTTGTTGTCAGACTCTCACACCAGTAAAGTTACCACGACTAGTATATCAGTGGTCACACCGTTGGTTCCTCATATTGCGACCCCAAGTCAGGCGGGAACACCCGCTGAGTTTAAGCATATTAATAAGCGGAGGAGAAGAAACTTACAAGGATTCCCCTAGTAACGGCGAGCGAACCGGGAAATGCCCAGCTTGAAAATCGGAAGGCTACGCCCTCTGAATTGTAGTCTGTGGAAGCGTCCTCGGAGGTGGACCGGGCCCAAGTCCCCTGGAAGGGGGCGCCTGAGAGGGTGAGAGCCCCGTCATGCCCGGACCCTGTCTCACCACGAGGCACTGTCACCGAGTCGGGTTGTTTGGGAATGCAGCCCCAATCGGGCGGTAAATCCCGTCCAAGGCTAAATATGGGCGAGGGACCGATAGAGAACAAGTATCGTGAGGGAAAGATGAAAATGACTTTGAAAAGAGAGTCAAAGAGTGCTTGAAATTGTTGGGAGGGAAGCGAATGGGGGCTGGCGGTGCACGTCGGTCGAATGCGGAACGGTGTGAGCTGGTCCGCTAATCGGCTCGTCGTGCAGACCGCTGTGGGTCATGTTGGCGACCTAAGCCCGGGTGCTTTCCACCCGTGGAGACGTCGACGACCTGACTGTGGGATGCAGTGTGCGCCTTTGTGCGTGCCCTTGGGCACTTGCGCGCTCCTGGAAGCGGCATGTGGGCTCCTCATCTGACCCGTCTTGAAATACAGACCAAGGAGTCTAACATGCGTGTGAGTCAACGGGTGCGGAAACCCGCGAGGCACAAGGAAGCTGACTGGTGGGATCCCGCTTATCGGGTGCACCGCCGACCGACCTTGATCTTCTGAGAAGGGTTCGAGTGTGAGCATGCCTGTCGAGACCCGAAAGATGGTGAACTATGCCTGAGCGGGGTGAAGCCAGAGGAAACTCTGGTGGAGGCCCGCAACGATACTGACGTGCAAATCATTCGTCTGACTTGGGTAGTGGGCCCGAGCATTACAAATGGTATCAGAGCTATAACCCCTCTAGTAGGTGGGGCCCACATGGGAATGTGGTGTGCCAGTTTTGAGCCGTGCGGTCCAGGAAAGTTGGAAAGGGCTATCCGTAGAGATGAGATGGAGCCGCCCTTGCACTGGTAGCCGTGGATGGGAGCTGGGTGTCCATGTGCCATTGTGGGTCTGCACTGAAATGGGGTCAGATTATGAGGCCATATAGTTGAGCCTTGACGAGGACGTCAAGAGTCTAAGTGGGGGAGATTGTAACATCCCAGGATTTGAGGCCTCGAATAATGATCTTAACAGGAATGATTGGACTACCCATATCACCAAGGTGCACCTCCTTTTCAAGGAGCCCATCTCTAAAGAACTCCATAGTTAAGCGTGCTCAGCTTGGAGTAGTACTAGGATGGGTGACCAGTCGGAAAGTTGATCATGGCTTGCGCGTCAGTGTGGATAAAGTGCACAGTTAAGGATAGTGGTGGTCTGTGGGGCCAGTTGTCATTCCTGAAACTCTACTAGAGCCTTAGGCAGTGGGCCCGGGCGTTACAGGGGGCTTCCCAGAACACAACACAGACAACTAAGAATCAGTTCCTTTGATAACTGTTGGCCTATCTAGTTGCATTAACCAAGAGAGCCCGGGCAAGTTCTACCCAAAAAGGAGGGATAGCTAATGGGAGAGAACAACTAAGAAGTTGTCATTGTGGGAGAGAAGGTTGGTGACTAGTACACTAATAGGGAGGACAACTCCTTCTTATCCATTCTTGGTGAATGATAGAAGTTCTAGTTGGTCCATGTAGACTACTCTAGAGACAAGAACCGCTTGGCTGCTGCTCAGAGAGAAAAGTCAACGTACAGTCTGTGCAAGACTGTATGAGTCACTGTAGAGGTTGCACTGACGTTGTTCGTGGTCAAGACCAGGATCTATACATCCACCGTCCATGAGAAACTTATCAACAATAGAAAAGAAGTGATTTTTGTCATGGGACTTGCTCCAAGACCAGGTATAACTCACTATAACCATCCTTCCTATTTCATAGTAGTTAACGTGGTTTTTTTATATTGGGTAATATAGATAATTTTTTTGTTTCCGCTGCTATACTTTGTGCCCCTATTTTGTAACCATGGTATCAGAGCCACATCCATTTAATATGTTTTAAGGTAATCGATATGATCAGATTTTTGATTTTATAATTTATGTATTGCATACAATGAGAATATTTAAACTGCTCTCATATGCATATCTGATCAAAGACCTCATAATCCCAAACTAATATATATATATATATATATATATATATATATATATGTGTGTGTGTGTGTGTGTGTATTGATTTTATCATTTATTTATTGCATACGATGAGAATATTTAAACTTCTCTCATATGCATATCTGATCAAAGACCTCATAATCCCAAACCAATATATATATATATATATACATATATATATATATATATATATATATATATATATATTATATATATATATATGTATATATATGTATGTATATATATATATGTATATATATGTATATATATGTGTGTATATATATGTATATATAGGTGTATATATATGTATGTATATATATACATATATATACATATATATACATATATATACATACATATATATATACATATATATACATATATATGCAATATACACACATCACTCTAAAATTGGTTTTGATGGTTGATGTGTAGCGTGGTTATGGCCTAAACCCTAAATCTATGTATGGTTGGATAGTTTGGTTCTTGTTTATCTCGGTTTGCGTACTCAGCCACTGGCTCCTCTTTCCAATATAAAGTTAAATATTTCCTATCTTTTCTCCCCTCGAATGTAACTCGAGGTTTCTCTTATTCAATGTAATAGAGTAGCAATAGGAGAGTTTCATTTCATGCAATGACATTGAATACATTCATCACCAGTTGAGACAACCAATTCTTGAGATGAGTCGACCGTCTGGAGGATCATGGAGGACAGAGGACAACAAAACTAGACGATCGCTTGGAGGTTCCAACTGAATATCTAGAAGGATTCTGGACATCAGTTGGATAGAGGCCAGACGACAATCCCAGAAGGTCTGACCGACCATTTGGAAGGAGTCCAAACATTGGTTAGATAGGTGGATCAACCGACCGACCAAGAACTAAGACGACCGGTTTAAGTGTTGAACCCATATACCCAGATTGGCACAGATCTACATCAACTGCAGGATCATACATGTGATGTGATGATTGACCTAGGTGGTAGTAATTCCTTGTGGCTCTAAGGAAGTACAAGTAGACATGGCCATAACCATCACTTTTTGTTTATATTGCATGTTTACATTGTGGGATATAGCATGTATATGATACGTACTATATATTTGGGGATTGGATATAGTATATGTAAACATATACATTTGATATATATAAAACCCCTCAATCAAACATATTAAGTCTAAGATGCTTTCCAATAGTAATACACATGAAAATCTTGATCAACCAAGCATAGATTTGCACAAAGCATGGTGTGCCATCTATATTGTGGAAGTGTGGTGGTAGATATATAGATTTACACAAATCATGGTGTGTATCTATTGTGTTGGCTATTGGGTCACGCTTAACTGGTGACTTGGACAACCGAAGCCCAGAGGCATGCAGATGATCATGGTAAGGTGTTGCACATATAATCTATTTAAGAATTTCATGTGATTCAATTCGAATGATGGCCTACCTAAATAATCAAGTTGTGGGCGATCGGAAAAAGTCGAATCATAATTTGATGAAATATGGATCTTGGCTCATTAGAAAATTGTTCGATGTAATTTTTTGAATTGATGCTTGAGGGTTATCAATTTGAACATAATAATTATAATGATAATCAATTAAAGACATAATTATTATCCCCAAATTTTAATCAAATCAAATCAAATCAAAAAGTTGAGTTTTTGACAAAATTGCTAATCCTTTTATAGAACCGGATGGAAACAACAAACAATCACTTTTCTCTATGATTGGTCCTTGAGAAGGACAAAATTTTTGGGAACAACTTCTAGGACTGGTTCAAGACACTAAGAATTGTTCTCACACACGAGTGTGAGCTCTATGTCCTGGAAACGCTAGAACCAAAGGAACCTACTCAAAATGCTCCAAGGGCTGACAAGGATGCTTATAAGAAGCATACCGAAGATGTCATGGATGTCAAGTGTCTGATGCTATGTTCTATGAACCATGAGTTGTAGAAGCAGCATGAGAACATGGGGGTGATTGATATCATCACACATCTCAAGAACATGTATCGAGATTAGGAAAGACAGGAGAGATATGATGTATCCAAGGCATTGTTCAAGTGTTGTGTGACCGAAAGAGATCCAGTAGGTCCTCATGTACTCAAGTTCATTTGGTATGTGGAGAACCTAGCAAGACTGGGATTCCCCTTGGGTCAACTATTGGCCACTGACATGATTTTGTAGTCTCTTCCATAGTCATACATTCAATTTGTCATGAACTACAATGTGAACAACTTTTGACAAGCCATTGACATAGTTGTTGGGCATTTTGAGAATAGTTGAGACACAAATGAAGAAAGAGAAGTCCAAGTCTATGATGTTGATCAGTAAGACAAAGGGGAAGTCTAATGCCAAAGGTAAAGCTAAGAAGAGTTCTAAAGCTAGCTAGAAGCCCAAGTCTTTAGATCTCAATGCAAGAGATGGAGTAACTAAAAAAGAGGCAATTGTCACCATTGTCACCAACCAGGAAATTGGAAGAGAAATTGCTCACTCTAGTTAGAGGAACTAAAGAAGAAGAGGGATGGAATTGAGGCCTCCACTTTAGGTATAAACAACATAAGATAAATTTAATCACTTCTTAAAATTTGGTATATGATGCCAGATAGAGATCTGACGTACAGATGTGAAGGATCTGACAAGAACAAAAAGCCCTCATAGAAGTACAAGGATGGACAAGGAGGAGTAAGAGTTGCAGAAGCCATAGTCTACATTTAAATTTATCTTAGCCCAATGGGAATGTAATAGAATTATTAGAACTACTTTTCATTATGCCATTAATATAGAAACATTATCTTTATGCTCTTGTATAGACAAGGATGATTATCAATAAAGAATTATTAGTGCTTCTATTTCAAAGATATGATCTTGCATGGCATTGTCCTTAAAAATCTAGTGATATTTATGTGAATGATCCAAAGATAAATGTTTATAATGTTTATACCAAATGGTAATAATTGATAACTCAAGACTATCATTAGCATTGGTCATCTTGTATAAATATGAGAAGTGCATGCCTAGAATACATATGGATGTTGATCTAGACTCCCTTGATTATAGAACCCAAGGAAACATGCTAGTCTTATTCATGCACAATATGACTTGACATCCTTCACTAAAGAAGTGGGAGGATAAAGCTTTCATTAGACCTCATGCATATGATGCATAAATATCTCATGAATAAATGATATCAATAATTAACTAATACTTCATTTGCATTTATTGGTAATATGATGATCTGTACCAAATGAATTGAAAGGATCAATCTCTTGAAAATGTTCAAGAAGATTGTAAATGAAGTGTGACATTAATGAAAGTATTAAGATACTTTGATATGATCAAATTTTGAAATACTTCATATCAATGCCTTGACTACCTTTAGGAATGAACTGTAATAATGTAGCACAAGTCAAATCTATCTGAACAAGATGATGTGTAAGAGTGAAGGAATTATACCATGATGAGTCATTATATAATTGTCAATTAATCTGTTATTTTTACATCCTTACAAATATATACCTATTAGTAAATAATGTACCACATAAATGGTTTGTAAGACATCATATATGATATCATTTGGGAATGTCCCAATATGTTCAAAGGATTGAAACATACCTTGAGAAAGTAGTTTCTTGAGAAAATTTATCCAAAAACATAACTGTTGAACATTACTATTAGTTTCAATCCGATAACAAAATCATTTTGTTAATAAGATAACTGAATTCCTAAAAAATCAGTAGGAGCTACAGTAGAACTCAAAATGTTTGAGGTCAACTACAAGGGTACAATGAGAACAATGAGAATCACAAGTTTTTGTGGAATCTCAAGTTCATCATGTAATAAAGAACAAAATATTCTAGTAGAACACATCTAAGATTGGAGGATTGTGAATCCAACAATTTAGATGGGTTGGTCATACAGGAAGAGCCAACTACTCAACTAGAAGCTATTTCTGAGTAATATGGGATATATAAAATCTAACAAGGTATGAACTTGATAGAGCCAACTTAAAGGGTAACACCTAAAGGATGCAATGGGGTCTTGTTGCAAATAATTACATGGATAACATAAAAGGACAAATTGGTTGGAAAAGGTTTCAACTTAGTTCAAGTAGTTGAACATGATATGAATTACATTCCCAATTGTCAAGCTTGTTGTTTTGGTTAGAATGGAATGCAATATTTTACATATGAAGATTAAAACCAGATTCCTTAAGGGAATTAATCATAAGATGTGTACGTGACACAACCTAAAGGATTTTAGAACTTCAAGAATGCAAATTAAGTCTATAAATGATAAAGTTCAATATGAGACTGAAACAAGCACCTTAGAGATGGGATCTTATGACTTGATAAGATGGTCAAAGAGTTTGACTTAAGTCAAGTTAAAATATAAAATCTATATTTACAAAATATTTAGTGAGAGTATATATGAATATTCCACATATGATGAGGAACAACATCTCAATATTGTGAATATTGAAACTGGGAATAAAAACACCTTCAGTAATGAAGGATTAAGTAAACAATCTTATAAGATAAGGATCAAGACCTATGAGATAGTTCTTGAAGGTTTCACAATAGATGTTGAAGCACATATAATAGCAATGTATTGAAAGAGTTCAACATGGAAGGATACTGAGAGGAAATTCAGATTAATATCTCATGAACCCTATATTCTGATTCTTATGAAGAAGGGAAATATCATGAATAAGAATCCATGGGCCATCCTAACAATGGATCTATCATGAATGCTATAAACGTACTTATCCTAGATAAACTTGTATGTATTAGACATGACAAGATAATATACCTTCCCATAAGGGTTATTAGAAATTCATTAAACATATCCATTAGTACTTGAGAAGTACTTAAGGATAAGATTACTAGTCAATGATGATAGCAATAATAGGATGAGTTGGATGTAAAGAGTTACATTGATGCAACATTCCATAAATGACAAAAGTGATCGCAAATTAAAACATATATTGATTTTAAAAGATAAAAGATGTGATTAGTTGAAGAGGTTTTGAACTAATAGTCATTAATAATATTCTACATTAGAAGTCGAGTATACTTGCGTTATGAATACATAGTGATACTATTTGGATCTAAAAGTTCATATGATGAATTTATAGATGTTTTGACCATTGATGACTTAGTAGAGATACTATAACAACAATGGAGCTAATTGTTAGGCAAGGAATATCAGACTTCATATTACAGCAGTTTCATCTCAGAGAGAAGAGATAAGAAAAATGCAATATACTGACTATAATCAAAGTGTTGCTAACCCTCTATATCAACACTAGCGTTGAAGAAGCATGTTGGACATGTTTAGATGACTAAGGATGAGATCCATTGGTGATTGGCTCTAAGTGCAAGTGGGAGTCTATTGGTAAGGTATGCCCATAGAGACACTCATTTGATTAATAATAACATAAATAAAGGCAAGCTTCCAATTCATTTGTTTCACTTAGTTATGAGATAATGAGGATACAAAGTGAATGTCTAGAGAATTATATTACTCAATGGCGTATGTTGTCAAGTTCCTATCCTTGTAATGAGATCATATGGATGTTAAGAGTACATATACATATTCTCACTATGTTCATGATTGGTTGTTATTGTGAAAGGTTGATAGACAACAATAACACACAAGATCAGAGTGTGAGTTGGTTCATGATTAAATCTCATTAGTCATGATAGGGAAATATCAAACCAAGCACACAAATACATGTTAGAGAATAGTGTATTAGACAGACCCACCTTGAGAGTGACACATGGTCTTGTGGTCACAGTCATCTCTCATAGTGAAGGTGGTGATTGTGATTCTTAGACCTGAAATCACTACACTCGTCACATGTTGTTGGGTACTCTTTGACATCATCAAACGTAGTCCTAAAACATGGGTTGTTATAATAGTTCTGATTGGGTGACTATGTCACATGGGGATAGATGTGAGTGATAGATATGGGATTTATCCCTCCTATTGGAGTATAATATCATGTCCACTTGATAAGCAAGATTGAGAAATGCATGCGCATCCACATGTAAATCAATATATCATATTGAGGTCATATTGTCTCAAGAAGTCTTCTCTTAGTTCAAGGAATAGGATTGAATGTTGAAAGGATGACCTTCCATGCCTTGAGTTCATCCTGGATATCAGAGACAAAGGAATTATACAATCACTGCAACACCTTACACATATTTGTAGGTTGAAGTTGTTCTCCAACTTTCCATTTGACTTGGGTTGCACTGATGTGCCACTAGGCACCACTCTATTCTTATGATGTCAGAAGATAGTTATGGACATTCACTACCAACGTAACATGGTACCTATAAGTTCACACCCATAGGAACTCATCTAGAAGAGGAGTTTGATCTTGAACGACAATTGGATTAATTACTAAAGTGTTTAGATATTCAACTCATTCTATTTATTGCTTGATTGGTTGACCAAGTCTGCCAAATGACCATCTCACTGAGTGAGATGGCCGTTTGGGTATCCAGATGGGCATCTCAAGTAGTGGGGATGGCCATTTGGGGGTCAGGCTAATCAGAGGTTGATTTGACTTAGTTCTGACCTTGAACCGACCAGTTCAATATGATTGAACTAACCAGATTGACTCAACTCACCAGACGGTTGTTTGGGTGAGTGAGATAGGTGTTTCTCTTGGGTGAGATAGACCAGTTGGATCGAACGAAGGTCCAGGATGCTTACAGAATAGTATTGATTGTTCTTTACTTGAGGAACAAGGTAATTAATATGAGATATCAACCAGATTCAAAATAGACAAATTTTTTTTATATTGGGAACTATGAAATGACCGTTTGGCAGTGTGGGATGATCGTATCGTGCACCAGAAGACCATCTGAGTGTGCAAAACATCCGTTTTGGCTGTTTCAGGTTGTGAAAATTCATGATCTTCTCGTTCTTTTCACTTCCACACCTTTATCCCATATCAGATAGCAACTGGGAACCTTGACCCTGGCCTCTACTATAAATAGAGGGGTACTGGAGGCTTCACAGAACACAACACATACCACTAAGAATTAGTGTCTTTGGAAACTCTTGTACTCTCTATATATGGAAACCAAGAGAGCCTGGGCAAGTCCAACCTGAAAAGGAGGGATAGCCAATGGGAGAGAACAACTAATAAGTTGTCATTGTGGGAGAGTAGGTTGGTGACTAGTACACGAATGGGGAGGACAACTCCTTCCTATCTGTTCTTGGTGAATGACATGAGTTCTAGTTGGTTTGTGTGGAATACTCTAGAGGCCAGAGTTCTTTGTCTACTGATCAGAGAGAAAAGTCAACCAGTAGTTAGTGGCGAGACCACATGAGTCACTACAGAGGTTTTACATACGTTGTTTGTGATGAAGACCAGGAAATGCACAATAACCATCCAAGAGCAACTTATCACCAATTAGAAAGAAGCAAGTTTTATCACTGAACTTGCTCCAGGACTAGGTATAACTTGCTAAAATCATCATTCCTATTTCATAGTAATTGACGCGATCTTGTTGTATTAGGGAATATAGATAGATAAAGTTTTTTATTTCCACTGCTATACTTTGTGCCTGTATTTCCTAACATTGTCATGCTTTTTGTTGTAGCTAGTATAGACTATGATATTTTGCATATGAATTTTAAAAAACACATTCCTCAAAAGGAATATGGAAGAATGTGTACGTGACACAGCCTAAACGTTTTGTAACTTCATGAATGCAAACAAAGTCTATAAGCTACAATGTTCAATCTAGAGGTTTAAAAAAGCATCTCAGAGCTAGAATCTTTAATTTGACAAGATATTCAAAGAGTTTGACTTGAGTCAATATAAAATATGAAATGTTTAATCACAAAAGATTTATTGGGAGAATATAATTATTTTACATATTGATAAGGAATGACATAGCAATACTGAGTAGTGAAATCTGGCATGGAAATCACCTTCATCATGAAGGATTAGGTGAAACATCCTACATGATAGGAATTGAGATCTATAGAGATAAATCTAGAAAATTTCTTAATCTAAATACAAGCATTGGTATTGGCAAGATGCTAAAAGAGGTCTGCATGAAGGATTCAAGAAAAGAGAATCTATCCATATAGATGGCATTAGTTTCTCAAGAATCCAATGTTCCAATTCATGTTATGAATGGAAAAAATGCCATATGCATTCACATTTGGATCTATATGCAATATAGTGCACTCACCCATAATATTGTATGCATTGGACATGACAAGTTGACATTGGTTATAATCCAATGAAGGTCACTAGAATACCATAAAGAACATCCATTAGTACTTCAGAAGCACAAGGATCGATTCCTACACAATGGTGATAAGAAGAAAGTTGGATGTAAAGGTTACATCGATCCAAGCTTCCAAAATGACATAATAATGAATCACAATATAAAAAAGTGAGAAGAGATATTAGTTAAAAAAGTTCCAAACTATACACCATTATTTTAATTATACAAATAGAAGTTGTATGTCTTGATGCTATGAACACAAGAGTAAGTAATGTATGAATCTAGAAGTTCATATGATGAACTTAATGGTGTTCCAACCATTGATCATACAGTACAAATACTATGACAACAATGATGATACTTGTTATGAAAGGAATATGAAATTGCATACTACAAAATTCCATATTTTATGAAATGTCTTACATGAAAGATATGTGATACATGCAATACAATGAGTAAATGAAAAGTGTTTCTAATATGATAGATTAGCACTTGCACAACAAAAACATGATTAACAAGTTTAGATCACTTGGAATGAGATTCATATGTGATTGCCTTTGAATGTAAGTGGGATTTTGTTGGTATATATTGCCATAGAGATAATCATATGATGATTGCAAAGACATATAACATACACGATTTGATTAATCTTTATAAATGCAAGATTTGAATTCATTTTGTTTCACTCACTTATGAGATAATAAAGAAACATAATGAAAGTCTAAAGAATGATATTAATCAATGACATATGTCTTCAGGTATGTGACTTGAACAATGAGATCATATGGATGTTAAGAGCACATACATTCTTTCTATGTTCCTAGTCAATGTTACTATGGAAGGATGACAGACAACAATAACAAAACAGACTAGAGTGTGTGTTGGTTGATGACATAATCTCATCAGTCATGATATGTGATAACAAACTAAACATATAGAAACATGTTAGAGAATAGTGTATCAGATAGACCCACCTTGAGAGTGACACATGGAAACCATACATGGTGGTCATAGTAATCTCTCACTATGAAGGTGGTGATGATGTGTTGGTTGATTGGAAATTGAATTGGCTCAATTCTGTATGAGTCTGGGCTCGAACTGATTGGCTCACTGGGTGAACCGATTGGCTTGGGGTTGGTGAGATGACCGGTTCACCTAGTGAACCAATCAACTTAGTCATGCCAATTAAAGCTTATGGTGACTTTCCTCATTCATGAGAATAGTTGATTGTTTAACTTATTCAATTTGATTGGTACAAGGAATTAATGTTAGATAATAATTGGAAACAAATTGTCAATTAAAATTGTGATTAGGAAACATGTGAATTTACCAGTTCACTATGTGAACTGATCGACTCACATTGCCAACTGACCAGTTCACATGTTGTAAGGCAATTAATTCATAGAAATTCCAAACCCTTATACTCCAGCTTTGACTGGGAACCTGGACCCTAACCCCTATGATAAATAGAGGGGTACTAGGGGCTTCCCAACACACACAATTAAAAATCAGTTGCTCTGACAATTGTTGTCCTCTCTTGTTGTGGTAACCAAGAGAGAGCCCAAGTAAGTCCTACCCAACTAGGGAGGGACAATAAGGGAGAACAAGTGTGAGAGACCAAGTTAGTGACTAGTACACCAACAGAAGGGGATGTCTCTTTCTTGTATGTTCTATTAAAATGATAAGAGTTCCCAGTGATCTATGTGGACTACTCTAGAGGTAGGAGTCTGTTGTCTGCTACTAGGAGGACAACGTCAACCTACTGTCTGTGGTGATCAACTAGGGGGTTGACTTAGACGTTGTTCAAGTGTGACTTTAGGAAAGCACACACAAAATTGACAAGGGGATTGTCGCTAGACTTTCTCCATGACCATGTATATCATCAAAAACCATCCTTGCCTTTGCTTATTTATTGACGCAATCTTGTTGTTCTGGGGAAGATGGATAGATATATTTTTATTTTTGCTGCCTACTTTGTTCTCGTATTTCCCAACAATAATAATATGTTTTGAATCCTCATGCTCGGGTTGGTGGTTCATTGTTTAGGAATCTAGTGATTGTTGATGAGAAAGAGAAAGTTGGTTTAGAATATTTCATGAGTAGAGACCTATAAATGGAAGGCCATTTTGTTTGAGTGGTGTATGAGAAGATTGATCATGTGAAGTTGATGGATCTAGGAACCCTAGATCAACGAAGGGATAATGAGCCTAGTGCACATAATACTCATACAGTTGAGTGAGCTCAAAGAGATTGAGCATGGCACCCCTCGGGTACCGAGAAACCCCACTTAGACTTTGATATATATTCGATGATCCACTTGTACGAGTTAGTTTAGCACCACCATAATATCATGAAGTCAATCCAACCAAAAGAGGTGGTGTATGGATATGGCTTAATGGAGGACTTGGGAATGGTTCAATAAGTTCTCTATATACAATTGAATAGCCATATTCGTGAAATATGATAAATTGAAGTAACTAGCTAACCTCAGGATGAAACTTAATAAAGAATGCAACCTAATATGAGAAAGTGAATGGAGATAATTCTCATGGTAACTATTTAATTTAGTTGAGGTTTACATGAGGGATATGTGGTAAATAAATTTGTCTTCTTCAAAGTATGCTTTACCTCTTATTGACTGATTATATGGTATGAATTGAACAAAGTACTTGGCATATGATATTAAATTATTTTTCCTTTAGTCTTGAACATACGAAACATAATATATCAGTTCCATTATATCTAAAGGCTTCCACCATTAGTAGCCAAGTACTTGATAATCATAAAACTCTTGGGTGGTGGATCACATGGTATAATGATATAACTCTTGGGAAGTAAATTCTTAGATGATATAATGCAAAATATGGAAAAAGATGTGTTCCTTTGTGGTCCTATAAATTTTTGTTCAAGTATTCTCTTGTGATCCTCAGTATTCCCAAGTACTAGTTGTTGTCCTAGAATACGACATTCCCTAGAAGGGTGAAAACATAAATCAATTTAAGAATTGAGGTAACCTTACAATGACACTTAAAACTTGAGTAATTAAGTGCACAAAGCATGAAAGCACATATATTAATTATGATCCTTTGGACCCATGTGTGCCATCTCAGAGGGACATAAGGAAAAATCACTATGGAAGTGACTGATAGAATGGGACCAAGCCCAGACAAGAAGTTCTCCATGATCTCAATGAAGGGACATAATGTAAACTATGTGCCACTTAAGAGATGAATGAAATTTAGATGAAATAATTGTAATGGAAATAATGTGATAAATATTAAATAAATTGTGTAATGAAATAGAATTAAATTATGACATTTCAATGAAAACCTTGAGAAGGGTACGATCCTACGTCAACCCTAAGATCAAGTAGGATGATAAATGTACATAAGACTTATGATGTTTGGGGGATGATCATGTACTAAGTGCATAAGGTCCTTGGGGGTCAAGAGGATGTCATTCCAATAATGGTATTTCAAAATTAATGCTACTATGACTTGATATGGTTTTGTAAAAAAAATTCATAGGTGAATCAAAATGATGAGTAATGGGAGAAAGTTTATTATTTTACTCTTGTATGATGATGACATCCTTTTTTCCTTCAAATTTTGGTGTTTTATTACATGAAGTAAACATATATTTTTAGAAAAATTTAGATTAAAAATATGCATGAGGAATCCTATGTAACAAGATTGAAAATATGATGTCATAGACCACAATGACTATCAGAATTGTCTTAAAAGATATACATAAATAAATTTTTGAAAGGAAAAATGCTTTGTGATAATAGTTTCGATTCAGAAAGGGGACAAGTTATTGTAATGCACATGTCCTCAAAATTATACGATATTCTGAATGATTTAGTGATTGGACGTGTGCATGTACTCATTCAGATATCATCCTTGTTGTTGGCATATTAGGTTCATATCAATGAAATCCTAAATGACTAGATGGTCACAAAGGAAGTTAAGGATACGCACAAGGTACTAAAGATCGCATGCTTTTTTTTGGGAAAGTCAGGAGGTGTTCTTATTCATCCCGCCCTCCTCGTGCAGGTAAAGAAGAATTCATTACAACAGTTCCTACTAAAAATTTAAATTTGGTAGTACTACTACCATTACATAGAGGAAAAGGGAGAGGGTGACCCACAGGGTCGAGTGGGGGATGTGTATAAACACATTCCTCCCAGTTGTTTTGGATATGGTGCTTGGCAAGGGAGTCACTAATGTGAGTCCTGCCTCTTGGGACCTTCATGATCTGCACCTCAGAGTACCTCGTTCTGGCATGGTAAATCCTGGATATCCAAGGGGTGAGGCCCGGATTGAGCTCCCCCATCTGCATGGTTGCGGTGACAGCTATGCTACTATCCGAGTGGATAGTGATCTTCCTTCCTTGTCTACTATCGCATGTTTGGAGAGCGAACAATATTACTCTAAGCTCAGCCTCCACCACCAAAGAAGTCTTAATGGTGAGAGCTCGTCCCCCTAGTCATCTCCCATTCCAGTCCAAAACAACGACGGTGATGGAAGCTCTGTCCTTGTGAACCGCAGCGTCAACAATAGCAAGGTGTTCCTCATGTGCTAGATCCGTCCACTTTTCCTCCTCTTCCCGAATACTAGGAGTAAAAATCAGAGGACTTGATGTCTGAGTAGAGAGCAGCATCGGCAGAGATCTAATTTGGGTAATCTGCCGAGTAGTAAGAAGAATACTTTTTTCAAAAACCGCCTTGTGCCTTGCCTTCCAAATCGTCCAACAGGTGGTTGTGAAGGTGACAGGATGTGCCGCCGTGGTCATGATGGTGTTCTTTAGCCATTCTAGACAAGCATTTCCGGTAGTATCTCGTGGGTCCTCTCCAACCTTTAGTTCATTCCATACATCCTTTGCAAAAGGGCACTGTCATAGAGCATGTATTGTTGTTTCCACCATTGCCTTGCATCTGGGGCAGATATCATCTTCAGTGAGCCTTCTTTGCGATCTTCTAGCATTGGTCATGATAGCATCATGTGCCACCAACCAGATGAACATTTGAATTTTACTTGGTATAGGTAGTGACCATATGTTTCTCTAGAAATTAGTATTCGGTTCTTGTGCACTCCCCCTGATCTTGTTGTAAGCTGATCCAGCTGAATATCTACCTGTACTGTCGTCAGTCCAGCTCCAGGTATCGTTCCCGGATCCCGCTACTGGTGGGGGTAGATGCCGGACCCTCTCCACACATTCATTAGGTAGGTAAGTTTTCAAGAAGTCAGTGTCCCAATCACCTGTGAGATTAGCAAGACTAGCAACTTTGAGATTGGCAATACTGTTATCTATGTGTGTTAAGCATATGTCACCCAGCTTCTCAACCCCAGGTACCCATCTGTCCTCCCACACCATAGTGCTTTCGCCATTGTTAATAGCTTTAATGCTATTTGCTTTGACAAACTCAATGCCCAAGTGAATAGCTCTCCAGAGCGGTGTGGTCCTCCCTTTGCTTAGCGGGGAGTAGTTCTTATATTTGTTTTGCAAACCAGTGCTCCATATAGAATGTTTGTTATTCAGTAGTCTCCAAGTGTTCTTCCAAAGGAGTGCTTTGTTCCAGTCCGACATGGACTTCACGCCTAAACCCCCTGCCTCCAAGCTAGTGCAGACCAGATTCCAAGAGACCAGCGATAAGGGTTTGCCATTATGACCACCTCCCCATAGAAAACAACGGATGATCCTTTCCATCTTCATACAAATGCTCACCGGAATTCTAGCTTTTTGCATGACATAAGAAGGTAGAGCGGAAAGGACTTCCTTCATAAGGCATAGCCGTCCCGCTAAGGATAGGGTTCTGGAAGCCCAACCGTTGATTCTCGCCTCCATGGCATTGATGAGAAAGGAGTATGTAGTTTTGTTCACCTTGCTGTGCAGAAGAGGTACACCCAAATACTTACCAAGGTCATCCGTCTTAGGGATGGCGGAGGCTGAAGTGATGCTTGCCTTGATGTTCCGGTTGACAGAAGCTGAAAAGAAAATTCTTGATTTGTCGATTGATACCTTTTGTAACGACCCCACCTCCCGGTAACCCCCAATTAAGGGAGACCTAAAGGTCAGAGCCGTTATTCAATTAACAGGATCAAAGGTTCGACAAATAATTAGTAATAATTAATAAACTTTACCAACTAAACTGAAAATAGGTATAAAATAAAACTTTTCTTACCTTGTAAAAACTGGGATTTCTAAACTTTTATCCATGAAGATGTAAATCTAACTAATCCTCCTATGCATGTTATTTCTCATTCAATTCCACATATGTCACTTTACTGTTTGTTCTTTCATTTTTACCTAAAACGCCGACAAACAAAACGTCGGTCAGCCGAAGCTGGTATGTGGGGGAGATAATAATTGTGCAACTATGTTAACAATGTAATCAACCAAATATCATTTAACAACCAAGATTACGTTTTAAGCAATACTACTCAATCCTTGCCTATACCCTTTCTCTGTAACGTCCCTACAGTGGACTTGGATACCACCTCTCTCATATGGTAGATCCTTACCCCATGGCCCTACCACACATGTAGCCAATACCTAGGGTTATGGAGTCGCATGGTCCTACCCAAAGGTAGACCAATCCCTGACTCATGATGACTTGATGGACCTACCCCATTGGTAGCCATTTACTAAGTCACTTAATGACCTAATGGACCTACCCTCATTGGTAGCCAGTTACTAGGTCAATCTATAAAGCTACAGAGGGGACTAGGATCTGAGCTAGTAGGCATATTTCTTATGTGATAGTCATATTCACATTATACTTTGCATGAATTAAATACATCCAATAGTTTAATTCAAGCTACGATGGAAACATCGATAAAATCCCAGAAAACTAATTCGGGTAGTCATAAGCGTAACCACATACCTGATCTGATGCTTCAAAAAGTAACATCCATGCAAATAAGAATCCAAGCAAGCAAGCATTTTCAACAAGATCCTGAAATAATCATGTAATTCTCTTTTATTACTCATGTCATTAAGATCTATTAAACCTAGTTCGCTTCCTAGGGTTTCTTGTCCACTTTTAGGGTTTCCTTTACAATTAGGGTTTCCCTTTATCTTCCACTATTTTAAACCCTAATTTAAGGCATTTGATCACAAACCCTCATTATTCCAACATCTAATCCTTAGTTTTGGATTAAAGGCATAATTAACCATTAAATACATTCATTTAGCCTCTTCTACATTAAAGCTACTATTTTTATCCTTTTAATCCATTATAGGATCATTATGCTCATTTATCATCAAATCATAGTTCATTGTGATCCAAATCACATATGACTTGATTCCATCTTTTATTCATGAGAAAACCCTAATTACTATACTTAGGCTATTTATCCACAAATTAGGAACTTTAATGTTCAAAATAGCTTATAACCATGAAAACTCAGTTCTATACATGAGATCAATTAATTAAAGCCATTAATAGTCGATTTAGTCAACATTAGGGTTTTGAGGCTTATTAAAACATATTCATGCACATGGACTTTCAATTAAAGTAATTACGTGTAAAAATTCATCTGTTTTCTTCCTAATGTTCCTTTTTATCATTAACAGGCTAATATCCATTTTAATCATCTATTAAACCCTACTAAACACTTTAATCATTCCCAATTAGGTTTTCTTTAATCATCATTATGTTAAAGTTGATAAATTACATTACTTTTCAAATTTCAAGAGGAATCAGACTTATGTTTTATTTTTAATGGATTCCTCTCATTTTTCTGAGCAAAATTCATGTATAAAGCGTGTCCATCTGAGCTACGGTTTTTGAGATACGAATTAAACAAAAAAATAACTTACTGTGGGCCAATGAGGGGCTGCCACGTAGGCGTCTCCCATGCAACGTTGCTCTTGACTTGAAAACATTTCGAAAAGACCGAAATGCCCTTGGTTAAGTTGTCAATCCTTCACGCGCCGGAGGGGCGTTTCTGTCCATTGTGGCCCTAGGTTGTCTTCAACCTTTGGCTCTCGTCCTGGCAACAGATGGCCGCCGACCTGCGCGTAACGTGGGCGCGCCCTCTCCTCCTCAGGGCTCGGGGGTTGCCGCCAAGGGCCGCCCCAACTCCAACGAAGTTGGGCGCACACAACCGACCCTCAAACCACAGCCCAGATGACTGGTTTCACCCTCGTCAGCCATGCCTATTGAACCGTCCCTGCAGCCTTGCGACTGCCGTTTTGCACGCTCTCACCTCCTGCTCCGACCACGAAGGCCACCGAAAAGGGTGCCCTTGCCTCCGCCGTTCTTCTCCGGGCACGGCGAGGCCCTTAGGTCATGGCTGTGGTGATTGGGCACACGCAAACATGACTGTGATCCGCAACCAGTCGGCAGGCGTAAGGCCAGCGGTGGACGATCCTCATCGCCGCCCAACCCTACAGGAGGGTCTTGTTCCCCTCTCAAACCCTCTCATGGGCTCCGCACGTCCTCAGGTTTGCACCTCCCCTTCCATCGTGGGCAGAAAAGGATGAGAGATATGGAAGGATGAGACGCATAACGTCTGTAGATTCCCTAGGTGAGAGGCACCAAACCAAACCTTTATATAGCCGAGGATACACAAGAGTCAATTATTAAAAGAGGAAACAAATCCTACTATCCGCAAAGATTTGGTATCCCTTTCTTGGCATGAAATTCATCAAGTATTTGCCTTAAACATGTTCCTTGATTAACAAGGAACCCCTTTCACCCTCTATATCTCTCTCGTGTCATCGCAATCTAATAATTGTCAAATCTAGAGAGACATTAATTATATTTCCTTATCATGGAAAGTACCTCTTTTGATAATACCAAAATTCATTCATTATGCATCATATTATCCTCTTATTGCCAATTATTGGTATTTTCTCTTTCTTCCTCTTTATTGGGGTTTCTTGGACCCCAAGAAATTCTAATATTTCGAAATTTCTTTTTAAGGAACACTCCTTATCCTTAAATGCATCAATATGCATTATTTCACATTATCTTGTTTATTTCTCATTAAAATATCACTTTTTGAGGATTTTTCTTTATTTCTCTTTTATTTTCCTTCTTGGTATTCCTTTTAACATTTGGAATCCTTGGGATACAAAATTCCACCAAGGATACCTCTTTTTGCTTATTTCCACATTTTATCAATATTTTCAATTTCTTTCTCAATAAAGAAATACTTAATTAATCTTTTCTTTTCTTATTGCTTTTCTTTGCAACTTTGGACTGCTTGGCACCCAAGGAACCCATGTGGCACGAAATCCTCCTTTGGATTAAGTTCTATTGCCTTCTAGAGGTTTCCACACCTTTCTTTTCAATTATTCATTTATTAATTGGATTTCCTTGTTATTGGGTCCAATAGCCAATAAAGCCCACAACACAATCATCAACGCTATTGCAAACAAAATTCATGCATTCAATCCAAAAGACATCATTATTTGTTCAAATATCTTTAATATGAGAAATTACATTTCTCACTAAAGGAACCCAAAATTGGGGTTGTAACATCCTTCCCCTCTTATAAGAATTTTGTCCTCAAAATTCCATCAAGCAAGAAAACAAACAGGATAAGTCTTTCTTATGTCCATCAGGGCTACCATGTGGCTTCACCCTTTCCATGGTGCTTTCCAAGAACCTTCATCATCTCATATTCTTCCATCTGAGTTCTTTCTTACCTTGGTATATCGTACCCTCATAGGTGACTCAGGACATTTCAGCCTCTCAAAAGCTGAGAAGGTTCAGGGCTCAACACATGGCTTGGGTACCTCACATAGTGCTCTAGATCGGACTCATGTAACACATTATACATCATTTTATCCTAAGGGGTAAGGCTAAACACAACCATTTCCACCAATCCATCTCAAATGGACCCATATATCGGGGACTCAGCTTTCTCAGTTGTAGCTCAGAGGGGTCGGATTTTCACATCATATTCTCTCACAATGAACTGCATGTCAGTCTGCTTCGTATCAGCTTGTGACTCATGTCACCCTTGGGCTCTCTCTTAGCCATAGCATGATCAAGCGACTTCATATACACACATTGTGTTTCTTTTGACCTTCATGAGGCTTCCTTCACCAACACCATCATAATGAAGTGGTGACCGACACAACCTCCTTATAGAACTTCTTGCATCCTGATAAAGGCTATGGTGCTTAACATCACATCTTTAGAACTGTCTCATGGTATCACCCTAAACAAGCATACTTTCTCTCATCAGTCCCTCTAGTCTAGATCATACTAACCATTAATTAGGGGTGATAAGCGGTACTAAAAAATGAGTTCTTCATGTACCTACTTCCACCGCATGGAAGTAAACTTTCTAATCATGCTCAAGAACTCTTGAACTCGCATCATGGTGTAGTTGAACCATTTCTCTCTCTATAAGTAGTTCAACCCGATCTTGTCACTTGACAGTACTCTTCTTTTTCCTGTCGTCTAGGTAAGGTGATCTACCATAACCCACATTGATCTTCCTTAGTTAAGGGGAGATCCACATCATACATAGTGATGAACTCCCATTCCCTCTCTGGGACTCTTTTAGCCTCTATATCGATACACTGGGTTACTGGTGTTCGTCCTTCAACTCTATCATGCATGGCCACAAGCCACATGCATCTTCATCTTAAGCATCCAAAGTGCTACTATCTCTGACTATCTTGGTAATACCATGTATATGGTGATCTTAAAATCATGATCTCCAGTGTATCATGATTCCTCAAGCTGATTCCTCATAAACCCCACACCATTGTAATCAGGGTTTCATCACCTTCCTTTTCAGAGGAGTGCATCCGAGGTTCTTCAACCATCCTTTCATTATATCATGGACTAGGCTGGCTAACCAAACAACCTTTAACTTGATCGACCGATATTGTTATATCTGGGTGTTAGCCAAGCTTATCTCTTTTACTCATCTTGAGGTTAACCTAGCAACCTCAACTTCTTCTAGCTTCCAGCTAAACTAGGCAGCTATATCTCAACCAGATCATTCACTACCACTTCTAAGTGTTAGGTAATGTTGAAGACATACTCTCCCATGTATTCACTTATCCTCTCAAACTTGAATTCTAAGTCTATCCTGATTGAGGATACTTTGAGCTCATCTCCTTGATGATCAAACTCAACTTTGTATAACTTGCAAATTCCACCTATCTCATGATAAAATATCCACACAAGATGATTTCCTTAATACCCTTATCGTTTGTACATGTCCATGTATCATTTTCTCCACAATGGTATGGTATCATCTCTATCCTAATACTTTGTAGCAATTTTCCAACTCACATTATCTTTATCCTTGGTGTATGATATGCGTATTGTCCTATCTCTCACTCCCATAACAAGAAGAAATAAGCATTTGGCGGCCGTCCAAATACAGAGTTCTTCCCATTCCAGGAGTAGAGATGGTACACCCCACCTTGCCTGTACACCTTCAAATCTAAGTTGAAACGTGCAACTCATGTCTCCACTTCACAAACATCATTGTATCAATGTTACTTCCATGAAAAATTGGTCTCGAACCTACTTGGGTCACCACACCACCCTTGGTCATCTCTTCTAGGTCTATAGGGTGTCGGCACTTTTGGGGTCATCCCTTTCCCTTATGCATCCCGAGAGTGCCCTACTCATCTGCCCTTTGGGTCCCATGAGTTCATGAAGGTGATCAATCTCCTAACCCATGGCCCTCGGACAATGATAACTGTTACCTCCCGACCCTATGGTCGTGTGCAACTAGGGAATTAGGCAACTCCTTCTTCCATCGGTCTTATCCCTACCTGACCCTAGGATAGACTTAGGATTCTAATATTGTTCATGTCCAACATAGAACCTTACCCAAACATCCATCATCCCTCTTCTTGCATTCATGGGCTGACTTTCAACCTTTCATAAGGGTCATGGCGACATGCCTACCTTGGTCAGGCCCCATACCGGTTACCTCCATGGTAACACATCCACATGCACTTAGAGATGGTTGTCTACAGGTTCATCCTCATGCCATGTACTTTTCACTTAGCTTCACAAGGTCCTCTGAAACCTCTTTAGGTTACCTCAAAACCAACAAAACCGGTATACACCCTACCAAAGGGTCCCTCTCCCAGGATGGGAGGAAACTACAACCCGTGACAGAAAGGTCACAACCATCCTTAGGGTTTACCTTCGCATGAGCATGCCTAACCTAGCAGCTACTAAGGCACAGGTGGACCACTTACTAAACCATGCTAGGCCACACTCGTTCTCTTTCCTCAGCATCAAATCAATTCATATGTGAGGGGTTCATCAAACATACCCTTACCTTAAGGGGTTTTTTCTTTACCTCTACACATTAAGAGTACCATGCTCGAAACTATAGAGACTCAAATATCAACATGCGCATTGGGTACACTACTTCCCCTCTTAGGCCTAGGAACCCTAGGTTCACCTCCGGGTGTCCAACTGCATGCTCCTTCTCTTAACCAGGAATCCAGCATGTCCAAGATATGTCATGTACTCCCATGATCTTTCTACTCAAGCAACACTTCAGAGTTGATTCCTTTTCCCGGACAACTACTACGTATAAAGCCTCACAATTGGTGCCTTAACCTCCTCAGGGTCTAAAGCACTCTCTATCTCACCTAGTAGGTAATCACTTATACCATATGTACCAGAAGCATCATCCTCTCCCTAGGGTTTGGTTACTCTCAAGCTAACCCAGACATCATCAACCTCTAGGGATCATGAGGCAACCATTATCATCCACTTAGGTCGCATCATTCTCGACTCCCACTGTTTCTCATGTTTTGGGGTTTTAGGCTTCCAACTTTCTTGGTCGAGATCTACTCCCTCTTTCTAGAGCTAATCCTACAACCAACCTCTCTATAAGAGGTCCTGTCTTTATGAAGGATCAAGCTCCTAAGCATGCCCCTACCTGAGTGAAGCCTATACTCGAACTTACGTTTACTCAAGGTTATGCATAACCCCTTATGCTTATCTCATAAGCCATCCATCATGATCCCTTGACTAGGGTTTCATTTAACTGTCAACACTACTGATGCACTCTGGGTGCAAGTTATATCCTACTTGCAACAGCCCTATAGGTTCTTCTCTACCCTCATCCATGAAGGAGTTACCCTTCGCTTGAACATGCACGACCCTCTCCAGGGTTGGGTTGCCAAAGGTACTAGGTTATCCAACCTCTCATGGCTCGTATGACGATCCCAAGGCATGTCCAACCAAACACTCGGTCTAACTCATCATGTCATCTCTATCTCTAAACTTCACTTTAGGGTTAACATCATCCTCAAAGGATGTGCCAGGTATCTACTTTTGATGGAGGTCTCTACCTCCAAGCTTAACTCTCTCTACTTATCCTCCTACCAAGGAGGTCTATCCTCAGATCTCTCCTGAGGCAATGACAACTCGTGTCATACTATCTAAGCATGTATCTATTCTTTTACGCTTACTCTATTAAGATTATGTCCATGACATCTTATTTACATGCTTTTTATTAATTTGATGGAGGATTCCTTAATCCTTATCAACCTTACCCATACCTCAAAAGGGTGAGGGAAAGAGAGAAAACCCTAATCCTTAAGGTCCTTAATAGAATTTGAGTTGAGAAGGGATGAACAAGATGAGAGAGTCCTAAAGGTATCTTATTTTGATTCATACCCTAAGACTTTGGCCAGGCAGTCACACGGATCTGGGAGTCCTCGTATTCCGACTAGCGGTGCGGAGTAAAATATTGCCAGCCCCCGGTCGTGATCCTTTTCTAGACACCTCTGTCTTTCGGATAATCCTCTAATAACTCCCTCAGTTCTATGGAATTTGTAAAATTTAATAATTATTAAAGATTAAATGAGGAACCCATGCACTGATACCAATTGTAACGACCCCACCTCCCGGTAACCCCCAATTAAGGGAGACCTGAAGGTCAGAGCCGTTATTCAATTAACAGGATCAAAGGTTCGACAAATAATCAATAATAATTAATAAACTTTACCAACTAAACTGAAAGCAAGTATAAAATAAAACTTTTCTTACCTTGGAAAAACTGGGATTTCTAAACTTCTATCCAGGAAGATGTAAATCTAACTAATCCTCCTGTGCATGTTATTTCTCATTCAATTCCACATATGTCACTTTACTGTTTGTTCTTTCATTTGTACCTAAAACGCCGACAAACAAAATTCCAGTCAGTCGAAGCTGGTATGTGGGGGAGATAATAATTGTGCAACTATTTTAACAATGTAATCAACCAAATATCATTTAACAACCAAGATTACGTTTTAAGAAATACAACTCAATCCTTGCCTATCCCCTTTCTCTGTAACGTCCCTGCAGTGGACTTGGATACCACCTCTCTCATATGGTATATCCTTACCCCTATGGCCCTACCACACAGTTAGCCAATACCTAGGGTTATGGAGTCGCATGGTCCTTCCCAAAGGTAGACCAATCCCTGACTCGTGATGACTTGATGGACCTACCCCATTGGTAGCCATTTACTAAGTCACTTAATGACCTGATGGACCTACCCTCATTGGTAGCCATTTACTAGGTCAATCTATAAAGCTACAGAGGGGACTAGGATCTGAGCTAGTAGGCATATTTCTTATGTGATAGTCATATTCACATTATACTTTGCATGAATTAAATACATCCAACAGTTTAATTCAAGCCACGATGGAAACATCGATAAAATCCTGGAAAACTAATTCGGGTAGTCATAAGCGTAACCACATACCTGATCTGATAATTCGAAAAGAAACATCCATGCAAATAAGAATCCAAGCAAGCAAGCATTTTCAACAAGATCCTGAAATAATCATGTAATTCTCTTTTATTACTCATGTCATTAAGATCTATTAAAACTAGTTCGCTTCCTAGGGTTTCTTGTCCACTTTTAGGGTTTCCTTTACAATTAGGGTTTCCCTTTATCTTCCACTATTTTAAACCCTAATTTAACGCATTTGATCACAAACCCTCATTATTCCAACATCTAATCCTCAGTTTCAGATTAAAGGCATAATTAACCATTAAATACATTCATTAAGCCTCTTCTACATTAAAGCTACTATTTTTATCCTTTTAATCCATTATAGGATCATTATGCTCATTTATCATCAAATCATAGTTCATTGTGATCCAAATCACATATGACTTGATTCCATCTTTTATTCATGAGAAAACCCTAATTACTATACTTAGGGTATTTATCCACAAATTAGGAACTTTAATGTTCAAAATAGCTTATAACCATGAAAACTCAGATCTATACATGAGATCAATTAATTAAAGCCATTAATAGTCGATTTAGTGAACATTAAGGTTTCGAGTCTTATTAAAACATATTCATGCACATGGACTTTCAATTAAAGTAATTACGTGTAAAAATTCATCCTTTTTCTTCCTAATGTTCCTTTTTATCATTAACAGGCTAATATCCACTTTAATCATCTATTAAACCCTACTAAACACTTTAATCATTCCCAATTAGGTTTTCTTTAATCATCATTATGTTAAAGTTGATAAATTACAATACTTTTCAAATTGCAAGAGGAATCAGACTGATATTATATTTTTAATTGATTCCTCTCATTTTTCTGAGAAAAATTCATGTATAAAGTGTGTCCATCCGAGCTACGGTTTTTGAGATACGAATTAAACAAAAAAATAATTTACTGTGGGCCAATGAGGGGCTGCCACGTAGGCGTCTCCCATGCAACGTTGCTCTTGACTTGAAAACATTTCGAAAAGACCGAAATGCCCTTGGTTAAGTTGTCAATCCTTCACGCACCGGAGGGGCGTTTCTGTCCATTGTGGCCCTAGGTTGTCTTTAACCTTTGTCTCTCGTCCTGGCAACAGACGGCCGCCGACCTGGGCATAATGTGGGTGTGCCCTCTCCTCCTCAGGGCTCGGGGGTTGCCGCCAAGGGCCGCCCCAACTCCAACGAAGCTAGGCGCACACAGCCGACCCTCAAACCACAGCCCAGATGACTGGTTTCACCCTCGTTAGCCATGCCTATTCAACCATCCCTGCAACCTTGCGACTGCCATTTTGCACGCTTTCACCTCCTGCTCTGACCACGAAGGCCACCGAAAAGGGTTCCCTTGCCTCCGTCGTTCTTCTCCGGGCATGGCGAGGCCCTTAGGTCGTGGCTGTGGTGATTGGGCACATGCAAACATGACTGCGATTTGCAACTGGTCGGCAGGCGTAAGGCCAGCGGTGGACGATCCTCATCGCCGCCCAACCCTACAGGAGGGTCATGTTCCCCTCTCAAACCCTCTCATGGGCTCCGCACGTCCTCAGGTTTGCACCTCCCCTTCCATCATGGGCAGAAAAGGATGAGAGATCTGGAAGGACGAGACGCATAATGTCTGCAGATTCCCTGGGTGCAAGGCACCAAACCAAACCTTTATATAGCTGAGGATACACAAGAGTCCATTATTAAAAGAGGAAACAAATCCTACTATCCGCAAAGATTTGGTATCCCTTTCTTGGCATGAAATACATCAAGTATTTGCCTTAAACACGTTCCTTGATTAACAAGGAACCCCTTTCACCCTCTATATCTCTCTCATGTCATCACAATCTAATAATTGTCAAATCCAGAGAGACATTAATTATATTTCCTTATCATGGAAAGTACCTCTTTTGATAATACCAAAATTCTTCATTATGCATCATATTATCCTCTTATTGCCAATTATTGGTATTTTCTCTTTCTTCCTCTTTATTGGGGTTCCTTGGACCCCAAGAAATTCTAATATTTCGAAATTTCTTTTTAAGGAATACTCCTTATCCTTAAATGCATCAATATGCATTATTTCACATTATCTTGTTTATTTCTCATTAAAATATCACTTTTTGAGGATTTTTCTTTATTTCTCTTTTATTTTCCTCCTTGGTATTCCTTTTAACATTTGTAATCCTTGGGATACAAAATTCCACCAAGGATACCTCTTTTTGCTTATTTCCACATTTTATCAATATTTTCAATTTCTTTCTCAATAAAGAAATACTTAATTAATCTTTTCTTTTCTTATTGCTTTTCTTTACAACTTTGGACTCCTTGGCACCCAAGGAACCCATGTGGCACAAAATCCACCTTTGGATTAAGTTCTTTTGCCTTCTAGAGGTTTCCACACCTTTCTTTTCAATTATTCATTTATTAATTGGATTTCCTTGTTATTGGGCCCAATAGCCAATAAAGCCCACAACACAATCATCAACGCTATTGCAAACAAAATTCATGCATTCAATCCAAAAGACATCATTATTTGTTCAAATATCTTTAATATGAGAAATTACATTTCTCACCAAAGGAACCCAAAATTGGGGTTGTAACACCTTTTGTCCCGACGCTGCCTCGAACATCTGAAAGCATTTGTTGATCGTGTTAATCTGCTGTCGAGAAGCTCTCGCAAAGATAACAATGTCGTCCACAAAAGAAATGTGGGAAATGGTCGGTCCCTGTTGGGCTAATTTAACCGGCTTCCATTGGCCATCAGTAATAGCTTTGTTTACAAGTTGTGTGAATCTCTCCATGCAAAGCACGAAAAGGTACGGAGACAGTGGATCGCCTTCCCGCAGACCTCGTGACTAGTAAATGCATGTGCTTTGCACATGGTATATTTCATTAATGATGATGATCTTTTCAAAAAAGCATTTCCTTTTATCTGTAATAGATTTTATAGGATATTACTTGTTAAACTTATAGAGGTTGATAAGGTTTCAAATTGTTCATTAAAGAAATCTTTTATCAAATAAAAATTATCTCTTTATTTCTTTCATGTGTTCCATATATTATGACAAAAGTATATTAAGTTTCATAATAATAATAAAAATCATCACCATCATTTGTCATATGGTTTGAATTAATGTATTGTTATCAGTTAATATGATTATCTTCTATTAACTACTTGTCTCATTTTTCAATATTGGCATATTGTTGATTGATGATGTTACAAATATCATATTTTATGCTTTAGTTAAAAACTTATGATATTTTTATAGATAATTTTGTTGAAAAATACAAATAAATTTTTTAATTAACTAATGATATTATTGTATAAAGATACATACATGAAGTGCTTGCATTGTATCTATTATATTTAGAATATACATGTTAGGCTTTTCTAGAACATGACGTAGTACAAGAAAACAAATAAACTAAGAAATATTATAAGTAGAAACGGAAAACATCTGATTTATCTATATTGTGTCCATCTAGAACACATTGAAACACATGAGAGAGATATAAGATACATTTTCATTCTATTGCTTTCTTATACAATAATATTTTTTGGAAAATTGTTACAATTGTTACTTGACATATTTGAGGCATGTCATTTGTTATAGATCTTCACTCAAAGGACCAAAAATTACATCATCATAAAATCTAAATTCAAATTCTTTATATATTTGTAACATGCTTAAACCATATATACCTAGATGTGTTCATTCTACTGTATGTCAATGACGTATTGTTTTATAAGTTGAATAATTTTGACATCTAAAAAGTCTGTGTATGATGTAGAATAATGAATTGTTTGGTATTGTCATTATACTATTGTGTATCCAAGAATCACCATTGTGTAGTTATCGATCATGAATAGTATTTAAATTCATCATTTCAAACATTTAGATGAATATGGTTCCATTGTAAGTCAATATAATTTAATTCTAATGTTGTAGAATTTGAACTAATGAAATCATTATAATGCTTAAAAATACTAATGAATAGTTACTTGAATGTGATTTTACATTAGTAGGTATTTGACATCATATTGCCACTTGAAAATTTTAATTAAATGATCATTTATGATAAAATATGTTTTTTTCTTTGAATCATTGGAAAATCATAATTAAAATATGAGTTCATTTTAACAAGGTATAAGTAATCACAACAAAGAGACACATTGAAAAAGAAATAAGAAGAATAGTCTTAAAGTCAACCAAGCTACATGAAGAAAATTGGTGTTGATATCCATAGCATGGAAGTGGTGAAACTACATACAAATAGTGGTGAAAGTAGATAAATTGAATAATAAAAACCAAGAAAGCAAACTTACATGTTTGAATAATTAGGGTGAAAAAAATGACTATATATGCTAAAAAGTCAAAATAAGAATCATTGATAATAAATTTTTATTTGCATATCCAAGTTTAATATGAAGTCAAATGTTACTTTGATGCTTTCGATGCCACCACTTGGAGTGAACAAAAAAATAAAATAGTATTTTTATAAAAGTTGAATTATCTTGCATACATTAAAAAATTGTTCATGCACCACAACATGTAGTATGTCACTGAAAGTTTGTCAAGATTATAAATGTTTGGTTTGGGATGTGTGCTTGAAATGGATGAATGGTAGCAACAAAAGAACTCATGAGAGGTGAGCTATATGAATTGTATGTTTTTCCGAAACTCTCAAAGGTGTGGTAAGGGAAGGGAAAGAAATTTTTTTGAGGAGGGTCCATTCTCTTTGTATATGTCCTAATTTTGTCACTAAAATAAATCAAGTGATCGTCCTAGGCCAACAACATTATCATGGGGCATTGTCATCTTTTGTCCACATCAGATGTAGAGTTTTCAAGGAGATCTTGATGTCACCCGTAGAGGTCACATGAATTTTGAATCCCAAATAGGTTCAAGCTAGGAGACAGATAAATGATTGGACTTGTTGAACCAACAAAGAAGGAAATGGTAGCCCATTAGGATGCAAGTTCATCTGAAATTTTTATTAAGAAACTTTAAGGTGCTACATATTCATGTCTAATAAATTTTCATTTTGCTTCTAGAAAGGTGTGCTAATAACTAAAAAATAGGATCTCTTTTACCATATAATGTGTCAGATACATAATAATGATTATATGCATATATAGAAAGAACATATAAGGAGATAACAAAAGATAAGAGGCAAAGAGTATAGGGAGGATTGTGTTCCATGGTTTTGGATTCATTTCAGCAAAGAGAACATGGAAGTGGGATATGTATACTTCTTTATGTAGGTTGGGGCTCAACAGGAGATCATAAGAAGAGTAAAGTCAAATGAAAATTATCATTTTTGATCTCTATTTCAATAAACAAGTTGTGGTTAAAGGTCATGATTGATCAACTACTGAATAATAAGAATCTTTTGCTTGTCTATGCAACTTTTTGAACTTCCTTTATGTGAAATTGAATGCTTTTGTTGAGAGAAGGAAAGAAGAAAGTTAATTTGATTTACAGATGTTGCAATGGGGCATTGGTTGTTTTAGATGGCCATTTTGGAGCTATACTTTTATTTATTTTTCAAGATTTTGGGTAGTTACTTTAGGTAATTGTTCGGAAAGAAATGAGAGACTATTATATTTAGGAATGTTTGATACATATTAGAAACTGCATGAAGGTCAATTGACCAAGTTTTGAGATTTCACGGTAAGCACATCATTGTGATTGGAGATTTCTTATAGGCAAGCATTCACATATTTTACCGACGGGGAATACCTTGCATCTTTACTAACCACCAATCAACTTACCGTAATACCTTTAAGGAAAATGATATAGAACCCAGTTATGAGCCCAGAAACTGGACCTGGTCTGTTTGTATCCCCCGAAGCATATTACGCAAGCCTCACATCTCCGGAGACACAACCCACTTGCCAACTTGCCGGTTTGTCCCGCTCTTTGCCCACACCTCTCCGTGCTAGGCGACGATGCCTCCCCAATTTGATTTCTCTCCCGATTCCCCCCCCCATTATGATGGAGAAGAAGTTATTCTCTTCTTGACCATATCATCATCAAAGGAATAGACGATAATAGCATCTAAGATTTGGATTGATGACGATACCATCCCAAAGGATAGACACAACGGAAGAGGCGGTGAAATCAAGCGATGCGGTGGCCAACAAGCAAGGCTCGCTGGAACAAACATGCATTGGTACGCCATACTCGGCACAACAAACATCTACGGTGGTAGAAAAGCAGGAGCCGGCGGAATAGAATGGAGATCGTCCGGCGAATACAACAAGAGGAAGAAAGGTAGGTTTTTTGTACTGCTATACAAGTTGTTTATCGCCAGGCCAGTACCCCCACTAACTCTAATTTGGCATTTTTTCATAGTGTGATTTGCATTGACAATTTCCAATTTGATTTCTAATGAGTTGTATGTCCTCTAGTACATGTAGCATTTTATCAGGAAGCAATGGTTGGTTCTCCACTAAAAAAACTCACACCTTTTTGAGATGTAAGCAAAAGAGCATTACAACTCTATAATCTCTTCATTAACAAAAACTAGAAATCACAAAGAAATATGTGATCGGAGCAGGAACATAACCACATCCTAGATACGATATGGTTGTTATCAATTCTCATTTTGTAACCAAACATGATTATCAAGAAGTTATGTAACATATGCATAAAAACCTATTTTGTTACCACCAAATAATGATCCAAGTAAACTGTAATGCTAATCCATTTGGTCATTACTCAGACATTACAAACTTTTCTCCAACATAGTTAACCACTTGATAACAGTCTCTTGTGACTACCACTCTCCCCCCACAGTATGTTACACAACAAAAACACTTTGTTATGTGTTACTCTCAACCACATTTGATTGTTATCTGAACAATAACATAACCACATACAAAACACACTATGGTTGTTATCCGAACAATAACATGGAGCGCACAACCAAACATGCTTATCGAGAAGTTATGAAACAGTTGTGCACAAAACCGATTTGTTACCAACAAATTCAGAATCCAAGTACACTGTAATGTTCATCCATTTGGTCATTACACATAAATATATAATTCTCCTCCAACATCCAAAGCCACATGATAGTGTTCTCCTTTGACAACACCAACAATTTGTTACATAATTAAAAACAATTTGTTATGGGTTACTCTCCACCAGTCTTGATTGTTATCTAAGTACTAATTACCCCCCCAGTCATTTTTTATAGTGTGCGTTATACCAACCACTTAATAACTAACTATTATGATAACAACTTCGCATTCAGTCTGTTATGTGACGCGACACATTTGTTACACTTAATAGTATATGTTGTGTTAGTCTTGTTGTAGTGGGTTGGCTAACAACCGTTTTCCCATGTTAGTCTTAAATTGAGCACATAACAACTGTATACACATTTTTCACCCCAATCTTTGGAATTTATTGTGTTTGTTTCAATGTAGAAATAGAACAACCCCAATAATGTTTGGTTTACAGTTCAAAACTAGTTACTGATGTGTTTGTGGAACATAACACAACCTAATCCTGCTACTAATCATGCATTCACACATACCACTAGGATGTGTAACATATCTGGATGACAGCAAATCCATTCACACTAACATCCTTTACGGGAACCAAGTCAACCAATTCAATAATCTGGTTTATAGTGTTACTATTCACTCTGATATTGTATTCATAATTGTGTGTAGCCACAACAATCACATTACCCTCTACCAGTTTGTCTTCATGCTCATTTCTATTTACCCAGATCTTATATTCCATTTATGTTATAATGTTTCAACCTGGATGTAGAAGTTATTGATGTAGATCTGATTGAAATCCCCCGTTAGAGCTATTCTCATTATACGGTTGTTATTGATGTCGATGAAGATATATTGTTATCAGAACCAGCTCGGACTGCTATGGATGAATCTCAACATGGCTTGTCACTAGAAACAACTAGTGGCCATTCAACAACATCAAACTTAGAATCACAAATACCATCTTCTATACATGTTCCAACTACTCCATCAGGAGTGGGAGTGCCTATGGTTTGGATTGTATTCTGTTCAACTGACCAAGCAAGACAATTCAACGACATATACACAGATGCAGCTAGGTTTGGTATCAAAACTTCACATTCTTCCAAGGAACGAAATGATAAATCAGCTGCAAGGGTCACATTCACATGTGTCAAGGGAGGACGGCCACCAAACAAATGCAAGGATACATTATACAGATACAAACCAACTACACGAACATGATGCCCTAGCTATATTAAGTTGAAGAACACTTTCACAGGAGAATATCAGATCTCCCATGTACAACTCGGCCACAATCACCCGATGCTGCAACAAGATATGATGTAGTTATTACCCTCTAAGAGGTGAATAGAGGTATCCATACAACAGTGAATTGACCTGAACGATGTAGCTAGCATTGGGGCAGAAAAGACCATGAGTTCTTTAGTAACAGAAGTAGGAGGGTATGATGGTCTTACATTCACACAGAAGGACCTTAACAACCATCTCCTAAATTCTCAGAAGCTATGTTTAGGTGAAGGTGACGCAATTGCGATACAAGCATACTTTGTACGGATGCAGAAGAGTGATCCAGCATTTTTCTATGTGTTAGATTTGAATGATGAATGCATTCTCAGAAACATTTTTTGGGCTGATGCAAGATCTCGGACGGCGTACAAATATTTTGGGGACGTTGTTACATTTGGTACAACATACCTGGCCTACAAGTATGAGATTCCATTTGCACCATTTGTCGGAGTTAACCATCATGGCCAGTCTACTCTATTGGGGTGTGGGCTACTATGTGAAGAAACAATGGATAATTATGTGTGGATGTTTACAACATGGCTACAATGCATGGGTAACTCATCACCTCTTCCTTTTGTTCCTTACAGAATGATATCCATGATATTCTTTTTCTGTAGTACATGTTGCATCAAATTGTAACCCATTGGCTATTGAGTGTGGGTTTCAGTTCACATCCTTTTTACCTGCACATTGATTTTTGAAATTGTAAAGTTTTCTTGAACAATGACATTAACTATTTTTATGGGTACTGCTATACATGCTTCTTCTAATTAGTGGCATATATAATGTTTTTCCCTGCAATTCATTTTTTTATATTTGTTGTGGTCCAGATGTATCCAAAACATTCATTAACATCAGCATCAGATAAGAAGCTAGATTTCAGTTAACACGAAACATCATCACAAATAACATATACCACCACTTATATCTATGCTCAATTTGCATTATTTCTAGAAGTGCCTCTGCCTTTTGTTCCTTAGAGAATGATATCCATGATATTCTTTTTCTGTAGTACATGTTGCATCGAATTGTTAACCATTGGCTATTGACTATGGGTTTCAGTTCACATCCTTTTTACGAGTACATTGATTTTTGAAATTGTAATGTTTTCTTGAACAATGACATTCACTATTTTTATGGTTACTACAGTACATGTTGGTTCTAATTAGTGTCATATATAATGTTTTTCCCTACAATTTGTGTTTTTATGTTTGTTGCAGGCCAGATGTATCCAAAAAATTCATTAACAACATCATCAGATAAGAAACTAGATTTCAGTTAACACAAAAAATCAACACAAATAACATGCACCACCCCTTATATCAAATCGAAAAACAAATCGTCATTAACTAAGAAGTATAAACATAAACAGCAGATTAACAAAAATCACTAAAAATTTAAAACCATTTTGCAAAGAGATCCATTTCTAGGAAAACTCTTTAAGGAAGAACCAAAACTTTATATACATCATTGTTCACATTGTACATACATTTTACCATCTCTTCTCGAGGATAACATATAACATTTTCTCTATCAAAACACATACTAGAGCAACATAAAACCTCGAGGCATTCAAGCCAAAATTTCAAATTATTCATGAAACCAATATGAACCAACTCTAAGGACTTGAGAGTACAGAGATGACACATATAACTTCTATCTACAAGACACGACAGACAATACACTCAACCTGAGCTGTCATTGCTGCCTCAGCTATTGTTCCTCCTCTGCAGAAAGATTCTTCTCCACCTCATGTATGTCCACCTAAAAAAATGTGGATCCCATGGGGTGAGACAATTGTCCCAGCTAGAGATATAACTCTCCACTGACCATATTATTATCACAAATTAAGAATTTATAAACTGAGCAAAGGTTCTTTTTATATGAACAGGCAGGATAATTCACTATATGAATAGAATGAAGTACTCTCCTTTCTTAAGGAGAACATTGCATCTACCCATGGTAGAGTTATAAATCATCTATCTACTTTGCAAGGAATGTAAGGAGCATAAATGACATCTATCAACTAAGATGAATAACTGAAGTACGCATCAATCAATATTTTCAATATTTGATCCTTAAGCAGATCTTCTACTCGACTGATTACATTTTACAATCACAATTATGCCCTGAAGAGATTAGTATACCACTCATACTCCAACCTTCGGTTGGGAAACCCAAAGTCGGTGCCATAAAGGTCGTCTAAAAGAGTCGGCTCCTATGACCTCCCTTGTCTCGGTCAGTGCGAGACCACATGCAGGACATCTTATGTCTGTGCTAAATAGCTTTCCAGGGTATACTGGCAACTTCGCTATAGAGTTGTAGGGGCAGCTGCACTCTCTTTGGACTCAAGATATTTTATTTTATCTCCACATTATCCGAAATTCATCATCATCATCGAGAGATTCGTGATACATCCATCCCGGCCTTTATAATGAATAATTGAGATATCTCATGTTTATCGCACGTCAATCCCTTCATTAGGGCGTAGGAAAACATGTTTCACCATCACCCCAACATATTCAACAATATGCGTTCATCAGGAGATCTCGTAGGAAAACATGTTTCACCATCACCAGCTACTGACGATGATGGATCTATGGCCAGGGAACTACATGATAAGATTCCACTTGATTAATTAAGTGCATTACCATATCTTTAAGCATCAATCAAGTTTCAAATAAGAATTATTATAATAGATGCTACAAAGAAAGGTGTAATACATCTATCAAGTACTTTCAAATCATTAAAACACATGATATTTGGGATCTCGGTCCCTTATCACATTACTGGGAATTCTCATTCCTTCACATAATCATTATCATGATTACTGGATCTAGGTATTCAAACCCTTAGTTCATCACAGAACGTTGTTACCACTTATTAGGTAACTATTATCCCTAGGTCCTAAGACCAAAGGTATACATGATACTTGTTGTACAAGCATCTCACATGGATCACAAGTCCCATTAAGTATCTTGTCACCTCTCACTAGGGAACAACTTATTCGCATGGCCTACAATGCCATTGCACATCTTGTCACCTCTCACTAGGCAACAACTTATTCACATGGCTCACTAGGACATTGCACATCTTGTCACCTCTCACTAGGCAACAACTTATTCACATGGCTCACAAGGCCATTAATTGTTATACTTGTGTAAGTATTTAACATGCCATACAAGGCTTATGCAATAAGAGAAATACAACCTTCTCATCATTAGGGTTAGGGTTTTCCATTGTTAACCATTTAGGTTTTCAAGATCATATTATCAATGATCAAACCCTAATTCATTGATCCACACATCTAAGAGCAAACATTGATATCATAAGCATTCAATCATACTTATTTATTCTCATCATTTATCATTAAATGATTATTAACACAAGCTATGAGTTTCTCTCTCATCCTTACTAGGATATTGATTTCATCATACTTTATTAGGTTGGCTTAACCCTTTCTCAAGGTATGTTAGCCTACACTTATCAAAGGACATTACATCTCAATGTAACAATTGACATGACACATTTCATGTGTTACTCATTCATGTATATTAGATTTAAGGTGCATCAGGGTGCATCAACCTTGAATTGCTGGATGTGATATTTACCATGCCTTGGTGTATCATTTCCCTCATCACTTTTAACTTACTTAAGTTCATAAAATTATCTTGTATTCGGGTATTTCCCATCCTAATACTTTATCCACTAGCCCATCACATTTATCCTGTAATGTATTGGCCATGAGTCACACACTTGAATTACCCAAATATCATGAATTGATATGGACTCATCTCAGATTAAGGCATTCCTGATATAAGGTTGTCCATTATCAAACACTCTAGGTGTTTCACCTATCAAGGTATTAGCCACACCATTACTTGGTGTTACAGTCATCACTCCTAAGAGTGTCTTACCCTCACCTTTACATGGTGTCCCAGATTGGAGGTGTGCATATGTTCACCATATCGGGTTATAGGCATATAGACACCACCATATCGGGTTAAAAATATATCAACACCATTCATATCGGGCTAGAAGTATATGTACACCATTCATATAGGGATAGAGGTATATGTACACCATTCATATCGGACTAGAGGTATTTGTATGTGTTACCCATGTTGTGCATGAGGTATTAAGCCATCACCATGTCGGGTTAGAGGTGCATTCAATCCCCATATTGGGTGGCTCACCATCTAGGGTTGGCCGTGATGGGTTCGGGTTTGGTTGTGATGGGTACATGACACATGTATGTATCGCCCATGGTGTTTAAGAGGTATCAACTCATCACCATGTCAGGATAGACATCAACTAGGGTTGTGTATCGGGCTACATGTCATCTAGGGTTGTGGATCAGGTAGATGTATTCCAAACATATCGGGTTACATTTTATTCCATACCTCATATCATGCAATAGGATTTACTTAAATGTTCATATCATACACCAGATATGTGCGCTTCATGATACCAAATACCAATGATATATATTATATGATCATATCGTGCAATAGCACTTGTTATTCTTTACTCATATCGGGTTACCCAAATTAGGGTTTCATATCAATTTACAAGTATACATTTAACCTTGTATCATGCATGGAGTCTATACTTTACTCCCTATCATGAAAGAGGTGTATATTACACCCCCATATCGTGAAAGAAGGTATACAATTATATACATATCATTTTATTGAAGTAGGTGCATCATCATATCGGGTTAGAGGTGCTTGCTTGTGTGCTTGCACCCGATATCACTTTTATAAAGTGATACCATCATCTTCAAGCTCTAGACCTTAGTTCTAACTATTATAGTTTATGGAAACAGCTCTAAGAAACTACTTGAACTCATAATTACATCAACTATTTTAGGAAATTTCGAAATTAAAAGTAGATCATTAAATATAGCAATTTAGGTGATGAATAATAACATCGTTGAGTTCAAGTTATATAACCCACCTTAAGAACAACTTCAAAGCTCCAAGATCCAAAGCTCCACGTTCCTAAGGTTGAAGGTGACTTTATCAAAAGTCCAAGACTCGTTCACAACTCCTTCATATACAAGGAAGCACCATTAATAAGTAGTTGGTGAAGAAGAAAAGAAAAGAAAAGAAGATAAAAAAAAAAGATCAAAACCCTAAAATCATACTTCAATCCAAGGTTGAAGATGATCATGGCCTCACCTTAGGGTTAAGTATTGAGATCCTTCTTGGTCTAGCACCTTTTCACGATAACTCACATCCCTTGCATGATATGCCACCACTTGGGGCCGATATCCTCCTCACTTGGGGCCAAAAACACTTCACTATGGCCGATATCACCCTTCTTGGCTGATATCACCCTACTTGGGCGATATACTCTTGTTATGGGTGATACCCAAAGCCCGTTCATAATACCACATCACTCCTACACGATACAAGAGATCTATGCACGATACCTTAGTGTAGGAGGGTGGTAAGGGTCACAAAATTGCACTAAGGGATGAAACTAGGGGTATATATACTTGTTGCTCATGAAGGAAGATAAAAACGTGACATCATCAATTTGAGCTAGTAGGTGCCACATGTCCATGCATGGATGACATGTGTAATTGCATGCATCAAAATTTATCTTGACATTCAAAACTGTTGAGGGTGATCTAGGGATAAAGATTCGTCCATTACATATCCCTTTGATTAAGATATATCAATTAATTCATCACTTTATGCACAACTCGTCACAACTTTACTAAGGAAGTTGTAACCCGACACAACTCACCTCCTTGAGGTGCTTTGCATGACTTGTACTTTTCCAAGAGTTCACAAAATGATATGAGGCTCCTCCTATGGCTCCTTGGTCGATAGGCACTCATATATAATCTTTTCAACTTGATACAACTCAAGTTAAGATTTCATATTCAACCCTTTTCTTGGTCATTTCATCACCAAGATAACCATCATTCATAATGGAATCAAATATGGTGTCTCCTTCTTTCTCTCTCCTCTACATGTTACTAGGAGGGAGTAGGGACACTCTATAGGTGGTAATTTTCATATCAACCTTATATTTTGGGTAAATTACAAATTGTACCAAAATTGGTGCACAAGGTACCATCATTGTTCAAACGAGTTCAAACTTGGAATTTAGGCTTTCCACAAGCCACCACCTTGCATCATTCTCTCTCTTATGATGGTAAAACATATAAGGCACGTTCAACATGTGGCATATTGCAATATAACCCCTCAACTTGGGTAAATTGCACTTTGGTCCAAAACAAAAGAACATTGCTCAAACAACATTCAATCAAGACTAAACTTGAAACATAAGTGTGTCACATAATAAAAAAAACGCCTTAGAGGGTTATATTAGAGTTCTAAGCAACTTACTTAGCCAAAACAAATAGGGTTACCTCATAACCTAGGTTAGGGTCGTTACAAGTTATAAACCCCTAATAAGGATTTCGTCCCCGAAATCCCAGGTAAAAGGATACATATATTATTCATTCATCATGTCATAAAGTCTCCACATAACATCTTAATGTCATGGAGATACCATAGAACTTTGATCAACAAAAAGTTGTTCCACACAGGGTTATCATAGAACATGTCACACATGACACATACTCCACTGTCTTTTTCATTATTGACTGTAGAGTCAACTCTATGTCAGGTAACACTTTTCTTGGTTGGAGAAGCATTATACATACCTTATTTAACTCAGGTATCAAGCCTCACTGATTTGTCACCTTTCTCAACTTTTAATTTTATGTGACAAGATTCCTGATTCTAGGGAGTCTCCCATACTCCTTGTTCAGTTTAGCATTTCACTTTCAAGGAAAGACCAGAGTTATGTTATGTCATCCACTTGGGACTACAAGTCTTATCATACATCTGTTGTGCCATCTAATATGCTGACACAACACTAAAATTTCTTACTACTTGTACCAACTATCTTATTAGTTGTACATTCTCTTATCATAAGGGGAGGTTACTTATCAATTAATAACTTATCTTAGAGGTATCTCTAGATGTTATGTATAAGTTGCCTTAACAGATATAGATAGGGGTATTCGAAGGAATTATTTTTAGCTTGATAAGCTTTTCCCACAATGATTTTACAATTGTTCCTTCAATTAGTGCATCCTTATCGATGTTATGTTTATACAGAGCATAAACCCCTAACATATCATGTCCATACTATGATTTCACAGTTGGCCATTCCAGGTAACCAACATAAATCATCTACTTATGAGTTAAGTTTTTACTTTCCCATACCACCTGATATTTCTTAGATACCAGAATTCCTTACTCTGGTATCTATCACATGTGTCAAAAACACATCACATCCTCATCATTTCCATCTCTCTATTGTCGTTACCAAAGCCACACATATAAAAGGATCTTTCTTTCATCGTGGAACATTACTTGTTACACATATCTTTATCTTGGAACCAAAGTCCAAGACAAACTGATACTTTTTTAAGTATCCATCAATTGAACATTTTTAACTCATGCACATCAAGTGTCATAAGACCCACTTGATTGCCATGTCCCTAAAGGAAAGAACACAAAGAAACATATTCCTCTTATCACCCTATCATTACCCAGGGTTTTTTTATCAAAGAGAATATATTATCATCTCCTCTAATTATCGCATGAACATTCAACTATTCATGAGTCATTTACTCTTGTTTCATCCTAGGTTCCTTGCCATCAACATAGGAATTATAAGGATGATTACATGTCATCACTCGTTTCTTTGTTATTGTCTAACATGTTCATGAACATTTTTTGATTTTATCGCATTTCCCATTTCCACATCATGGGAAAAGATCTTTTCTATTCACAAAGGCTTTATCAGACAGGGATCATCTCCCTTGTTCTCATTCTCTTATCATGAGGATTATAATTTTTACTTCCTCATACACACGGATCGATCTGAGATCATCTCAGATTCCATTTTATTGCACTTAGGATGTGATACACATGTCCATACCATGTTTCCAGTTTCATTAAACTCACTAGATTGTCTCAGAATGATTACTTGATCAGAGTAATTAGAAAGATAACAATCTAAGAGTTCCATACTCACCTTATCATCAATAATTGAATACCTGGCCAGGGTATACAAGTACTGAGATTAGGTAGTATGCACTTTGTTTACTATCTTTTTCCTTATTTTTCATATCATTAAAACATAAGAATTAGGATTTCTGGATTTTCTCTAGGCATCACTTCATATCTTATCCACTTTCACACAGATAAGAGCAATTATAGAGCATTTAAAAGAATACTGAACAGAATATAAATTCTAGTTCTAATCATTTCTTCCCTATGCTCCCATAGGGAAAACAATAGGAAAGTCCATAACAACACTCCTTTTTATGATTATCAGATAACATCAAGATAAGGCATATCAAAATGAAAAAGCTCTATCTAACTGTTACCACTCGCGGTCATCTACCGCTTTTGGTTGACTCAACACATAGAGTCTAGTTGTTTCATGTTGTTATTTTTTACCTTTTTATATCATTGGGCTATAATTTTCATAAGCCCTGCCGAGTCTACCTCGTTTGTTGAGTTATTTCCTCCCTTCTTTTCAAAGAAAAGAGTTTAGTATGCTCAACATGTCCATATCTATAACATATCTTGTCCGCATACCATGGTCTTATCGGTCTTATTATCGATGTAAAAACTAAGCCATGGGCTCTTACAGGTGGAAAGTTAGGACCTTTTCCTTTACATAGTGATTACTACCCCGGTGCACTGGGCATTTATTGCAGTGGTGGCACCAAAAACTTTGGCTTTTTAGAACAACTAGGAAAATGTCTCTAAAATTATAGAGACCTTACCTTAATTCTCATCTTATTGTCCCTTCTTGGGCATTACCATCACAAATGTACTATTTGTCTATACTTATGGCAGTGTCTATTTTCTTGCCATATGTTAATCTTTCCCACATTTCCACTGTTCCAACATGACCATGTCATTCAAGATCCCTACTTAAAGCTCAAGGTTTCTACATTAAGGATTGGTAACCTAGGTTGTATTGCTAGTATCTAGTCTACGATATGTATCACTATTGTCCTAGCCTGCCCATCAAGAGCATAAACATAGGATTCTCTATCATGATCGGGTCATGATGGAAATTCTCAGGCATTCATTCTTCTCTTACCTGATCCCTTGTACCCTTTCTTGGTGCAACAACATTGCTCTCAACAATGTATTTCTCATGTTTCCCAGTCATTTATAAACTTTACCCTTTCTTCTGCATAAGCATAAGTTACTATAGGGTATACTGGAGGACACTAACATAGACTCAACACCTTAGTCCTATGTCTCTGTAGACTCAGCGAACCTTAACCTCTGAAACCAAAACTTGTAAACAACCATCATCAAACTGACAAACAAAGCATCATTAACTAAGCAGTATAAACATAAACAACAGATTAACAAAAATCACTAAAAATATAAAACCATTTTGCAAAGAGATCCATTTCTAGGAAAACTCTTTAAGGAAGAACCAAAACTTTATATACATCATTGTTCACATTGTACATACATTGTACCATCTCTTCTCGAGGATAACATATAACAATTGCTCTATCAAAACACATATTGGAGTACATAAAACCTTGAGGCATTCAAGCCAAAATTTTAGATTATTCATGAAACCAATATGAACCAACTCCAAGGACCTGAGAGTACAGAGACGACACATAGGACTTCTATCTACAAGAAACGACAGATAGTACACTCAACCTGAGCTGTCACTACTGCCTCAGTTGTTGTTCCTCCTCTGTAGAAAGATTCTTCTCCACCTCGTGTATGTCCACCTAAAAAAAATGTGGATCCCACGGGGTTATGCAATTGTCCCAACAAGAGATATAACTCTCCACCGACCATATTATTATCACAAATTAAGAATTTATAATCTGAGCAGAGGTTCTTATTATATGAACATGCAGGATAATTCACTATATGAATAGAATGAAGTAATCTCCTTTCTTAAGGAGAACCTTACATCTACCCATGGTAGAGTTATAAATCATCTATCTACTTTGCAAGGAATTTAAAGAGCATAAATAACATCTATCAACTAAGATGTATAACCAAAGTACACATCAATCAATGTTTTCCATATTCGATCCTTAAGCAGATATGCTACCCGACTGATTACATTTTACAATCACACTTATGCCCTGAGAAGATGAGTATACCGCTCATACTCCAACCTTCAGTTGTTAAACCCAAATTCGGTGCCATAAAGGTCGTCTAACAGAGTCGGATGCTACGAACTCCCTTGTCTTAGTACGTGCGAGACCACATGCAGGATATCTTGTGTCTCTGCTAAATAGCTTTTCAGGGTATACTGGCAACTTTTCTATAGAGTTGCAGGGGCAGCTGCACTCTCTTCAGAATCAAGAGATTTTATGTTTATCTCCACATCATCCGACATTCATCATCATCATCGGGAGATTTGTGATACATCCATCCTGACCTTTATAATGAAGGATTGAGAGATCTCGTGTTTATCTCATGTCAACCCCTTCATTAGGGCATAAGGTATCACGCCCATCACCCCCACATATTCAACAATATGTGTTCATCTGGAGAACTCGTAGGAAAACCTATTTCACCATCACCAGCTACTGACAATGATGGATCTATGTCCAGGGCACTACATGATAAGATTCCACTTGATTAATTAAGTGCATTACCATATCTTTTGGCATCAATCAAGTTTCAAACAAGAATTATTATAACATATGCTACAAAGAAAGGTGTAAAACATCTATCAAGTACTTTCAAATCTTTAAAACACATGATACTTGGGATCTCAGTCCCTTATCACATTACTGGGAATTCTCATTCCTTCACATCAACATTATCATGATTACTAGATTTGGGTATTCAAAACCCTTTGTTCATCACAGAACATTATTACCACTTATCAGGTAAATATTATCTCTAGTTCCTCAGACCAAGGTATACATGATACTTGTTGTACAAGAATCTCACATGGCTCACAAAGCCCATTAAGTATCTTTTCACCTCTCACTAGGCAACAACTTATTCACATGGCTCATAAGGCTATTGCACATCTTGTCACCTCTCACTAGGCAACAACTTATTCATATGGCTCACAAGGCCATTGCATATCTTGTCACCTCTCACTAGGCAACAACTTATTCACATTGCTCACAAGGCCATTAATTGTTATACTTGTTACACAAGTATTTATCATGCCTTACAAGGCTTATGAAATAAGAGAAATACAACCTTCTCATCATTAGGGTTAGGGTTTTCCATTATTAACCATTTAGGTTTTCAAGATCATATTATCAATGATCAAACCCTAATTCATTGCTCCACACATCTAGGAGCAAACATTGATATCATAAGTATTCAATCATACTTATTTATTATCATCATTTATCATTAAATGATTACCAATACAAGGTATGAGTTTCACTCTCATCCTTACTAGGATATTGATTACATCATACTTTATTAGCTTGGTTTAACCCTTTCTCAAGGTATGTTAGCCTACACTTATCAAAGGACATTACATCTCAATGTAACAATTGACATGACACATTTGATGTGTTACTCATTCATGTATATTGGATTTAAGGTGCATCAGGGTGCATCAACCTTGAATTGTTGGATGTGATATTTACCATGCCTTGGTGTATCGTTTCACTCATCACTTTTAACTTACTTAAGTTCATCAACTTATCTTGTATTAGGGTATTTCCCATCCTAATACTTTATCCACTAGCCCATCACATTTATCCTGTAATGTATTGGCCATGAGTCACACACTTGAATTACCCAAATATCATCAATTGATATGGACTCATCTCAGATTAAGGCATTGTTGATATAAGGTTGTCCATTATCAACCACTCTAGGTATTTCACCTATCAAGGTATTAGCCACACCATTACTTGGTGTTACACTCATAACTCCTAAGAGTGTCTTGCCCTCACCTTTACAAGGTGTCTCAGATTGGAGGTGTGCATATGTTCACCATATCGAGTTATAGGTGTATAGACACCACCATATCGAGTTAGAAATATATGAACACCATTCATATCGGGCTAGAAGTATATGTCCACCATTCATATTTGGATAGAGGTATATGTACACCATTCATATCGGGCTAGAGGTATTTGTATGTGTTACCCATGTCGTACATGAGGTATTAAGCCATCACCATGTCGGGTTAGAGGTGCATTTAATCACCATATCAGGTGGCTCACCATCTAGAGTTGGTCGTGATGGGTTAGGGTTGGTTGTGACGGGTACATGATACATGTATGTATCGCCCATGGTGTTTAAGAGGTATCAACTTATCACCATGTCGGGCTAGACATCAACTAGGGTTGTGTATCGGGCTACATGTCATCTAGGGTTGTGTATTGGGTAGATGTATTCCAAACATATCGGGTTACATTTTGTTCCATACCTCATATCGTGTAATAGGATTTACTTAAATGTTCATATCATACACCAGATGTGTGTGCTTCATGATACCAAGTACCAATGATATATATTATATGATCATATCGTGCAATAGCACTTGCTATTCTTTACTCATATCGGGTTACCCAAATTAGGGTTTCATATCAATTTACAAGTATACATTTAACCTTGTATCGTGCATGGAGTCTATACTTGACTCCCTATCATGCAAGAGGTGTATACTACACCACCATATCGTGCAAGAAGGTATACAATCATATCCATATCATTTTAGTGAAGTAGGTGCATCATCATATCGGCTTAGAGGTGCTTGCTTGTGTGCTTGCACCCGATATCACTTTTATAAAGTGATACCATCATATTCAAGCTCTAGAACTTAGTTCTAACTGTTATAGTTAATGGAAACAGGTCTAAAAACTACTAGAACTCATAATTTCATCAACAATTTCAGGAAATTTCGGAATTAAAAGTAGATCATTAAATATAGCAATTTAGGTGATGAATAATAACATGGTTGAGTTCAAGTTATATAACCCACCTTAAGAACAACTTCACAGCTCCAAGATCCAAAGATCCACATTCCTAAGGTTGTCGATGACTTTATCAAAAGTCCAAGACTCGTTCAAAACTCCTTCATATACAAGGAATTACCATGGATAAGCAATTGGTGAAGAAGAAAATAAAAGAAGATCAAAACACTAAAATCATACTTCAATCCAAGGTTGAAGATGATCATGGCCTCACCTTAGGGTTAATTATTGAGCTCCTTCTTGCTCTAGAACCTTTGCACGATACCTCACATCCCTTGCACGATATGCCTCCACTTGTGGATGATATCATCCTCACTTGGGACCAAAAACACTTCACTATGGACAGTATCACCCTTCTTGGCCGATATCACCCTACTTGGGCGATATAATCTTGCTATGGGCGATAACCAAATCCCATGCACAATACCACATCACTACTGCATGATACAAGAGATCTATGCACGATACCTTAGGGTAGGATGGTGGTAAGGGTCGCAAAATTGCACTAAGGGATGAAACTAGGGGTATATATACTTGTTGCTCATGAAGGAAGGTAAAATGAGGTGTCATCAATTTGAGCTAGTAGGTGCCACATGTCCATGCATTGATGACACATGTAAATGCATGCATAAAAATTTATCTTGACATGAAAAACAGTTGAGGGTGATATACAGATAAATATTCATCCATTACATATCCCTTTAATTAAGATATATCAATTAATTCATCACTTTATGCACAACGAGTCACAACTTTACTAAGGAAGTTGTAACCCGACACAACTCACCTCCTTGAGGTGATTTGCACGACATGGACTTTGTAAAGAGTTCTCAAAATGATTTGAGGCTCCTCCTATGGCTCCTTCACTGATAGGAACTCATATATAAGCTTTACAACTTGATACAACTCAAGTTAAGCTTTCATATTCAACCCTTTTCTTGGTCATTTCATCACCAAGATAACCATCATTCATAATGGAATCAAACATGGTGTATCCTTATTTCTATCTCCTATACATGATACTAGGAGGAAGTGGGAACACTCTAGATGTGGTAATTTGCATATCAACCCTATATTTTGGGTAAATTACAATTTGTACCAAAATTGGTGCACAAGGTACCAACATTGTTCAAATGAGTTCAAACTTGGAATTTAGGCTTTCCACAAGCCATCACCTTGCATAATTCTCTCTCTTATGATGCTAAAACATATAATGCTCGTTCAAAATGTGACATATTGCTATATAGCCCCTCAACTTGGGTAAATTGCACTTTGGTCCAAAACAAAAGAACATTGCTCAGACATCATTCAATCAGGACCAAACTTGAAGCATAAGTGTGTCACATAATAACAAAACTCCTTAGAGGATTATATTATAGTTCTAAGAAACTTACTTAGCCAAAACAAATAGGGTTACCTCATAACCCAGGTCAGGGTCGTTACAATGCTCAACTTGCACTATTTACTGAAGTACCTCTGCCTTTTGTTCCTTACAGAATGTTATCCATGATATTCATTTTATGTAGTACATGTTGCATCGAATTGTTACCCATTGGCTATTGACTGTGGGTTTTAGTTCACATCCTTTTTATCTGGACATTGATTTTTGAAATTGTAATGTTTTCTTGAACAATGACATTCACTATTTCTATGGTTATTGCAGTACTTGTTGGTTCTAATTAGTAACATTTATAATGTTTTTCCCTGCAATTCATTTTTTTATGTTTGTTGCAGGCCAGATGTATCCAAAAAATTCATTATGAGCAGCATCAGAAAAGAAACTAGAATTCAGTTAATACGAAACATCATCACAAATACCACCACTTATATTTATGCTCAACTTGCACTATTTATTGAAGTACCATATCCTGATTTGTTCTAGGTAATTGGTTATTGTCTTGTTTGCATTCCATTTTAGTATATCTTGTATAGATCATTTGTATTTAAGAAACGTTCACATTATACCGTGTACCAATTAACATATATTCACATGAGTTGTGTTGAGATATTCACTTATTATAACATGATTCACACTGGATGACATTCAATACCCCCTCCCAACTCCTCAGTCGTGTTGCATTGTAATACATTTCCTACACAAAACCTCAATGGAAAAATTAGCAATCCACATGAACTCCACCAAAAGGTATTGTAACCGATCAATCTTAATCAATAATTAACGGGATCCGAGAAGTTTTTCCTAATGTTAGGCACATGCTATGTCTATGGCACAAAGAGGAAATTACCTAAAAATTAGGAAAAGATTCCACTACTTCCAACCTTATTCGTAATGCATTATATGAGAGCCCATCAATAGAGGCATTTGAATAGAACTAGGCAGCTGCAATTTAGACTAGCAAGGTAAATCAAGATGGTTGGCTTTTGAGAATGTATCAAATACGGCACATGTGGGTCCTTGCAAACGTTGATGACTTCTTTTGGGCTGACATGACAAAAACCTAGTGTAGTGAATCAATTAATTCATTATTTTATCGTTATGTTAATTCAAAGACATCTCTGAAATAGTTTGTTAGCCAATACAAAGTTGCATAGGAGGCAAGGATCGAGATAGAGAGGAAATTTGATTATGATGATCTGGATAAACTTGTTCAGCTAAGGTTTGAGTTTCAGATTAAAGTTGATGCACGATTGGTGTACACATAGGTATATTCAAGAAATTTCAAATCGAACTACAACGTTGTCTACATTTTCAGTCAAGGAACATCACAGGGTTTGTTTACCAGATGATGAATCTATTTTACTTGAAAACAAGTTCATTGTCACGCACGAATCTGTGTAGAACAATTTGTTATGCAGTTGTCGGTCATTTGAGTGCAAGGGGATAGTGTACATGCACTCATTGTGCATCCTTAATCACAACTGTAGGATAGATAAACTGGCAATGCAATATGTGCTCGACAGATGGAGGAAGGACATTGTTCGGGATTATTGAAACAACCCAAACAACATTTGTTTGTTCACAAAATCTTTTGAAAGAGTCGATGTTGTCTCCAACATTTGTCAATGTTTCATAGAGATCTCGTGTGTTTCAGAAAAGCAGTATGAGGTTGTTAAGAATGCACTAAACACAACAATTCATACATGTAAAAAGGCCCAACTGATCGAATCCATTGTGAGCTCTAATTTTTTTCCTCCATCTTTATATTAGTGTTTTATTCTTTCTTTTTTAATTAATTATCTGATGAATCGTCAGGCTACATACTCGCTATTGTATTTTAGTTCGATGTAACCTCCTTTTTGTGGGTGAATAATTTTTTGAGTGGCACAATCATATTCACTATTCTCTGTTACTACAGTACATGCTGAATCTAGTTAGTTAACTGTATATTGTTTTGTGTGCATTCCATGTTAGTATATTTGATGCAGATCAGTTATTGTACTCACTATTAAGTTACTTTATCAGTTCTACAAGTATACATATAATTTGATGAGTCATGTTCAATTATTCTCACATTACGACAAGGAAAAATATACAGATATTACGATGAGTTATGCGGAGAATTTGACCATTTATATCATCGCTTCTTGATAAAAAAAACCAATACCTCATGAATATAGTGTTAGATCATTTAAGAAATATATTTCCCTTGTTGATGCACATAATTGTTTATAGGATTTTACATGTGCACACATTTGTTTCACATTATTGGAATACTTGTATCAGTTGGGATCACTACACTTTTACCCACATAATTGTTTATAGGATTTTACCTGTGCACACATTTGTTTCACATTATTGGAATACTTGTATCAGTTGGGATCACTACACTTGTACCAATAATATTGACGTTTCAATGCAGGACCAAACGACAAAACTATCAGTTGTTCCTACAATCAAGGATCGTGTCACAGCCAGAAAGGTTGGAAGACCACCATCCTTACGGAAAAAGGGATGGAAGGAAATGAACTCAACAAAAAACACCACAGCAAGAAAGTGCAGTAAGAAAAACCAACTCAAGCAGCCACAAAGGATGGCCAAATCCAAGAAAGACAAATCCCAAAGCATCAACATCAAGGGTGGACACCCCACAGTAACATGAATGATATCTGCAACCCTGCAAATAGAGGTTTCACTACATATAATAGTATCCCTACCGAACACATGTTTAGCCAAAGTTGTAACATCTCATCTCCCACAACACCATGTCAATATATGTAGTCTGCAGTGGGCAGTAACCAAAGGAATTTTTACACAAACGCTCAAGCAGCAAATCTCATCATAACCACTACCAATATGCAACATCTAGATCTAGCATTGGACAAACTTACAGCAGACCATCTCCTCTTGCTGTAGCATGGTTACGCTTCACTACCCATGGAGAATAGATTTATTTTCATAAATAACCACTAGAAATATGCAACATCTAGATCTAGCATTGGACAAACTTACAGCAGACCATATCCTCTTGCTGCAGCATGGTTATGCTTCATGACCCACAAAGAATAGATTTATTTTCATACTACTATATATCTTTTGTCGTCTTTTTTGGCAAAACGCATGTACATCTTTGTAGTGCAATTTCCTACACGAAGAATACATATGTACAGGCATGTCAACCCGTTAATATATTTTTGTATATGGAGCCAGGTGTTTCACAAATTGTTGAGTGCATTATGCCACATCAGTACTACTGCAATATACATGTTATACCACTCAGAATAAATGCAGTTCACTCTGAGTAACTGTTCTGTTATAGACAAAATAAATTTTCATCTGAATGTTCACCACAAGACAGTTAAACAACTGAAAATGGTTATTTAAATCCCCTAGATAGCCTACAACAATTGATGCAACGTTGACCGTGTTTTTTGATATTACGATGTGTATGAATATATTGTTATATTGTTAAACACACCTCCACATGAACGACCACATCCAACACTTATTCCTCTGTATTTTTTCCCACATAAAGGTGCAATGTTCAAATGAGGTTCATTTTCCTCATACGGCAATCTATATACTAGGAATAAACTTCTATTGTTATCCATGACAACTGACGTTGGTTAACAAGGACTCAACTTCTGTTGCCATCCATAACAATTGTTTTTGGATGAAAACTGCCATAACCAATTCATTTTATACCACTTACAGCCAATACCAACCGATTGATACGCCACGATACAACCACGCTCATTTGGAATATGCATGTAAACGTAACACATAGTTGTTGACTACACACATCATTCATGAGTTCAATTGTATCCATTCAATAGTATGAAAATAAATCTAACAAATGCAACTCGCCTTAATGTGTTATACTATAACACATTCAAACCGGTCTGCTACCGTCGACACACTACACCATTCCATCCGGTCTCCAAACCACATCGCTACCAACGCGCCTGTACAACCTTCACCTCAGACCAAATTAGAATGTATTGTTCAATGTAACACATAGTTGTTGACTACACACATCATTCACAAGTTCAATTGTATCCAATTAATTCAACCACATCCACTCCTAACATGTGATTTCTCCACAAATGACTTTGTTCACAATGCCATGTAAGTATTAATCTTTACACAAGTACATGATTAACAAAGATGGCTTTTCCTAGACTAACAAGAATTATAGCCACTTGTCCAGTACAACACAATTACACAACACAAATACAAACCACTCTTTTTCCATCCTACCAATACTGATCGTTTTTGTTTTAATTATATAATATACTATTAAATATTGTTCCACTTTAACAAGCACATACATTGGTTATTCCTTTTTTATTTTTTTCCATTTAAGTTCAAACTTTAGCTAATGTTCATTCCTTCCCATATGCTCCTTATTAACGTCCCCGCTATATAATAGGTTTCATAATCTATTGCCATCCACATGTCGATTCACACCTAACTATTGGTTTATACTAGCAACGGACTTCAAATGTTATATCATAACAAGCCCAACCAATTCAAATAAGCAATACACAGCACCAGAGGTGTACTAATGTCACACTCCACCCTTGTCTTGGACCAACTGAAAGGTGACATAAGATCACCCACATCTAGACATACCGCCCTTCAACAAACATTTCTTTTCCCATCTTCAATGTGGTGTCCTCCATGACATCTGCTTATTGTTACACTAAACACATAATAGAAAATCCAACTAGGTGGATAACCTACAATATCAATGTGCAGTTCCATTTATGGTCCATTGAGCAAGTGGATAACCAGTGATACACATAGAGTATCAAACTAAATAACAATATCACTTAGAGGCAGTACTTCATTTTCACACCCTATAAAATATAAGTGAGAAAAGAACAATGTTTCATTAACTAAATATTGAATCTTCATAATATACTGAATTAAGGTTAGGGCCAATGCCACGTTTTAGAACATTAGCATGTTTTTCACAAAATCAACCCCCCCCACACACAGTCAGATGTTGTAGAATGTTCAGTAATCATTGCAACAAACCCGGAAGCCATGACATACATATAACAACACAATAGGTACAAGCATAGAATTGAATCAACAAAATCCATTTTCATTCTCTCAGTTTAGTTCACCCCTTCATTTGTATACTCCTTCATCTATAGTATAAGCATAGCATTGATCCCTCGTAGGTGATGTACTGGTTCACTATAAGACTTTGCTATCTTCTAACATTCACATATGCATTCCATCCACTGCATAACATACACCCCACAGTCGTTTGTTCCTATAGGTTGATGCACTGCCTTATTATCGAACAAGATCTTCCAACCTTCTTTAGATATGTCATTATCTTTCTCAAAAGGCTTTTGATCGCTACTTCCTATATTTGCAATCATTTATAGACTAGATTAAACTGATATATTGCCCAGAAACATGGTCTGTAACAAGCCATGAACAACATATATTTACCAAGGTCACTACATTGCTATCATATGGATGGCTCATCGCTGGCCAGTTATATTTCCTCACTGGGCGTAAGCTGTTGTAGTGAAGTATCTTTGTGTATTCATGCGAAGCCACTAGAAAGTGCCAGTGCTCCAAACTGATAATTGGAAGAAGTATTACATTTGCAGACTTGATGTCTTCCCTTTTCTCATAACAATACTTATGCATCAGTGGTGAATTCTTTGTCTTTATTGTATGGGTCATCGCGGTGTTGAAAATGAACACCCTCCACCCCCACTTGTTTCTATATTCCTTTCGCATGACTTCACTGCAGCCATCTATTATCTGTTACAGCCATGATGCGGAGCTAAGTCATTTATGGTGGTCAACAAATCAATAGGTATACCATTTAATGTGACAACTATATGTAACAACCTTTATATAACAAAAGTCACATTCGTCCTACTACTTATAGTTCAGTACATGTTGTGTTTAATAAAAGAAAAGTCATTAAACTTAAATTCAGCAAATAACTGCATACTGTTAGTCCAAGCCTAGACACTCCACCTATAGCAGACTGGGTATCATTTACAACTGGAACTAACAATTAGCAGAAACATCATTAACCATATAATTCTATTTGGGTTGCAAAAATACTACCCTTCAGTACGTCACACGTTAGAACACACTCTCACCACTCCAACACTCATTGCAGGAAGACATCACAAATTGTTCAAAGCAACACACAACTGCAACTGTATCGTCACACTAGACGCACACATTTTTCACTGTACTACAACTTTAAGCAATCCTTTAAAGGTTTATTCATAGAAACAGATGATGTAAGGGCACAAAACTTTAACGACACCCTTAACGGATGCCATACCTGGTTCGTGATGTTAATACCCCTTTTCAACATATATCTGAAATCCTATCGCAGGATACAAGCATTCTCAGATTTGAAAATAACGTCATCCACACTCTTATCCTTGCTGGTAAGCTACCAAAAAAATAAACACACATCGATTATGCTTGGTAGAGATTAAAAGGTACAACATCATTATAGAAAGTCATTGGTTTACATACCCTTTTCAGTAACAAAATATTTGTCTTGCTGTTCAATCTTATTGCCTCCTCATCCCAGTTTTCCATCTCATCGATCTTGATCTTTTTGGAAGGAGACATTACCTTCATCTTATGTTCTCGGTGTTCGCCTTTGGCTCGCCTGACTAATGAATTAGGGCTCTTTGCAGTCGTTATCACCTTCTTGGTTGGCTTCGTTGGTTCCTCTATTCTACCCTCACATGTAACCGTCTCGACCATGTCTTTTACAGGGTTCTGCAATCAAACAACACAATATAAACATTCGCACAATGAATATACAGCCACAATATAAGTCGTTGTAGCCTCATCTTTTCATTGGTCCTATCTCCATCAATAAAAATCCACTCTGCTTTTGCCACTGCCTTTCCCTTACCTTTGTTTGTTATAGACATAGAGATTAAAGTTTGCGTGCTCACTTCACTAAGGATCTTTTCAATGTGGTCATCAATGCCCATCTCCTTTCACCAATCCTCAACCTACACAACATAAATAATTATTCATTACGGTTTCATATACACTAATCTTAATAGGGACCAATAAAGTTCACATATTCGATCCCACATATACCTTCTTCCCTCCACTACCAACTTGTCCATGCCCCACAATTGTCGTGCTTTCCTGAGGGAGTCGACTCAGCATAGGGGCCTTACATGGGATTGGCGTGACGTAACCAACTTTTTCATCAGCAATGTCCAACTCCTAATTATTTCATTGCAACATTTAAATGAGAAAAAAATAGCATTAACTTGTCTAACATTATTCTGAGACAGTACATACGGACGACCTACCCGCCCATAGCTGTCAGGATTTTCTATAAGAATTGTTGTTGTTTTCTTTACAGGGGTTGATTTAACATGTCTTGGCATTACTATTCTCCTGCAACCAAGAAGAACGTGTTCACCCTACAGAAATTTAACCAGAACGTGTTCAACTACTCATTTCATCATGGGCAACTACTATAACAAGTATGAATATGGCATATTCACGAGACAATCTAAAGTGCGTAATTTGTTGAGTGATGAACCCATGAACCAAAATGCAAACAAACCATTGCACGATTTCCAGTCTCGGCAGGCGTAACATACCAAATCAACAAGTGGAAAAAAACCATATGCATAACTAGGTCATATTGGAAAAGAAGCCCCTCAACAGAAAAAGATAACAATAATGAGAATATATGTAATGGTTGTTTCGTATTTTATTGTTTTTTCTACGCTCGACCTACTCACGATTGGCAGTGCATTTCCCCGCCCGCTACTACTTTGCACAGGCCCAGGTGTTATGTAACCAGACTGTTGTCACGCCAATTATAATGTTACATAGCATGGTATACTACAAATAGTACTGCAGTACGGTGAAACACACGGTACTAACCTCAGTTGCCCTTCTACTGGAAGACCTTGTCACTGAGCGCCTAGCAACAATTTGGACACCCTGCATGTAATATGTCTAAAAATGAGTGTATGATTCAACATAACCAAAAATGTTGACCAACATGTATTCTGTTTCAATGCTGAAAATAAAACCTTGCCCCAACAATCCTACAAACTGTATCACTCTCCCCCGCCCCATGCACGATAGGTGTATCATAATAGATCTGCAATTTGGGACAACCATTTACAGCAAAACGTTATTTATAAGCAAACCACTAAATAGAGTACAACGTTACAGTTGTACACATGGGACGTTGCTTTTGTATTTACCGTCTTAGCGACGCTCCCCTTACTCATTCCTGACAGGGTGTTGACCTACCCACTAGTAGGATGCACCTTGCCAGGTGTTTCGTAACAAAACTACAATAGTATCATTAATCATTACCTGCTCTAATAGAATTCAAACACCACTGACATGGATCGAGTCATATGACATGTAACTCAGTAGCCTTTTTATTGGTAGACCTTATTACTGAACGCCTACCAACAACTTCGCTAACATGCACACAATATATTGATCATGTAAACAAACAGCATAGTCTCCAGTTTCAATGACATAACCTAATCGAAGATGTCAAACTTTATCTATAACAAAAAAAGCAATCCATAACACCAAAAGCAACCACACTAGTGTAACAACCATACTACTATAACAACCATACATACAATTCAGAAACCAATATCGTATAAACCGGTAATTTCCTAGCACCATCATCATCTGGCATCCCCTTTTCAACATCCCCTCCATTTTTTGCACTCTCTGGTATGTCGTATTGTATCTTCGTTACATAAAAACAAGATAATACAATACCCCAATATCAAGACATCTATAAAATATTTCTTTCATCAGAACTGTAATATTGCCATAGATGTGTTAAACTCACTGTCTTTGTTATACTCCACTTCCTCTTTATCTTTGGTGTATTCTTACTAGTCCCTCCACTAGTAATAACCAATGGGATGTCCATTGCCAAAGCACCCTTTATAGAGAGATAGTGAAAAGTCACACAAAACATTAACTGACATCATCTACATGACTTATAAAGGGCTCTTTTATCATTTTCCTACGCAAAGACATTTTTGTAAATGATTACCACACCTTTTCCATTGTCGACCTTGTCACAGATCGACTTCCAACAGAGTCATCTACCTGCAAAACAACAGTACCATATCTTATATACTACCAAAATTATAAAGGAACTACCACTATTATCTAATACCCCATCAAATGTAATCAAACACTTCAACACATAAGACGAGAACTACTATTTTATCATATTGAACTTCCAATACTATAAAGACCATCATCTGTCGTTGCTAGAATCATACGCAGGCACATCCGCTTCCTTGCGTCACTAACAACCCCCTCACTTCGACAACCATCAACTGATACATCTTGATCTATAGGAGTATCATTCATCCTGGCCGATATGGCATGACCCTACGTTCAACAAGTGCAAAAAATCAAGCGGGAACACACATATAAAAACAATTATTCAATAAAGACATTATCACAATACAACATGGCTATTACAAACAAATTTCACATTGTAATAGAGGTGCAAAGGAAATATGTGTGCAACATAAAAAGTCTGTTAAGCAAGTTACCGTGCTATGCCCACCAGCTGCTCCTGATTTGGTTTCTTTGGATGTGGCAAGAGTGTTGCCTACAGCAGAACAAGAAGCAATGACACATGCTCTGTTAACATCCTACGATGCATACTATCATTTTTTTACTAAATTTACCAAAGATATACGTCTGGAATGACGAACTAAATCAAGCTCACGTCAAGTTCCTTGAAGTGGGAACTTGGATCATTTACAATCCTATTCTCCCCTCCGCCACACAAATCCTCACTTGAAGCAAGCAACCTTTTTGGTGTGGATCTTGTGATGCGGGTATGCAGTACAACACAACTCATTACATCACACAAGGCACAATCTTCCTATCAATTTACACCAATAGATAAGAACATGCTACGGTACCTTGATAGGTGTTGACAAATCAAAAACTGGAACATCAATGACAACATTTCCAACCTGCACGTCTCTACAACTGTAAGTGATACTATTATCTTTATGAGAAACCATGCAGTGTTACCAAGCAATTGGTGCCCATACCTTGTTCTTGTTGTTCCCTTCCAGTTTCGGTAGACTAATGCAGTCAACCGTTCCCTCATTTTCCTGAAGACCAATAATATCCATCAGTAGTTATTGTTAATCAAAACATTCAATTGAAATTAACGAATGTGAATGTGACGTCGGACATTTGTTCCGACAAGTTCCGTATAACAAGGCAACATATTGACTTACGACACAAATGACAGCTGAACTTTGAAACCTATCATCCGTGTCACATCTGACCCCACCATTCTGTTGTTGCATAGCATCATTTGTAGTGGTCAACATCCAAATATGTGTACCAGTATATTGCTAATAAAGGTTGAACAAACATGTATTCCTACACATACCTTTGCAATACCTCCATCAACTTCACATTCAAAAACCTCTTTGGCTGTTTCATCACCTTTCCGAACCAGTTCCTGCCGTTACAACGATCAAAATTAGTTTATCACAACCAGCTACTAGGTTCTTGTAAATTACTGAAATCAATGTTTTAGACCCCAATCCCCTCAAAACATTAAATTATTTTCATAATCTGTTGCACCTACATCCAAACATTTTTCTTTGTCCTGATCCATCACGCCCTGTGTTCTATCCACAACAGAAATAACTTGTGTCAGAAACAATTAACTCCAACATAAATTTTATTTCAAACACAATGTACACTCTCAAATGTATTCCTGGACCAACATATTATGTTAATATTGAGTGTGTGTTATAACAAGATAACTAGACATCGGTTAGCATATAACAAACATCACATTTGAATCCATTTTACCTCTTCCCCATGTCCGTCGTTGTCCGCACCTGTTGACACATCATTACCCATGCTGCTTCCAAGTGTTGTCTCAGATACTTGCCTAGACTCAAACTCCATACGAAGAACCTCATTCTCGCACACTTTTGCATGGTGTGCTTCCTTCATCAACCTGTACTTCCTTGGCAACCTATTTAGTCATTTCTTCAGTGTTGCAACCTCATTCATGTTCTCGTTATTGCTTGTGTCTCCCTTATTCTTGAAATTCAGGTTCTTCAATTTCAAGTTTGCACTGACAAGCTGCATATATATTGTATCACATTACACAACTAATCACAAGAAACCATCACATATATACCAATTAACATCTACGTCCAATACTAAAACAACAAACCATGTAACATATACAATAAAAATACATCAAAACAAATATAATGTGTAGTTACCTCTCAATCAAATACAGAAGATTGATGCTTTCTGCCACCTGGCCTCTCCTTATTCATCACACTCACCAGGGCTTCTATATAATGTTTCACTAAATTTTCCAATCTGGTTGTTCTAACTGACATGTCATTTGCAACCAACCAGGCACTCATCCTATTGATGTAGTCCCAATAGTTTGCCAAAGGGAAGGCACGGGGTCTGTATTTCTTACTCACACTAGTGACCAATCTGAACCATACCATCAAAAGGAACGAACAACCCTTCAAGTAACCCATGTTCCTATTCCCCATCTCCTTCATTCTGACTTGTAAGTACTCAAAGACAAACTCTGTCCAGTTGTACTTACCTAGCTCGGGCAAAACGTCAACATATTCTCACAGGAACCCATGGATTCCAAACCCAACATACGGGTATAGAGAGGTTACCATCATGACAACAACCCAAATCCTCACAAAATCCTCTACGGATCCATCATCTTCTTTGCAATAAATTGAGGCCAGCACAGCCAATGCCTTTGTTATCTTCACTTCCCCTTTGAAATATTTACTATACACAACACCATTACTAGTCTGACCTTGAACCACAACCTCACCTGCATAACAAACCAAAATATTGTTCTACACACTGATGTCTGTTACAGAATTTCATATTCACTTGGTCCAACCAGAAACCAATACTAACCTTATGCTAGGAGACCCAGGATCTGACCTACCTATTTAGCATCAAACTGGACACAGTTGGTACCAAGACTAAAACACTTAGCCTTAGGTTCATACCTTTCTATCAGACACTAGATTAGAGACATGTCAAATGCTCTAGGACAGTTCAATGACATGAAATGACCAAATGTTGTTGAGTTAAGCAGCTGCTTGTGTCGGTCATTCGCCATACCCAACACTATCTTAAATTTCTGGTATGAGAAGCACGTTGTGAGGCAATTGGTCTTCTTCCCTTTACCAACACTTACTGATTCGTCTTCAGACATGGATGCGTATGTGCACAAACTATCTTTTAATTGAGGGAACAATAAATAGTATACTTCTAACATTTCTAGCAATGAGTTGTTTTGCAATATTCATTCAAAATGTAACACAACCATTGTTGATATTCATTTCATAACTGTACGATACGCTAAGATGGTAACACATGTTCAATAAATATATATCATTTTACCAAACAGACATGTTGCTATAACAGTCATTGCTCTTTGTTTACTGACGATCCCAAATGTTTACACATATCATCACATTGTTGTCATGTTGCATGAGCATACATATTTTGTAATTTAATCAGGTCTAATAACATTGTCTTGAAAATAAACATCACTTAACACATACAAATACATCTGTGCATTGTGATCTTAGCCTAAGTTTTTTAACAAAACAATTACCAAACACAGGAGATAGGGATCACACATTCATATGCAATTATAAAACAATCATTTCACAGTACGTCACAAGATCAAATCTGTTAGCAGATAATACTTACCATCTTCCCCATGCGGTAGTAATTATTGTTGGAAACCCTCTCCTTCGCAATAAAATGAAGGACACAATTTCAAAACTAAATGTTTCTTAACGCACAAGTACATCCATGATGCTTCATAACACCAACAAACAATTATCAACAATCAATTTATTTGTGTCGGTCCTAGTTGTCCCACTGCTACACATATCATTTCAGTGTTCTCTCATTGCATGTACGTACCAATTTCTCTAACACATGTATACCATCACTGCACTCTTCTCTTGTTACATTTGACAAAATAAAGATACAAGCAATAACATCACACTTAAAAGTTAATGTAGTGAAACTAAACATCATATAACACGTATAAATACATATGTTGCAGTCAGATCTGTATATATCATTTTATCAATAGCGTTATGTTGCTAGCAGATGTACACATGTATTATTTGTTGCCTAAGTAATAAGTGCATGTATACCCCTTCGTGACAAACTACACCTGTTACAACTAACCAAACTCTTCATCGTCGTTCTACCTTTCCACACTCCCCTTGTTCAACAGCACAAACCAACATTAAACCCTTCCTCACCATTCACATTTATAGTAACAATTTTGGTATGTTAACTACATCTTGAGTTAATCCTACAATACAACACACAGCCCACCTTATTAGCAGTGACAAGTTTCATATGTTGCTAGCAACTACCTACCGTTCGATAACAAATGCGTTATGTTGCTAGCAGATGTACACATCTTGAATTTGCCCTACTCTCTCTTGAATTTTCCTTGCTCTCACTCTATGTGCACAAAGCCCAACATTTGTTATCGATAAAAAATTCATTATGTTGCTAGCAGATGTACACATGTATTATCTATTGCCTAAATAATAAGTGCATGTATACCCCTTCGTGACAAACTACACCTTGTTACAACTAACCAAACTCTTCATGGTTGTTCTACCTTTCCACACTCCCCTTATTCAGTAGCATAAACCAACATTAAACACTTCCTCACCATTCACATTTATAGTAACAATTATGGTATGTTAACTACATCTTGAATTAATCCTACAATACAACACACAACCCACCTTATTAGCAGTGACAAGTTTCATATGTTGCTAGCAACTACCTACCGTTCGATAACAAATGTGTTATGTTGCTAGCGGATGTACACATCTTGAATTTGCCCTACTCTCGCTTGAATTTTCCTTGCTCTCACTCTACGTGCACAAAGCCCAACATTTGTTATCGATAACAAATGCATTATGTTGCTAGCAGATGTACACATGTATTATCTGTTGCCTAAATAATAAGAGCATGTATACCCCTTCGTGACAAACTAAACCCGTTACAACTAACCAAACTCTTCATGGTCGTTCTACCTTTCCCCACTCCCCTTATTCAACAGCACAAACCAACATTAAACCCTTCCTCACCATTCACATTTATAGTAACAATTTTGGTATGTTAACTACATCTTGAATTAATCCTACAATACATAACACATCCCACCTTATTAGCAGTGACAAGTTTCATATCTTGCTAGTAACTACCTACCTTTCTCATCTACCCATTGCGTTAGTATTCACTTTTGCAATGTCAACATTATATGTTGCCTAGCACTTATGCTCATTCATAACACTTCATAACAAACTCATCATGTTATGCGCAACAAACGTTTCCTGCTCCTCCCATATGTCACCACTGCACTGCTTCCATGGATCAAAGCAACCTTTAACCCTTCCTTGCCAGTTCCACTTACAATCAGATTTGTAAAATCCCTTTACATAGTACCTACCCCGTTCAGAGTAACATCCCTTTACATAGCAATAACAACACATGTTTGTTCTTCCACTACAACAGCCTCCCCAAACGCATCAGCCAAACCCAAAACTAATTCTCTTCCACAAGATTACATTCTTTTCAGTGGTTATAAGGTCACATGACCCATTTCCAGTGCATGCAATAAAGGAGACATCAAAAGCAAAGAGCTAACCGCCCCCAATAGAGGGGAGTACTCTAGCACAGTCTGAGAAATAGAAGGGGGTGTAACCTATTCAACATGTTTGGTCGAGTTAGGGTTTCAATTTCAACAACCTAATGTCTCTTTGCGGGAATAATTGTTTCTTCTTTAGGGAAGCGAGTTGTGGTGGAGGCAGAATAGTTTTACCTACACAACAGTGGCGGGGACTCCAATCGGAGGTGGAGGCGGAAGGGTTTCACCTTACTCAGTATTTGTGATTCCCCTTGCCGTAGAGAACAACACCCTTTTCTTGTTACTTGGTCAGCGCGGGAATGGGGAAGTCGTTGATCAGAGGAGAAGAGGGAAGGTGATGATCGATGGTGAAGAGGGAAGGTTTTCACCTTACCCAGTAGCGTTCTAGAGTCCCCTTGTTGTAGAGAACAACAGTGTCCTCTTGTTACCTGGTCGGTGCAGGAAGGGGGAAGCTTTTGATCGACGGAGATGGAAGGTGATGATCGTCGGAGAAGCAGGAAGGTCTAGCTTGACGGAGGATGGCTGATCGTAACGGTTGAACTAGGGAATGAGGTATGCGGGAGGAGGTATGCGGAAAGAACAAGGGAATGAGGGAGTGAGCGGGAAGGGGTAGTGGAGTGAGGAGGAAGGCACACCGCTTTTCTTTGAAAATCGGAGGATGGACAAGTGGGCCTGTCTCGAGTCCATCTTAACGGGAGAAGTGATGGGACCTTTTGGATGTATATGATCCGGTCTGGGATCAGGGATAGGAATGGGGATGTATAGAAAAGCTCTACCTTTAATATGCTCACAATAGCTTGGGCATTCATTTTCTTTGAGTAAGTGGTTTATTGCAAATTAAAATATTTATGTATGTATACTGGTGGACATAGACGACGACTGTTCGATCCACATATGCCTTCTCAGTTTCAAGTTAGGACTATCAAATTTTGTTTGAACTTGTGAATCTGATTGCGTCTGACCCAGAAAAAAATTGAGTTCGGATTTCAGTTGTCACGTTTCGGATCGGTTTTGGGTTTAAGATTACGTGTCTGAATTTGACCCGGGTCGGTTCCAGATTTAGAAATTGACAAAATCAGAATCTAAATACTTACTTATATACCTATATTTATGGGATGCATATTATATTTTGAAGTGATACATGTGTTGGTTTGATATAATATATGCGATCTTGTAATATAGTTTAGTTATTTGGTGTGATATATGTATTGTTTTTAATAGTAATGTGATATTAATATAGTCTTAGAATTTACTTATGCGACACCAACGATGCCTTTTGTTATACAAATGTTGTAACGGTATCGTATAAATTTATTTTAGTATGGTATAGTCATCTCGATTGGTTTGATTAGCCATACTTCGACACGAGTGTGTGTTGTTTTGATATTCTATACTTGATGTTGCAACAAATTTGATGTGGTATATGTGTTGTTTAAGTATATATATGTGGTGTTGTAGCTGTGTCGAAATTTTCTTGTGAGTTAGATGATATAATGTTGTACATTTGGTATTATTTTCTCCAATAAAAGTAAACAAAAAATATTATTATATTTTTGATATTATATGATCATTGACATCTTTGATAGTTGAATTTTGATAATGAAACTATTTAAATTTGTGTAGGTTATTCTATCTATTTTTTTTTTAAATCTTAAAATCCGAATTTGGGTTTGGTTTCGGATTTTGATTTTTCAATCCGGATTAGTTCAGGGTTGAGAGGTACGAGTAAAATTCGGGTTTGGATTCGGAGTTGGATTTGATAATTAAACAATCCGGACATGATTTTTTGACCCGGAACCGATCCGAATCTGATTTTTTGACACCCCTAGTTTCAATTCTTCTCTAGAATCCTCCTATTCAGGTCTTCCAACTTTCCCTTTAAGGACTAGTCTTTGTCATATATTCACCTGGCTATATTAACGAAGTAGAATTCTAGGACGACATCTACAAATGTTGGTCGAAATGACTGCCAAGCGAAGAGTCACGCCAAATTGCCTGGTTACGCTGTAAATGTAGCCATCAATTAAGGCCGCACTGTTCCAAACATAAAATTGTCATTTGAATAAAGGCAGGAGGAGCAATGGTCACGGTCAGAGAGGAGTGAGTCAGAGACGACTAACGTGCAAAAATTGGAAGTATCTTCTGAACTCCGAGCCGGTGCATTGATCTGAGCACAATATATACTGCAATAACAGAAATTGTAGATATATGGCTCAACAAGTTTGACGCAAAAGATGTTTTTCAGAATTATTCAATTGAAACAAATACATTAGTTATAACAATAAAACGAATTTTCAGATGGATGATTACAAAGAGTCCGTGTGTTTCCGATGTTACATGTTCAACAGTGAGGCTCAGAGAACCTAATACATTTATATTTTAAAAGGGAAAACAACCGTAATACAAAGATCGTGCCGAGACAGGACTATGACAATGGATGGAAACAAATTGACACTTAGTATGTCATTCATTCTCTACCTGCATGGATAACTAATTTTAGTTATCCGTGGATCGATTTTGTAATAAAAAGGTACATGTTTGTAATGAGACAGATAACGTTTGTAATGAGATCATCAAATTTGTAATACAAACACTCGTTTTATATTACATCGTAAATTGCTGTTATAAATATCATTTTTACTGTAATCAGAATTGTAATTCAAAATGAATCTTTGTATTACAAATTTGGTCATCTCATTATAAATGATGTATGTCACATTACAAACATGTACCTTTCTATTACAAAATAGATCAACGGGTAACTAAAATTAGTTATTCATGGTAGTAGATATATATATATATATATATATATATATATATATATATATATATATATATATATATATATATTATGTTGGATGCCTGGATCAGAAAAGTCTATTATTTGGTTTGACAAAGTTGTGGTGATTGTTTGGACAACGATGGATAGCCATGGACAGTGGGTCAATCGCTACCAATCGTGTTGTCAAACACACAATTGTCCACCACTCTCATTTTATATTGTTCTTTTTGTCTGGAGCGATCAGCAGACTCTACCGACGGTGATGAATGCAATTGTGTTGCCAAACGTTATATATATTTAGATATACGTTTATGTTAAATGGAGGAGCACTATCATGAAGAAGTGGAAATCCATCCATCATCATTAATTCATCTGTTGAGGCCGAATTTGTGTCATGTTTTGGGGCTGCTATACACGCCTTAATGCCTTATGGTTGTGAAACTTAAACTGAGGACTTCTTTTTCAGTAGCACATTCAGGACGCCAAGAGTTTGTTGTGACAATTTCTAGAGATGTCTTCTTCGCGAAGAATCACATGTACTCAAGATATGCAATATACGTGGACTTCAAATATTATTTTTCAAAATGAATTGTTTTAGTTATATTAGTTTGGTTCTTTTTCCTTCAAAAAAAAAGTTTGGTTCTTTCAAATAAAATAGAAAAGAAGAGAGGGTAGGTTTAAATATTGTCGTAGATAGTCGGATCCTCTAGCCGTAGTTCATAACTCGGAATAGTATCATTCTGTAGGAAACTCTTCAGCTTCAGGTAAGGACTTCTCGATCTTCAAAATGATATTATGACAAATATTTTGAGAAAGCATAAAATATTGGATATTAAAATTTTTGTGAAATGTATCTTTTTTTCTGACCAAACATATTTCACATCGACTACCAAGATCACATTAAAAACAAAAGAAATATTTCTTAGGAGAAAATCTTATCACCAGTAGCCGATTGTAATTTGATCATGACAAGGAAACATGTGAATGTTCAGAGAGCTGCTTGAATGAGAAAACTTTATCGTCAAATGTTACAATCGCTGAAGTCAAGTAGAAGTCTTTATTGTGAAACCCGATGGCAGCAGCGGTTTTGGTTGCATAAAGTACTTCAGCATTGTATTTGTGTGGTGGCACATAAAAAGCATGTGGTACGAAGGTAAACGTTCGCTCTCTCTCAGCCGGACTTTTTGGTCTTTTAAAATAATTTGTTTGGTTGACTCTACTCCCAACTACAACGACAACAAATTGGCGAATCGTCTTGAATGGTCTTGGAACCTCCGCTTATGATTTCTGGGAAGCAAACAATGACACAACCAACTTACTGTCTTTGAAAATCATTTCTCCGCCCACGCGGGTGTGTGTTAGATGGTTCATATAAAAAGGACTACGTTATAACCAAATCGATGATGTAGTACCTCAACGGAGAGTGTCGATTAACACATTCATGGAAGAGCTAGGTAATTGTAGCTACCTTCTTCTTTATTTTCTCTCTCTAATCATTATCGTGGTTTGTACTGTTTGTCAGGGTTGCGGCCAATCAAGCCTTCCGTATGTCATCCCTCCGTCACCGCTAGACTTAGCGCAGAAAGAACTTGCATCAATCAAGGTCAAGCTGAAGAAATGCAACGAAGAACTACAGTGGGCGTTGAAAAAAAAATTCCCCGGATATGGTTGTGAAGCTTATGATGGGCAATAAACAAGCTGCTACATACCATCTTCAGGCTATGGTGAACTCCAGCAAAAGTCAAATCCGGAAACTGAACATGGACTTGGTAAATGCAAAGCGATGAGTTGATGCACTCCAGCCTCGTCGGCCGACACCAATCCCTCCCAATAGACATGCCAGATTGATTAAAGGTGCTAAACATCCCCGATGACTGCCAACGAACCCAGTCAACGCCATTGTCTATAATAGAGAATGGAAGGATACCATCTTTTTGTGTGTAATTCCTGAAAAGAAATGGTTCCATGTGATTTCAACGCGTACAATGTTTCTTCTCACCTTTTTTATTTGGGATCCGGTTTGTTGACATTTGACTGGACAAATTTCTGAAGAGTGCCATCCTTCGTTCAAATTTGTCATTTAAGAACAAAATATGTCATATTTCGAAACTCTTTCGACATTATATTTTCTAGCTCCTCCTTTCTTTTGAAGTCGGGAGAACGCCAATTCATCCAACTCTCCTCATGTGCGTCTGAATTTTTTTTTTAAAATAATATAATTACTGTCATAAAGAAATTCTTAAAAAGAAATGGTGTCACGTGATTTCAACGCGTACAACGTTTGTTCTTTCCTACTTATATTTGAGATTCAGTTTGATGACTTTCGTCTGGATAAATTTCTGCGGTCATATGTTGGATCTAAGATGGGCTCCAAAGGGGGTGAATAGAGCTAAAAGTATTTAAACAAAATTCATTAGACCTTCAAGATATTTCTAAGATAATATGACAAGTATGTATTTTTAGTGCAACTAAAACATACATAGTAAGGGAGAGAGTGATTGAGTAGACACAACAACAGAAGCTATGTAGAGTGGTTCCATATGTTGACTCAATGTCTAAATTGATTAAACCCTTATTTTGATGATGACTAAACCATTCCAATTAATTGTGTCTAATGTCTCTACTTGAGTGATTTCAGACTAGCTATAGACACACTCCAAATGCCCTAATTTGCACATCTCAACTTGGAGAAAAGACAAGTCAAAGTCAATACAAGTGCACATTTTTGTAATATGATGTAAATCTATTAGAATCATGTTGTAAATCACTTGTAATGATCATATGACTTGTAATTAAACTTAGAAAAAATCAGGAGTACTTAGATCTAATGTTTAAGCACTCAAAAGCCATTTTCCAAAATTCACATCAGGTTGTTCATCGGTCGAGTTGCAAACTCGACCGATCATGATTGGATCTTGAAAGTGACTTTTGATCAGTCAAGTTTACACTTCACAGAACTCGACCGATCCCTCTACTGACCAAAACTGATTTAAATGAATCGATCAAGTTACCCCAGGACAAACTCGACCGATGGCCTAAATTGGTCTTGTCTCTTAGTGAGATTGGTCGAGTTATCTTTATAGAAACTCGACCGATTCCACTGTACGGAAAAGTGAAGAAAAATGTTTCTAGCCGTTGTGGAGTTACAACAAGTGAAAATATATCTGTTGCAAGCCACAAAACGACTAGTTTTCATTCTTAAATGTTCCCAAAGGCTAAGAGGCATTCCCACCTATAAACAAGACCCCTTGGGCTTCATTCCAAGGTTGATCATTCAATGCAAAACTCTATGTGAGGATCCTATTCTATAGTTGAGTGCTTCCTACAACCTCCTCTCTTTCTCTAATCTTAATCACTTGTTACATTCGTTAGAGTGAGTAGGAAATCTATAAGAGAGCTAGTCCTACATGTATATCTTGTGAGGCTCTCACTTCCACCACCTCTCTATCTCTCATTTCAACCATGAAGATGAAGGTTCTCTCTCTTGGCTAAGAGTGGTGAAGAAGAACAAGGGAATGCATCCCTTGTTGAAGATCAAGGCTGAAGACTTGGAGCAAGAGTGGGTAAGCCCTTAGTGAAGGCAGAAGACTCCTTGCTCAAGTGGGTAAGTCCTTGGTGGAAGCTTCTTTGTGTGAAGGTGAAGTCAAAGGTTGAAGATCCAAGAAAAGTGGGTAATCCTTGCAAGGCTGAAGACTTGTGTAAGAGTGGGGAAGTCCTTGGTGAAGGCCGAAGACTCATTGCAAAGTGGGTAAGTCCTTGGTAAGGTGGAAGACTCTTTGTATTGGATAGGTAAGTCCTTTGGTTGGTCATGTATTGTAAGTCTTATGAATGAATATAAGAGTGTAATGGTTAAGAAATCCTAGAGGTTGACCTCTCTAGGTAGTAGATTGACTCACTTCTAGTTTGAAGTGTGGAACCACTATAAATAGCTTGTCACTTGGTGTATGTTCAATCTCTCTCCCTTGCTATTCATGTTTTAGTTGAACTCAAACTTCCTATGTAGTAACCTTATCTTTTGATATATCTTGAAGGTCTAATTAATTATTGTTTAAGTGCATTCAATTCTAGTCACCCCCCCTATAGAGCATCTAATCACCCATCTAGGATCCATCACCATACTCAAAGCTAAGAATAAGTGAATCCACTACCTAGAAAGGCTATGTTCTAGAAGTTTGTAACCATTGTCTACGTAATTCCATTATAAGACTAACAATATATGACCTTCTTTTTCCGGGTCAAGGATACAAAGCTTCTCTTTAAAGAGAAGGGAGCCAACAACCTATCCAAGGACTTACCTATCCAACATCGAGTCTTCAACCTCACCAAGGACTTACACATTTTGCACCAAGTCTTCCACCTTCACCAATGACTTACCCACTCATGCACAAGTCTTCCTTCTTTGAGGAATTGTCCACTCTTCTGGGATCTTCCACCTTTGACTTCACCTTCTCCAAGGAGAAACTTTTTACAAGGGACGTCTTTCCTTCATCTTCATCTTAATGGTAGAAATGAGAGATTGGGAGGTGGAGGAAGTGAGAACCTCACAAGATATACATATTGGACTAGCTCTCTTACAAATCTTCTACTCTAATAGATGTAACAAGTGATTAATCTTAGAGAGTGAAAGGAGGCTGTAGGTGGAACTCAACTATAATATAGGAACCCTCATAGTGCTTGGCTAACTATGAGATGAAGCCAAATGAGTCCTATTTATAGTTGGAGATGCCTCCTTGCCAGTAAAAATACTTACAGATGAACACTAGTTGTTTGGGGGTGTTGTAATGGATATTTATTCGAGTTTTACAACACATCAATGACTAGAAACATTTTTTTGTACTTTCTTTATAGTACGATTGATGGAGTTTACTTTTGGGAAACTCGATCAATTTCACTCTTTGGAGTTTACTTTTGGGAAACTCGATCGATTTCACTCTTTGACAAAACAAATTTGAAGCATTGGTTGAGTTTATCCTGGATGAAACTCGATCGATCACTTAAATATAATTTGTCAGTGCAGGGTTTCGGTCAGGTTCTACATTTTAGAAACTTGACCGAACCTAGAAATTCTCAAAATACATCAAGGTGTTCGAGTTTGTTATAAGAGAAACTTGACCGAATAAGCACTTTGTGATGTATTTTGAAAAATATCATTTGATTGCTTAAATATTAGATTTAAGTGCTCTTGATTGTTTCTAAGATTAATTATAAGTCATACAATCATTACAAGTGATTTACAACTTTATTCTAATACAGATATAACATATTCCATAAAAGTGCACTTGCATTGACTTTGACTTGTCTTTTCTTCAACTTAGGATGCGCAAGTTAGGACATTTGAAGTGTGTCCATACCTAATTTGTAATCTCTCAAGTGGAAGCATTAGGCACAAATAAGTAGAATGGTTAGTCATAATCAAAATAAGGGTTTAATCAATTTAGACCCTAAGTCAACAGTGACCTTGACTCAACATTCTCTCCCTTTTTGAATATGACAAATCATTCCATAAATGTATTGAAAGATTTTATGTAAAATAATACCTTTGGATAAACCTAGGGGTTTCAATAGAATTATTTCATATGCTCCCCCACTATTGATGCTCCTGGAGTTCTCATACTCCCCCTCAATTGATGTTATATCTCCTGCATGGTTAGATTTCACAACATTTATAGAAATTATGTCTTCTACTCATACATGTTCTACATATATGTCTTATCTCTTTTACATAAGACATGTCTTCTCCCTAAACATGCGTTCTTCATGTATTACATAAGACAAGACATGCCTTCTCCCACTTTGTCATTTCAAAAAGTGGGGGTTTGAAGAGCTAAAATGAAATATGTTAGAATAAGGAGATATGAATTGTAAGAAAGGAGAGCAGAAGAGAAAAAACTAAGTATTTTTCAAAGAAATTTATATAAGGAAAAATAACACATACATTAGAACAACCCTAAATGAAATTCTACCAATAACCAACGAAAAATAACAGAAAGGCCTTTGAGATTATAATATAATATACGATAAAAAAATAATAAAGCATAACTTGAACCTCAAGAAGACTTGCCCAAAACCATCAAGGCTCATGAATAATTTCATGACTCTTGCTCATAAGGTCATTTCTACAAAAAAAACACTGATTTTGCACCAAAATCTGACACTAGAGAAAAATATTCAAAAACTACGTAAAATCTTCAGATGCTCTAATATCTGCATATAATGTAGCTCTATTTGTCGCTCATCACAAAGCTATGCAAGCAACTCAAGATAGTAGATATGCAAGTTTAGGAAAAAGCTTGAGTATGTATGAAATCAAGATACAAGCATAACATATAGTTGAATACCACCTGATGTGTTAGATATCAAAAGATGAACAAGGCTAGAACTACATGTATATTGTAACATCCCTGACCTGGGTTATGAACTAACCCTAGGTGTTTTTCTTAAGACATATGATTAGATTCTTGTGATTATCTTTTGATATGTAATTCAAGCTTCTGAGGAACATAAATTTCAATTTTTGTCCTTTTTGAACAATGTTGTAATATTGTTTTAATAAAAATGGACCTATGTGCAAATTACCCAATTTGAGGGGTTAAATTGAAAATTGCACATGTGAAGATTTTCCTATGATTATGAGACATCATAAGAATGAATATGATGTGGTGATATGGATTCTCCAAGCTTGGGAACCAAGATATAGCTTGTAGAGCAATTCTTGTGCTTTAAAACCTAGTTTTGGTGTAAAGTGCAATTTACCCAAAACATAGGGTGCAAAATGTAAAATTTACCCTCTAGAGTATCTCTGATACATCTTGGCATCAAGTAGAGTAAATAAAATGAGGGGGGAGCCTCATTTAAGTAATCATATAAGAAGAGTAACCTTTATAATCAAATAATCAAGATATATGCCAAATGACCTTTTTTTTATATGTGCAACTTAATAAGATGTTTGGCTTCATTTCCTCTAAAACGTGGATAAGGGAGAGATTTGCATGTGATGAGAAAGGGAGAGACGTGGCAAGGAAGTGGAGAAGGACCCATATGAGAAATAGAAGAAATAATTAACATTGCCTTGAAAATGTACCCAAAATATATAAGCACAACTCTTTTACAAGGCAAAGGATCGTTTCTTTCATTTCCTCTTCTCATATTCTTGATTGAACTGACTAAGGAGGATCTTAGGAGCAGACGAGGATGACCAAGAAGGTCTGGGTAAGTTCTAATGTCCATCTAGCTCGAATTCATGGAGGAAATCCCATTACAAGGTTGGTTTGTTAGTTTTCCTTACACAACTCTTATTTCTAGCCATCTTCTCCATCCAATTCTTGAAGAAAGGACCTTGGACGACCTCTGTAGCTCAAGACACCATTAAAGAAATGGATCTTGGAGCTCTAGATCAGATTCTAAGGCGGGTTTTATAACTCTAAACCTTAAAGCTTTGTTTATACATCTTCTTCCTATGAAAACGTTGCTTGCTTTCCTTGTTCCCATACTTCTAAGGGTTCTTGCAACCAAAACCGTGAAGAACAGACCTGGTTCTTGAGGTAAAAGAAGGTGACGTTAATTCTAAAGTTAATCCTTATCTTACTTTATCAAACGGTCTTCACCCCTTGCCCAAATGGTTTGCAAAACCGTTTGGAAGCAAATGGTTTCAAAACCGTTTGGTGGCAAACGGGTTCATGAGATCGATTGGAGCAAACAGTCTCCAAGACCATTTGGATGTGTTGACCAGGCATTGACCATTTTTAGGGATGTTATACATATTATGTACTAATCACCCACCAAGAATCATAATCTAATTCCAAGTAAATCACCAATTGATAGCACTTTAGTCACCTAAACCCTAATCGGGTCTATTGCTGATTTCAAGGATGCAATCATGTTGAAGTTAGGGTTGAGTGGCCCAAACAGTTTCAAAACCGTTTGGGAATCACTCAAACGGTCTCAAGACCGTTTGGTGACAACCCAAGACCATTTGGAGGTCTAGGGTTACGTAGGGTTGACCAATGGAGGGTCCAATCATATCAATTCGTTGAATAATCAAGTGTTGATTTGGTGACCAAACCTAGGGTTCAACCCTTAAGTAATTGACTTGGTTTTTGATGACATCATGGGAAAACGGTCTCAAGACCGTTTGGATGATGTCCAAACGGTTTCAAAACTGTTTGTAGGTCACCCAAGACCATTTGGAGGTCTAGGGTTGACCATGGTTAAGTGATTGAAGATTGAGAGACAATAAGTTGAACTATAATTGATTAGTGACTTAATGATCAAATCCATGGTTCAAACCCTAATAGGTTGAGTTAGTTTTTGATGTGGACTTGAGAAAACGGTCTCAAGACCGTTTGGAGGATGTCCAAGCGATCCCAAGACTGTTTGGGGTCAGGTCATGACCCAATTGAGTGATGGTTCAATGGGTTCAACATCAATTAGACTCATGTTGAGGCATGTTGAAGGATGATCGATTCCCAACCCTAATCCAATCAATCCAAACCCTAATTGGTGACCAATTGAGGATCAATTGAAGGTCAAATCAGTAGAGGGTTAACCTAATTGGCTCAATTGATAAGTGGTTAACCATGGCATGAACAATTGAAGGGTTCAACACTGAAAACCCTAACTCAATTTGAAGTGTTGACACACTTTTTGGTCTATGCGGTTTTAAGGTGTTTGGACCAAACGGTCTCAAGACCGTTTGAAACCAAATGGTTTCAAAACCGTTTAGATTCATGTGGTTTCAAAACCATTTAGAGTCATGTGGTTTCAAGATCAATTTGCCCAAACAGTTTCAAAGTCAAACTTGGCCAAACGGTCAATGTGACCAAACAGTCTTCACCTCACTTTTGGGCAAACGGTCTTGATGGTGTATTTGTTCATGCGGTCTTGAAAGTCAAAGGTACCAAACGGTCAACCATTCCATGCGGTTTCAAAACCATTTGGAGGTTGAAAGTGCAAAACTGTTTGGGGTCTTTTAAGGTCAAGAATGCTAAATACTTTAAAGGCTTAGATGGTTCAATGGTTGATTAATCTAAACCCTAATGATACCTAAAGACATTAAGGGAACAAGTAATTAGTTGGTTGATGCATGTTATGATCAATGGTGAACATTACCAAAGTACCCTTGATGGGTTTAAGTTGTCAACACCCCTTGATCTAGCAAACCCTAATGACCATATTAGTGATGACTTGACTTATGTTATCAAGGTTGGTTTGACCTAATCTAATCAAGAGTGATGTGAACATCATATAATGATAAGAGGAGAGAGAAGACTCCCCATATGCATGAGAATCAAGTAATATACTTCCAATATATATGAATACACATAATTAGGGTATGATCCTTCATTGTGAGATCATGGAAACCCTAATCATGTCGATTAATGAATCTTAACCCTATTAGGGGCATGAATGAGAGTAATCTTCATACATGATGATGGAATGACTTCAATTCGAAGTAATGTGAATAGTAAACCCTAATCTAGGGTAATGTGAAGTAATGTGAATAGTAAACCCTAATCTAGGGTAATGTGATGTAATGTGATTAGTAAACCCTAATCTAGGGTAATGTGATGTAATGTGAATAGTCAACCCTAAACTAGGGTAATGTGATGTAATGTGAATAGTAAACCCTAATCTAGGGTAATGTGAAGTAATGTGAATAGTAAACCCTAATCTAGGGTGATGTGAGGATATGAACAAGTAAACCCTAACTATGAGTTATGCTTTTAAGCATGAAACTCCATGATAAAAGTATGAGATAAGGAATCACTACTCCTAATCAAACTAAGGGGTTGAATAACTCTAAATGGATTGAATAAGAATCCTAACCCTAGAAACCATTAGTGGTAATATGACACGGCTGTGGTGAATCCCTGGTTGCATGACCGTGCAAGATAGCACGGACGTGGTATCCTATATATATTTGAAAAGAACTTGTGTTGTGTTGATACAGTTACAATGAGCATGTTATTAGTAAATGTTAACCTTGCAGGTTTCCATAAAGAGGTGATCATATCCAGGTAAGGGTTATGATGTTATATGCATTGAAAATACTTTACAAGCTTCAAGTATAATGATATGCTATGTTACCTGGTGAGTGGTGACATAAGAACTTGATAGGCTGAATGAGCCATGAGAAACATATACATTGTCATACTAATAAGATGATTGGATAATAAGATGTTACTTGGTAACAAGTGTTATGATGATTCAGGGGTTTGAATACCCACACTCTTGAACCATAATGATGAGATGGTTAGGGATTGATATCCCAATATTAATAGTATATGATGTGATCTTGATACAAACAGTACTCTTTCTTTATGGTATTTGTTTTATTGATTTATGTTTGAAATCATGCTTGATGATAAAGAATGCCATAATGTACTTAACTAATCAAGTATAATGATTTCAAGTAGAGCCTTGACCATAGATCCATCATTGTCAATGATGGTGGAACATGTTTCCCTAAGGGAACTCCTGGAGCACATACTTTTGAGTATGTGGGGGTTATGGATGCAAATATCCTTACGTCCTAATGTTGGATTTGATAGGAGATGTACCACTAATCTCTCAATCCTTCATTATATGTTTATGCCAGGATGATGTATCATGAATCTCCTGATGATGTTGTTAATGCCGCATCGATGAGAGATAAACAAGAAATCCCTCGATGGCGAAGAGAGTACAGAACGCCACTGTAGCTCTAAATAGCGAAGTTGCCAAAATAGCCCGGAAAGCTATTATAGCAGAGACACGATATGTCCTACATGTTGATCCTCACACTGACTGAGGAGTGATGAGGTCATAGGAATCTGGCTCTCCTGATGACCTAAGTATGGTACCGATTGTGATCTAATGATGGTTGGTTGGAGTATGAGAGGTGTAACTCATCTCCTCATGGCGTAAATATATTTGTAAAATGTAATCAGCCGCATATCATATTTTCTTAGGTTGAACTACGAGAAACAATGATTGATGATATATTGTTTATAATGTTCTAGTTAAGTAACTAGTATACATGTTCTTTATATTCCTTATTGTTATATGTCTTGTCATTCAATTAAGTTATAATTGAAATGATTACTTATAAGGATGTTGCTTCATATAGTTTATACAATGTTACCTGCTATTGAATGTTCATAATTCTTCTGCTTTAAGTTATTCCATTATTGCAATAACAAAGCTTCTGGCGGAGAGTTATATCTCTCGCTGGGACAATTATTCAATTGTCTCACCCCTGTGGGATTCAACTTTTTAGGTAGACGCCGAGGACGAAGGAACCCATCAGTGAGTGAGCAGCAACATCAACAGTCTCAGGGACATCAGTGATCCTCAGGTGGAGACATTGTCTGTCATGTTGTGTAGATAGTATGTCCTGTATCGTCTCTGTACTCTCAGGTCCTAGGAGTCAGTATATTTGAGATTTTGGCATGATGCCTCGAGATTTTGTACCTTACCTTATGCAGTTAACTAGGTGAATGATGTTGTAATTCTCGAGATGTGTTTGGTTACATAGATGTAACTATGGATCAGTTTGTAAATGATTTATCATGTTTCTTTATGAAAGAGTTTTTATTTTTGAAGATCTCTATACAAAAGGTTTTTAATTTTTAGTGATTTTTTTGATAATTCCGCTACTAATCGCTTCCGCATTTGTTGATCTTGTTTTGTGATTCGATCGTGTCATATATGGATTACTAGTATATGATATCACAATTTAAGGCTACTAGTAGGATCTAGATCATAGCAGAAGATGCATAAATTAAAGAGCAAGCTATGCGAATATGTAGAGATATATCCAAACAAAAAGATATGTAGTTTCAGAAGAAAGAAAGGATATAACACTCTAACAAATATGCATCATTACCAAAATATGATTATCATTAAGAGTCTCAAGGTTGTATCAAAACAAGATATACAACTAGATAGATGTATCAAGTTAGAGCACAATGGAAGCAACTTAAGACACAACCAAGAAATCCAAAGAGATAATCATCAAAACATGCATAACAACTTTGCAACATATGAAGATGCCAATTTAGAGCAATTAAAAAGATAGAGTTGTATGCAAGATAGGAAAATTACAATATGGAAATATGCATACATAAAGGTACCAAGAGGAGTGCCATAGAATAAGGCTATTGGTTGAGAAAGTCTAGTTGAGAGGAAAATTATCATCCAAAAAAACTATATATTATGTGCATAGTGTTGTTGGTAGAGTTTCTAGGTTGAACTTCTCGACTGATGATAGATGTTGAAAACACCCATTGGTGCTTTTTGGTCGAGTTTCTATTAGGAAAACTCGGAAGACAACTACTACTATCAAAAACATATATTTAAGAAAAAAATCTAGAGGCTAGATAAAAACATAAACCATATCCAAACATGTGTAAGAAAGTTAGTAATACACTATGAAAGCATCAGGGGAAGCTATTAAGCAAGAAGGTGATGAGAATCACAATATACCAAATTTGACTCATAAATCATATGAAAAGTGCATACAAGCTTTCCAAGAACAAGATATGACTGGATATGTGAAATAATTTCATTACCTCTATTCTTACCATTTCTTTTCCACTTGTTGCCACTCCATACACATCTCACCTTTCGTATTTTATGTGGATTGAGAAGCTACTTCACAAATCAATATCTCATGTCAATCCAATTTCATTTTACCTAAAAGAAGAAAGATGAAATGGTCCTCAATCATATTTTTGGGTCCTAAGGGGTTAACTTAGCAACCCAAGTCCTATTACTGTTGGGTGCTTTCTTAAAGGGGAAACATGTGGAATAATGACCAATTTCATTATAATGATTACATGATCTCCTAGCATTGGAACAAGAGTATTCTTAATTGAAAATTAAAGTCCTTTATATTTGATGTTCCCTTGGATAGAATCTAGTCCAATACCATCTCTACCCATTTGTTCGGTAGTATTTTCTAGGATTTAATTAAGCTTTTTTTTATCATCTAAGAATCTTTTTGAAGAAGAACTAAAACTATGATTATCATGTATAAGAGAAGTAATTAAAGAAGAAAATTGATTGGTATTATCTCTAGCATGCAAAAGATTGCTTTCTAAGCCAAGAGAATTGATCACATAAGAATCTTTATCATTATCAAGAGAAGCAACATTATTATGTCTATTAGTAGAACAAGAAAATATTCAAGAACATTGGTTTTAGCTAGCAAGGAAGCATTTTCTTTTTCAAGCAAAGCAATCTTAGAAAGATAAACACCATTTTCATATTTTGATCTTTGTAAAAAAAAATCTTTGTCCGCATTTTTAGTTTTAAGAACATGAATATCTAGCGTGAGAGAATTCGTAATATTTGTATGCTCTTCATTACAAGTAGGCATAAGAGGTTGGGCTTATAGAAACCTAATCTTATCAGGAAAGCAAGCATTTTCAAATTGAGAGAGTCTACTTGACTAAGATAAGTATTGATTTTATCAAGCAAGCAAAATTAGCATGTTCAAGATCATCTTTTTCTACATGCAAATGTTCAACAATTCTAACAAGCTTTTTCTTTTTCTTTTTCTTTTTAGAAGACTTAAGAGAGGCATGAGTAGCATAAATAATAGAAATTGAAGATTCTTTATCTAAATAGTTTAGATTTACCTCATTTGAGTCCTCACTTGTTGAGGCCATGGGAGATAAATGACATTCTCCATCTTTACTAGAGCTTGATCTAGATCCTCCAATTAAATCTAACCCAAATTCTTTTCTCACAAAAAGCCAAAAAGGTGAAATCACCAATGATATTTAAGAAAACCTTGTGGAGGGTGGATCATGTAGGTGATAGATTTTCCTTTTCATCATTAATTAATGAAGTGGTCATTCTTTACAAAGATAAAATAAAGCATAAATGATTTATCGAAAGTAAGGGTAGTCTCTCTCTCTAAGAAACCAATATCTGACCAATAATTTATTTCCTTGGAGTTTTGATGAGCTATAAGAGGTTTACCAGTTGTAAAAGTGACTCTCATCATTTATTTAGCTCTTAAACCAGTACATGTCTGATTCTCTCACTATCTCATGCCTTAAGAGGTTATGATATTGGTTTCTCAGAATTGATTGAAATATGAGTATTTGTTCATTAACAATCATTGAAACTACATTGATGTGAAAAGATCTTGAATAATATTCGTCGTGTCTCTTCTCATTGTACAAATTTTAGTTTTATTATTCTTTTTTTGTTAATGGAGGAGTGCAACAAGTGAGAGTCAAGACCACAACCCTAATGATGTAAAATTGGGTGAGTTTGCCTACATGCAATAGGGATTTGATTGCTCAAGATTAAAGATTGGGGTGTCAGACAAGTCTGCAGATATAAAGTGACCTTTATGGCTAGTAGTTGTGTTGGTTAATTTTTTTACTCCGTAGAGGATGTTTAATCTTAAAGGATGACATTCATAGCAAGAGTGTAAACAAAGTTGAGATTGGATATCAGGAGATCATCTAGCCATAAGGTAGTCTGCACAACATGTTCCTCCACAAGTTTATCATCCTTTCCCTTCATTGTTGATGAGTGATACCCGACTTTCTAGTTCTCATTTGATTTGATTCACCTTCTTTTAAACTACATACCGTGCTAAGAGAGGGTCATGAAATATGGAAATTTACATTGTCTTCTAAAACTCCTACTAGATGTAGGGAACAAAAATATTGACCTAGTTGGTTTAAGACGTGATTAATATAGTTTTAGGTGATGATCTTGGATCTTAAAAAATTTAGAAATATAAACACAACATTGATTATGTAGGACCCAAAAACCAGGTGAAAATATGGGCATGGGATTGGCTCAATTTTTGCTTGTGATCTGTGACCATAAAAAGATTTAGAAATCTATGTTCATAATTGGTTCGATTTTAGGTCATGATACAACATTGTAGATTGGATAACAGATATATTTTAAGATTTAGAACATTTCAAATTTTCTAATAATTCTCAAGATATAATAGTTAGCAAATTTAAGGCACTTCATAGCTAGTGATTTTACCAATCAGTTTTCTATTCTTTAGAGGATCAACTACCCATTTGAAGAGTTATGCAATGCTTATTAGGATCTTCAAAAAACACCAACTTGGTTGTTCTAGTTACTTGAAATTGCTTGAGATGGATGAGATTGGGCATGAGACAACTATCTTTGGCTAAAGGTGTCCTTTATGACCAATGATTTTAGATAATTAATCATTTGTTTCTTTGAGATTTACATCCATATGAAAAAGATAGTGGTAAGAGTGCTATAATGATGAGATTGGACATTCAATGATCGTCAAATGATAAGGTTGCAACCACAACATGGCCTTCCACTAGTTTATCACCGATCTCCATATTGTTGATTATCGATTTTCATTTGACCAACCTTCCTTTTAACTATATCCATGTTAGGAATGGTTAATTCGTGAAGTGATATTTTGTCTGATTAGATATGAATATGTAAGGATCTCCTTAAAGTCATAAAAAAGTATCAACATATTTAGTAAAGAAAGCATACATGATCATTTGAAAGATCCTACCGGATGTAGTAATCAATAGAGCATCAACATGCCATTGGAAGAGCTCCAGGTTGCTTGTTTGTATCATTGAAAGAATGGTCTTTGCAAATCTCATTTTCTAAGAGTTTTCATGATAGATAAGGTTGGGAATGAGAGAAGTTTTAAAGTTTTAGGTGGATTTTATGATCCGTGACTGTATAGGTCAATTGTATGTTCCATAGAGAATCCCTTGAGGATAAGATGGTTCAACATGATAATAGAATGATTTTCCTACTATATATAGTAATTTGGTCAAGCTTTGTGTCTTGTGATAGGGCTTTTTAATGTAGTTATTGATCAAATGTAGGACTCTGTCGGATGTGTGAACTGAATGTAGGTTTGGAGTTCAAGGAAATGCCTTTCTAGGATGGGTTTGAATGTGGATGCATATTTAGGATTAGAATTGGTTCATAAAGAATGTCTTTTCGAGATAGGACTTATCATATTAGTGGGAGACATTTGATGTATGTCCTTTTAGAGTAGGGATTTAAAATATATGCTTATATGAGTATAGGGCTCAAGAATCAAATTCCTTCTTAAACATAGAGCTTTATGTCTAAAACATAGGACACATTTAAAAGATAAGGAATTTTCTATTTCAAGGTCTTATTTCGGGATCCAAAAGAGATTGGTACATAATGTACATATTGTTCTAGTTATTGTGATCATATAGGACCCAAATAAGTTTCAACGATAAGTGCGTGATTGGTCCAATTTCAGGTAATGGTTAGGAACCCAAAAGATTTTTAATATGAATCACATGATTTATCTAATTTTAGGTCATGTTCTAGGACCCAAAAGAGATTGAATGTTAAAGTACATGATTCGTCTATTTTAAGGTCATGGTCCATGACCCAAAAAGATTTGAAGATACACACTAGATTGGTCCAGTTTAGGTCATGGTCTAGGACCCAAAAGAGATTTGAAAATGAAGTATGTTATTGTTATATGTTTAGGTCATGATCTAGGACCCAAAATAGATTTGAAGATGAAACACATAATTGGTCCATTTTAAATCATGGTCAAGGAATCAAAATAGATTGGAAAATGAAGTAAAACATTGATTTAGTTTTTGGTCATGTTACAAGACCTAAGAGAAGATATGAAGATAAAACACATGATTGATCCAATTTTAGGTCATGGTCCTGGACCCAAAAATGTTTGAAATATAAATGTGTGATTGATCCAATTTTATGTTATGGTCAAGGACACAAAACATATTTGGAGAGAGATCCTTCACAGAAGTAGTCATGGTTGAGTAGGCCTAGTAGAGTTTAGGACTTTTACATTGAGTTAAAAGTACAATAAGATGTCTTTCCCCACAAACACATGGTTGATGAATCTAGGTCATACTCTATCTATGAGGTTTGATGATTGTACAAGTATCTCAGGTTATCATGTGAATTGTAGGACTCTTTATTTAAAGATATAGGCATGCATTTCTGAATCTAGATTCAAATTAAATTTTGTACCTATACAAAATAGATTGTCTAGTCTTTGTTTCCTTCCATCTTCTAACAACACTTCCCTGACTGATTCTACTAGTGGAGCTATGTCACAATTATTGAAGGAGGCCTTCTTGATGTTTAAATGATCTGTGATTCTGACACAGAGTGAGCCTTTACATCCCTTCTTCATTCATCTTTGTTGAGGCAAGGGATTATCATGATGCTATAATTGTGCCACTTTTTTTAGATTTTGAACTTTTCTTTTAAAATTATATGATCATCTTATTCAACAAGAAGTTTTTTGAATTTGATTTTTGTCTTAATTTTTGATTTGACATATGACAATTAGTGGCTTCCTATGTTGTTATTTATAATGACAATTATAAAGATCTGACTCTAGGAGTTTTTTTTAATTATTTTCTTTTGGGATTGCACTATTGTGCAACATTCATGTTTTCTAGAATGATACCTCTTTGCAAACTTGGTGGTAACCCATGTTACATAGGAGGTCTATAATTAGTGTTAGGAAATCGACACAAAAAATAAGGCAGCGGAAAGCTCGATTCCCTTATTAGCAAGATATCATAAACAATGATCAATCTAGGAAGGAAGGTAACTAGAGTTATACATGGTCCTAGAGGAAGTCCAACGACAACTCCTGATGCAATAACATGCTTTTTCTCCAAGTAGTAGTGAGCTTCTTCTTCAAGCAACACTTGAACAGTTGTCAGCAATGACCTCTTGGTGAAACATTATGGACGAAAGTTGGAAATGTCCTCCTAGGAATAAGAATCAACTTCCTACCTCTAGAGTAGTTCATGTGGTCCACTGGGAACTCCACATTGTGCTACCAGATTCAACAAGAAGGAGTTGTCCCTTCAAGCATCAATCTGCTAGGATTGATTCTCTCTCCCACAATTGTCTCTCCCTTTCTATCCCTCACTTTTACAGGTAGGACTTGCTTAGACTCTCTATTGGTTATCACAACCAGATAGGACAACAATTGTTAGAGCTATAGTTCTTTCTAGTAATCCCCTAGTACCCCTCTATTTATAGGAGAGGCTATGGTCAGGGTTCACAGGATGTGTGGGAGTCAAAAAGACTGAATTCATGAATTTTCTAGAAATGATAAATGATGAGCCGGTCAGTTCGCATGGCCAACTGGTTAATTCATGCATAAACCGATCGGTTCATGCCATGAACCAGTCAGTTCATGTAGTTTCCTATTCTGAATAACGTTGGTATTCAATGTATGATTAATGCAAATCATGACATCATCAATAATCCTTGATCCAATCCAATTGACCACAGACCGAGCAATTCATTATATGAACCGGTCGGTTGGGACCATGAATTGGTCGGTTCATGCCCTGGTAGAGGAATTGTTCAACCAATGTTGATTCGAATTAACCTCACACTTCAACCGATTGGTTCAATACTTGAACCAGTCTATTCAGAGTCCAACCAGTCAATTTAGAACTCAATTGTTTAATTGAACACCTAAAAACTTTTAGTAATCAAGCTAAACACCATTAATGAATAAACTCTTATTCCAAGTGCATCCTATGTGTGTGACCCTATAGGTTCCAAATTATGTAGGCAATGAATGTCCACTAACTAACTTATGACATCACAAGAAATGAACAATATCTAGAAACATATCATTGCTACTCAAGTAATTCAGAAAGTTGGAGAACAACTTCAACCTGCAATTTGTGATCTGTGATCATATAGTTCCTATGTCTTTGATATCCATATTGAACTCAAAGCATGCAATCAGAATCCTCTCAATGTTCAATCCATGTTCCTTTGACTAGTGCAGACTGACTGGGATGCATGTGAGTTCACATATCACATACTAAATCACGTGAATATGTCCATACATTTCTCAGTGTCTCTTATTAAGAGGTCTGAATATCAAATTCCTATAGGAGTGAAAAATCACATCTACATCACTCACACTCAATCCCCATGTGTCATAGAGTACCCGAGCATCCTTTCTGGAAACCCTTATTCACAGTCACGTTGGATGATGTAGAAGTCCAACAAATAACATGTGATGAGTATAGTGACTTCAATCTAAGAACCAAAATTAGCACTATCACTACAAGAGTTGATTCTGACTACCATTCCATGGTCTCCATTACTCACATGGTGGGACTGTGTGATAAACTGTTCTCTAACATGTGCCTGTGTGCTTGACTTGATGTCACATATCATGACTAAGGAGACTTTGTCATTAGTCAAAACAAACTCTAGTTTTATGTATTACTATTGTCTTTATTGCTTCCATAGTAATACCTGACTAGGAACATAACAAGAATGTATGTACTCTTATCATACACATGATGTCATTGTTCAGGTCCTCAACCAGAAGATATATGTCATCATGTGACGTCATTCTTTAGACATCTACTATGTTTGTGTCATCATCTCATGATTGAGACAAACATAATAGATATAATTACCATTATCATTATCAAATCAAGTATCTAATGCCACATTTCAATCATCATATGATTGATCTCTGGGCATACATACCAACAGACTCCCACTTGCACTTAGAGCCAATCACCCACAAATCTTATTCCAAGTGATCTTAACATTTCCATCATGTTTCTGCTGTACAAGCACTTTTATAGCGGGTTAGCAATGTTTTCTTGTAGTCAGTATTTTGCAAGTTTCACATCTCCTTGTTGTACAACATCTCACATGACATGTAAGTGCCTTATTATTCTATCTGAGATTTCTTTCCTAACCTATAGCTCCATTGTTGTCACAACATCTCTATTGTGTCATTAATGGTTGGAACCTCCCACAAGTTCATCTATAATAAATTCTTGATCCATATTGTATCCTTTGTTGTGTTTATAACACCAAGATACTTGACTTATATTGTACAAAAAAAAATTGTCTTAAGATCTAGAATTTTCCAACTTATATTTATTTTTCATTAAGCTCAAATTTAGACTGTGGTCGTTAATTTTATTTGTCATTTTGGAATTTTGCATCAGTGTAACCATTTACACCCAACTCTTCCTTATTAACATAACCAAGGAAGCAATCCTTATAGTGCTTCTCAAGTACTTAAGGATGTTCTTTATGGTAGTCCAATGACTTTCACTGAGATCTGATAGGTGTCCATTCATTATGTCCAATACATACACATAACATTGTAGACATGATAGATCCAATCGTGAATGTATATGACATATTACTCATGTTTTACCATTCTTCACATGAATTGGGATACTAGACTCTTGAGAGACTAATTCTATGGAACATGAACAATTTTTCTCTCATTGAGTCTTGCATGTTGAACCTTTGAACATCTAGCCAATTTATGTGTCACAGAACAATTTGTTACCCATATCCTAACTCTAAAAGACTATAAAGTCAATGGCAATAGGACCTAGGCGTTTTTCCCTAGTATGGTATTATTAAAGTGTGAATATGAAAGCGTAATTCTTAGCATACATGAAAAGATAACAAGATAAAGGAACCAATCAAGATGTCAACTTTCAATAAGATATATTATATAACATTGTTTAATACAAGCTTTCAATTACATATTTAAGAGTACAATTTTATAAGTCAGCTCACGTATAGTAGGGATCTTACAATAAGAACACCTAACATATCTTACCAAGCCCATCAACTTCTAGCCATCTCTGAACCTATGAAATACATGGAACAATTTGGGTCAACACACAAGGTGATGAGTACGAGGCTAAAAGATGCATATACATAAGATTTGCATAATTTGAAAAGCGTTGCAGAAGTAGATGAACAAGAATAAAAAAGTTAGGTATTTAACAAATAAAGAGCCCATGTTTTATGTCATTTCACTCCAATTATACCAACAACATCATATATCATAAGGCCTTTGACTAACTTCCCATCAGAATGGTCCATAAGGGTGCTCAAGATTAGATAACCCTTTTATCGACATGGTCTTCCCTATCTTGACAACTAAAGTAGGACGGCTAGCCTCATGTCCTTACCCTGAGAATATAGGCATGTGCATAAGGTTTGTATAATGGAGTTTTTATATTATGTTTGTAAGTTATAAAAAAACAATACGAGACAAACATCTAGTACAATACTAGAGTACTACATGGGAATATTTGGGCAAGTAAACAAGCATACATATGTTCACATTCCAAGAGAGAGAGAGCCATTAGAAATTCTTAACTTACTTAACCTTGACTATCTAGCCACAAGCGAGACCTGATTACAATAAGATTACATGTATGCATTAGATTCTCATCATAAACCCTAATTACTTCCATTTTACAGTTGTGTCCAATTTAGGTTCAAGGTTTATTAAATACATGTTTGATGATATTTTACCGATTTAGAGTCCATGCTAAAGGTCGGGTTTAAGTTTCATGTCATTCTAAGGTTTCATATGGAAATTACAAGATTTGTGTCACTTATGAACATAACTAGGTGATAAGGATCATAATATGAAAATCAAGGTCAAGTGTCATCAAGATATTATGGAAAAGCATCAAATGTAGTTTATAATTGAAATATATAGACAAAAGGATCATATTCAAGATTGGTAGATGTCCCCAAGTCTGGGCATCATAGGATTCCACATTGTCAACATACATTTCAAAAACCAACACATAAGACATAGGTCATAAGGTCCAACCATATGGGATGCATGTGAAATACATACCATGGGGATCATATAGTATAGAACGTCTGAGATTTATTATAGGAAAGACAAGCAAGCCATATATGTTACATTAGGCAATTACTAGGGGATTTAGAGTCCCAAACACCAAGATATCACAAAGGAGGTTGCCTTCAAGCAATAGTCACAACATTTCCTATAATTAGTGATATTAACAATCTAATAGGCTTTGATGCAAAAAAAGGATCATATTCATCATTTAGTGTATGTATAACATGCATTCCCATAAAAGGGACACAATCCATAATTAGGTCACATATGGAACAAATTCACAATATGGATTTTAAGGACTTATATAAGAACTAGAGAATGGTGCATAACATTGATTTTAGAGTTAGAGGAATCCAAGATGACATAAGGGTGCAAGATTACCACTTTGATCAAGGTTCATCATTAATATCACGAATAAGACACAAACATGCATTAGAGTTAAACATAGAGAAACAAGGGGAAAATGGGTTCCATTGTGACCAAAGTACCAATAAGCTAGTGATATGATGATTAGGAGTGTAGGGGATCAATAATGATTCATGCTTTAACATGGTCATTCATCAAAAGTACTCAACATAGTTAATGATCCTATTTTTAGAGAAACAGGAGAACTAGGAAAAATACTAGGTCATGAAACCATGTCTAGGTTGTAGATCTTTGTAAGACGATCAATTTGATATACAATTTGTTATATTTATCCTTAAGGTGAGAGAGTTACGTATTTTACAAATTACACATTAGGAACTATAGGGTGAGGGATGTACAAATTTACTTCATATATGTGATGATCTCTACCGCCGATCCTAGATCGTGTGGTGGTTGCAGGTGCCTCACTGAGAGAAAGATCCATGCATATGCTCTCTTAAGACGTTGCCCATTGGTGAATGGATTCATCCAGTGACTGCTAGTCACTTGAAACCACTACCTTCAACTGAGAGAAAGTGAGAGAGAGGGTCCTGGGAGGGCCCAGTGCATGTGGAGCCATGCCATCGAGCATGCACTCAATGGAATCTGGTCAAACAGTAGATCGACCCAATGTGAGGCGTGATCTCATCCTTCCACCGCTAATAGCCCCCAAGATGGATGACACTCGGCCATTATTCTCATGGTCAAGCTACTTGAAGTAGCAAGGTCGTTCGAGGTGGTGTCCATCGCTAAAGTCACAAACAACAGCTAATCCAGGGTCTAAGCACTCGAGAAAAGGGGTTGGTTAGATTTGTGGAGCCTTCGCGGAGGAGTCCTCCACTCTGCCCTTTCCAGAGAGGCCATGACATGAGAGCTGTAGAGGTGCCAAGGAGGAGGCACTACTTCCCTAACCTAAGGAAGAAAGAGGTTAGGTGACAACACCCGAAGGAAAAATCGAGAGGGAATGGGGGGGATAAAAGAGAGACATTTAGGGGTTTTAAATGCATGAAAGGAGGTGAAATAAAGGGGTTTAGGGAGGTTTTGAGGTGGTCGATGGGGTGGTGTAAAGTCCTTGGTGCTGGTCATACAGACGAAGGAGATGATTTTTTGGCCCTTGGATCTTTGATCCATCAATCAATGGTCATGATTATATGTGTCAATTAGGGTTGCAAAGGAGTAGCAGTGGCTAGAACGCACACCCTCCCATGTGCCCAAAGTGATTGACCCACTTAACTACTATAGGAGTAAAAATGATTTAAATTGAGGAAAATCAAGGAAAACTTCAAAATCTCATAACTCGGGTATGAAGGTTCGATTGAGGCAATTGTTGCACCATTGGAATTTTAATTGAGGGCTCTACAACATGATATATACTGGAGAGCCAAAATATCATAGGGATGTGGTTACAAACTAAAAGAAAATGTAATATACATTAAGGGATGTAACATAGGTAAAACATGCAAAGTAATGTCACATCTTGACACACAAAAACAATGTGACTTTAATAGAGCATGAAATCACATCTAACAATGACATTGAACTCATTTGAGTGGATTTGGGTCACAAAAAATGAGAGGAAGGATATAATATAAGAGAGAAAAAATCATGGTTATCAGATCCTTACCTTCTTATCAGAAATTTCATCCTCAAAATTTGTTCAAGATCATAGTTAAGAGTCAAAATCAAAATCCATCAGGTCTATGTATTCAACCATGGTTGTTAAGGAATTACTCACATTGGGATGAACACGTCAGTTATCATCATCAAGGGTGTGCCCATATCAATTATATACACATTACTTATTGTTTCATCATTTTTTGACATTATCATGGCATTAGGATTTCCCCATCCCTTAGTATCCCTACATTAGTGTTTTTGTTCCTACCTTCATAAGTAACCAAGGTGTATTATCAAAATTTATGTTATTAATTCCTCAAGAAAACATGTTCAACATCAAGAATTTCAAGTGAGATTATCATGAATGTGCATTCATCATTATACTAAATTTATTTGCATGTTTTAGTTTACCCAAGTTATGCTACTCATTAGTAATTATGTTCTTTATCCCTCATTAGGTTTGAAATTAAGCAATTTATCCATCATGTTATTCGATTTAAGTCCCCAAGAGTATCATCATATCCAGTTATACATTTTTTTTTCATTTGGGTACGAGACTAGGCATGTTACTCCTGATTATTCAAAATGAGATCTCTAGGCATCATCATATCAAGTTCAAGATTTCAAAGATACATTTTTCACAGAGGGTGTGTTTTCATATTAGGTCTAGCTCATAAAGTGACTAACGTACATATATCAAAATTTTGTCTTAAGTGACATTCCTTCATGTATCAAGCATCATTTGAGGGACAACATTATAATCAACATTGAGGTTTCTGAAAACTACTAGAGGGGGGGTGAATAGATTTTTATAAAGATTTTAATAATAATTTAACTCAAACAACCACAATGAAAATATTGGACAAGGAGACACAGGGTTTAGAGTGGTTCCAACCTTAGCAAATACTAAGGAAGTCAGTCCACTACCCGGTTGCTTACCCAACCAGGATTTGAAAAGAAATTTATTTTATTACCTCGCAAGGACTTTACATAAAATACAATTTCTTTTCCCAAACCCTTCAAGCAGCCTTCACCTAGAAGTAATCGCCCAACCTTGAAGCAGCCTTCCCTTGAAGTAGGTGCACCAACTCCCGTTGCACCAGCCTTCTGAAGTAGCTTCCCGTGCGATAGCCTTCTTGAAGTAGCTTGAAGTCCCCTTCTCCACCTGAGAAGTCAACCCTCTCCAATCCGCAGCCTCCAACCCTAGGAGTAGCAAGGAGAGTACAAAGGATAAAAAGGAACAAGAAGGAAAATAGAAATTACAATACCGTTGTAAGCACAAGGCTTGATTTGCCTATATCAAGCGTATAGATCTCCTAACCAATGTGTATGACAATGTGATTGTAGTGGATAGGAGATACTAGCCTATAGGACACGAAATGGGAGCAATAGGAATGAATGGCAAGTGTAGGAATTGCTCTATTGCTCTAAAACAGATTGCAAGTGAGTATTCAAGCTCAAGTATAGCACAAGTATAGCTTAGGTGTATTTTGGTGTCCTAAGGCATGTCCTATTTATAGGAGTGGCCTATGGATACTTAAGGACGTTCTAGACAACTTCTAGGGGCTTCTAAGTGCTTAACTAGCCGTTAGATATAAGTTAGGTGCATTAGTAATGGCTAGTTACTTTATTCTGCAGTTGCTGTCAGAGACCATCTCGGTCGACAATTTGTCGACCGAGATACCTACTCGGTCGAAGTTTTGTCGACCGAGAGGCTCTCTGGATCAACGTTCATTTGCAACTGCCAACTACTTTGTCAGCTGTGTCTAACGACTACTTGGGTCATTCTCGGTCGAGAAGTTTGTCGACCGAGAGTGTCTCGGTCGAGGAGTTTGGTCGACCGAGATTGACCCTGTTTCAATCTTTCAATTTAGGCACTAAGTAAATGTATGAGTGTGCATATGTGAACCTATTTGAAAGGGATGACCTGTCTAAGTGTGGTGATTGGCTAGGGAAGATCTAACGCTTGATTTACATGAGATCTAAGTACTTGTACATTATATATTTGTACAAGTTTACAATTGATTACATTGTATTACTTTTACAATCATTCAAGCGTATAGTTTCCCTAGAGCTTTGTCATCCACTTTATTCCTGCAACACTCAAGTAGCACGTTCGATCAACAAGAATGAAATGTTTGTCATCATCGAAACAAAGAGATTTATTATAATGTCCAATTTATCCAACAATCTCCCCCTTTTTGAAGATGACAAACATTTCCTAAAATATGAAATAAGGAAATATAAAGCATGTGAGTTTCATACCTGAGGATTACCTTTTGTAGCCATTCTTGTTTTACAAGTGAGTGCTGGCCATCAAGATGAAACTCATTTATATTCTTTCTCCCCCTTTGTCATTTCAAAAAGATATCCAGTTTGAACATTTTATTTCTTCTCCCCCTTAATTTTATATTAAGCTCCCCCTTAAATAGATATCCTATTAGGAACATGGATTTAATATCATTTTTGTCTAATTTTATCCACAATTTGTGTCTCAATCATTTGCAAGGGATGTTAAGCCCTGATTTGTTTAGAGAGTTCCTTTAAGAGCAAGATATATTATTTTGATGAAATTCTTTTTCATACAAATTACTTTTAAGAATCCGAAGGTCATAACAAACTCCAAATGATGTTAACAAATGTTTTTGTAAGCTTCATAATCAAATAATCAAATTTGTTTTTATAAGCTCCCCCTTAATCTTACAATTTAAGCAATTTAAGGCTTTTAAGGTCACAAATGATTTTAAATTTTTGATTTTGACCTTTATCAAAAGTATACTAAGATTAAGTTCAGTAAATTGATGTCCAAATAAGCATTTTGTCAAAGCTTATTTTAGGTCGCCCTTGACTACGACCATAGCGCCCCTTGGTCAATTTTAATTTTAACCAAGAGGCAAATTCTGCAGATTTCCAAGATAAACATATGTGAAGTATAATTTCTGCAGATAGCTATAAATATCAATTTGAAGCACATTAAGATATACCCATTATAAAAACTTAATATGAGCATCATTAGTGAAGTCTTTGTCCTAGATTTTTCTAGAATGCATGTTTTACATTCATTGTAAATGATGTTTCATATGCTTATGGGTACAGAAATATCAAATCCCATTTCTCCTTATACCCTTATCATAAGATTCTTTTAGAAACATATATTTTGAAAGCAAGATTAATGTCTTTAAAGTCAAGATATTTGCTTTTGATTTCTTAGAACAAGCAAATAGATAAAAATATTAATATTTTGTTCTAAGAGGCACCGTTTGGCTTGACATGGCAACATCTTCATCACAAGCTGTGTCCACAATTATTATCTATTATGTCACGATGCTTTTAAGCTAATGACATTTGCAATTATCCGAATCACAATGATCATTCATGATTTGTATATATGAATCAAAGCTTATTTTAAACCAATGAAACATAATGATCATGATGAAGCATGTTAAGTGATACTCAATATGAAAACATTTTCTTAACAATGAAAGCATGATTAATATCTCAAGTCTTTTTAAAGATATCAATTTGAGAAATTTTGTAACATTGTGTTCTTTGCAAGCATTTTTAATAGTCATATCACCAATGAATTATTTTGCTTGCTTATCATCAAGACTCACGCATGCAATTATCATTATCTATTTGTGTTAACACAACAGCATGCTTAATGATGAAATAGTGAAAGCATGTCCAATAGAATGATAATTTCATGAAATACGGTGATTGTAATCATTTAAACTGAATGTCATAACACATGATTTCTATCTAGATAGATGCTTTAAAGAAAATCATGTAAAACATTATAAAATAGGGATTTCTAAACTTGATTTTCAACTTAGAGAATGATGTCATTTATATTCAAAAAGATCTTCAACTTGTTTTGTAAAATAGTCATTAACAACAGATAGATAGCCATTGATCAATCAGTTGTTCAGTAATTTCACTGTAGACTAAAATCAGTGACCAGTTCGGTCGACGATTTCTCGACCGACTGACTGCTCGGTCGACGATTTCTCGACCGACAAGGTTTCTGTTTTACCTACAGAACTATTTATTGATTTCGAGTAAAATGTAGACTATGTCTAATTCAATTATGCAATTTAGGAATCAGTTTTAGTTGAGATAAAACATATGAATATCAATGTAATATTTAGATCAAATCTCAACTAATCATAAAAAAAAATTAAGTTTTGAGGACCTTAATTAAGATAAGTTTTCAAGTTAGAGATTTTAGTTACTTGAATCATTTTGCTATCCCTTTATGTTAAGTTGAGATAGACATAAGGATGTGCAATTTAAAGTCTTCGGTCATATCTCAACTTAGTTTAATCAATTCAATTTGGGGGTTTCGGAACCCATACTAACTCAACATTCTTTTTCTTGTATGGGCATGAAAAAGAGTAATGTCCAAGACGTGAGCAGTAATGGCAACATATAGAATCAACCTCACGTCTTTTTCTATGGTTTTGTTCTAGGTTGTTCTTTGGTACAAATGTGGCTTGATGTGCTCGTGTTTTTCTCCAACTAGGTTGTTGATGATATTTCCCTTTGGGCTTATAACCTAGTCCTCTTCTCCCAATTTGATGATAGGAATCATCCAAAATTCTATCAAGGATTCCATTGTTGCTTAACCTACTAACTTCTTGTTGCAACTTAGCGATCTCATCCATTCTTTTCTTAATATCTAGTTTTGCTTGATCTAGATTAGATGATAAAGAATTCCTTTCTTTCACTATATTATCATAATCTAGATGTGTACACAAAACAGGTTGTTTTTGAAGATCATTTAACTTTGCAAGTAATCCAACCTTTTCTTGATATAGAAGATCATAATTTGTTTCTAGAGTAAAAATATTCACATCACTACTACTTAGAGATGATTTCAAAGTACGATTTTCAGAAACGATGCTATCTTTTTCAAAACCAAGATTATTCAATTTAGCATATAAATCTTCATTTTCGGATGTAAGAGCAAGAAGTCTAGCATTTAACTCATCGTTTGTTTTACTAGATTTCTTTAATTTCTTCTTGCACTCAATATACTTATTGTGTGTTTCTTCAAGACTAGAAATTAGCTCTTCTTTTGATAAATCAAGAAGGCTTACCTCTTCTTCTTCTTCTTCATTGGTTGTAGCAATGAGACAATTTTTGTGCTTTTCCTCTTGCTTCTTTTCTCTCCATGGACAACCGATTGTTGTATGGTTTGGTCCTAGACACCAATTGCAACTTGTTGTAGGTTGGTCCAAGTTGTTCCTTTTCCTGCGGTTGTAGTCACCTCCACCCTTCATTCTTCAAGACCTGGTTAGGGTTCCTTGAAGCCTGCTCTGATACCAATTGAAAACTACTAGAGGGGGGGTGAATAGAGTTTTATAAAGATTTTAATAATAATTTAACTCAAACAACCACAATGAAAATATTGGACAAGGAGACACAGGGTTTAGAGTGGTTCCAACCTTAGCAAATACTAAGGAAGTCAGTCCACTACC